>OX439355.1:20689069-21987119 GCA_949319445.1 Mythimna lalbum
AAAATAAACGCAACAAGACAGAGAAATAATATATACGCATCGACATTTGCAAGTCTATTGCTTACTTTTTCGGTTATTTACATTTCAAATGCAGTGCTTACTTAACTTGTAAATAAAGTTCAAGTGTCTGTCTGTCTGTCGCTTAGATTATTGCTCGTTGCATTGACGATTTCTGTAACTTTGGTCATGATAAGCTTGGAGATTTATTGGTTTTATACAACACTAGCTTCTGCAAATATAGCCTATATCACTCAGGAATAAAGCAGGTTTCTATCGGTGGGCAAAATTTAGCAATCGGACTAGTACTACCAGAGATTACCACCAGCTCCACTAATACTAGATTGAAAAAATAAAAAATGATACAAATTGATTAGTTTCGAATGAATTTGAAAACATAGTATTTTATAATGTAGAAGCATTTTTTTTTCAAGGTTGTACTGTGAGTACCATGAAGCTATTTATGATTTTTAGATTACTATTGAACTTATTTGACATAAATGAGCATGGCAGTTGTCATGCTCACAAATGTCTCACTGATAGTGGCGCGTGTGTTGGATCATTCGGTTCCCATGATTGAAAAGACTGTCCATGGAGTTTTTTGCACATTCTTCTCAATAGAGATCTACGCTTTGGAATGTGCATTTAGCATAATTTTTCTTACTGACTGAATTTTTTGACATTTCAAAAGTTTGAATCTTTTAAATCTTCAAACTCTGAGTCGCTATTCAAAATGTTTTTTTTTTATTGTTCTTATTTTGATTTATGAAATTTTATGCATTCAGCTTTTGTAACGGAAGCGGATAAGTACCCAGCGAGTGTATATGTGAATAAAATAAATATACATTTTGTTTATGGTTGGAAAAAACAAACATTTACATTCTTTTATTAAATGCATTGTTTTAATGATCTATATCCATCTACGTCTTATTGCCTTTTAACCCTTCAGATACCGTCAATTAGAAACACAATAGATGCGCGGCCACCGGTGGTCGTTTGGGGATTCATGAATTAAATGATACCAGTTTGGAGCCCACGTTCGGATGGTTTTAAAGTCTACAAGCGACATAGGTTGAAATATTTTGTGTTTTATTCAAATACTCGCTGTACCCCCACTGCTTCGCTCTCGCTCTACCCTACTCTACCCTACACTATCCTACACTACCCTACACTACTCTAATTTTCATTTTTTTTATCCTTAACAACTTTCTCACAATAACAAACACAACAAAAAATGAATTAGCGAAATCGGTTCAGCTGTTTTCAAGATTCGTGCTTAGCTTTCGGTTCTAGGTTACGCCGGTTTCCTCACGATGTTTTCCTTCACTGTTTTGAGAGCAGTGGTGATGAAATAAATTCCACAAAGTAATGCGCTGCAGGGTTTTAACCGACGACCTACAACTCGTACCTAATGAAACACGGTAGTAGTTTTCAACAGACTAACTTTTATTTGACAAAACAATGACACTACAAATATAGGTTTACATATTTAGTAATAGATGGCGCTAGTAGTTTGGAATAATTATATTTTGTTACCAAGTAAAACAATAACACCACCACTTAACAAAATAATGAAAATTCACCTTACAAAAATAAACTTGAAAATAATTAATTATTTAGCGTTACAATGCCCATCTTTTTCATAAAGTAGTAATGTTTATTTTTACCTAAACTTTTAGTTAAAACATCTGCTGGCATTTCTGAAGTTTCCAAATATTCTATATTAATCAATTTATTAGCAACTGCTTCTCTTATAAAGTGAAACTTGACATCTATATGTTTACTACGTCTGTGATACACACAATTTTCAGAAAGTTTCTTAGCACTTTGACTGTCATTATACAATTTAATTGGATTATTACCCCTATCTAAAAGTTCAGCTAATAGATTTTTTAAGAAAATAGCATCTTTAGAAGTCTCACACACAGCCATATATTCTGCCTCTGTGCTTGACAAGGCGACAGTCTGTTGTTTCCTACTTTCGTGTGACACCACACTACCTGAATAAATAAAACAATATCCTGTATATGACTTACGGTCTACAGTATCTGATGCCCAATCAGCATCTGCATAACCAACTAAATCTAAATTATCTTTCACATACATTAATCCAAAAGACTTTGTATAGCTTAAATATCTTAAGACACGCTTAGCGTGATTAACATGTGTTTCAGTATAACTAGTATTGAACTGACTTAAGTAACTAACACAAAAGGAAATATCAGGTCTGGTTAAAACTGAAAGATACATTAAACTGCCAATAAGCTGCTGATATGGAAATCTAGAATCTACATTTTCTCCTTTTTCAAGCTTCAAATTTATTTCCATTGGCGTTTCTATACCTTTACAATTCTGCAAGCCAAATTTATACAATAGCTTATCAATAAATTTTTCTTGGCTAACACAAATTTTATTTTTCTCTATTTTAACATCCATACCTAGACACTGCCTCAATTGACCAAGGTCCTTCAGTTTAAATTCTTTACTTAGTTTGCATTTTAAATCATTAACATCATCATTACAGTTTGAAAATATGAAGAAATCATCAACAAATAAACTTACAAATGTTTTAAAATTACCAACACATTTTATAAACAAACAATGTTCATACTTGGACTTTTTATAACCCATTTTTTGCAAACTATCATCTACTCTTTTATACCAAGCACGAGCTGACTGCTTAAGTCCATAGATGGCCTTTTTCAGTTTAAGGACTTTACCTGTACATTCACATTTAAATTTCTGAGGCAATTGCATGAAAACAGTTTCATTTAAGTGACCATTTAAAAAGGCTGTTGTTACATCCAAATGGGTAATTTTGAGATCTAAATTAACACTAATAGCAAACAACAATTTTAGGGTTGAATATTTTAGAACTGGAGAAAAGGTTTCTTTGTAATCAATGCCTTCTCTTTGGGTAAACCCTTTAGCAACTAGTCTAGCCCTATATCGCACTGTGTTATCACTATTTAGCTTTTTCTTGTACACCCACTTGCACTGCACAACTTTACTATCACTTGGTTTGTCAACCAATTCCCAAGCGTCGTTTTGACTAAACGACTGAAGTTCTTCTTCCATGGCTTTACACCATTCTGCTCGTTCTGGTCCTCTCATCACATCTTCATATGTAAGACTGCTTTCATACACATTCTCTATATTTTGACATATGTTACTGTATCCATACCTATCTACTGGCTTTTTAACACGCTTCTCCTTCTTTTGGCTTTCTTCTTGTGTTGCCGACTGCAGATCTTCTAATTCACTATGGCTAAATTTACTGTCACAGAATTCATCTGAGCTTGAGGTACTTACATTATCGTCTGGTACATATGTAACATCATTGGACACAAAGGTATTATCTGTGATATCACTGGGTAGATCTTCACTCCTTAGAGTCTTTTCTATAACTTCATCACTCGGAACACTTTCTTTATCCTCCACCACTGCTTGTATCATGTCAGAGTCTTTTATTTTCTCCATGATAACAACATCCCTGCTGGTGATGACTCGCTTTGTTTTCAGGTTGTAAAGCCTATAACCCTTTGTGTTTTCTGGGTATCCCACCAAGATATGTTCTTCAGCCTTTCTGTCCCATTTAGTCCTCTTTGCTTTAGGCACATGGACCATCACGGGGCTGCCAAATATTCTAATATGGCTGAGATCTGGCTTTTCACCAGTCCATAGCTCATAAGGTGTTTTGTTTATTCCTGAAGCATATGTTCTGTTGCGCAAATAAACTGCCGTATTAACGGCTTCTGCCCAAAACCTTTTTTCTAGGTTAGCCTCAAACAAAAGACACCGAGCTCTCTCTACTACTGTTCTATTTAGTCTCTCGCACAAGCCATTCTGTTCCGGTGTGTGGGGGTTCGTTGTTTGATGCACTATACCATTTTTCTTAAGAAAACTATCAAACTCCAGTGAACAGAACTCCCCGCCATTGTCTGTTCTCAATACCTTCAGTTTTCTGCCCGTCTGTGTTTCAACTAGAGCTTTGAACTCTTTGAAATGCTTAAAGGCTTGATTTTTGGCCTTAAGGAAATACACAAATGCCATTCTGCTGTAATCATCTACAAATAGTAGAAAATACCTTGCTAGTCCATTGGAGATTTGTTCCATGGGTCCACAGACGTCAGCATGGACCACATCTAGAACATTTTCACATCGTTTCCCTTTGTGTGGAAAGGGCAATCGCGACTGCTTCCCCTCACAACAAGTGATACACTTGGACATTCCAGCTTCAGCTTTATCTGCATACGAAATTCCTTGCACAGCACCATTTTTCATAGCATCCAGATTCCTACTGTTAATGTGCCCCAACCTTCGATGCCATGTCTGACTAGTCACATTTGTAGCTGAACATGCCAACAATTGTTCTGACTTAACATGCAGTTTGTATACTCCATTAACTAAATTTGCTTTTCCCACCAATACATTCTGGCGGTTTCTTATGTAACAAACTTCTTTTTCAAAGTTAACCTTGTTTCCATTTCGAATCATTTGACTCACCGAAAGCAAATTTGTTGAGAGGTTAGGTACGCACAAAACATCATTAACAGGAATATTAAACTCTGAATTGTCAACTATGGTCGTAATCATTGTGTTTCCTGAGCATACAACAGGTATCTTTTCTTGATTTGCTACTATTATTTCTGTTACTTCGTGGCTGAGCGATATATTTTGTAAACAACTTTTATCTGTCGTCATGTGCGAACTTGCGCCTGAATCTATGTACCAATCTGATTTCTGGAACGATTTATTCAAAAATATTGCACTAAATGCGTTGCTTTCACTTTTATTCTTTGTAATATTTGGACATTTACTCGAGTAATGACCAAGTTGTTTACATTTGTAACAACGGATTGTTTTGACGTTCGAAGATGGCGACGATGACACTTTTGACTTATCTGTGGTTTTGTCTGAGGTGATGCCAGTTTTCTTTTTGTTTCGTTGCTGCCAACCTTTCGACAAAAATGCACCGTTTGCATTGTTTTTTCCTGAACGTTCTATTTCAACTTCCGAACTCATGTCAAGTAATTTTGACTTGATGACATCCGTGCTGATAACCAATCCCGAATGCTCGATCGCCATTATCATTGGGGAAAATCTGTCTGTAAGCCCCGCCAACAATAATGAGCCGATCCACTCATCAGTGATCTGGAATCCGGTACCCTTTACCTTCTGTGCAGTATCCACCATTTGCGTTACATAGGCACCCATCGATTCACAATCTTCTAGCCGGATAGAAATTAGCTGGCGAAGTAGGCTGATGCGACGCGTAAAGCCCGAGTCATCGTATAAGGCTTTCAAACGTTTCCATACACCTTGTACTGTTTGCTCGTTCTTGATGTGAACATATATTGACGAATCAATTGTCATGATGAGCTTGGCTTTAGCCTTTTTTTCGTCAATTGTACGAGCATCAGACGACGCTTCTTGTTTGTGAATATCCACTCCATCCAACATCAAGAAATTCTCGGCAGCAAACGCCCATTCGTCGTAATTATCGCGACCTTTTAGCTTGGGCACGTTCACAATGTAACTTCCCGCCATTTTGAAAGCAGGCGGTTGCAAATTTTCTATTTGGAAAAATACAGTCAATAACACCGATTCCAACTAAAACTTTATAGTCTTTGTGTTCACTGATCACTGATTGTCCACGAGAAGTAATTTTAATTAGTAATAGTTCAACTTTTCACGATTTATGAGTCTGGGCCCATAACCTAATGAAACACGGTAGTAGTTTTCAACAGACTAACTTTTATTTGACAAAACAATGACACTACAAATATAGGTTTACATATTTAGTAATAGATGGCGCTAGTAGTTTGGAATAATTATATTTTGTTACCAAGTAAAACAATAACAGTACCACCACCACTGCTCTCTATATACGAAAGCTGGTCAGTACCATACCACCCAGCTGGGTCGAAGCCTACTGGGGCCAGGGTTATCCGAAAGGGAGCTCGATCCCCGGTATGAAGGCTAGAAGGAACAGGGTGGGTTTTTAGTCAGTAAGAGTCTGACACTATCTCCCACTCCGCCCAAGAGCGGGGGCTGTCATTGGATGATTTTTGCCCACCATAAAAAAGTACCATACCAGCTTTCGTATGTTGTACGTGTAAACTTGTGAAGTAGATGGGTTTCAGTAAATCTATCTATTTCACACATACATATCAGCCAATAAAACCGTACTCTATGTTTCCTTACCGTTATAAATGTAATCATTTATGCAAATAAATCACAAACCTACCAAGTCGTGCATACATTGAAAAAACAGGAAATTCATAATTTTTAATCTGACCGTAGCCAGACGTGATTACAATTATAACATCCGCGAATGTATTTACTGGATTTAAAAAAAAATCATATGTTTATTTCACATAGATAACACTTACATCATAAATATAATGACACCATAGAAATCATCGTCAACATCATCATTTCAGCCGAAAGACGTCCACTGCTGGACATAGGCCTATCCCAAACGTCGCCACAATGAACAGTCCTGTGCATTTCGCATCCATCGGATTCCCGCAACCCTTACCAGGTCATCAGCCCACCTTGTAGAAGGCCTTCCAACGCTACATCTGCCGGTACGAAACGTGGTCGCTTACAATGGGCTTCATCAGAAAACTTAAATCACGGAAATTCGATGGCTACGAGACTCACAAGACCGTTTATTGTGGCGACATTTGGGGAAGGCTAATGTCCGACAGTAGACATCTTTCGGCTAACCATGATGATGATAACCTCATCAGCATGATACTTATATTGGACAACGCCAATGGTGATCTGATATGTCTGCTCTGTGCTCGGAATTTTTCGGCCAAGGTTGAATATGGATGTGCAAGTCACATAAGGGCACATAACAGAGAAGCACATCTGAGCTAACTACCACGATGAGGAGCCAAGGAATACAGTCGCTGTGGATGAAATCGGCTTGATGGCACCATTATCATCATAGGTCTGTGTGACCGTCCGGTAACTGTCCGGATCGAGCCCAAGACGTCGACGGCGCGCACTGTTCCCGCGCGCCTCAAGGAGTTGTCAGCAACAGCAGGGGCCCAGCCGGGTCGAAGGCTACTGGGGCCAGGGTTATCCGAAAGGGAGCTCGAGCCCTGGTATGAAGGTTAGAAGGAACTGGGTAAGTTTTTAGTCAGTAAGAGTCTGTCACTATCTCCCGCGCCTCCCAAAAGCGGGAGTTATCATTGGATGATTTTCCCCACCATTAAAAAAATCATCATAGGTCAACAATTTCTGGTTGTATTTGGACTGTTCTGAATAAAATTCTTCAAGATGGAACGTCATGGGCGGGCTGAGAAACATTAGCACTATCTAATAAATAACTGTAAAAACTGGCTATACTCGTAACAACTGTAATAAATATCTCAAACGAGTTGCGGCTATTCTACCACACTGCACATTTTATGGCTAGTAAAACTGTAAAGACGGGATTTTTGACTGAGTATGCGTGTCTTTTATATTTTATTTGTAACGTGCTTATCTCAGGGACTATTGCAGTCTGAATTGAAAATATATGACAGTGTAAAATAATTATTTTTTACGAAATTTTGATGGTCACTTAGAATTATTAGTTACTAGCTATAGCCCTGTGACTGCGCTCCCGCTCCGCCCTACTCCACCTTACTCTACCCTATTCTACCCTACTCTAACTCTAAAAAATGGAAATTAGGGTAGTGTACATTTTAATTTTTTTCCATAACAACCTTTCCACAATAACAAACACAACAAAAAAAGAATTAGCGAAATCGGTTCAGCTGTTCTCGAGATTTGCGCTTAGCAACACATTTAGCGAATCATTTTTATATTATAAATTATAATAATAATACCTATGAAATTGCCGTTTTGTATGATAAAATTTAAACGAATTTTTTTTCATGTATTTTTTATTTGTATTAATCGAAGTAATCACCCATGCAATCAATGCATCTTTGCCAACGCAGTGGCAGTTTATTGCTGCCCTTCTTAATGAAATCAGCTGGACGGGAGGCAACAAATTCTTCAAAGGCATTTTGTACTGCCTCTCGGGTATTGAATTTTTTTCCCGCCAAGAATTTATCCAAATTCTGGAAAAAGTAGTAGTCTGTAGGCGCAAGGTCTGGTGAGGAGCTTCCAACCCCAGTTCTTGCAACTTGGAGACCGTCTTCTGTGCAGTATGAGGTCGCGCGTTGTCGTGCAGGAGCAGCGGAGACGAGCGATTGACCAATGCTGGTTGGAGATGTGTCAGCTTCTCCATCATTGTGTTCAGTTTTTCACAGTACACATCTGCAGTAATGCTCACCCCGTTTGGTAAGAAGCTGTGATGAATCACACCGGCGCTAGACCACAAAACAGTGACCACCACTTTTCTAGGGATAAGTTTTCGTTTAGGGCATTGTTTAGGTGCTGAACCAGGATCCAACCAACTTGCTGAGCGCTTGCGGTTATCAAACAGAATCCATTTTTCATCGCAGGTAACAATGCGGTTCAAAATTCCTTCATTTGTGTGTCTGTTGAGCAGTGCAAGGCACGTCTCGACGCGTACTTCGCGCTGGCGATCATTGAGTTCGTGGGGCACCCATTTGTCAAGCTTTTTTACCTTGCCAATTTGACGCAAATGGACCAATATTGTTTTGACGCTAACGTCGAATGCTGCTGCTAATTCAGCCGTAGATTGTGTATCATCAGCTTCCACAATCGCCTTTAATTCGTCATTGTCGACCAAAGTCTTCGGACGACCGCGAGGTTCATTTTTCAGGTCGAAATTTCCAGAACGGAAGCGAGCAAACCAATAACAGGTGGTGCGTTGGTTTGTAGTGTTAGCTCCGTAAACGTCGTTGATGTTGCGTGCCGCTTGTGCCGCGTTGCTGCCACGACGGTACTCATATTCCATAATTACTCGAATTTTTAACGTATCCATGATGACGAAAAAGATTGAAATGCGATGAAAATGTAACACTAATCAATAAACAAATGACTACTTTTGGAAAAAAAAAACCATGTTTTAAAATAAAATTAATTTGCAATTAGAATTCTTAGCCAAACAAAAATTATTTTGATTTGAAATGGTCAGTACTGCAGAACGGCAATTTCATAGGTAAAGACCTAATATGATATTGTAAATGACGGTATGATGTTGGTGATGAATATAGTAGGATCATGTAGTTTAAATGAGTGAACTAAATTGTTAGTGGTAAATTGCCCATTGCCATATCTAATGAGTGGTTACAGACGCCTGCCAACCATCGTATTGTGAGTGTGCTGCCGACCATGACTGCCGCATGACTGGAGACTTTTAACACCACAAACATAATTTGAAGCGGAAACCAGCAGTACTAGATCACTATACTGTCTCTGATAGTTAAAAAGACGTATCTAACAAAAAGTAAAAACGGATAAAAAAATGTTTTAATGAATAAAACGGGAAATCGGGCCTTTTTTCCTTGTATAAAAATACAGGCAGATGCGCCTTTTCTTCCTGAATGTATATAACTCAAATTTGGAAAAAAAAATAGATGCGTTTTTTTTACTAACGGGGGCAGTATACACAGAAACAATTAAAATTCCATATAACACAAGCACAGGAACCGCCAGGATTGTCCCAATCCTTCGATGTAGGTACGCGGTAGAAACGGCGAGGCGAAACGCTGAAGCTAGAACTATATTCAAAGTCAAAGTCAAAGTCAAAATATTTTATTTCACATAGGCCTACAAGGGCACTTATAAAACGTCAGAAGCTAGTGCACGGTTCCAAATTGGTCGTTTCCTATGGAGAAGAACCGGCAAGAAACTCCATGGTTACTCTTTTTAAAAATGTGTTAATTACTATATTGATTGATTTATGTAAGAACAGTGTAGACCAGTCAACACTGTACACAAAAGCACAAAATTAATCATAATAAAATAAAAAATAAATAAAAAAGTAAGTCGTAATAGAAAGTTATCTAAGTGTTTGTGGATTATACAGTGTTCTCACATTCACATTCCAAAAAGAGGCTTTAAAAAAAAGCAGGAAATTTTTAAATAATTACGACTGTTAACAAAATAAATTACTAACAAATTGAATGCAGTTGAAGTCTAAATAATAAAAACTAAAAAATATTGCAAAAATAATTCGTTAAAGGAAAAATAAATATATGTATATTAAAACAAAAGTGGAGCACTTAATAGACACAATATTGATTATTTACCATGGGCCACATGTGCAGAGGTAGTCATTGCCAAACAAGCGTGTCTTCGACGTGTCTCCGACACACACGTGTAACACGCCTGATTAGTACGTAGAACGACGTCGCGTGGCGTGGATCAAGTGTAGCTCTACAAGTCTAGTTTCCATATAAAATGTATAGAGACCGACGCCGTCAGATCGGCGCGTGTGGCACACGTGTGAGCAGTGTAGTTCTACCACAGATAAGATAAAAGAGGTTGGAAAGGAAATACTTTCCGATTTGTACTACAGCGAGTGTCGCCGCTTAGTCTCCCACCCTTTAACTCCACTACAAGCAATAAACCAATACGAACGCGCATTACGCAACTAACAGACCACGCACATTTAGATCGCAAGTTTGCTATTGGTAGTTGAACTATGAGCATTGCCCTGCTTTGTGGCACGCCTGCCCCGCCCACAAGGCCATTCGAACCTCTTTCATCTGCGGCCGTATTATGACATCTTAAAACCATCATGTTTTCTGTGTGAGAAAAGGATAGTGCTATTCGTCCTGTATAGCTCCGTCTCTTTTTCACACCGAAAACATGATGGTTTTAAGAGGTCATAATACGGCCCCTGTTCTGTGAATTCTACTGTTGTCCATGGTTACGTATGCTTACTCAAATAGCCGTAATACTAATCAATGGCCTAGCTTCAGTTTATTTCGGATACACACACGAACTGATTGACCCGATAAATGATTGATATCAGCAGCCGACTGTTTACGCGAGAACGCACACCTACTGATTACGCAGTATGAAATCAAAATACTGAATGCGAATCGTTTATTCTATACTAGCTTTTACCAGCGGCACCGCCCGCGTTTATTAATATACTTTACTCTTTCTTCCCCTTTTTCCAATAAATAAAAAAATTGCCTATGTCAGTCTCCAGGGTCCCAACTAACTCTGTACCAAAATTCGTCAAAATTGGTTTTACCATTTAGGCGTGAAGACGTAACAAACAAAAACACTCACTTTCGCTTTTATAATATTAGTAAGGATAAAAGGAGAAACTGACTGACTGACATATCAGCGCACAGTCGATACTGCTGGGGCTAGAAACTTGAAATTTTGTACAATAATTAATTATACATCGTAAGTAAGCACTAATAAAGGATTTTTGTAAATTCATCCTCTAAGGGGGTAAAAAGAGGGGTTTTCATATAATTATGCAATTTTTTTTTTCGTTGGCCGATTAACTCAAAACTTTGTTCAAATATCTAACAAATTATTGGATGAAATAATCAACCAACGTTGTTATTAGGGTTCCGTACCCTAAGGGTAAAAACGGGACCCCATTATTATTACTACGACTTCACTGTCCGTCTGTCAGTCAGTCACCAGGCTATATCCCAGGAACCGTAATAGTTGAAATTTCCACAGACGATGTATTTACATCATGCGCTAAATCTGTTAATTTAAAAGAAAAAAAAAACACTGCTTAAAGGCACTTATAAAACGTTAGGAGCTAGTGTACGGTTCCTAATTGGTTGTTGCCGCTGAAACAAGAAATACTCAAAACAGAACAAAATAAATTGCGTACTTAATTTTTTTTAAATTTTTTTCAGCGTCACCGTAAAAGAGCAATATGATAGAACCATACAAAGTCAAAATCAAGTCTAGTCTAAGTCAAAATATTTTAATTCACATAGGCCTACATGTTGCATAATCCGAAGACATGTGACATCCACCAACACGCACTGGGCCCGCGTGGTGGATTACGGCCCATTCCCTTCTAGAGAGGAGGCCTGAGTCCCAGCAGTAGGAACATTAAAAAGGCTGACGATGAGGCCTACATGGGCACTTATAAAACGTCAGAAGCTAGTGCACGGTTCCAAATTGGTCGTTTCCTATGATCTTTATTTTGTAAATAGGTTTTAAAAAAACACTTTTACACGTCAATTTTGTTTTCAGACAGTTTTAACGAGATGAGGCCGGTGTTTCCTAGCTGACTACCCTGAGAAGAAACACCGAAACAAACTCAGGGGTCAAAGTCTCTTTTAAAGTCCATACAGTTAACATGTACTGGTCAAATCATATGAGAACCATGCAGACCAGTGTCTCAGATGGCCTTTTGAGGAAAGAACCACACAGATTTGAGTGGACCTGTCCAGTCAGTGCAAGCATTTGTCAGTATTCGTGTAGCTCAAACTTAGGACTACCAAGGAGCTCAACGACTTGACGAACAATACCAAAGATAGGACATTTGGGTAGGCCGCGTCAAATACTCAAAACTGCCAGACATCATATAAAAATACAGAAAAGAAAAAATTAATCCACATAGTTCCCACATTCACAATAATAAAATACTAGTATTTACAAAATGTAACACTCGACATATATAAAATAAAATAAAAAATATTATTATCAATATTTATCAAATCATTAAAATATTATCAAATTAAAATAAAATAAAGAACCTTCTAAGTTCTAAGTCTAATTGTAAAATAAAGTTTTAAACAAGAATCATCAAATGTCAAAATGTAAATAAAAATAATCATTATAATATATATAGTAGTAATCAGAAAATACTTATATAACAACTAATATAGACAGTACTGGAGCAGATCAATCCCAAGCTGTTTTGTCTTCAAGATACTCTTTTACAGTATAAAAAGCCTTCTGACAAAGTTTCCGCTTTACAAATGATTTAAACTTATTCAGGCTAAGTTCTTGAATGTGACTGGGAAGTTTATTATAAAAGTGTATACATTGGCATCTAAATGAGCCTCCTATTTTTTTGAGCCTGGTTGCAGGAACTACAAATTTGTGTTTGTTCCTAGTATTTACACTATGGATATCACTATATTTTTTAAACATGTTTTTGTTTTTATGAACATACAAAATATTGTCATATATATACTGAGAAGGTACAGTCAAAATATTAATATTTTTAAATTTATCTCTGAGCGAGTATCTGGGACTCAATTTATAAATTGCACGAATAGCCCTTTTCTGCAAAACAAAAATTGACTGGATATCGGCGGCATTTCCCCACAATAAAATGCCGTATGACATAACACTATGAAAATAGCTGAAATAAACTAAACGGGCTGTTTCTAAGTCAGTTAAATTTCGAATTTTTCTAACAGCATATGCTGCAGAGCTAAGTTTTTTAGATAATTTATCAATATGTGGGCCCCACTGAAGCTTAGAATCTAGAGTTATGCCCAAAAACACTGTAGTGTCTTCAGGTCTCAACTCTTTACCCTTTATTTGTACACTAGTTTCCACTTGTCTAACATGTGGCATCGTAAATTTAATACATTTCGTTTTTTTTTCATTAAGGAGAAGGTTATTGACATTAAACCAGTGTACTATTTTAGAAAGAGCTATATTTATATCGTCAGTATCTGATTGCTGACGTTTGAGCTTAAACAAAAGGGAAGTATCGTCTGCAAACAACACTATATCATGGTTATCCTTTATCAGGTAAGGTAAATCATTTATATAAATTAGAAATAAAAATGGTCCAAGAATTGAGCCCTGGGGGACACCCATTGTTACTATAGACCCGGGTGATCTTTTCCCATTCACGTCAA
Organism: Mythimna lalbum; assembly: GCA_949319445.1. Taxonomy (NCBI): domain Eukaryota; kingdom Metazoa; phylum Arthropoda; class Insecta; order Lepidoptera; family Noctuidae; genus Mythimna; species Mythimna lalbum. The sequence continues at coordinate 20,702,818 of OX439355.1, forward strand.
CTCTCTGAATCCTATCACTTAGATAAGAAGTAAGAAGATCCAAAGAGGAGTTCCGAATTCCGTAATAGCGGAGCTTCCTGACTAAAGTTTCATGGAGAACACAATCGAACGCCTTGGACAAATCACAAAAAATGCCCAGAGCATCGCATTTGTCTTCCCATGCATTATAGACATGTCCCAAAAGTTCAACGCCGGCGTCGGCTGTTGAACGACCCCTTGTAAAACCGAATTGCTTAGTATGTAACAATTTATGTCTATTAAAAAATCTTTGTAATTGTTCTAAAATAAGTTTCTCAAATATTTTACTAAAAGTGGGTAGCACTGAAATGGGTCTATAATTAGTAGGGTCAGTTGTACTACCCGTTTTAAACAATGGTATTATTTTACTATACTTCATTAAGTCAGGAAACTCACCACAATCAATACAACTGTTAAAAATAAGTGCTAGACTAGGAGCTACTACGTTGATAATCGATTTTACAACATCCACAGAATTTCCCCATAAATCTGTAGTCTTTTTTACATTTAAAGTGTTAAAGGTTTTAATTATATCTAAATAAGTCACATGTTCGAAATTAAAATTGAAGTCGCAAACTTTCACATTTTCTTTAAGCAGAGACTCTGCAGCAGAGGGTGATGAGTTAAGAGATTTTGTAGTTAATATGGGGATCTCCGAAAAGAAGTTTTCAAAAGCCGCGGCAACCTGAGTGTCCGATTTAATCACATTGTCATCAATTACAAGGCTTAAGTCACTACAAGGTCTTGTGGACCTTCCAGTCTCATTATTTATAATATTCCAAGTCGTTTTAATGATATTATTACTATTTTTAATTTTAGAACTCAAATAACGCGACTTTGCAACAGAGCATACTTTTTTAAATAATTTGGAATAATTTCTAACATATAAACTAAATTCATCAGTGTTAACATAAATCTTTTCATCATACAACTCATAAAGCCGAGTTCTACTTTTATGAATACCAATGGTAGCCCATTCACTAAAAGATACGTTACTATTGACGGAAATGGTCTTAGGTATAAAGGTGGAATCAAAATGCTCACAGTAGCCATTAAAAAAACTTTCATATTGATGATTGATATCATCTAAAGTTGACAACGTTGGTAAATTATCAATGAGTTTAGTTTTAAAAGTTTCTAAACGACTCACAGTTTTAGGGTTAACAGTGATATTCTTTTTAGCTACTTTGGTCTTTGGGTTTTCAAAAGTAATTAATTGCCCGCAATGATCAGAATCAAGTAAATTTATTATCTGTTTGTGTCTAGGGATAACATCTGTATAAATATTATCAATGCAAGTGGCGCTAGTAGGGGTTATTCTCGTGGGCTCCAAAAACAAATTAATAAGATTGTAGGACTGAAATAAACTTATAATTTTACTACATGTAGCTGAGTTTTCTAATAAATTAATATTAAAATCACCACAGGCGATTATGTATTTGTTTGATTTAGAAATCTTATGAAACACTTCATCCATGACCTTTTCAAAGCAGTCATACAATCCAGAAGGGGGTTTGTACACACTTAATATAACAAACTGCTCCAACTCAATACAGGCTATTTCAATTGACCGCTCGACAGATAGACTCACAATATCTTTCCGTTCTTTATATTTTAGGTGGTTATTTACTAAGATCAATGAGCCACCACGAATGGCATCAATTCTGCTAAACGAACTACCAACCTGGTGATTGCTAAAATTGAACATGTACTGGTGGCTTTTAAGCCAATGTTCTGTTATACAAAGAATATCAATATTATTACAATTAAGGAAAAGTTCTACTTCTAAATCTTTATTTATTAATCCTTGAATATTTTGATGCACCAGGTTGATACTATTTATTGATTTCAAAACTTGACTGGAATGATTCTTGTTTATTACATTTGTGCTAGAGATTGCCTCTGTTGTCTTATTTACTAATTTAAATTAATATTAAGGTCAATATTTGATGCCAAGTTATTGGCAGAATCAATAGTCAAGCCATCGCATTGCTCAATAGAAGCAATTTGTTTAGCCAAGTTCTTGGCTGTAATAAAAAAATAATATGATAGCGACACAGCTATCTGTCTCCTATAAAACTTAGAAAGATAGTAATTATCTGTACGATATCTATCTTTTGTCAAATAAAAGTTAGTACCAACATAATTGTTGGTGTCAATTAAATGAAACAATGTATTATTTAATGTCACATTGTACAATGTTGTATTAATCTTATGTCTAATCAGATTTTCTTCCTGTGACAAACTATTACTATAAGGGAATGTGAACATCAAAATTTTTCTTACATTAATGTTACTCAATGTGCTATAATACTGTAGTAATTCTCCTTTGTTCACACTACCCCTATTCCCAACAAAAATTAAAAGTATGGTGTCTTGATGAAATTTACATTTAATTATTTTTTTCATTATATCAAATAACGAACAACCAGGCATGCAGTTATTTATTATGGAGTGTCCTGGATATTCGTTTGTCAAAAAGTGGCCTAAACCTTTTCCAATCTCATCACAAAAAATTACTATGTCTTTATTTATAATTTGTTGTGATAAACAATTAGCAATTTCAACTGGCAAACTGACACTAGACTGGGGTAAGGTGGTATCACATATTGTCAATGAATGGTCCGGTGCAGATGTAATAGTTTGACAATGCTCACAGGTGTTTTTTTGAGAGCTGACCAGTTCATTCATTGCCAATACATATTCCCTCATTTGGTTTTCTGAGGCTGTATATTTAATTGTCATAGAACTTAGTTTATCCTGTAAGCGGCTTAGTTCACATTGCAAGTCTTCAGTGTCAGTTTGGTGTTTCCTAGTACTTTTTTCTAGATTTAAAGAATACATATCTAATTGTTTTAGAAGGTGTAACCTTTCCCTATTTAATTTTACATTTTTTATAAAGAACTTTTGTTTCTTGACCATTTTCTTGGTTTTAACTATGTATTTATTGATTTTGATATACTTTTTTAGTTTATTTTTACCACTAACTACCCTCACAGTTTTACCTGATTTAGACTCATCATCACTAGTCAAATCTATAGTAAAAGAGGGGGCAATTTGTGAAACCATTGATGGAGCAATAGGCACCAACTCGCTGAACAGACTTTGATTCAATGAGGCAGTGATGTTAAGATTAGTGGACTCTAATTCTGATATTTGAGTTTTTGCCTCTTGCAGCTGTTGTTGCAATAAATATTTGTGACTCAGAGCATGTTCATACTCTGCACTACATTGGCTGAACCCATCCACAACAAGTTGGAGCCTATCCCGGTCTTCTATGGCCTCAGTGAATTGAATATATAACTGAGCCATTTCATTTTTTAACTTTCTATTATTCTCATGAGCTTCAAAGAGGACCTTTTCACTGTCATCTATCTCCTTATTCAGCTGGTCACAGTACTCTTTTGACGCCTTTAATTCGCTCAAAGCCAGACTGAGTTTGGACTCCTCTTGACGAGCATAGGCGCTACGAGTGGTAGGCATGATTAGAAGGAATTGAATAGAAAGTAGAAAAAACTAGAAAAGTTGTGTTAGAAGTTTAAAAAATAGTAAGATAGAAGAAAATAAACTTTAGAAAACTAAGTTCTGTCACCAACTAAGTAAGGTTATGTTTACGTTTAGATTGAACCACAATATGCTGTCGAATGAAAAAAATAAAAAAAAAATATTGTAAGTATAATTATAGATTATAGATCGCAAACCATCTAATAGCAAGTTAAATGTAGTATTTTACCTGATATCAAGATGACAATGCAAAAATCACTCTTACCGGTAACCTCTAACTGTCACAAACCTAGATCGTAATTTCGTAATTATTTACACTTTATTGCACGATTTTTACACGAAATACACTTAAATACACTAATTACTTGATGAGTAATTGGAAATAGGCTTTAAAAAACATAGAAATTTAATAATTAAAATTACAGGGACTAATTTAAATCAGCTGTTAGCTGTCCTATGGAGAAGAACCGGCAAGAAACTCCATAGTTACTCTTTTACAATTTAATTAGTCGTTGAATAGACTAATTTATTAAGTCAATTAGCAATTGAGAGCAAAGGGCCGATCTATTTGTAGCCACTTGTAGGGGATAAGTGGTTACAGATCGATTGAAACAAAGCTGTCTCGTGCGGGTCTTCTTCAGAGGCGATTACTAGTGGGGTTAGTGATAATTTTGAGGAACCCTAATTGCCTATAGATAAATTGAGAAATTGCTTTATTAGAAATCACATTTTAATATAACTGGTGAAAGTTTGTCATTGCAACCGAGGTGGAATTCGCCCGAGCCACAGGCGAGGGTGTTATGGATCCGAGTGCTGCAGTGACTTTTCACATGTATCAAACGACTATTTTCAATACACTTACGACGAAATAAATAAACGGGGGTTACTTGCGACTCGTGGGGGTCTTTTAGCACCCAGCCTGTACAACACATACAATAAATTGTGGCGGGGGCGAGCTCGTACACTTTTCCGCACTAGTGCGAAAAACAGCAAATTGCATGTCTAAAAACAGTAGAGATAAGAGCGAGTTTTTGAGTAAGAGTATTGAAAAGACTTATAAAGTCTTGTGAAGAGGAGAGATGAAACGCAATTGATTAAGAGAGTTGTGTGAGGATAGCCCTTTCCATTGCCCTTTGGGTGACTTTAAGCCTTCTGATGAGGCCTATTGTGAGTGACCACGTCGCCACCAACCGGCGTCAACCAATAGCCATGCCCTACAACAATAAAATCGAAGACTGGACTGCACCAACTTGCACTGGGCTGGATTTCCGTCCATTCCCTCTTTTAGAGACGAGGCCTTTTTTTTACGGCGGACAAAAATCATCTTATGACAACCCCCGCTCTTAGGTGGAGCAGGAGATAGTGTCAGACTCTTACTGACTAAAAACCCACCCCGTTCCTTCTAGCCTTCAAACCAAGGCTCGAGCTTCCTTTCAGATAACCCTGGCCCCAGTAGGCTTCGACCCAGCTGGGCCCCTTCTGTTGCTGACAGTTACCAGTTACCGGACGGTCGAACAGCGAGCTACCCATGGCTCGCCGTCCGCGAGCCCGCGTCTGCGGTGACCGGAAATCACCAACTCGCACTGGGCTGGATTTCCGTCCATTCCCTCTCGAGGCACGAGGCCTGAGTCTTAACAGTGAAAAAATTTAAATGCTGATTATGCTAGACTTATATTTTTAGTGAAGAATAAGATTTATGATGCACAGTTAAAAATATCATGTGTTTTATAAATAAGAATCGCAACATTTAATTTTAGTTGGTTTCAGCACATAACATTTTAGAGTTTTTTAATGTATGCTTTCTGTTTTCAAGCTTATGGCATAGGCTGCAGCTGAAAATCAGCGTCAGGTGGTTTTTTTTTTCCGGTGTGAAAATCATATAATGAAATCTTTTGGGCCGAGCGGGAGATAGTGTAAGACTTTTACTGACTAAAAACCTGCTCAAGGGGATCTACTCGCTTTCTCCGTAAAACGAAGTTTCGATTGAAATTTTTGAATTTCGTGTTTCCTACCACGGTTCCTTTCGTTCCCGAAATTTCGCACGAACGAAAATTGTTTGACGTACCGAATCTCTAAACCTACTCTATTTAGTTATGTTTCGAAAAAAAATATAATTATGACACAGGATTGTTTGCAATTTTAACGTCGAATGAATATCGTTCGTTTACGAAAGTTTCGTTTCGGAGAAAGCGAGTAGACCCCCTGTTCCTTCGTTGCCTTTCGTACCGTGACTGAGCTATCTTTCGAACTAACCCTGGTCCCAGTAGGCTTCGACCCAGCTGGGCCCCTGCTAGCGTCAGGTGATGGTCTTGTGTTACTATTGGCATTATGATGAGCTGAAGTCCTTTTGACATTATTCAGTGTACTTTTTGTTTAATTTTAAAGTGTTCCGTTTTTGAATTTCCAGTAAAAGCAATTTTCTTCCTTTTTCTTTTTTATCCCAAAACAAATCTATATCAGAAATCAGAAATGTTTATTTCAAATAGACCAATTACAGGCACTTTTGAATTGTCAAAATGTCCGTCAGTCAAACAAACAAGTGAAGCTAAATTGCACGGTCCAAAGCGTAGATCTCTATGGAGAAGAACGTGCCAGAAACTCCATGGTCACTCTTTTAAATTATATTATGAGTTACATGAATCTTCGTTACATATTTCTTCTTGCTTCTATTATGTGAGCACAATGAAGATAAGTAATAACGATAAAAAGGAAAAATTATAATAAAAATTTAAAAAATAGAAATTGAAGCCACTGGCTTAACAGAGATGACCAGTCTCAACTGACTGCGCCCGTTACCGAACGGATATATACCGTCAAAGAAGTTGAATAGAAACAAAACTATGGTTTGGTTTTTCACTTTGATACCATATAATCGGCTTTTAACAAAGCATCGAATTTAAGAATAACAATTCATTTATCAATTGTGAAATACTCTTCAAAATTTTGTATCTATTCACCCCTGCGTCTCTATTCACCCCATTTAACTTTACATGGTATTTTTTTTCGTTGGGTAAAAATCATCCAAATGACATTCCCCGCTTTTGGGCGGAACGGGTGAGCGTGTCAGACTCTTACTGACTAAAAAATCCACCCCTTTCCTTCGTGCCTTAGGGTCAACTCACACCGAAAGAGCGGCGAAGGGCAGCGACCCGCTCGGTGAAGAAGGCTCCGTTTATGGAATTCGCCGGAATTCCTCGTTCGAGTTTCTCATGCGATAATAAGCATTATAGCAATGAAAATAAAGTTAAAATTCCTATGACACTGAAACTGCGCTCCGCTTCGCTGCGCTTCGACGCTCTTTTGGTGTGAGTTGAGCCTTAATACCGGGTCTGGGCTGCCTTTCGGAGCTAACCCTGGCCCCAGTACCAGCTTATAGTTTAGAATCAACAGACTCCTCCTCCACAAACACGCAGGTTGGTCACACGGTAAGCCATTATGACTAAACGCATTATCACAAGCTTATCACCGGTTATCTACGGAACTATATTATTTGTGTTGGAGCATGGTGTTTCTGAACTGTAAAGTGATGGCCTGAAACACAGGTTTAAATTAACCTAGTTCGGGTGGTCCACTAACAAACATTGCTTATCCGAACCACGATTATTTATTTTGCACCTTTAATAATAATTTAGTTTTAGTATATTTTTAGGCATTGAACTGTATGAAAAACCTTATTATTGTTGGCTTTACGTTAATTTTTTGTAAACGTTATTTGAATAAATTATTATTATTATATTATTATTATATTATTTCAATTCGTTTTAACTGCAACTGTACGTTTTCATGTCATGGGTATTGAATTTTTTTCATATGACTGGCCCGTTGGTCTAGTAGTTAGTGGACCCTGACTGCTAAGCCGGAGGTCGTGAGTTCGATTCCCACCCAGGACAAATGTTTGTGAGATGAGCATGATCATTTGTTCTGTGTCTGGGTGTAATTGATCTACATATATGTATGTATTTAGAAATATTTATGTATGTTTATCAGTTGTCTAGTACTCATAACACAAGCTCTGCTTAGCTTGACACTAAATGATAGATAGTTGTAGAATATTATTATTTCATACGATTTTCTTTCATGTGGTTTCTACAGCCATCCACCAGCCTTTTTGAATGTTCGCGCTCTCTCAGGCTCAGAGACTCAGGCCTCCTGTCTAAAGGAGGGAATGGGCCGTAGTCCACCACGCAGGCCTAGTGCGGGTTGGTGGATGTCAAATATTTTAAAATTTTTGGTTCCAGGACACGCCAGTTTAGAGAACAGTGGTGATGAAATAAATTACACGGAGCATTTTATGTCCAGACAATCTCTTTCGATACCAGGTTGCTTGGAAGGTATCGCGGAATGCGATAAGGCCGCCAATTGCATGTTTTAAATATAAGGCTTAAATTTATATTATATTATCTTGGTGTACAATAATAAAGTATATATAAACGACTTGCGAATTTTGTATAAATTTAATCATTTAAAAAATACTTATATTCGATACTTTTTATAAAGTTCTTCTACTTATTAGTAAACTTAATTTGGATCTCTTAATCAACCTTGATTATTTATTGAACCAGTGTAGATTACATCAGATTTCATTTTACTCAAATAATTACCAAAGTCCCAAGACTCTAACTCCCTTTTCTTTCATATCACTCCTCACACAATTCATCCATCTAACATCATTATATCATATGATTATTAGCGTAGTATAACAACTGTGTTCACTACAAAATTTATAAAAAAAATCTTTAGTTTTCTTGCTAGAAATCTTTCGCGATTCCAAATCAATACTTACCCCGGCATTTAACCGTTCTTCGAACTCTTCTGTATGTCTGGCGTAACGAAACAGAGATTATCACATTGGTGAGTCAAAAACAGACAAACCTATAATTTTATATTATTATCCTCATCTCGTAAAATGGCAGAACATCCAGGTTTTCCCAGCACAGGTCTATTTCGTATAACAGATCGTTTTCCGAAGAATATATTTTTATCTCGACAAAAAATAAACAGTTTCTATTGATGATCTGTTCAACATGTTATAAACGAAACAGTCGTGTGTATATGTCGCAGGCTTTTCATCAAATTAGGTTTTTGATCTAAACCCTAGGTTTTTGATGAAAAACCGGATGATGACACATTTTAAACTCAATTTCATCATAAACCTGTAACAATTCAGATTTTTTATCAAAAACCTGAACTAGTTTGGGTTTATGATGAAGTGGCCGACTTTTAAAATTGTAAATGGCAGACCGAGACATCCAGCAAGTCAAATCAAGACGTAGAAGCTATGCTCCGTGCCTGGTTAATTGATAATAACTGTAAGAAACGGTCCATGGGATATTACTTTGTCCAATTCCAAAAAAAATCTTCCTTTCATAGAACCATTCAAAGGACATCATATAAGGCTAAAATTTTGATAAATAAATAATTGTTTTCTTTCTACTAAGTTGCAAATGATGGTGGATCGTTTTATTTAATTAATTGAAATTGATTTATTTGTCATGAAACAAAGCAAACCCGTGATTTCGACAAGAACTTCATCATAAACCCAAACCAGTTCAGGTTTTTGATCAAAAATCTGGATTGTTATAGGTTTATGATGATTTTTTTTTCCATGTATGTACTTCACTTTTGTTTTATAATTATATACATCTTAACTATTAAAATTAAATTATAAAATAAACTTAAATAATTAAAAATAATATATACACTAAAGGCCTAACTAAATATGACGTCAAAAAACTCCTCCGCATCGCTGTCGACTGGAAGTGTGCCCAAAAGGCTGGCGGCATTGCCACGTTGTATGGCAATGCTTAATCTCTGACCGAGGTAGAAATTGAGATAAAATTGTAGATGAAATTGAGTTTAAAATGTGTCATCTTCCGGTTTTTCATCAAAAACCTAATTTTATGAAAAACCTGCGTCATATAGATGCACTGGCATAGCTACCAAACGGTTAGGTTTGTACCCTGAGGCTCCCATGCTTGGAGGGCCCCCAAAAAACCTGATTAACCCTTGTCCGTGCGTCACTGCGGGGTGCCAACTGAAAATCAGCGCAAATGATGAGGTGGTCACCCGCCCGGTGCGGGCACGTTCGTCTTACTTTGTACATTTATTCTTGTTTAGGTACTTTGTATATAATCGTTGTGCTGTGTCTGTACCGAATAAAAGTATTTTTCTATTCTATTCTATTAACAAACCTCTTAAACTCATTAAAAAATAAAAGGCTCGACATTTAAGAAAGACCTTAGAATGTAACTTGCAACGATATTGAAAGAAACAATAAAATAATAATTAGGAGTCCGGTGTAGCAGTGGCTACTTTATTTAGCTATTTTAGTATTAGCTAAATTACGCGGGACAAACCGCTAGGTAGTAAAAATACAAATGTCAAAACGAATCTTTTATTTTTTGACAACTTTAAAGAAGTAACGAAAAGTTTTGCACCTTCAAAATCTTAATGAAGGAAGTTGCAACACCAATGCGTTCAAAAAAAGAATACGATTGCTTGCCACGTTGTGACGTCACGTCAAACTGTCAAATCGCAAGAAATTGGACAAAATTGAAGAACTTAGAGATGAGCAAAATCGAACACCTGGATTCTGATTAATTTTTTTTCGTTCACAGTTACTAAATAAATTAAATTTTTATAATTTCTTATTTTGCTCACATGGCAACCAATCCTATTCTTATTTGGATCGCATAGTACTTTCATTATGGCAACTCGTTTTAGCCAGTCAAAATCTGACTCCCATTCCACCAAGAGCAGGAGAAAGTTATTTGACAATTTCCCACGTAAAAAGGGGTCCCAGATTTTTTTTTGCCCTAGGCTCGTGACGCATCTAGTTACTCTGTCATCTAGTCTTATAATATACATGTAGATGGATGGAGAGGAAGAGGAAAGCCAAAGAAATGATGCATAGATTGTGTGAGATGTGATATAAAAGAAAAGGGAGTTAGTGATAGCGTGATGGGTGACACGATAAATGGAAGAACAAAACGTAATGTGCCGACCCCAAATAACACAGGACAAAGGCAGGAAGATGATTGTGATTATCCAGATCAGGAAATATAAGTTCATCGTTACCTATGTATCTTGTTTTTAAACAAAGTAGGACTAACGCAAATATATCAAACTAGCTTTTGCCCGCGGCTTCGCCCGCGTACATAATCCCAGGATAAAAAGTATCCTATGTGTTATTCTGGGATATTCACGAGTAGACCATTCGTGTACCAAGTTTCAACGAGATCCGTTCAGTAATATTTGCGTGAAAGAGTAACAAACATCCATACATCCATCCATACATACAAACTTTCGCATTTATAATATTAGTAGGATTAGAATTGTCAAACAATAAAAGGCCCGTTTTGACATTTGTATTTTGACTACCTAGCGGTTTGTCCGGGGTAGTGTAGCTACTACTAGAATAGCTACTACTACACCCACGGAATAAAGAAAACTAGCCTTATTATTATCTTATTGTTTATTTTAGTTTCGTTCCAAGTTACATTCTAGGGTCTGTCTTTTATTTATTGACGAATCTTGTGAAGTTAATTACTGCCACTAATTGTGTTGTGAAGGTCAGATTTATGTGTAAGTCGTTCAATCACAGGAGTAAAGGGGCTTTGTATGACAAAAATAAAATAAAAACTGGGCAAGTGCTTGTCCGATTCGCGCACTGAGGGTTCCGTGCAAACTACAATTCCCGAATGTAGTCTCGAGGATTTTTCCGAATTGCATTTTTTTTGTGACGAACGTAACAATAAATTTACTGTTTACTCCTAGGTCTGTGCTATAAGACCTTGCTTTGTACCAAATTCCAGGATTCTGGGTCAACGGAAATACCCTATGAATTTCGATCTTTGAGAGTATAAAATTATGTATACGTTTTTTTGCGACATAAATGTGGAACACTACGCGCTGCCGACTGTTCGGGTTCGATCCTTACCGGACGACCAGACGGAGATCTTGCTCGTCGTCCACGAGCTCGTGCCTATAGTGGCCGGGGACCGCCCTACGAACCACCAGCCCTCCAAAGCGTCTCCTGTGGCTCCGGCTTTGACGTGATGAAGCATAAACACATCACATGCTGTAGCACAACACCCAAGCCATCAGATGCTAAGGAACTGACAGGAAAAGCCGTAGATATTGTGCTCTTCATCGTGTCAGCAGAAAGACGTCCTTAGCTGGACGTAGACCCCACAGTCTACGTGTATAGTGCTTCTTGTATCCAGCTAACCTGAATCCCGCGACTCTCACCAAATCATCGGTCTACCCTACACCCTTAGTGGGTCGAAGCCAACTGGGGCCAGGGTAATCCGAAAGGGACCTCGAGCCCCAGTATGAAGGCTAGAACGAACGGGGTGGGTTTTTAGTCAGTAAGAGTTTGATACTATCTCCCACTCCGCAAAAAACCGGGGGTTGTCATTGGATGATTTTCCCCAACATAAAAAAAAACACTCTTAGATAAAAAAAATCTACTGCCACTTATTAAAAACTACTTTGTTCTAGCGTCTTTTAATTAATAGTGTCAGGGTTGAGAGGTTCAAATGACAAAGAACACTAAAGACTCTGAAAACGCCTCCGGTGTATATAAGTACCTGACTACGTACAAATTGGAAACTGGAGACATTGAAAGAGTGCTCGTTCGGAAACTTTCCTAATTAATCAATTGCAGCTGGAAAGTTTCGTCGATTTCCTGACTGTATTTAGCTTGTGGAGTCAAAATTGTGGTCTCTTCTACAAATGCCATCTGAGACACTAAACTGCATGGTTCTCATATGATTTGACCTGTATGGACTGTTCTGTACTGTATGGACTTTAAAAGAGACTTTGACCCCTGAGTTTGTTTCGGTGTTTCTTCTCAGGGTAGTCAGCTAGGAAACACCGGCCTAATCTCGTTAAAACTGACTGAAAACAATATTGACGTGTAAAAGTGTTTTTTGAAAACCTATTTACAAAATAAAGATCATTTATTTATTATTGAAAAGAAAGAAAAATATTTGGGATTGTCATGCGCTACCTAAATATAAAAAAGGCCGGTATAAAAAATACCTAAATATACATTATTTGCCTAAATCTAAATAGGTATAGTCTGTCTAAAAAGTCAAACGACTTCGGTAAATTAAAATCCGTTGTTGGCAATGCGAATTTTAGTTGTCATTCACTTGTTTCTTGAGATGATGATAGTTCTATAACAGATGTTGATCGCAATATGGCTAGTGATGATAAATCAATAAGCGGAGTAGAATATTTAGAATCAGATTTCTCTTACGATTTCAGATTTATGTTAAGTATACTTACGACACTATTATATCTTTGCAAATGTATGACGAAAATCGTTTGCATTTTTTATTGTTAAAAAGTCCCCTAATTAAATAATTTAAAAAATACTTGCGTTCGATACTTTTTATAACGTTCTTCTATTAGTAAACAATGACCAAGATCTCTTAATCAACCTTGACTATTAAACCAGTGTTGACTACATCAGATTTGTTTTACCCTAATAATTACCCAATTCATTTGACTTTAACAGAATATACCTACTAATAAAATGTAATAAAAACAATGTGATACTGGCAGAATTTTCACACACAACTGGCTCAATAGCCATAAAAAAAACGAAAGAGTTTTTTGTTTGTTTAAAGCTGCTAATCTCTAAAACTACAAGTCGGATTGGAAAAATAACATCACGCTAAAACTAATCGAAGCGGAGCAGTAACCAAAGACGCGGGTGAAACCGCGGGGATAGCTAATGTACATTTCCCCATCATCATATCAGCCGAAAGACGTTCACTGTTGGACATAGACCTCTCCCAAGCGTAGCTCAATCGATCGGATTCCCGCGACCCTGACCAGGTCATCGGTCCACCTTGTTGGAGGCCATCCGCGCCGCGTCGCCACTCCAGAATCTATCGTCCCCATCGACCATCTGTTCCGCGTGCATTGTGTCCTGCCGTCCAGTTTGGCGATTCTCCGAGCTTTGTCGGTAACCTTAGTTCTCCTGCGGATATCTTAATTTCTGATGCGATCACGCAAGGAAACACCGACAATAGCCCTTCCTTTGAGTCTTCTTATTAGTACATTTCCTATCGGTTGCATTTCGCTATCTGCTACATGCATTTCGCAGACCATTATACACATGGTGACGCACCACCGGTTAGTTCATGGTGGACATTTTACCTTTACGTGCAAAATGTTCTGAGAACACATTCATTGTCTGTCCTACCACCTAAGGAGTGGAATTCCTAACTGCAGTCTATTTCCTGATAGCTACTACCTGGCCATCTGTAAGTCAAGAGAGCATTCATTCATCATCATCATTTCAACCGTAAGACGTCCACTGTTGGACATAGGCCTCCTCCAAGCGTCGCTACAAATACCAATCCTGTGCGTTTCGTATCCATCGGTCTCGTGACTCTCACCAGCTTGTCGGTCTACCTTGTGAGAGGCCTTTCAACGCTGCGTTTTCCAGTTGATCAATCTAGAACCTTTCGGCCCCGTCGACCAGCATTCATTCGTAAAGAGAGAATTCTAGGTAAATGTACACATTTCTTTTTCCATCTTCGATCGCATCATTGCTTACCATCAGCGAGATAGTGGTCAAGCGCGAGCCTATCAATAGGTAATTTAAAAAAAACTTCAAACACGAGAAACGGTCGATTTCTGGTGACCTGGTAAGGGTCGCGAGAGTCCGATGTATGCAAAACGCACAGGACCGGTCGTTGTGGCGCCGCTTGGGGGAGGCCTATGTCCAACAGTGGACGTCTTTCGGCTGAAATGCTGATGATGATGAGCAACCACTAAAACGTAGCCGTCAGAAAGTCGGAATTTCGGTTGCAAAGGGGTATCTTACCTATCGGGGTAGCGATAATGCGGAGTGCTTAGGTGGAACGCTCTCAGGCTAGGTGAAGGTACGACCTTCCGAGGGTGGCATGGGTCTGGATGAGAATACCGGAAGATCGAGATGAGTGGTGGGCGATTGGAGAGTTCTATATCAGCAGAGGACTGCTGTAGGCTGACCAAATATAGGAAATTGAGTTGAAGTTTGAAGCTTTTTATATGGTTGGTGGACCAACGACTCCATAATAGCCGAATTGAGGTCACCCATGGGACTCATCACCACATGCCAAAAAAGAATCTTTGATTTCTTTGGCCACATTGCCAGAAAGACATGTGATAACCAGGCAAAGTTGCTTCTGACTGGTAAAGTAGATGGGAATAGACCCAGGGGCAGACAGCCGATACATTGGTCAGACCAAATCCTTGTCTGGAGTCTACAGTCTGCGACGCCATCAAGATAGAACAACATGGCGAAATATAGTCCAAAAGAAAGTTATTCGTCGAAGTCAGGACCTTCAGGATTGAGGATAAACGACGCAAGGAGGAGATAGTTTAGTACTAGCCATGGTTTAAACTTTCAAATGCCTTTAATTCGTACGTCTATTGAATTATGAAGGTTTTGATAATGATAAAATAAGGATAAATAACGTTCAATGATGTTCTATATAAAGCATGTACTTAACCTATTGTTATGAATACATTATTTATTGACAATCAATTTGGTTCAAACTCATTGGTCGTAAAAATAAATATCACACATTGTAATGTAAATATCGAAAACATATTCACTGTCAGTGTTCAAATCAATTGTTACCTACCATTACGAATTTCTCATGTAACAGGAACGTTTATATTTAAGACCAATCAGTTCTAAAATTAGATACTTCTTCATGAAATAATCTACTCTGTGGTTAAAATAGTTTATGGTATGCGCTGTTCTTTTTATGTTCGAATTTTAAAAAATTAAATCGATTTGCTATCTGTCAAAATTTTGACAGATACACTTGTGTTTCTCAACCTTTTGTAACTATCATTAAAACTATTTAATTTTCTTGAAACATACAGTTTGTGTTTATGACAGAAGCCATGCCTCACCTAAATACACAGTAGACTAAATAGAGAACTGTTTAGACAAAGAAATTTTTCAGTTTCAATGGAATTTTAAGTGTAAATCAGACAGAGAGGCACTCGTAAAAAGACACCATTACTAGTGTGCTGCTGTGCAATAAAAAACTAACGATCCACAGTCCGATCGCGACTATACATCAACAAACAGACAGACAAACAAACCGGGTATGGATTGAACCTATTAACAGCGCATTGAATTGTCGAAACGTGACAGCTTAAAAGATTATCGGCATACTAACCTTATAAATGTGAAGATTCCGTGTTGAGGGGGCCACGACACTCACAATAACAACTGTCCACGTCGCGGTATCGATGGAAATAGTGTTTATTTGATTTAGGTGAGGTTTTTTGTGTTATCACGCGCCCGCGTTATCATAAAGTCGCGGAATGAGACGCTACCGCGGCGGAGCGCTATCGCGGACTGTGGCTCGGATCGGCGCCGAAGTGTGGCTGGTCGGCAAGCGGCGACACCGCGCATGCGCGCCGGCCAAGGTTATGCGCGAGAATACCGCTTGTGTACAGGCGCCGTGTTTACACCGACTATGACCGCTACTAATAACGCAGCCACCATTGCGCATAAAGTCCCCGCGATGTTTGAATTACTAGATTTATGGCATGCAGTGTATAGTGATAGAGGTCTGGTACACTAGCATGAAAAACTGTTTCTAGTTTCAAGTTATCAGTACTGGGAGGTGACGTTTGTAATCTCCACGCCCACCTCGGCTACTGAGTGAGTTAGCCCACAGGTCTGAGGAAGCCAGCTCTTGATGATAAGGCATTTTAATACGCGGCAAATACTTTTTGAACCTGAATCATATCATTAGGATTTATTTGGCAAGTTTTGAATGTACTACTGCCTTAAACAGCCTTCTTTAACAAGGTCATTATTATATAAGGAGGAGGAGGCCGACCGCATCAGGCAACGGCGCTCTCGCCGCCGCTGCCGGGATTCCGATCCTGATTTCCGGCCACCGTAGACGCGAGATCGCGGACGGCGAGCCATGGGTAGCTCGCCGTCCGACCGTCCTATTACTGGGGCCAGCGTTATCCGAAAGGAACTCGAGCCCCGGTATGAAGGCTAGAAGGAACGGGAAAACCCCACGTTTTAAGTCGGTAAGAGTCTGACACTATCTCCCGCTCCACCACCACACACACACCCAAGAACGGGGGTTGTCAAGTCATAGGATGATTATTGCCCACCGAAAAAAAAAAGTCATTATTATGTGGACTAGATCAGAATTACTCATGTATTTACTTAAAGCTGTTATGAATCTATACCAATATTATAAAGAGGTAAAAAGTGTAAGTTTGTATGTAAGTGATAATCACTGAAACAACTGCATATATTCTGACAATACTTTCACCAGCAAAATGCTACTTTACTTTATCACTGAGTGATATATACCTACATATAAGTATGTTTTTACTTTCATAAACTCTACTTAATCAATAAAAAAAGAAATACAAAACAAACTTTTATTTAAATACTAACTCTTACATATAACATAGCCTTTAAAATAAATACAGGTAAAGAAAAAATCAACGATCTCTTATCATACTAGCAACATAAGTAATTAAAAAACTAAATAAATGTCAACCTTGAGTTCATCGATTAAAAACAGTGATGTTAAAGAAAAACAAAGTAATCTTACCTAATTAGTTTAAATAAATATACGTGTTACCTCCACCAAAACATTATTTATAAATAGTCAACTATGGCTTACTTCATAAACAAACTTCTTAAAAAAAAAACATTTTTAACAAAAAATAAACTCTATTCTTATTAAGTTAAAACATGATTTTAAATATTAAGGCTCAAAAACCAAAACAACAACACAAAAATACATAATATACCTAAAATAAGTTTTCCTAAAAATAGATAAAAAGTTTGAGATCCACTTGCAATGAGAGATTTTTAACCCTAACATCATCATTTGTATAAATAACGTTCATTTGGCGCTATAATGACAGAATCAGACTTTTAGAAATTTTACAGGAAAATAAATATGTACTTATAGGGACTTATTATTTACAATTATCTTGATTTAAAAAGGAAAAAAAAGTCATGATTTGTAGTTTTTTCAACATAAATCTTTCAATGCATCTCCAGTAAAATTTCTAATAGTGTCATTATAACATCAAAAGAACGATGTGTTTCACCTGTGGTCTTTGTATATTTGAACCTCAGGTAGAATAAAAGTATTGATTTCTTATCAAACTAAATAAAAATAAGTCTAATTAACAGCCTTGTAACGATTAGATTAAATGCATATTGTACTTAACTTAAAAAGTAATAAATAAACTGTATCCAATAGTTACAGGATTATTTTACAAAATTTACTGATTTTAAAATCTAAGGGTGCTGCCACACCAATCGATCGATCGGCGATAGATACCATCGGTCGACGTTGATCAATTGGTGTGGTAGCTTTAATTGATCGACGGATACTGGTCGACAAACCAATCGATCGATTGCCGGTCGATGGCATCAGTCGACGTTGATCGATTAACCCCGGCTATATTCCAACAGTTTCTTTCGAAATGTATTCACAAGAGGAAGCATTCTACCATCGATCGACAATTGATCGATTGGTCTGGTAGAAACTGTCGATCGACGTCGACTAATCTTTTCTACCATCGATTGACTGGTAGTGACACCCCAAGGTCCCGGAATGTATAGGTAAACAAATCATGGACCAGCCATGTTCGGATCCTCATCGATCGATTTCAATTTCTCATTTAACTTCATTTCATTCCACCTCAGCAACCTCTTAGCTGGAGGTATGACTGTATCATGTTCCTCCGTGCAATGCCTCTTTAACTCAGAGTACTTCCTAAACCTGGACCCACAAATCAGGCAGTCTACGATCGCCTTCCTGACGTTATGAACTGTCCACTCATGGTCCCACTTCTCCTTTAAACTGCTGAAGTATTGGCGACAGAACCTGCACCTGAATTTGCTGATAGTTTCCTTGGTATGCGAACACCTCATATGCTTATTCAGCATAGACTCGAAGTGGAACACTTTATCGCAGTATTGACAATTGATTGGGTTATTCTTTTTATGATATTCCATATGTTGAGTGAGCATTTTCTTTGAGTTGAACTTCCGTTGGCACATGTCGCATTGAAAATAGGTGGTGCCGTGGATTTTTTTGTGCTTAGAAAAATTGCTGGAGTCACTAAAGGACTTGTCGCAGAAAGTGCATTTGTAGATCGTAAGCTTTGCATGCTCCCTCAAATGTGCTTTGTACCTGTCAATTTTCGTGAATACCTTTTCCTGACAGATTTCGCAACGGATGTTGAGGACCCCGTACTTGTTGACTGGGTTCTTGGCGAGCGTGCTCCGGATCACGTGCTCGATGAGATGCCTCTTGAGGTCTCCGATCCTGTCGAACTTCTTGAGACAAACTTCGCAGTTCTGAAAAGTATATAGCTATAAGATTTTTTGCCAAAAACTCATAGGAGAGCATACGCGATTAAAAAGAAAAATTAAGAATCCGATTCCTTATAAAATAGCTGGTTTTGTATCTCAAGTGTCTGCGCAACTGGACAATATGTGGAATCATTGAAACATGCGCGATCTCGGTAAAATTAAGCTAAGAATTTTATTGTAGGTTTGGTTACCTCAGCGAAATTTGCTGAGAAGGCTGACTCGATATATTTGCTATCAAATACTAAATGTGTTGGACCCGCATTCTAATGGTAAACCAATGAACTATTCATACTTAAGACATGGCTTAAAGGAATTAGTAGTCAAGTCAAAAACGTTAAAATAAAAAGAATTCGATTCCCGATCCCCTTTCGAACACAAAACAGCCCCAAGTGGGCTTAAGAGCCGGAAGAGCTTTCCTTCGTAGCACTCAGGCCATCCTTGACCCAGAAACCTAAATAAAGAAAGCTTGGGAAGAGCATCGCCTACCACCACCCGACTTCTTGAAACCCCAAAAACATCTTGGGCGCGATTTGCAGTGCTCTATATGGAAAGCACTAAATCAGTTGCGTACCCAGGTAAACCGCTGCAAATACAACTTGGGGGCGAAATGGGATTTTATAGACCTGTCACATCATCATCATCATCATTTCAGCCGACAGACGCCCACTGTTGGACATAGGCTTCCCCCAAGTGTCGCCACAATTATGAACGGTCGGATCGGATCGATCCTGTGCGTCCCGCATCCATAAGACCTGTCAGATACTAAATGTGATTGCGGTTCTCCTGTTTAAAACATGAGCCACACGTTAGAATGCCCTAAGTGCCTATACACCTGCACTTTAGAGGGTTTGATGAGAGCCACCGATGCTGCTGTTAACGTAGCCACCTACTGGGCCCAAACAGTTCTATGAGTTTACCATCGATTGGAAAAGAAGAAGATAAGCCAAAAACTCAGAAGGTACAATCAAAGACATTTCCACCTGACTTCCGCTAAATTCAATTTTGCTTGCTCTCGAAAGTTTTTGAAGTTTTCGTCAAAGGGTTTGGTTTGGCGCCGCGCCCGCAGGATTGAAGCGAAATTTTTTTAAGTGATCAAGCAGAAATGAACGCGATGGTAAAGTACGTGTTGTAGATAACGGTGTTGTGATACAAAATTTTACCTTTCGAATACCGTATATAATTAGAGACACAAAAGAAAGACAACGAGAGAGCGAACGCCGGCGCACAAAAGATACTAGGTACAGAAGTCAATCTACTTACTGTGCGCGCTCGAGCAACGCACACATAGACACCGTTTACGGACACAATATCTCGAAGCGTCTCGGCCCGCTCGTCGAACAGTTCCGGCTGAAACTCTCATTAGTGTGCGTCAACCGAGCGTAGGTATAAAGAGTGAAGTTCATAATTTTTTTTTATGGTGAGGAAAATCATTCAATGACAAACCCCGCTCTTGGGCGGAGCGGGAGATAGTGTCAGACTCTTACTGACTAAAAACCCATCCCGTTCCTTCTAGCCTTCATACCGGGGCTCGAACTCTTTTTCGGATAACCCTGGCCCCAGTAGGCTTCGATCCGTGTTCAGTGGGCCCCTGCTGTTGCTGACAACTCCTTGAGGCGCGCAAGAACAGTGTGCGCCGTCGACGTCTTAGGCTCGGTCTGGACAGTTACCGAACGGTCGGACAGTGAGCTACCCATGGCTCGCCGCAAGCCCGCATCTACGGTGGCCGGAAATTGGGATCAGAATCTCGCCTGCGATTGCTCCTACGAGAGCACGGCGATGCTTCGCCCAAGTAGGTCACACCTCGACTGTGTGCTCCACCGTGTCCTCGAGGAAGTTCATACATGAGATTGTCTTCTGTACCTATCTATTTTGTGGCCGGCATTCGCTCTCTCATTGTCTATCTAGTATCCTGCCCGACAAAATAATGATGAGGTACCTACAGCGCAGCGGGAGGCGTCGACGCTACTAAGTAGGGAATAACAATGGTCAGTTAAGATCATATTAAAACACATCAGGCCTTAGGAGTCCATGCTGAATTAGGGTTTGATATTACACGGTTACGATGACCTGACATCAAGGAAAATGGACACAACATTAAGATTTGCAAACAGATAGGGACAATCATGATAATATTTAAAAGCGCAGAGAAAGATGATCTTAAGAAAGATTATATTCAGAAGGACCGGTCAAATATGAGTTGGACTCGCGCATCGAGGGTTCCGTTCAAACTTGTCTGTAAATATGTAGTTCGATTTCCAAATCTAGGCCCGGCAGATTTTTCCGTATCGCACAAATGATTTTTTTTTTGACGTAAGTACCAATTTGAATTTGTCAGACATTTTCCTATACTTGTGATACCTTGCTTCGTGCCAAACAGGATTCTAGGTTAACGTTTCGATTTCCTAGCAAGTATGAAAATATGAGGGACGCACAGGATCGTTCATTGTGGCGACGCTTGGGGGAGGCCTATGTCCAACAGTGGACGTCTGTCGGCTGAAATGATGATGATGATCAAAATATGCGCCTAAACGGAACATAAATTTTTTAGATTGCTTTGATTTACAAGTTTGATTTAGTCAATACTGTTTAAGGATGTTAAACTTAGTACTTGATATTAATTTCAGCGTCATATATCCACGTGTTACTGAGAAAAAGGGTCTTGACCAGTGGCGTAGCTAGGCCCTCAGGGGCCCCGTATCAAATATATTTGAAAGTTTGTTTTTTTTTTGTTCGAAATAGCTTTCACTAATATAGAAATAGTGCCTTGAGAGGCCTTAAAATTGAAAATGAGCTCATTTTATGGATCTCTTAGTAGGAAGTACTATAATTGGATTAGTTTTTATTGTCGTCTTGTATGTAGAAAATGTTAAAAAGAAAGGAGCGTACTAAAAGCTATTTATAGAGTATCATATTATGAGTAACCAATATTCATTCATTCCTGTCCATGAGAATTTAAGATTATGGACAACATGGTTCGAATTTTGGCCCCTGTAGCTTGGGGCCCCGTATAAATGATACGGCAGATACGGCGGTAGCTACGCCCTTGGTCTTGACAGACGGGCAGCTTAGTGTTCCCAAAAGGGTTTCGTTTTTGCCGACTTATCGGTACGGAACCCAAAAAATTTACAAAACGGTGATAAATGTTTCGCATAGGTACTAACCTTGTTAGACTTCCTCTGTTTCTTGCTCATCTGCGAGTTACTTTGAAATATATTGTTCGACATCACTTTCGCGATCACCGAGTCAGGAGTTTGTAGATGTTCCTCATCCTCATGTTTTACCAAATCTTGTGACTCCGAACCATCATTGATCTTCTCAAATACTCCTTCCTCAAATTCAGATTCACTGGAACTCCCCGAGGACTCGGAGAGGCTCGGGTGCAGTTTTTCATGAGCTGCCATCTCCGTGGAACTTTCACAAACAAACGAACAAGATTTGCACATCAAAGTGAAGTGAAATTTCGACGAATGTGTCTGCAATTCCTGCGCTGTTCCGAAACTCCTTGAACAGTAGGAACAGGGGAACTGTCGAGAATGTATCTTACGGTGATTGCGTAAAGTGAATTTTGACGCGAAGACTTTGTGGCACTTGTTACATTCTAGATCGGGGTCGCCGTGTCCGAGGCAGTGTTGCTCAAACTTTTCTTGGTTTTTCAAGCTTTTGCCGCATTCTGAGCACATGTACTTGAGGTTCCCGGAGACGGAGAGCCGGTGGCTGCTCACCACGTGGAGTTTGAAGGTAGATAGTTGGTCAAATATCTGTTTGCATTTGTTGCATTGGTATTTTTTGGCGCGTGGATTGTTGTTTGTGTTGTCCTCTGTAATAAAATTTTAATAAATTAAATCATTTCATTGATTGGTAGTATAATAGGTAGGTATGTCAGATTAAGTCTAAGTAATGGAAATTTATCAAGAGACATACACAAGGGGATAGGTGGAGGGGAGGGTTTTCAAAATCCTCCCAAAATATTCAAAATTTAATTTAAGCTTTTGTTACTATGGATATTTTGAATTTATATGCCAGCGGAAAGACGCAGCGTTGGAAGGCCTCCCACAAGGCGGACCGATGACCTGGTCAGGGTCGCGGGAATCCGATGGATGCGAGACGCACAGGACCGGTTGTTATGGCGACGCTTGGGTAGGCCTATGTCCAACAGTGGACATCTTTCGGCTGATGTGATGATGACGATGTGATGATACATAAATATAAAAGTAATTTTTAACGTATTTTTGTTTTATTTTCTGGAAACCTCCCGGTATTAGGACTTGGCTACGCCGGTACGCCCATAGATATAGTGCATCACCATCATTTCAACTGAAAGAAAGTGCAGTTTTTGAGCATTCACGTAAAATGCTATCCATTTAGATGTGTGAAATTTTGTTTTGAAGACGTATTCCGTAGTCTGAAATCCCGTTCCCACGGGAAAATATGAAGTAGCCTAAGTAAGTCTTTGTAACTTCAGCTATCTGTCAGAGAAAATTCCATCAAAAACGGTTCAGCCGTTTCGGAGATTTGACGTGACAGATAAACAAAAATTAAAAAAATTGCATTTAAACACATTGAATATACTTATCATATGAATTTAGTAAAGAAAATGGCTTGATATTACAAACAGTTACTTCAATCCTTACTAATATTATAAAAGCGAAAGTGAGTTTGTTTGTTACGTCTTCACGCCTAAATGGCAAAACCGATTTTGATGAAACTTATACGTACACGGATAGACTATGTCCTAAAATAGGACATGGATACTTTTTATCCCGGAGGTATGTTCCCTTGGGATAATTTTCTGCTATCACGCGGGTGAAGCCGCAGGGAGCAGCTAGTTTTATTTATATGTTTAGGTATAGAAGATGAGTAGCGGTATAGATTATCGTAATTTAGGTAAATATTATTTATTGACTTATACCTATCAAATATATTTAAAACAACAGGTAAAATACCTAGAACTTAGACTGCAAAGTATTAAAAGAACTAAATGTAACTGAGGCAAATTTAATTAAAAAAAAAAAAAAATTGTTTGGTATGGTTGAAAATATAGTAATCAGCGACATAATCTGCCTTTTTCATGGCATTTAATAAGTCAAAATATAACTGACTGGCCTGTTGGTCTATTCGTTAGTGGCCCTGACTGCTATACCGAAGGTTGTGGGTTCGATTCCCATCCAGGAAAAATGTTTGTATGTGGAGCACAATCTTGTTCTGTGGCTGGATGTAATTTTTATAATATGTATGCATTTAGAAATATATGTTTATCAGTAGTCTAGGAGTCATAACACAAGCTTTGCATAGCATGGGTCTAGACGGCGTTGTGTGATAGTTGTGGAATATACTAATTATTATTTTTATATAACATTAGAACATTATAAAATAATCAGTTAAATATTGACTAATTATCTAAAAGGACTCACCAATAGTAACTTCATTCTCCACTTCACCAGCTCCAACACACTCCAACGACGGATCATTGATGGCAATATTCTGTACCGTCTGTCCAGATTGAGAATCATGACCTAAAAACAAAATGGTCTTCTGTTGTCTTGACACAGATTGTATGTCCGTAGACATCAGCTGTTTCAAAGCCCCATTGTCAGTCTGTAGACCAACAAAGTTCTTCTCATCACGGGCACGAGCATCCTTCTCGTTGATCTCTTCGGACATTTGAGACAAAAACACCCCACACTCGAATTCATCCTCCTCATACATGTTAAAACCATCTGAATTCTGAACATTCTCTTGTATTTTTTTCACAGCTTTTTGTTCCTCGCAAACCGGAGAGTACCGAATAGCTTCGTTGTAACTGTACACGTTCTGCATTATGTACGTGTTGTGCTGTTCTATGGTAACATGGTTGTCAGTACCCTGGTTTACGGTGTAAGTCTCAATAGGTGAGTCACAGTTGTTGTAGACAAACGGACTCCTTGCAGGGTCAATCCACACTTGAGAATCATTGTATGCTGGTATCGCTATCTGATTAGCTTCAGTCAAAATCACAGGCATGTTCTCAATGCTTGAATAACTATCTGGTGAGGCGTACCTGATGTTGATATCCCTGCCATCCATGACTTTGACGTTACAGAAACCCTTGTAAATAGCTGTCTCGTTGCCTTCTGTGTCTGGTGATGAGATATCCAAGTGTATAAACACATTTTCGGCCAGTTCACAATTGGTCTCCAACGTTGTGCACACTTTTGGGATGAACAGGATTGGGTAGGGCCCATCGAAATTCACGTTGGTCTCTTCGCCTTCCATTTTTGGAATTTATACCTGGAATTATCAGAGAAATACACATTGCTGGCTGTTTGTAGCTCAATTACACTAAATGAAGGTAAATTAAGAAAATAATAATCATAAAATTGGGACTTTTAATAAATTGAAGGCGTCTTACCTCGTGTCGCTTTCGTGCCAGCCGGGAAAAAGGGTGACCGGAGGTAGAAGTAACAGACAAATATTTTGAATATATTTCACCCTACCCTCCAATTTAGAGTTAATTTTCACTATCATCATTTTTGTGGGTAAGCCTTGAAACTGATTCAGAAGCGCACAGTCAACTGTTTATTAAAATAATTTTAATTAGTTGATATTTCTTAAATTTGAAATTAGAATCACAAAAAATTAAGTCATCATGGCTTAGTTGTTTTTTTTTTTGATTTGAATTTGTTTTCGTTTGAGTACAAACCTATGAATGCTATACTTTGAAGCAAAAATAGACTTTATTGCCTCCTAATAAGGCTCATAAAATATTTTGTCAAGTGTAATGTTAAAAATGTTACATTTGACAAGCGTTGCGTTCGTATTTACGCAACAGTGATTATACTTATTGAAAATGATTTAACAAAAAAAAAAATTAAAAACTTACAAATTATTTATCTAAAACAATAATGTGAAGGTCAAATTTTGTTTTGTTATAAGTACCTAAATTCTAAATCCTTGATATGTTTGGATATATCAATTTTGGCAGTATTGCATGATTTTTAAAGCCTTTCGTGAACTTGTACTTAATTGGATTTATTTGGAAGTTAGGCGAAGTCCAATTCTAAAAGCTAAACTTAAACATTTTGTATGATGAGTGAGGATAATACAAGGCTTCGCATAGTATTATAATTTTAATAATTATATTTTAATCCCGTATTCCCCGAGCGAAAACAAACCACCAAACTTAGTGGCAATGGGCAGGGCACATTGCTCGCATAACAGATAGCCGTTAGGGCCGAAAGGTTCTGGAGTGGCGACCGCGTATCGGAAGAGATCGTTCATTGTGGCGAAACTTGGGGGAGGCCTATGTCCAACAGTGGACGTCTATCGGCTGAGATGATGATGATAATGAATATTTAACAAAAAAAAACACATTTTATTGAATCAAATAACGTTTATATTATGGTTTAACAACTAAATTTAGGTACAAATAGATTGTAAAACAGTTTGAGATCTTCTTCTCGTTAATTACTTATGTATTTCCATGGTAGAATGAATGAACTCCCGGTATGGACTAATCCTGGCGTGCATATCTGGTACTCCAACAAGATTACAATCGATGACCCAGGACGCGATGCCGATTTGGGTACCAGTCTTCCTTGACACGAGAGGACTGCCGGAATCACCCTGGGAAAATAGATAATCAGATATTAGTGTGTAAAATAGTGGTACCTATTAAATAAAATGGGGGGAGGGGAGGCGGCCCCAATCCATTATGATTTAGCTTCACCCCAGGGTGGTGAGCAGTGGTGGCCGAGAGGTAACGGCCCCTACTTACGAGTTGTAGGTCGCGGGTTCAAACCCAGCCAGGCGCATTACTTTGTGTAATATATTTCATCACCACTACTCTTAAAACGGTGAAGGAAAACTTCGTGAGGAAACCGGCAAGTTCTAGAACCAAAAATTCGAAGACCCCACACGGGGCCCGCGTGGTGGATTACGGCCCATTCCCTCTCATAGAGAAGAGGCCTGAGTCCTAGCAGTAGGACCAACTCCACCCCAGGATGTTGAGCAACTGCTTCGAAGTCCTATGATAGTTGCCAAAATACTGAAAAGGGGCTTGTGGGACTAGGCTCCGGTTTGCCGACATCTCTTTGAGGCACGTGAGGAAATACTTCGCGCCGTCGACAACTCTAGCTCGGTCCGGATGGTTACCGGACGACCGGACGGCGAGCTACCGGTTTAGGTGTGTATAAGTTTAGATACTTACCTAATAATAATAGCAATAAAACGATCATTAGAGGCTGGTACCTATTTGTAGAATTTCTTGCTAATAAGTTTTTATAATGTATACTTCGACTCTTTTTTCTATAGTTGGGAAATTATTAACTAAATTCATCTGTTGTGGGTTGAAAACAATCCCGCCATCTTCGCAAGTACTGGTCATTTTTCTGATAATTCGTTGAGACGGGCGAAGAACACGACGCGCCATCGAATCGGGTTCTCGGTCGGTGAGTTACTCATTGCTAGCCGTCCACAGGCTCGTGCCTACAGGCCTCTCTTACGGTTTCAGCTGCCTTCGAAGCAGTAATGTGAGCGAACTCACATTACTGCTTCGAAAAGCATGTGACTGCTACCCATTCACTGATCTTGCCCCTTACCATGACCTGAACCAGGGCCGGAATACAAAAAAAAATAGATGTAAAATTGATGTTTTTTTATCTCGAAAACTCGCTCTTATCCCAACTACTTTTAGGCTCGTAAGTAGCTGTTTTTCGCACTAGTGCGGAAAAGTGCGACAGCTCACTCTCGGTACAGTTTATTACAATTATCGTATCAGGCTGGGTTTTAAGCTACCCGACGAATAGATTCATCAACTCCCTTTTATTTGTACTTATCTTAGAAAGATAGTGTAATAGAAAAATGTCGTTTGATACACATGGAAATTTTTCACAGCAGCAGTCAGCTCCATAACACCCTCGCTCGGTGCTCGGGCGGACTCCGCCTCCGTCGCTATGACAAAGTGTCTCCACTTTAAACAAAATGTTAAAATTTTCTAAAATATACTCACATAACACAAGCCTCCCCTTTCCAAGGCCATTCCTTTTCGTCCACCAGTGTCAAGTGCACAGATCATGACAGCAGGGTCTACGATTGGTGCATTTGGCCACCAGACGGCGCTGGCCTCGCGAACTATATCGACGCAGGCCTGAGGTTTTAGAGTGTTCACTTCTAGGAGTTGAAGGTTGAAGGGAGTGATGCTTGGCCGGGTCTGGAAAGAAAAAATCGTTCTGTTACTTTGACTACTAGTAAAATGGGCAGAGTACCTACTAATAAAGACCTGTCATGCTAGGGGCCTTACCATGATGTATTAAAATGTTACTGGGGCCAGGGTTAACTCCGAAAGATAGCTCAGCCCCGGTATGAAAGGCAAAAAGGAACGGGTGGGTAAGGGACTGACACTATCTCCGGCTCCACCCAAGGGCGGGGGATGTCTCTTGGATGCCCACCAAAAAAAAAAGGGAGGGATGAATCTATAAATCTCATATAGCTCCATTTGTTTAACAGTTCAGTTGGGGTCGTCAAATGGATCGCATTAAGAGCTTGTGGTAGGGTTTTTGGTCATCCGTAAAAAGTTAATAGGTATGTACTATAACATATGCCATTACACTTGACTACATTATAAATAGCAGCTGGGTAATATGGTATACCTAACCGTATAACGTAGGTATTACCCCGCTTTTGGGTTATTATTACATGATTTCTAGACAGTAAACATGGAAACAAACTCCGAAACTAGATTGTGCGCATTAAAGATCATCTTCATAGGTGAGGGTTTTCTGATCTTCAGCGCTTGTGACCCACCGCAAACTATGTCTCACTTTCCATCCTGCGACACATGCCCTGTTACCTGTTCACGTAAGGATCTACTGACAGTATCAGCGGACGGCATTATCGTGGCCGAATACTGGATCAGCCAAGGCAATATAAAATGGACTACTTTTTAAGATCGACAATTTAAGAAGAAAATTAAGTGACCAAGTTACAGGTTAAAACTGTCAACTCTAACATACTGGCCAGAAAATTGTCTCAAAACAATAAAACCATTTAAAGGTCACATAACAACTCACTTCCACATCAGATACGTACCTATAAGGAATGTAATCAACTACACATCTCCCATAAAACATGGCGAAGGTCACCATAATATTCGCAAGACAGAATGGGGCAGCCATAACTCCTTTTTACGACTCTAATCTTAATAACCCAAAATGTTCGTTAAATATTATTTCAAACTGTGCAAATAGCCTTTGGCTTCGCTAACCCAAAACTAATGTTTGGACAGCCAAAGTTGAAGAACATTTAGATTCCATTCCGTTATGAAACTCGTTGTAACAATGATAATAAAATTTTAATTGGGGGATCTAGGTTGACCGGAGTTGTAAGAGTTATTTAAACAAAACCGTTTCTGTTCGCTACCCACTTAGTGTCCACGCACACGTACCACAAAAAAAAGCTAGAAGTGGCCACAAAAATAAGCTAAAGCGCGCGACAGCGACAGCCGTGCATGCAGTATTATAATGGACTCTGACAAAGAAGGATTAAATACGAGAATGGCAAGCGGTGGCGTTTGTCATCATTATTTAAAAAACACTGCCACAAAAAAGCACCGCTACAAAAAAAGCTAGAAGCGGCTTCAAACTTTTTTTTGTGGCGGCACCACCACACACGAGCCACAAAAAAAGGCCGCCTCATAAAGAAGCTTGAAGCGGCTTTTTTTGTGGCTCGTTTGCGGGGGGGACACTTAAAGGGCCAGTTTACTTGACGGGATTTATTAATAAACCTGTAAAAGAGACGCTAAGCGTAATAGAAACAAAATCAATACCTCGGGGCTCGTGGCTAATTGCTAAGTGACCTATGTTTATTTAAAAATGACTTGAGCCAACCTTTGGGCCATTTTAGCAAGCTGAAAATATCGAAGGTTGCTTGGCGTCTGCTACAAACGTCATTGGCGAATAGCGACCTACGTCATGGTGAGACTTATTAAAATAGATTATTGATGCACACCCTTTTTGTAGTGTAGGGTAGGAGTGTCAGAACACTCCTCGATCCATGGGAATCATCATTTGAGTTTTAGTCCACACACACAAACCTCAAGTGAATGTGGGGTCATCAGCTCATCACAGTTATCAGGTGATAATTTCCCACTTTTAAAAAAAGATTTTAGCATAGTCGGCCTTATATGTAATGTACCCTTGTTGGGATTACAGTCCATTCCTTCTGTCAGAGATGGAATGGGCCGTAATCGACCACGCGGGCCCTGTATGGGTTGGTGGATGTCACATGTCTTCGAATTTTTTGGTTCTAGGACATGCCGGTTTCCTCACGATGTTTTCCTTCACCGTTTTGAGAGCAGTGGTGATGAAATAAATTACACAAAGTAATGTGCTTGGCTGGGTTTGAACCCGCGCCCTACAACTTGTAAGTCGGGGCCGGTACACTCGGCCACCACTGCTCTTCCAAAAAACGATTTTGGTTGATAGAAACCTGACCATAACACCGTTCTATCTAGATGCTTCGTCATCATTAAAAAATGAGGAGTTTCCCCTGAAACGAAAGGTCCATTTATGTTTAATAGTTTTACTTACTGCAATCAATCCCCATCCAGTAACGAAGCTGGACACTTCATCATCAATATGCTCGAAGTCCAACGCCATCAGTTGAATATTTACAGCAAGCAGCACACTCTTCTCCAGGGAAATCATACCAATGTCGTTCTTCATATTGACAGGGTTCTAGTCTGGGTGCATGTGGTAGCCTCGAAACTGGACTGTGGTTCCTCCTGATCTGAAGTTATTGGATCCTAATACACCATGGAATATGCTGAAATGAGAAACAATTTGAGTGGTGACAGTAGTTGTTATTATGGAGGCAATGGAAACCTCATTGGGACTGGTGTAGTTACCGAAGGGCTAGGTCCCATAGCCCGAAAGATTCTTCACCAAACTTAATGGGCATGGCACACTATGCACAGCTTACAGATAAGATAGTCGATGGGGACGAACGGTTCTGGAAAAGCGAGCACGTACCAAAAGACGCAGATTTGGAAGGCCTCCGACAAGGTTGGTTGATGATCTGGTAAAGGTCGTGGGAAGATTCCTGCTGGACGCACAGGGCCGGTTGTTATTGCGACACACGGTCTTATGGCTGAAATGATGATGAGTTTGAACTGTGACAGTATAGCTGGAATACTTACTTCATCAATCCACCACCAGGCACTCGATACACGTCAATACAATGCGCTGCGGTGAGGATCAAATTCGGGAGTATAAGGGACCCTCCGCAGGCCACCATGACGAAGTCGTCTCCAATCAGGATAGCGGCCATGTAGGGGGCATAGCCTTCAGGCGCATCGATGCCTCCTATGATATGAGGGGTGATGAAGTAGCGGCTCATGTCTTCGAGGCCAGTTTCTATGGGGAATCCTGGAATTAAAGTATTAGCTTTATGTTGGTCTTTCGTGATAAGATAATAATAAAGCAAAAGGAGACATTTTAAGGGGGTTAGAAAGATAATAATTTCGCGTTTCTTCCACCTGAATTCAGTGCAGGAGCCTCCCAAACTTACAACGCCATGACTAGACAATTTTATTTTGATGTGGGACTTCTCCCGTCTAAGGGCAAAGCGGGAGGCCGCGTCAGACTTGTACCGACTATAACCATACCTATATTCCTTCAGTTGCCCTTATGCATTCCAGGACCACCTGTTTCCCTTTCGGAAGTCAATACATGGCCCCAGTAGGCTTCGGCTCTGCTGGGCCCTTACAGATGACGACTAGGCATCATGAGTTTTGAGTTTGTGAGTAGCCTGTTGCAATTAGGTAAGTGAGTATTGCGAACCTGCACTGGATCCAAGTCTTGGATGTATCTCAGTCATCTCATGATTATTGGCTGATTATGCTTATTACTTATATCACAGAGAAGAAACGAGTGTCACCGCTTTTTTCCCACCCTTTAACTCCACTACAGGCAATAAACCAATACGAACGCGCATTACGCAACTAATAGACCCCGCACATTTAGATCCCAAGTTTGCTATTTAATTGGTAGTTGAACTATGAGCATTGCCCTACTTTGTGGCACGCCTGCCCCGCCCACAAGACCATTCTAACCTCTTTCATCTGTTCTGTGAGCTATACCAACCAACCTATACTCTGGTACCCAAGTATTTTCGATTTTGTTACACAGAATATTATTCTTACCATTTACAGAATGTCTCAGAATGAAAAACAAAATAAACAACACTTTGTACTGCATTTTGAAAAAGGATATTTAGAACCTTGTGTGGAATTTCTAGAACACCTTCCTTACTATAGTTGCAACTGTAACTGATGTTTAACAGCAAAAATAAATACTATTTATACAACGAAATAATATTCTTAAGCACCTCAGTCCATTGACTGATAAGCATAACAAATTAAAATTAAGTAAAGACTGAAAATGTTCATTTTGAAGGCAAAACAAGTCGCTTTCCCGGAAGGTTAGAGGAAGGCGATAAAAAATTTATGTTCAAGTTCAAAACAGTTCAATAACTTAATAATAGCTAGTACTTAATATATTTATTTTGCTAATCAAATTAGGTATTTTAATATGCACATTAAAAACCTTAAATATTAACTAAACTATTTATTCTAAAACCTAACTAAATACATAACGTACATAAAACACAAAGTACACTCAGGCATCGAAGTACTCCTCCATATCGCTGTCATCCGAAAATGTGCCCAGAAGACTGGCAGCATTGCCACGTTGAATGGCAATGGTAATTTTTTGAGCGAAGAACGAGCCAGCCCTCTGGTCACGCAAGATGTCGATCAGTCGGCGATAAATTTCCTTACAAAGGAGACGCGCAGACGGACCCCATTACCCAAGCGTTTCAACCCCAATCGGCTTAAGCTCAACCCCAAGCTAGTACTTATTATTTTTAGTATAATGAACCAAAATGTACTAAGTTTTACAAGCGTCTGGGATAAGCCAAAACAGTCTTGTCTTTGTATGAATCACAATTGTTTAGAAATATTTGTTTTTGCATAATCATTGGTTTTTCTTTTTCTTTTCGAATTGATGGTAAACTCGTTAAACTATTTGGGCCCTATTGTGGCTACAACTTTATTCCTGAGTAAACTGACAGCAACTTTATTCCTGAGTAACTTAGGCTATATTGCATGTCTGTAGGCGAAGCCGAGGGCAAAAGCTAGTGTTCTATATGATTAATCAATTGGCTGAATTATAGCATAAAAGGTTACATATTAGGAAAGTACATTCAACGTAGATTGAAGTATTTTGGCGGCCGGACTTTGTACTATGTAGGTCTGTTGTATTTGCTTTTGAGAAGAGATATAGGTAAGATATCCTTACTTCCTTACTAATATTATAAAAGCGAAAGTGAGTTTGTTTGTTTGTTGGATTCCTACGTCTTCACGCCTAAATGGCAAAACCGATTTTGATGAAATTTGGTACTTGGATAGACCATGTCCAGGAATAGGACATAGGATACTTTTTATCCCGGAAGTATGTTCCCTTGGGATAATTTTCTGGTATCACGCAGGCGAAGCCGCTGGGAGCAGCTAGTATATAAATATGCCATCGGATTTTGTGTACCTACTTTAGCAGATCAGCCTTGAAACGGCAGTTTTAATCTTCTTGGTGGCCTAGACTGACCAGAAGCCATAGGTAGTAGGTCGCTTCGGAATCGGACTTAGTCTGATTACCTAGTTGGATTAGAGAACCTGCGAATTCCAGCCGGAGTTGTCGATCCCACTGCCAAATCCGTGTCTTTTTTTTTTCGTTGGGCAAAAATCATCTTATGACAACCCCCGCTCTTGGGTGGAGCGGGAGATAGTGTCAGACTCTTACTGACTAAAAACCCACCCCGTTCCGCCTAGCCTCTTCATACCGGGGCACGAGCTTCCTTTCAGATAACCCTGGCCCCAGTAGGCTTCGACCCAGCTGGGCAGCGCCTCAAGGAGTTGTCAGCAACAGGAGGGACCTGTTGTTGACAACTCCTTGAGGCGCACGGGAACAGTGCGCGCCGTCGACGTCTTGGGTTCGGTCCGGACAGTTACCGGACGATCTGACAACGAGCTACCCATGGCTCGCCGTCCGCGAGCCCGCGTCTACGGTGGCCAGAAATCGGGATGCTCCGCCCAGGCAGGGCACACCTCGACTGTCTGCTCTACCGTGTCCTCCTGGGAATCCGTGTCTTGCCTGTTGATCCTATAGTCTGTCTAAAAAATTAAACGACTTGGGTAATTCATTATCATCATCATTATCTTCCTGCGCTTGTCCCGTTTTATTTGAGGTCGGCGCAACACATTTTTTTTCTTCCATTCTGTCCTGCCACTCGTCACGCTATCACTAACTTCCTTGGGTTGACTGGTTGACCTGGGTAATTATTAGGGTAAAATGAAATCTGATGTAGTCAACACAGGTTCAATAATCAAGATTGATTAAGAGATCTTGATCATTGTTTATTAGTAGACCCTTATAAAAAGTATCGAATAAAAGTATTTTTTAGATGATTTAGTATTATTAGACAACTTTTGACATTTTTTTTTACTAGCCATTACTGTCCCACTGCTGGACAAAGGCCTCCCCCAAGTCCCTCTCTGCCGTCTCTAACCAGTCGTTACGGTAGGCGTCCAAATCATCCCGCCATCTCTTTCTAGGCCGCCTCGACGGCGCTTTCTCTCAGTAGGAACCACTCATCCTTGAGTGATCGAATCCTGAGATACCCCCTTTCATAGCCCTTTGAGAGACTTTAATAAAGCTTAAAGTCACCGTAAAGTGATGAGGCCCATTGTGAGCGACCACGTTTCGGAGCCATTTTAAGTCATCACTTGCCAGTGTTTCCACACGCACTGGTCATAGTCTTTCGTCTTCTAAATCTTCTTTTCTGCATTCGATTTTAGGTTCGTTGTATGATGCGTGCAAAATTCACAATGATGCGCAACCGCATGTAGGCTTGGAAAATATCACGAACGAGTCTAAGACCTAAACCATGACGTGGGTAAGAGACAGAGCTATACATGTTGTCTAGCGCCATCTCTTACCCACACCGAAACAAGATTAAAACAATCTTACTTTGAACGTTATGGTAACCCCGCGTATCATCATTGTCTGCCATTTATTTAAGATACAGATCTTATCACAAGGAAATCGTGTATCACGAGTGAATGAATGTTTGTTTATTTTTGGAACTGTCTTCTTATCAGAAGTGCCAATAGCAAGGTTATGCAAAGTGCAACAAACTGATTACTCACGTGTTTATTAATTAATTAAGAGTATTATCTTTTAGTCATTATTTTTAATTGTAATCTTTTTGGAGTCAAGGGCGAGACTTAGCCCAAAAAGTTCCAAAATAAAGGGTTATTAGCCAGATATTATCGGTTACAGACTAGAAAGTAATGATTTATATAAATAGGTTATGTTTTATTGGGCTTGCATTAGTTGGAATTGGTTTGTTAGGAACTAAAGACAATAATAGAAACTAATTTTTAATATGGCACCTTTAGCTTATGTAATTTTGTTTGGAGCAATTGCGAGAGATGCATTGGGTAAGGATTTTCGTACTTTTTTTTAGGGAATTTCCACGCTGGGTCGAAGCCTACTGGGGCCAGGATCATTCGAAAGGGTGCTCGAGCCCTAGTATGAAGGCTAGAAGGAGGGGGGGGGGGTGTTTAATCAGTAAGAGGCTGATACTAGCTCCCGCTCCGCCGTTGTTATTAAATGATTTTTGCCCACCATAAAAAAAGGGAATTTTCACAGAACAGAAGATAAAAGAGTTTAGAATGGCCTTGTGGACGGAGCAGGCGTGCCACAAAGTACAGCAATGCTCATAGTTCAACTACCAATAGCAAACTTGTGATCTAAGTGTGTGTGGTCTGTTAGTTGCGTAATGCGTGTTCGTATTGGTTTATTGCCTGTAGAGGAGTTAAGGGTGGGAGACAAGCGGCGACACTCGTAGTACAAATCGGAAAGTATTTCCTTTCTTAACTCTTTCATCTTTTCTGTGGGTTTTTTATTTATTGTTGATAGGTTTGCGCTTGACCGCTATCTCACCAGATGGATATTTGCATTTTGAAATTTTCTGCATGCGGAGCAAACCCGCATGCGTGATGAAATCCGCACGATATTAACACCCTTGATATTGCATGGACCATCGTGGTCATTTATGCCTGATCCCTTAAAAAAAATTTCGCTTGAATCCTGAAGCGCGGCGCCAAATTAAACCCTTTGAAGTTTTAATTTCGAGTGCAAGCAAAAATGAACTTAGCGGTGGTCAGGCGGAAGTGTCTTTAATGGTATGTCATACAACCGTGGCGGGTTTGTCCTAATTTAACAAACTTATGTTTCCAGGAGTACCACTGCTACCTTCAGACCATCAGCCCTTCATCATAGGTGGGGAGGATGCTCCAGAAGCATACGCCCCCTACATGGCTGCTTTGATCGTCGGCGGTCGCGTGATGAGTCATTGGTGTGGAGGGTCTAATCAAATCAAATCAAATCAAATCAAAATCGTTTATTTCAAATAGACCAATTACAGGCACTTTTGAATTGTCAAAATGTCGGTCAGTCAAACAAACAAGTGAAGCTAAGTTGCACGTTCCAAAGAGTAGATCTCTATGGAGAAGAACGTGCAAGAAACTCCATGGACACTCTTTTAAATCATATGTGTTACATATAGTGTTTGGTTACATATTTCTTGTTGCTTCTATTATGTGAGCACAATGTAGATAATAATAAAAAAATATTAAAAGATAAAAACTGAATTAAGCTACTGGCAGCTAAGAGATGACCAGTCTCATCTGACGGCACCCGTTCACGAGCATGACGCGTGCATCAGCCCCACTCAGCTCAACCATTTTGAAGGGAACCGAATGACCCAATAACACGCGCCACCAACAGCGAGACATTTGAGTGAGCATGTCAAACTCTCAACTGCCATGCTCGCAATGTCAAAAAATAAAATAATAAAAAGTTGTAACTTAATAAAAATGCTCCATGGTACTTCACATTCACAAATTTGGAAAAAAAAAGTGCTTCTACATTATACAATGCTATTATTTTTAGATATAACATGTAAAGAATCCTAAGTCCTATTGAAATAAACTAATCAAATAAAAATAAAATACTGAAAACAACATTACGAAAAGGGCAGCAGCATCTCTTCGAATATATATATAAAGACTAATTTGTAGCTACAAAAGTATGTGGCTGTGGAGCAGGACCGGCATTTAGCCAAGCATTTTTATCAAGGAGATAATCTTCCAATTTATAATATGCTTGTCTACATAGTGTGCGTTTAATGCAGGTTTTAAATTTTGACTCGTTTAATTGGAGAATTTCTAGTGGAATTTTATTATAAAATTTTACACAGTACCCCATAAAAGAACTAGCTACTTTAGCTAACCTGAATCGAGGTTGATCTAACTTGTCCTTATTTCTAGTATTAAAATTGTGCCTATCACTTATTTTAGTAAAAAGATGAATATTTTTCCGGACATACATTATATTTTCATAAATGTATTGACAAGGTACCGTCATGATGTTTATATCTTTAAATAATTCCCTAAGAGAATCGCGCCTGCGAAGATTGTATATGGCTCTGATAGCTCTTTTCTGCAGAATAAAAATAGACTCTATGTCTGCAGCCCGTCCCCATAGCAAAATACCGTAAGACATGATGCTATGAAAGTAACTAAAATAGACCAGCCTCGCGGTATGTACATCAGTAAATTGACGGATTTTTCTGACAGCATATGCTGCTGAACTAAGCCGTCCTGCCAGAGATGTTAAATGAGGGCCCCATTGTAGCCTCGAGTCGAGCGTGATTCCCAGGAAAACCGTGTTTTCGACGATTTCTAGTTTCTCCTTGTTCAATATTATTTCCAAATCATTACTTTTAACATTCGGCAACGCAAATCTGATGCACTTCGTTTTTTTTCCATTTAGTACTAAATTATTAACAGTAAACCAGTTTTGGACCTGCTGTAGAGCGTTGTTTACGTCATCAATACGTGTGGAACGTCTATTGATTTTAAATATTAAGGACGTATCGTCAGCAAACAATACTATATGTGGTTGTTGTTTCAATAAATGCGGTAGATCATTTATGTACACCAGAAAGAGGAAAGGACCCAATATAGAGCCCTGTGGTACCCCCATTTTTATTTTTAAGCCCCGTGAATTTACACCATTTATCTGAACTTGCTGTTGCCTGTCATTTAAATAAGATTTCACTAGGCTTAGTGCAAGTTTACCTAATCCGTAATGTTCTAGCTTTAAAAGTAAGGTTTCATGATTAACACAATCAAAAGCCTTTGAGAGGTCACAGAAGATTCCAATAGCATCTTGGGCTTCCTCCCACGCTGCAAATATGTGTTTTAATAAGGAGACACCAGCATCAGTCGTACAACGTCCTTTGGTGAAACCATACTGCTGTTCGTGTAAAATTTTATTACTGTTAAAATGAATAAGCATTTGATTGAGCATAACTTTTTCAAAGACCTTACTGAAAACCGGCAACACGGATACAGGTCTATAATTATTGGTGTCATTATGGTCGCCAGATTTAAAAAGAGGTATAACTTTACTAAATTTCATTACATCTGGAAAGACTCCTTGGTCCACACACAAATTAAAAATTAAAGCCAAGTATGGTGCTACGGTCTCGATTATAGATGTACAAACTTTAACAGACATTCCCCATAGGTCCTCGGTTAATTTTATTTTTATTTGCCGGAAAGCCTTTATGACTGTCATGGGGTTTATATGTTTGAATTGAAATTCAACCGGACAGCCTGGCACGTTTTCTTTCAATAAAGCAATTGAGGCCTCTGGCGAGGAATTTAAAGCTTCCGTTGTCTTAAGAGGTATGTTGGTAAAAAAATTCACAAACTCTTGGGCTACTTCTATGTTAGAATTTATGGGACCATGTGAAGTCTCCAATAAAAATTCCGTGTTTCGTACCTTATTTCTACCCGTTTCACTATTAATAATTTTCCAAACGGTCTTTATTTTATTGTCTGCCGATTTGATTTTTGTGCTAATGAAAAGGGCCTTCGCTACTTTGCAAATTTTTCTAAAGAGTTTAGAATATTTATTTACATACTTGTTAAAGCTTTCAGAGTTAAAAAATGGCTTAAGGCCATATAGTTCATATAGTTTTTCCCTACTTATCCTTATACCTTTAGTCGCCCAGTCACTAAATACAAACTTAGGGAAAACATTTTTTGACTTCTTTTCAAAACTTTTATTAAATTCATTAAGTATTACTGAAAAGAAATTATTATAAAATTTATTAGCATCATCAATACTATGGCCCAGAACATTTAACTTATTTAGTATGTTACTATTAAATTTTATTAATTTGCTAAGTGTAATTGGCCTAAATTGAATTTGAGTTTTTTCCAAAGTTGCTTTAGACTTAAAAGACACCATTTGTCCACTATGATCAGACGGAAGATAATTCACTATGGCTTTATCTAAATAATCACAATCACAGAAAATATTATCAATACAAGTTGCAGTGGTTGGAGTTACTCTAGTTGGTTCTGTAAAAACATTAGACAGATTAAATGATTTAAAAAGGCTTAAAAATCTGCAGCTATTTGAATTATTTTCTAAAATATTGATATTAAAATCTCCACAAATAATTATGGATTTCTTACTGTCTGCAAGTTTTGTTAGAATATCTTCCATTGTTGCTTCAAATAAACTTAAGTTTTGAGGGTCCGGGGGTCTGTACACGCACACTACAACATGCTCATCTAGCTCAACACAGGACAGTTCAATGCAATGTTCATTTGACAAGCTAACTATATCATTACGTTGTTTAAATTTTAAGCATTTTTTTATTAAGATCAGGGAACCACCCCGCAGCATAGATTTACGGTTAAAACAACTGCCTACACTATAATTTTCATAACTAAGTTGCATTTGGTAATCTTTCAACCAATGTTCAGTAAAACATATGACATCAAACATTGTTTTTTCTAAAAACATTTCAATTTCTAATAATTTGGAAGAGATACCCTGAATATTTTGATGAAATAACTTCAAGACATGCTGCTGAGCCCCTTTTTGGATTTTAACTTTTTGAAAGCAAGAAGGTACCTCGTTATTACTTGGTATAACTATGGTGTTACTGGTACCCTCTGTTGTCCTATAAATTAGTTTAAACTACTATCCGGAGTTACAAAAGAATTTTCCATAGTGATACATGGAACCTCCTTCGTACAGTTTACAAAAGAATTAATAGCAATTAAGCTATGATCAATTTGGCTGTCCACAGGGTTATTAGTATTAATACTAAACATTGTGGATTTGACTAAAAATGACTTTGACATACTACTTATGTCTGTGTTTATAAAAGAAACTAATAGCTTAGCTATTGTGTGTCTTATTCTAGTTGGCAGATACGTTGTACCTCTAGTCGACCTTAAATGACCAACAAAAATGTTGGTGTCAAAAAACATAAACTTGTCACTATAGTGACTTGTTAAGAAATTCATATGTTGATTAAGCATATGAATATACTTATTTTTCCTACTAGATAATTGTGCAAAATATGGAAATGCACACAATATTATTTTTTTGCACTTTAATTTTAACATATCAGTAACAAAGTCCGTGATGTCTTCCTTTCTCACTTTCAAACTGTTGCCTATAAGCACTGTTACATTAGTATTACGATTATACGTTTTTTTTGTAACTAATTCCATAATTTGCGTATAGGTTGACCCGGGTAAACAATAATTTTGAGTAGAGTGACTCAGTTCGTTATTTATTAATTTTCCTAGACCTCTTCCCATACTATCTGAAAACATAACTGAAGAATTACAATCCTGACTAGTACAGGATGGAAAATTACCAGACTCAGACTGGACAATGTGACTTAAATCCTGCCCAAAGTTAGTTAATGCTTGTCCAGTAACACAGTCCTGAAAAGAACTCTCAGCCTGGGACGAGTCCACCGTTGCCTCAGGCTGGCCAGCATCAAGATCTGAGACCGTCTGACATGTGCACCGACCCTTAACCAACTCATTCGCAGCTAGAATGTGTTCTTTAATTTGGTTTTGTGACTGTACATACTTAGTGTAAAGAGAATTGAGTGAATTCTCAAGGACTTTCATTTCTGACTGTAAGTGCTGTGTGTCTATTTCATAAATCTTCTTACTGTCCTCCAATTTAATTTGATAATTGTTTAATTTATTAATCAAGTCAACACGTTCTTTTCTGAGTGGAATATATTTAGAAAAGTGTTTATGTTGTTTTTTAAATTGATGACATTTTTTAATTATTCTATTAATCCTTGCATATTTTTTTAATTTATTATGACTAACTTTTAAAATATTATTGTGATTCAATAAGGAATCCTCAGTTAAGTCGATAGTAAGCATGGGATGGAGGTTACCATTAGAGCCTAATAATTCATTATATAAATGGTTAGTTTCCCTAGCCTGAGTACTCTCTTTTTCTTTTTGCAATTTAAGAATTATACTGTTGGCATAATTTAACTCATCCTGAAGATCCCTAACTTTGCATAAAGCCTCCTCATATAAATTACTACAGTCCCCAAAACCATCCGTGATCACCCGCAGTTTGTCGCGCTCATCCACAACGTCTTGATATAGCTGGGCTTGATCTACGAGCTCCCGTTTAAGGCTAG
Organism: Mythimna lalbum; assembly: GCA_949319445.1. Taxonomy (NCBI): domain Eukaryota; kingdom Metazoa; phylum Arthropoda; class Insecta; order Lepidoptera; family Noctuidae; genus Mythimna; species Mythimna lalbum. Next base: position 20,744,384 of record OX439355.1, read on the forward strand.
TGTTTTTTAAAATAATGTTCTTGATTTCGGTCTCACTCTCCTCCCTCTCCACCAACAATTGTTCACACTGTTGTTTTGATTCCTTAAGTACTTGGAGGGCCGTTCGCAATTTCAGCTCCATATCCTGTGCAGTAGCCTTACGGGTCATCGTTGGCATGGTTTCAGGATTAATGACTAGAAATTGAAACAAAGAAACGGTAAGAATCAAAGTTTAGACAAAGTAAACAAAGAAGGAAAGGAAGAGAATTACATAAAGAATTAGATAAGTGCAGTTAAATGGAGAATTGAGGAACTGGCTTGATTGATTTATAAAGTTATTCAATAATGTATTTGGTAACTTTTGCTGGCCTAAAGGTTATAATTGTGCAAAGTGGGTAGGATGTCCAGATCACAAAAAAAAAACTTTGTTTAACGATTTATAGCGAATACAGTATAAAATAACTATTGAAAGTTATATTATTAGCGTATATTATCCAAGAAAACCAGATCTACACTAATAAAAATAAGAAATAATGACCATTTCCACAATGTAAACAAAGTGTTTTAGAACAAATGCAGAATGCTAAACTGCCGAAAATAGAGTGTAAAATGAGTGAGTATGACGTGTAACTAAGGTCAAGTTAATAATGTGTGCTAATTATCACAAATACTAAATAAAGTAAACAATACTTCCCCGGTTTAATCCGTAATTTAGACGTCAGATGTTTCTAGGTTACCGCTGACAGTCGCCGGTACTAATATCGTATTTTACTTGGTCAATTGGCAGGAAAACAATAATCCTGTATATTTTTGCAGTTGTCTTACGTTTAAATTAACAATAACACCTTATTTTTACTTAAATACTAATTAAAATTAATTTTAAAATACGGAACACATATTTGACAAGTTACTTAGGCAGTGTTGCCAGAGAAAAAAAAATCTCTATCATCAGCAAGAAGCTGATCCTGACTGCAGCCCACTGTGTGGAACCGGTTATGCTAGATGACGGGACTTTGTTAAAGTAAGCAGTGAAAAGTGGGAGTGGTGAAAAGAGAGTAGAGTGAGAGCAGTGGTGTCCGAGTAGTAATGGCCTCGACTTACGAATTGTAGGTTGCGGGTTCAAACCCAGCCAGGCGCATTACTTTGTGTAATTTATTTCATCACCACTGCTCTCAAAACAGTGAAGGAAAACATCGTGAGGAAACCGGCTTGTCTTTAAGACGATTGTTCGATAGTTTTTCACAGACAGACGCGGTGGCGAACTTTGTTTTATTATGTAAAGGACAATTTTTAAACTCCTTAAATCTATATTTTCACCACTTAGCATAGTATAGCATAGCATAGTCGGCCTTATAATGTTCCCACTGTTGGGACTCAGGCCTCCTCTCTAGGAGAGGGTATGGGCCGTAATCCACCACGAGGGCCCAGTACCGGTTGGTGAATGTCACATGCCTTCAAATTTTGAGTTCTAGGTCAAGCTGGTTTCCTTACGGTGTTTTTCTACGATGTTTCTTTTTGGTATAAAATCAATGTCAAACCTGACTTAAATCGTGTGACACGATTGTTATAGCAGACTTGTGGCTCAGGTCGTCGGTCCACGTTATCTGCATTTACTTTCTCTTCTTACAATCCTATTTTTTCTTTCTACAGAACCTTTCACGGCCGAATAGGATCCAACCAATGGAACTCCGGAGGAACCATAGTAAATTTCAAAGACTACTACATGCATCCTAAATGGGATGCTCAAAACATCAAAAATGATATAGCTGTACTAGATCTGACTAAAGAAGTGGTTCTATCAAAGGCTGTGGCCATCGTTGGGATGTCGTTTGACGTGATGAAAGAGAATGAGGAGTGCTTTGTTGCTGGCTGGGGAAGGACTGGACCAAGAATTGAGGGTAACGTGGTGGTGAGTAGCGTTCTGAATATCAACAATGAATACTTGTACTAATCTATGAAAATGGCCTTTTCAAAAATGGGTGAAAAATCAATTAGAAGATAGCCTGTCTTCTTCTTCTTGGTCGTTTTACTCTTGCCAGAGTGGTCATGGTTGTCATGAAGCTCTTCGGAAGCTGTCAGGATAGGCCGCTTTTTTATGGTGGGAAAATCATCTAATGACGATACGAATGATGATAGTGACAGACTCTTACTGACTAAAAACCCACCCCGTTCATACCGGAGCTCGAGCTATCTTTCGAAACTCACCCTGACCCCAGTAGGCTGACTTCTTGCCACTTTTGCCTGCTTGCAGTGGGCTGCCAACAGCCGCTTTGATCTGATAGATCGAAGATATAGCTACAAATCAAAGTAACCCTTTTTTAAAATATACCTATATTTCGATACTAAATCATGCAGACTTCTGGCAACTTCATCTTTTACCTCCTTGGGATCCTCAACTTCATTCCTAAAGCAAGGGTCACACGGATGTAATCCAGCGTTCCAACATAGGTGACCTTGCTGGTTGCATTCCGTGTAGACAGCAGACGTGTTTCAAAAATCTAACAACCCAATAATCAACATAATAGTTGGCTTGGTTTACAATCCGCAAGTTCCCACAAAGACCTTAGCTGAAATACTGGATGATATCCGCGTGGCTCTGTTAATGACCTTTAGCACTCTGTCATGCTAACTTAAATATCTCTTTCAGCACCTCCAGCCAACTCCCGATAACATACAAGTCTTATACATGAACACTCTGGCCCACAAGCCGTGCCAGGCACTAATGCAGGCGATGTCCTCTGGTCGAGCTCCGAACGTCGATGAACACGTGGAGATCTGCACCTTCCATTCGCGGGGACATGGCATGTGTCATGTAAGTACTTAATAATGTTGTTATTGTGCGTTTCACATAAGAAATTCCTTTGCCGTAATCAAGGCTCGGATACCGGTAAAATTTTCAAACCGTTATTATGTACTTGACGCAAAACCTTTTACATTAGGTTTCGTTCGCATATACCGGTTTTTTTAAACCGATATTTGGAAGAGTATTTATATAAAGGTTTTTCTGATTAAACGGTTTAGAGCAATAAAAACCGGTTAATACCGTCTCACAATAAAGAAATGACGCGCGCAGTTCAGATTTTATTCAGTAGTACGAATTGTTTTGTTTTGGGTCGGACGTTTATGTCAGTGCATCAATAAGCTACACTGCAAAAACATGAAAAAAAATATACATCTCATACCGCGCCGCTATGCGCGGCATCCATACAAGTTGCAACGCGTTTACCGACATGCCGTTCGCCGAATAAACCGGTTAATTTAGGTTAAAATAAAGTTCTTAAAACGTTCACGTTCTTAAGAAAAGTTCGGAGGAAAACCGAAATAAACCGGTGCTAACCGGTATTTTTTAAACCGGTTCCGAGCCTTGGCCGTAATGTTGTATGTTTATGTCTACAGAAAAAAAAAACAAAAGAGTTGCCAATTCTAGCAAAATTTTTGCACGAAATGCGAAACGAAATCGAAAACGTGAACAAGTAGGTACTCAAGCACGCCAGTGTCATTTATACGTGACAGACTTAAACGCTAGTAATAACTAGTATTTTTTATTTTATTTAATGAACACGTTATGTTTAGCAAATCATCACATAGTTTTTACTGCTGGCAATCTTATGCATTAATATGTACATAATGTAGTGGGCTGTAATATTGTAAGCTCGCTTATAGTGTACTAGCCTTTAGCCGCGGCTTCACTCGCGTTTATTAATATATTTTACTCTTTCTCCCCCTTTTCTCACTTAAAAAATAAATAAATTATTAATTATTAAATTATATCCGTCTCCAGGGTCCCAACTATCTCTGTACCAAAATTCATCAAAATCGGTTTTGCCATTTAGGCGTGAAGACGTAACAAACAAACAAACAAACTTACTTTCGCTTTTATAATATTAGTAAGGATTCTAATGTATACTGTTTATTCTCCCACATATAAATAAAATAAAATAAAAATATGTCCTTAGCGCCTGTTGAAAAACACTCGTCAACATTGCGACATTTGTTACTTGCGCAATCATTTTTAATTTTCCTTTTCTTAAAACTAACTAACAAACCATTTCCTATCTCCAGGGTGATTCCGGCAGTGCCCTCATGAGAAGGAGCTCCAGGTTGCAGATCGGCATCGTCTCCTGGGGCTACAGCTGCGCCTATGGAGCTCCAGATATCCACGTCAGTTTGAGTGGCCCAGAAATAAAGAACTTTATAGAGGATATCCTGCATAAAGCTGATTAAGTTATATAATTGTTAAGTGTTGTTGAATAGTTTTAAAAGTTAATAAATTCGTAAGTTTATATGAAAAAACCTTTGTATAAAAAAAAAAATAACCGACCTCACCAAAAAATTGAATTGAATTTGAGGAGTTCCCTCGATTTCGCCAAGATTCCATCATCAGATCCCAACTTGGTGACTATGGAAACATTTAGGAAGTACACGTAAGTACTTTTTAACAAAAAAATAATTTTTCAAATCGATTAACAAGCGACGAAGTTATGCGCGAACAAACATAAAAAAAAAACATACAAACATCCGAATTGAGAACCTCCTCCTTTTTCTAGAAGTCGGTTGAATTGAGAACCTCCTCCTTTTTAGAAGTCGGTTAAAAAGACGCAAAAGCCTCAGGTTTTTTTATTGTTTCCCTAATTTTCTGCAATGTTTTTATTATTTTTACTGTTACTCATTTTTCTGAAAGGTTTGTAGTTACTACTCGTTTAACCCTTGCAATTGACTTTGTTTATGTAACTGTATCATTTTAATAAGCTTCATCAATCATTGTGTAAAGGGTGCTATGGTCATTTCATTCTGACACTATACTTGAAGCAGCTTGGGCAGGGCACATTCCTCGCAGAACAGATAGCCGTTGGGGCCGAAAGGTTCTGGAGTGGCGACCGCGTACCGGAAGACGCAACGTTGGAAGGCCTCCAACAAGGTGGTCTGATGACCTGGTGAAGGTTGCGGGAAGCCGATGGATGCGAGACGCGCAGGAACGTTCGTTGTGGCGACGCTTGGGGGAGGCCTATGTCCAGCAGTGGACGTGTATCGGCTGAAATGATGATGATGATGATGACTATACTTGAGGCTTGCTGTCATCTATGTTTGTTTTTACTTTAATCTATTTAAGCTGTAAGTCCTCCAAGATGCAATAAATAAATAAAAAAAACAAGTGTAAATAATAAATTTTTCAATTTATGTGTTTTTGACGGCCTGCTGCAGTGCGGATGCGTCCTGACCAGTCCTGACGATCGTATTTTTCATTTAACCCTTCAGATACCGTCAATTAGAGACACAATAGTAAGACAATAGATGCGCCGCCACCGATTCATGAATTAAAGCGCGCGATGCGTCAACCATGTGGCGAACAGTCGACATAAAAATGGCGTAACAGAGTTATAGGATGAAAAAATGGTTTTTGTGTAAAACTGTTCAAGTAACAAACGTTAAAAAAATATAACCGACTTCAGTAAAACAAACACTAAAACAATAAAAATAACTTTAGTTTTGGAAGAGTCGGTGTTAAATAATAAACAAATAATATATTAGGTATGCAGTAGTTCGAAATCCATTCGCGGAAGCAGTCACTATAAATCATTTGAGGGTCCATCGGTCCATATTCTCGTCTTCATACAACGTTATTCCTCAACCAGGTCTGGTAAGCGCTGAGCCTGACGAACACGTCAGGAGCTCCACGAGCGCAGCGCAAGGTCCATGAAGTGATGCCAAACTGCTGGCCGTTGTCATTACGTAGCAGCGCACCGCCGGAATCACCCTGGAAATGGAAAAAGGATGGTTAGTATGAAAATATTATGAGTGTTCAGCCAGACTGGCAGCGCGGTGCGGGGAGCGGCCCGGATGCGGGAACCTGTGCGTTGTATGTGCGTGTCCGTGTCTGCAGTCGAGCCATCATAACAACGCACGTGATTAGCTCGAACTAGTTTGAGATGTCCGCACTCGAGTAGTTGCCGTTTGCCGCCCGCGCGCTTGTGTGAACGTTATGCCGTGAGTTACCCGATACCAGATGTATAGAAGAATGTAAACAATGAGATGACAGAGTTAAAAGAGTTAAACTTTTTGGAAGGAAGGAACATGGATATGAGAACTGAAAACAAACTGGAAAATGAGAGATTTGCTCACAATAACATTGAAGTCTAGGCAATAGTGAGCAGCCGTAGAAGAACATAATACTCACGTTGCATACACCGGATCCTGCGGGTTGGTTGGTGCAGACCTCGAGATTAGGGTTCACAGCGGGAGCAGGCATATTATGCTGAATAGACGCTTGCCGCATACGAGTGACACAGTCGTTAGGAGACAGGGTGGTAGATCTCAGCTCCAGAAGCGTCGGAGATACAGAGCCGCTTGTCTGGAAAAGAAAGATATTGAGTATCAGTTAGGAGCTCTCTAAGTTTTTATAATGTACAGTGACTGTGTAATATTTTTTCTTTATGATGCAAGTAGCTACTGTCAGCCGCTTTGCCTTCGTGGTAGTAATTGACAATGACTACCTCTGCACATGTGGCTCCCTGGTAACTCACCAATATTGTGTCTGTTAACCAAGGCTCGGATACCGGTTAAATTTTCAAACCGTTATTATGTACTTGACGCAAAACCTTTTACATTAGGTTTCGTTCGCATATACCGGTTTTTTTAAACCGATATTTGGAAGAGTATTTATATAAAGGTTTTTTGGGATTAAACGGTTTAGAGCAATAAAAACCGGTTAATACGGACGCACAATAAAGAAACGACGCGCGCAGTTCAGATTTTATTCAGTAGAAAGTTTACCGACATGCCGTTCGCCGAATAAACCGGTTAATTTAGGTTAAAATAAAGTTCTTAAAACGTTCACGTTCTTAAGAAAAGTTCGGAGGAAAACCGAAATAAACCGGTATTAACCGGTATTTTTTAAACCGGTTCCGAGCCTTGGTGTTAACTGCTCCACCTCTGTTTTAATATATATACATTTTTTTTTTTTTCTAGGACATTGCTTTTGCAATACTTTTTTTTTTTAATTTTTGAGATTTCAACTACCTTAAATTCGTTGATAATTTATTTTGTTAACAATTTATTAATAGTTGTAATTATTTATACTTTTTTTTTATATATAGCCTCTTTTTTGTTTTGTAATGTGAATGTGAGAATACTGTATACCTTATAAACTCTTAGATTACTTCCTATTTAAATTACTTTTTTATTTGAATTACTTTTTTTATTTTTTGCTTTTGTGTACAGTATTGATCTACACTGTTCTTACATACTATCATATTGTAACACCTACCAATTATTAAAAAGAGTAACCATAGAGTTTCTTGCCAGTTCTTCTCCATAGGAAACGATAAATTTGACAGCGTGCACTAGCTTCTGACGTTTTAAGTGCCCATGTAGCCTATGTAAATAAAATATTTTGACTTTGACTTTGAGTAGAAAAGTATTCCAAGGAAACATACTCCCAGGATAAAAAGTATCCTGTGTGCTATTCCAGGACGTGGTCTACCTGTGTACTGCTTAACCTTTCAAGCGTGAAGTCGTAAAATATACAAACACACTCAAAACTTTCGCATTTATAATATTAGTGAGATACGTAAAATAGTTCGTCATCGAGATAGACCTACTTGCTTTGATTTTTTGTAGAAATTACTCATTCATTCTCTCTCACTCACTCATCATTTCAGCCGACAAACGTCCACTGTTGGACATAAGCCTCCCCCCCAAGTGTCGCCACAATGATCGATCATGTGCATCCCGCATCCATCGGATTCTCACAACCTTCACCAGGTCATTGGTCCACCTTGTAGGAGGCTTTTCGATACGCGGTCGCCACTCCAGAACCTTTCGGCCCCAATGGCCATCTGTTCTGCGAGCAATGTGCCCTGCCCATTGTCACTTAAGTTCATTAGGTTACCATGACGTTATTTTAAACTCTAAATAATCGTTTTCTTTCCAATTATATACGTATTTCATCGTTGTTTATTTAATTATTAAGTTAACAATTTATAGCTTTATCGCTCATTCCTTTATCATATTAATCTTAAAGTCGGTTGATTATTTCAACTTCTACAAAGCTAACTTTTTTACAAAGAAAGTAAATGTTTCTGAACTCACACTAGTCCTGCCCCATCCTGCCATCCTGGTGGACACACCTCCGCCAATTTGGGCGAAAGTGATGGACACGGTCCTCACTTGGTTATTCAGAACAACGTTAGAGGACGTGATGAGGAGACCGATGTCGTTCTTGATAGTGGATGGGTTGTATTGGGGGTGGTTGATATGGCGAGACAGCGAGTAAACAGAGCCGCCGCTGTTCCAGCGGTTGGTGCCGACTATCACACGGAGAGAGCTGTGGAGAAAGATATCATCAATTAATAAAGCGAATGCGCTGTCAAAGATGTAGTTGATACAGGGTTTTGAGGCCTTGGCTTGTTGAAAATCGTAAAATGTTGTCCGCTGTCCGACCGTGCGGTAACTGTCCGGACCGAGCCTAAGACATCGACGGCGCGCACTGTTCCCGCGCGCCTCATGGAGTTGTTAGCAACAGCAGGGGCCCAGCTGGGTCGAAGCCTACTGGGGCCAGGGTTATCCGAAAGGGAGTTCGAGCCCCGGTATGAAGGCTACAAGGAACGGGGTGGGTTTTTGTCAGTAAGAGTCTGACACTACCTCCCGCTCCACCCAAGAGCAGGGGTGATCATTGGATGATCTTTGACCACCATAAAAAGAAATCTACCTGACTCTTGAATAATAAAGACCTAGAGGAGTTTAAGAAGACTGTTAGCATGGTTTCAGAACATTTCAAAGAACTTAATCCTTCTTCTTCTTAGCGTATCAATTGCAAAACCAGTCAAATTCCTCGCCCAGCCCAGAATTCGGCCACGGCAATGCCGTCCGCTGATGCTGTCATTAGGTCACTACGTGAGCAGGAACCTAATCAGACCAATCCTTACCTAGACAGAGAGCCACCGCTGAGCACAGCAGTGATGCAATGAGCGGCAGTCAGGACAGTGCGCTGGGTTATGAGCGAACCACCGCATCGTAAACCCCTCACCAACAGTCCGGTGGTCATGGCTACCATGTGAGGATGGCTGCCAGCGGCTGCCTGGGTGCCCCCGACGATGCGGGAGTCAGGATCAGTGTTTTCGAAGAAGATAGACATGTCATCTTCAGGCGTTGGGAGGGCTGGAAATGGAAGTTAGCGTTTCAGTACATTATGTATTTATTTAAGAACTAGCACTTTACCCGCGACTTCGTCCGTGCTCATCGCTGTTTTAAGAGTTTTCCCCTATGATTTCTTTATTGTCATTGTAAAGCAAACTTTAAAAGGAAATTATAGTCTTTTGAATTCGAAAGGAAGATCGTTCAGGATTGATGGAATACGCGGTATGAACTCGGTTTCTCCTTGGGCAGACCCGGTTAAAATAATAACCTCACTCAACAATATTGCGGTGCCACTGTGCAATACTTTTATTTGCATACTGGTACCAGTATATTGGAACTGTACAGTTACGTAACTTCGAAGGCTTCAAGTTCTCTGCTGTAGTCTGTGTTTCCTGATAGTTACCACTTAGGGGTTTTTAAGTCAAAGTTGAATAGGTTACTTCTAGGCAAGCGTGCTCCATCGTCGACCACCACCATCGCTTACCATCAGGTGATATGGTGGTCAAACACGAGCCTATCGATAATAAATAAATTAAAAAAAACCGTTTATGATAAGAAAGGCCACCTGGATTAATAGTGTAGGGACATCTATGGCACCACATAACTACTAACTACTACAAAAATACAAAATCATGCATCGCACAATCAAAGTTCTCCGCGTGATTTGTACCAAGGACAACCCCCGGTTTGAAAAACTATTGCGACATAATATGTAAAACAAAATAATAGGGCTATTGTTTTTGGGAGTCTTAAGTGGACTGGTAATATGGGGCTATGTTAAGACTATGGCCCCTGCCTCATCATCAGCCTTTCTAATGTTCCCACTGCTGGGACTCAGGCCTCCTGTCTAGGAGAGGGAATGGGCCGTAATCGACCACGCGGGCCCACTGCGGGTTGGTGAATGTCACATGTCTTCGAATTTTTGGTTCTAGGACATGCCGGTTTCCTCACGATGTTTTCCTTCACCGTTTTGAGAGCAGTGGTGATCAAATAAATAACACAAAGTATTGCGCCTGGCTGGGTTCGAACCTGCGACCTACAACTCGTAAGTCGGGGCTGTTACCATTCGACCACCACTGCTCTTCCCCTGCCTGAACAATGTTATTTTATTATTATTATTATTATTTTTATACGTTTGTTTATCTCAGGACCCTGAGGTCCTGGACCTTTGGGAGGCGTACGAGGGGCCGAAACCAGCTCGAAGAGGCCTTTTTTGTGCGTTTAATGGAACGTGGTGTCAACCGGTGATTATCCCTGTACGCGCTTTGCTAGTGCATCCAAGGACAACCCCCGGTTTGAAAAACTATTGCGACATAATATGGAAAACAAAATAATAGGGCTATGGTTTTTGGAGTCATAAGTGGACTGGTAACATGGAACTATCTTAAGACTATGGCCCCTGCCTGAACAATCTCATTAATAACAGTCTATAAAAGGCAGGGGGTGACTTGCACACTCAATAAATGGGCCCCCAAAACGGCCGCTAGCACAATGTGACATAGCAACAAGAGGGCAACATATCCTGAGGCGCTTGAGGAGTGGAGAGGCATACCACGGCTATCAGGACAATCCCGGAAGTACGGTCAAGATCCCTACCAGCACCTTACTGGATTATGCATCCATCTCCCGAGCATGTTTGCTCTTGCGACTCTCCACTCAAGCCAGCCAATAAAGGCAAGAGAGAGGTGGGAGCTCTGTTCCTCGTCAGTGTTCACTACGGCCGGCCAATAAAGGCAAGTCGGAGATGAAGAACAAGAATTCTCCCGGGAGATCGGGTCCGTAGGGTCGCTAATACCCAACAGTTCGCCACAAAACTGCCCTGCGGATTTATTATTATTATTATTACAAAAATACACTTTAACTGTATTTATAGGTTAGACGTTTAGTTTATTTATAGTAATTATATGAATTAGCTCTATGCTTGAAACGATTTTAACCCTTCAGATACCGTCAATTAGAAACACAATAGTAAGACAATAGATGCGCGGCCACCGGTGGTCGCTTGGGGATTCATGAATTAAATCGTTTAAAAGTGTGTGCACCTGCTGGGAAATGTTTGTATTTTTCGTGTTTTTTTTTTCTCTAATCCATTAATGTTGATTGATGACTTAATGAACCACGTGTCAATATAAATCATCGTCTTTTTTGACAAGAGTGCACTGTCTTATAGATATAGTTGTGATATATAAGGTAATTAGTCAAATTATCAGTGTCACGTGGACATTTGCGAAAACAAAAAGTCATTACCGAAATGTTTAAAATGGCAGTTTTTGTTGCAGGAATATATAAATATTTTTTTTTTTCAAATGTTGCGACTTCTGAAAGTGTGAATCAACAGTAGCGGTCACAAGATAAGCGCTGAATCAAAATATTACACAGACAGATCTACGTTATTATTTTTTTCTATTGTATGTTGGGGTAAGATAGGGGTAGAACGTATAAATATAAATTATATCACTTATTTAGTGTTATTTTTAGTGTTAGTCATATTGCGTGCCGCGTCATCATGTCCACCTTGCCCAGCAATGTGGCTGGCATTAAAAATAAAGCTAAATAAGTGGTATAATTTATATTTATACGTTCTTACCCCATCTTACCCCAACGTACTTTAATTGCACAAAAATCACTACATAGTATAAAACAAAGTCGCCATCCGCCGTCTGTCTGTCCCTATGTATGCTTAGATCTTTAAAACTACGCAACGGATTTTGATGCGGTTTTTTTTAATTGATAGAGTGATTCTTAAGGAAGGTTTATATGTATAATACATGCATAATGCGACTACCCCAAAAAACGACTGTACCTGGCAACATACAACACGCGTACACTGAGGTCCGATGAGAAGGTCACCGAACTTGAGGAGGAATTGAGCGGGTTACGTTGGAGTATTGTAGGATTATCTGAAGTCCGAAGACAGGGGGAGGACACGATAATTCTTAAATCCGGTAATCTGCTCTATTTTCGGGAGGGTGATCAACAGTCCCAGGGTGGTGTCGGGTTTTTCGTCCACAGGTCCCTTGTGAACAATGTGGTGAGGATCGAGAGTGTGTCGACCAGGGTGGCGTACCTTATACTCAGAATATCATCAAGATATTCGCTGAAGGTCATACAGGTTTATGCCCCGACCTCGTCACACTCCGACGACGAAGTAGAGACCATGTATGAGGATGTATCCAGAGCCATACATGGTCATAAAACTCATTTCACTGTGGTCATGGGGGACTTTAACGCGAAACAGGGTAAACGAGACGGTGACGAGCTGCGAGTGGGGCAATTTGGATTGGGTCGTCGGAACCACCGGGGACACCTACTGGCCAGCTTTATGGAGAAGGAGGGCCTCTACATGATGAACTCCTTCTTCAGAAAGCGTGAGCATAGAAGGTGGACCTGGCAAAGTCCTGACGGTGCAACTAAAAATGAGATTGACTTCATCATGTCGACCAAGAAGCAAATATTCAATGATGTCTCTGTGATCAATGCAGTGAAAACTGGAAGCGATCACCGCATGGTAAGAGGCACATTGAATATCAACATCAAGCTTGAAAGGTCTCGACTGGTGAAGTCTACGCTCCGTCCAGCACAGATCCAGATCCAAAACTCCGAGTGCTTTCAGCTCGAACTCCACAACCGTTTCGAGTGCCTAGGGAGCTCCGTGGACGAATATAATGATGGGTTCGTGGAAACTGTCCACACGGTTGGATCTAAATTTTTCAAGACTCACCGTACAAATAAGAAAAAAAGGCTCTCGGATTCGACCCTCGAGCTCATGAAGAAGAGGCGTGAGATGATTCTGCAGTCTTCAGACGATGCGTGCAGATACCGGCAACTCAATAGACGGATATCAAAGTCTCTGAAACGCGACCTTCGTCGCTTTAATACCGAAAGGATTAAGGAGGCGATTGAGCGGAACGAGGGCTCTAAAGTTTTTGCACGAGATCTGTCTATTGGACAAAGCCAGCTAACAAAACTGAAGACCGACGATGGCAGAGTCATTTCCGCCAAATCGGAGCTTCTGGGAGAGATCGAGACCTTTTATGGGCAGTTATACACATCTATCACTAAACCCGCTGCAAATCTAGCAAATGATCCAAGATCTAGATTGACTCGACACTACACCGAAGATATCCCGGACGTCAGCCTGTACGAGATTAGGATGGCTCTGAAGCAGCTGAAAAACAACAAGGCGTCGGGTGAGGACGGAATTACAGCCGAACTCCTGAAGGCGGGTGGAAAACCGGTCCTTAAGGCCCTTCAGAAGCAATTCAATTCCGTCATCCTCGAGGGAAAAACGCCACAGGCATGGAGCAGAGGTGTGGTGGTACTTTTCTTTAAGAAGGGCGACAATGCCCTGCTTAAGAATTACAGACCCATCTCACTTCTGAGCCATGTCTATAAGCTGTTTTCCAGAGTCATCACGAACCGTCTTTCACGCAGGTTCGACGACTTCCAACCTCCCGAACAAGCCGGATTCCGAAAAGGCTTTAGTACCGTAGACCACATACATACGCTGCGGCAGATTATACAGAAGACTGAGGAGTATAATCAGCCTCTCTGCTTAGCGTTTGTGGACTACGAGAAAGCCTTTGATTCGATCGAGACCTGGGCTGTACTGCAGTCTCTCCAACGGTGCCAAATTGACTATCGGTACATCGAAGTGCTGAAGTGTTTATACAAAAACGCCACCATGTCAGTCCGACTCCAAGACCAAACATCGAAACCTATCCTTTTGCAGCGAGGTGTGAGGCAGGGAGACGTTATTTCTCCTAAACTCTTCACGGCTGCAATGGAGGATGTCTTCAAGGTTCTGGAATGGAGAGGACTAGGCATTAATATCAATGGCGAGTACATCACTCACCTTCGGTGTGCCGACGACATAGTAGTCATGGCTGAGACTACGGAAGAACTCAGTACAATGCTCGGTGACCTCAGTAGAGCTTCCGAAAGAGTGGGTCTTAAAATGAACATGGACAAAACCAAAGTTATGGTTAACATCCATGTAGCACCCACTCCTATTAAGATCGGAGACTCTACACTCGAAGTTGTGGACGATTACATTTACCTGGGACAGACGGTCCAGTTGGGTAGGTCTAACTTCGAGAAAGAGGTCAATCGTCGAATCCGACTCGGCTGGGCAGCGTTTGGGAAGTTGCGCGGTGTCTTCTCGTCTAATATACCACAGTGTCTCAAGACGAAAGTCTATGACCAGTGCGTGTTGCCAGTGATGACTTATGGCTCCGAAACGTGGTCGCTTACAATGGGCCTTATAAGAAGACTCAAAGTCACCCAAAGGGCGATGGAAAGGGCTATGCTCGGAGTTTCCCTGCGTGATCGCATCAGAAATGAAGATATCCGCAGGAGAACCAAGGTTGTCGACGTGGCTCTAAGAGTCGCCAAACTTAAGTGGCAATGGGCAGGGCACATTGTACGCAGAACAGATGGTCGATGGGGACGAAAGGTTCTGGAGTGGCGACCACGTACCGGAAGACGCAGCGTTGGAAGGCCTCCAACAAGGTGGACCGACGACCTGGTCAGGGTCGCGGGAATCCGATGGATGCGTGACGCACAGGACCGGTCGTTGTGGCGACGCTTGGGGGAGGCCTATGTCCAGCAGTGGACGTCTTTCGGCTGATATGATGATATGATGACATGCATAATATAGTAGAGAAACACTGATAAATGGAGAGGTTTCTAATGTGATGTCATAAATAAGCACGTTTTTTTTGCGCTTATATTGCAAACGCTGGCTGTACCCTACGAGATAGACCAAAATAATGTACTACAGTATTGTCCACCTTAAAAAGTTCAACAAAAAAGTCCGCGATGGTATATGTCTATCTCTTAGGGATAACCCACCATAACCATTTTTTATCCTTTACTAAAAAATGGTTATTTACGAAGTGATTTTAAACAATACAGCATTAATCCTTATCCAATTAAGTACTTTAAATAAATTGTGCATTTATTATAGATCAATATGCTTTTTACAGTATGTAATTTAAGTGAATATTTCCGAAGATATTACAAATTTAAAATGCAGGGACGTAGTTGTTGCGGCGCCGCGCCTAGAAATAGCGCGTTGATGGCCGCGCTTCGTCCTAGCCCTGGCTGGAGGCTTTGATTTTATTCAGGGCCGCCACAGGCAAGCTCGGTTAAGCAGACGACAACCTCATAGGTTGACATGCGAAAGGCCACAGAAAAAAAAAATGCGCTTCGTCCTATAGCACTTCATGATTTGCAGCAATCGCACGCGTTTATCGGAGCTCTCTCGCGAGGAAAATATCAATCCCTACATCCCTACTATTATAAATGCGAAAGTAACTCTGTCTGTCTGTCTGTCTGTTACGCTTTCACGCAAAAACTTCTGAACGGATTTAGATCAAATTTGGTAGGTAGGTAGAAGAGACACTGGAATAACACATAGGCTACTTATAATTCCACTGCTGAGCACGGGTCTCTGTCCTCGCGATATAAACTGTAGTCCACGCGGGCGAAGCCGCGGGCGGAAAGCTAGTGCAAGATAAAGAGAAGGTGTTAGAGAGAGTTGGAATATTGATACCGGTGGTTGAAAAGCTGCCAGCGTCAAGTATAGAATAAAAAGTAATGCAGAAAGACCTACTTAGTAAGCATATAAGCATTATCAGGAAAAACTGCACAAGTGCTAGCCAGACTCCACACTGAGGTTTACGTACAAACTTACCTGTGTAAATAGTTTAATTCCCGAGTCTTGACCATTTTTTCGAATCTTGAAAAAAGTTTTTTGTCTAAATTTTTTATTTCTGATTTATTCCTACTATACGACTTTGCTTCATGTTAAATGACATGGCCGGAATTAGTAGGGAGCTGTGCCCAAGCTAAAAATATTCATGTACAAAGACAAACGGTACATCGTATTAAAACTTAAAGGTACGGCTTTAGAGTAGTTCAAGTTCTATAATCAGAGAACAGGCGAGAGACACTATAAATAAGATTTCAAAAGAAACGCCTAATCATTTTGAATAGCAATGATTGACATCAACACAACAATGATCTACAATAACACGTTAAAGTGACAGTGACAGTAAGTTATTATGAGAACGCCTTTCAAACTTCGGGTAGGTACAATTCTATGAAAATGTATGTAACACTACCAGTGATACATATTCATAGAGGCAAATAGTGGATTATGAGTAAAAAATCAAAAGACCAAGTAAAACGTAATCACATTGATGTATATTGGTAATAGTCACTTTCAACCGTCGACATAAACAAGCTGCGATTTCGAAGAAGAGCTCGTCGTCATACAGATATTTTTGGATATTTAGAAGAAATTGAAAAAAATATACAATTGGACATGCGATAAAACACTAAAACCATAACACTTGAATTTTTATTTAGTCATATAAATAAGTAAGTACATACATTTACTTAAATATATTTATTTCTTAATATTTTAACACATTATCACTACAATAATCACTAAGACAAGACACATTCAATGTTTTCATCCACTCTTAAATCTCGAAAAGAAGAACTAGCCAGCTTCGAAGATATGTTATCAAGTATGAGGCTGGTGCCGTTATATTTGCTTGATTAGCAACTGGTTGAATCGAGAGTAGTTCAAGCAATTCCGATTCATTTTTCTGTAGTTCTTCAACCTGTTTATGTATATCAGCCAATGTATTTTGTAATTACGGTGTTAAAGTTCTTACAATATGCCTTCATATTCGATTATAGGCCACACTTCAATTCAGGCACCTTGACTTCATAAGCGTCTGAATTCAAATCGTAAACAAACCAATTCAATATGCACAGCTCAATATTAATATTAGAAGCGTAAAGGAAAGTCCGTTAATTCATGAATCCCCAAGCGACACCCGGTGGCCGCGCATCTATTGTCTTACTATTGTGTCTCTAATTGACGGTATCTGAAGGGCTAAAGGATAGCGTGCTAAGTTAAGTTTAAAAATCCAATACAGTTACGAAAACAAAAAAAACAATAATTTGTTGTAAAATCGACGCAAGTCTGACACATACAGTTTTGACAGTTTAGTTTAAAGAACAGAAATGTCAAAAGACGTTTGGTTACACTCTTGGAAAATATTGTTGATTCATAATGGAACTCCATCAAGATACGCGGCAACTCGAAACGTGGTGTCTGCGATAATCGTGAAACCGTTAACATTTTTAAGGTACCTTAGAAATGTCTGGCATTTTTGGTACACGGGTGTTTTATATTTTAGTTTTACCTTCAGGCTTACTACGAAAAAAACGTGTTGCGCCGACCCCAAATAAAACGGGATAAGGGCAGGAAGATGATGATGACCTTCAGGCTTACTACAGATAGGTACCTACAGAGATGGTCAGATGCGTATAACCAAACGTGTCTAAGTTTACGCCATGATTGCAATGATACAAAACGACTTATAAACAATTAACGCACACATTTTTTTGGGATTATTTCTCGTACATCTAGAGAAATGTGATTGTTGTGAATTATTTATATTTACTAGCTTCTGCCAGCGACTTCGTACGCGGATCCTGTTGCTTATGCCAGCGACAACGGGGTCGTCAAAATCAAAGATCTGAAACGTCTGATGTCGCATTCTAAGAGCCCGGGGACTGGAAAACAACGCGATGCGCGAGACTATTCGAGACGTTCCAGGTCTCTCCCTTCCACTTACGCGCGTGACAGTGTGCACACACCTTAGACATGGTGCCAATGTCTTCGTGTTCGATGTAATTAATAAATGGGTTATAGGAAAACGCGTTCCTTTCTTTATTCCCAAAAAGTGTTCCCATAGCGTGATCTAACTCGACGCTAACGTCATTTACGAAACGTTTAGAAAACGGAAACTACATATTATTTACCCAAATATTATAGTATCTTAGCCATATGCAGCGCCCCTTAGTGAACTCCACAGCGGGTGACGTAACCTACGACCAACTTATTATTTGCGGTTGGTACAGTAATCAGGTCTAGGGATCGAACCGCAAAATTAAGTTTGTTTTTATTTTATATACTTTTCCGGGATAAAAAGTACCCAGTGAGGTGCCTAGGATATTAAAGAATAATTATACCAAGTTTCATCGTAATCGGACCAGTAGTTTTTGCGTGATGCCTGAACAAACAGACAGACAGACAAAAAATTTTTAATCACATTTTTGGCTTCGGTGTCGGTCTAGTATCACCCCCTGCCGTTTATTTTTTTATATTTTCAATGTACAGAATTTTTACTTCTACAGATTTATTATAAGTATAAGTAGGTACCTAAACTACGTCTAATAGAATGAAATAACCTATTCGATACCTAGGTACTTACCTATTTAAAACTACAGCTAAATAAATTTTAAAGAAATTTTAATTTATAATTAAGCTAAGAAATATTTAAACACTGCCAAAATACCTATTTTATAAAATAACAACCAAAGAAATCTAAAAATAAATTATTAAACGTAAGAGTAGACTAAAAGTCGCGCTGATAAGCACGGTTTGTTAAAATCAATTATTGTTTGTCAATAAGGTCGAACACTCTGAACGTCTATCCGCATCAAACGACCAAATATTGCCGCCGCGAGCCGAGTCGAGCGCGGCGACCGTTACACAAAAATAATCTTTATAGCATGATTCAGTATTCACGCGCGATGGCTTATTAGCGTATTTCATGTATAACTTTGGTGTTTCTATACCGATTTCTATGATTCTTTTTTTATTGAATAGATAATAATGTTAACATTTTTTAATTAGGGATGAATAAGAGTGTTATAAATGTAAAAGTAGACAAAAATAAACAGAAAGTTCCGAACTGCTAAGCTATCGGGAGTTACACGTGTTATTGTGAGTCAACCATAAAAGATAGACATATGCTGTCGTGGGATAATTTTTATATAATTTTAAGGAGAACAAATGTTGTTATAATTTCTGTGTAGCTTTAACCATTAAGGCTGCAAATGCGACGGAAGCTTAAAAAATGGAGTAATTTCTCCCGTTTCTCCAACATTTCCCTTCACTGCTCTGCTCCTATTGATCGTAGCGTGATGAAAAGTATACTATAACCTGCCCAGGAGTATGAAAAATGATTGTACCAAGTTTCGTTAAAATCCATCGCGTAGTTTTTGTTTCTGTAAAGAACATACAGACAGATAGACAGACAGACAGACAGACAGACACAAATTTTACTGTTTGCATTTTTGGCATCAGTATCGATCACTAATCACCCCCTGATAGTTATTTTGGTAATATATTTCATGTACAGAATTGACCTCCCTACATATTTATTATAAGTATAGATAAGATTTTTTTATAAAATCATAATGAATGTCCGTGTGAATTGATTTGGGCAGGATCCGGCCATGTCTAATTCACGATTCTAGTTCAACGGGAAGTACTACCTATAAATTTTGATTCCCTTGAGGGTGTCAAACAATCGTTTTTTACAGCTTCAAGAGACCGCAGACCTGATTATATGGTAATTTCAACTTGATATATCTACGCGTTCTCGAGATAAAGGGGCTTGATAGACAGACAGACAGACAGACGGACAACAAAGGGATCCCATAAGTGTTCCGTTTTCTCTATTTGTGGTACAAAATTAAGACAAGATATTGTCCTAGGATGATCATCATCATCATCATCATTTCAGCCAACAAACGTCCACTGTTGGACATAGGCCTCCCGAAGTGTCGCCCCAATGATCGATCCTGTGCGTCCCGCATCCATCGGATTTCCGCAACCTTCACCAGGTCATCGGTCCACCTTGTAGGAGGCCTTCCGCGCTGCGTCTTCCAGTACGCGATCGCCACTCCAGAACCTTTCGGCCCCAACGGAAATCTGTTCTGCGAGCAATGTGCCCTGCTCATTGCCACTTAATTTTGGCGATTCATCGTCCTATGATGATGCTAAACAGTAATTAAGTTTTTTCTGGATCCAATGTAGGTACTTAATATACTTAATTTAAACTCACCAAAGCACCCAACAAGGAGCGTGATCACCAGAAGTCCGGCTTTAATGTCCATGTTTAACAACACCTGAAGACAATTTGATAGTTCTACACCACATACCAACATTTATAACAATAATGAGACAGATAATCATTAGCTCTGATTGATTATCATTGATAAGTGGTACAAAATAGATACCTAATTTACCATCGCTGAATCATTGACTGCAGTCTGAAGTCTTATCAGCGATAGTGAATGGTGACGGACATATACAAGACCATACATGTCATGCCAGGAGTGATTTCTTCCACTCGGCTGGGGAAGTGTGCGTTAGAACTGTGCAATTTAATTCCGCTAAGCCCGTTCCATCATCGGACCAACAAGAAACTGTAGCGACATCTATGACGCCACATAAGAACTACGAAGAAAATACGAAATCCTGCATCGCGCAATCAAAGTTCTCCGCGCGATTTGAACATATACGACAGCCCGACAACAACTATCGGGCAGTCGCCCACCAGACTATAACACACCTGTCTGGCCGGAGGATCCTCCCTTTTCAAAGGAGGTATGTGGGACTTTACTCTCTGTTCCGCATACCCTCTAAACTGGTGACCCTTGACAAAGAACGTCAGCGCAGCCTTCGTGCAGCTACTACTTCGTGACGTCATCATCACTTCCTCAAGCTTTCGAGCAACGAGCCATACAGCCAGCGCCCACGGCTAAGGGTCTCCTGACCACCAGTATGCCTACCTGGTCATACCTGGTCATCACCTCAGCCGCATCAGCGACCTTGGCTTGGCACACCGCACCTTCGGCCAGTCATATGAAGAGCCATGAAGAACCTCTCCTGGTCGACGCCAGCTGTCAAGCCCTACGTCGCACAAGCACCGCTCCGACTCACTGGAGCCAGCAGCAATACTCCGACTCACTGGAGCCTGCAGCATCGTCCCGACTCACTGGGACAGCACCACCCCGACTCACTGGGGCATCATCCCGACTCACTGGGACAGCACCACCCCGACTCACTGGGGCATCATCCCGACTCACTGGGACATCATCACCCCGACTCACTGGGGCATCATCCCGACTCATTGGGATAGCAACACCCCGAATCACTGGGGCATCACCGCAGACAGTTCCGACCCACCGAGAACTATGCGGCATCGGTTCCGACTCACTGGAACCAACCTACCGCTGGCCTGGCACACATCAAGAAGCATCAAGGACCATCGATCTCCGATCTCCGAAGGGGAGTGATGTAGCGACATCTATGACGCCACATAAGAACTACGAAGAAAATACGAAATCCTGCATCGCGCAATCAAAGTTCTCCGCGCGATTTGAACATATACGACAGCCCGACAACAACTATCGGGCAGTCGCCCACCAGACTATAACACACCTGTCTGGCCGGAGGATCCTCCCTTTTCAAAGGAGGTATGTGGGACTTTACTCTCTGTTCCGCATACCCTCTAAAAAACTATCAACAAAACTTAAAACTGTCCTACTACTGTCCTGTCCTGTGTTTATAAGTTTTTCCCTATTATTTAATAATCTGCCTATAATCCTCCAAGCGCATTTCTTTGTGTACTTTATTTCATCACCACTGCTCTCAAAACGGTGAAAGAAAACCTCGTGAGAAAACTAGTATGTCCTAGAACCAGTATGGCCTGAGTCACAGCAGTGGGAACATTAAAAGGCTGATTATGTTATTATGCTGCGTATAATAAAGGTTTTTGGCACTAGTGCCTTTTATTTGCACATTTGTGTTCTTTTACAGTTCGCTCGTCGGAAGCAACTGAAAAGCGGGATCCCAAAATAGAGCAGAGGATTTACCATGACGTGTTAAAACGTCAGTCGTGCGAGCGAGAAAGAGGGAGCTAAGCAGCCCATATAGCTCCTTCACTTTAACAGTTCAATTTTGGTCGTAAAATGGATTGCGTTAAAAGCTCGTGGTAGTGTAGCGACATCTATGTTGCCACATAACAACTACGAAGAAAAAAATCCTGCATCGCGCAAGTAAAGTTCTCTCCACGCGATTTGAATAATTATACAGGGTTATTTGTAAAACACTAGCAACCTCTCAGGACTATGTTAATAACATCATAAACAACAATTTTGTTCTATGACTTTTAGTGATATTTTAGTTCATCAGATTTTCATACATAAATATAAATATTTAAATTTAACGTTCTAAATATTACGAAGTCTATGCGAAGCAAGCGATAGTGCAATAGCGGAGGGTAGCTGAACATGAATTTCACCTATTTACGGGTAGTCTTCAATAGCCGGTCGGTCGCTTTGATGCGCTCGCGTCGCGTAATATGTGTCTTATAGCGAACTTCGGCAGTGTGCACTTATTATCTTTACATGATGGTGTATCAATATTCTAATGTCGAGTACACGAGAATGGTGTGAATGCTTGCTAGGTGTGATGCCAGTACACGAGCCGCGCCAGCTCGTGAGACGCCTTTGTTTCGCTCCCACTAGTTCCCGTGTGGGCACTAAAGCGAGCGAGAGAAATGCCTGGCTCGATTTTTATTCGGAATTATCCTCTTTTCTTACATTTTACTAGATTTAGTTTAGTAAAACGATATTTCACTTTTTTTTTTCCCCCGATGGGGAAAATCATCTTATGACAAAACCCGCTCTTGGGCGGAGCGGGAGATAGTGTCAGACTCTTACTGACTAAAAACTACACCAGGTGGGAACCTAAAAAAAATGGCCAATAGCTGATTTTTGAAAGAGTAACTTACGCTTTTACTTTTCTATTTTTTACTTTCACTGGGATATATGTACTAGATAAGATTATGGCCTGGCACGCGACGATGGCAAAAGACCGGACGGTATGTCTCTATTTCCATGGAAGATGGGTAGGCCTTTAGTGTGGGACGCTACTTGTGTCGATACTCTTGCGCCATCCCATCTTCCTAGCTCGTCGTGCTGTGCTGGTGCTGCTGCAGCGGCTGCAGAGAACCTCAAGCGGCGGAAATATAATAACCTTGTTGGTAATTATGTTTTCGAGCCGTTTGGGGTTGAAACTCTTGGATCGTGGGATCCGAGTGCTCACAAATTATTTAAAGAACTTTCCAAACGCCTCGTGGACACTTCGCGTGACCCAAAGGCTAGCTTTTACTTCGGTCAAAGGATAAGCATTGCCATTTAGCGTGGCAATGCCGCCAGCCTTTTGGGCACATTACCAGTCGACAGCGATGCGGAGGAATTTTTCGACGCCTTTCTCTACTATAAATATGCCAGGGGCATTCTATTCTAGACATATCCTATCATATCCTTACCTAGACAGAGAAACGCCGTTAAGCACAGCAACGATGCAATGAGCAGCAGTCAAGACAGTGCGCTGGGTGATGAGCAAACCTCCACATGCGAAGTTCCTCACCAACAGTCCAGTGGTCATGGCCACCATGTGAGGATGGCTGCCGGCGGCTGCCTGGGTGCCACCGACGATACGGGCATCAGGGTCGGTGTGCTCGAAGAAGATGGACATGGCATCTTCGGGCGTTGGGAGGGCTGAAAGTGAAAAATGGTGTCTTAGTACATGATGCGTTTGTTCGAGAAGGAAATCGAAGTAATGTGGGATAAGAGCAGTGAAGGAGAAGATGGTGCGTGATGATGAACGAGAGAAAACTGTGTTAGGGTGTAAGAAAAAGGTCTCCTCAAACTTTAAGGGTGACAAAAAAATTTTTCAGAGAACGCTAAAAAAAATACCCCCTCTATACAAACTGTTCAATAAAGTTTATAATTTTGTAAGATTTGCACCAAAATCAATAAAAATAGCCTAAGTTACTCAATATAATCTTATCTAGTACATATATCCCAGTGAAAGTAAAAAGTAGAAAAGTAAAAGCGTAAGTTACTCTTTCAAATATCAGCTATTGGCCATTTTTTTTAGGTTCCCACCTGGTGTTCAATCATTTAATGACTTCTCCTACTTTGAAGCGAAACGGGAGGGCGAGCCAGACTTTTATTGACTAAAACCCACTCCTATGTTTCTTCTTTGCCTTACATTCCAGGACCCTGGGTTTTCCTTTCAGACGCGAACCCATGGCCCCAGTAGGCTTCGACCCTGCTGGGCCCCTAGGTATGGTTTTGCTGACATCTTCTTGAGGCGCGCGTGGAATTACGCGCCTTCGACAACCGGACTCTGTCAATCTAAAATGTCTGCAAATCTAATCTGTCTGTCGACGGCCAGACTTATTAATCGTTTGATAGTGTGTACTGCGGAGTCTTGGGTTTTTCTATAATATCGTGATATTATTGAAACCATAATAATTCGGGTACCCTGGTCCATTTTTTCTACTTGATAACCATCAAGCAAATTTTCCGTGAATAGCTTCATTTTGATGACGCCCAACAATTTCCTTTACGAATCTCTTGATTGTGGTAGCTAACAGAGGTAGCAAGGATAGAATATGTCGATTTGATGATTTAAATTAACACCATGTACCTCATACAAACCTATGTGTAACAAATAAATATTTGACTTTGACTTTGACTCGAAAGTTTATTACTAACGGGTTTTTTGTTTGGTTAAATCTCAAGATAATTATCTAAATTATTCGACAAAGTATTTGTCCTACAAAATGTATGATTTGATAAAAGAGTCCCCTCCTTCCAACATGTATCGATAACGAGGTCATCATATATAATTACTAACCAGATGATTTTTCTTTCACGTCCGCACGAATCCGGTGCAGGAACCTGCCGAAATGGATATAGGACTATATGACTATAGGATGTTATTATACTGTAATAATGATTTCGCTGAATATCCAATGGAAAAGGGAACTTTGTAGAAATAAATAATGTATTATATAACCAGAATTCCGGTTTTTATGTACATATTGAATAACGCCCGAAGAGGCTTTAACAATTCTTACGTAAAACTCTTATATTTATAACAATAATGAGAAAGATAATCAATAACGATAGATTATCGTTGATAAGTGGTTCAGAATAGTATGCAACAGTGCAGTGTTTGAAGTGCTATCAGCTATGGTGTTTGATGACGGCCCTAGATAAATAAGTACCAGATTAGCTGAACAATACAATCATGTTAAACTTGAGACTCTTTTAAATTACAAGCGATTTTCATAACAAAATTACGCGTAGTAAACACGAAATTGTATTACCCAAATGGAGATTAGCCAAGACCAGCAAGTCATTCCTAGTAAACAGCATACGCTTTTACAACAAGCTGCCAAAGGCGGTAACTGAATTTAGTGAGGGAAAATTCAAAACTCATAATAAGCGTAAAAGTGTATTAGAAGGTTAGAATAGAATAGAATAGAATAGAATAGAATAGAATAGAATAGAATGGAATGGAATGGAATGGAATGGAATGGAATGGAATGGAATGGAATGGAATGGAATGGAATGGAATGGAATGGAATGGAATGGAATGGAATGGAATGGAATGGAATGGAATGGAATGGAATGGAATGGAATGGAATGGAATGGAATGGAATGGAATGGAATGGAATGGAATGGAATGGAATGGAATGGAATGGAATGGAATGGAATGGAATGGAATGGAATGGAATGGAATGGAATGGAATGGAATGGAATGGAATGGAATGGAATGGAATGGAATGGAATGGAATGGAATGGAATGGAATGGAATGGAATGGAATGGAATGGAATGGAATGGAATGGAATGGAATGGAATGGAATGGAATGGAATGGAATGGAATGGAATGGAATGGAATGGAATGGAATGGAATGGAATGGAATGGAATGGAATGGAATGGAATGGAATGGAATGGAATGGAATGGAATGGAATGGAATGGAATGGAATGGAATGGAATGGAATGGAATGGAATGGAATGGAATGGAATGGAATGGAATGGAATGGAATGGAATGGAATGGAATGGAATGGAATGGAATGGAATGGAATGGAATGGAATGGAATGGAATGGAATGGAATGGAATGGAATGGAATGGAATGGAATGGAATGGAATGGAATGGAATGGAATGGAATGGAATGGAATGGAATGGAATGGAATAGAATAGAATAGAATAGAATAGAATAGAATAGAATAGAATAGAATAGAATAGAATAGAATAGAATACAATAGAATAGAATACAATAGAATAGAATAGAATAGAATAGAATAGAATAGAATAGAATAGAATAGAATTGAATAGCATAGAATAGAATAGAATGTCAATGACTACTTTTGCTCATGTGGCCCCCTGATAATCCATTAATATTGTATCTATTAGCTGCTCTATCTTTGTTTTCTAACACATTGCTTTTGCAACATTATTTAAAATAATTAAACTTGAACAACTTTAAATGTGTTATTAAATTTTGTTAAAATCTCATTTATTGATAGTTGTAATTATTAAAAAATGTCTTACTTTATTTTATATAGACTCTTTCTTATGATGTGAATGTGAGAACACTGTAAGCTTCACGAATTCTTAGATTACTTCCTATTCCTTTTTTTAAAAGAGTATCCATGGAGTTTCTTGTCGGTTCTTCTCCATAGGAAACGACCAATTCGGAACCGTGCTCTAGCTTCTGAAGAAGGCCTATGTGAAATAAAAATATTTAGAATTTTGAGGTTTGAGTACCATGAGCTAAATAAGCAACGAGCATGTTCCATCATCGACCACATCGTCAATTGATTTTGATGATTCAATAGAGAGCCTATTAATGATAATAAAGTAAAGAGAGTAGAGGCAACGCTTCAGTTATTGGCCCCTATACAGTTATTGGTCATTTCAACTTGGCGGCCCAAAATAAACAATGCTTACCAGAATAGTTGATTCACCTCACATTGATCAGTAAAGCAGTTTTGAATATACTTTCTGGTAGGTAATTGTTTATTATAGACTGTCAAAGTTGAAATGGTTAATAACTGTGTAGGGGCCAACAACTGTAGCTTTTACCCTATTGTGGTGTAGTTAAGTGTTCATAGATTAGTTAGTTTTTATTTTGTTTGTCTTGTGAGGGTCACAAGTAAATATTTTTTCTTCTTCTTTCTTCTTTCTTCTTTCGTCTTTCTTCTTTCTTCTTTCTTCTTTCTTCTGTCTTCTCTCTTCTCTCTTCTTTTTTCTTATTTTGGTTGCTGTAAGTTATTATTCTGAGTTTCCTTAGTGTAATGTTGTTGGTACCTATTTCTCAGGCTGTATTGTTATGTACTTTTAGCAAGTTTTATCTTATTTCAGAGTGTATTTTTGCTTGTCAGAATCTGTTGAGTAAATTTTTTCTTAGGTTAAAGGTTTAACGTGTCATTGTATTTATATATTTTTTTTACTAAAGAGTTATAGAGACTTTTGTACTTTACGAGGAATAAAGGTTACTAGTTTAAGCAAAATAATGTTTAGAGATATACAATTTAATCTGATATTCCAAGATATCGTTTAAATGCAAATCTCTACTCCTACTCCATCTGTTTAGGTAGTTAACTAAATGTTCACATGTCTTTCATCGAAAAAAAGAAATAAAAAAATAAAAAAATCGAAGGACTACAACATTTAAACTTGAGTTTATTTTCCCACGTCTTCACAAGGATTTTCAAACACGAAATTACGACTATAATAATATGATTTTGTGGCTACAATAATTTCTCTTCTTTCTGTATTTATTATCTACCCAGTATTTGTTATCTACCCGGTGACAGCACCGCGATAAAGACGTATTCTGCTGTTGTTAATCTTAAAAAATTGTTTTAAACTATAAAAACTCGCGAAATAACCCAACTTTCAACACATATCGTCATTAAGCTGCCAACATTACTTTGATGCATATAATCATATAAGATCAACCAATTATAAACCAGTTTAAACAAAAATACAAAGTGATAAATTTTATAAAAAGTAGAATCAGTTTTTTTCGTGTTTTCAAAAGCGGGTATGTGCAAAGCAAAAATAGTTCAAAAATATCAACAACAGTCATTGGCCGGAACCAGCATTCAACCGAACCAGTAAGATTTTTCAACACTTAAATCTAACGTAGCGGTGGCTCAACGGCGTATGACGTTACCCGAGTCTCATTGATATCGATGAGACACGAGTTCAAATCCTGCCGTCTGTAGTACTTTTTGTGAAGTTTCCACGGGCTTCATTGTCAACTAAGTACGATGCAACGATCCCCGCCTGCGCCAGTTTGTACACCGGTTCTGACAGCTCCTGATGAGGATTGTGACGAGAATACTACTAGTCGCCAAAAATCACAAAAGTCACAGAGCTCGAGACGTAAAGGGGTGAACAGCGGCGTAGACGAACTATCAACAAAAAAAAACGAAATGAAAGAACTTCTTTCTAAAACATGTTTGGATCAGGAACAAAAGCATAATTCCCTACATGTTACTATATCCGAAATAAAAATCCAAAACGAAGAACTTAATAAGAATGTTCAATTCATGTCAGCAATGTATGACGAAGTTAAGTCCAAACTCACAATCATGGACAAGGAATGTAAAAAAGCGTTTAGTTATATTAAGCAACTTGAGAGCAAGGTGGAATCCTTGGAAAAGAATGCGCGTTTGGGAAGCATTGAAGTACGCAACGTACCAAAAAAACATCCAGAAACCAAGAATAACGTCATAAATATAGTTCAAAACATTGGTACTTGTGTGAGCACACCAATCGATAAAGCAGAAATAAGAGACATATTCCGTGTTAACTCCAAAGGCCCATCTAATAACACCATTATCGTTGAACTTAATTCAGTGTGTAAAAAGGAGGATATCATAAACTCAATAAAATTGTACAAAAGGAAGCACAACGAGCTACCTACTACACAGAAAATCAACATGGATGGCCCTCCTTTACCTATTTACAGCTCAGAAAATCTCAGCTCGAGTATCAAGCGTCTGTACGCCCAGGCTCGCGCTTATGCAAAGGAAAATGGCTACAGATTTTGCTGGACAGCCCATGGACATGTCTACATACGGAAGAAAGAAGGTGACGCAGCTTGTCGTATTCATAATGAAGAAACCCTAGTCGAACTTAAAAAACCACTGTGACTAAACCTAAATTTCTGTTTTCTGTCTGCTGTGGTTCTTCCAATAGTATTGTATAATATTCACTCTGCTACTTGTGCATGCCACGTCACCGTTTCTATATGTTCTGTGTCAATAATCCCTTATCCTGCTTTCAAAAATTCACTCTGGCTCAATTCAATAAGGATAGCTTCATCACACTTCAATCACTTTATTCATACACACACTATAATTGACACTTCCCAGACAATTACACTCACATGTCAATCACAACCTAAAATACTAAAACTAACTTTGGGTAAAATCAGACTTACTTATAATGAGATAACAGTAGTTTTTCTCCATTCCTTGAGAATATTCCCTGTAACAAAAAAAAAAAACAAAATTCCATCCAGAAAACGTTAATATTACTAATGATATAGAAAATTAAATATTAAGTGCTCCAATATTGAAGACACCTCATCATGCAAAGTATTTATCAATCCAGCGCCAGACAAGGACGGTTTTACAGTTCTAACTGTAAACATTCGTAGCATCAATAAAAATTTTGATTCTCTAATCGTATTCCTAGTTAATATTGACATAGGTATTGACATCATTGTTTTGACAGAATGCTGGACTGATAGCAGCTCGCAGATTGAAAATATAAACGGTTACTTGCAATTTAGTACACAACACAGCCACAACCAGAATGATGGTGTAGTTGTTTATGTGAAAGAGAATATCAGCAATGTGAAAGTCCAGGAGTACTTGATTGTGGACGGCAACTGTCTTGTAGTTGAAATAAATAAAATGACAGTCATTGCTTCGTATAGACCTCCTTGCTTCACAAACCCAACTAACTACATTAATTCCTTGAACGATTTACTCCTCAATACACACTGTGAAAATATTATCGTTACGGGGGACATAAACATAAATACGCAGTCCGAAAACCCAAGTGGCTACACCTCCGATTATTTAAACATGCTAGCCTCACACGGTCTAAGACAGGGAATCGATAAGCCAACGAGACTTGATAATTGCCTAGACCACTTGATGATTAAAACACGTAATAGAGTCAAAACTTTCGTGTTTGAGCCTTTCACAAATCACAGTCCGGTTTTCCTATTTATGGAGAAGTTGAACACTGTGAAAACCAGTGCAACACATAGCAAAACAACAATAGACTACATTCAATTAGAAAATGACTTTGACAACATCAATTGGGAACTCTTTTTTAACATCCTAAGCGTAGAAGATGCTGCAAACTATCTAATAAGAGTGCTTCAGGACTTACTTAATAAGAACTCTACTACAAAAACAATCCCTAAAAAGAAACAGCCACTAAAACCCTGGATGACGCCTGGCATTGTTAAATGTATTAGAAAAAGAGACAAAATGCACCTTACTCAAAAAAAGTCCATAAACAACGATGATGTACGAAAAGAATACACTAAATACAGGAACACTTGCAACAAAATTATCAAATCTTTAAAGAATTTATATTACCAAACAGAACTGGAAAAGAACCAGCACAATATCAAAGGAACATGGAATATCATTAAAGAAATGTGCTTTGTGAAGAGTGACGCTAAAAGTGCTTCGGAACTGCTGAAACTACATGATAACGCGCAGAACTCTTTAAACGAATTTAATAGATATTTTACGTCAATAGGGAAAGAACTGGCCAGTAAAACACTCGACAAACTAAACGCAGCCGAAAATTGACTAGTGAAACTCAGTGCGAAGACAAACAGCTGTCTGAACTCGTTGGCACTGGGACGAACAGATGAGATAGAGGTTATTCAGGCGATTGCTGGCCTTAAGAATGGTAGTGCTCCAGGGTGGGACAACATAAATGTAGCTATATTAAAAAAATACAAGCATAAACTTGCTACACCCCTTGCACACCTCTGCAATATGAGCTTCATGCACGGTATTTTTCCTTCCGCCTTTAAAAAAGCTGTAGTATGTCCCGTCTTTATTTAAGGCCAGCGACAATTCAAAAGTGACCAACCACAGACCAATATCTCTCTTAAGTACTCTCGCAAAAGTCATGGAAAAACTAGCAAACCGGCGACTCATAGAATACCTAGAAAAAAACAACCTGCTGTCAGATAAACAGTACGGGTTCAGAGCTGGACGTTCTACAAATGATGCGGTCTTAAGGCTTACCACGACAATCACGAAGTGTCTAGATAGAGGTGATAAATGCGTCGGCATTTTCCTCGACCTTCAAAAAGCCTTTGACACTGTGTAAATTCCCATCCTGTTGAGTCGATTGGAGGGCGTCGGCGTAAGAGGTGTACCCCAGGAGTGGTTTAAAAGCTACCTGTCAGGCCGACACCAAAGAGTCCGCATTGATGGGCAGATGAGTGACGAGGCCCTATGCTCTTTTGGTGTTCCCCAGGGAAGTACTTTGGCCCCAACGCTTTTCCTGGTATACATTAATCGACTCTGTGATCTCCCAATCCATCAAGCCGAAATAACCATGTTTGCTGATGACACTGTCCTCCTTTTCCACCACACATCATGGGAGAGCCTGGCACAGGTCAGCCAACGAGGGATTGACATTTGGTAACAGCATGGCTCGAAGACGGCCTTCTATCCATTAACACAAGTAAAACTAAATATCTATGCTTTAGTATGTCAAGGTCAGGTAGCCTTAACTTAGACTTTGAGGTGCCCATCCACACGTTCCCGTGTAATAGAGGTTCATGTATTCACGCTATGTGTGCTTGCCCTAGGCTTGAAAAAGTGAACAACATAAAATACCTCGGTGTTATCATCGATGAAAACTTAAAGTGGAGTCAAACATATCTCAGTCACAGCAAAAAAAACACGCAAACTAATCTTCATTTTCAAAACCCTGAGACATGTCGCTAACAAGAAACTCTTAATACAAACATATAAAGCACTGTGTCACTGCGTCTTGGGCTATGGTATTTGTGCGTATGGGATTTGCCGGCGCCACCCGCGCCGGCAAATCCCATATGATAGAAATAGAGCGATCGCAGCGTGCAGTTCTGAAGGTTTTACTGTCACTTAACTTCAGAACAATATCATTTATTTGCAAAATCACGTTAAATATAGTTTTAGATACAATCTTAAATTTTTTTTTTTTTTTTTTTTTTTTAGTAGAGTATTTTTTATTAACATACATATATACATCTTAATTATTAAATATTATAAACTAATAGGTATATATACAAACTTAAAGAAAAAATATATACAAACGAGTAAAAAACAAAAGGAACTTATAGGGCATCAAAAAATTCGTCCACATCGATGTCAATGGGAAATGTGCCCAGAACGCTGGCAGCATTGCCACGCTGGATGGCAATGCTGATTCGTTGACCGAAGAAAAGCCCAGCCCTCTGGTCACGCGAAGAGTCGACCAACTGTTTGCTAATATCTCGAACAACTCGATGAGCGCTCGGACCCCATGGCCCTAGTGTTTCAACCCCAAACGGCTCAAACATATAACTTCCGATGAGGTTATTATATTTACGCCGTTTGAGGTTTTCTGCACCTGCAGCAGCCGCACCAGCACAGCCCGCCGTACTAAGAAGATGGGATGGCGCAAGGGTGTCGACACATGTTGCATCCCACACCAAAGGCCTACCCAACTTCCAAGGCATTATGGTCATCCCGTCTGGCCTCTTCCCATCGTCGCGTGCCAAGCCATTGGGTTCTAAAACAGCTGGCACCCCGGCGGCGACAAGAGCAGACTTCAGAACTCCTACCAATTTAGTGTATGAGCAAGCACGAGTGCTAAGCGTAAGAAAAATGTTTATTTACGAGTGTCTAAGGAGATATCATCGCCTTACGGTCCCCTGCTTGACTACTCATAATAAAAGATCAGACAGATATCCTGTTCCACGAGTAAGGAGCCCGAAAGCACTACATCAGCTTAGCGCCTCGCCTCTACTTCAAAATTAGCCAGTACAAGCCAGTCAAGCATGTGAGCAATTTCCAGTTGAAAAAGGAAATATTACTTTGGCTGCAAAATTATAGCTTCGATGACACTGAAAACCTGATCAGTAATCTAACCTAGTGACTGACACAACTATTACCTACATATGCACACCAACATACCTACATCTCATTAAACACACACACTACCGCTATTCCTTACTAGTTAATTTAAACATTTTATTGACATATTTTTTTTTTTTGTTAGTCTTCGGAAAACTCCGCATTTTTGTTATTTTTTTTTTTATTTTTTTTTCCCCTTACTATTTTTATTATTATTATTTTTCCTTAATTAGTTTTTTATTATTAATTTTGCTTAACTATTTTTTATTATAATTTTTTATTTTTTCCCGTAATTATTTTTAGGTATTTTTTTTCTGTAATAATTTTTTTTCTTCTGTAAATTACTATCTTTGAAACACAGTTTACATGTATCGGATCACTGTAATCGGGGATACCTCAACCCCTGTCATACAGGCTGTCCTAGTTCAGGGGTTGAGACCACATTGATGTAATGTTTTTAAAAAATTTGGAAATAAACTTATTCTTATAATTATAATCGTATTTAAGTGTTTGTGTGTAAATAAATAAATAAAGGCTTCAAGAAAACTCAATTCTTGACAGGTTTTGCAGCTAACATTCTTGTCGTTCATTTCTTGTATATATATAACATCTATTAGTGATGTAAAAAACAGTCCAACTAAGCTTCCAAAAATTTTATTTAAATAAACAAGTTAATAATATCCAATATCGAAGTCCATTTGCGTAAAGGTAAGTTTTAGTGAATGGTGTGCATGTTCAACCAGCTCTGGTAAGCGCTGAGCCTGACATACATGTCAGGTGCTCCACGAGCGCAGGGGAAGCCCCACGACACGATACCGAACTGCTGGCCGTTGTCATTACGTCTTAGAGCACTGCCGGAGTCACCCTGGAAAAGGAAAGGAAACATGGTTAGAGAGAACCGATTGTAAGGAATTAAATACCAAATGGAAGGCCAAATGTAAAAATTGAGATGACAGAGATAAAGAAAAAATAAATAATAGAGACCTTGGAAAAATAGGGCGCGGTTACGAGAACAGAACTAACAAAAAACCAATTGCAAAAACTAAAGAGGTTCACTTTTATTGAAGTCTAGAAGGTAAGTAGCAAGCGACTGTAGAAGAACAAAATACTCACGTTGCAAGTACCGAGTCCAGGACCGTGGAAGGTGCAGACCTCGAGATTGGGGTCAACTGGGGGAGCACGGAAGTTCAGCTCAGCGGCGGCACGAGCCACGCGCTGGACACAGTCGTTCCCAGCAATGGTGTTAATTCTCAGCTCCAGAAGATTAGCGGATAATGGAGCGCCAGCCTGAAATGAAGAATATAATATGAAGCATCAGTTGGGAGCTCCCAAAGTTCTTATAATGTATAATGACTGTTTAACTGCTGTGTAATTTTATTTTTTAAATAAATAAAAAATTTATGCAATTTTATATGTTGCACTATCACTTAATGTAAGTCATTCTATCGAGAGGTAATGTCACAGAACAAAGGAATCATTGATCCCTAAATAATAATGATTTTGGAATAGATTTGAATTTGGAACGTCAGAAACCGTACCGTTTGCAAATCAAGTTTATTCAAAATTCAAATTGGCCACTAACAAAAAAAAAACAAAAAAAAGGGTGACGAGTTTCTAAAAGAAAGTAAAGAAAAAGCGAGAGCGATAAAGAAAATTGAAACTATTAGAATCTTAGAGTAGTGAATTTTGTTATGTTTAAATCTCAAAACACGTTGAGTGTAAATAATACTAGGTACATATATTTCGATTTCAAAAAGTAGAGTATTCAACATGGGAATAAAGCTGTCTTAACTCCCTCACAATGCTCGGGAGTTAATTGTATAAATCCCTCACTGTCGATCGTGATTAAAATTATAGTCGGCTTAAAAAGTCAAACGACTTGGGTTATAATTATTAAGGTAAAATGAAATCTAAAGTAGTTAACACTGGTTACCTCTTAATCAACCTTGAATATTGATTCAAGGTTTTTGATGAATGAATGATTTTTTAAATTATAAAAATGCAAAAGATTTGTGTTTAGAATATACCTATTTAGGTCTCTTTAATGATATTCTTATTACAAAAGCAGGATACATTTGCAAAGATATAATAGTGTCATAAGTAAGTATAAAGCACGGAGTTATACTAACTCCGTGGTATAAAGTAATAACTTAAATATGGAATCGTAAAAGAAATCTGATTTTAAATATTCTACGTTACTTATTGATTCATCATCACTTGCCATATTGCGATCAACATCTGTTATAGAACTATCATCATCTCAAGAAACAAGTGAATGACAATTAAAATTTGTGTTGCCAATAACAGATTTTATATTTCCTTCAAATATTCCTAAGTCGTTTGACTTTTTAGACACAACCTTCCTTTTGTTCGGAGTTTAGCATGCCGCCACTGACTTAAAGACACTGCTTTATCCCCTAGTCATATAAACTACTATTTTTCTTTATGATTGGATGCGTAAAATTATTTTTTACACCACCTGCCCGATAATGTCGTTTTATACGTCATACAAACCTCACTTATAGCAAGTCATTATTCCCTAGGGAGATAATGCAGTATGGCCGATCCCTAGGGAATAATGAGATTTGAATTTGGAACATCAAAAATTGAAAACATTGTGAATTAAAATGTACGTGCATCGATCAAGTTGACTCGAAATTCAAACTGGCCACTAACAAAAAAAAGAAGAAAATAGAATAAAACCTGCTTACTGACGGGAGCGTAATAGAAAATTGAAACTATAGAATCTTGGAGTAGTGAAGTTAGTTTGTTTGATGAACTTATAAATATAATACTTATATCGACCAAATGGTCTTTTAATTATCTCACAGATGGTGTAAAAAGTAGAGTATGCAACACGGGGATAAAGGTGTCTTTGTCTTGGGTGGCTTGAATTCCTCACTTCACTCAGGTTTCTTTATTAACTCCCTCGCAATGCTCGGGATTTAATTATATAATTCCGTCACTAACGTTCGGGATTAAATTTAGCCACCTTCGTCTCGTTCGGAATTCAACATGCCGCCCGCGACAAAGACACTGCTTTATCCCCTAGTCACATAAATTACTATTTTGCATTATGATTGGATGCGTCAAATGGTTTGTTAACGAGATACTTAGATTTTTTGCCGATGTTACTTAGATTTCATCAGGTTAGTAAACTATGAAACTATTATGAACTTCAGAAGACAAAGTCAGTAAATGATTCTGAACTTACAGCAGTCCTGCCCCATCCAGCAACCCTGGCTGGCACACCTGCGCCGATGAAGGCGTAAGTGATGGGCACGGTCCTCACTTGGGTGGTCAGACGAACGAGAGAGGATGTGATGAGAACACCGATGTCGTTCTTGAGGGTGGATGGATTGTAGTGGCCGTGGTTGCTATGGCGATGAAGGGCGTAAGAGGTGCCGCCGCTGTTCCAGCGGTTGGTGCCGACAATCACACGGAGAGAGCTGTGGAGAAATAATATAGTAAATGAATAAAGTTAACGAGCTGTCTAAAGTTTAAGGTAGCTATCGCCGTATCAGCCGGATTAATGATATGGAGAATCCAAGTTTAAAGTATTTTTTTTTCATATTAAGCATGTCTTAACCAAAAAAGCGTAATAGAAGGTGAAAGACTATGTCGAAGACACGCTTGTTTGGCAATTACTACTTCTGCACATGTGGCCTCCTGGTAACTCATTAATATTGTGTCTATTAACTTCTCTATCTTTCTTTTGATGTATTTTTTTTTAAACTGCTTTTGCAATATTTTCTAAATTATTTAAACTTTAACTATCTTATGTTGACATCTCATTTATTGATAGTTGTAATTATTTATATTCTTCTTTAATTTTTCTTTTTTCTTAGTAAATTATACTTTTTTTTTTGTCGACGGGGAAAACCATCTTTGACGAAACCCGCTCTTGGGTGGAGCGGGAGACAGTGTCAGACTCTTACTGACTAAAAACCCCGCGCCGTTCCTTCTAGCCTTCATACCGGGGCACGAGCTCCCTTTCGAACAACCCTGTCCCCAGTAGGCTTCGACCCAGCTGGGCCCCTCCTGCTGCTGACAACTCCTTGAGGCGCGCGGGAACAGTGCGCGCCGTCGACGTCTTGGACTCGGTCCATTACCGGACGATCGGACAGCGAGCTACCTATGGCTCGCCGTCCGCGAGCCCGCGTCTACGGTGGCCGGAAATCGGGATCGGAATCCCGGCGACGGCGGCGAGGGCGCCGTTGCCTGATGCGGTCGGCCTCCTCCTTTGCAAGCATTACTGCTTCGCAGAAGGAGGCGACCGCCTGCCATTCCTCCTCACTCCGGACCATGGCTTCGACCAGGGCCCGGCGCGAGAGGTCTCCGCCGCCGATCGCCCCCACGAGGGCACGGCGATGCTCCGCCCAGGCAGGGCACACCTCGACGGTGTGCTCCACCGTGTCCTCCGGGCGTTGCGCACAGTGGCGACACCCGGGCGTCTCTTCCGCTTGCAAAATCCGATGCAGGAACCTCCCGAACTTGCCATGTCCGGTGAGGACCTGCGTCATGCGGAAGGTAGGGACGCCGTGAGGTCTTTCCAGCCACGCCTCAAAGAGGGGACTTACCGTAGTAAATTATACTCAAAGAACTTAATTATTACCTTTGCAGGGAGTTACCGCTGAGCACAGCAGCGATGCAATGAGCAGCAGTCAAGACAGTGCGCTGTGAGATGAGCGAACCTCCGCACATGAAACTCCTCACCGAGCCTCCGGTGGTCATGGCCACCATGTGAGGGTGGCTGCCGGCGGCTGCCTGGGTGCCACCGACGATGCGGGCTTCAGGGTCGGTGTGCTCAAAGAAGATGGACATGTCATCTTCGGGCGTTGGGAAGGCTGAAAACGAAAAATAGCGTTTTAGTAACACAACAATTTGCCTGCTGCGGTCTTCCCTTTGCCGGTTGACTGGTCTGTTGGTCTAGTGGTTAGTGGCCCTGACTGCTATGCTGGAACTCGTGGGTTTGATTCCCACCCAGGACAAATGTTTGTGTGATGAGCACGTTTATTTGGTCTGTGTCTGGGCGTAATTTATTTATTTATTTATTTATTTATTTATTTATTTATTTATTTATTAAAACTTTATGCACTAAAACAGTACAAAGGCGGACTTAATGCCTTAGGCATTTTCTACCAGTCGACCTTAGGGTGGTGCAGAAATAAAACATGGTAGGTGCAACATAAAGGCAAACAAAACTAATAAAAACTAAAACTAAAATAAATATATAATGATATAAAGAAAACTTTTATAAATAAATACTTATATAAATACATACAAATAAACAAAATTATAATGAGAAACAAATCCACCAAATCACAGCTGTGATGATTTATCTATAATATGTATGTATTTAGAAATATATAAGTATGTTTATCAGTTGTCTAGTCTGTGTACTCATAACACAAGCTCTGCTTAACTTGAGTCTTTTTTTTAAATAATAGTATATAGACTAGGTCGATGGGGACAAAAGGTTCTGGAGTGGCAACCACGTACTGAAAGACGCAGCGTTGGAAGGCGTCCAACAAGGTGGACCGATGACCTGGTCAGGGTCGCGGAAATCGGA
Source organism: Mythimna lalbum (assembly GCA_949319445.1). Classification (NCBI taxonomy): domain Eukaryota; kingdom Metazoa; phylum Arthropoda; class Insecta; order Lepidoptera; family Noctuidae; genus Mythimna; species Mythimna lalbum. The sequence continues at coordinate 20,782,985 of OX439355.1, forward strand.
TGGATGCGTGACACACAGCTGTTTGTTTATATTATCTTTTTGTTGTAGCTGTTGGTTCTCCTAATAAATAAATAAATAAATAAATAAACCACTCCTATATTCCATCTTTGCCTTACATTCCAGAACCACGGGTTTTCCTTTCAAAAGCGAACCTATGGCCCTAGTAGGCTTCGACCCAGCTGGGTGGGTATGGTTTTGCTGACATCTTGAGGCGCGCGTGAAATTACTCGCCCTCGACGACTCGGACTCTGTCCGGACGGTTACCGGACGGCCGGACGACCGGACAGCTTGCTAATCGTTTGAAAGTGTGTACTGCGAAGTCTTGGGTTTTATCTATAATATCGAGAATTTCCATCTCTTGTTTAATCCACTAATATTGATTGATTGTCAATTAGGATGATTAGAATTGTTATCTGATTGATAACAATTCTAATCATCCTAATTGACAACAGTGGACTGTCTTATCAGAGAGCTAAAGTGATAATTATGTAACGAACGTCATTAATTAAACAATCAGTGATACGTAAATAGCTAAAATAAATAAAACTGCAATAATCGACGTCGCAAATATTATTAAAACCATAATCACTGATTGGAACACTGATTTAAGAAATCATAGTAAGTACGTATTATGAAAAGATAATATAATATAATCTCAATCAAGACATCTAATTAGTTTGTTACTTTTGTTTTTACTTAATCAACCACGCGGGCCCAGTGCGGTTTGGTGGATGTCACATGTTTCGAATATTATTTGGTTCTAGGACACACCGGTTTCCTCACGATGTTTTCCTTCACGATTTTGAGAGCAGTGGAGATGAAATAAATTAATGCGCCTGGCAGGGTTTGAACCTGCGACCCACAACTCGTAAGTTGGAGCCACCACTGCCCTCTATTTACATTAGTGAGTTATATTTATTTTTTGGTGTTAAATCATTAAATTACTCCTTTCGCTCTTTTTTTTCTGTCGACGGGGAAAATCATCATTGACGAAACCCGCTCTTGGGTGGAGCGGGAGACAGAGTCAGAGTCTTACTGACTAAAAACCCCGAGCCGTTCCTTCTAGCCTTCATACCGGGGCTCTAGTTTCCTTTCGGATAACCCCGACCCCGGTAGGCTTCGACCCAGATGGGCCCCTCCTGTTGCTGACAACTCCTTGAGGCGCGCGGGAACAGTGCGCGCCGTCGACGCCTTGGCTCGGTCCGGACAGCTACCGGACGTTCGGACAGCGAGGTTACCGGACGATCGGACAGCGAGACTCCTTTCGCTCTGGGAGAAGCGAGAGGTACTGTTCTTTAAGTTGGCGTTGGCCGCTGTAATTCTTTCCAGCAATCTTAGAGCCCCGCCAGGAATGACTTATGTTTAATTTCCAACTTGTAAGTTTTTGTTATATCAACGATCATCATACAAGAAAAGAAAATAGACAAGATATTAGTAGATCGGCCATCTTCGTGAATTGCGCTATCGACTAAGCTTTTTACTTTATCGATATACATTTTTGGAGGTAAGTGGAACAGAGAGTAAAGTCCCACAAACCTCCATTGAAAAGGGAGGACCCTCCGATCAGACAGGATGTTATAGTCTGGTGGGCGACTGCCCGATAGTTGTTGTCGGGCTGTCGCATATGTTCAAACCGCGCCGAGAACTTTGATTGCGCGATTTTGTATATTCTTCGTAGTTCTTATGTGGCGTCATAGGTGTCGCTACACATTTACCAACTTTTTTTTGGACCAAGCCCGTCAGCCTTTTTCCGCTGGACAAGATAAGAGCTTAATCGAAAAAAAAAGTTACGTAAATGTATAATTCGACGAAAATGCAAGATAACAAAAGAAAAGCGGTCAGATATCTATTAGTCAAGGATAGAACAAAAAGTGATAAAGAAAAACCTTAAGCAGTTTAAGATTATTAGGAAACTACAACTGCTGAAAGCCAGAATCAACAGAGGCGGTCACAAGACAAACGCTGAAGCGAAAAAAACAAGATAATATGTAGATATGGATTATATGTATAAAATAACATTATACAGGATTATTTGTGAAACACTAACACCCTTGCAGGACTATATTATTAACATCTTAAACAACAAATTTGGTTCTATGACTTTTTACAAAACATAATACATTTACCAAAAACAAACCTTCAAAAGATTTCGTTGTTCTATCTAACACATTTCAACTCTATATTTTGCTTACCTACCTACGCCTCCTGCACACTGTTCTCGTAGTAATAGTAAGCGGGCTTCCAAAACATTGTCATCATACCTACCTAGCAAGCATTTGCACCATTTTCGTGTACTGATCACACGAGAAAATTGATACTCCAGCATAGACTTTGTAACATTTAGAATGTTCAATTTAAATATTATTATTTTTGTATGAAAATCTGATATTCTATTAAAATCATAGAACAATAGTTGTTGTTTATGATTTTAGTGCCATAGTCCTGAGAGGTTGCAGGTGTTTTACAAATAACCCTGTATAGTTATGGAGAAAGTGTTAAAAGTAGTAGGAATACAGACACCAATGTACCTGAAATCATGGATGATAGAACAAAAAGTCATGTAGAAAAACTAATCAGTTGAACATTATTAGGAAAAATATGTACAGGGATATTACGTATATAGTGCTAGGATTATAGTATACAGTAATAATGTTTTAGCTTTAGTAAATTTATATAAATTAATAATGCATTTTTAACTCACCGAAGCACCCAACAAGGAGTGTAGTCACCAGAAGTCCGGTTTTGATGTACATTTTGAATAACGCCCGAAGAGAGTTTGACGATTCTTACTTAAAATCCTTATATTTATAACAATAATGAGAGAGATAATCAATAATGATAGATATAATCGTTGATAAGCTGCTCAGAATAGTATGCAATAATGCAGTCATTAAAGTGTTATCAGTTACTAGCGACCCTCCCCGGCTTCGTACGGGTGTAATGCTAATACTAAGTATACTATGGAATGTCTTCACATAGATCGTTCACAGCTTATTTTATTATATAATAGCAGAACTGTTTATTTATTTGTATTGTCATAGTTGCTTAGCTATACATATACAATGTGTAACGTTAAATGCGCAAAACCTCAGACACCCCAAATGATTTTTAATTTAAAAGACCGAATTCTGTGAAAAAAAAAAAAACAAAAAAAAATTAAAGGTTTTATTTGCGGTTTTACTTTGATTAAATTTAATATCTGCATTGAAATAAGAACTTTTATTATCCCGTGTATGAAAAAATTTGATTGGACTACAACCATTTGTGTTTGTTTACATATTTCGGCGGGTTTGCGCACGTGATGGCTTGACCTATTCATAAATAGACAGGGCGACATTTTTAATGAAGATTTTTTTGAAAAATGTAACCTATATTAAAAAGTGGTTTAATTGATTCTGCTCCTTATTCTGATCAAACTATTTTCAGATTTTGCGCATTTAACGTTACACGTTGTATGTATGTCATTGCAATATCTGTGTGAGTGTAAAGTTACATTGGTCAATTCCAGTCTTTTTCATCAGTTCCACTTTATCAAATATTTCTTTTTACTGTAGATGGTTGAGTTCTCGATGAAAATTACTGTATAGTTGCTAATAATGTTTGAGGAGCTCTTGTTTTCTTATAGATACCATCATTAGAATTTGAGCCTATCAATTAAAAAAATGCAAATCCATAAACGACGGAGTTCTGAGATAACAAATGTAAAATGTTTTATTTTACATTTGTTATCTTACAACCGAATTCGGCGAAAAACATCCGACTTCACTAAAAAATTAACTACTTTGGAAATTACTTTTTTTATCTTTGAAATAGTATTGTATAATAAAGAAGAATTTTTTGGTTCAAAGTTTGTAAATGTGAGCACTATGGAGCAATTTATGGCTTTAGGTTACTATTGGACTTGTTTGACATAATTGAGCATGGCAGTTGAGAGTTTGTCATGCTTACTGAAATGTTTCACTGATGGTGGCGCGTGTATTGGATCATTCGATTCCTTTCAAAATAATTGAGCCGTGTGGTTCGGATGTGTCTTGCAAAAAACTCTGCTTCCGCTTCTGCATAAGTTCTGCAAGTTTTTTCACTTCACTGCGTTACTGGTTCCGCATACTATAAATATATAACATAGAATTATAAATGGAGAATATAGCGAGGAGTACGGAGGTGGGGGATACGTGGACGACTCGACATGACGGAAAAGTAGCGGGAGGGGGGCTGCACAAACGTGTCAGAGAGACTCTATTTAAACTAATTATTAGTTGTAATTATTTATTATCTATACTTATAATAAATCTGTAGAGAGGTCAATTCTGTACATGAAATATATTTCCAAAATAACTATCAGGGGGTGATTAGTGATCGATACTGATGCTAAAAATGCAAACAGTAAAATTTTTGTCTGTCTGTCTGTCTGTCTGTATGTTCTTTATAGAAACAAAAACTACGCGATGGATTTTAACGAAACTTGGTACAATCATTCTTCATACTCCTGGGCAGGTTATAGTATACTTTTCATCACGCTACGATCAATAGGAGCAGAGCAGTGAAGGGAAATGTTGGGGAAACGGGAGAAATTACTCAATTTTTTAAGCTTCCGTCGCGTTTGCAGCCTTAATGGTTAAAGCTACACAGAAATCATGTATTACGGAAATATTCTCCTTAAAATTATATAAAGAATATCCTACGACAGCATATGTCTATCTTTTATGGTTGACTCACAATAACACGTGTAACTCCCGATAGCTTAGCAGTTCGGAGCTTTCTGTTTATTTTTGTCAACTCTTACGTTTATAACCCTCTCACTCATCCCTAATTTAAAAAAGTTAACATTATTATCTATTCAATAAAAAAAGAATCATAGAAATCGGTATAGAAACACCAAAGTTATACATTAAATACGCTAATAAGCCATCGCGCGTGATTACTGAATCCAGTCCCCCGGCTCTTAGAATTCGATATCAGACTTTTCAGATCTTTGATTTTGACGACCCCGTTGTCACTGGCATAAGCAACAGGATCCGCGTACGAAGTCGCTGGCAGAAGCTAGTTTATTACTAAAACCATCGATATATATGTACTACGCACCAGAATACGCATGCCGAACTCTCACTTCAGTCGACTCAGATGTAATGTCGTCCGTACACCTTGAACATTAACTATGTTACACCAAACGCGTACATAAATGCTACGAAATTTATGGAACTTAAGACATTTTGATCGCGAAAAAAGTTTCCTTTAAAAGCTATACTAGCGCTGCATACGACCTAATGCCAATGTAGCGCTGCAGCGAACTTTTGTTTTAACTTTTCAGTATTTTGAGTAAAAGTTGACATGAAAGGGCTTTTCTATCACTAAAACATAAGTCGATGCTAAAAACACATTAAAAAATTGCGTCAAAAAACTCTTCTACATCGCAGTGGATTGGTAATGTGCTCAAAAGACTGGTGGCATTGCCACACTGTATGGCAATGCTTATTCACTGTTCGAGGTTAATCCTTGGGTCACGCGAACCTCGGACCCTACGATGCGAGAGTTTACCCGGTTCGAAAAAAGAACTTCCTACAAGGTTATTATACTTCCGCTGCTTGAAGTTCTCCGCAGCCGCAGCGGCAGCCCCAGCACAACACGACGAGCTAGGAAGATGGGATGGCGCAAGAGTACCAAGGATCGTCGCGTGCCAGGCTTTGGGATTCCAATACGGCTGGAACGCTGATGATGACAAGAGCACGTCTGATAATGTCGTTGATATTCGCAAAACATAATTTTATGTAATAACATACACTGTTAAATATGCAAATATACATTTTACGATACAACTAATTCCTAATAGTGCTGATGTACCTACCAATACTTGCAGTGTCAGATTAAAGGAATGCACAGGAACTAATACCATCGATTCACCTTCGTGCAGTGCAATTACAGATGAAATTAATGATCCAACTTTAGCACCGAATAAGAAACGTGGTCACTTACAATGGGCCTCATAAGAAGACTCAAAGTCACCCAAAGGGCGAGGGACAGGGCTATGCTCAGATTTCCTTGCGTGATCATATCAGATATGAAGATATCCGCCGGAGAACCAAGGTACGACTAGCATAGAGGAGAATCGCCAAACTTAAGTGGCAGTGGGCACATAGCTCACAGAACATAATATGTTCGATGGGGACGAAAGGTTCTGGAATGGTGCCCACGTACCGAAGGACGCAGCGTTGGAAAAGGTGGACCGATGACTTGATCAGGGTCGCGGGAATCCGATGGATGCGTGATGCACAGGACTGGCCGTTGTAGCGACGCTTGGGGGAGGCCTATGTCCAGCAGTGGACGTCTTTCGGCTGATATGATGAAATTACTGACTCAAACTGATCTAGATCATTAATTTCGTGACTTAAAAAAAACGTAAGATATGTCTTACGTTCGTTGAATTTTTAGACACCATGAATAAAATTACTGCAAAGATCTGATACAATAACGAATTTAGATGTATCAACTATCAAGCATTGGGTTATAATATGCTTCTCAGAAAAATACACTTTCTACATTACACTTCCTCTTCTGTCCCGAAAATTGAAGAAAGGTTCTATCAGATCATTTCCAGCAAGAAGAACCCGCACCTGTGCAAATGGAGTCCTAGAATATTAGTAGTTTTTCGTTCGACGCTTGTGATAGACCAGTCTAAACCTACTCCTAAATAAGCTAAATAAAAAATATAATTTTTAAGTTTGATTGTAAATATATTTTTCATTAAAAATACTTGTAACATTAAAAAAAAAACTATAGGCATCAAATTATCAACCTTTACTTACTGATTTTTTCAAAAACAGTTATTATAGATTACCTATGTACCTATTGGGCACGCCACGATTATGGCGGTAAGTCCCCTCTTTGAGGCGTGGCTAGAAAGAACTCACGGCGTCCTTACCTTCCGCATGACGCAGGTCCTCACCGGACATGGCAAGTTCGGGAGGTTCCTGCATCGGATTCAAGCGGAAGAGACGCCCGGGTGTCGCCACTGTGCGCAACGCCCGGAGGACACGGTGGAGCACACCGTCGAGGTGTGCCCTGCCTGGGCGGAGCATCGCCGTGCCCTCGTGGGGGCGATCGGCGGCGGAGACCTCTCGCGCCGGGCCCTGGTCGACACCATGGTCGGGAGCGAGGAGGAATGGCAGGCGGTCGCCTCCTTCTGCGAAGCAGTAATGCTTGCAAAGGAGGAGGCCGACCGCATTAGGCAACGGCGCCCTCGCCGCCGTTCGCCGGGATTCCGATCCCGATTTCCGCCCACCGTAGACGCGGGCTCGCGGACGGCGAGACATGAGTAGCTCGCTGTCCGATCGTCCGGTAATGGACCAAGTCCAAGACGTCGACGGCGCGCACTGCTCCCGCGCGCCTCAAGGAGTTGTCAGCAGTAGGAGGGGCCCAGCTGGGTCGAAGCCTACTGGGGACAGGGTTGTCCGAAAGGGAGCTCGTGCCCCGGTATGAAGGCTAGAAGGAACGGCGCGGGGTTTTTAGTCAGTAAGAGTCTGACACTATCTCCCGCTCCACCCAAGAGCGGGTTTTGTCGAAGATGATTTTCCCCGTCGACAAAAAGAAAAAACCTATGTACCTATTTTTCTGTTTCTGTCTTGTTTTCTTTTATAAGTTCAGTGTGTACATGAATTGTTAAATAAATAAATAATAACCACCATCATCATCATAACAACACACAACCAAAATTTATGTTTCTGTTATAGTTTGTTCGTGATTTGACACCGACATCGAAAGTAATAAAAGAACAGTCAGTACAGCTGTCTAAACCTTTATTTAAACTAACAAGATATATTTACAGCCTAAGTTTATAGTAGCTCGAAGTCCAAACGCAGCAGTTGTCGTTTTTAAATCATTTATGGTGGTCCATCTTCATGTCTTTAAACAGTGTTAGATCTCAACCAGTTCTGGTAAGCGCTGACCCTGACGAACATGTCAGGTGCTCCACGAGCGCAGGGGAAGCCCCACGACACGATACCGAACTGCTGACCGTTGTCATTACGTCTTAGAGCACTGCCGGAGTCACCCTGGAAATGGAAAGAAATATTGTTAGAAAGAACCGATTAACATCATCAGCCTTTTTAATGTTTCTCCTGCTGGGACTCAAGCCTCCTCTCTAGGAGAGGAAATAGGACGTAATCCACCTAGGACCCCGAAGAACCCACCCAGTGCGGGTAGGTGAATGTCACATGTCTTTTGGTTCTAGGACATGCCTCACGATGTTTTCCTCACGATGTTTTCCTCACGATGTTTTCCTTCATCATTTTGAGAGCAGTGGTGATGAAATAAATTACACAAAGTAATGCGCCTGACCGAGTTTGAATTCTCGACCTACAACTCGTAAGTCGGGGCCATTACCACTCGGAACCGATTATAAATGAATTAAATATTAAATAGGAGGATAGAATGTAAAAAATTAAATGACCGAGATAAAGGAAAAAATAATAGTGATCTTGGAAGAAAAGACACGGATCGGATACGAGAATAGAACTAACAAAGACCAAATTGGAAAAAGGAATTCTGATTCCGAAACTGTTACTGAAGGAGTTACTCACAATCGAAGTCTAAATAGTAAAGTATCAAATGGCCGTACAATAACGGGTTTGGGCTAGCGCAAATCTACAAATACTTTCTTTTTCAATGTGTCTGAATATTAAAAAAATAATTTAAAAAAATATGGATAAACTAGTGTTCTGTAAGATATTGATTTTATATTATTATTATTCTGATTTTAATTTATAATTTATTCTAATTTTAATTTATCCTGATTTTAATTTATGTTGATTTTAACCCTTCAGATACCGTCAATTAGAGACACAATAGTAAGACAATAGATGCGCGGCCACCGGTGGTCGTTTGGGGATTCATGAATTAATTAATTTTGATTTTAATTTTGTTTATTTTAATTTGATTTTAATTTATTGACTTGTTTTGATTTAATGTATTTGACTAGGTAATTTTTTTTTATTACTAATGCAATGTTGATTTATTGTCTTGTGAAATAATTAATTTAATGTGAAGTTAACTAAGATATAATTGTAATTAATTAATGTTATTGTATGTACATGTTTGTTTGTGTTTCTGTATATTTTATTGTGTCAATCTATGGGTATCTTACCTGAAATAAACGTCTACAAAAAAAAAATACTTACGTTGCAAGTACCGAATCCAGCGTTTTGCAGGGTGCAGACCTCGATATTCGGGTCAACATGGGGTGCACGCATGTTCAGGTCAATTTGTGCACGCTGTGCACGCTGCACACAGTCGTTACCTGTAATGGTGTTAACCCTCAGTTCCAGAAGAGTATTGGACATTGGACCGCCAGCCTGAAATGAAGAATATAAAATATTGAAGATCTGTGTCCCAAATTTTGGTAATTTAAAGTGACTTGTATAAAATATCTTCCTTTATGAAGAGATGTGTAAGATTTTGTCATTGAGATACTTTGAGTTATTGTAGAAGTTACTAAAATTTCACTTGCTTACCACGAAATCATTTTTCACCTTAAAATTCTGTTTTATTTCAATATAAAGCTAATTTCACATTCATAGTTGCCTGATGATCATGTAAGTTATCAATGATGACTTTAGCGCTCATTTCTTTGTTAAATATACAAATACTTGTATATAATTATATCAAAATAAATTTAAAATCGGTTGATGATTTCAACTTTTACAAAGTAAAGCTTTTGAAACTCACTCTGATATTACCCCATCCAGCAACCCTGGCAGCCACACCTCCGCCGATGAAGGCATAAGTGATAGGCACGGTCCTCACTAGGCTGTGCAGGAAAACGTTAGAGGTTGTAATGAGGACGCCGATGTCGTTCTTGATGGTGTTTCCATTGTACTGGTTGTGGTTGACATGGCGCAGCAGGTTGTAAGTTTGGCCGCCGCGGTTCCAAACGTTGGTGCCGACTGTCACACGAACGCCGCTGTGGAGAGATATATCAAAAATGAAACAAATTAAAGATTGAATAGATGATGTATAGGATATTGTTTCTTAATGAAAGTCTAGTCGTTGATTTTTTATTGAATATTCTAAAGCATAAAAATTAAAACGATTATTATATATACCGCGATAAATACATGATAAATGAAAATAAGCAATAAATTACTTCCAATCACTGAATGTTAATTTTTTCATTTATTGGTTATTAGGTAATAAGTATTACTATGGAACCATGACCAAAATCATAAAAAAAGAACTGAATTTAGTAAAAGTGGTTCATAATGATAAAATAACCACTAATGAACTAAAGTCTCAACAAAACAAGTTCTAGCAGACTCAACAAGAAGCTAGACACAACAGAGATTAACTGAATCTGTAGTTGAGGTCATAATGCGTGATCTTGTCAACATTATAGACTTGCTTATTGATCTCAATCCTTGCTGCAGGAAAAATAACATCATATACCAGGTGGCCACATTGAGTGCCATTATTCAATTGTGAGATAAAAAAGCGTTTTTGTAAAACAAATTAAATTATTCCTTTTTCCTTTTTTTTTTTTTTTTTTTTAATAACTACAACATTTATTTATTTACAGGTACTAGAGAAAATTAAATTATAAAATAAACTTAAATAATTAAAAATAATATATACATTAAAGGCCTAACTAAATATGACGTCAAAAAACTCCTCCGCATCGCTGTCGACTGGAAGTGTGCCCAAAAGGCTGGCGGCATTGCCACGTTGTATGGCAATGCTTAATCTCTGACCGAGGTAGAAGCCAGCCCTTGGGTCACGCAAAGAGTCAACTAAGCGTTTAGATAAATCTTTAAAAAGCATATGAGCACTCGGACCTCACGGCCCAAGAGTTTCAACCCCAAACGGCTCAAAAATATAACTGCCAACGAGGCTGTTATATTTCCGCCGCTTGAGGTTCTCCGCAGCCGCCGCGGCAGCACCAGCACAGCACGATGAGCTAGGAAGATGGGATGGCGCAAGAGTATCGACACAGGTAGCGTCCCACACTAAAGGCCTACCCATCTTCCAAGGAAATAAAGACATACCGTCTGGTCTCTTACCATCGTCGCGTGCCAGGCCATGAGGTTCCAAAACAGCCGGAACGCCGACGGTGACAAGGGCTCGTCGGATGATGTCGTTAAGGTTCGCGTGCCGCGCTATGCGTCCCGCACTTCGACTGCAACTTCCTTTTTCCTAACGGAATCGTGATGACCAGGGTATGTTACACTATATTTCCAGGAACTTAATCCTTACCTTGACAGAGAGCCACCGACAAGCGCCGCAACGATGCAATGAGCAGCAGTTAGGACAGTACGCTGGGTGATGAGTGAACCCCCACAGAGGAAATTCCTCACCGTCGCTCCGGTGGTCATAGCCACCATATGAGGATGACTGCCAGCGGGAGCCTGAGAGCCACCGACGATGCGGCCTTCAGGATCGGTATGGTCGAAGAAGATGGACATGTCATCTTCGGGCGTTGGATAGGCTGAAAGTAAAACGTAATTAAAATAGTTTGTACATGATGTGTGTATTTATTTATTATTATTTATTCATTTGTGTTTCTGCGGCTTAATTTAAATTGCAAGTATACAGAATCAGTTTATTATTTCCTAGTACTTTTTTCTATGCTTGAGGAACTAATTGTTCCAATAGATGTATCTAAAATTTCAGTATTTAGTTATATGTTCATATTGAGTTGTTAAAGTAACGAGAGAAATCTGCATGGTTATCAAACTCATGTTCAGCAAGCAGTAGGCATAACAAAAGATACAAGGAGATTACTCTATATTATTTTTATTTCATGTGTGGTACATATGAATTGGCTGCGCGCTTGTAATCACCTTTCAATTATCTGTATGTGTGTTTTGTAAAATCTTTGATCTTTGTTTTTTTTTATAAAATAACATTGGTTTTATCTATTAAAATTGATTGATGCATCAGATAAAAGTGCTCATTAATCCTAATTGATTTAAGTGCACTGTCTTATCACATAAGTATAGTGCTAATTTTGTTAGATAATAATTAAACAGTAATCAGTGGCACGTGAACAATTCAATATCTTCATCTATAGATGAAGCAATTTTTTTTTGGTCTACACGACCTCACGTTTCTGAATAACTGCTACTCCTGAAAAGCAGAATCAACTGTGGAGACCACTAAAAAGCGCTGAATTGAAAAACATGTTAAGCAAATGTATAGTTGGACATATTTTCCGATATGGACACCGGTGTCAGAAAAGCTGCCAGCTATCCATTTGTCTAGGATGGAACAAAAAGGGATACAAGAAAACATGGCATAAGAGTTGGAAATTTTTCAAAATTTAAAAGCGTTTTCGTCTTGCCAAGATGCTGGAAGCATATTTTTTATAAATTGTGCAGTAGTCTGGTAGGTACCTGACTGCAAGAATTAATTAGAACTAGAACGTTTTAATTAAATAATTCAACAGTTATGCTAACAAAGGAGACGGCCGCACGCGCGTAGCAATAGCCTTCGCGCTCCAGAAATTTCAATCCCGAGTTTCGGCCACCGTAGATGCGGGTTTGCGGATGGCAAGCAATGGGTAGCTCGCCAATCGATCGTCCGGACCGAGCCCAAGTCGTAGATGGCGAGTAGTGTCCTACGCACGCCTCAAGGAGATGTCAGCAACAGTAGGAACCCAGCAGTGTCGAAGCCAACTGGGACCATGGACGATGACACGCCCTCCTGCCCCGGCTAAGTGTGGGAGTAGTCATTGGATGATTTCCCACCTTAAAAATAGTCCTGTTCACAGATGAGCTGATTGCTGACCATATTGATAAGGCGGACCACGTAATTTATAGAGATTTTAGTAAGGTGTTCGATAGAAACGACCATTATATTCTGCTAGGAAACTTGTCGTTTTGTTCATCAGAGGAGATCTGTGATAGATGGTGTTCATCTTATGAACAACATAGGACCCAAGCCCCGATATTTAGTGGCATCGTATCTATTTCTGAGTAACTATTCCCTCTGGTGTACCCCAGGGGTCCCTGCGTGGTACGTTTCTATTGCACTTATTAAAAATATTTGTGAGGACTAGCTAATGTTTGCTAATGACATGTGAGTTTTAAAATTAGTAGCGGGTTTAACTGGAACTAGTTTTTTGTAGAAATAATATTCCACATAACATTCCATTATATCCCATAGGGCTACATAGGTACTTAAAAATGTCAGAAGCTAGTGAATATTTGCAACTGGTTGTTTTCTATGGGAGAATACACGACAACAACTCCATGGTTACTCACTAATATACCAAAATATTTATTTATCATCTATGAAAAGTAAGTTCTGCCAGTTTTCTTTAATTAATCGATTACAAATTAGCCGTTATCACGAATTAACATCACTAAAGATCTCATTATTTGACTGTTTTGACATTACTCTTGTATATAAACATGTCTTATCTGTCTGTCGCAAAAAAAAAGCAGTCAATGTGGCTCATCCTGATCTACCCTGTTGTTATAAATTCATGTTGTTGACTGTAAGCCACACAAATAAAATTATAAAAAAAAATAAGACTAAAAATTCACAAAAGATCTTCTCTGAATATTCGGTTTTTTTTTTTTCAGACATTATAAAATAATTTTGAAACGCACAAACCGAAGAATACATTGGATAGGGACATGATGCAGATAATCACGGGATATTAGTCGATAGTAATAATGTCTTTGCTAGATTTCCAAGATATAAATATTAATTTTAAACTCACCGAAGCACCCAACCAGGAGTGTAACCACCAGAAGTCCGGTTTTAATGTACATGTTGAATAACGCCCGAAGAAAGACAATTTGACAATTTTATTGCACATTTTCATATTTATACCAAAAATAAGAGAGATAAATTATAAACTCTGATTGATTATTGCACTGATAAGCAGTTACAAAATAATGATGTTATCGACCAATTATCAGTGAGGGTGTTTAGTGACACCTAATCAAACAAAACAGGTGGCAGAGTTGTAAGATCCACTTTTGCGATACTTCGGGGATTGCCGATGATGATCGCCTGACATTTGTTGGGGTTTACAGCAACACTAAATCTGACGGATTATCAAAAATTGAAAACAGAAGAGGAGCAAGAATGCCGCCTTGATGAACGCCCCTATCCAAGTTACACCAACGAAAAGAAAGAAGAGTTTCCAACGTGAACCAACTGCTAACGTTCCTGAAGGTAGGAAGTGCATTATTCCATTGCTTCGGCAGAGACCTTACATAGGACCGGATAGCTAATAGAATATCGTGAGTGACGCTATTGAAGGCTTTTGAGAAATCGACTAACATAGTGCAGTGACTTTGGTGTTTATCAGACCTATCCTTATATCGCCACGCACTTTAAGAAGGGCGGAAACTGTGCTGTGCCCGGGCCTAAACCCAGACTGTAGAGGGCTAATCAATGACTGACAGTGTACGAAGTAAAAGAGTTGTTTGTGGACACAGGCCTCGAGTACTTTGGGTAAAAGGGAATGATTAGGATTGTGGATTACGAGTAGAAGTGTAGAATTGGGAACTTTAGGCAGTGGCTGAACGACTACTGAGCAAACTTCATCGTAGAACGATGAAGTTTGACTTAGAGCGATGTGTCGTTTCACGTTTGGCATATTAATGTTATTTATTTCCGTGTATTGTTGCCGATTGCTTAGGTATGAAGTGAAAAGATCTAGTCCTTCACCGCGTATTCCATGTGACTCCAGTTTCACTACAAAAACAAACCAGTGCGTCTAACCATCAAAGATTGAATTACTGCTTACCATCAGGTGGGTTCAAAGTCAAGCTCTAGTTTATATAAATTTAAGTGACTGAATTTATATAAATAACGGCACTATTAAAGACTCTCATGCGATGGACGATCTTCGTTGGATGATTTACATTGGAGCGTCGCTGAAATCGAGTTCAGTGGCATGTCATTGTAGTAACATTGTTTTCGATGGAAAATCATTAAAAAACTCCTCCCGTTCTCTGTGGAGCTAGAGGAATTGTTAGACTGTTACTGACTAACATCCATCTGTGTCCTTTCAGTTACTTTGTGTTTCAGGGCGAAGATAAATCAGTCGAACAATCCCACTGCCCTAGCAGGCTTCGTTCGTTTGCTGACATCTCTTTGAGTGAACAAGACGCGACACCGACCTGGGCTTGATTCTCATCTACCTGCGAGCAATTCGTTACTCTCCGATTGCAAGCCCGCGCCTACAGAGGCCGAAAAATTGTTTGATTGTTTGTGTTGTGGAAACAATTTTAGGGAAGAAGCACAAAAAGTGTCACACTTCCCTAAATATACTCATCTCACTTTATCCATTCTCGTCACACCACACATCCATCTTAACATTCTCATCTACGCTACATGCAATCTTTTTTCATCCGTCTTTTTCACAGTCCAACATTCTGATCCATACAGAATGACAGGCCATATCACAGACTTGTAGATTTTACCCTAAAAGATAGATAAACATCAATATTTATCTAAATACTCACTTTACCTTCAATCGCATATTTAGCCAACGTTAATTATACTCGTAGTGGTAAGGTGCTGGTAGGTACAGATTTTACACAAACGGTAAATCCATAAATTGAGGAACGATTGAATTTAACTGAAATGGACTATAATCGACACCCCGCCTTATGTTACAAATATTAAAACTTTACCTCACACTCGGATATCTGCCTTCACAATCATGTAAACTTACATACACAGGAAACCCGGACCCAGATAACTGTGTCTAGTTCATACAATATTTTCTCAGGGATTGTCAGATATATTGACTGATTTTGATGTCCGTCCAAAATATTTCCAACATAGCTAACGAATTATTTCATCATCATCATCATCAGCCTTTTTAATTTTCCCACTGCTGGGACTCAGGCTTCCTCTCTAGGAGAGGAAATGGACAGTCCACCACGCGGGCCTAGTGCGGGTTGGTGAATGTCACATGCCTTCGAATTTTTGGTTCAATTATATCATACATAGCTGCAATTTTTTTTGCCTCTGTAATAATGAAAGAAACGGAAAGTTTAGTTGTCAAAAGCTTTATTTTATCTAACAAGATAATATTTACAGCTAAAGTCAATATAGTAGCTCGAAATCCAAACGCAGCAGCTGTCAATTTTAAATAATTTCTGGTGGTCCATCTTCGTGTCTTTAAACAGTGTTACTTGTCAACCAGTTCTGGTAAGCGCTGACCCTGACGAACATGTCAGGTGCTCCACGAGCGCAGGGGAAGCCCCACGACACGATACCGAACTGCTGGCCGTTGTCATTACGTCTTAGAGCACTGCCGGAGTCACCCTGCAAATGGAAAGATACATGATTAGAAAGAACCATTTATAAATTACTAGCTTCGCTCCCGCTGTTCCCTACTCTACCCTATTCTACCCTACTCTACCCTACTATACCCTACTATACCCTACTCTACCCTAATCTACCCTACACTACTCTACACTACTCTACCCTACTCTACCCTACTCTACCCTACTCTACCCTACTCTACCCTACTCAACCCTACTCTACCCTACTATACCCTACTCTACCCTACCAAACTTCACATAAACCATCTACTAAATAGTCCGAACAAAGCCTAAAAATTTGGTTTGGATAGGTGAGCCCGTTCTTGAGTTATAAAATAACAACGAAAAATGGCATTGATTTTTATATATATAGATTTAAATACCAAATGGAAAGCAGAATGTAAAAAATGATAAGACCGATATAAAGAAAACCGGCCAAGAGCGTGTCAGGCCACGCTCAATTTAGGGTTCCACAGTTTCCACCTGTCACAATATTATTATTATTATTACTTAAGAGTTAAGAAAGTACAGCGCCATCTCTCGGGAAATTGGGTTACTAATTTATATAAACTAGCGGGTTATCCATGTTGGGTTTTCTTTAGTAAAAATGACTCCCCATTTTACGTGTAGGGGTTGTACCCTAATAAAACATTCTATTCTACTTCTTATTTTTTATACATATTGGTACCAAATTTCAGCTTTCTAGTGCTACCGGTCACTGAGATTATCCGCGGACGGACAGACAGACAGACAAGGCGAAACTATAAGGGTTCCCAGTTGACTACGGAACAGTAAAAAAGAAATAATAGAGATCTTGGAAAAATAGGATGAACAGAACGAACAAAAAACAATTTGGGAAAGGGGATTCTGACTCCGAAACTGTTAGTGATGGAGTTACTTACTCGTAGTAAAGTACAAAATGGTCATACAAGAACAAAATACTTACGTTGCAAGTACCAAATCCTGTGGCGCGGAAGGTGCAAACCTCAATATTCGGGTCAACTGGGGGAGCACGTATATTCAGGTCAGCGGATGCACGAGCCACGCGCTGGACACAGTCGTTACCTGTAATGGTGGTAGTTGTCAGCTCCAGAAGAGTAGCGGATAATGAACCGCCAGCCTGAAATAAAGAAGAAGATATTGAAGATCTGCTCCTCAAGGTTTGATAATGTACAGTGACCTGTGTAATATCTTTCTTTATGAAGAGATGTGTAAGAATTTGTCATTGATATACTTTCAGTTTTTCCTAATATTACCTAAATTTCATTGCTTACCACGGAATAATTATTAATATTAAAATACTGTTTTATTTCAATTTAAACCTAATATCACTTTCATATTGCTTGATTATTAAGTTATTAAGTTATCAATTATGACTTTAGCGCTCATTTCTTCGTTAATATATAGGGTGACTGGTAATTAGTGACCGATACTTAGACACGTGATTGTATTCATGATTACAAACAACTTTCCCAAAGAATCTTTTCTTTTTACTTATTTGTTTTATGTTTTATCACAAATTCACAAAAACAAAACGCAGCTAAGTACCAGTTGATCGGTCGGAAGCGCGCGTTCGCAAATTTCAAACAGCTGTTTTGTTATTGTGATAAAACTAATGAAAAGTAAGAAAGAAAACTTTGTATTTGCCGAAAAAGACGCAAACTTAAGACTAACATATTACAAACCTTTCTCATTATAAAAAAAAAACGTTTTATATGGGAAAGTTGTTTGTAATCATGAGTACAATCACGTGTTATCGGTCACTAATTACCAGTCACCCTATATATGATGTCAAAATAATTTAAAAAACGGTTGATTATATTATTTCAACTTTTACAAAGTAAGTGAAGCTTATGAAACTCACCCTGGTCCTGCCCCATCCAGCAACCCTGGCGGCCACACCTCCGCCGATGAAGGCATAAGTGACAGACACGGTCGCCACTTGGTTGCTCAGGACAACGTTACCGGATGTAATAAGGACACCGATGTCATTCTTAATATTGTTTGCGTTGTACTGGGAGTGGATGACATGGCGAGAAAGGGAGAGAGTTTGACCGCCGCTGTTCCAGCGATTAGTGCCGACTGTCACACGGGTAGAACTGTGGAAAGATACTTATATCGAAAATAAATAAAGCTAAAGATTTAATGTAACATAACGCTACTTCATAATTGGATGGACCATTTAAAACTTTAATAACCATAATCAAGTTCGTATAGGATAATTGATTCTCCATTGCTAAAAGTCTTTTCGTTTACATATTCGTTGATTTTCTAAAAACGAAACTTGTTAAAAATGTGAACGTATTAATGAAAATAACAGATAAATGAAAACACTGACAATAAAATAAATAAGGTATCATCAAAACTCCATCGATTAACTTTTAGTCAACAACCAACGTTTCATATAATATTTATTTCACAAACGAGTAGTGCTGCAAATGTTTCATTTTACAAACTCTCGTTTTACAAACCTTTTTTTGGACAAATGCTTCGTTAAATATTTTGATTCTTTTGGACAAATTACGTTTATACTAAATATAATTTCATAATAAATTTCCTGAACCTAACACGACACTGACATGTGGATCCCTTAAACTTACGAAAAAAGCATATTTGCAAAATAAATAGGTACCATTTATCACCAAGCAGTAAGATAATAGGAGATCCCTCCGTTTTTGTAACACAAATTGAACTGTCCCTTTTTCCTAACGAAATCGTGATAGCCGTACCATAGCCATCATGATTCCGCTAAACATATTTCAAAGAACTTAATCCTTACCTAGACAGAGAGCCAGCGACGAACGCCCCACGGATGCAATGAGCAGCAGTCAAGACAGTACGCCGGGTAATAAGCGAACCTCCACAGAGGAAACTCTTTATCAACAGTCCGGTGGTCATAGCCACCATATGAGGATGGCTGCCAGTGGCTGCCTGGGTGCCGCCGACGATGCGGGCGTCAGGATCGGTGTGGTCGTAGAAGATGGACATGTCTTCATCTTCGGGCGTTGGGAGGGCTGAAAATAAAAAATTGTTTTAAAAAATATGCATGATATGTACATGTCAGAAATAGTTTCGTAAACAAATATCAAGAAAGAATACCCGGAGTTATGGTTTCCCGTAGCAATTCTTACTTCATTGGTCATTTAGTCAAAGGACATGGGCCACGGTTGTTCTCTTCACAATCAGTTCAGCGTCCATAAATATCGTTCAGTCTATTTAAAAATTAAATATTTGTTATGTCATGGTACATAGTCCAAGCTGAACTTCGATTTCGTGGGTCATTCTCTTCTACTCTGTTTTTATTATAATTCACATTATTAGCTGTAAGCCACCCAAATAAAATACGAACTCAGAAGATATGAAATGCAGATATAGAAAAAAAGCAATAACCAAAGATGAAATTGGATAGAGAATTGGAGAGGGTGGAGATAGTCACAGGAAGGTAGTAGATAGTAATATGTTTTTTGCTGGATATCCAAGAAATAAATATAATTTATTTTAAACTCACCGAAGCACCCAACCAGGAGTGTAATCACCAGAAGACCGGTTTTTATGTACATGTTGAATAACGCCCGAAGAAAGACAATTTGTAAATTACATTGCATATTCTCATATTTATAGCAAAAATGAGAGAGATTAATTATTAGATTAACTCTGATTGATTATTGCATTGATAAGCAGTTCAAACTAGTACCTATACATTAATGACGTTATCGAGGAGTTATCAGTGCGGGTGTTTGGTGACACGTAAATACAAAACAATACAGGTGCCATATTAGCTGAAAAACTGATGGGCGTGCTCCAACGTCGACCACAATATCGCTTGACTTTCATGAGTCAAAAGCAAAACATATCAATAATAATTTTAATGGGATAAAATAACACGTTCTTGTCTGGTGTTCTGTGAGAAACTGTGTGCTAGAGTATGCACTGTTTCATGACAATTTGTATATATATTCAACTAGCTTTTGCCGGCTTCACTCGCGTACATAAAATATAGCCTATGTCACTCAGGAATAGAGCAGCTTTCTACTCGTATTGATGAATATATATCGCACGGTTTTTGTCACTCTGATTTGATATGTTTATTCATACGTGGCTACCTTTATACACTATACTATATATTAACGTTTTGTAATGAGGGTTCATTACAGAACCCTACAGTACATTTGCTATAGCACGGTGTGGGTGACCGCTTTCGGATTCATAATCTTTTCTATCATCTTAAGGATCTTTTCTATCATATGCATCTTGATCATATTTTGTTTGTATCACGCACAGTTTTATTGTGACACCCACTAATAATTTTACCGAATTTTCTACTACATTCGGTATAGTGATCAACTGTGAGCTTTACATACCTATATTATTTAGTTGTTGTTTGTTTGGCAACATAAAAAAGAGGAGTGATACAACAGTTTTTGCTATGTTTGTGGTAAACTGAGTTTCAAAATCATATGTACTCTACGAAAGGAGTAAACAATTTTTAACGTGAACCAAAAGCAGCGCGATTAATAACTTCGGAAACCCTATGCTTTAAACAGGATCTTAAAGACTTCAGATACATCACGTATCTGTGGTCCCTTAGTTATCAGATAAAAGGGATAAGTAAGACGTTAATATACTCTGTAAAGTAAAATATGCAAATGTATGTTTTGCGATACAACCACATCCTTATAGTGCTGATGTATGTACCAAAATAAGGCAGGAGAATCAGAATTACTAACTCAAACTATCTAGATCAGTTTTCATTTGTTTCACGACTCCAAACAAACTTAAGAAAACAGCTTAAATTTTTAGATACCACGAAGTAAATTTCTTCGAAGATCTGATACAACAAAGAATTTAGATGTACAATCACATTTCCACTTCCGTCCCGAAAACCAGGAAGTTATTAGCGAAGAAAAAGGAGAAAGGTTTGATCAGGTCATTCCAGAGAAAAGATCAAATACCAGTGTAAATGGAGTCCACGAATATTAGCAGATTTAAGTTAGACCCTTGTGGCAGAGCAGCCTCAAGCCAAATACCTACTCCGAAATAAGCCAAAATAATAATTATTTTTCAAGCTTCGTTGGCAATAAAGTATTTGATAATGTCTTCCATTAAGAATAAAGTGGCTTTTACAAAAATCTGGGAGAAAAAAATCTTCTACACAATAATATAACCAACATAAAAAAAAAATATAGTCTGTGTTATTGTTTCTTCGTGATTTGACCCCGACTTTTAGTTATTTTGCAATTTTTAGTTTATCGCCTTTGTCAGTGATGAAAGAAACAGTCAGTATAGCAGTCTAAACCTTTATTTAATCTAGCAAAAAATTTACAGCCTAAGTTAAATAGTAGCTCGAAGTCCATACGTGGCAGTTGTCAATTTTGAATTGTAGTGGTCCATCTTCCTTCATTTCTTTAAACCATGTTAGTTCTCAACCAATTCTGGTAAGCGCTGACCCTGACGAACATGTCAGGTGCTCCACGAGCGCAGGGGAAGCCCCACGACACGATACCGAACTGCTGGCCGTTGTCATTACGTCTTAGAGCACTGCCGGAGTCACCCTGGATATGGAAATAAGCATGAATAGGTTAGGTTAATAAATGAATTAAATATCAAATGGAATCAAAATGTAATAAATTGAGATGACAGAGAGACGAGTTCTCGTATCCGCGGATCGGATACGAGAACTCGTAACAAAAATCAATTTGGAAAAGGGAAAGAACAAAATACTTACGTTGCAAGTACCGAATCCTGTTGATTGCAGGGTGCAGACCTCGATATTCGGGTCAACTGGGGGAGCACGTACATTTAGGTCAATGGATGCACGAGCGACGCGCGTGACACAGTCGTTACCTGTAATGGTGTTAACTCTCAGCTCCAGAAGAGTATTGGATATAGGACCGCCAGCCTGAAATGAAGAATAAGATAGTCATAGAGATAATTACATTTTTAGCTCTTGCAAAAACTAAAAAAAAAAAAAAAAAATTGTTATTTAATTTTTTATCATAAAACACTGTTTTATTCCTAATATCACATTCATAGTTGCTTTATGATTAAATTATCAATTATGACTTTAGCGCTCATTTCTTTGTTAAATATAATATATGTCAAAATAAATTTAAACTCGATTGATATTTTTAGTTTTTACCAAGTGAAGCTTTTCAAACTCACCCTGATTCTGCCCCATCCAGCAACCCTGGCGGCCACATTACCGCCGATGAAGGCGTAAGTGATAGGCACAGTCCTCACTTGGTTGTTCAGGGCAACAGTAGAGGATGTAATGAGGACACCGATGTCGTTTTTGATGTTATTTGCATTGTACTGGGCGTGGTTGACATGGCGCAAAAGGGTGTAAGTTTGACCACCGCTGTTCCAGTTGTTGGTGCCGACTGTCACACGAAGACCGCTGTGGAAAGGCATCAAAAATGAATAAAACCAAAAATTTTATGGAACATAATGCTACTTGATAATTAAATGGACCATGTTAAACTTTAGTAGCTTTAATCTAAGTCGTATAGGATAAAAAAGTCTTTTTATTGACATTTAAGTTGATTTTTTTAAATAAAACTCTTTAGAAATTAACGACAAGACTCCATTTACTGCTTATACCAGTTCCATTCGGAACAACTATGGAATCATCATCAAACCCATGAAAAAAATAACTAATTATAGTAAAAGTTGTTCATAATGATAAAATATGTACTAATGAACGGTTCTAGCAGGCTCAACAAGAAGCTAGGTACAACAGAGATGAACTAAATCTGTAGTTGAGGACGTTATGCGTGATCTTGTCAACTTTGTAGACTTGCTTCCTGGTCTCAATCCTTGACGCAGGAAAAATAACATACACCATGTGGGCACATTGAGTTCCATTATTCAGTTGAAAGAAAAAAAATGAGATTCTTCCGCTTTTGTAAGACAAATTGAACTATCCCTTTTTCTTAAACTTGGTCTTAGTGCGGGCTTAACATATTTCAAAGAATCCTTACCTAGACAGAGAGCCACCGCTAAGCGCCGCAACGATGCAATGAGCAGCAGTCAGGACAGTACGCTGGGTAACGAGCGAACCTCCACAGAGGAAATTCCTCACCCAAACTCCGGTGGTCATTGCCACCATATGAGGATGGCTGCCAGCGGGAGCCTGGGTACCACCAACGATACGGGCGTCAGGATCAGTGTGATAAAAGAAGATGGACATGTCATCTTCGGGCGTTGGAAGGGCTGAAAGTGAAAAATAGTGTCTTAATACAAGATGTGTTTATTTAAGAAGAACGTTCGAGTAATGTAGTACGAAAGCAGGAAGAAAGATGATGATGTTTCTCTATATAAATGATATTCATATTGCAAGTTGGTTGGAAATAAAACTTTTATAAGTACATGAATTGCCGATGAGGCTAGTCTTTTCTAACTGATCTTAAGAAAAAACACCGAAACAAACTCAGACGTCAAAGTCTCACTTTTTCATACAGCGAAAATATAAAGGGCAAATCATATTGGAGTTTAGTGTAGGAGATGGAGGACTAAGCGCTGTGCATGCATATATAATGGAAATAATAAGAAAAAAAAAAGATATAAATATTTTCAATTCATAAAAGCGTTATCGTATTGCCAAGAAGCCTGATGCGTAGTTTTTAATCAGTTGTACAGAAATCTGGTAGATAAACAAACTGTAAGAATGAATTAAAACTAGAGAGTTTGAATGGTCAACAACACTGGTTTCTGAAGAGAATATCTCAAGATCTATGACTTAATCTTATGCACAGACTATATTTTTGAGCAAATTGATAAAGCAACCGACGTCCATGCAATCTCTACAGACTACAGTAAGGTCTTTGATAGAATTGATCATAATATTTATCTGAGGAAAGTTTTCGATTTGGCATCAATGAAGATTTATACAGATAGTTTCAGTTTTAAGTGCAAAATACGACCCAAGTCTCGACTCAGAGTCAAGTATTTATGGCTTTGTACTTATTCCTCGGTAACTATTCCCTATGGTATAACCCAGGTTGGACCGTTACTATTTATAGCATTTATTAACGAAATTAGTGAATGGAGATACATTAGGATTTGCAAACAACATGATAATATTCAGAGAAGTAGCGAGTTTAACCGAAACCGAAAATAAATAAATAAATAAATAAATACTCGATTGGAAATTAACTATTATCACAAACTAACGTTACCAGAGATCTCGTTATTCACATCAACTGCTAACACTCTTAGAAATATCAAGTCGATTGCATCGCTAAAACAGCAGCCAAAACTCGTAGACTAACCCGTAATACAAGATCGTTTAAAATTTAGCAATTCTTACTTTGAATTGCATATTACTCAAAAACATTTAACCATTTCGTGAAAGAACATAACTTAATTAATCTCTTCATTAGCAGTTAAGAATCCTTTAACATTATTCCGTCTAAATACATTGCATTATTTTTTTTTACTTTTTGTCAGACTAGGTATTAGTTTATCAGAAAAATGATCGAGCGGTCAATGCAATGCATTATCTTCAATGCTGTTTTGGGTTATAAGAAAACCCTTTGTATTATTTGGAAACACAGACCTCAGCAAAAATATAAATAATCATGACTACATATTTCTTGTTGCTTCTATTATGTCAGCACACTGGATAGGTAATGAAAAAAAAAAGTAATTAAAACAAAAATGTAAGCCACTGGCAGCTAATAGATGACCCGTCTCAACTGATAGCAACCGTTCACTAGTATGACGAGGACATCAGCCCAACTATTTTGAAGGGAATTAAATGACCCAATAACACGTGCCACCTTCTGCGAGACATTTGAGTGAGCATGACAAACTCTGAACAGCCATGCTCGTTTATGTCAAACAAGTTGCAACCTAGTAAAAATGCTCCTACCGAACCTAGTAAAATTTAAAAAAAAAACTGCTATTGTTTCCAAATAAAAAAAGGAATAAATGATCACAAACTTCATTAGACAAATAAAATAATATTAAAAAACTTAACTAAGGGCAAAAAAGCATCTCTTCCAATATTTATAAAGAAACATTTTAAAAAATCCAAAAAACTAATCAGTAGGCAAAGTGGCTGAGGAGGTGATGTAATATGATAGGGCATGGTATGGTAGAGATATTAATTTTATTTTTGTGCTGGATATTAAAAATCCAATAAATAAATTGTGTATTTTAAACTCACCGAAGCACCCAACTAGGAGTGTAAGCACCAGAAGACCGGTTTTAATGTACATGTTGAATAACGCCCGAAGAAAGACAATTTGACAATTACATTGCATATTCTCATATTTATACCAAAAATTAGGGAGATTAGGATTAACTCCAATTGATTATTGCATTGATAAGCAGTTCAAACTAGTTCATAATAATGACGTTATCGAAGAGTTATCAGTGAGGTTTTTGGTTAAGACAATTTAGGAAAATCCAGATTAGTTGAAAATGTGATGAGGGTGCTTCAACGTCGACCACAACATCGTTTGACTTCGATGAGTCAAAAGCTAGCCTATCAGTAATAATAAATTTAATGGAATCGAACAACACGTGCTTGTCTGGTATTCTATGAGCAACCGTATGCACTGTTTCATGTGTGATTTCAATCTCAAATTGTTAATTTAAAATTATGTGTTTTTGAAATAATTCTGTTTTAATAATAATAATCAATTATATACTAAAATTCTATACAATTGCCAAAATCTTTTATGTTTTCATAATTCTACGTTAATTAATTTAAGTGGATATATGTACCGTTTTAATACAAATCGTTTCATTTGTTTCAATGCAGGTGTATAACATACAAGAGGTGTTACAAAATAATAAAAGAGCGCTGCATTCTACTCGCAGGTATACAAATTCTATAAATACATTTTGTGTTCAATTAATCTATAAGTTATGTATAATTAACATAAAAAAATATATATTAAATTGGTAATGTCTGTCGTAATTCTCTATAAATTCAATCGTAGATAGAGTAGTAATATTTGTTCGTTAAAAATTCTTTCAGTTGTTTTTAAATATAAAAAAAATTGAGATTTTTTATTTCTCTGGGAATTTTAATAAAGAGAAAAAAAAAATATTTCCCTGGGAAAATCATAATAGAAGCATGATGGCAATTTTATAGAATTTTAGTATATTATTGATTTTGATTATTATAAAAAAGAATAGTATTACTTCAATAACACTTCATTTTTATTAATTTGAGATTTAATAATTATTGTATTATGTACGTACACTCAATATTCATCATCATCATCATCATTTCAGCCGACAGACGTCCACTGTTGGACATAGGCCTCCCCTAAGTGTCGCCACAATGATCGATCCTGTGCGTCTCGCATCCATCGGTTTCCCGCAACCCTCACCAGGTCATCGGTCCACCTTGTAGGAGGGCTTCCGACGCTGCGTCTTCCAGTACGAGGTCGCCACTCCAGAACCTTTCGGCCCCAACGGCCATCTGTTCGCTCAATATTACAAAGAGGTAAAGTTTGTTTTTTTGTTTGTAGGAGGCAAGGTTGACTGGTAGAGAATGCCTTAAGGCATTAAGTCCGCCTTTGTACTCTTTTGTGCATGAAGAATAAATAAATAAATCTCTGAAAGTACTGGTCCAATTGCTAAAATTTTTTCACCGATAGAAAGCTTCTTTATTCCTAAGTGAAATAGGCTATATTTTATGTACGCGGTCGAAGTCGCGGACAAAAGCTAGTTATAAATATTGCTTGAGCTTGTGTCTATAAAATATACACTTTTAGCCATTCTGTAGTTTGTTTTAGTGTATCATTATTTTTTTTTGTTCGTAGTTGTAAGATTAATTTGCTTTAATTACTACTATTCGGTTAATGGTGTTCTGACATGTTAGAGCAACAGATCTGAGCCACCATGGCCGAAATCGGCTAGATGGCATAAAAATTTAATTAAATATAAACTATATCAACAATATTGTTAGGTGTTTAACATTTTTCGGGATATCGTTAAAGTGTACTGGAAATAATGGGGGGCCCAACACGGTCCTTTGAGGTACACCAAACTTCATTGTTCTAGACTTTGAGCGCTATGTAGATTCATGTTTGGTTTTAACCTTTCGAATGCCGTAATTAGAGACACAATATAAAGACTATGAGAGAGCGAACGTTCGCTTGGGGTTTAATTAATTGTTATTTATTCCCGTGTATTGTTGCCGATTGTATTCCGTGTATTCAGTATTGTAGGGGATGTGGACGTATATAATAAAATAACTTGGTTGCCGTGAGGGTGAAGGGTTGGGAGAAGCAAAACACGTCTGTGCGCAATCGTTCGTAAAGCTTACTGTTTCTAATGCCGGCTACAGTGGCGCTATGGCCGCGCGCCCCCCGCTCCCCTCGCTTGCGTCTCCCGCTCCTTGGACACCAGATTTATTTTTAAGTTGAATGTAGGTAAGTACAAAAATTAATAATCCAAAATTAAACCGTTATATAAATAACTTATACCTATAATAATCACGCGTCGCCTACATTCCCCCCCCTAGTGCTGCTACAGCACTCATCTCCCATGGAGATAGGTGCGACGCGTGTCGCGTTCCGTCGCAAAAGGCCTGACTTTGTCTTGACATCGACCACACGAACGCGGCCATCTTTGCCGGCTATTACGCCCTGTATCAAGCCCTTTGGCCACACGTTTCTGGGCGAGTTTGGGTCGACGATCAAAACCAAATCTCCCACTTGTAATGGTCTCCGTTCGTCGTGCCACTTTTGTCTTGGGCGCATATCTGGCAGCACTTCACGTACCCAGCGTCTCCAAAACATATCAGCCAGTTTTTGTGACAATCGCCATTGCTTTCTGAGGTACATATCTGACTCATCAAAAACACCCAGAGTCGGTAAGTTGGACGATGTTCCCAGCAGAAAATGGTTGGGGGTCAGCGTCTCGCAGCTGTTTGGTTCCACCGAGACATGCGTGAGGGGACGGCTGTTTATTATTTGTTCTACTTCGGCTAATAACGTTTGAAGTGTCTCGTCACGTGGCGCTCGTTCTTTCAATACGATCTTGAGTGCGCCCTTTACACTTCTAATCAATCGTTCCCATGCCCCTCCCCAATGAGGGCTGGCAGGTGGAATGAAAATCCATGAAGTAGCTGCACTGTATGTCGTAACTTGTTTCAGTTTATCCGTGTCTAGCTCAAGAATACATTTTTTCAGCTCGGTATCAGCACCTCTTAAGTTCGTACCATTATCTGAGTATAAGTACCGTGGCCAGCCCCTCCTGGCTGCCATTCGTCTGAGAGCCATTATAAGTGCGTCTGTGGTCAGCTGGTTCACTAACTCAATGTGAATAGCTCTCACGGTAAGGCAAGTGAAGATAACACCGTACCGCTTTTCTCGACGTCGGCCAACGGTTACTTCTAGGGGCCCGAAAAGGTCAACCCCGGTGTACGTGAAGGGGCGATGATGATGAGCAAGCCGCGCTTCAGGTAAGTCACCCATTCTGGGTGGATGGGGCTGCGCCCTCTTAATTCTACATAACATGCATTTTGAACTAATATATCTTACGGTGGGGCGTAATCGTATTATCCAATATCTTTGTTTTAGTTCATTAACGACCGTCTCCTGGTTCCCGTGGCAGGCTTTTATGTGGTAGTGCTTCACGATGAGGTGAGTAATATGACAGCGGCCGTGCAGTAACACAGGACGTTTCACGTTAGCAGATATACCAGGTGCAGCATCAATTCGGCCGGACAGTCGCAGCAGGCCATCATCACCAATAATCGGCGTCAAGGTAAGTAATTTGCTGTGCTTGTGTAATCTTTTGTTATGTTTCAGGTTGTGCAGGTCATCTGGAAAAGTTTTCATCTGGGAGTATTTCAACAACAGGTTCTCGGCGCGTTCCATCATCGCAGCATCTGCAACAACACTAGTAACTTTCTTGCATTTATCTATAAAAGATAAAACCACGCACAGTGATCGCAGTAGCCGAAGCCAAGAAGAGAACCTTTCTGGTTCAGGGACAGCAGGTAAACACTCAGGTGCAACGTGAATATAATTGACGCACTCTAGGTCCACATCGCTGACGTCAGGTAGCTGTACCCTCGCTTCTCCGGGCCATGACCTTTCCTCTTCATATAAAAATGACGGTCCATATAACCACTCATTTTTTAATGTTTTTATTTCACATGTTTCTCGTGTAGCAACGTCGGCAATGTTTAACTTCGTTGGTATGTACTTCCATTCTTCAATTTTAGTTAATTCATCCAATTCACCGAGGCGGTGAGCTATGTAGGGTTTATAACTTCGTGTATCGTTGCGCACCCAATGTAAGACCGTAGAAGAATCACACCAAAATACCTTTCTACTCGGCTTTATTCTATGCTCGTTTATTATAGTATCGGCCAGTCTTCCCGCCATAACAGCGGCTTGTAGTTCTAAGCGTGGCATTGAAACATATTTCACAGGCGCAACTCGACATTTACTAGACACAAACGCAACTTGAATGTTTTCTAAGGAATCAATCCAACGCCAGTATGCGACAGCGCACATCGCTTGTGTTGACGCGTCGCAGAACACATGTAGCTGTAGGTTTGTATAGCGCGCGGTGTTGTGTACCGGCGCAAGCGACTCACTATTCGGTGCATCTGTACTGAGGTCGCGCGTCTCGCTCGCGCGCGCATACACTGTTTCATGAGTACTTTTAGTTGCCGACGCGTAATATCTAGGTAGGCGTATTTTGTCAAGGCATGTCATAACGCTCAGCCATTCAGTCCATTTTATAAATATTTGGTCTGTTATTTCGTCGTCCCAGCTGATACCGGACCTCCAAGTATCTTGTAACATGATTTTTCCTTTGATCGTAACCGGCGAAAGGAAACCATAAACATCAAATATGGACATTAGCACACGCAACATTTCTCGTTTTGTAGGTTTCTTTTGTCCGAGTAGTATTGATGTGGGAATTCTTTTCAATGACACGTCGAACCCCAGGTTATCTTCAGTTGGAAACCAAATAAGGCCGAGTGTACGTTCTCCATCATATAGTTGCCCATTTTTGAATGTCACAGACGTCGATTTCAGGCTTTCTTGGGGTAAATCTTTAAGTACGTACGGCATGTTAGACGTCCAATTTCTTATCTCAAATCCACCTTGCTCGTGGACGAATCTGACGTCATTCACTAGTTGATTAGCGGTTCTTTCATCAGGTAAGGAGTCTATGTAGTCGTCAGCGTAGTGTTGTGTGAGTACAGCTTGCACAGCGGCTGGCATTGTGGAGAAGAATCTTTCGGCGTTCTTGTTCTTTATAAACTGTGCAATAAACGGAGAACAGTTTGCGCCAAAGATTAAGCTAGTCATGACGTAGGTTTTTACGGGTTTATCTGGTGATTCTCGCCATAGAAAGCGCAGAGCGTCTCGATCAATATCATGTATTTTGATCCGTAAAAACATATCTTTTATATCACCCGTAACGGCCACTTTATTTTCTCGAAATCTCAACATTATCCCGTAAAGTGAGGTAAGTAGGTCGGGACCTTGTAGTAGGTAGTCATTTAAGCACATTCCATGGCTCCTGGCCGCAGCGTCAAACACCAGTCGTAGCTTTTGTTTATTGGGGTTGTCCACCCCAAAGTGCGGCAAGTACCATATTCTATTTGGACATTTAGTTTCAGAGAATTGTGAAGCAAAATCGTTGCTGAACAGATGGTCGATTCTTTCTTTGTATCGCTCGGCGAAACTTGAGTTTGCTTTCATTTTCTTTTCAACACCTTTCAGTCTGCTGAGTGCAGCATCGTGCGAGTTAGGCATCTCACCAAACGTGCCTTTCCACGGGAGTCCCACGTACCACCTTCCATCTTTCAAAGTGGCAGTTTGTTGTAGGTGTTCCGTAGCTTTAACATCTAGTAGGTTTTGGCGGGGCTTACTGGCAACTCCAACAGCTTCCAAAGCAAATGATTGTCGCATCTCGTTGTGCATTTTTCGTAGGATATACTCACATTCATTTTCTTCATCTGACAGAAACAGAGTAGATTGCAGGTCGTGATCGAACGCAGACTTGGCGCGCAAGCACCCGTGCATGCACCACCCTAACGGAGTACGGGTGAAGTAGGGATCC
This sequence comes from Mythimna lalbum, assembly GCA_949319445.1. Lineage (NCBI taxonomy): Eukaryota > Metazoa > Arthropoda > Insecta > Lepidoptera > Noctuidae > Mythimna > Mythimna lalbum. The sequence continues at coordinate 20,814,319 of OX439355.1, forward strand.
GTAGGTTTACCCTTAATTATTTCCAACGGTAAGAGTAAATCGTAATTGTCCTGTCCTATCAAAAGTTCCGGTCTATATTGTCCATCACAGATCGCGCTTTTAATTTCCGGTTTTATTTGTTCATAATTATTTATGTCCACGGTAGTAATATTTTGTATCGGTAAGTTCATATTAGTTACACTGCGCGCACGAATTGTAAACTTGGTTCCTTTACAGTTTGAAAGTTCAAGGTCGATTATTTCACTATGGCACACAACTTCGCTTTTGTCCCATGCACCACACACACGCAAAGATTGTTTATCACCGCGCAACCCCACTTTCGACGCTAGCGCAGCGCTTATCAAAGTCACAGTAGAACCGTCATCTAGGAGCGCGACACTACGAAAAGTACCGTTAGGTCCGTGTAGGTAAATAGGCACAGTCTTTAATAACACTTTACGGCAGTTCACTTGAAGATGATTGACAGTTTCCACTCGCGGTTCAATCTCGGTATCAGTCTTGGTTGTGTCGGTAATATTGACACTATTACGCGGCACTGAGTTCTTGTTTACGATATAATGCAACAAACGGTGATGAGGCAGGCCACAGTCGTCTACGATACACGCCGGTGCGGTACAAGTATCTTGTTTATGTTGTGACGTCAGACACTTGTAGCAAATACCATGTCGTTTCACAAATGCCCAGCGGTCCTTGCGAAGCGATTTTTTAAACTTTTTGCAATCTTGTAGTAGGTGCTCGGAAACGTGGCAGTACCGACAACTCTTATCACTTTTTTGTTCACTCTTCGTTTCTTCACTGTTCATCACGAGAGTGCGATGTTTAGAGTTTTCGTTATGACTTTGTTTACTAAAGTTTTGTATGCTTGATAAGTTCACAGATGTTTTTGTTATCTTTAGAGCTTCGTCATTGAGAAACTCGGACAAAATGAGCAATTTTGGTTTTGCTGTGTTATCAATAAGAGGAAAACAGTAATCGGCCCACTTGGAGATTAATATCATTGGTAGCTTTGAGAGGATGACCGACACAATGTTCATTCCTTGCAGGTACTCGTCGCGTCCGATGGCAGTCACAGCAGCGACACAGTTTCGTACTTTCACGGAGAAAGAAATAATGTCTTTCTGATATTCCTGCGACATGGGGCGTAGTCTACTTATATCTTGCAGGATCCTGGAGATGATTACGTCAGGATTGCCAAACTGAAGTTCTAGCGTGTTCATGATATCTGTTGCGGAGGTAGCGCCGATGAGTAAGGCCGTCACTGCTTCTTTTGCTGGCCCATGCAGGCTCTTTCTTAGACGCCACAGGTTTTCTTTGTCACTGAAGTTGCACACGTGAGAGGACTCTTCAAACGCTTGCTTGAACTGAAGCCATTCTAGCGGATCACCAGAATAATTAGGCAGGTCTTTTGGTGTGCACAAACGACTTAGCATTCTGTCGTTGACTTTGCTGGCACCAGTAGCGGAGGCAGTAGCTAGGTCTTTCAGAGCCATCGCGAGGGTTCGCACGGTTTCATCAGTGCCACCAGCGGCTGGTGGCGGCGGGCGAGACTCGAACACAAGTTCCGTAGCTGGACGTTGCAGGTCGGCGGCATTCACATTGTGCAGGTTCCAATCCTGCGGTACCGGTTGCAGCGCTTCATCACGGATGATTTTGTCAGCGACTCCCTGAGTTTTCAGCTCCTGCTGGCTACTTTCTAACCATTTTTCCACTATATGGTCATTATTTTCAGAATGATATTTTTCTGAGGGTAGACTGCGGTTGCTCTCGTCCTCCAGCTCTGCCAGATCTGCTCCAAGTTGCAGGTCTATCAACTCCATTCTTATTTGGGCTTTTGCTTGAGCGGCTTCGAGTTCCAGCTTTTTCTTTCTTGCCGTAAGAGATGAAGTCGACGACTTTTTTCGGGTAGATTGGCGAACACTTTGGGCTGTAGAAGGTCCGGGTTGTACTTCGTCCGTCTTGTTCCCGGGATCAATAGGTACAGCTTTAGGAGGAATGTCTTTGAATTCGACTTTAAATTGTTCGTCTTGCAATTGTTGAGCATCTTTGTATTGCGCGTCGTTCTGCTCCTCTTCCTTTCGTTTCACGCTTCTGGTTTTCACCATAGTTCGTGGCGGTGTATGGTACATCCAGATCCGACTCGAAGACCAACTAATGTAGGGGATGTGGACGTATATAATAAAATAACTTGGTTGCCGTGAGGGTGAAGGGTTGGGAGAAGCAAAACACGTCTGTGCGCAATCGTTCGTACAGCTTACTGTTTCTAATGCCGGCTACAGTGGCGCTATGGCCGCGCGCCCCCCGCTCCCCTCGCTTGCGTCTCCCGCTCCTTGGACACCAGATTTATTTTTAAGTTGAATGTAGGTAAGTACAAAAATTAATAATCCAAAATTAAACCGTTATATAAATAACTTATACCTATAATAATCACGCGTCGCCTACAAGTATCTCTTCAGTTTAATTACAAATAAAATTTAAAAAAAACATAATTTTGGTGTTAAGCGTGTTTTTTCAAAGGAGACTGACTTTGAATAAATAACGGTACATATTTATGGTAGGGCTGGAAGGACGCATGATCTTTTTGATGACTGGTAGCAACTGAATAAGCGTCGCCGAGATCGAGTTCAATGGCATGTAAGAGCAAAGCAAGAGCAAGCTAAGAGGTATATCGGTTATAGTCATATAACCCATATACAACCCATGCTCTGGAATAGCGACAACGTACCGGAAGACGTAGCGTTAGACGGCCTCCTACAAGGTGAACCGATAACCTGGTACGAATTTGCGAGACGCACAGGACCGTTCATTGTGGAGACACCTGAGGAAGGTCTATGTCCAACAGTGAACGTCTTTCGGCTGAAATGATGATGATGTTGATGATGAACCCACATGTGTCCCTTCAGATACTCTTTGTGTTTCAAGGCCATGGTATGGTAACTCATTCGAAAAATTCCGCTGCCCTATTAGGCTTCGCCCCTAGTGGGCTTCGTTCGTTTGCTGCCATTTATTTGAGGTACACTGTAATAAGACATGCCACCGACCTGGGCTTGATCCTTATTGTGTATATCAGTTAGCGAGCTATGTATTACTCTCCGTCTGCAAGCCCGCGCCTAAAAAGACCGGGAAGCGCTTGAAAAGAAGCGCCTCCCGGTGACTGAGCTAATTTCCAATTCTCTTTCACCCCATACCATGGCATAAACCTGTGCCGGACGCGAGAGGTCGCTGCCGCCAATCGCATCTACAAGCACACTGTTGTACTCTACTCAAGCGCGGGTAAACCACCGATTTGAAAAGACAAGTCTTGCTTAACGAGGATATGAATTATGCTTGTAACTACTTGGTTGGTTAATGGCCATAGATTGAAAATTACATGAACTATATCAATGGACTACCTGAAAATTAAATGTTTTTTAAAGAAGAAGAACAAGTAAATTTTAAAAACACAATGTCTTAAGATTCGTGAACCTAAAAACATTGTGTATTACGTGATTGGGAAAACCCACGGTATTTCAATTAAAAACAAGATTAAAACCCAATCTTCAAACTTTAGATAGTGTTTTAAAATGATAACGATGAATCAAGTTTGTTATGGATAAAATAGGGGTTATCTAATTAAAATACAAAAAAATAGATAAACGTTGACATTTATCTAAATACCCACCTCACTTGCTATCGCACATTAAGCCACCATCAATTAATTATAGTGTGTTGAATCGATATAGTTCCTAAAATTAAGGAACCATTGATTGAAATTAAATTGTCAGTAATAGGAGCCCAAGTCTGCTATTTTTAAAAATTCATCATCCCAACACGATCTCATTGTCATTTTGCTAAAACTTCGTAATCTGCTAATTCATAATGATCGATCATTGATCGGTCAATGGTCTCGCAATAGAATTGTGGTAAAATGACAATATCGAGCCTATTAAAAGCAATGACTGCTCAATTGCGTTCTAATGGTAGGTCACTGATCAAATAAACTGTAACAATTTTAGCAGATTACTGCATACGTCAGAAATTCATTTGTCATTATGTACGAGATTACCATTCTATGCCATTTCTTTCAATGCAGTGTTAGTGACCATTAGAAAGTCCTAATGACTCCATTATATTAGTAGATTACCAAAATATGTTAAAATCAACCAATATGAAATAATTGTAGACCATTGTGACACTACTGTAATAGCAGACTTGATGCCCTGATCCTCACTTTGACAGTAAATGCAATATTAAAACTGATTACAACTTTAGGCTATAATAGGATATACACCTATATCATGGGTGCTTCATAATCATGTAAACTTACATATAGGACAGAGATACTCGGACCCAGAACGTGTGTAGTTGGTACAACATCTTTTCAGGGATTTTCAGATATGAAATGTCTACAGATTTTGATGTTCATCCAAGAAAAATTCCAACATAGCTATCAAAACATTTATTTAAACAGTTAAATTATTTACAGTTGTAGTCATGTAGAAGCTCGAAGTCCATATGCTGAAGCAGTCACTATAAATAATTTGTAGTGGTCCATCTTCACATCTCACGTCTTTAAACAACGTGAGTTGCCAACCAGCTCTGGTAAGCACTGACCCTGACGAACATGTCAGGTGCTCCACGAGCGCAAGGGAAGCCCCACGATACGATACCGAACTGCTGGCCGTTGTCAACACGTCTTAAAGCACTGCCGGAGTCACCCTGGAAGTGGAAAGAAAGATGGTTAGGAAACAACAGATATACATTAACTGAAAGATGAATAACGAAGAAACAAAAGAAGTCTTGAAAGAAAATGACAAGGATACGAGAAGTGAACTAAATAAAAATAAACTGGGAAAAAGGGAGAACGCTTACATACAATATTACAATATTAAGGTCTAGTAAGTAGTAAGAGATTGTAGAAGAACAAAACACTTACGTTGCATGTTCCGAATCCAGCGGAGTGGAAGGTGCAGACCTCGATATTCGGGTCAACTGGGGGGGCACGTACATTCAGCTCAACGGAGGCACGAGCCACGCGCTGGACACAGTCGTTGCCTGTCAGGGTGGTCGCTGTGAGTTCCAGAAGAGTAGCGGACAAAGCACCGCCAGCCTGGAATGAAGATAAAGTATTGAAAATCAACTGGGAGTATCTAAAATGTTGATAATGTACAGTGACCGTGCTATGTAACATAAATATTTCTTTATGATGAAAAAATTATGGAAGATAATTTGTCATCGGGATACTTTGAACTTTTGCAGAAATTGCTTTCTCTAGTTTACTATTAAATTATTTAAAATTTTGAGTAAGTTTATTGTTTTCTACAAATAAGTGATATTTTCTAAACTCACCCTGATCCTACCCCATCCAGCAACCCTGGAGGCCACACCTCCGCCGATGAAGGCGTAAGTGATAGGCACGGTCCTCACTTGGTTGTTCAGGGCAACAGTAGTGGATGTAATGAGAACACCGATGTCATTTTTGATAGTATTTCCATTGTACTGGGCGTGGTTGACATGGCGCAAAATGGTGTAAATTTGGCCACCGCTGTTCCAGTTGTTGGTGCCGACTGTCACACGAAGGCCGCTGTGAAGAGAAATATCGAAAATGAATAAAATCTAAAAATTGTATGGCACATATGTTCTCCAAAACGAAATGGACCATATTAAACTTTAATACCTTACCTAGACAGATTGTTACCGCTGAGCACAGCAACGATGCAATGGGCAGCAGTCAAGACAGTACGCTGAGTGATGAGCGAAGCTCCGCAGAGGAAACTCCTAACCACCACACCGTTGGTCATAGCCACCATGTGAGGATGGCTGCCAGGGGCTGCCTGAGTGCCACCGACGATACGGGCGTTAACGTCGGTGTGGTCGAAGAAGATGGACATGTCATCTTCGGGCGTTGGGAGGGCTGGAATTAGAAAATAATATTTTAGTACATGATGAAGGAGAAACTTCTAGTAATGTGGGATGACACAGACAAGATAAGGAAGGAATATGATGATGTACTTAATTGAGCCAGTAGCGAGAGAGAATTGTATAGGTAACATAATTTAATGTATCAAACTCATGTTAAGGAATGAGTAGGTAAATTGACTGAATTATGAGACTTATCATCTTGCTACCCTTGTCCTGTTTTATTTGGGGTCGGCGAAACACTTTATTTCTTCCATTATATCCTGTCACCCGTCACGCTATCACTAACTCCCTTTTCTTTCATATCACTTCTCACACAATCCAACCATCTTTTGTTTGGACTCCCTCTCCATCCATCTCCACATGTAAACTCATAACTTTTTTAGCAATGAGTTTACACGTGAATGACTGAATTATGACACTATTATACTTTAATGTGTCTAATACTAGTGACCCATCCCAACTCCGCACTGGTGTTACATATCACCTATAAAGTGTATATTATATACAATCAAATCTTCCTTAGAAATACTTTGTCTTTTGGGGAAAACCGAATAAAAAAAAGTTCAGTACTTTATGATTTAATCGCGAACAAGCGGACAGACGTGGTGGGAGATTTTGCTTTATAATGTAAAGAAAATATGAATTAGCTCTGAGCTTATAATCGCTTTAAAGAGTGTACTGTGCGTTCCAAATGAGAATAGGAAAGCCAATGAACTCGATCTGTCAAATTTTGATTGAAAAGTATAGTTTAAAAAAAAAAATAGTTATAAATAACTTTTTTATCTATTTCTTATTAAGGCTCAGTTAAACAAAAACAAAATCATTTAAACGCAAATAAGCTTTTTTTGAAAACTATACTTTTCAATCAAAATTTGACAGATCGAGTTCATTGGCTTTCCTATTCTCATTTGGAACGCATAGTACTGTGGATTACTCACGATTTTACTTTGGATGAAAAAACAGCGCTGGTCCGATCCAGCAATGATTAGTGATTAGTCAGACAAAAACACTAATTCTGACTGACTAAAGGGCAATGGGAAATTAATTAAACAATCAGGGGCATGGTAATAATGCCTAAAATAAATAATCATTGGGACAAAAATACTGCGATAATTGACTGTAAATTTTCCGGTTAAACTGAAAAACCAGAACTATTTCAAAGCTTTTCATTGAGCAACTGATAATGCCGATTATACAAATTTATTATTACTAAGACAATCAAACCAGTGATACAGAAACCGATCATACACACTGATTTGAGATATCATTGACTACAAGAAAAATATAATCTCATAATCTGATCAGTTTGTTGAAACCTGATAAAAAAAAATACGTGAAGACAATGCGTGATAAGATTTTAATTAGAAACGAATTGATTAACGTGATTAAGCAATTCATTTATGTTTGAGTTAGATTCGTAGAACTCTGAAACTATTGCGAAAGAGATGAAAAAACACCTGAAAAACTAAGTCTAAGTCTAGCTTAAATTATACGAAATAAAGAACAGAATCAAATGAAATAGATGATCGTCAACAAAGAAAAACTGAAATATGGGTTTCTGAAAACGCACGGGTGAAAACTGAAAATACTCGGACATCATATATTTATAATATACGTAAAATGAAACTAAGGACGGCCTGTGCGAAAGTTGGTACGAGTAGCATGAAAGAGATACTAAGATGATGGCTAAAAAAGAACATGGCGACTCCAAAAAAATTGTAACAAGGTCAGGTCAATAATGATAATAATAGTGTTGTCTCGATTGCTTGAAGTAAGTTTTCCTTATAGCCGTAGTAATTAAGGCGTTTAAAACGTACATCATGAAAGAGTTATGATTTTTCATGCGGATAGATGGAGAGGGAGAGGGAGGCCAAAGAAAAGATGGATAGATTGTGTGAGAAGTGATATGAATGAAAAGGGAGTAAGTGATAACGTGACGGGTGACAGGACAAAATGGAAGTAATAAACGTGTTGCGCTGACCCCAAATAAAACGGGATAAGGGCAGGAAGATGATGATAAAACGTACATCATAGAACAAAAGCAAATTAAAAACTTATTATTCAAATCTGTCGTCTTTGTCAACTAACTAAATAAACAGAGCAAAACCTAAGATGAAAATATTACGGCATTTTAAGGCAAGGCCGCCACAACTGCAACTACTTTAAGCCAAAATCAACAGGAAATAAAATAAATAAAATTGCTGAACCGGAAATCTTGTTACGCAGATAAAAATGCAAGATGTTGGCAGGTGTTGACGAAGATTGTTAGTAGACTAGTGTCGGAATAACAGTGATAAACCATTTGGCTAAAACCATGTTGTCAAAGATAGAGCAATACGCGAATAATGCGAGTTGAAAATTATTAGGAAAGATGGATACATTTATATAAAAAGTAGCAAACCTATTAGCAAAGATCTGTGAAGAGGAAGATGAAATTATATAAATAATTGGCTAGCCTGTTGGTCTAATAGTGACCCTGACTGCTATGCCAGAGGTCGTGGGTTCGATTCCCATCTAGGACAAATGTTTGTGTGATGAGCATAATCATTTGTTTTGTATCTGGGTGTAATTTCTCTATAATTTATATGTATTTAGAAATATATAAATATGTTTATCAGTTATCTAGTACCCATAACCCAAGCTCTGCTTAGCTTGGGACTAGACGACGTTGTGTGGTAGTTGTGAAATATTATTATTATCAATGAAAAATGTAGAAAAAAAAATAGTTATAAATTTAACGCATCAACCATCTCAACCAAAATAATTGAACAGAAACATGATGGAAATGGTCCTAGGTTAGTAATAGATACTAATAATGATTTGACTGGATATTTAAAACTTTAGTACTTTTGTATAAATAAATATTGTGTATGTGTTTTGAACTCACCGAAGCACCCAACCAGGAGTGTAATCACCAGAATTCCGGTTTTGATGTACATGTTGAATAACGCCCGAAGAGGATATGCTAGTTTTACACCACACACTAATATTTATAATAATGTCGGAGGAAATAATCATTAATTCTAGTAGATTATCATCATTGATAAACGGTTCAAAATGGTACGCAATAGAACTGTCACCGAAGTGTTATCAGTGATGACATTAAACGACGTTCAAATAGGCACAAATCGATACAGGTAAATATCTGATTAGCTGAAAACTGACTACCGTACTCCAAAGTCCACTACATTGTCGCTTGACTTCGATGAGTCAAAAGAGAGCCTATCAATCAAGATAAAAATCCCATGAACTTTGTGTTGAACTTATTTTTTTGAGACGAAATAATGTTCAAAGGGTTATACTCTAAAGAGACGTGGTTTGATATTATTCAATGAAAATACTAAAAAAGAGATAAACGTTAACAATTATCTGGATATATACTGCTATCGCATTAACCACCGTCAATTGGCATTGGCTACTAGTTGTAAGCAAACACTATAAAGTTCTTAATCCTGACCCCATGTTGGGCTATCTTAGTAAGAAAATTACTCTCAGGATGCATGTTGAGATCTATGCTTTGAAGCAAGCATATTCATTTTTATCTATAATATAAAAATGAATCACTAAATGCGTTGCTAAGCGCAAATCTCGAGAACAACTGAATCGATTTCGCTAATCCTTTTTTTGTTGTTTCTTATTGTGGGAAGGTTGTTATGGAAAATTAGGGTAGTGTAGGGTAGAGTAGGGTAGAGTGGGAGTGAAGCCACGGGGATACAGCTAGCTACAGTATCTAATAAAAGGACAATGGGATGCTTTTAAATAAACTTTGTACTCAGCTTCATACAAGCTACAGAACCCATGCTAGAAAAGAATGGGGTTTTCTCCCTGCACAGGACCTGTCTGTAACTTACTAGAACCGACTTCTCATGACATTCTAATACCATTGTATTATGAAGTCAAACACAAATAGGGTACACTGTTTTACTGCAGAGTTCCCGTGCCTACCTTCCATCGTACGGCTCCATTATCAGATCAGTGCATTCACTGAGATGGTGGACTTACAGCCAGAGTGTATTTCATGACAATCCTAACTAGCCCAAACACATCTAGTACATGCTGGTTGCCAGGTTATGCTATCTATTACGGAATTGCGGTGCCTACCATAAGGGGATCAACAATAGATTAATTTGACGCACGGGGGGTACACGTGCTGTTTTCTTCTGTCAGTCATCGGGTACACGTTTATACAAAGCAATTTTACTGGTTACCACAGTTCTGCTATGATCTTTTGCGTAGTTCCGTCCGTTCCATATCTTCGAAGCTCATTATCAGATTATGACAATATTTCTATGGAACACTCTTTCAAACAAAAATGTTCAAAATTGATCATCAATTGACCGATAAGTCGGTCAAAATACATTTGAAAGTTCTCCTTCTTTTCAAGATGTTAGAAAAATACTGAGACGTTGTTATATTCTCTGTATTGCTTAGCCAAAAGTTAAATTAACATTTAGCTGCGAATGTCCCTTTGCGGCAAAAATCCGCTAATATTTCTTCATCTTTAGTCATCTTTTATTGTGCTACTTCAAACTATTTTTGATAAGTAATATTTACTTATCAAAAATTGAAAAATTTGAACTACTTATTTAATTAAAAGAATAGTTCAAATTTTACAATTTTACAATTTGACTACATTTTTTACACCTATTAATAATATTAATTGATTGAGAACTGGAGCATCCCAATAAAATCTATTCTTATCGGTGATGGCCGGAAATGCCGAAATACTTCAGACGCTGAAAGTATGTTAGGTCTGATACCTTGTCAACAGTGAGCTCATCAAGGACCTACATAATGGATTTGGAATCCTTACTAATACTATAAAAGCGAAAGTGAGTTTGTTTGTTACGTCTTCACGTCTAAATGGCAAAACCAATTTTGATGAATTTTGGTACAGGGATAGTTGGGACCCTGGAGACGGACGAAGAGCAGTGGTGGCCGAGTGGTAATGGCCCCGACATACGAGTTGTAGGTCGCAGGTTCGAACCCAGCCAGGCGCGTTACTTTGTGTAATTTATTTCACCACCACTGCTCTCAAAACGGTGAAGGAAAACATCATGAGGAAACCGGCATGTCCTAGAACCAAAAATTCGAAGACATGTGACATCCACCAACACGCACTGGGCCCGCGTGGTGGATTACGGCCCATTCCCTCTCCTAGAGAGGAAGCCTGATTCCCAGCAGTGGGAACATTGAAAAAGGCTGATGATGGTGATGATGATGAGACGGACATAGGCTAACTTTTTTTTAAGTGAAAAAAGGGGGAGAAAGAGGGAAGAAAAGGGGAGAGGAATAAAAGTATATTAATAAATGCGGCCGAAGTCGCGGGTAAAAGCTAGTAGAATTATAATTTTGATTAATTGTGAATGTGAGGACTATGTTGGTTACTTTTTTATTTCTCGTTATCGTTTGTCTGGCAATTTGAGTATTTTCTGCGGCCTACCCAAATGTCCTTTCATTGGTATTGTTCGTCAAGTCGTTGAGCTCCTTAGTAGTCCTGAGTTGAGCTTTGCGAATACTGACAAATGCTTACACTGATTGGACGGGTCCACTCAAATCTGTATGGTTCTTTCTTCAAAAGACCATCTCAGATTAATCGGCATGGTTCTCATGTGATTTGACCATTACATATTTATTGTATGGACTTTAAAAGAGACTTTGACCCCTGAGTTTGTTTCGGTGTTTCTTCTCAGGGTAGTCAGCTAGGAAACACCGGCCTCATCTAGCTTAAACAGACAAAAAAAAAAAAAAATTGACGTGTAAAAGTGTTTTTTTAAACCTATTTGCAAAAATAAATATCATTTATCATTTATTTATCATTTATCATTTACTCTTATATTCTTTGCCTGGGTTCGAACCTGCGACCTACAACTCCGTTAGTCAGGGCCATTACCACTCGGCCACGACTGTTCAATGTGTGTAATCTATATCCTTTTAAATTCAAAAGTGCGAAATAGCAAATTACCAAGTGATTCACCATCTTGAAGTTTGATGCAGTGACTCAAGCCACCATAAGATATTAGTTAGACTGGCCTGATGGTCTAGTGGTTAGTGGCCCAGACTGCTATGCCGGAGGTCGTGGGTTCGATTCCCGCCTAGGATAAATTTTTGTGTGTTGGCCTCTGCAGGCCTGCAGAGGCGCCAGGAATGAGTGGTCTATTAGATGCCGTAGATACTGCGCGTGTTCTTGGACGAGCATCATTTGCGTCTGTAAAGTTGTAATGAGTGTCATCGGCCTTTTATTGCTAAAACTTGTCGCTCCCTGCATGCCTACATAGTTACTGATTAACTATACACGTAATCAGACTTATAATGTTCTCACTGCTAGGATTCAGGTCAGCTCTTTAGGAGAGCCAATAGGCCGTAATCCACCACGCGAGCCCAACTCGAATGAACAGATGTCCCAAGCTTCAAATTTTCGACTCTAGGACATACCCCTTTTATGTTTTCACGATGTTTCCTTTCTCCTTTTTAAGAGCAGTGGTGATGAAATAAATTACAGAAAGGATAGTAGTGTCTGGCTGGATTTAAAGCCGTGACCTTATAACTCGTGAGTCGGGGCCGCTACCACTGTGCCACCACTACTTTGCTGCATTAACTGGATTGAGTCACTAAATACAGCTGTTATCACTAAATATAATAAACACGCTTAATCTATGATTATTTTTATCGAAATACAGACATCTAATTAGTAAAGATAGGTAGCTAAAATTAAAAAACGTGACATCCGCTAAATTGCACTGGACCCACGTGACGTATTGTGGTACCATCCCTGTCCTGGAGAGGAAGCCTGAATCGCAGCCGTGGGTACATCATCCTTATATAATACACCTTTCACTAGTAGATACTAGTTGTCACTACTAGTTTTCGACTGCAGTTTAATAGAAAATAGAGTTATAGCGATATCTATGGCGTCACATAAGAACAAAATTAGGAACTGCATCGCGCAATCAGAATTCCCTCGCGAAATCATGTATCGGGCAGTTGCCCAAAACCAGATCGATCATCATCTGGTAACATCCGTCTGTTCAAAAGAACCTCCCTTTTCAATGGAGGCTGTACTTTGGATTTTACTCTCTGTTCCATATACCACTAAAAGTACGTTCATGATAAAAGTATTCAATGTCCTAATCAGAATGATGTGGAGATGGGGAGACGAATTAGACTCCTACCTAAGGGAGGAGAGCTAAGAATGCCTAAGGTAGAGCAAAGTGTAAAGAAAAGGGAGGGGAGGCCTGAGCCCTGGTAGTGGAATGCCTTATAATAATAAATTGAGTAATGTTTTAATCCAGGACATAACCTACCCGTGTGATAAGTTTCATCCAAACTCGTGAATACGTGAAGAGATACCAAACAGACAGACAGTTACTTTCATATTTACATATAATATTAGTCGACCAAGTACCTAAAATCAATCTTGCCAAATGATGCTTCCTCGACCCATCTCTAGCACAGTGTTTGTGTGGAGCCTCTCCACAGGACATACGCCACCTGCTATGCTGCCCATCCTGCATTTTTCAGGATCTCTACCAGGCCAATAATGGAGCCTTACAGGTTGCCAAATATTGGTCAGAAAAAGTATAGTTTGAGAGCATCGACACGAAAAGAAGAAGAAGTCGACCAATTCATGAACGTACTTACTGCCTTTTGCACTGATATCTTCTCAAGAGTGAGCTGCTATCTGCAATCCCAAAGACATCTAGTTGTAAAAAGATGTTTAGTACAATATCCAGCAGAAAAAGAATCGGACAAATAATAGACTCCTGAAGAACGCCAAATCAAACCATTAACACTGATTTGATTTGACATTCAGAATTAATTTAAAAGTATATATATATTTAATATAATATAATATATATACTGCATATATATATTTATATAAAGTAAGGAAAGAAGATCTTGAGACGATCCTGCTATTGGTGTAGAAAATGATTCCTTCTCCTAGAGAGGAGTCCTGAGTCTTAGAAGCGGGAACATAAAAAGTCTGATGATGGGATTACACAGGACGTAATGCAAATTGAAATAGAAGATAATGATCCGTTTAAAAAAAAAGTCAGTTTTTTAGTACAATTAAATTTTTGTATAATTTCATTAGTACTATTCCAGAATGCAGTTCGATACATTATCTTACTAATGACGATGATGTATTTGACTTTTGTAGGTACTATTTTTTATAATATATTAATAACTTGTCTATCTCTCTAGACCGTACTTGGTGTATGCAGATAATATTTTTTTTTTTACAAAATGGCTTTGTAATTTCAGATCATTTAGTAAAACATTGGTGTTCAAATAATAATATTAGCTTCCAACCAGGACTGCATACTGCTGATCCGGACGTAAATATCAGGATACCCTCGAGCGCAAGGATTCATCCAGGAGACGACTCCAATCTGCTGACCATTGTCGACGCGGGTCAGAGCACTGCCGGAGTCTCCCTGAAAGAAAGGAAATATGGATTAAAATTTTATCTTAGTACATAGTTCATTATACCAGCTTATTGTTTCTCCTTCTCTATCAAATTCATCTATAGAAACCGCTCAGGTAGATAAAGTCTCAGAGCATCTGATAATTTCTACTTCTTACTTTCTCGATAGACAATTTTCTACATACTTGCGGGTGATACCGCTAACAGTTTAAATCAATAGCAGTATCGTTTTCCAGGACGTGGTCGCTACTCCAGCCAAGTTACAACTGTTTCGCTTGCGTCGAACGCCGTTGACCTTGCCGCCAATTCTTTTGTTCTGACCACGTGACTGAGCGTTGAGATGACGCCATTCCCGTGCATTTGACGCTTTCTACTAGCGTCAACTATCGCAGATTAGCCACTTGGCTAGAGGTCCAGAACCTTTCGTCCCCTTCGTCCATCTTTCCTGCGAGTAATGAGCTCTGCCCAGTGCCTCAAGGTGAACTGATGACCTGGTGAGGGTCGCAAGAATCTGATGCACGCAAGACGCACAAGATCAATCATTATGGCGACACTATTCTATATACTATTGGCGCAATACTCACATAGCAGAATCCATAGCCAGTGGCACGGAACGTGCAGATCTCGGTATTTGGGTTGAAAGCCGTGGTTGGCCAGCGGGCCTTACATTCTTTGCCATCCAAGACGACAGTGATTAGCTCATGAAGATTCATAGCAAAGTCACCGTATTCCTGAAACAGTTTCGTTTATTAGCCTATATTGTGGACTGCTGGACAAAGGCCTCTCTCTTTACCCTCCAAACCTCTCCATCTGGTGCGATCTCTGACCAAGTTTAACCAGTGAACATAATCAAAAGTCCGACCACGAGCTCTTAAAGCGATTCATTTGACGAGTTAACTGAACGGTTAAAGGGATGAAGCTATACGAGTACTCTTTATAAAGCTCTATCCCTCTTTCTCACTCGCACGACTGGAATTTTGATAAATTCCAGGCGAAACAAGTCATGGAAAGGGCCTTTTTTTCGGTGGGCAATCATCTAAATGACATCCCCACCCTTGGGTGGAGCGGGATATAGTGTCAGACTCTTACTGACTAAAAACCCACCCCGTTCCTTCTTGCCTTTCATACTGGGGCCAAGCCTTCCCTTTGGAAACAGACCCTAGCCCCAGTAGTCTTCGACCCAGCTGGCATCTACGGTTGCTCCTGCTAGTCACGCTTCCTTCACCGCGGTCAACCTCGACGATGTCGTCCTCCTTCAGGCGGCGAGTGAGTGACGATCTTCGCCCATCAGTGCCTGTACATTCGTGCGACGTGTCAAGCCTACTCCCACTTTAGCCTGGTTGTTTTTCCCTGACATTTGCCACTTGAGTAGTGGAGCGTAGGGTGGTGTTTCTAACGCGACCATTTTGCTTAACACAATAAACATATTGCACTCTATTATTCACAGATAAATCTTAAGCTTGGACTTTGAGAAAATATACTGTACCTCCTCAATCATCATCATCTTCCTGCCCTTATCCCGTTTTATTTGGGGTCGACGCAACACGTTTTTTTCTTCCATTCTGTGCTGCACTCGTTATGCTATCACTGACTCCCTTTTCTTTCATATCACTTCTCACAGAATCCATCTTTTTTTTGGCCTCCCTATCCCTCTCTATTCGTCCACATGTAACTCATAACTCTTTTAGCAACATTCGTTTCATCCCTCCTTTACATGACCACACCAAGACGAACGATTTCCTTTCAATTTTTCAGTCACTGGCACCACTTTCAAACTTCCCCCAACTACTTACTACTTAGGTACTCAATCACTCTGGTACGAATTGCAATTTTAGTACAATAAAAGCATAACTATATTTAGTAAACATAGATTTATTGACCTTGTACCTCCCCCATCCTGCTACTTTGACGAGAACTCCTGGAGAGACGAACGAGAAGTCCAGAGTCACGGGCTGCACGAAGTCGTTGAAGACAACGTTAGTTGTGGTGAACACGACGGCAATGTCATTAAGTTTGACTTCAGGAATGTAGTCAGGGTGTATCACGCTTCTAGGTATCAGATCGTAGAAAGTGGCGTTGCAGTCCATGCGCTTGATACCAACAAACGCACGCACTAATCTGTCGGGAATAATAGTGATCGATAAGAATGATAAATTGTAAAATAACTGATTAAATGTGTGTTTTTTAAGGAAGACTTACAAATCATAATTTATACCGTAATTAGAGACCCAATTGAAAGACAACGAGAGAGCGAACGTTCGCTTGGGGTTTAAATAATTTTGTAAAGAAATTTTAAAAGTGGTACCAGTGACTGAAAAGTCGAAAGAGAATCGTTTGTCTTGGTCTGATCATATGAAGAGAAAGGATTAAACACATGCTAATGAAAGAGTTATGACTATACATAATGTAGATGGATGGAGAGGGAGAGGAAGAGGGAGACCAAAGAAAAGATGAATAGATTGTGTGAGGAGTTATATGAATGATAGATTGAGATGAATAGATTGTATGACGGTTCACAGGATTGAATCGAAAAAGCCAAGTCAACCAAGTAAATTGAAAGTTATCACAGGTCAATTCAATTGGAAAGTACGACACAAGATAAAGGTTTTTTTACTCAGCTGTGATGTCCGTAGTGTAAAGGCAATGAGCAGCAGTCAGGATAGTACGTTGACTAACCAGAGAGCCCCCGCAGAGTAAGGCGGTGTCCGGTATACCAGTAATCAGGGCCACCATGTGAGGGTGGCTACCGACAGCCGCCGAGGTGCCACCGACGATACGCAAGCCAATATCTAAAGTATATAAGGAGGACTGATTATCTTTGGGATCATAGAGCGATAGCAGCGCTAGGATATGAAAATATTTTTGTTCTTGAATTCTAAAGATTTAGACAAAGTAAGAGATAATACTTTTTTGGTCTTTAATAATAATAACTATTCTTTTTTAATTTGTATTTAAAAAAACCAAAATCCTAAAATAGAAAAAAAAATTCATTCGCAATAAAAAATAAGTAAGTAAGAACCTTTAAATCTAGTGAATGATGAAGCTATCAATCTAATGGTGCGTTCAAAAATGGTGAGCGTGCCGTTCGCGAGCCAATTGCGAACTGCGCGCGTGCATTTCATTTCAAGTTCGTACGAAACGCGTAAGGCACGGGCCCAGGGGGCTTGGTAAGCACGCGCGCAATTTCATCGCGGATCTTCTTAAAGCCTCCATTTTCGTGAAGTTTAGACTTTATTGTACTTCGCCAAAAATACTTTTCTGATCTATCCACTTTTGTTCAGCGATTGAGGCGAAAATATTTGATAGCTGTAATGTTACACACAGTTCGGCGCACAATTTGATTGATTTAATAAATTTATGTAGATTAAAATGAATTTATTACCTACTGAAGGTTTCATTTTAGCACCATCCACAGAAACCACCAATATAGTGAACGTGAACAACAGTGAAACTTGCAACAGCTTCATGATGACCTCATTACACAAACAATACTGTAACACAGCTGAGAACAAGAGAAGTATGTTATATCACTTAGGTACGCCTATCAATTAGTATAAGTTATTATTCATCTATACATATAAATTGCTTTGTCCTGAATGACTTTTCGAAATTTAATTCCTATGGGGATGAAAAAGGGAGCAAATTTTGTATGGGACAGCGTAATTTCTTGGTCCAATCTACTTCAAATGCATAAACATTCTCATGTGACTGTTCCTAAAAGACAAGATTAAGATAGCTTGATGAAATTTTCATTGTTCCTGAATTTTCGTACATGAAGGTATGAAGGTCGGTTTCCCCTAAGGGGAAGAGGGTGAGCTCCTTAACAGAATTGATGGAAGACGAACTAGTCTTATCCGGGTGAATTTCAATAACATACGTAGTTATGTGATCCCAAAGAGAATAAAACCACGTGATCCCCTGACATGGTTAAAAAGGCGTAGAAAGTTACTTTGGGGGTGATTTGCTTCAAAATTGACATCAATTAAGCCTGGTCGGGTTAGAACCCGCGTCCAAATCGTAAGTCGGAGCCGTTACCAGTCGGCTACCAATGCTCTTATGTTTTGCGTAATTTATTGCATCACCACTGCTCTTAAAACGGTAAAGGAAAACATCGTGAGGAAACCGGCATGTCCACGAACCAAAAATTCGCAAACATAATGTGACATTCACCAACCCGCAGCAGGCCCGCGTGGTGGATTACGGCCCATACCCTCTCCTAGATAAAAGGCCTGAGTCCCAGCAGTGGGAACATTAAAAGGCTGATAATGCTATTCTATGATATCAATTATACTCCTCAGTGCTTTTGCAAAAGCACTGTTTTTATTTAAATTACATTTTATTTTGATACACGTTTGAAAACTAAATCTAAAAAAGAAGTTCAAGGTGATGATTACAGAACGAATAACTTTAAAAATCCTATTAAAACCATTCTCGAATTATACGCGGAAGAAGTCGCGTGCAAAAGCTAGTAGAACAACAAATTAATTCATTTCCTAAGTAAATGCTTTAACAGCATTATATGCCTATTTGATAATGGATTGTTATGCTTTGTTTGCTACACCTAGTCAAAGAAATCAAGTTGAGTATTTGTACCGGGAACAACAAGCATGCCATTTTTTAATTTGCTAAATTAAAAAATGTTAATAAAAAAATAATACTTTTTAGCACAGCAAAAAAAAATGTTCATCAACAACGAACTAATAAAAGCTGTCATGAAAGAGAAGTACGGGGTAAGTAATATATGACATAATTACAAAATCTCTAATATTTACAAGATATAACACTGAATTCATAATTTAATTTGTTACCACGACCAATTAGTATAAATCAGTTGATATAATTTTACTAATTTTTATAAGCATAAACGTTATAAAATGCAAATATGTCAAGGTTTCACCTGTCGCTATTTGACATATATGTTACTTTTATTAAACAGCCTAAGCGCGACAATTCTACAATTATATCAGTCTTTGACATATATGTCGAAATGTCAGCTTATTAAACAGAGCCTGGATCGCAGTGAAAATATTAATTAAAAAAAAACGCATAGATAGACATCATCTATGTATAATCAAAATCCAAAATAATTTACAGCCGAAATTGTAGCTCAAGCACAACAAAATTCCAATCATCATTAAGCAAGTAAGGTCAATTATTGATGTTCAATCAACGATATTTGCTTGCAACCAGGCCTGGTGGCTGCTGATCCTAACGTAGACGTCAGGGAAACCCCGGGCGCAAGGAAACATCCAGGAGACCACTCCGATCTGCTGACCATTGTCCACGCGGGTCAGAGCACCGCCAGAGTCACCCTGGAAAAGAAAATAATAAAATTCTAGCGTATTTGTGTTGAACAGTAGGTTACGAGTGACGAGCAGATGTTTTAGGGAACTATGTTTATGTAACACTAGCTGGCACCCCGACTTCGTTCACGTCAGACTCGTAAAACAGTACAATGAAATGTAGTCACACTTGTTTTTTTTTTTGCGCAGAACTCTAATTCTTTTTCTCAAATGAAAGCCTAAGTTACTCTTTATAACATCAGCAATGCCAATGAAAATCCAAGATTAGCCGAAACAAACTTGCCGATGGTCAAAAATTTTAAAATTCCCTTTCTGTTATAGGTAACGAATATACTTTCATATTAATAAAAAAATATTTTGATGTTATAAAATACCTCAATTTTATTTACATGTATAAATTACTTTTACAAACAGATTGATTACATACATTTGTCATACATAACACAATTTAACTGGGTATTAGATCAAAAGTAACAAAAAACTTGACGTTGCCTACATAGCACGAAGAATCGGCAAACTTAAGTGGCAATGGGCAGGGCAACTTGCTCGCAGAACAGATGGCCGTTGGGGCCGAAAGGTTCTGGAAGACGCAGCGTCGGAAGGCCTCCTACAAGGTGGACCGATGACCTAGTGAAGGTTGAGGGAACCCAATGGATGTGAGACGCACAGGAATCGATCATTGTGGCGACGCTTGGGGGAGGCCTATATCCAAAAGTGGACGTCTGTCGGCTGAAATGATGATGATGATGAACAAAATACTTACGTAACAAATTCCATGATCTATGGAATGGAATGTGCAGAGTTGCGTGCGTGGATCTAAAGGAGGAGCGTTCCGCTTAGGAGCTTTAGACCAGCGAGCCGCACATTCATTACCGTCTAGGATAGTGGTTACTAGCTCTTGAAGGTGGCTTATGAGATTGCGGCTGCCTGCCTGAAATATTAAGAACAAAGGCATTACAATGCCATTCTAATCAATCCACGAAGGCTGTCAGTTTATTACTACACGTATAACTAAAGAAAGTGTGGAGCAAGTGTGAGAGCAGTGGTGGCCGAGTGGTAACGGCCCCGACTTACGAGTTGTAGGTCGCAAGTTCAAACCCAGCCAGTCCCATTACTTTGTGTAATATGTTTCATCACCACTGCTCTCAAAACGGTGAAGGAAAACATTGTGAGGACACCGGCATGTCCTAGAACCAAGAATTCGAAGACATGTGATATTCACAAACCCGCACTGGGCCCACGTGGTGGATTACGGCCCTTTCCCTTTCCTAGAGAGGAGACCTGAGTTCCAGCAGTGGGAACATTAAAAGGCTGAATATGTATGTATGTGTAACTAAAAAATATGCAGTAATTACTGGAGCAATTGTCTTCTCCAATAGGTTCATCTTTTTGACATATAAATAATAAGCTTCTGAAGTCCACAATATACCTTCAGTAGTACTGAATGATACAAATGATAAAAACTAAATGATAAAAACCGTTGTTGAAACTGTTTCGCCTCGTCGTTTATACCGCGTACATCGAAGGACTGGAACAATTTGCCTGCTGCGGTCTTCCCGTTCGATTATAATTTGGGTGTTTTCACGGCTAGAGTGAATAGGCTCTTAATAAACTAGTGCGCCTTACAATCAACTATTGCATCACTGCTTACCATCAGGTGGGATCGCAGTCAAGCACTAGTTTATATCAGATTAAAAAAACTACTTCTGTCAAAACTATCAATTTCAGATATTTAGAAACCATATTTTGAACCAATACCGAATAGATAAACTCAGTTATCTTTTAACTTAAAAAATCGTCAATCAGACTGCCTACTATTTTTTTTTGCTAAAACTCACCGAGTTAGTACCCCAACCAGCGACTCTGACGAGAACATCTTGGGGTACGTAGGAGAAACTGAGAGCCACAGGACGCACGATGGTGTTGAAAATCACATTAGAGGTAGTGTAGTAGAGAGCGATGTCATTCATGTAGAAATTTTCCACAAAACCAGGATGTATCAAACTGCTAGACAAAGTGTAGGAAGTACCACCGGAGTTCCAGCGGTTAGTACCGACTATTGCACGCAGAGATCTGTCAAGAAATAGTGAAGAATACAAATTATAAAACGCATATATGTTTAGTAGTTTATTAGGTACCATTTGTAATCTGTAAAAATCCATGTATAAGAAGATGCAGATAAGGAAATTCAGAAAAGAGTAAAAGTAAGTACAATAAGTTTCTTACTCGATAGTATCCGTTATTTTAAGACAATGTGCAGCAGTCAAAACAGTACGGTGGGCGACCAGAGAACCTCCACAGAATAGGACACCGAACGGCACACCGACGGTCAGGGCCACTAGGTAAGGGTGACTACCTTCGGCCGCCTTAGTACCGCCGGAGATACGAAAGTCAAAGTCGTTTTGTTCGAAGAAGGTGGACAGATCATCTTCGGGCCTTGGAAGTCTTTCCGAGGTAGGGTAACGATAATTTTCCAACCCATTATCCGCCTTTGTACCTTTTTGATAGATGAAGTTTTAATAAATTTCTGCCTATTAGCTAATTTCATTTAAATAAATTAAGTGTGAAACTTACCGATATAGCCAGCTAGAAGCGACAACACCAGAAATTTTGATTTGATGTCCATATTTTAAACACTGTCCGTTAAAACTAAAAAGATCAAACAATAATTACTAATATTTATAAAATTAAGTCGTAAACATCTATATATATGTATATATATTGTATGTACTCGTATATTGTATGTATATATATGTACAACGCACTAGATCGCCTAATCTCCGAACATTCATTTCAGTCGACTCAGGTATGATGTAGATGTAGTCCGTATGTACACCATGAACGTACTATTGAACGAAACGTGTGAGTCTCGTGCCACGAAATTCACAAATATGACAAATAGTTTCCATGAACGTGCTTGTCTATCATTAGAATATAAGTCGATGGTCGTAAACATTTATTAATTGATGGTTCATGTGTAAACTGGAAGTAAAAAACGCCAAAATGCAGTGATGAGTACCGAAATGATATTAACGAATTATAAAATATGTATCAGTCGTCATCACAAAGCCCTTTGGCAAAGTCCACCAGTCTAATTGTCTCGAAATTTTAACAAAGTGATCGATCAGAGGAGTCTGTATAGCTATAGGGCAATACATAATGAAATAGAAATAAATAAATAACATAATAGTGTATATAAAGCTGTTAATCGGAAATTATGATTTTTGATATCGGTTTTCCTCAAGGGTCTTTTTTTTGTCCAACTCTTTTCCTACTAAAAATCACAGATTGCAATCTCGTCATATTATTATTATTTTTCGTTACACCTCTATGTAACGCAAGTGTGTATCACAATTAAAGAATTTGATTAATTTGATTGCTTGATTGATTACGGCTAAACGGATTTGTTTTGAAACAGCACTTAGGATTATATCTCGGAGGTATATTCCGTTGAGATATTTTTTACTTTCACAAGGACGACGCTGATAGCAGAAGCTATAAGCAAAACATGTGCTACTTTGTTAGTTGAATACCTCAAGAAGTATGCAAAAATTTAATGAAAAACCATAAAATTACAGGAAGCCTAAGTCCCAGCCTATCAGCCAGGGTTAACCGAAAGGGAGCTCGAGCCCCGGTATGAAGGCTAAAAGGAACAGGGTGGGGTTTTAGTCAGTAAGAGTCTAACACTATATCACGCTCCGCCCAAAAGCAGGGGTTGTTATTGGATGATTTTTGCTAACCATAAAAAAGGCCTAAGTCCCAACAACATTACAAAGCCGAATATGCTATGCGATAAAATGCTTTAACAGTTTTAGACAGCAAGAAAGGGAAGATTTATTAGATGTTATTTATTTATTATTTACCACACCAAATTGCAAAGCCAATTTTTAATAAACAAAATATCATAGAAATATAAAATGGACTTCATCAACGGGCAATGGAAAGGGCTGTGCTCGGAGTTTCCTTGTGCAATCGCACCAGGAATAATAATATGTGCAGGAAAACCAAGGTGATTGACATAGCCCGAAGAATAGCCAAACAGTGGCAGTGGACAGGGCACATTGCTCGCAGAACAGATGGTCGTTAGAGCTGAATAGTTTTGGAATGGTGACTACGTACCGGAAGACACCGCGTTGGAAGCCTTCCCACAGGGTAAACCAATGACCTGGTGAGATTACAGAAATGCGATGAATGCGAGACGCATAAGGCCATTCGTTATTTCGCCACAACTGTGGACGTCTTTCTGTTGAAATTATGGTGATAATGATGATGATGATGATGAAAAAAATATCTTTATTTAAAGCGTCTTACGTACAATTTGATCACGTGGTAGTATTAACAATCCTGATGCTCTCGGGATTGCCAGTGAACTCTGGAATCCTACATTAAATTCGGGGCGTATGATAGCAACAGGCGCTATAGCATGTGACACAATTAAGGCACATTTTTCTACTCGCTGCACAATCAAATTGCAATTTTTTTTTTTTTATAGGCTATTATACCAACTTAATTCATGAATCCCCAAGCGACACCCGGTGGCCGCGCATCTATTGTCTTACTATTGTGTCTCTAATTGACGGTATCTGAAGGGTTAAGTGACGTGACCTTATTTGGGTACCTATCCGTTAAATTTTGACTATGTCTTTGTCTTTAGTATTTAAAACAAATTTACCTCAGTTATGCGGCGAATTTCGAGTAACAAAGTTAACATGAACAAGTGAATTAATTATCCTGTTTTAGTCTAAATATTGATACAATGTAATCGCATTACATCGTGAGGTTGTCACACAACTAGTAATGCCGCAAATCAAAAGAATTCTTGATCTAAGTAATCAAATTACAGAGTAAAGCGAAGAGCGAATTGAGTAAATCGATTACAACATGCAACAAAAATATAAACTTAATTGAATTAAACTAATACTTTGTTTTTTTAGAAAACCGCCTTTATTGATTTACTGGCTTCTGCCAGTGACTTCACCTGTGTTAATGTAATAATCCCAGTGGAAGATACTCCCGGAATAAAAAGTATCTTAAGTAGCCTGCCAGGGCATGGTTTACCCGCGTGCCATCATCTAATTAATCCTTACTAATATTATAAAAGCAAAAGTGAGTTTTTTTGTTTGTTTGTTACGTCTTCACGCCTAAATGGCAAAACCGATTTTGATGAAACTTGGTACACGGATAGACCATGTCCTGGAATAAGATATAGGATAATTTTCTGCTATCACGCGGGCGAAGCCGCTGGGAGCGGCTAGTTAATTATAAACACAATTAAAAACTTTCACCTTTATAATATCAATAGGTATCACAGATCAATGAACTGTTTTATATATCTGTGAATGTGATCAACAAAAATGTACCTACATGATATAATAAATAATAATAGATACATATCTCCTACATGATCAATTTAATAGTAGATTATGCAGCGACAGGATAAAGCCGTGCCCTTTGGTCGGCTGCCTGGTTGGCTACGAGAACACACCAACACAGAAACGAGAAGGTGGTGGTCCCTGGCATCGGGCTTTTTTTTAAGTGGGAATCATCCATGACATCTCGCGTTCATGCGAAGAGGGAGGGCGTGTCAGTTTGTACTGACTAAAACCCACACCTGTTCCTACTTTGTTCCACGGCCTCGGGGTTCTCTTTCGCACGACCCATGGCACCAGTTGGCTTCGACCCTACTGGTTCCCTACGGTTTTGCTGAAATCTCCCTAAGTCGTGCGTAGAACACGCGCGCCGTCCACGACTTGGGCTCGGTCTGTACGGTTACCAAACGGTCACAGTATGGTAATTATAGATTACAGAAGGTGTCATCAAGTACCTTATTGAAATATATCAACCGAATCAGTAAAACAAGTTACCTAGTTGAGATATTGCTAATATCTCAAAAAAAAAAAATTGTTAGTAAAAAAAGTATTTGCACAATATTTACAACCGTTATATATTCTCTATAGACATATATAAATTTCATGTTGGTAATTGTTTATGTAGGTAATAAATTTTAAACAAAAATAATAAACTCAATTAGACATTTTTTTTATTGTTAAATGAATTTTTTTTTTTACAAAATTGAAGACCCCGACCGATTGATTTTGGCTGATAACTAAATGCTAAAACCCTGATTTTCGATGATGAGTAAGTCAACTTTTTGGGTATTTTTAATTCGGATAATGATTTGATAAGTGTGCGGTTTTGAGGACAGTTCATTATTCTAGTTGCATAGACCTCATAAGATTGCATACTGTGTTTTTGCAATTTAAGGTGGTGCATCACGACTCACATTTTCACTGTTTTTCATACAACCGCTCATAACTGATTATGACGTTATTACACACTTTTCATTAGATATTTTGGAAACAGCGTAGAACACGCGCGCCGTCCACGACTTGGGCTCGGTCTGTACGGTTACCAAACGGTCACAGTATGGTAATTATAGATTACAGAAGGTGTCATCAAGTACCTTATTGAAATATATCAACCGAATCAGTAAAACAAGTTACCTAGTTGAGATATTGCTAATATCTCAAAAAAAAAATTGTTAGTAAAAAAAGTATTTGCACAATATTTACAACCGTTATATATTCTCTATAGACAGATATAAATTTCATGTTGGTAATTGTTTATGTAATAAATTTAAAACAAAAATAATAAACTCAATTAGACATTTTTTAAATTGTTAAATGATTTTTTTTTTTTTACAAAATTGAAGACCCTGAATCAAACTATTGCATTTTTTTTTTAAATTTTAAAAGCCCTTAAGTAAATAACCGGGAAAACCATAGCCAAGGGATTAGGAATATAATATGAATAAGTAATCTCTAGTTATCATCTCATTATTATACCTATCGATAATGTCTCAATTATCATTTCATAATGAATCATGTTTGGATAATAATGTATTATCGTTAGATTCAATAATCCAATGATAAATAATAGGTAATACCAAAGTTTTCTGGTTTTAATTAGGTACAATGAAATCTCTATTTAAATACTATTAGGATCGGAGATAATAAATAAAAAAGGCTTGTACGCGTTATGTAAGGTTTATGCTAGAACAACAATGCGCACACGTGTGCCACACACGCCGATCTGGGCGCGTCAGTCGCCACACATTTTATAAGGAAACTAGACTTGTAGAGCTACACTTGATCCACGCCACGCGACTTCGTTCTACGAACAAATCAGGCGTGTTACACGTGTGCGTCGGTCTGGCTTGCTGTCTTTTGCGACACGTCATGTTCGGACACAATGTCCCAATCGTCATTTTTAAATTTTTTTTTTTTTGGTTACGATTCGGATACCGATAAAAAAAACTGTTTTGTACAATCAGATGAATAAATTTTGTTTGATAAATATACACTAAGATTAGGTAGTATAAATTGCATTTGCTTCTACAAGAAGTGGGAAAAAACGCAATCCGCGAAATGTGTGTGAATTGTGGACTTGTGTTTTTTTGTGCCATAAATCCTTTGTGTAAAATGAAAGTTAGCTATCTTTATAGCACCGATTGATTTTGGCTGATAACTAAATGCTAAAACCCTGATTTTTGATGATGAGTAAGTTTTTTGGGGATTTCTATTTCGGATAATGATTTGATAAGTATGCGGTTTTGAGGACAGTTCATTATTCTAGTTGCATAGACCTCATAAGATTGCATACTGTGTTTTTGCAATTTAAGGTGGTGCATCACGACTCACATTTTCACTGTTTTTCATACAACCGATCATAACTGATTATGACGTTATTACACACTTTTCATTAGATATTTTGGAAACACAGTATCTTGTGGATATTATCTACGTTTCTAAAGAAACCAATTTCTAAATTTGTGTAAAGCTAATCCAGTAGAAACCAATTTCTAAATTTGTGTAAAGCTAATCCAGTAGAAACCTCTGAAAATATCCTATTTTGTATGAACTTTGACACTTCATAATTTGAATAAAAATTAAAAAAGTCAAAAATGTAATACTCTAGAGACCTTGCAAATTTTATTAAGATTCTAAATGATGACAACTTTTTCCAAAAACTTTTAAGGGTTTAAAAAAACAGCCATTTCCTGGAGCAAGTTTTGTGAAATTTTCGAATAAATCTCGGAATTACCGAATGCTAACAGAGTTTCCAGGCGTTATCTCTCTTTTTTGCGTTGCCTTTTCGTCAAACATCGCGTTGGATTGCATTAAATGAAGTAACAAGCTTTTAAACCATTTTCGATGTTTACGATAAGCGAGTGGAGAAGGACCCTCTTAAATATGTGTACCTACTTTGGGTGCCAGCTGAAAATCAGCGCTGGATGTTTTACGCCCAGCAATTACTGAGTTGGTGACCCTTTCGGTTCAGGCACATTCAATGCAACTGAATTGTATTTCTGTACTCTTTTTTTGTTGTTTTTATTATTATTTTATTTTGTGGTATATTGTGTTGCTTGCTCCTAATAAATGCTATTCTATTCTTTTGTATTCTATTCTATACTTACTGGTTAAAAGCTATCGTTCATTTTATACCCCTTGACAGCTTGCGTCGGATTGATCCGACGAATGTTTTCGTGTCCTATTCGCCAGGGTCATGTGTTAATACTGGGTACCCCATCCTGTTTAGCTCTTCAATCCTCATAGGTGACTGAAGAGCTGACGGATAGAGTATTTGGTCGTGGATGTGTGACCATAGCGGAATAAATGCAAGAGTATGTGGAATAAACGCAAGAGTATTTGTCGGATAGTTATATCCGACTAACTAAAGGTTAACGCTAAATTAGAATTGTCAGAAGAAAAGGTGATAATCTGGAAAAGCTATTGCTGACGGGAAACGCAGATGGGACATTTCCGATCTAGCTAGCTTTTCTGGGTATTCACCCAGAAGCAGGAACCCATTAAGTTGGCCTTAAAGAGGGCCTAGTGAAAGGCCTCCGTTAATCTCATAGATCATCATTCAGCCTAAAGTCTTTTTGGAGGTATGCGGAACAGAGAATAAAGTCCCACATACCTCCATTGTACAGAGAATATCCTCCGACAAGACAGGTGTTATGTCTGGTGGGTAACTCCCCGATAGATGATATCGGGCTGTCGTTACTAACATCATAAACAACAACTTTTTGAAACTGTTACAAAACTGTTCGCTCTCTTGTTGTCTTTCTATTGTGTCTCTAAATTGGCATTCGTACATTCAAAGTTAGGTTCAGTTGAAAACCGACCGACGATCGGACAACTAGTGCGCAGTTGTTTGGCATGTTGCTAAATTAGACCTTACATTACTATTGTTAAATGAAGTCCCACGGGTGTATAAGATCCTCGAGTCCCACCAAGGATCTTATTTACATTAGATAGATAGATAGATAGATAGATAAATTCTTTATTGTACACCAAAAATAAAAATTACATAAGAAACTTAAAATTACTATGGTGTCACAATGGGCGGTCTTATCGCTAAAAGCGATTTTTAACAGACAACCTTTGGATGGATTTGACCGAGGAGGAGAAAAAGATACGCATTATGTTTTTATTTAATGCTTTACGCACAAAAGAGTAGGTAAAGAGGCGGACACGAATGCCATGTGCTTAATGATCTCGTATTCCAAAAATATTTGAGTTTCACAAATTGCATTGTGTCAAATAAAAGTATTTTCTTATAGCCGAATCAAATAATTAATCAAACACAAACTGCTTTTATAATCAAAATAATCCCGCCCACGTGCTCTTACTTTGATATCAGTAACATTATTAGGTACCTAATCATCATCACGATCTCTGGGGGCACGCTTGACGCGTGATTGAGTGATAAGCTGCTGTGCTGCATGTCGGGAGATCGATTCTTACATGGAACAAATATTTGTATGGCCTTTTGTAGGTACGGAGTTAGTGAGGTGCGTTTTATGAATAATCTCTTAGGCCGCACGCTGACTTACGCGGGCGGGCGCCCGCGCGGTCTCATAGAATACAAGTGCTCTGCCCGTCCATATGCCGCGCCCCGTGCCCGATTCCGTGTGACAAAGGCACGCGCGGGGACACGTGCGGATTATTAAACCAAAGTACTCACGCACGAAGGTAAATGTCTTTTGACAGGTACTGAAAGGATAATTCTGGAAGTGCAGTGTCACCCACGCCCTACCATATGGATCCAGGCGAATGAGTTATATAAAGATTGAGATGCACAAACTGCGTCCAGGATGGGACCAGTTGCGTTACCACGCCAACAGCGCGTGTCTACGCGACGGATAAACGTCGCGGTCTCACGCGTTACGCTGTGCGGCAGCGTTGGCCCTTACTGCTCTGTTCTTCTCATACTTGTCATTTAGTTATCGTCTATCCTTCTGTCTAATGCACTTCCTCTCGATATAAGGACGGTCAGTCCGTATGTATTAAGGAGGGAAGTTGCGAAATTGGTTTCCACACAAATCCCGAGGCTTTTAGCAACTTCATCACAGTGGAGAACATGGAGAACCACATCGTAGGTTCGTCGGCGTCAACACACAACGTTAGAAATCGAATAACATGTGCAAAATTACAAACGTGACAAAAAATAAGCGATTATTATGATAACATTAAGTGGGATTTAGTAATCACTTTTTATTTTGTAAAAATAGCTTAAAACCAGTAGCAATGTATAAAAATGCGAATTTAAGATAAAACTTTGTTGCAAATGATAAGAAACATTCATTGAAATGATATCCACTTATTGTCTACACTAATACAATAAAAGGGTACCTACTGTTTGTTTCTTTGTTTGTAGGAGGTTAATCTCTTGAAAGTTCTGGTCCGATTGCTGATAGAAAACTGCTCTATTCCTGAGTGACATAGGCTACTTATATATTATGTAGGCGGGCGAAGCCGCTTGCAAAAGCTAGTTTTAATATAAATCTGGAGGCACACCTACTCCACAAAAGGCAGTACCGTAGCGCCATCTATAGGAACTAAAAGTCAATCCTACACCGCAATATCAAGTTACTGACAACACTCCAAATTGAACTATAAGCCAGAACAATTGCCTGGACCAGACAACACCTATCTGGTCGAAGGTCCTTTTTCAATGGAGACAACACGGCGGTGCACCGCCCAAGCGGTACACACCTCTAGATAAAGAAACCGGTTGTGATACAGTTTGTCACTTCCTGAAAACAGGCACCATCGAAATCCATTCTTTCGAGGTTTGCCGAATTCCTATAACATAGATCCTCTAGTTCCATCGCGGTAATTCCTGCCTAATTACTTTAAAAAAAATCGCTTGAATCCTGCGGCGCGGCGCCAAACTAAAACGTTTGAAGTTTTCGTTTCGAGTGCAAGCAAAAATGAACCTAGAGGTAGTCAGGCGGAAGTGTCTTTGATGGTACCTTATTTAATTCATGAATCCCCAAGCGACCACCGGTGGCCGCGCATCTATTGTCTTACTATTGTGTCTCTAATTGAGGGTATCTGAAGGGTTAAATAAAATCATCATCATCATCATCTTCCTGCCCTTATCCCGTTTTATTTGGGGTCGGCGCAACACGTTTTTTTCTTCCATTCTGTCCTGTCGCTCGTCACGCTATCACTAACTCCCTTTTCATTCATATCACTTCTCACACAATCCATCCATCTTTTCTTTGGCCTCCCTCTCCCTCTCCATCCATCCACATGTAAATTCATAACTCTTTTAGCAATATGCGTTTCATCTCTCCTTTTTACATGACCATACCAAGACAAACGATTCCCTTTCAACTTTTCAGTCACCGGCGCCACTTTCAAACTTCCCCTAATATACTCATTTCTCACTTTATCCATTCTCGTCACACCACATATCCATCTTAACATTCTCAGATCTCCGCTACATGCAATCTTTTTTCATCCGTTTTTTCACAGCCCAACATTGTAGATTTTACCCTTCAACTTGAGGGGCATCCGTTATTTAAATAAAATAACAACACAAAATTTTTTCATCGAATTTATTTCGTGTCTTACATATGACACTAATACAATTATATCACATTGCTCTTATATATTTATACAGGGTGTAAGGGACAGCCCTCCGCAAACTTTTTTAGGGGTTGCGTGTTGTATAAAAAGGCGAATAACGATCTGTGTCATTTATTACAAACCGATGCTTATATAGGTACAGCACTGATCAGGAGAATTCTAAATAAAAGGGTACATTTACAAATTAAAGAGGAACGCTCAGAAACACTTTTCGATAACGAAGGTAGGACGTGCCCGGTTCCTTTCGTGGAGCTAGCGCGATGCACGGCCGGCCGGCCCACATCCTCATAGTTCAGTGTGCGCAGGCGCGCGGCAGCGATCGGACGGATGTGATCCTCTATTTGTATGTACATGTTATTTTGTCCGTAGGTATGAGCCGCTACATCATTCCCCCGCTAGTAAAACGTACGTAGGGCTTCGATGACCGTCCTGACCTTGTGACATATGCGTACGAATCTGTGACTGGTGCATCTGACTCAGTGTTCATCCGGAAAGCTGGCTTAAGTCTGTCGACCGAGATGTTGGTGCGTCTATTGCGTAACTAGATAGTGAAGTACTTGTCGTTGCGAGTGATAACTTCATACGGCCAGTGTAGGTCGGCGTCAGGGGTTTGCTTGGTGCGTCATTGCGTAGATATACATGGGAACATGTATGTAATTCGTCATGAATAAATGTCGCTTGAGATTGGTTTGATTTTCGTTGCGCCTGGGCCTTTTTTAACGCTCCGTTCAACTTATTGAATAGGTCTGACTCAAATTGCCTTCCTTGGTCCGTGGTTATGGTTATTGGGCAACCGAATCTTGCAATCCAACCTGCTTAAAATGCGTTAGCGACCGTTTCTGCGGTTATGTCCTCTAATGGGCATGCTTCGGGCCATTTGGTAGCCCTATCGATCATGGTCAATAGGTATCGATAACCGTCGGAAATTGGTAATGGGCCCACAATGTCGAGGTGAACGTGCTCTAGTCGGTTTGCTTGTTGGAAGCTCGCGATTGTTGTTCTTTGCTTCACTGGATCTCAACTAAACGCGGATCCTCATCAAAATACACAGGAATCTTGGAATTAAGTATTAATACAAAATTAACTGATACGTAGATATACACAACATCAAAAATATCCAAATATAATGGATACAAACTTACAACGAAGGACACCGAAAGTTACATATACACCAGATTCTGTTGATACATCAGAATACTCGGATGAATTGCTAACAGTAAGGAAACCAAGGAGGCAAAGTTCATTGGTATCTTTCGACGAACTGAAGCATAGAGATACATCAGTATCCCCGGATGTATCGCTACAACATAACTTAAGTTATTATTCGGCATCCTGGAATGAACCACGAACCAAACGAAAACTTACATATACACCAGAATCAAGTGATGAACCTATTAAATATAACAAACGAAAACGTCGAGCTTCATCAGAATCATGGAAAGAGCCGACGCATACAACGGATACATCGGATTCTTCAGATGTATTATCAGGATCTTCTGAAGTATTATCAAGATCTTCAGAAGTATTATCAGGATCTTCAGATGTATTATCAGGATCGTCTAGTGAATCTCGTAAACAGAAGAAAAAAAAATATCGTAAACGAAAACCCTCAAATAAAGCACAGACGTATAAACATCAAGATAACGTCGAGGCACCATCAACCTCAGGTGCATCACGTAAACAGAAATCGAAAAAACGAGACACTGTCTCCGATTCACAATCGTCCTCTGGTGAATCACAAGTGAAACATCAAGACATCACACGACACGTCGAGGCACCATCAACCTCGGGTGTTGTTATTAAATCGAAACGTCAAGAAACTGTCTGCCATATACAATCATTGTCAGGTGAAACACTTAAACCAAAACCACAAAATATTAAAGTCGAGGTACCATTACTCACGGTGGTTTTACGTAAATTGGAAGAAACACTTTTCGATAACGAAGGTAGGACGTGCCCGGTTCCTTTCGTGGAGCTAGCGCGATGCACGGCCGGCCGGCCCACATACTCATAGCTCAGTGTGCGCAGGCGCGCGGCAGCGATCGGACGGATGTGATCCTCTATTTGTATGTACATGTTATTTTGTCCGTAAGTATGAGCCGCTACACTTTAAAGGTTTGCTCAGTAGACGAAACTGACCAACCTTCCACAAAAAAAATATTCAGAAAATGTAAAAATAAATCGGCCTCTCCATACAAACTTTCCAATCAAGTTAATAATTTTGTATGGCTATGGTGACACTGAATTTCTTTTTTTGTTTCCTGAAAAAAAATTATGTGGAAGATTGTTCAGTTTCGTCTACTGAGCAAGCCCTTACATTTTGTGAAGGCCTGTCCCTTACACCCTGTATAGTCAGCAATACTACTTAGAGATAAAGAGCGTTATTTGCACATTTTACATCTTTTAGAAAGTAACATTTGGTGGGTACATTGTGTAAATGCCGATATACTACCTACATATTTAAAAAAATATATATTTCTTTGGGTAAAACCACAATATATATAAGCACAGAAGTAAATCTACATACTGTGGCATTTTTGCTGAACTGGACCTGTTTGGCGCCACCGTGAGGCACACATTGTCAGTTGTCTCTTTCTTTTATAAATTATGTCTACATGTTGTTACTACATTGTGTGTATATACGAGCGAGTATGCCAAATAAAATAGTTTTCTTTCTTTAGTTTCTTTCATTCTTTCACTCGTCGAACGGTTCCAGCTCAAACGCTCATTAGTGTGCGTCCACCGAGCGTAGGTTTAAAAAGTGAAGTACATACATAGGATTGTCTTCTGTACCTATTTTGTGGTAAAACTTTATCATGAAACAAAGAGATTCTTAAGTACCTATAATACATATAATAATAAGCTGTGCAGTTATGTATAATGTGTAGGTAGACGTCAGATAAACTTGTCATATAAACACTAGCTGACTCTTTTTTTTTCTGTCGACGGGGAAAATCATCATTGACGAAACCCGCTCTTGGGTAGAGCGGGAGACAGTGGCAGAGTCTTACTGACTAAAAACCCCGCGCCGTTCCTTCTAGCCTTCATTCTGGGGCTCTAGTTTCCTTTCGGATAAGCCCGACCCCGGTAGGCTTCGACCCAGATGGGCCCTCTCCTGGCACTAGCTGACTCGGCAAACGTTGTTATGCTATAGAAGGTGTAACGTTAAATGCGCAAAACCTGAAATTAGTTTGTTCAGAATAACGAGCAGAATCAACTAAACCACTTTTTAATATAGGTAACATTTTTCAAAAAAATCTTCATTAAACTTCGACCAGTCTATTTATGAATAGGTCAAGCCATCACGTACGCAAACCCGCTGAAATAGGTAAACAAACCCAAATAGTTATATTCCAATCGAATTTTTTCATACACGGGATAATAAAAGGTCTTATTTCAATGCAGATATGAATTTTAAACTAACTAAAACTGCTCATCATCATCATCATCTTCCTGCCCTTATCCCGTTTTATTTGGGGTCGGCGCAACATGTTTTTTTCTTCCATTCTGTCCTGTCACTCGTCACTCGTTAACTAAAACTGCTCATAAAACCTTTAATTTTGTTTTAAATTTTTTTCTCACATAATAAGGTCAATCGAATTAAAAATCATTTAGGGAGTCTGAGGTTTTGCGCATTTAACGTTACACGTTGTATAAATTATCAAAAAAAAAAAAATGTGTACAAGGGTTAGAGCTGGGCGTTGATGAGTCAGGAGTTTATATCACGTATCTACTATACTGTATCTGTAACTGTAGGTATGAAAAGTATAAAATTAAAGTGCGCTTCACATAAGTTCCTTTGCCGTAATGTTGGCAACACGGAAAACAGTGTCGCTATTCTTTTAGCAATGAAATTACTTAATATTGTGGAAATTAACTGATATTTCGTTACTTTTAATAATTGTCTTATAATTTTGTTTTTTTTTTTCTTTTGGAAACTGTAAAAACTTTTTTGAATAAAGTATAGGACGCTGGGCTTCATTTCGATTGTCCTGCAATTCTTTCAAATACCGAAAACGCCATGCTACAATTATATCGTACCTCTCCATTGGCAAATTCCTTTTAGACATGCTTTTTTTTTAATAAATTCCTATTCCCCTCATAATTCTCCAAAAATTGTTGCAACTACCGTTAAAATCTAGTAGCAACTCTTTGCTTTTTTATTTTCTTTTTTCTGTTGACAGACAAGGGAGCCAACATTACGGCGAAGGAACTTCTTAAGTGAAACGCACTTTACATATCTTACGTTTATGTTGTATGTATATTGTATATGTTGTTGTATATATATCAACAACTTTCTTTGGAGTCGACAATTTTAGAAATATTTAAGAGACTTCAAATATTGTAACTCAGTTCATATTTGACTAGTGGTGTCACCAGTCGGATCACTGTAGTTGAACCCTCATGTGAGGGTATTTGTGTGACAGCAGTCCACAATCCACCATCAATGGTCGCACAAGTCGGCGACGCAGTGTCCGCGGCACTGGGACCTGGTGAGGCGCGCGCGGCGGAGAGCGCGGCATCACCGCAGCAGCTCGGCCAGCGCGCGCGCCGCCTCCGCCGACACGCCCTCCAGGGACAGCAGGACGGATAACTCGTCGTCTCCTGGAGGACGGAAGAAAAAGTTACAATAGAACAGAGTAGAGACATTTTTATTAGGAATAGACACGGTAAAACGGTTACAAACACAAAGTAAAAGCACAAATAGATAGGTACAGAAGTGAACCTCATGTATGTACTTCACTTTTTATACCTTCGCTAGGCGATCGCACACACGTCAGCGCATTGCTCCGAACTAGGGTATTACGCTCATTTTTAAAAAGTGTTTCAATTAGATTCTATAGTGCTAATAAAACGCTCAAAAAATACACAAAATTTTCATTTAGAGTACATTAAAAATGCATTTAAAATTTACATTTTCGAATTTCGCGCGTAATGCAGAACGCAGTGGACGCCATATTTACTCTGAGGTCATGACGTCAGTTGGCTGTGTAAACAAATGCGCTCAGTATGGCCGATCATTTGACAGTTGACAGCTGTCACTTTAATGTACACAGCTGAATGACGTAATAACATAGTGGCTATTTCATGGTGATAAAAGAGATAAGCAGATAATAAAAACTGAAAACTTTGAATTGAATTTAATTTGTTACTTTATAAACTAAAACTAACATTTACCGACTGCCTTTTGCCTAAGCTACTCGTATCTTAATAATATATTTTTAGATTTTTCTCATAAAGAGTAAAATACCCTATTACTAAGGTTAACAAAACATCCTCACCTGCAGCATCCTTCAAAGCACCTTTTGGTATATCATGGTATACTAGGAACCCGCTCAAGATCTTCTTAACATCATCATCACAACAAGATATCTTCCTACTGCTGGGTAGACCGAGATACTTCCTCAGGAAAGGGGTCAGCCTTGCCTCCCAACTGTCGAATATGTTGGACACTTTTTGTTTGATTGCCAAA
Organism: Mythimna lalbum; assembly: GCA_949319445.1. NCBI lineage: Eukaryota > Metazoa > Arthropoda > Insecta > Lepidoptera > Noctuidae > Mythimna > Mythimna lalbum. The sequence continues at coordinate 20,851,366 of OX439355.1, forward strand.
GTGAACTCGCTGGATATCAGGGGTTCGTTCGACGTCTCTTGGCCATCGACCTTCATTTCATTCATTGCTCGCCTATTGTGGTTCTCGATTTGGGATAGTAGGAGCTTTATTTGCCAAATATGGTAGGAAGAGGGGTCTGGCTTCATTGTTTTTATTATCTGTAAAAAGAAAACTTAAATAAACACCACACTTTTGCCTTCAAGAGACCTGTTAAAGTTACCTGTTGCTGTGATTATCGAAAGTCAAAGCCTATCAATAATAAAAAATAAAAAAGTCGAAGTCGAAAATGTTTTATGATTGCTCAAATATTTGGTATGTATGTATATGCACATACATGTGTCTGTGTATCTATTATAATATGTTGTAATAAATTTTGGTGCTTATTGTTGAATTTATGACAGTCCCAATTCATTTAACCCTAAGAGAGCGCCGGCGTTCGCTCTCTCCTTGTCTTTCTATTGTGTCTCTAATTACGGTATTCGAAAGAATATCATGTTCTGACCATGACAATTTTTTTTTTACTTATTTTATAAATTTTATTATCCTGAACGTATCATCTTTCAAATAAAAAAAAGAATTATTAAAATCGGTTTACGCAATCCAAAATTACCACCGAAAACCCAACATACATAACCCGTCTAGTTTGTATAAATTAGTTACCCAATTTCTCGAGAGATAGCGCTGTACTTCAGGCTACTTTGCGCTGTTAACATTTTTCCTGAGTTGATGGGGTTGGGACGGGTATGAGCGAATATATATTGTCGAATTGTTCGGCTGGTCTCTCGTTGACATTGGTGATATTTGTTTTAACCCTATGTGGGGATACTTGTTGTGACAGTCGGGAAACTACGGAACCCTAGACTGAGCGTGGCCCGACACGCTCTTGGCCAGTTTTATTTATATGGATGCTCTTGGCCAGTTTTATTTATATGGATAAATCGACCTAGATATGTAGACAATGGTTTAAAATACGACCCGTCTTTTTCGATAACGTCAAGAAACAAAATTAACAGTATTCCAATTATTTTGGTTAGTCTAATAAAGATATAACAACCAACATATTAATACTTCAATAGACCTCACCTTTAAAAACGTGGTCCAAATCGGCAACGCACACAAGATATCCTTGACAACACACTCATACGTGACCATGCCCAAGGTCTGCAAGTGTTCCCTCTCTTCCTTAGTATACTTTCTACACTGGCACTCTATATTCAACGAGACATCCTTTACCCCCCTCTTCTTCTTAGACAGCACCAAGCAATCCGCACATACAATTGGCTCCAACTCTTGGATCAAATACTGTTTCACGAAATTCCGGACCTTATCGTCGTTGGTAAAGAGCTCAATGTTCTCTGTGGTCGTGGCCCACACGTTGGACTTGTCCAGCGTCAATGTTTGCGCCAATATGGTGAGGAAGCCTTGCGGGTCGTCGATGTAGGAGAGGCAGCCGGCGCGTTGTTTGATGTCTATGCACCACGAGTATTCGAGGAATAGTCTGAAATAAACAAGTTTTTTTTAGGCGTATAGTACCTACGCGGCAAATAAGTTAAACTATTTGCTATGGTTACGCGCAGTTTCCCACTTTGAGACCGGAAAGTCGGTTAAGCTTTGGTTTCCTAGGATAACGGTGCCGTCATATAGCGGCTGTTTTCCGGAACAACGACTATTTTCCTCTTCTGATGATAGTTCATCCTCCAAGTAAATTACTAAAGCTAAATCAAGGTCGTCCATTTTCTATCTTGGATACTTTTCGTATGACGTTTGTTTTGAAAAAATGACTGACGATGTGTTAAAACGGCCGCTATATGACGGCACCGCTTTTCTAGGAAACCAAAGCTTTACTGCGCAAGGTCGACCGTCATGATGGTTCAACATATAGACGAGGATTATAACTGATTTTCGGGTCTCCATTGTAGTGGGGGGCTTCGCGTAACTATAGAAAATGGTTCAACTTATTTGCCGAGTAATATAAGAGATTTTTAGTCTATTATTAACAAAATGCAAAGTGCATGGAAAAAGGCCTCGCGGGCGCAGCCCTATACGTTGGTCCAACCAGATCCGCACCGCTCTTGACTCTACGATGTACAATACCCTTCACATCGCCAGACACAGAAACAGATGGAAAGAGATCATAAGGGTTAAGATGAAGCAGGGAGCTCACGACCCTCAGCATTGAGGAATACGACGCAAGGAGGAGGAGGAGGGATTAACAAAATATTGCATTCACATATCCGTCTTCCAAGTATAAGGAATCGCGGAATATGGGAAAAAATATTCCATATTCCGCTCGATCTACGCAACGCTGCAACGTTGTTCAGTGTCCCTCAACTTGCCCCTCCCCATTCCCCCAACATTTTAGAACACATTCACGTGATGCGCATCATTTTGGGGGACATATTGTCCCTCGTTGTATCTGAAGCGTAAAGGACTTTCAAATTGCAAGTTCTTATGTAACCTTGTGCAACATTGGATAAGATAGAGATTGGCTTGCGTTTTATCTCTATCTCATTCACGTAATGGTAAGCGATGATTGAGCACGCTTGTCTAGAAGTAACCTATTCACTCTTGATTTAAAGAGGGGCCACGGGGTTTTCTATCGCGGGGTTTTCTATGGCCCTAGTAGGCTTGCACCCTGCTGGGCCCCTACGGTTTTGCTGACTTCTTCTCAAGGCGCACGTGGAACACTCCGCGCTGGCGACGACTGGGGTTCGGTCCAGAAGATTACCGGACGGTCGGACGGCGAGATATCCATTGCTCGAGCAACAGCAAAAGCTTGTGTTTCAATTAAATGGTACTCACTTCAACTGGTCCCAGTTCCGGTCCCTCTGGAAGGTGATGGGCCAGTACCGCGGGTCGTTGATCTTCACCTCCTTCAGTGTGTTCAGCTCCGGGATGATGCACGGAGCCTTCATCTCTTTTACTACGTCATTAAGGTCTATAACCTGTGAGCAAAAATTAAGAAGTTAAATACTGTTTTTTTTTTTTTAAATATAGCCTTTCACTCAGGAATAAAGCAGCTTTCTTTCGGTGAAAAAGTTTTATCAATCGGACCGGTACTTTCAGAGATTACCTCCTAAAAAAAAAACACTTCACCTCTTCATAATATTAGTATAGATTTTAGGACTGTATGGGAAGGTCAGAAGGCGTTTGCCCAGCAGTGGGATGTAATGGGCTAGTTAGATAAGATAGGGTGTTTTTTGTGTGGGATATCACCAATTGATTTCTCCCGCTCTAGGTATGGAGCGAGAGGGATTATCAGACTTTTACTGAATAAAACTCCCATAACTTTAGCCGTAACAAGATTTAAGATTCAAAGCATTTATCTACACTAATATAATAAAAAGGTTAAGGACGTAAACGCAAACATTTGTCTTGAATGGGAATTAATCCCTCAACTGTCGACATAGCAGTGAGGGCCAATAACCAATAGTCTAACCGGCCAGTCATGATAAACATATACTTTCTCCAGCGTATTATTAATAACTTTTGAGTCATACCTGTATATGTGCGTAGCACAATTTCTCTGTAGAAATGTCTCTGGGCAGTATTAACCTCGCTTCGACAGCCAATACGTAGAGATGCCTGAATGCTTGCAAGTGGTACCTAGAACAATCCATGAGAGAAATAATATTACACTGACGTGTGTCGCTATGACGTTAAAATGTCAGGCATGTGAACGAGGAAAAGGCATGCGGTTATTCAGTTACACCTTTTTTTTAAATTGATATAAACTAGTGCTTGACTGCAATCCCACCTGATGGTAAGCAATGATGCAATCTCTGATGTTGAGGCGCACTAGTTCATTAAGAGCCCATTCACTCTAGCCTTGAAGACACCCAATTTATAATCGGACGAGAAGACTGCAACAGGCAAATCGTTCCAGTCCTTCGACGGACGCGGTATAAACGACGAGGCGAAACGCTTAGTCCGGACAGTAGAGGTTTCAACAACGTGAGGGTGGATAGCTCACACACACATAGTTCTATTTCTTTAACAGTTCAGTTTAGGTCGTAAAATGAATAGCGTTAAAAGCTCACGGTAAGACCTCTGGCGTTTGAATAAGTTGTTAGTCCTCACTTACTTTGTACAACACATCAGAAATGAAGATATCTGCAGGAGAACCAAGGTTACCGACATAACCCGAACAAAAGCCAAACTTAACCGGCAGTGAACAGAGCACATTGCTTGCAGAACATATGGTCGATGGAGACGAAAGGTTTTGGAGTAGCGACCGCGTACCGAAAGACGCAGTGATGTAAGGCCTCTCACAAGGTGGAACGATGACCTGGTGAGGGTAGCGGAAATCAGATGGACGCACAGGATCGGTCACTATGGCGACACTTGCGGAGGTCTATGTGTGGTCTGTGCAAAGTCAAGCTAGTTTGTTACCTGTTGTCCTCGCTGTGCGTGGGGAATTTGGGGAAGAAAGCAGCTAGTAAGGCCGCCACAGCCGCCGGGGACGTGCTCAGCGTGGCGCGGCCGCCGCCCAGGAACAGCAGCCCTATGGTGCAGTGCACTGCCATCTGGGGGAGACAGCAAACGAACCTTATATTGTGAGATTTATTGAACTATTTATATCAACTAGAATAATGCACACCCTTATACACCCCTAAGTACAAAATTTTCTTTTTGTACGCCTACCATATTGTCTCTTCACCTCCCTAGGTTGACTGGTAGAGAATGCCTAAGGCATTAAGTCCGCCTATGTACTTTGTGTTGCATGAATATTAAATAAATAAGTTCCAATCATAATTCAAGCACTACTGAAATTTTACTTAAGGGGATGCAACTCGACACACAACTTTACTGTTTTTCATACAACCGCTCTTACGCGATAATGACATTATTACACATTTTTTATTAGATATTTTGGAAACACAGTATCTGGTAGATATTATCTAGGCTTCTATTGAAATCAATTTATAAATTTGTATAAAACTAATCCAGTAAAGACCTCTGAAAATATTTTATTTTGCATGAACTTTGACACTTATAATTTACTCAAAAATTAAAATCAAAAAAGTATTACAATAGAAGCCTTGCAAATTATATCAAGATTCTAAATGAGCACAATATTTTTTTTTTAAACTTTTAAGGTTTTAAAAAAAAATCGTATTTCCTGGAACAAGTTTTGTAAAATATTCGAGTAACTCACGGAATTACCAAATGCTAACAGAGTTTTCTGGCGTTATCCATCTTTTTTTCGCGTTGTTTTTTCATTATTAAACATTGCGTTGGTTTGCGTTAGATGAAGTAACAAGTTTTTAAACCATACTCGACGTTGACGATGGCCTAGGCGAAACCAGTTCATTCGAAAATCGCGTTTAGCCGGTAACATATATCTACCTCTTCCATATAATAATTCTAAGAATAACAGTTTTGTTCGCATTTCAAATGTCACACGTAATTGAAGCTGTTACGGGTGATTTCGCTACCAATGCGTTAAATAATTCTATTCTTTATCTCCGAAGGAACTCAGCAGATTTTCATATCTCAAAATCTGTTAACTTCAGAGAAGTAATATACAGCGAAAAATCACAACATTACGCTAGAGGAGTAGTTTTAGTATTAAATTAAGTCGCGTTATAAGCAACACGGTGCCATCCTATTGCCGTCAAAATTGACACAAACCAAGATAGCTTCTATATCAGGTTATAAACACCGCTAAATTTTGATCGTTTTAAGCTTTAGTTTTCTAGGAAAGCGGTGCCGTCATATGGCGGCCGTAATACTACGGCCGCTAAAAGGCGGCCGTCTTTACGGTGACGACATGTGGAACGTTAACACACCGTCAGGAATTTTTTTTAAACAAACGTTCAACGAAAAGTATCCAAGATAGAAAATGGATGACCTTGATTTAGCTTTAGTAATTTACTTGGAGGATGAACTATCATCAGAAGAGAAAAATAGTCGTTGTTCCGAAAAAAAAAAACACAAATACGTATTAAAAATAGCTTCACCGCTATCAATGAAACGTTCACGAAACCATCTGACACCGACAAGACGGCCGTCATGCAAATGGCGGCACCGCTTTTTGACGTTACGGTGTCAGCTACCGCTCTCTATGAAACCCCGCCATCATGTTTACATAGACAACGTTCTAGTGACGTCATTCACCGCTGTATTACAGCCGCTATATAACGGCACCGATATCCTAGGAAACCAAAGCTTTAATCCCGTAAAGGGTCGATCCGGTACATAATCTTGTACGTTTAACGCAAAGATTGCAACTGGTTTGACACTGTAGACGTCGAGTCGCCTGCGCATCAAGACCCGCGATTGCGTAAAATTGCACATGACTACGAAATCTAGGTTGGTGTACACGACGCCAAACGCCATTATTTTCTCTTGACACACCGAAGACGTCTTAAGTGAAACTGAATTATTCCGGACGTGTTGACTCCTGCGCTCATAGCGCGCGTGGTGCGCGCCGCCCGCTTGGCCAATCAAATAGGGTTTGGGGGCGGAGTTTGATCTAGGATTGGCTATTTGTTGTGAGTCCACGTTGACTAGGTGAACGCATCATGATTGTTATTTTGGAATGCTGCCTACTAATGGTTTGCATTATTTATTCACTCATGCGAGAATTGGTTCGAGTTGTCTAAAAAAAAGTGTTGTATTTTTTAATTTAATCTTTACAAATCAATAGTGTTTCATGCACCGGTTTGAACCTCCACGGGATTAAAACGATCAAAATGTAATGTTGTACAACAATACCTGTCCTCCGTGAGTGAGTGGCGGCGCGGTGGCCGTGGGCGCGTGCGCGGGCGTGCGCGCGCGCAGGCGGCGGCAGATGCGCAGCACGTGCACGTCGCCGCGACCGCACATTATCTATAGGGAAAAGTCGCATTATCTAAAGAAAAATGCATTAAGAAACACATTTGACAGCACTTTCGTATTTAAATTATTCTTCAGACATGGCGCTAGATGTTTAGAAAGAAATTGACATTGTGCCATTCATCAATCCGCACTGGTCCCGCTCGGTAGATTATGGCTCATTCTCTCATCTAGAGAGGAGGCTTGAGTCCCAGTAGTGGGAACATTAAAAGACTGGTGCTATGCTATACTAAGGATATTAATGCTATTAAAGTTTACGCTAACAAAGTTGCGGGTACAGCTAGTACTATAATAAAATATGATACCATGCCGGCAGCCAAGAGACAGACGCACAGACACGCCTCGAGCGTGGAGCGTCCCGCCAGCTCGGCCACGCTCTTGCCGCCCACGGCGATGAACAGGCGCGCGTAGTGCAGCGCCGTGTCGCGCGCGTCCTCGTCTCCGGAGCCCGCGAAGCGCAGCCCCATGGCGAAGCACGCGCCCGCTATGATGTTGCAGTACGCCTGGCTGGGAAGGAATACATCATCATCATCTTCCTGCCCTTGTCCCCTTTTATTTGGGATCGGCGCAACACGTTTTTTTCTTCCATTCCGTCCTGTCACTCGTCACGCTATCACTAACAACAACCACTATTTCCCTCCAATACAAAAGAATACTACATTTTGATAAAAATTGAGAAAGTTTATCATTGCGACCGTGGCAGAATTCGCCTAAACCCGAGCGCAGTTCTGCTAGGATCTAAGATAAATAAATCATGTCAACAAACTCACTTCATAGCTTCATAATCGATGTTATCTTCAGTCGGTTTGACGAAACAGTACGGCTTTATTGTAGAAGGCACCTGACTCTCTACCCAGTCTTCGGTAGGTTCTATACTGTCCCACAGCACCAGTCCTGAAATAATTGGTAAAGGACGTTAGGGTGTGCCTGCATCTGGGTCTCGAATGTACCACGAATGCGCTGATAGTGACTCGTCAGCGCGCCTTTTACGACGGAAAAATCGCGCGCAAGTCCGTCCACAAACGATCCCGAAGTCTTGGGTATATTGTCTATCTATGGGAGAACCTTTTCTCTCTCTCTCTCTCTCTCGCTCGGTCCACCGAGAAATGCCGAGAACAATTTGTAACCTGTGCGACGCTGGGATGGTTCACTAGTCAAAGAACATGAAAACTATACCTCTAGCAATAATCCTCAACATCAAGAGGTCCGGCCGCACAAAGTCCAGCTGGTAGGCCGTGCGGGGGGGCTCCAGCCAGCCGGCCAGCGCGGCACTGTTGGAGCGTAGGTAGATGAGTCCCAGCGCCAGGGTGGCGCCTGGAGACGTCACGTCCAGGTTCACGGTGGCGCCCTCGCGAATGGCGAACGAACCTTGTTTGTACTTTTCTTTTTGAGAACCTGTTATAAGAAAAAAACTATTTTAACTTGGAAACAACGCAACTAAAGTCTATTCGCGTTAAGAAAATAGTGACTCATTAGTGCAACTACAAAGTAGAGGCATATTTGTTTATGCAATTCTGACCCACACTCCTTGAAATGCAAGCAGTATCTATATCACCATGCCGAGCGCGAGGCGGGCCAGGGCATAGCAAGCAGTATCTCACCAGTAAGAGGATGTTTGTCTCCGCCCAGCATGTAGGTCCTCAGCTTGTGCGCCAGCTGCGTGAGCGCCGCGCCCTGGCCGCTGCGCGCCGCGCCCGCCATCACCATGCCGAGCGCGAGGCGGGCCAGGGCATAGCAAGCAGTATCTCACCAGTAAGAGGATGTTTGTCTCCGCCCAGCATGTAGGTCCTCAGCTTGTGCGCCAGCTGCGTGAGCGCCGCGCCCTGGCCGCTGCGCGCCGCGCCCGCCATCACCATGCCGAGCGCGAGGCGGGCCAGGGCATAGCAAGCAGTATCTCACCAGTAAGAGGATGTTTGTCTCCGCCCAGCATGTAGGTCCTCAGCTTGTGCGCCAGCTGCGTGAGCGCCGCGCCCTGGCCGCTGCGCGCCGCGCCCGCCATCACCATGCCGAGCGCGAGGCGGGCCAGGGCATAGCAAGCAGTATCTCACCAGTAAGAGGATGTTTGTCTCCGCCCAGCATGTAGGTCCTCAGCTTGTGCGCCAGCTGCGTGAGCGCCGCGCCCTGGCCGCTGCGCGCCGCGCCCGCCATCACCATGCCGAGCGCGAGGCGGGCCAGGGCATAGCAAGCAGTATCTCACCAGTAAGAGGATGTTTGTCTCCGCCCAGCATGTAGGTCCTCAGCTTGTGCGCCAGCTGCGTGAGCGCCGCGCCCTGGCCGCTGCGCGCCGCGCCCGCCATCACCATGCCGAGCGCGAGGCGGGCCAGGGCATAGCAAGCAGTATCTCACCAGTAAGAGGATGTTTGTCTCCGCCCAGCATGTAGGTCCTCAGCTTGTGCGCCAGCTGCGTGAGCGCCGCGCCCTGGCCGCTGCGCGCCGCGCCCGCCATCACCATGCCGAGCGCGAGGCGGGCCAGGGCATAGCAAGCAGTATCTCACCAGTAAGAGGATGTTTGTCTCCGCCCAGCATGTAGGTCCTCAGCTTGTGCGCCAGCTGCGTGAGCGCCGCGCCCTGGCCGCTGCGCGCCGCGCCCGCCATCACCATGCCGAGCGCGAGGCGGGCCAGGGCATAGCAAGCAGTATCTCACCAGTAAGAGGATGTTTGTCTCCGCCCAGCATGTAGGTCCTCAGCTTGTGCGCCAGCTGCGTGAGCGCCGCGCCCTGGCCGCTGCGCGCCGCGCCCGCCATCACCATGCCGAGCGCGAGGCGGGCCAGGGCATAGCAAGCAGTATCTCACCAGTAAGAGGATGTTTGTCTCCGCCCAGCATGTAGGTCCTCAGCTTGTGCGCCAGCTGCGTGAGCGCCGCGCCCTGGCCGCTGCGCGCCGCGCCCGCCATCACCATGCCGAGCGCGAGGCGGGCCAGGGCATAGCAAGCAGTATCTCACCAGTAAGAGGATGTTTGTCTCCGCCCAGCATGTAGGTCCTCAGCTTGTGCGCCAGCTGCGTGAGCGCCGCGCCCTGGCCGCTGCGCGCCGCGCCCGCCATCACCATGCCGAGCGCGAGGCGGGCCAGGGCATAGCAAGCAGTATCTCACCAGTAAGAGGATGTTTGTCTCCGCCCAGCATGTAGGTCCTCAGCTTGTGCGCCAGCTGCGTGAGCGCCGCGCCCTGGCCGCTGCGCGCCGCGCCCGCCATCACCATGCCGAGCGCGAGGCGGGCCAGGGCATAGCAAGCAGTATCTCACCAGTAAGAGGATGTTTGTCTCCGCCCAGCATGTAGGTCCTCAGCTTGTGCGCCAGCTGCGTGAGCGCCGCGCCCTGGCCGCTGCGCGCCGCGCCCGCCATCACCATGCCGAGCGCGAGGCGGGCCAGGGCATAGCAAGCAGTATCTCACCAGTAAGAGGATGTTTGTCTCCGCCCAGCATGTAGGTCCTCAGCTTGTGCGCCAGCTGCGTGAGCGCCGCGCCCTGGCCGCTGCGCGCCGCGCCCGCCATCACCATGCCGAGCGCGAGGCGGGCCAGGGCATAGCAAGCAGTATCTCACCAGTAAGAGGATGTTTGTCTCCGCCCAGCATGTAGGTCCTCAGCTTGTGCGCCAGCTGCGTGAGCGCCGCGCCCTGGCCGCTGCGCGCCGCGCCCGCCATCACCATGCCGAGCGCGAGGCGGGCCAGGGCATAGCAAGCAGTATCTCACCAGTAAGAGGATGTTTGTCTCCGCCCAGCATGTAGGTCCTCAGCTTGTGCGCCAGCTGCGTGAGCGCCGCGCCCTGGCCGCTGCGCGCCGCGCCCGCCATCACCATGCCGAGCGCGAGGCGGGCCAGGGCATAGCAAGCAGTATCTCACCAGTAAGAGGATGTTTGTCTCCGCCCAGCATGTAGGTCCTCAGCTTGTGCGCCAGCTGCGTGAGCGCCGCGCCCTGGCCGCTGCGCGCCGCGCCCGCCATCACCATGCCGAGCGCGAGGCGGGCCAGGGCATAGCAAGCAGTATCTCACCAGTAAGAGGATGTTTGTCTCCGCCCAGCATGTAGGTCCTCAGCTTGTGCGCCAGCTGCGTGAGCGCCGCGCCCTGGCCGCTGCGCGCCGCGCCCGCCATCACCATGCCGAGCGCGAGGCGGGCCAGGGCATAGCAAGCAGTATCTCACCAGTAAGAGGATGTTTGTCTCCGCCCAGCATGTAGGTCCTCAGCTTGTGCGCCAGCTGCGTGAGCGCCGCGCCCTGGCCGCTGCGCGCCGCGCCCGCCATCACCATGCCGAGCGCGAGGCGGGCCAGGGCATAGCAAGCAGTATCTCACCAGTAAGAGGATGTTTGTCTCCGCCCAGCATGTAGGTCCTCAGCTTGTGCGCCAGCTGCGTGAGCGCCGCGCCCTGGCCGCTGCGCGCCGCGCCCGCCATCACCATGCCGAGCGCGAGGCGGGCCAGGGCATAGCAAGCAGTATCTCACCAGTAAGAGGATGTTTGTCTCCGCCCAGCATGTAGGTCCTCAGCTTGTGCGCCAGCTGCGTGAGCGCCGCGCCCTGGCCGCTGCGCGCCGCGCCCGCCATCACCATGCCGAGCGCGAGGCGGGCCAGGGCATAGCAAGCAGTATCTCACCAGTAAGAGGATGTTTGTCTCCGCCCAGCATGTAGGTCCTCAGCTTGTGCGCCAGCTGCGTGAGCGCCGCGCCCTGGCCGCTGCGCGCCGCGCCCGCCATCACCATGCCGAGCGCGAGGCGGGCCAGGGCATAGCAAGCAGTATCTCACCAGTAAGAGGATGTTTGTCTCCGCCCAGCATGTAGGTCCTCAGCTTGTGCGCCAGCTGCGTGAGCGCCGCGCCCTGGCCGCTGCGCGCCGCGCCCGCCATCACCATGCCGAGCGCGAGGCGGGCCAGGGCATAGCAAGCAGTATCTCACCAGTAAGAGGATGTTTGTCTCCGCCCAGCATGTAGGTCCTCAGCTTGTGCGCCAGCTGCGTGAGCGCCGCGCCCTGGCCGCTGCGCGCCGCGCCCGCCATCACCATGCCGAGCGCGAGGCGGGCCAGGGCATAGCAAGCAGTATCTCACCAGTAAGAGGATGTTTGTCTCCGCCCAGCATGTAGGTCCTCAGCTTGTGCGCCAGCTGCGTGAGCGCCGCGCCCTGGCCGCTGCGCGCCGCGCCCGCCATCACCATGCCGAGCGCGAGGCGGGCCAGGGCATAGCAAGCAGTATCTCACCAGTAAGAGGATGTTTGTCTCCGCCCAGCATGTAGGTCCTCAGCTTGTGCGCCAGCTGCGTGAGCGCCGCGCCCTGGCCGCTGCGCGCCGCGCCCGCCATCACCATGCCGAGCGCGAGGCGGGCCAGGGCATAGCAAGCAGTATCTCACCAGTAAGAGGATGTTTGTCTCCGCCCAGCATGTAGGTCCTCAGCTTGTGCGCCAGCTGCGTGAGCGCCGCGCCCTGGCCGCTGCGCGCCGCGCCCGCCATCACCATGCCGAGCGCGAGGCGGGCCAGGGCATAGCAAGCAGTATCTCACCAGTAAGAGGATGTTTGTCTCCGCCCAGCATGTAGGTCCTCAGCTTGTGCGCCAGCTGCGTGAGCGCCGCGCCCTGGCCGCTGCGCGCCGCGCCCGCCATCACCATGCCGAGCGCGAGGCGGGCCAGGGCATAGCAAGCAGTATCTCACCAGTAAGAGGATGTTTGTCTCCGCCCAGCATGTAGGTCCTCAGCTTGTGCGCCAGCTGCGTGAGCGCCGCGCCCTGGCCGCTGCGCGCCGCGCCCGCCATCACCATGCCGAGCGCGAGGCGGGCCAGGGCATAGCAAGCAGTATCTCACCAGTAAGAGGATGTTTGTCTCCGCCCAGCATGTAGGTCCTCAGCTTGTGCGCCAGCTGCGTGAGCGCCGCGCCCTGGCCGCTGCGCGCCGCGCCCGCCATCACCATGCCGAGCGCGAGGCGGGCCAGGGCATAGCAAGCAGTATCTCACCAGTAAGAGGATGTTTGTCTCCGCCCAGCATGTAGGTCCTCAGCTTGTGCGCCAGCTGCGTGAGCGCCGCGCCCTGGCCGCTGCGCGCCGCGCCCGCCATCACCATGCCGAGCGCGAGGCGGGCCAGGGCATAGCAAGCAGTATCTCACCAGTAAGAGGATGTTTGTCTCCGCCCAGCATGTAGGTCCTCAGCTTGTGCGCCAGCTGCGTGAGCGCCGCGCCCTGGCCGCTGCGCGCCGCGCCCGCCATCACCATGCCGAGCGCGAGGCGGGCCAGGGCATAGCAAGCAGTATCTCACCAGTAAGAGGATGTTTGTCTCCGCCCAGCATGTAGGTCCTCAGCTTGTGCGCCAGCTGCGTGAGCGCCGCGCCCTGGCCGCTGCGCGCCGCGCCCGCCATCACCATGCCGAGCGCGAGGCGGGCCAGGGCATAGCAAGCAGTATCTCACCAGTAAGAGGATGTTTGTCTCCGCCCAGCATGTAGGTCCTCAGCTTGTGCGCCAGCTGCGTGAGCGCCGCGCCCTGGCCGCTGCGCGCCGCGCCCGCCATCACCATGCCGAGCGCGAGGCGGGCCAGGGCATAGCAAGCAGTATCTCACCAGTAAGAGGATGTTTGTCTCCGCCCAGCATGTAGGTCCTCAGCTTGTGCGCCAGCTGCGTGAGCGCCGCGCCCTGGCCGCTGCGCGCCGCGCCCGCCATCACCATGCCGAGCGCGAGGCGGGCCAGGGCATAGCAAGCAGTATCTCACCAGTAAGAGGATGTTTGTCTCCGCCCAGCATGTAGGTCCTCAGCTTGTGCGCCAGCTGCGTGAGCGCCGCGCCCTGGCCGCTGCGCGCCGCGCCCGCCATCACCATGCCGAGCGCGAGGCGGGCCAGGGCATAGCAAGCAGTATCTCACCAGTAAGAGGATGTTTGTCTCCGCCCAGCATGTAGGTCCTCAGCTTGTGCGCCAGCTGCGTGAGCGCCGCGCCCTGGCCGCTGCGCGCCGCGCCCGCCATCACCATGCCGAGCGCGAGGCGGGCCAGGGCATAGCAAGCAGTATCTCACCAGTAAGAGGATGTTTGTCTCCGCCCAGCATGTAGGTCCTCAGCTTGTGCGCCAGCTGCGTGAGCGCCGCGCCCTGGCCGCTGCGCGCCGCGCCCGCCATCACCATGCCGAGCGCGAGGCGGGCCAGGGCATAGCAAGCAGTATCTCACCAGTAAGAGGATGTTTGTCTCCGCCCAGCATGTAGGTCCTCAGCTTGTGCGCCAGCTGCGTGAGCGCCGCGCCCTGGCCGCTGCGCGCCGCGCCCGCCATCACCATGCCGAGCGCGAGGCGGGCCAGGGCATAGCAAGCAGTATCTCACCAGTAAGAGGATGTTTGTCTCCGCCCAGCATGTAGGTCCTCAGCTTGTGCGCCAGCTGCGTGAGCGCCGCGCCCTGGCCGCTGCGCGCCGCGCCCGCCATCACCATGCCGAGCGCGAGGCGGGCCAGGGCATAGCAAGCAGTATCTCACCAGTAAGAGGATGTTTGTCTCCGCCCAGCATGTAGGTCCTCAGCTTGTGCGCCAGCTGCGTGAGCGCCGCGCCCTGGCCGCTGCGCGCCGCGCCCGCCATCACCATGCCGAGCGCGAGGCGGGCCAGGGCATAGCAAGCAGTATCTCACCAGTAAGAGGATGTTTGTCTCCGCCCAGCATGTAGGTCCTCAGCTTGTGCGCCAGCTGCGTGAGCGCCGCGCCCTGGCCGCTGCGCGCCGCGCCCGCCATCACCATGCCGAGCGCGAGGCGGGCCAGGGCATAGCAAGCAGTATCTCACCAGTAAGAGGATGTTTGTCTCCGCCCAGCATGTAGGTCCTCAGCTTGTGCGCCAGCTGCGTGAGCGCCGCGCCCTGGCCGCTGCGCGCCGCGCCCGCCATCACCATGCCGAGCGCGAGGCCGGCGGCCAGGGCATAGCCCTCGCGCTCCACGCAGTTCTCCATCTCCGGCCCGGGCGGCTTGCCTACATAATAACAAACTTATGAACAAACAACACGAGTATTTAAAACAAGAACAAGTCCGTTATTATAATAACCAAATCTTAAAAGTTTGCATTTATTCCCTTCATAAGTGCGAAAGAAAAACAATTACGCATAGTACATGATCTCGTAGACCACTCCTAGTAGATCAGCCCCACCCTGCGGCGCAGCCACTAGGATCAACTCTATTCAGCAGCGCAGCTCCCAGGACGTTCTACCGGATGATCATGTTACATACTCACCGATCTCATTCAACAACACTTGCGCGTAGTGCGTGTGTGCTGTCGCCTGGTAGATCAGCCCGACGCCCAGCAGCGCAGCCACCAGAATGTTCTGCTGGATGTCTAGCTCGATGGATGTGGGTGGTAGTAAGGGTTCGAGGTGGATGCTCATCATTTTTGTAGCTTGGACATCCATTGTTCCTGGGTGAGAAAATAAATTATCTTTCTAGTATCACCGTTCATGAGCCACACGCGACAGCCACAAACGTTGCCACTAGAAGCTAGAAGCGGCCACAAAGGTAGCAGAAACGCGCCACTAAGTAACAGTCTATCGGCCACAAGACTTCTACTTTTTTAACCAATGTACAAAAAAGGTTTAATTGCAGGAGTGGCGTGTGACGGCGTCAGTGACTGGTGTAGGCCACAAGAAGCGTGTAGCGACGATTTTTAGCGTGTGGCGACCACCGACGTCAAAGTGTATGAAAACTACAGAAAATATGTGTGGCGGCGTTTTATTGTTCTAACCAGTGGCCCGAGTGCAGAAATCAGAAACGTTTATTTCAAAAAGACCAATTACAGGCACTTTTGAATTGTCAAAATGTAGGTCAGTCAAACAAGTGAAGCTACACGTACCAAAACGTAGATCTCTAGGGAGAGGAACGTGCAAGAAACTCCATGGACACTCTTGTAGTGCGGCGACCCTAAGGCTGACAGTCCACGGACGCGTATATCGCGTATTGGGTGTACACTTACAGGTTACATACAAAATTGTAAAGCTCTGTTGACAAAACGGCAACAACACGATGGCAGGCCGTCGCTCCGTCATCGTCGTCCAGGAGAGAACTGCTGTAAGCTGAGAATGACTCATCTACCAGTTCTTACCTCTATAAGTAGCAGCCAGCCCCAGTAACAGTCCCACGCTGATCATCTCGTTACACTTCACGAGGTACTCGTAGATGTTCATGAAAGGCATGTCGCGCAAGTGACCGTTCAGCCCCAACGCCATGAGGAACCCAGCGTGTTCCGTTGACATTTCTGCTGTGCCCTGAAGGACGAGAAATGTTATTTTGATATCCATTCTTGTTTACAAGATTATATTTTAGAATCTGATTAGGTATGTTAGCTGTTATTACGACCTATTCTCAGACCTATCAAAAATACACAAAAAGAATCACAAAAATCCGTCAAGCAGTTTCGAAGAAGAGAGCTAGTATAGTGACTGTACCCTCGGCTTGTTGTAGATGACCCACTCGGAGTCGATGGTGAAGCCGGACAGCGGCACGAGCGCCAGCCCCTGCGCAGCACCGTTGTGGAAGGCCGGCCACGCGCCCGGCGTCGGCGCCGCGTCGCCCGCGCCCGCGCCCCGCCCCCGCCAGCGCCCCCACACGCACACGCGCGGCACTTCCACCGCCTCTGTGGCCGGGCACGGCACTGTGCGCAACGTGGCCATGCCTCTGAATTACAAAAAAAAAAAACATACCATCAAGCAAAAAAAAAAAACATCATTTTCACTCCAGCATCAGGCCCGAGTCCAGAAACGAAGCAAACCGAGACACGTGCCCTAGGCGGCAAGGTCAATTCAAGTCAATTCTTGACACAGTAACACAAGAACACGCTAACCAGCTACATAATGGACGTGTTCGAAACAGCACTAGTTTATTTCAATTAAAAAAAAAACCATCCATGCCCAGTTCCTTTTGCGAGGCAATCATAAACAACCGTAGTCGAATCCTGAAGGTATTGAGACATTCGATATTCTTTATTGGCGGAGGTATGTTGTTCCAACATTTGAATGCTGCATACCTAAAACTACCTCTAAAAGCCGCTGTCTTATGCGGTTGCATAGAAAGCTGCTGCGAGCACTGTCTGCTAGCTCATTTCTTTTTACAAGCGATCCAACTCAGGCTGGCATACGACACGACACAGTGTATCCTAGTGTGGGGGCTTGAGAAAAAATGCTTTATCTATACAGAGTTATTTGTAAAACACTAGCAACCTTTAAGGACTGTATTACTAACATCATAAAGAACAGCTTTTGTTATTATGACTTTTTACAAAACATGATATATTTACCAAAAACAAATCTTCAAGATTTCGTTGTTCTATCTAACACATTTCAACTCTGTATTTTGCTGTATCTACTTACGCCTCCCACGCACTGTTCTACTATTCTCATAGTGATAGTAAGCAGGCTTTCGAAACTTTGTCATCACACCTAGCAAGCATTCGCACCATTTCTGTGTACTCGACATTAGAATATTATTACACATCATGCAACTGTCTACTGCCACATTTCATCCGCACTGCCGAATTTCGCTACAAGAACACGTTTGACGCGACGCAAGCGCATCAAAGCGATTGAGCGACTAGTGAGAGTGCCCGTAAATAGGTCAATTTTATGTTCAGCTACCCGCCACTATTGTATTATCGCTTGATTCGCATAGACTTCGTAACATTTAGAACGTTCAATTTAAATATTTTTATTTTTGAATGAAAATCTGATGAATTAAAATTTGATAAACTTTTAAAGTAAGCTTTGGTTCGTTTTGAAACAGCCAAACTATCGAGTAACTCTTTGACTCTGGAACGTATTGATAAATTCAGGATTCGTCACCTGTCAAAAAGTCGTAAACGCGCTGAGACAAGCACGCATCATCATCATCATCTTCTTGCCCTTGTCCCGTTTTATTTGGGGTCGGCACAACACGTTTTTTTCTTCCATTCTGTCCTGTCACTCGTCACGCTATCACTAACTCCCTTTTCGAGACCAGCCTGCATCAAATTTTTGAATTATATCACGGCACATGGGCCTGCTTCTTTGATTCGGCGAGGTTGTACGGCACCCAGCGGTAAATCTATCCTCCTCACGCGAAGATGCTCGAGAAAAACCGTGAAATTTTGAACAAGGTTTCCTTTTAGGATGTAGGCGAGCACTAAGAGAGGATTTTCCAAAATTCACCCCCTAAGGGGATGAAGCGGTGGTCCTAAGTTTGAATGGAGAAACCTACTTTCACGCGGGCGAAGCCGCTGGCGGAAACTAGTTTTAGTATACAAGTCAACTGATGTGCTTAATTTGTGTATAATATTTTCTGAACTGTGTATTTTTTGTACCAGCTTTTGAACAAATAAAGGTTATTATTATAGTAGACAGGGTTATTTGTAAAACACTGGTAACCTCTCAGGACTATGTTACTAACATAATAAACAACCACTTTTGTTCTATGACTTTTTACAAAACAAAAATCATTTTCCAAAAAAAAACCTACAAGATTTCGATGTTCTATTTAACACATTTCAATTCTATATTTTGCTATACCTACCTACATTTAGATGACGTGCCGCAAGCGCATTGGATTGGGTGGGGAGGGTTCCCCACCCAATCCCCACTCCCCTCCACTATTACACTATCGCTTGCTTCGCATAGACTTCGTAATATTTAGAACATTCAATTTAAGTATTTCTATTTTTTAATAAAAATTTGATGAACATAAAATATGATAAATTTTTAAGTCATAGAGCAAAAGTTGTTGTTTATGATGTTAGTAACATAGTCCTGAGAGGTTGCCAGTGTTTTACAAATAACCCTGTATATCGTCATTCTTACCTAGCAATAGGCAACGCCATGGTCCTAGTACTGACGGCAAACAGGTACTTCTCTTGTTCTTCAATAAAGTCGTGGTCAGACACCTCAGCACGCTGCGTCAAGTTGATAGTCACCGGGATAGAGGATTGAAGCAAGTTTATTACTTCGGTCATTCTGCAAATTAAATGATATTTTCAATTCAAAGTTGTTATACAACTTAATTTTTAGTATAGGTACAAGGTGTAAGGGACAGCCCTCCGCAAACTTTGAGGGCTTGCTAAGTGAAAGAAACTGAACAACCTTCCACAAGATTTTTTTCAGGAAACGAAAAAAGGAATGAAAAAAAATCTTGTGGAAGGTTGTATACGAAACCTGAAACACCTGTCTCGTATTTTTTATATAAAGAATCTATTTACAAAATTTCAAAACTGTATTATTAAAAATAACAGAGTTATAAGCCAGTTGATGTACCTGGTTGGCGACATAAATGCATAGGTTGTTTTGCTTTCGCATCCAGCTGTGCACTGTCACCTAATGCACGCTATGGCCTGCCGTGACCTGGTACTGAGCATTGGTGGTGTCTTAACTTTTTTAAATATTTTTGGGAAAAAATGATTGGAATCGATTCAGTTACTGATTCTGAACAAACTAGTTCAGATGCTCCATGCCGGTGATAACGTCAGCGTCCTCCGGGTTGCTCCTCATCGGCTCCACGGGTCTCTTCGCCAGCGTGTACACCGTGTCTTTGGTTCAATAACGCAACTTTCATCAAATAGATTACTGTCTCACCTATGATCCCTCGGATACAGCAAGCTCAACAACTGAGTGTTCAGATGCTCCATGCCGGTGATAACGTCAGCGTCCTCCGGGTTGCTCCTCATGGGCTCCACGGGTCTCTTCGCCAGCGTGTACACCGTGTCTTTCTCCAGAACTTCCAGAGCTATGACTGGGGGGAAATTACTTTTTAGTACTATTTTCTCGATTTAACACAGTAAAAGGAAGTATGAGGCGCTTTTCACCAGTAACCACCAACTTATTTAAATACGCAAGCACCGTCGTATATTTTGTACGGTCTCACAGGCAAAGCCACCGGCAGAAGCTTGTACACCTATATGAATATGTATCTTGATCAATCTATATATATAAAAGAAAGTCGTGATAGTTACACTATTTATAACTCAAGAATGGCTGTACCGATATGGCTGAAAATTGGTGGGTAGGTAGCTTAGAGCCAAGTGACGGACATAGGATACTGTAGAGTAGGATAGAGTAGGGTAGAGTAGAGTAGAGTAGGGTGGAGTAGGGTAGGGTAGAGTAGTGTAGAGTAGGGTAGGGTAGAGTTGGGTAGGGAAAAGCGGGAGCGAAGCCGCGAAAGCTAGTTATTCATAATTATTAATAATAAAAAACTTAAGTAAAGGAGACTTGATTGTTTAGTATTTAAAAAAAGTTTTCGAAAGATATCAAAGATGGCGCTAGTTGTTTAAAATGTTAATGACGTGAGTCACGTGACGGACACACGACATTCTATAGGAGACACGATTGTTTTATTTCTCAGGAACTATCCAACTGATTAAGTGTGTGGTCTTTTCTACTTGAGGTACTTTTTAGGTACATTTTTTTGGTGTAATTAAATATTATGAGTGATGGTTAAATAATAAAATATTACAGAACACCCGCCATCTTGACGTCAATATGGCGGCTGTGTGCCTTTAATTAGAAATAATTTCATTCACATTCTGAAGGAGGTACAGATATTGAAGAGCTAGGTACTGAATAGTACATTTTAAGTACATTTTAGGTTTTTTTTTTAAATTTAATTCGCTGTGCTTTGGTACACCCGCCACTCTGACTCTCACAACTTTTATACCTGTACTAATTTATTTTGGTTCACTAGTCAGATCAGGTCACTTACACTCCATATAATCAGAAGCGGTCTTCATAGTATGCGCAACCTCGGCCTGATGCGCCAGGTCCTCCCTCATCACCAGGTTGTAGGCCGCTGGGGGCCAGTCGGCGGGCGGCGAGCTCTTGCAGCGGCTGAACACCGTGAGCAGCAGCAGGCCCAGCGCCGGCGGCAGGTTGTCGATGTCACGGAGGGTTATGCCTAAGGAAGAATATGTAGTGAAGTTAAAAGAGAAAAATTTGGTTGGTTTATCTTTATACAGGGTTATTTTTTTGTTCTATGACTTAAAAACTTATCATATTTTAGTTCATAAGATTTTCATACAAAATTAAAAATATTTAAATATCACGAAGTATATGCGAAGCAAGCGATAGTACAACGGCGAAGGGGAGCGCAGATTGGGCGCCGGGAGTGCTTGATGCGTTTGCGTCGCATAATACAGACGTAGGTAGGTATAGCAAAATACAGAGTTGTAATGTGTTAGATACAAAAACAAAATCTTGAAGGTTTGTTTTTGGTAAATGTTTTTGTAAAAAGTCATAGAACAAAAGGTTTTGTTTATGATGTTAGTAACGTAGTCCTGAGAGGTTACCAGTGTTTTACAAATAACTCTGTATATTTGAGTAGGTCTCTGGGTGGTTTGAAAATACAACTAGACCGGTAGGTGGTGCTGCTTTCGGGTTCTTAATCTTTTTTTATCTTTACCTCGTAAAATGCTAGTTCTACATTTACCTTTTTCACAAGCCATAATAACTGCCTGACAGTAAGGCGAGGAGTACATGTTGTTATCGCGCCTAGCGCGCGGAGTACTGCTGGCGGTGACGGTGTCGCGCGACGATATCGTTTGTATGCCGGCGCTGCGGCCGCAGCCCACGGTTGTTAGGATCTGTTACACAGACAGTGTTATACCGTCATGCCATAGTTCCCCGAAAGAGGTTGGCTTACACATCGTCATATGTTTCGATAGTACAAAGTCAGTGAAACTAGTCATTTATACACTTATTGCAATATTTTTGTAAGAAGTATCTACAACGTGTAACGTTAAATGCGCAAAACCTCAGACACCCCAACTGATTTTTAATTCGATTGACCTAATTAGGTGAGAAAAAATAACCTTTAAAAAAAGTTAAAGGTTTCATGAGCAGTTTTAGTTTGTTTAAAATTCATATCTGTATTGAAATAAGAACTTTTATTATCCTGTGTGTGAGAAAATTTGATTGGATTACAACTATTTGTGTTTGTTTACCTATTTCAGCGGGTTTGCGCACGTGATGGCTTGACCTATTCATAAATAAACAGGTCGAAGTTTTTAATGAAGATTTTTTTTGAAAAATGTAACTTATATTAAAAAGTAGTTTAATTGATTCTGCTCGTTATTCTGAACAAACTAATTTCAGGTTTTGCGCATTTAACGTTACACGTTGTAAAGTAATATTATAAAGCTGAACATTTTGTTTGAACATGCTAATCTCAAAAACTACGGGTTCAAAGCGAAAAATTCTTTAAGGTTTGAAAAGCCCATTTATCCAGCAAGGCTGTCACGTAAAAATAAAGCAGCTTTAAAAAAAAATTGTAAACGGACCAGTACTTTCAGAGATTAACTCATACAAACAAAAAAAAAAACAAACTTTACCTCTTTTAAAGTGTAGACTACAGTTAAAAATAATAATTAAAACGTATTAATTACGTACCTCAATAATATCCCTGGACATATTGTTGACGTCGGCCAAATACGGGTAGTAGCCAACATCCAAATCCTTCAGTACCGCGTTCAAGTACGCATACACATTCGGAGGATCCCGACTAAAGTACACAGGCTCACACAGTTTCTTCAAACTACCCTCACTTATCTGAGAATCGTCTTCGTATTCCAAATTCAAATCCGTTGGAAAATCCAGCCAGTAATGGTTCACGTACGCATCTAGTTTTAAATCCTTCGATATTTGATACAAGAAGCTGGATAATGGTCTTAAATTACTCCACAAAAGAGTATTTAGTTTAATTTCTTCATAGACTAAATGTAAGGAGTATAGAACTTGTAATATGTAAGGAAATAAGATTGAGTTTGTGTTGAAAAGGTTTGATTTTTCAGGCTCCGTGCTTACGCGTTTTCCTTTACGGTAACCATCACAGTTAGGTATTGGTAGTTTTAGCATTGTTAGAGAATGTCCTATGGCTTTATGCATCTTGGAGTTGAGGAGATACTCCCAGTCGTCTGGTGTCCCGTCGCTGGAAGTTCGTTGTTTCTTCGTGGCGACTTCGGCATGGTCCATGAGGTCTTCGCTTTGCTTCGTGTGCAGTCGTTCGACGTCGTAGCCGATGAGGGAGAGGAGGAGATTTGAGAACATGGACCATTCTTGTTCGGGGGTTAGGTCTTGACTGCCGGGAGCGTTGCGGACGCCGTACCATTTTATGATTACCTGTGAATAAGGTATTAATCTGGTGAATGCACATCCATGCTAGCCTACGAAATAGATTCTTTTGTTTTTTTTTTTATTTGGTAGTTGTAGGTAGTTCCTGCAGTATCTGATAATAAAGTAAAATAATATATATCGGCTCTGGAAATTTATATCGGTTCTCAAGTTTCCGTACTTTTGAGTTCACCGATGATATTTATTATTTTTTCATGATATGGTCAAATATGGACTATGATACTAACATTAGAAATTGATATTTAGTATTTGTGTGAATTTGAACTAAGTATTTCTTTTCTGGTCTAATGTAGAAATAAAAAAATTAAAAAGGTTACTCACCTGCATAGTAATATCTTTAGGCAGAATAGCCTTCAAGGCAGTGTAACACCTGGTGACTAATGTGGAGCAAGTGAGTGGTGGCAGCGATATGCGGTACATTGAGCCCGCTTCGAACTGCAGCGTGAGGCGGGAACCGGCCGCGTCGCAGAGCCCGCATAGACCTGGCAAAAGATAGCATAGCATAATCAGCCTTATAACGTCCCACTGCTGAGACTCAGGCCTGCTCGATTGTCACCAACGCTGACGTATGAGGCACTGGCGAGAGGCGATACAAGACCAAATCATCGAATTTTTACGTTTAATTACATCGGCTGGATGATTTCTTACTAGTAGTAGTAGTAGTAGGGAACTACAGACAAGCAAAAATAAACTTTATAACAACTCACCTAAGCTCTCTTTCTGCTCTATCCTAGCCGCCGCTGACGTATGAGGCACTGGCGATAGTAGATGCAACGCAGAATCATCGAAGGTAGATGTTTCATTAGATCTGCTGGGTAGTAAACTGCTACGGCGCGGGAACGGGGACTGAAAGGTGGCTTGGTGGCGCTTTGTGTAGGGCGAGTCAATGAGACGGGCTAGGACTCCCCCGACGTGCACCTGAGGAAAATGGAGTATTTTTTATTTATTACACAACTAACGACCTGTAGCGACATCTATTGTGTTACATAAGAACTAATCCTGCAAAATAGAATAGGCAGTTGCCCACCAGACATAACACCCGTCTGGCTCGAGGATCCCCCCTTTGTTCTTTGGTGAGATATGTGGGACTTTACTCTCTGTCACTCATACCCCGAAACTTGTGACCCCGACATGACAACCCAACTTTGCACGGGTGTTAGAAATCTTTGCTCGACTTAGCTTTTTTCTACTATAATATGCATGTATTATACACCTAAACCTTCCTCAAGAATCGCTCTGTCTATTGCTGAAAACTGAACGAAAATCCATTCAATGCGCTGAGTGAGAGTTGTTGTGTTAACGCAATTGAAGCGTTTACCACATTTGGCTCTTTGATTGGTTAAGATCTTGGAGAGGGCCAAACAAAGCGCTGCACATTAGACACGTTTATAACGTGTCTATCGCGCTATAGTAAAACAAACCTGCTCCATATACTCAGTAGTTTTTAAGTTTTCAGACAGACTATACAATAAACCTTTTTCCATCAAAACATTAATAAAAAGGTAATTCCTGGATTACCTTTTTATTAATATTTTGAGTTTTTTGATGACTTACCTTCCCAACAACATGATTCCCAGAATGCAAAATAATGTTCCCAGCTTCATCAATCAACGCAATCATATTCAAATGTTCCAGCACAACAGCATCTTTGGCCAACACCGTGGACACCGCCCCAACCATCAGATTCGTCTTAGACGTCTGACCAAGAGAGTGAGACCGTTGCAACCTTACTATTTGCAACCTGCTTACACCTCCCACTTTAACGATGAAGCAAAGATAGTCATGACCAACTAGATCAGTGTGCAGGAAAGTCTTCATGTCACTCGGGGATTCAATAGGATCCCTTCTTATAGATTGAGTGTCCGTCCAAATATGATCCAAGCAAATATCAGGATACAGCGGCAGCGATGGAGGATTTTGGGCACCATTGTTAGCCATCATGGAAGTGTAAGATGCTTGACCGATGGAAGCATGAGGTGATAAACCCTGCTGGTGGAACATATTAGCCATTGGGCTGTTGATTCTTGACCGAGACATAGTCGGTGTAGCTGGCAATTTCTTAGACTGATACGGACTACCAAGTCCTGTTGCCCAGCTGGTTGCATTTCTCTGGCTTTGCATCGGACTACCAATATAGTCAGTACAAGATTGACTGAAGACAGTTGTCGTAGAATTCATATTAGGACACATTGTTAAGCATTCTTCACGAACAGTTTTCCTGATCCTCCAAAGCGAATGAGTTCCTAATTTCCAGTCATACAGCAAAATAATGCTCAGATCTGAACTAACAAACAAAATTTGCATATCACCATCATTGTAGTATTGAAGCCCTTGTGAAGGTGACTTTATCAAAATAGGAGTAACTTCATCCAACGGATGGGTTAGAGAGAAGCAAGTCGGTAGTGGAACATCCTGGTCAAATGCAGATACAGATTCCTGACGTAATTTTGAACTCATGTTGAAAGGAAAGTTGGATTTCGACCTCGAAATAGTACTGTTTTGAGAATCGTTGAGTTTAAAAAAGGAGTTTGGTAGTATAGAGTTTTGATTCAAAGATGTTGCTTCTTTTTCTAGTAAAACCCCGTATCTCATCGGCCAGACTCTTTTGACTTGGAACGGAATACTTGTGATATATTCCCGTCCTTCATTACCATAGACTTTCATACATTTATTGTCTATTAACAGAATTGCTGGCATGGTTTTTGTTTGAATATGTTCAGTTGTATCTTCAATCTTAATGTTCTTCTTGACATCTCCTATTTGTGTATTCAAAGCATCTATGAGCATAGTATTCTTGATGTCGACGTGGAAGTTGCAGAAGGCTGCATGCTTTATAGGGTTCTCTATGGTGTAGCAGGCTATGGTTTCTCTATGCTCTGGGTCTGAAAGTTTTGTTGCTGGAGTTGAGATGAGTCCTGAAATACGAAAACCAACAGATATCAAATAACATACTTACATTTGCTCTCTAATTTAGAGATGTTTCTTCATCAAGTTTTTATTAAAATGGCCAATATATTTTTTACAATCTACTGCAAATTGTAAATAGGGTAAATACGCCAAATGTCGGCCCCCCTTAGCGATTTTCTGACTGCCGATCGCTCTAGCACCTTGTGTTTCCAACGAAAGATAGCTTCTTATGCGGTTTTGGATAGTTTGACTAATCTATTTTATGTTTATAGGTATAAGATCGACTTTTCTACTAAAAGAAAAAAGTAATAAGGTTTAGATGCGTCGAGAACAAAAAAACCCTAAAGTCGGCCACTCACGGCCCATGGTCGGTCGCGTTTTTCCCAAATGTCGGCCGGGTATAGGGTGTTTTAAATTAAGACAGTGACCAATATTATTAATGTTATTTATTTTGGCAGGATTCTAATATAACACTAAGTATGCATTTGTAATTGTATTTGTTTAATAGTTAAATATACATATTTTTATTTCCCCTCATCAATATCAGATTAGTACTAAAATTATAACAAATTAAAACATCAAAATGAAATAAAACAAGAATTAATAACTTTAGTATGTGATAAAAATCAGTATTTAAACCAAAAATAAAATAGAAGTCTAAAAAATTAAAATAATACTTCAAAAGTGATTGATTGTTAAACTTTTAACGTCTTCGTAACAATAGTTATTTATTATTTTTATTTTTCAAACAAGTCGGTAAACTTTAAAAAAATTCGTAACCGCATAATAGTTAGATCTTTCCCGCGGCTTTATATCTCCCTATTTTGTCATTGTAGTACCTACCTTAAATTAAAAGCACTAAGTGAAAACAAACTTAGTATTTATCTAAGGGCAGTTTTTGGCATAACAAAAATTCTCGACCAACCATTTATATGTTTTAAGCTAATAAGAAGTGTTTAATTCATGAATCCCCAAGCGACCACCGGTGGCCGCGCATCTATTGTCTTACTATTGTGTCTCTAATTGACGGTATCTGAAGGGTTAATATATAGCAAGTTCCAAAGAGAAATTCATATTATTTATATCTTAAATTCCAAAACCATAAAGCTACCATAAAATAATGTCTTCAATGCTGTCAACTCCTACATTTAAACTTAACATCTTTAAATAAGTTTGATAAACAAATAAAAAATCACTACCCAATCAATGAAAAAATACAAAAGCATTTATTTATTTATTTATTTATTTATGCACTGGTAATTTACAAGATCATTACATTTTATATTCAAGTGCTGCAACACTTATAGACAATCACAACATTAATAATGTTGTGAAGCATTTTTTCATCAACCTGTATAGTGGCGCTCGAATTTGAGGCTGGTCGACATTACGATCTTTAATGTTTCTAATGTCGGCCCGTATTCCTTGTACCTTATTTCTCGAGATTCGATTAATATCACCCCGGCCGTTATTTGGCGATTAAACGTAAAATAGATTTACTTATCTAGAAGCTTTGCAAATTCTCTTGTTTAGCCAATGGAATTGGTACAATTGGAATTTATAAAACAGACTGCATTTACTTTAAGTCGGCCACGGCCGAGAATCCGGTTTTAAGTCAAAACTGTTACCCTAATGGCGGCCTC
Source organism: Mythimna lalbum (assembly GCA_949319445.1). Lineage (NCBI taxonomy): Eukaryota > Metazoa > Arthropoda > Insecta > Lepidoptera > Noctuidae > Mythimna > Mythimna lalbum. The sequence goes on from OX439355.1 coordinate 20,878,804, forward strand.
CTATTTTGCCCTGAAAAATATACGCAAAACGCTGAAAAAACTATCTCAACATATAGTAAAAATAACCCTTTAGTGATAATAAAGCTTAAAACAAAATTAAAGAAATGTTTTATCGTTGTAATATCAATCCCCGAAGTTTGAGTATTCACATCAAGTAAGCTACTTTTAATGCAAACTTGACGCTTCAACGACGCAATCCCTGCTGATGCTCAGTGTGCGAAAAGCAAGTGACTTAATCGGATAATAATGGTTTGTGCATATAGAGTATGAACTAAAGTTGCAATTCGAGAGGTAAAATTGTCACTTAATTACCTTTTGAATGAATGCAAGCTGAAAACGTGCAGACGGCCGACGATTGGGGGGAGGCCGACATTTGGCGTATTTACCCTACTTATGGATATAAAAAAATATACTATTCGAGTAATTACTGAATACTAACAGAGTTTTCAGGCGTTATCTGTTAAGCGTTGCTTTTTCGTTGCGATGAAGCAACAAGCTTTTAAACCATGCTCGATGTTGGCGATTAGCGAGTGGATAAGGAGCCTCTTAAGCTGAAGTCATTAAGCTTTTGGCTAGCTCATTTTAAAATATATTGTTATAGATAGGGCACTAGGAAACTTCAAAGTTACTATTTCCAAGCCTACTGCCGATACCGATTGCCGAAAACATCAATAAAATATTATGCTACGTTTACACGTGGGCCCAGGCTCGGTCAATCCCCATTGTGTTTGAGGGATTTCCCCGCTTATACAATGGCTACACAATAGCGATTGGCCGAGGCTGAGCCCTCATGTAAACGTAGCATTATAAAAAAGTTTGTCCTCCAAGTTCCTGTTTATATAGTAGGCAACTAGGTTTTTAAAACCTATTTGCAAAATAAATATCATTTATTATTAATATTAGATCTAATCTATACTGTCCCATAGCTGGGCAAAGGCATCTCACCATTCCTTTCAATGTTCAAGCTGTGATCCGCTTCTTAACGACAAAAATAAATGAAATATTGGACAAAATCTACCAATACTTATACATAGACATAATAAATAAACATGTATATACAATTTAATAATAACGACAATAAAACGATAATAAATAAAGGATAGAGATCTGCCAATAATAATACTAATTCCATGAATTTTGATTTGGCCTTCATCCTCTCTCCTAACTTTACTTTGCCGACTTTGCCCATATTGATCTTATTAAATATTTTTATACCACCTATGTCCACAATATGGAACGTAATAAAGTATTGAATATTGAAGTTTCCCGCCATCTCCTTTGTCATAAAAATTAATAGCTGAAGTAATACCATTTCTTTATATCTATCTATTGGAGTTCTATAATATGTCAATACGAATTAAACAGCTTCTGTTCACAAAGTTGAACATTCCCATTTGACTCGGGACTACACATTTTTTTTAAATAAATAGAATATCCTTACCTTTTGACCAAACAGCAGTACATCCCTTCACATACAACTCCTCCTCAAAAGAGCTATCAGTTTTGGGGTTTATTGCAGACCTGGAACTCTTACTCGGCCCAGAAGTCAAGTTAAACCTCTTGGACATATTGCTAGAACTATTCGCACTCTCTCCGCGAGAGGGCCCGGCAGAGGTCGAGCCCTCAGTATCCATCTTCTTCATCCCGCTGATCAGTTCTGACTTGATGGAAATGTTGAAGTCGTTCTTGAGGCGGCTTGGGGCACGGAATGATTCAGAGTTGTACTCATATTTTGAGTCTTTATTTTGCTGTGGTTCTTCATCGAAGTCTGAAACAGATTTAAAAATGGTAATTAAAAAAAGCTTAAAGATTAAAATCATCATCATCATTTTAGCTGAGCCTGAAAGACGTTCCCTTGTTAGACATAGGCCTCCCCCAATGGTGCAACAACAACCGACCCTGTGCGTCTCGCGTCCATCGGATCCGCGTCGCGAGACCCGCATCAAGTCATCCGTCCCCCTTGTGAGAGGACTGCCAACACTGTGTCTTTCGGTCGGACGCGCTCCATCGACCATATGTTGATTTATAATATCACATACCTATTTCTTTTTTATGTGAAAGAAAACTGATATAAACGCTTTGCCTTAAATGATTGAAATTGCAATCAGTGTTTCATACTAATTTCAGCTTTATACCACGATGTGTTCCTGAGAAATACGGGATCTAGACAAATGGATAGACAGACAGCCAACAATGTGATCCCATAAGGGTTCTGTTTTCACCAACTTACATATGGAGTCCAAAAGAGAGAAGTGGAGTACAAAAATATTTCAAAGTACAAACCATTACAACTCCTATAATAAACCTCCCGTATACACCACCACTCCTGCTCGTCAGCCTCCCTTGCCTCCAACAGGCTCTCATCTTTGATGGCAAAGTTGGTGAGCTTGTAGAGCAACGAGTTCTCAGATGATGACGTGTTGTGCTTGCTGTAGATCTGACCTGGGTGCCTGGCCAACACTGTTCTGCCGTGTGGCACAAACTCCTAGGGACCAGGAAAAGGAAATTTTTGTTTCAGCTTTTGCAAACTAGCAAATACACATAAAAGTGGCAAAAAGTCATTCTTAGTTCATTTTCCTGCTCTTGTCCTATATTTTTTGGGTTTGGCATAACAGCAGTATGTTCTTCCGTTTTATTCTGTCACCTGTCTTTTTTTTTGAGCAATTGCCTATAAACTAATACTATAAAAACTCTTTCTTACAGATAGAATAAATGTAGTGGTATACATACACACATATAAATAAGGAACTTGTAAATATTGCAGTATTCTGCACACAATGGCAATCGATCTAATAAAATATGCGGTGGATTCAAGATATTGTTTTTTTATGTCTTAGCATTTTTTGTTTAGCCTTGTTGTTTTTTCCAAAATCTTTGAATGCAGTTCAGAATGTTTAAAAAATTAAAAAGTTTAAAATCTATAATGTAAAAATGAATTGCAAAATGTGTTGGCATAACTCAACAACGCCTGGACTGATTTCGCTAATCCTTTTTTTGTTGTGATTGTTATTGTGAGGAAAAGGTTCTTAAAAATTAAATTAGGGTAGTGTAGGGTAGAGTACAGTAGGGTAGAATAGTGTAGAGTAGGGTAGAATAGGGTAAGGTAGAGTACGGTAGAGTTGGGTATAGTAGGGTGGAGTAGGGTATAGTAGGGTGGAGTAGGGAAGAGGTGGAGTGAAGCCGCGCGGGCAAAAGCTAGTTAATAAATATAAATGTAATGTTTTCATGTAAATATACTGTTAAGGTACCTGCTTACTAACCTATTGCAAAAATCAACGCTGTATAATATGACTACTATATGCATATGTGGCTCTGAGTCCTCTGATTTTGACTTACTTACCTATTACTAGGTACACAAGTTCTAGAAATGATTCTAAACAATATACATGTAAAATAAAATAACTAAAAGCATTAAGCATGTGGTTAGCCAATGTTTGTTGGACTACAGGATTATTTGATAGAGTAACAGCGGCCCTGTTACGCAAAAAGCAACTGAAGAAACACAGGTGGGTTTTAATCTGTATAAATGTAACATTCCCTCTCACTCCAAACAGAGTAAGAGGAAGTTATTTGATGACAACCCTCTAAAAATAAGACATTTGTCTTGATTGTTGTAGCTGTGGGTACTTCTAGCCATCAATAAGACTGGCCGGATAATCTTGTGGTTAGTGGCCCTGACTGCTATGCCGGAGGTTGTGGGTTCGATTCTCACCCAGAAAAATGTTTGTGTGATGAGCGTGATCATTTTGTTCTGTATCTGGGTGTAATTTATCTATAATGTATGTATTTAGAAAAATACAAGTATGTTTATCAGTTGTCTAGTAGGTACTTATTCATAACCCACAAGCTCTGCTTAGCTTGGGACGAGACAGCGTTGTGTGATAGTTGTGGAATATTATTAAAAAAAAAAAAACTTTAATTGAAGACTTAGTAGACCTCCTTGCAGAACACGAGGAAGAAAGCGATTGCTGTTGCCTATCAAAGACAAATAAAAACAATAACATACCAGAGGCTCAGACGCAGCGATCATAGTATCTTCATCCAGATTTGCAACAATATTTGTAACTACACACACACGTGAGCATAAAATGTTGTCCGGGTTATTTGATAACACACCGCAATATAAATTTATAAGACTATTTTATTAGTCGGTTTTTATTAGATTGGATTATAACGAATCCTCATCTTTACAATATTTGACAGTTATACAATTTGACAGCCGGCAGCTGCGAGCCACGTTTCGTTTCACTCATCGTACGATAATAGGATTCGGCACAATGTAAACTAACAAAAAATAAAATATTGTTATAAGAATAAAGTTTATGCAATACCACCGAGTTCAAACTGTTCAATAATTTATTTTGAAGTTTTGTACTTAATTTATACTTTACCATTACCATTGAAACACGTTTCCTCACACGTGATCTACCATAGCATTATTCAATAACTTTATAGCCTGGTTTTTCCCCAAAAAGGTATGGGCACTAATGGGCAGTCCGGTGAGAGTGGGTTTTTCAATTCTTGACCTCTCACCAAAATGTGTTGACTTTCGACTTTCGTGAGGTTTTGACTCACAACTCACAGGGTAGTTGATCGAAAAATGCTAAATTGGTACTTCTTTTCTTCGCTGTATAGCACTGATTGCACACATTAAATTGCTTTACAATAGCAAATTATTATATAGCATTGCTATTATAGTCAACAATATAATTAAGTAAGTAGTCAATGCGGGAGTTGAATCTACTTCTAATAGGCCAAATGGTAAAAAAGCTCTATGAGTCTTGTGGACATGGCTTGTGGTTGTGTGTTGAGATTTGTGTGATGTGTTTTCAGTGTAGAGCTCCACCATCCCTCTTTCTCGCACGCACGCCTGACATTTTATCACATCAATGCCGCTACCGCTGGCAACTACATAACTAATACTATAAACGCGAAAGTTTGTATGCATGTTTGTTACTCTTTGCCAACACTGCGTTGTTAAGCGGGCGCCCCCGCGGTCCCATAAACTAGTATGACTGACCTGAACTTGACTAGCCTGTTGGTCTAGAGGTCTGACTGCTATGCCGAAGGTCGTGGGTTCGATTCCACCCAGGACAAACGTTTGTATGATGAGCTTATTTTTTTTTTCCGATGGGTAAAATCATCTCATGACAAAACTCGCTCTTGGGTGGAGCGGGAGATAGTGTCAGACTCTTACTGACTAAAAACCCCATCCCGTTCCTTCTAGCCTTCATACCGGGGCACGTGCTCCCTTTCGGACAACCCTGTCCTCAGTAGGCTTCGGCCCAGCTGGGCCCCTCCTGCTGCTGACAACTCCTTGAGGCGCGCGGGAACAGTGCGCGCCGTCGACGTCTTGGACTCGGTCCATTACCGGACGATCGGACAGCGAGCTACCCATGGCTCGCCGTCCGCAAGCCCGCGTCTACGGTGGCCGGAAATCGGGATCGGAATCCCGGCGGCGGCGGCGAGTGCGCCGTAGCCTGATGCGGTCAGCCTCCTCCTTTACTAGCATTACTGCTTCGCAGAAGGAGGCGACCGTTCCTCCTCGCTCCGGACCATGGCCACGACGAGGGCACGGCGATGCTCCGCCTAGGCATGGCACACATCGACAGTGTGTTCCACCGTGTCCTCCAGGTGTTGCGCACAGTGGCGACACCCGGGCGTCTCTTCCGACTTTATCAGAAACAGGTACTTCCCGAACGTGCCATGTCCGGTGAGGACCTGCGTCATGCGGTAGGTAAGGACGCCGTGAGGTCTTTCCAGCCACGCCTCAAAGAGGGGACTTACCGCCATAATCGTGGCGTGCCGTGTGATGAGCATGATCATTTGTTCTGTGTCTGGTGTAATTTATCTATAAGTACCTATGTATTTAGAAATATATAAGTATATTTATCAGTTCTGTACAAAGAGATAGTACTCATAACACAAGCTCTGCTTAGCTTGGGACTAGACGGCGTTGTGAGATGGTTGAAAAAAAAATTGTGTCCACATTTTTTAAGTGCTCCACCGCGGTAAACCGCGCGAGTACCAGTCGCGGGGATTCGCGCTCGTTTTGCTATGTAAAAGTTCTCCATCGACACGACTACAGGCACACCGTTAAAGTTGGGACAGCGACACTGTGCAGGTAATCCGGTTTCCAATACGGGGACCGTCGCATACAAAACACGCGCGATCACGACGGTAGCCATTAGTCCTAACGTGGAACTGTTCAGTAGAACAAGTGGGAATAGAGAATCCCAATAGTTCTACTATTTTATTATAAGTACCTAATATAGTAGTACTAGTGAGAAAAAAAAACCATTAGTTCTACCATAGAACTGTTCAGTAGAACAAGTGGGGAAAAACGGGCCCTTTCATGCAAAAATTACTAAATGGATTTCGATGAAACTTAGTAAACGGGTAGAGCGTGTCCTGGAATGTGGTATTCCTAGGGTATTTTTTATTCCGGGAGTATACTCCCTTTGGATAATTTTCTACTATCATGTGGTTGAAGCTGCTGGCAGTTGTTAGGCGGTTATCACACTGCCACGCAACAAGCCTTCGCACGTACTTGTAGGAGTGCAGATCTGCATCATCGTGCGGGTTTTTTTCGCACTCACGCGTAGGTGCGTTTTGCAAATTCACGCAGGCACGCACTCCTTTCATACAAAATCACGCACGGTACTACAAGACTCAGTGTGCCATCCTAGCGTGTTGCCCCGCACACACACGCGTGATTGCATGTTTCTCCGCATGTAGGTGCGTGATCTGCATGAACACGCGTGGATGCTTCATCAGTGTGTTGAACTGTGCATGTTTTCTATACAAACGGAGATACTTACAAGCAATGTTAAGGCACGGATTCACGCACTACGCTGCGGGGTGCGTGGCAGTGTGATAATCGCTCACTTAGATAAAATGAATACGTGCAGCTTAGCCAATTGTTATGTTTCTCTTGCATTTATTCATCGTCCGTAAGATTATAATAAAACAAAAGCATTGTTAATATGAATAAACTTTATTACTACAATAAAAGGATATAGATTGAACCGCGGTTTGTAACAAAACATTCAACAATATACTTTGGAACCGAACAGGTAAACACTTTGGGTACCGACATTATTATGCCCTAACTTATATTAAAAAACAGACCAGTGTTTCTCAAACTACATAAAATTTACCGTACCGATACAAAAATCATCAACAATCAAATTGCGCTACAACAATGTACTGTTTGTTCAGGATATTTTATATAAATATTATATAGCACAAAGTGATTGCGATTATCTTAAAAATAACGATAATAATTCTTTACAATACCTACTTTGACTTACAGACCCTCGCGAAGCTCGGGGCTGTTTCTTAAAATAATTTAATACAGATCTTCCAGCACCATATTTATTTAAATCGGATCCTACAGGTTTTTACTTTAGAGATTTCCAATTTAATCTCACCATTTCCAATAAATATACTTGTGAAAATTTAATAATATAATATTAAAATTGTGTGATTAGGTCTAAATTCCATTTCCGACACTGGCCCCCTCTCAATTGTAATAGCCTTAATACTAGGTTTTTTATTTCAATTTAAAATAAGGCTCTATCTTGACAAGGCAAAATATATATTCTTCATAAGTAATCTGTAATTTGTGTAGACATTTGTTAATTTATTTTCATTGATATAGTAAAGCCCTGTAAAGCTCATCATTAAAATCTCGTATAGGAACCGTCAAAAGCTCTCCTTTTTAATAAAACGTAACAATCAATTAAACTTTACATAAAAATCAACAATATTATTTAGTTTAATATCTATGTGGGACTAAAAAAATGTTTGAAAAACAAAAAACGCAACAAATGAAATAATAAAGAGTAACATGATAATTTCGACATTTGGAATGCCACAATATTGACGAGTTGTTAAGATATTTATTATACATAATATTTTATATATCACCTATATTACAATACAATATCTACAGCCTAGCTTTTCTATTCTAAATACATTTGGTCTTTGGATGAGCATGTCACATTATGGCTTGTGTCATCGTTTGTAACTTTAAAAAATATAAGTGCACTTTTCGAATTTCGTAGGTACTTGATCATTTTTTTTTTCATTATAAACCCTAATCTAGACTAGACCTGCAAACGAAATCTTCACGCCGGCAACCTTAACATAGGAGATAGAATAAAATCACAGAAACCCCTTAAAATCCATTACAAAAATAAACAAGAACAAAAATTTGAGAAACACTGTTCTTAAAAACATGTAATCTACTACATTTATATTGACATTTATTTTATAACTTAAAAATGGTTTCAAAATGATCTTAAACATTTTAGATTTTTTTTTGCTTTTTCTCACATGAAATTCGTGAAATTTTCGATAAACTTCAGGTACCTAATAGGGACAAGATTAATCTAATCAGTGTACGTTTAATCGAAATGATATTATTTTTTTTCGATTTTTTTTGATGAGTAAAACATTTTTCAATGACGCTCGATAAATAATAATTATGAAACAATGATGATATATTTTTAAGTTAAAACTAACAACACCTATTCAAATATTTTTATCACAAAGAAAAGTTTGGCGAGTTTGACTCGCGTGATACGGCCGGTATTCTGAGGCCTCATCTGGCAACTCTAAATATTACTATCATCACCTCTTTCGCCAATTGCTCCATCATCTTTATAAATAACATCACGTTTCCTTATTACAAAAGATTTGTCTATACCCCATAGAGTTGTTGCTTTATTACTTCAGGCAAGTATAAAATCTTCCAAAAAGAGAAATATATCTTTTTGTTTTTTTTTTTCTTTTTGGTTGGGACTTTTGTCGAGCTATTGCTTATAAACCGTTTACTAAATATACGCTCTGTAATAAATATGTACAAGGGATTGCACGGGCACTATCTTAAGGTTTTCTACAATAGCATTAACACATGTCCCAATCATAGGCTGGAAATAGTTTTACCATAGAGTTTGTCATTCTGGCCTGACACTATCATCCAAAGAGAACTGTCAGCCACACATAGTTTGATGATTCACATATGCCTCAAAATAGCTCACTATCAAAAGGCAAGCTTTGGTTCAAACTATAGCTAACAGATCTGGCCTATTTTCATTTATTTGGTCTATTCGAGGCCAATTAGCTACTCATTCGATTATTTGCTAGTACACGCGAACGCAAGCAAATATGGTGTTACAATTCGCCACTTATTGAGTCATTATATTCGATCGCACGCTACTGACAGCCCGCCACAAATATTAATAGCAACGTCAGGCCACAGTTTTATTTTTAAACATATAATTTAAAGCTACTGATATAATTTGTATTTCCAGCCTTATTCAAAATTTTACATAATATTTCCTTCCTCCAGTTGCCATAACATTAGTTGTGATAAATTCGCTTTATACAAAACACGTGACTCCCGCCACTAATATATAATATAAATATATTATTATATAAATGATAATCATTGCACGAATGCAATTAAACGAGAAATAAGTCACCTTAAAAATGCAATGCAGTCTATGCATGTGGTGTCTTACGTTTTTTTTTAAATCTCTAAATTATTAAGGCGATTCAAATAACCTAGCTTTACATATAATGAGGTTTACAATTATCTTAAAATGACTTATTTGTTTGGCGTTTTGTTACCTTTATGATGTGATGAAATATATGATAATGGCGTCGTCAAATCCTGCGACACCTTAAGATATCATAATTGTAATTTATTTGTATGTGTTCTTACATTAAAATTCATTATGCTTTGTTGTTATTCGTGAGGACATAAATCTATCACTCTTACCTTTGCTAGTCCTAACAAAGCAATATTTAGCAGCCTAAATGACGTAACTAAAATAAGGTATACATATAGTTCTTTTTTTTCTATTTTCAATATAAATAGTACTATAGCTACGTTATAAAAACTACGTTAAAAGTGTACAATAATATTATTTTTTATGCGTACAATGTAAAATTAGATCTATATATAAATATTATCTGATTACAAAGTAAATAATATTTGGAATATTTGTTAAGGCTAGTTGTGTTGGTATCTTATACCATGGAGGCGTTGGACTCGCTTGGGTTGGCGGGCATGGTCTGTGTGGCGCACGAGTCGTCCAGCTTCGACGTGTTGGACGCCACCTCGGCCAGCGTGGCCAGCGCCAGCAGGTCCACGCCCAGCGGCGCCTGGCGGCAGATCTCCATGCTCTGCACCGCGGTGCGCGGCGCTTCCGTCGCTATCATGATCTCCGGACTGATGTTATGCGTGTTCAAGTCCACGGTGGAGACCATGCTGTTGATCTCGAAGCGCGTGATGCTGATCTTGCGCGGCTTCCGCTTCTGGCTGCCGATGACGTGGTCGCGCCAGTGCTCCGCCATCTGCCGCCGGTCGTCCAGCATGGACCTAGGAACTGAATTGACTATGTGTGAAGACTCCAGCGCTTTCGGCTTCAGGTTGATGGTTTTCTTCTTGCGTTTGTTTTCGCGTTTCTTTTGTTGGAACTTCTCTAAGCTAAGTGAGGGCAGAGCTCTAATTTTAGCGTCTAAGTCGAAGTCGGCAGCCTTGAATGTTTTGTTACCATTATTGTCGGGTTCAGGCGTGTCGGTTGTCTCGAATTTGTCGTTGCTGTCAGTTGGCTTCTCGTTTATAGAGTTGTTATACTTGGGCTCGTCCTCGGCGGCGTCGTCGTGCAGACTGCCAGGGTCCCAGCTACAGGCGGCGCTGTAGTTCTCGTCTGGCTTGTCCGAGTCCCTCTTCTGTCGCTTGTTCACGATGAGCCCCCCAACAGCCATGAACTCCTGGTACCTCTTCCCCTTGCACGATCTACCAGATTTCATGTTTTTCTCGTCATCGGAATAGTTCCTCTGATAACCGTACTCGTCGTCTTTAGCAGAATACCTCTTATCAACTATTTGGTCTATCACATCTTGGTTCGTGAACTGGTCGTTGGGTACACCGTAGTATATCGTCTTCTTGTCCTCTTCAAAGTCTTCCTCGAACAGGCGGGAGGTCTCAGTGAGTGCATTCTGTAGCTCACGTATGCTCTCTTCATTTTGAGGACCTTTCGCCTTGGCCCTCTCTATAAAGTTATGAGATCTGTATTCGTTTGGTGTTGAGATCGCGTTGAACTTAAAGCATGGGGGTGAGTAGTAAGGGTTTGTGGTTTGAGTTTCAGTCTTAGTGGCTAGGAGGCTGCTGAGGCCTCCCATTTGGGCTTCGTCGGCTAGTTTGCCGGGCGTGAACATGGAGAGTGGTTTAGATTCCGCTTCATATGGTTCGTCCTTAGATTTCTTGTTGAAATCTACTTTGGTGGAGTTATTGTTAGTTTTCTCCAGTTCGTCGTGGTGTTCGCTGTTGGGGGACTCTATGGGCTTGTCGTTGGCCTCTCTGGGCCGCGAGGACAGCGTGCGAAGCGGTGGCGCGGGCAGCTTGTACCACTTGAAGTCGGGATTAGCGCTGAAGAAGGCGTCTTTATACTGGAGGAACAGAAAACTACGTGTAAGTATACTAGCAGAAAATATATTCTACGAAGAACATTGTCGTAATATACCTGCTTAGCAAGACCTGTGTAGCAAGCCTTTTCTTCCTTGTCCAAGTTTGCCCACCACTCGCCGAGGATTTTAGTAATGGACCTGCAATGTAACAAATTGCTTCAGTTGGTAGAGTGTTAAACCGTGTAAACTCTTGTATCTTATCAGTTTTATCAAATGGAGAAACATACTTGGAGTGTTTGTAGGAATATATTTTTACTTTTTTAATTAAAGTTTGATAAAATTAAGGTTTTTTTTTAATCTACCTCTCTAGGCTTCCTATCCATCAATCCATCTAAGAATTGATGACTCATTGGCGAATATTTGTGCACTTTTTATTTTTTTCTGCGATTTTGTCTGCAAGAGTGAGTTTCGTCTTTGATACATCCAGAAATGCACTGGAGTCGATTGAGAGGCGAGCCAAGAGTCATCGGCAATGATGCACTTGTGGAGTCGAAACTCCAAAGTTTTGAGCATCGCTGCTGAGTTGCTAGTCTGTCAGTTTTCTATCGTTTACATTTCGGGGAGTGTGCACTGGAATTGCACAATCTAATTCCGCCAAGTCCGTTCCATCATCGGACTACAAGACGTACGGCGTTGCGTCACCGGTACATAGTTGACATCCCACCCACACGCACAAAGCGTTTTGGGAACACATTTATTGTGCGTACAGCCAAGGAGTGGAATTCCCTGCCAGAGTCTGTGTTTCCTGATAGCTACAACTTGGGGGTGTTTAATTCAAGAGTAAATAGGTTACTTCTAGGCAAGCGTGCTCCATCGTCGACCACATCATCGCTTACCATCAAGTGAGATGGTAGTCAAACGCGAGCCTATCAATAATAATAATAAAAAAACAGAAAGCTTTTGGTTGGATGCTGGACTGCTAAGGCCTGAAACTGCATAAAGCGGGCTCACGCACGGTTCCATACAAAAATGCTCGTGCAACGAAGCGCTTTTGTTAGAGAACCCCGCGGGGGCCGCTTTATGCAGTTTCATTTCAGTGCTAATAAGCAAACAAACAGGTCGGTCTGGAAGTTTTTGGTGTAATTAAAAGCGAGATATTTCAGTTACTGTCGCTGCAATACTCAACTTTAGGTGGAACTTGACCATAGGCACCCAATAAAAGAAATGGAAGAAGTGGTAGTAAAAACATTATTTTTCATATTAGCCCTTTTGAATATATCGATCAAGAATTCGAGAGAGCATGAAATACTGAGTAAAATCGTGGTCTTTTCTTTATGCCCTTTGGGGATTTCTGAAAGAAAAACCGTAGTCCTAGAAAGTAAAGGGCAAATTATTGACATGGGTGGATTTTAGTCGGTAAAGTCTGACACGCCCTCTCGCTTCACAATGGAGCGGGAGAAGTCATAGGACGATTTACCACCTCAAGAAAAAAAAAAGGCTTTTATAGCGGAATTAGTCGATAAGTTATTATTATTCTGTTACTTGGTGTGATTGATGTGTTAGTTAGTTAGCCCATTTATGTCCCACTGCTGGGCGAAGGCCTCCCTCTCCTTTTTCCACACACCTCTGTCTTCGGCCATTGATGTGTTATGTTCAAGTACTGAGTAACTAACTGTTTATTTTATCAAATCCTTACTAATATTGTAAAAGCAAAAGTGAGTTTGTTTGTTTGTTACGTCTTTACGCCTAAATGGCAAAACCGATTTTGATGAATTTCGGTACAGAGATAGCTGGGACCCTGGAGACGGACATAAGCTATATTAATAAAAAAAGTGAGAAAAGGGGGACAAAGAGTAAAAAAATAAACGAGGGCGAAGCCGCGGGTAAAAGCTAGTCTTTCTATAAAAACATAAGTACCTGTTCTCCAGATTAGGGTATTTATCGCGCACGACGCTCCTGTGTCGCTTGCAGAAGATGAGGAAGGCGTTCATCGGGCGCCGCGCGTGGTGCGCAGGCTCGCCGTCTTGCTCCTGGTCGTGCATTTTAAACTATCTGGAACAAGTCAATGGTACAATCAGAACCTTTACCTTTCCACTTGGCTTTTGCAGAAATAATATAGGACGAAGACTGATCGAAAATCTGGTGAATGCGAGACGAACAGTAACTGTCGATGTAGCAGCGCTCGTCATATATCTTCATTGCTAGTCCTCCCCAAGCTCGTGCCTATGGTGACAAATGCATTGCTGATCATTCTGCATGTCATGCACCTGCATATTTGGGAGGAATTTTGAAAGTGGAGCCAGTGTCTGAAAAGTTGAAAGGGAATGTGAAATTGAATGATGTTGAATCATTTAAAAAGACCATATCATGGTCATGTGAAGAGGAGAGATGCAACGCGTGTTAATAAAAGAGTTATGAATATACATGTAGATAGACACAAAGAAATGCCAAAGAAATGATGGATGGATAGTGTGAAGAGAGATATGAAAGAAAAAGGAGTTAGTGATCGCATGACTGCTGACAGGATAGAATGGAAGATAAAAGCATTTTGCGCCGACCCCAAGACATATGGGACAAGGGCAGGAAGATGATGACGATGATACACCTGCATGTTTTCCATCAATGGTGTTTGGTATCGTCATCTCCACATTTTCTTGTACTGACGCATAAATAGTAGTGTACATTGTAAGTTTCATACAATGTCTACGAATAGACTACCGTCATTTTTCGTAGGTGTAAGTATTTTTAGGAGATGAGTAAATGATTTCACCTGTACTAGTCCTTGCGATTTAAATGCTTACGAAGATTACAGATAAATCCTCATTAACTAGTGCGCCTCACCATCATCGATTGCATCACTGCTTACGATCAGGTGGGATCGCAGTCAAGTTCTATATTATTTAAAAAAAAAATTGCTAGAGTTTTTGTAGATGTTTCCATAAAGTTACACTTACAACCGGAGGGTCTTTAAGGAAAGAGTGAATATGTCGTAGACATCCTTACTAATATTATAAAAGCGAAAGTGAGTTTGTTTGTTTGTTTGTTTGTTACGTCTTTACTCCTAAATGGCAAAACTGATTTTGACGAAACTTGGTATACGGATAGACCATGTCCTGGGATAGGACAGGATACTTTTTATCCCGGAAGTAGGTTCCCTTGGGATAATTTTCTGCTATCACGCGGGCGAAGTCGCTGGGAGCAGCCTAGCTAAGTACCAAATAATGATGCCACATAGGGACTAAAATTCAAAATCCTGCATTGTTTTTTAATATTTCTATGGCGCATTTAGAATATATACAACAGTCCGAAATCAACTGATGCCCAGTTGCCCGGACCTGACAAAACATACATCTGATCGGAGGCGGATCCTTTTTTGAACGCAAGTATGTGGAATGTATGTGAGGACTTTACACCTTAGAGCGTTACTACAAGCTCTTAACACAATCCATTTTCCGACCTAAATTGATTGAGGGATGGAGATTTTTATAACGTGTGTAGCTTCATTAAAAAAAAATCTATCCATCTCGCTCGCACGACTGACATTTTAACACGACATGGTAAGGCCATTGCTTTGCATATCTTTTTTTAAGGTGGGGAAAATCATCCAATGACATCCCCTGCTATTGGGCGGAGCGGGAGATAGTGTCAGACTTTTACTGACTAAAACTCCACACCTGTTCCTTCGTTGCCTTTCGTACTGGAACCGAATCTTCCTTTCAGAAGCAGATCCTTGGCCCCAGTTCAGCATACCTCTAAAGGATACTTCTAGGCAAGCATGCTCAACTCAATTCAAAATCTTTTTATTTCACATAGGCTTACATGGGCACTTACAAATCGTCAGAAGCTAGTGCACGGTTCCAAATGATCGTTACCTATGAAGAAGAGCCGACAAGAAACTCCATGGTTGACCACATTTTTAGAAAACTAGATAATATGATAGAGGACATTAATAGCTTGATCTAATAAAGTAATGGAACCTGTTTAAGATAACGAGAGTGATTACATATTTAAGTTAATAGTAGCGACACTAAGTGGACGATAATTAGTGGTTGTACTGATTAGGTAGTCGTAGTTAGAACAACGACTGTAATCTTCAAAAATAGAAGCTATTAGTGTTAATGCTGACAGATGTTGACCTACAGAATAGGCCAGTTCGGCGCGCCCACCAGCTCAGACGTGTGGCGACTCTGGTGTCTGTATGGTGTCTAACTTGGTAGCTTAGAGCTATATTTTACCGGGACATCCTGGCGGCGCAACTGCTCGCGCCACCATGATGTCCCGGAGAAATATAGCCCTAACAGACACCTTTTATTCATTTGTTTTGGTGTACTGATTAACATTCAGCGTGTCATTTCAAAGTACCAACAGCTGTGTAACTAACCAAAGCCAACCAATAAACTTATCAGGCAATATCATCATGATAATGAATATAAATCAATGTCTCTATATGATAGAAAAACTTTAAACCAGTTTAGTGGGCCTTGTCTTTGGGTTTTTCAAAGTATTACTGTGGTATTACTGTCGCGGAAAACCGGTACTTGTCGATAAAAAATATGTATAAACAACATTGTATATAAAGAAAAAGATAAAGACTCCAAGTAGAACACAGAGGTAAAGTTTCTTTTTGTTCGTAGAATGTTATCGTGGTCGCTTACAATGGGCTTCATCAGAAGACTTAAAGTCACCCACCGGGCAATGGAAAGGGCTATGCTTGGAGTTTCCTTGCGTGATCGAGTCGGGAATGAGGATATCCGCAGAAGAACCAAGGTTACCGACATAGCATGAAGAATCGGCAAACTTAAGTGGCAATGGTGCCCTGCCCATTGCCACTTAAGTTTGGCGATTCTTCTTATTGCTCGCAGAACAGTTGGCCATTGGGGCCGAAAGGTTCTGTAATGGCGACTACGTACTGGAAGACGTAGCGTTAGAAGGCCTCCTACAAGGTAGACACCGATGACCTAGTGATGGTCGCGGGACTCCGATGAATGCGAGACGCACAGAACCGGCTATTATGGGGATACTTGAGGGAGCCCTATTTATTTATTTATTTATTTATTTATTTATTTATTTCTTTATAAATGTCCAACAGTGGACGTCTTTCGGCTGAAATAATGATGATGGTATTGCCATTGTCTATTTGACGCATCCGTGAGACACACAATAAGGACGTATTTTTTAAATTAAGTAGTGTAGTGTGTTTCTATAGTTTTTCTTTTTTGACTTTTTTAATTTTTAGGCAAATTTAGAAGTGTCAAAGTTCATACAAAATAGGAGATTTTCAGAGGTTTTTACTGGATTAGTTTTACACAAATTTAAAAATTGGTTTCTTTACAAACCTAGATAATATCCACAAGATACTGGGTTTCCAAAATATCTAATGAAAAATGTGTAATAACGTCATAATCAGTTATGAGCGGCTGTATGAAAAACAGTGAAAATGTGAGTCATGATGCACCACCTTAAGTAGTATTTTATGTGCCAAATAAACGTGTTTTCTTTCCTCCTTTTCTTTATGATTGCGTTTTTTTTTAATGATTTTTGTACCTACCCCTTCCCGTACAGTAGTTCCACAGTCAGCAAAGACCAGCGTCAGAGCAGAACATTGAGCTGTATCACCTGTTATCAGCGATATCAGGTTTCTTTGCCAAGTGCAGTTTCCTAACGTGATAACGATAACGGGGGTCGATGAACGCTGTAGGTTACTTTGCTAGATCCTATGTTGTTTTATTTGTTTATTTTTGCATAGCTTCTTTGAAATGCAGTTCGAAGAATTCTTTTACACTAGCTTGAAGGAAAATTGCTTCGAACAGAAGCGTCATTCGGCAGATATTGAGTGTTTTTTTATTTTTTTTTCTAAAGAAAAAGTCAGGATTCCGATTCCGATTTCCGGCCACCGTAGGCGTAGGCGCGGGCTTGCGGATGGTCCGGTAACTGTCCGGACCATAGATATAAGAAAGGAGTTATTTATATTTCTATGGTCCGGACCGAGACCAACTCGGCGCGCACTGTACCCGCGCGCCTCAATAAGTTGTCAGCAACAGCAGGGGCCCAGCTGGGTCGAAGGACGAAGCCTACTGGGGCCAGGGTTAGTTTCGAAAGAGTAGCTAGAGCCCCAGTATGAAGGCACGAAGGAACGCGCTCCGCACGAGAGCGGGGGTGTCATTGGTGATTTTGTGGCCTAATGTGAGCCTATCACACTAACAATAAAAAGGCTAACGTTTTTGAGTGTATGTTTGTTACTTCTTCACGCTTGAACGGCTCAACGAATTTAGACAAAATTTGGCACACGGGTAGGCCATCTCCTGGCACAACACACATAAGACAATTTTCTACTTTCAGTTTGTCCGGAATTCCAGATGGTGCATTTTTTTTAATATAGAAATCGTCATATAATTCCCTCGCTTCATAAAAACGATAGATAGGTCCTTTTCCACCTGATGGTAAGCGACAATGTGGTCTAACATTGGGTTATGACAGTAGCTGTTTCGTTTTCGCATTTATGAAAGAAAAAGATGTCGTTGATGTGTCTAAACTAGTCCACCCTACGCCTCTGAGCCACAAGAAAAATCCAAACGGCAATTAAATGTATTTTTGCATAGATTTTTATCTAGTTTGAAGGACAGTCTCTCAAAGCTACAATGGAGCTTGAGAAGTTCCACTCGACGTCGCTAGCCGACACGATAATAAATGCTAGAAGATTTTTTTGCATGTTTTTGTACAGTCCGGTATGTCTGTCTATGAGTCTAGATAACAAAGCTTTGTTTTTCGAATAAGAAAGAGAAAGATACTGGTAAACAAGCTGATATTACAAATTCAAAATAAACTCCTGCTGCTGACAACTCCTTGAGGCGCGCGGGAACAGTGCGCGCCGTCGACGTCTTGGACTCGTTCCATTACCGGACGATCGGACAGCGAGCTACCCATGGCTCGCCGTCCGCGAGCCCGCGTCTACGGTGGCCGGAAATCGGGATCGGAATCCCGGCGGCGGCGGCGAGGGCGCCGTAGCCTGATGCGCCGACCGCATCAGGCTACGGCGCCCTCGCCGCCGCCTCCTCCTTTACGAGGAGGCGACCGCCTGCCATTCCTCCTCGCTCCGGACCATGGCCTCGACCAGGGCCCGGCGCGAGAGGTCTCCGCCGCCGATCGCCCCCACGAGGGCACGGTGATGCTCCGCCCAGGCAGGGCACACCTCGACTGTGTGCTCCACCGTGTCCTCCGGGCGTTGCGCACAGTGGCGACACCCGGGCGTCTCTTCCGATTTGATCTGAAACAGGTACCTCCCGAACGTGCCATGTCCGGTGAGAACCTGCCTCACGCGGTAGGTAAGGACGCCGTGAGGTCTTTCCAGCCACGCCTCAAAGAAGAACTTCCGTCTTTAAGGGGATGCAACTCGACACACATTTTCACTGTTTTTCATACAACCGCTCTTAACCGATTATGACGTTATTATTTTTCATTAGATATTTTAGAAACACAGTATCTTGTGGATATTATGTAGTCTTCTATTTAATTTAATTTGTGTAACACTAATCCAGTCCACCTCTGGAAATCTGAACACTTCATAATTTACTCAAAAGTCAAATAAGTAAATTATAGAAGCCTTGCAAATTTTATTAAGATACCTAAATGACGACAATTTAAAAAAAAAAACTTTTAAGGGTTTAAAAAAACCTGGAACCAGTTTTGTAAAATATTCGAGTAAATCACGGAATTCCTGAATACTAACAGACTTTTCAGGCATTATCTCTCTTTTTTCACGTTGCCTTTTCGTCAAACATCGCGTTGGATTGCGTTAGATGAAGTAACAAGCTTTTAAACCATGCTCGATGTTGACGATAGGCGACTGGAAAAGCAGCCTCTTAAGTAAAAAAACTTCAAAAGTATGAAATCCGCTGAGGAATCTCATTTCGCTCTTAGCTGTCAAAAACAGCAACAACCAATCATTCCAATTAATAAATTCCAAGTCTTTACAAACAATTCATAAAGGAAAAATGGCTAGTCATCACATAGCTAATATCTTGAGATACGTGTACACTACACACAGTACCGTAACCAGCCTTTTATGCGCCAGGTGCGAGCAACTGATAATGATAACTGCGCCCCTTGAAAAATTACAATACCAACAAAAAGGACTAGGTATACATATTATGTTTGCGCCCCTTCGGGGACTGCGCCCTGTGCCTAGACACCGCTGGCACCGCTCTATTTACGGCACTGACTACACATACCAAATCCGGTAGCAAAGATATATCACAAATAAGTTCCACATTTTTTTTTATCAGAAGAACATAAACACATTTGTTATGTACGCCGAGATAAACAAAGCATATAGCATCAGTTATATATATATATATATATATATATGTATATTTATGTTTCTACATAGATTTGTTAGCACGTGTAACAAAACGTGATGGCTGAAATACTGGGTTTGGAGATTAGCTTTATTTAGGTTTTTTATTGGTTTGTGATAGAAAGCTGCTTCAATTCTTTCAGACATAGGCTACGCGGGCGAAGCTGCGGGCAAAAGCTATCTAGTTTTAATTATAAAAGAAAGATAGGAAAG
This sequence comes from Mythimna lalbum, assembly GCA_949319445.1. NCBI lineage: Eukaryota > Metazoa > Arthropoda > Insecta > Lepidoptera > Noctuidae > Mythimna > Mythimna lalbum. Next base: position 20,898,794 of record OX439355.1, read on the forward strand.
GTTCTGGAGTGGCGGCCTCGTATCGGAAGACAGAGCGTTGGAAGGCCTCCTACAAGGCGGACCGATGACCTAGTGAAGGTTGCGGGAAGCTTAGAATCGTTCATTGTGGTGACACTTAGAAAGAAAAGAAGAAAGAAAGAAAAACATTTTATTTGCCGGAATGGCCAAAAAGTATTTACAAATTTTTAAGTGCATTCAAAAAAAAAAGGTGAGGCCTATGTCGAACAGTGGACGTCTATCTGCTGAAATTATGATGACGATGATGATGAAAAGAATTGAAAGAAGATTCTCACGAAATGGCCGTACCTTAATTATTTTTTTTTTGGTTGGCTAAAACATCCAAATGACATCCCCCGTCTTTAGACGAGACGGAGTTAGTGTCAGACTCTTACTGACTAAAAAACCCACTCTGTTTCTTCCTTAATATCTTATGATATGATTCTTCGGTAAGTAATTTATTGACGGCCACGTTTGTAAGTAACGAAGGTACTAAAATTAGGTTAATACATCAATGATTCAACACGAGCAGTTTGAAACCGATAACGAGGTAGTGGAGTACGGTAGGGTTGGCGATAACAAAACAAGATCAAAAAATGTTCTAGGTACTACCGCGGTCATTTCTGCCTGAACACTTAAAATAATTTTCGCAATCCTGCAGCGCGACGCTAAACCAAACCCATTGAAGTTTTCGTTTCGTGTGCAAGCAAAAATGAACTTAGCGGTGGTCAGGCAGAAGTGTCTTTGATGGTACATAATAGGACATCAATTTAGATTTATGGTAAGTAGACAAGGCCGCTATTCTAACTGCTACTAAATGATACAACAAAAGTATCCAATAAATACTATCCATGTTCTAGCTGGCTCCACAATTCAGACGTTTGCAAAATGGCTCCTCAATGGAGCCATTTTTACATTGATATAACTTTGGATATGTTTTACTACCAGAATTTGGCTTACAAAATTATCTGCTTTCCTGCTAAATAAAGGGCGCGTTTCCTTTAAAAACCTCAGTACAAACGAACATATTTCACTAGCGTTTTACGAGCGTTTACGCTTCTTTAACGTCTATGCAGCGCCAACTTTGCGCAGACGCGACGTTAACATAGCAAGATTCTTGCGTACACCTCAAACCGCAGCATGTGTGCGACGTTAACGTTGCGTTCAGCAGATGTAACGCTTGCCACAAAAAACTCGCGACGTTAACGTCGCTTCTGCGCAACGTTGTCGCTGCGCAAACGTTGGAGAAGCGCCAACGTTTGTAAAACGCTAGTGGGATAGCGGCCTTTGGAAGATCCTTTCTTTTACTTCTTACTGGCGATTATCATATAAAAAAACGATCATTGGGAATTTGGTTTTTTTTTTTAAACAAATTAAAAGCAGATTTCAGCATTCTAGCAGCCAAGAAAAGGCTCCAAAACGTGCAATTATCTCTGGTCCTAAATCTATCCATCCAGTCTCCCATATGACTCGATCCAAGGTCACCATCACCATCCTGAGTTCCTGCCTTGTCCTATGTTTGGGTCCTACCCATATCCTGTCACCCGTCACGCTATCCCTTCCTTACCTTTCATCATCAACATCTTTTATTTGACCTCCATTCGTCAACATGCATAACTAGTTCCTAGCTAAAGTACCCAAAGGAAAACTGACGTCTAGTACAAAGCAATGTCAGCTTATTTCTTTGTTATAGTTTCTGATAAGTCTTGTGACAACCCTGACTAGCTGACAAAGAGGAATGTGTGTTAATTATGCGTTCACGATATTCTTTTTCCGTACTGATGCGAGTTAGCCAGGATATTGTTTAAGCCTGCATTGAGAGTGAATTGTTTTTCAATTCTATTGAAGTAGCTTGACCAAAAAATTAATAGGTACAGAAGTCAATCTACATACAAAGTGCGCTCGAGCAACGCACACATAGACGCCGCTCACGGACACGATATCTCGGTAGCGTCTCGGGCCACTCGTCGAACAGTTCCGGCTCAAACGCTCATTAGTGTACGTCCACCGAGCGTAGGTATAAAAAGTGAAGTAAATGAGATTGTCTTCTGTACCTATCTATTTCGTGGCTTGACGTCAACTCACACAATATGATTTAAAATAATCATAAGATGTAAAAATGACGGAGAATTTTACAGAACATAAAAGAGGTTAAGTTAACAGTCATATATCAATTTAACGACAAGTTTTAACTGTCCCATAAATCCCATGAAAATGGCAATTAACTTTACCATAAAAAACGCAAAAAATACGATATGTCTTCTAATAAATATACTCATCTTGTCCCAAATCTGAAGGTTATGTCCCCTATATCACATCGAAATCCCGTTCGTCTAACCTTGACCCAATGAGTCGAAGTGTGCCGAGGTTGGCCGAAGGGGCAACGGCCCGTGAAAGTGAAAACTCGTGCGCACCGACCGCAGGTCGCATGCGCAAAGCGAAGCTTTCGACTTTTTAGAGTGAATGGAACCGCTGGAATTTGGGTTACATCATTTTTGTAGCTGTGGGAAAATATTCAGTTTAGCGAGGAATTTGGATTATTTTGAACACATTTAAAAAAGTTCCATGCTTTTGCAATTTTTTTTTTATTAGAACTTGTAAATCTACGAGCATACCTACTTACAGGCTATATGTATTGTGATTTTTATTGTTTATGTTTGAAACTGTTTGCTCCGTCACTCAAGGTTCATTGGAAGACAACATCTGTTTGGCAATATTGCTGAAAAGGTTCATTTCAATAATGGCGGAGATGTGACGCACACTCAAAAAAATAAATAAAATGAATATAATAAAATAATTTTGTTACGTCATGATTCATTGATACTTTTTTTTATTCGTGTTTACTTACGCTAAATAATTATTTTTCTTTTCAGATTTCTCATAAACACTCAAATGTTCAGTAAAGTTATAATATACCATTCAATTAATGAAAACGTAAAAAGAGATTAACCCACACATCTCGCTAAATATAAATCTTCAATTTATCGCTCAAAGAACATCTGAAAAATTTAAAGCATTTTCTTGCCAGCCAGTCTCAAATTCCATCACAAATGCAATAATTGCACTAATTTAGTTAAACAACTAAATACGAACAGGATACATCGCGTTTAACAATTCGATTAAGAACGCCTTGCACGCATTTAAACAGGTTCAATGTTCTATCAAAAATTGTTTCTAAAGACAAGGTTACCCCCTCCTTAAGTCACAAGACTAACTGCAGTTACTTCAACAGCGTAATAACAACGGTTGGTTCATGTTTGGTTAGTCAGTCATGCAGTTAAATCGGTTCTAACTAACCGTATCATGAATTTATTAGGAACTCATTATGGAGTATTATAACATCTTTAGAAGTAAGTACGTAAAACCCCTTTTACGTACTTACTTCTAAATAACTGTTTGGCATTCAAAACACGATTTTTATTCTACATCTTTATACTTGTGGAATAATAACTGCAGAATTGCATCCAATTAACAGGCAACAAGTTATTAAAACCATGGATTATATTTTAAAACAAATAATTTTATAAAAAGAACAAAGTTGCATCCTCTCAAGCCAGTACTACGATTAGCAAAAACAAAATAAAAACAGATTCGACATTTAAAAGTTGATCGCGGCAAAAACCAATAACAAGCTATTGTTATTTAATGAGAACTGAGACGATGTTAATAATTTATTATAACATTTTACAAGTGCGACTAACTTATCTTTGCATTCCACGGTGGCGCCACTTGCTAAAGAAATATGTCAAACAGCTGTCAAATCACCTTCACAATACTCTAGTTCCCAATTTCGCCACCCGCAAAGATAAGTATGTCTGTGTTTGTATTCAGTTAGGTTTTTCAAATGTTGCCATAATCCAAGGTCAGTCTTGTCAAAATGCTATTCAAGGTCGAGGTTGGTCGCCATCTTTGCAAAGTTTACGTCGACAAGGCCATTCTGTTATGAAATAATAACGCTAAACGATTTGACAAGTGCGTTAATCGCTGCCCGATTGTTTCTGTTAGGAAAACAAATGGTTCTTATGTTTTTATTACTTGTTATAAGACAAAGTTAGTTTATATTACCGACACGAATAACAATGAGGAAGGACTTTATCGTTAAAAATAATCACTTCAGTCAGTATTAAGTATATTTTTATAGTTTATAAAACAAAAAGAAAAAACAAATTAAATACAGAGCTGCCTTTTAATTCAATTCAACATCGTTTTATTTCACATATACCCCGTTCCTGCTAGCTTTCATACCGGGGCTCGAGTTTCCTTTCAGATAACCCTGGCCCCAGTAGGCTTCAACCCAGCGGAGCCCCTCCTGTTGCTGACAACTATGCACATTACTTTGATTTGATTGTTAATTCGTGACTTTTGTAGCTAAATCCAAAACAATTCCTTGACAACTCCTTGAGGCGAGCGGGAACAGTGCGCGCCGTCGACGTCTTGGGCTCGGTCCGGATAGTTACCGGACGATCGGACAGCGAGCTACCCATGGCTCGCCGTCCGCGAGCCCGCGTCTACGGTGGCCGGAAATTGGGATCGGAATCCCGGCGACGGCGGCGAGGGCGTCGTTGCCTGATGCGGTCGGCCTCCTCCTTTGCTAGCATCACTTCTTCGCAGAAGGAGGCGACCGCCTGCCACTCCTCCTCGCTCCGGACCATGGCCTGAACTAAGGCCCGGCGCGAGAGGTCTCCGCCGATGGGGGCTGACATGCTCTTTGAGATTAAAGTCCCTAAAAATATGCAAAATAGTTGATACTAGGCATACTTTCTTTCCGTAAAGTTTAGTGTTTAGCGTTATCAAACAGGAAGTGTGGGCCGCATAGCTCGCTGATTGTTGACCCCTCGCTTGCTTATTGTTTTAGTGTTTTGTTGAATGATAAGCGCACGCGCACTCGCGGGATATTTTAAAACTTTTCCGTATGACAACTGTTGAGACGCTTTTATTTAAATGGTTCTTATTTACTAGCTTAATTTTACGGGCTTATTAATTAATTTTAATGTATTATGTATAACATTTATTATTCACTAGCTTTTGCCCGCGCGGCTGCGCTCCCGCTCGTCTTTACTCCACACTACTATACCCAACTCAACCCTACTATACCCAGCCCTACCTTAAATAAAAAATGTCAGCCCCATCGTAACCTAAATGAAGCAAAATTACAATAACAAATTGATTACCTAAATGTTTTTTACGTTGAGCTACCGACACATTGCCATGTCAAATGTAATCTTAGCAGCATCACATCTAGGATAAGCCAGGATTTAAAAAAATAATCCTATATTAATTTTATTAGTGTGTTGCAATTTTGTCAGTATATTGTGGTAAGGTCATGTTCAAAGTCGCCCAGATGATCAAATAGTGTAGCGCCCTTGAAATGCCTATGACGAAGCGCATAAGTTAAGGACCACCCTTCATTTGGTTGACGATGACGGTCTAAAGAAAAATAGCAGTCATCTAGTTTATCCATATATTTTCGATAGGATGTCCCCGAACTCATTGGATGTTCCAATGACTTCGGGGACATTGTCTCAGATTTGACTGACTAAAACTTTATTTCAGAAACTCCCTGCGGCCCTAGCGGGGATCTACCAACAGGTATAGCTAAATATGATGACTGCTGGTGGTTCTGGTGGTGGAGCGGTGGCCCAATTTAATGCTATTAATATAGTTGTTGATGTTAAAGTTATCATTAATAATTTAATTATAACTTTAACACACAATTTATCAATTTGTCAAGAGTTGATAGTAGCATTAATTATAGCAGTAGTTAAGGCTGTCACAAGAAGTGTCTATGAAGGTCAGCCTAATGAAATATAATGACAATTTCTATACGTATTGATCCTTATTAAAAAGAAAAAAACAAGTATTTGATAAGGCCTATTGTTCACGGACGAGTAGCTTCAGAGACGCGTATTCACCATTACCCGCTTTTTTTTCGGTGTGCAATAATCATCCTATGGTAAACGCTCTTGGGTGCAGCGGGAGATAGTGTCAGACTCTTACTGACTAAAAACCCCACCCCGTTCCTTCTAGCCTTCATACCGGGCTCGAGTTCCTTTCGAATAACCCTGGGCCCAGTAGGTTTCGACCCAGCTGGGCCCCTCCTGTTGCTGACAACTCCTTGAGGCGCGCGGGAACAGTGCACGCCGTCGATGTCTTGGGCTCGTTCCGGACAGTGACCGGACGGTCGGACAGCGAGCTACCCATGGCTCGCCGTCCGCGAGCCCGCGTGCTATTATACGCTTGGTGTACGCCTGCTCTCTGTCGACGAAGTGACGTCGTGTTGTTGAGTCGATAGATTCTCAGGCGAATTTCACACTGCCACGCACGACGCAACCTAGCGCGTGAATGCGTGCTTTAACATTGCTTGTAAGTTTCTCCCTTTATATTGAAAACTAGCACAGTCCAAACCAAAGAAAATGCATCCACGCGCGTTCTTGCAGATCACGCCTTCAAGCGGAGAAACATGCGCACACGAGCGTGGGTGCGGGACAAGACGTAAGGTACGGCACACTGAGTCAGAGCCTGCGTGAATCTACAAAACGCAACTACACGCGTTAGTGCTTAAAAAACCCGCACGATGATCCAGATCTGCAATCGCGCAAGTACGCGCATAGGTGCGTTGACACGCCAGCCAGTAACCGCCATAGTCTTGTATATAAGTTGCGAGCAGGCATGCATCAAGCGTATACGTTTGATCTCTATGAAGAAGAACGGACGCGTATTCATCATTATGTATTTCTTCTCCATAGAGATTTGAAAGAATATGCAATTAGCATAATTTTTCGACCGGTTTTTCATATTAACTTCCTGACAATTTAGAAATGACTTTTAATGGTATATTTGAATTAAATACTTTGATTTGATTTACTGATGACCTTCTTAAACTTCTGAAAGTCGCATCAAATCCAAGCCAAGCAAGATACCTACAAAGAAGCTACATGTCCAGAGAACATCATTAAAATCATTTCCATTCAACCTTACCTATTGTCCGTCTCGTCGGCACGACGTTTGCTATTTTCCGATCACTCCTACAAACAAACAGTAACTCCAATAAAAACTATTTGTTCAGAACACGTTTACTTTCGTCTATTGATTTCAACACACGCGCCAATAGCGACCAAACGATATTACTATGAGAAACGAGAACCGCCGCAACGGAAGCCTAGCTATGAATAATTGAGTCAACAATTTTCCTTCCACTAACCATGCCACTTTAAACTTTATGGTAACTATTTTAAGTCGAATTTCTAAAGGAGATAAAATTATTACATTTATTTAGATGCATGTAGTCTTATGTCACTTCATTTTGTGACTCTATTTCGTTGTAATTGAGTGCAATTTGCGTTGTAATATGTGCTATACAGATTGTTTTACTTTTAAAGCTATAATTGGTATGTGTCAATAACAGCCGTTCGACAGTGGATAATGCTACGATCTATTAGAAACAACAGCCTCAAAATATTTGCCTAATAAAGGTTTAGCCATATCAAGGGCTGGTTGAAGAGTCTTTTGAAAGACTTAAGAGGGCCCTTCTCCACTCGCTTATCGTAAACGTCGAAAATGGTTTAAAAGCTTGTTACTTCATTTAATGCAATCCAACGCGATGTTTGACGAAAAGGCAACGCAAAAAAAGAGAGATAACGCCTGGAAACTCTGTTAGTAATCGGTAATTCCGAGATTTACTCGAAAATTTCACAAAACTCGCTCCAGGAAATAGCTGTATTTTTTAAACCCTTAAAAGTTTTTGGAAAAAGTTGTCATAATTTAGAATCTTAATAAAATTTGCAAGGTCTCTAGAGGATTACTTTTTTGACTTTTTTAATTTTTAGGCAAATTATGAAGTTTCAAAGTTCATACAAAATAGGACATTTTCAGAGGTTTTTACTGGATTAGTTTTACACAAATTTAGAAATTGGTTTCTTTAGAAACCTAGATAATATCCACAAGATACTGAGTTTCCAAAATATCTAATGAAAAATGTGTAATAACGTCATAATCAGTTATGAGCGGTTGTATGAAAAACAGTGAAAATGTGAGTCGTGATGCACCACCTTAAAGAAAAAGATCGACAAGACCAATAGTTACAAATGCTTGTATTGACTGGTTCACTTTTTTTCATCTAATGACATCCCCCGCTCTTGGGCGGAGCGGGAGATAGTGTCAGACTTTTTCTGACTAAAAACCCACTCCTGTTCTTTCGTTGCCTTTCGTAACGGGGCTGAGCTATCTTTCAAAGCGGTTGTCATTGGAAAATCATCCAATGACAACCGCTCTTGGGCGGAGCGGGAGATAGTGTCAGACTCTTACTGACTAAAAATCCACCCCGTTCCTTCTAGCTTTCATACCGAGGCTCGAGCTTCATTTCGGATAACCCTTGCCCCGATCGGCTTCAACCCCGCTGGGCCCCTACTATTGCTGCCAACTCCTTAAGGCGCGCGAATTGGGCTCGGTCCGGATAGTTACCGGATGGTCGGACAGCGAGCTATCCATTGCTCGCCGTCCGCAAGCCCGCGCCTACGGTGGCCGGAAATCGGCGGCTGGGGCGCTGTGAGCGTCGTTCTCTGTCTGTGTGGTTCTTTTCTCAAAAGACCATCTCAGACACTAATCTGCATGGTTCTCATATGATTTGACCACTATATGTTAAATTATATTTATTTTGCAAAAGAGATCCATTTCTATTACAAGAACTTCAACAATTCATGAAAGTTCATAGGTGATACATGCAGTTATGGCAAGTTTCCAATATGAAATGAAGCAGCCGCCATGCTGGTTAACTGACCTAGACCATAACCTGGTTTCAAGCAACAGGGTTACAGGGTCACCTAGGATTTAGGATCCCCAGTCGAGTCTTATTGTCCGGAGTGTAGCGTCAATGTTCTGAAGTTGGAGGGAAGAAGCGTAGCGTTTTGGGAACTCATTTATTGTGCGTACAGCTAAGGAGTGGAATTCCCTGCCGGTGTCAGTGTTTCCTGATAGCTACAACTTAGGGGTCTTTAAGTCGAGAGTGAATAGGTTACTCTAGGCAAGCGTGCTCCATCGTCGACCACATTAGCGCTTACCATCAGGTGAGATGGTGGTCAAACGCAAGCCTATCAATCCCCACCAACCGTGTTCCCACGTTGTCGTCGTGGTGGGGCTTGCGTGTCTCAATGACCTTGAGGGCTATGCCGGTAGAGCTACTCATGCCGGAAGGCCTCAAGCGAGAGACCAGACCAAGAGGAACACACGGCGGAGTCCAGTCGGACCGCCCGGAGGGTGCGCTGTCCAGGAGCGCTGGCACCAACAGCTGTCGGCGCCTTCTCGACAGCGAGCTCGGTTCGCCTCGGGTACGTGTCTGTTTATCAGACACGACCACGATGGCGAACGTGTATTGGGGACCCCACCCCATTGCCAAAAAGGCAAAGCTGTGATTCAGCCAAATCATGGACGCGACTCCTAAAAAGAAACTACCCCAGGAGGGTACCGCCTGCCCCGCAGGCGGAGAATCCCTCCCCGAGCAGAGCTCGGGCTGCCCCTCGTATTCTGGGGGGGGCAAAGAGCGCGCCAGATCCGCAATGGATCTGTTCCCGTCCTTCGTGGACGCAAGGAGCCAGGGTGGCTCACGAACCGGCAGTGCGGAGTCCCTGGGACAAGTTCCCAGCACGTCCGCGACGCCGGCGGAGACAGGCCGTAGTTTCGGCCTCAGGGAGGTGAGTGGAGATGCGGCGTCGGACTCTGATGCCGCGTCTGCACACAACTCGGAGGTAATGGAGGTGGAAGAATCCACCTCCATCAAAAGGAAATTCTTCCTTTTGCGCTCCGTGTCCGACGACGAAACGGGATCTGCCCGAAAAATCTCGTCCTCGGGGCGGGGCGCAGCCCGTCAAACGGGCAGAGGAAGAGGGGTCCCCGCTGAGAGCGCCAGAGAGGGACGCCAGGCCAGCCTCATACCGCCGGAAATCCCTACCGAGCTGCCGGAGGGAATGGAGGTGGCTATGGCCAAATTTAAAGAGGTCGTGGCAGCCGCCATCATGAGCGTGGCCAACAAACGGGAGAGGGTGGCCAAGAAGCGCTCCATCGAGCTGGCCAATACCACGATTGGGGGGGCTCTGGGGTTCGTGTTCGAGCCCTACGAGCTGACCCTGAAAGGGAGGATTGGCCGGCTCGAGGCCTTGGCCGGTCTGCAGGACTCCCCTCCTGCACAGTCACCGGAAGGACGGAGCACGGAGGCGGAAAGCGAGGTGCTGTCCCTGCTGCGGCAAGAGCTGGCTGCTGCCAGGGAGCAGCAGCAGCAGCAGCAGCAGCGCTTCCAGGAGCAAATCCAGCGCCAGCTTTCCGTCCTGGAGGGCATCGTGCTGCGTCCTCCGCTCGCGACCTCCAACACAAAAAGGGTGGCGTCATATGCCGCCGTCGCCGCGGCCACGACGACTACTGCACCCAGGGCAGGTCCGTCGGGGCAAGTCGCGCGTAAGGCCGCGGCGCCGGAAGCGGCGAGGTCGGGCCCGGTGACCAGGCAGCAGCAGCAGGGGAAGCCTGCCGCCCCCCCGAAGGGCAAGGTGGCGGCTGCCATAAAACCGGCGGGGCCTCCTGCCGCGGCGGCGACTAGGTCGCGCCTGCCGCCTTCTCCGCCCGAAGACTCCTCGGCTGGCGCCGAGTGGACGGTCGTCGGCGCCAAGGAGAAGGCAAGCAAGGCGGCTAGGGCGACGAATAGGCGCAAACGGCGACGGGAGCGCAAGAAGCGGGCCATGGCTGCCAGACTTCGCGCCCCGACTTCCGCAGCTGTAGTGATCACACTACAGCCAGCTGCGGAAAAGAGGGGCGTGGACTATGACATAGTCATGGCCAAGGCGAAGCAGGCGGTGGTGGGCCACCTCGACGAGTTCGGAGCCTCCGGGGGCTTCCGAATAAGGCGGACCGTAACCGGAGCCCGAATTTTGGAGGTCCCCGGGGCGGACAGCGGCGAACTCGCCGACGCCCTGGCCGATAAAATCAGGGCGTCCCTGGACGTCGAGGAGGCCCGAGTGTCCAGACCCACCAAGAGCGTAGACATGCGCATCATGGGTCTGGACGACTCTGTCAGGGTGGATGAAGTGGTGGCCGCCATCGTCAGGGCGGGAGGGTGCACGACCGATCAGGTTCGGGCGGGCACCATCCGCGCTGACAGCACGGGCATGCGAGCTGTCACAGTGAGCTGCCCCGTGTCGGTGGCCAAGGCCATCACGGCCGAGGGCCGAAGGCTGTTGGTGGGCTGGGTTTCAGCCCAAGTCAAGATGCTGGAACCCAGACCTCTGCGGTGCTACCGATGCCACGTCGGGCACCACGTGGGCGCCCATTGCGCTGCAGAGGAGGACCGCAGTGACCGCTGCCACCAGTGCGGACAGCCCGGACACAAGGCCGCCGAATGCCGTGCATTGCCGCACTGTTACGCATGTGCGGCGGCAGGCAAGCCGGCCGACCACCGGGCTGGGGGTAGGTCTTGCGACCCTCCCACCAAGGCCAAGGGCAAAGTCAGGAGGGGCATCCACCCTGACGTCCTCACCACCGCAGCCACTACCCTGGCTGCTGCTGCTATCGCCGCCGCTCCCGCCGCCGCGGCAGGACCCTCACAAAGGGCTCAGGAGGAGACGATAATGGAATGTCAATAACGACACCATTACGTCTCCTCCAGGCGAACATCAACCACTGCGCTGCCGCTCAGGATCTGTTGCTCCAGAGCATGGCGCAGTGGTCGATAAATATCGCCGTCGTCGCCGAGCCGTACTTTGTCCAACCCCGTGGAGACTGGGTTCAGGACTTGGACGGCTCGGTGACGTTAATTTCGTCGGCCGCCGCCGGTACCCCGCCTCCCGAGTCCGTCACGAAGGGGCGGGGTTGCGTGGCAGCACGGTTCGGGGACATCGCCGTGGTAGGCGTCTACCTGCCCCCGAACAGATCTCTCGACGTGTTCCAACTCTCCCTGATGGAGCTAAATTCCGTCGTCGCTGGGTTCGGTTCCCTCCCCGTGGTCGTTTGCGGGGACTTCAATGCCTGGAATACGGCTTGGGGTTCTCGGCACACGAACCGACGGGGTCGGATGGTGGAGGACTGGGCTTTGGAGCTGGGCCTGGTCGTCCTGAACCGGGGCTCTGTCCCCACGTTGGTGCGGATGCGGGGTACATCAGTGGTGGACATCTCGTTCGCCAGCCCCGCTCTGTCGCCGCGTGTCGTCGACTGGCGCGTTATGGAGGAGGTGGAGACGTACTCCGACCACCGGTACATCCGGCTGGACGTCTCCGCCGAAACCTCGGCCGCGCCGGTCCGACAGAGCCCTTGTGGTCCGCGGTGGGCGCTTAAGCAGATGGACCGGGAGCTCCTCCTGGAAGCCGCGACGGTACAGGCCTGGGTGCAAGCACCGGACAGGCCTGTCGACATCGACGTCGAGGCGGAGTGGTTCCAGGAGGCCATGTCGCAAATCTGCGACGCGGCAATGCCCCGAGTCCCTCCAGGTCGTGCTAAGCGCCGTGTGTACTGGTGGTCGCCGGAGATCGGCGCACTGCGCAACGCGTGCAACCACGCGCGCCGCCGGTACGACAGACACTGCAGGCGCCGCAACCGCCAGCCGGATGCGGAGGTCAGAGAGGCGGAGCTGTATGAGGGGTACAGAGAGGCAAAGCGCACCCTCCGAACGGAGATAAGGCGGGCCAAACTCGAGGCCCGCAACGTGTGGCTGGGGTCTCTGAACGCGGATCCGTGGGGGCGCCCGTACAAATTGGTACGGGACAAGCTACGCCCCTGGGCTCCGCCGCTGACTCAGAGTCTCCGGCCCCAACTCGTGGAGGGTGTGGTAACCACTCTGTTCCCTGCGCGAGGGGAACACTCCCCCCCGCCCATGGCTCCGCCCCCGCCAGCAGTGTCTGACGCGGACCACAACAGCGACGACGACGACAACGCTCCAGAGGTGACCGAGGTAGAGGTGAGAGTGGCGGTGCGAAGGCTGAGTGCCAAGAACACCGCCCCAGGACCCGACGGCTTGCCAGGGAAAGCCTGGGTCCTGGCTATGGAGGCTCTCGGGCCTCGACTAAGAGGGCTCTTCAGCGCATGTATGGAGAGGGGCCAGTTTCCACTTCGCTGGAAGACGGGGAAACTGGTCCTCATCGCGAAGCCAGGGCGCCCTGCGGACTCTCCGTCCGCGTACCGGCCTATTGTGCTGCTCGACGAGGTGGGCAAGCTCTTTGAAAGAGTCATTGCAAACCGCCTCGTCGCGCGGCTAACACGGGTGGGGCCGGACTTGTCGGACGGACAGTTCGGCTTTCGCAGGGCGCGCTCTACGGTGGACGCCATCATGCGCGTGCGAGCCCTCACGACAGGGGTTGCGGTGTCCCGGGGCAGGAGTGTCGTGGCAGTGTCCTTGGACATTGCCAACGCGTTCAACTCCCTGCCCTGGAGTACGATCCGGAGGGCACTCCGGTACCACCGGGTGCCCGAATACCTCTGTCGAGTGGTCGAGGCTTACCTATCGGACAGGTCCATTATCTACCCCGGTCACCAGGGAGAGTGGAAACGTCGAGAGATGTCGTGCGGTGTTCCGCAGGGGTCGGTTCTAGGCCCACCCTTGTGGAACATCGGCTACGACTACGTGCTGCGCGGCGACCTCCCTGACGGGGTCAGCGTGGTCTGCTACGCAGACGACACGCTGGTTCTAGCGCAGGGAGAGTCGCACCAGGCGGCGGTCGCTCTAGCGACACGCGGGGTTGCGATAGTCGTTGGTAGGATCCAGGAGTTGGGACTCGAGGTGGCGCTGCACAAATCCGAGGCCATGTTTTTCCACGGCCCTCGGAATGCGCCACCATCAGACTCCCAACTTACGGTAGGAGGAGTTCGCATCGGCGTCGGGTCGACGATGAAGTACCTGGGACTCGTTCTCGACAGCCGATGGAATTTCGGAGAACACTTCCGACGTTTGGCTCCCAAACTCAACCGGGCCGGGGCTGCTCTCAAGCGGCTCCTGCCCAACCTTGGGGGTCCAGACGCCTCCTGCCGGAGGCTCTACGCGGGGATCGTTCGGTCCATGGCCCTCTACGGGGCGCCGGTGTGGGCGCCGTCGCTGGCAAAGCGACCGGCGTCCATACTGAACGCCTGCCAGAGGGTCATGGCAATACGGATGGTGCGGGGTTACCGCACGATCTCCCGCGAAGCGGCGAGCCTTCTGGCTGGCCTACCACCGTGGGATCTGGAGGCAACAGTCCTTGCACACATGCACGATAAGCGCGTGGAGATGCAACGCCGGGGTGAAAGTCCACTACCGCGACAGGTCGAGGTATGGCGGACAGAGCTCCGGCGGGATCTCACGGTGAAATGGCGTCAGCGACTATCGCAACCCAGTGCTGGGCACGCCACAATTATGGCGGTAAGTCCCCTCTTTGAGGCGTGGCTGGAAAGACCTCACGGCGTCCTTACCTTCCGCATGACGCAGGTCCTCACCGGACATGGCAAGTTCGGGAGGTTCCTGCATCGGATTCGAGCGGAAGAGACGCCCGGGTGCCGCCACTGTGCGGAACGCCCGGAGGACACGGTGGAGCACACAGTTGAGGTGTGCCCTGCTTGGGCGGAGCAACGCCGTGTCCTCGTGGGGGTGATCGGCGGCGGAGACCTCTCGCGCCGGGCCTTGGTTCAGGCCATGGTCCGGAGCGAGGAGGAGTGGCAGGCGGTCGCCTCCTTCTGCGAAGCAGTAATGCTAGCAAAGGAGGAGGCAGACCGCATCAGGCAACGGCGCCCCCACCGCCGCCGCCGGGATTCCGATCCCGATTTCCAGCCACCGTAGACGCGGGCTCGCGGACGGCGAGCCATGGGTAGCTCGCTGTCCGATCGTCCGGTAACTGTCCGGACCGAGCCAAGGCGTCGACGGCGCGCACTGTTCCCGCGCGCCTCAAGGAGTTGTCAGCAACAGGAGGGGCCCATCGGGGTCGAAGCCTACCGGGGTCGGGGTTATCCGAAAGGAAACTAGAGCCCCGGTATGAAGGCTAGAAGGAACGGCGCGGGGTTTTTAGTCAGTAAGACTCTGACACTGTCTCCCGCTCCACCCAAGAGCGGGTTTCGTCAATGATGATTTTCCCCGTCGACAGAAAAAAAAAAAAAAAAAAAAAGCCTATCAATAATATAAAAAATTACGACATGGCTGTTTTCTCCGAAGTATATGGCAAAGGAAAAACTCAATAACTTTAATTAAATATCCCTGATTTACAGTTTTGTTGGCAGTCCAAACTTTAAACCCTTTTATAGGATATCCTAGAGGTCTTTAAGCAATAATAAATAGGTTACTTCTAGGCAAGCGTGCTCCATCGTCGGCCACATCATCGCTTACCATCAGGTGAGGTAATGGTAAAGCCTATCAATAATAATAATAAAAAAAAAACATATATCCTACTTGGTCATATTTCTTGGTCTTTGGTGGTTCATTCCCACCTTTACCTCCTCATAGCTTGGAAACTGCTGAATCGATTTGGATCTAACATGACTAAGAACCATCGTTTTAATGATTACGGCCACAGACCGACACACAAAGTCAAACTTATAACACCCCCCTGTTTGCGTCGTGAACAGTTTTCAATTGACTACAGCGAAAATCCTATAAATGGAGTGAAAAGCATAGTAACACAGGAGGAGCATATTAAAAAGCGAGATGTAATATATTATACTGTACATAGCGTATGTCAATATTATCGATCCGACACACATTCTGGCAGCCCGTACATCATTCTAGGAAAAGGCTCCGCTGAAAAGCTCCATAATAAAAACACCTAGACTTCCATGAACCCAACAATATAGGTCACCAGAGAAATACAGGTTCAATCGCGATTGATGTAATTGAGGCTATTGATTTGGTGGCAGTGCAGGCCACGGTACCTTGTAATAAATAATTCCCGACGTAGAACGAAAGATTATAAATTATTCGCATTTGAATCATAAGAAGGTTCTATGAAACAAAGGTGAGTATTCTTTTAGCGTGAAGCAGACTGGAATTCCCTGCCAAAGTCTGTGTTTCCTGTGGGTAACAGCCTCAGGGGGTCTTTAAGTCAAGAGTGACTGTGAGTGAAATAAATTGACTTGGCAGTTGGACTGTGGTTGGACTAAACACTAAAAATTAATTTAATATAATATTACTTGTGAGAAACATTTTATTTTCTTGGGAATGCAAAGTCAATCTATTTATGTATCGCTACAAACGCGCGTCAACGGCGCGTTCCAAAAACTTAGTGTGCACAGGCCCTAAATTAACCGATTTGATATTACATGGATTTCAAAACTTTTTACGGTAGAAGAACTCAGTTGCGTGCCTTGATTTTTTTACAAGTTATGTTTTTGATGGCATTACCTTTTCTGTGAGCTTTAAACAGAAAAAATTTAATCATTAATGTATAATGCTATTCTCGGACCTCTCTGAGACTCAAGGAAGCAATTGACTTCTAAGCTTTCTACACGAGCCCATAAGCTCATAATAATGACTTTTATGCTTTGTTGACAAGTAACGACTTTCGTGCGAATGATGACATTAGCGGCAGACTAGACATTAACCATGCAATGATACGTCATTATTATGTGATCAAAGTATTATGTACTAGCTGCTCCCAGCGGCTTCGGCCCGCGTGATAGCAGAAAATTATCCCAAGGAAACATACTTCCGGGATCAAAAGTATCCTATGTCCTATTCCAGCACATGGTCTATCCGTGTACCAAGTTTCATCAAAATCGGTTTAGGCCATTTAGGCGTGAAGACGTAACAAACAAACAAATTCACTTTCGCTTTTATAATATTAGTAAGGATAATCTTCCTAGTTGGATGGAGGGTGGGACAGCAATGCTTAAATATTTCGAATGATATATCAGAAGTGTGAGCAGTTAGGCAGTAGTAACTGCCACGACTGACAAGTTGTATAGGTCAGGGGTTTAAAATAAATCCAGCCACGCGTATTACTTTGTGTAATTTATTTTATCACCACTGCTTCTCAAAACGGTTAAGACATCGTGAGGAAAGTGGCATGTCTTAGAACCAAAAATTCTAAAATATGTGACATCCACCAACCCGCAGTTAGCGTGAGGCCCTGAGTCCCAGCAGAGGGAGCATTATAAGGGCGATTATGTGTTTTTAATATTGCGGATTTAATCACGCTACATTTTTGAAAATTTCAAATTGCAAAAAAAACACGTCGCGCATGCGTATTCCACGCATCAAAAAAATATTTGTATGAAATGGACATATGCGGGGGTTACGCTTGCGGAGCAATCCCGCATGCGTGATCAACACCACACGATATTAAAAACACCCCTATGCTAATATCAGAAGGTCAATATTTTGACTGGTATAGCGGCAACAGGCATATTATGTACTCGTATGTCCTAATTAAGAGCCACAGGTTGCTGTATTAATTAGGAACTAGATTTGACGTCTAGCCGTCATTAGAGTAAGCCATCAAAATATTTAGCTCTAACCTTGGCTTTGCCCGTTTGCACTTTGAAGGATGACTAAGCATTATCAGCTAATAGCTGAAGTTAAGCACGTTCTATACGAAATTAACTAATGATCAATTACAATTAACTAGTTATAGGTACTAACCCAAGAATGCACCTAAGCTAGTTCTAAATTTATCATTGATAGGCTCGCGTTTGACCACCATTTCACCTAGTGGTAAGTGATGTGGTCGAAATAATAATAAATTTGTTTTCGAGAAGCTGCGCGGTGTATTCTCGTCCAATATACCACAGTGTCTTAAGACAAAAGTCATCACTCAGTGATGACTTATGGGTCCGAAATGTGGTCACTTATAATAAGCCTCATTAGAAGACTCAAAGTCAAAGTCACCCAAAGAGCGATGGAAAGGGCTATGCTGGGAGTTTCCTTGCGTGAACACATCAGAAATGAAGATATCCACAGGGGAACGTTGGAAGGCCTCCAACAAGGTGGACCGATGACCTGGTCAGGGTCACGGGAATCCGATGGATGCGTGACGTACAGGACCAGTTGTTATGGCGACGCTTAGGGGAGGCCTATGTCTAACAGTGGACGTCTTTCGGCTGATATGATGATGATGAAATTTATTTTAATCTGTGTTTACTTACTAATACACATGTTTTAGGTTTCGCACACACTGAAACTAAGGGTGTACAGAAACTGGATAACGAATGTTATTTTTCCAACGGACCAAAAAACTAGGTCCAAATCCAATATACTAGTACAAAGTTTGATGTTATTTTGTTTCTCGCTGAAACAGTTCCGTTCCGTGCATGCTAACTACGAAATATAGGTCATTCGGAGGCTTCAGTTAAGCCAATAACATCCTGAGGTATTTTTTCGAACTACCCACGTACCACGTAACCGAAAGCCTGATGAAGCTTAACTGTTTTGACTAGTTTTAATGGAATTTTGTTTACGTAGTGGAGAGAGTGAATGCACAAACATTTTGTGAAATAGTTAAATAAAGCCTCTGTGGATGATGTTATAATTTTTATATATATGTAGGTAATACAAGCTGCAAGTTGCAAGGCCTAAGCGATCCCGAAAAGA
This sequence comes from Mythimna lalbum, assembly GCA_949319445.1. Classification (NCBI taxonomy): domain Eukaryota; kingdom Metazoa; phylum Arthropoda; class Insecta; order Lepidoptera; family Noctuidae; genus Mythimna; species Mythimna lalbum. The sequence goes on from OX439355.1 coordinate 20,917,305, forward strand.
AAAAAGGCAGAGGGCAACCTCTAGCTACGTGGTGGACAACCGTATCTCAAAGATCTGGAACGAGCTCAGCTGGACGCACAGACAACCTAGGATAGACTATCCTGGCGCCTTAAGACGAGGAGAGCCGACCACAAATAATGGAATAAGACAAGGAAGAAGAAAAAGAAGAATATAAGTTGCAAGGGGTGGAATTCCCTGCCGGAGACTGTTTCTTGATAGCTACAACTTAGGGGTCTTTAAGTCAAGAGTGAATAGGTTACTTCTAGGCAAGCGTGCTACCAAACATCGCTTACCATCAGGGGAGACGGTTAAACGCGAGCCTATCAATAATAATAAAAAAAGCTACTGTTTCAAGGGCTTCACCTGCGTAATAATACAAAAACAACCCGGGATAACGTAGTATCCTCTGTGCTATTTCAGGACATGGTCTATCTCTGCACCAAGTTTTATCCAAAACCACTCAGCCGTTCGAGCGTGAAGAAGTACCAAACATACATACAAAATTCCGCTTTTATAATATTAGTGAAGTTGGATGAGGAAAGTTGCAGCCTTCGATATGAAGATAAAAGATCAAAGGTCATTTTCTGTCATGATGAGCGTTTCGACAATTTATACAAACAAGATATAAGTATGCCACTCACAATATCTATACTTATAATAAATCTGTAGAGAGGTCAATTCTGTACATGAAATATATTTCCAAAATAACTATCAGGGGGTGATTAGTGATCGATACTGATGCTAAAAATGCAAACAGTAAAATTTTTGTCTGTCTGTCTGTCTGTCTGTATGTTCTTTATAGAAACAAAAACTACGCGATGGATTTTAACGAAACTTGGTACAATCATTCTTCATACTCCTGGGCAGGTTATAGTATACTTTTTATCACGCTACGATCAATAGGAGCAGAGCAGTGAAGGGAAATGTTGGGGAAACGGGAGAAATTACTCCATTTTTTAAGCTTCCGTCGCGTTTGCAGCCTTAATGGTTAAAGCTACACAGAAATCATGTATCACGGAAATATTCTCCTTAAAATTATATAAAAAATATCCCACGACAGCACATGTCTATCTTTTATGGTTGACTCACAATAACACGTGTAACTCCCGATAGCTTAGCAGTTCGGAGCTTTCTGTTTATTTTTGTCTACTCTTACGTTTATAACACTCTCACTCATCCCTAATATTAAAAAGTTAACATTATTATCTATTCAATAAAAAAAGAATCATAGAAATCGGTATAGAAACACCAAAGTTATACATGAAATACGCTAATAAGCCATCGCGCGTGAATACTGAATCCAGTCCCCCGGCTCTTAGAATTCGATATCAGACGTTTCAGATCTTTGATTTTGACGACCCCGTTGTCGCTGGCATAAGCAACAGAATCCGCGTACGAAGTCGCTGGCAGAAGCTAGTTGCAGAATAAAGCCAGTACTAACAAAACACAACAAAATATGCACAACAGCTTTGGTTTTTGGTTTAATTTTTGTTTGGTGTAGTGTAGTATACCTCGGGCATGCAATTTTAGATTATTTTATTTCCGAAAAGTAAGGCTCGTAGTTTGCTCGTAATGTCAAAATAAGTCAAAATTTTGACTAGACACTTGTAGCGTCAGTGCGGCTTTTGTCGAACAAATTGAACAAGAAATTTCTTTGGAAATAAGCAGTACAGTACGCGTCAAATAACTTTGCCGCTCTGAAGTTGGCTACATTCACTGCGCATTAGTCAATTTTACGAAAAAGACAGCACTGCGCATTCGCGAACCTCAGTGTTACGTTTCTATCTCAGTCGCTCGTATACGTCCGATACCAGCTTGTTTTCCGCTCGCACCTATACCACTCGATAGTACCTACGCCGTTGTAAGGAAAGTCTAACTTCAGAGCGGCAAAGTTATTTGACGCGTACTGTACCTTTGTACTAATGTTTCTTATGTATTATCTTTTTTTGTTATTGATGTGTGTGCATAAATAGTAAAATAAATAACTGAATAAGAAAAAAAACACGTTTGAAATCGAAAGTTAGGGTCAAAATCGCGACTTTTTTTATCATAGCAACTAATTTATTGTCACTTTTTGGTTTTTGCCTGGCGGTTGGTAGATTAATATAGTAAATTAATATATAATATAATTGACATATTTTCTTTTATGTTTGTGGTTTTCTCGAGATTAAAAAAAAAAAACAAAATGAGTAGAAACTAGCCTTAACCCTTCAGATACCGTCAATTAGAGACACAATAGTAAGACAATAGATGCGCGGCCACCGGTGGTCGCTTGGGGATTCATGAATTAACCCTTCAGATACCGTCAATTAGAGACACAATAGTAAGACAATAGATGCGCGGCCACCGGTGGTCGCTTGGGGATTCATGAATTAACCCTTCAGATACCGTCAATTAGAGACACAATAGTAAGACAATAGATGCGCGGCCACCGGTGGTCGCTTGGGGATTCATGAATTAACCCTTCAGATACCGTCAATTAGAGACACAATATTGATGCGCGGCCACCGGTGGTCGCTTGGGGATTCATGAATTAAAGAGTGCACTCACTATCTCCAATCTGCGACTACTCCTTCCGAAGGTAGGTCATCACATGTGTTTACCACATACGTACAAAAGAATCTTGTGTGCGCGTGCGGCGTGTTTACAAACACTCGCTTGGCACATCCACCATCTTATTTTAGCACCACTAACGAAGGGACGACCATTAACTCAGATAAATTAAAGTCAATTATGTAATTAATTCATGAATCCCCAAGCGACCACCGGTGGCCGCGCATCTATTGTCTTACTATTGTGTCTCTAATTGACGGTATCTGAAGGGTTAATTAGTGTTATACTTAGAACCTCAATGTTGTTAAAGTTTAATTGATCTTTTTCTGTTGAAGAAGAATTTTAAGTCGCATTAGTATTGGTCACATAAAAGAGTCATCATCATCATCATTTCAGCCAAAAGACGTCCACTGTTGAACATAGCCCCCTGCTTACTGGGACCAGGCCCTACTGGGGCCAGGGCCTACTGGGGCCAGAGCCTACTGGGGCCAGGGCCTACTGGGGCCAGGGCCTACTCGGGCCAGGGTTATCCGAAAGGAAACTCGAGCCCCGGTATGAAGGCTAGAAGGAACGGGGTGGGTTTTTAGTCAATAAGAGTCTGACACTATCTCCCGCTCCACCCAAGGGCGGGTTTTGTTATTGGATGATTTTTCCCACCGAAAAACATAAAAAAACATAGCCCCCATAAATATCGCTACAATAGTCAGTCTTGCGTGTCTCGCAACCATCGGATTCCTGCGACCCTCACCAGGCCATCGGTCCACCTTCTGGGAGGCTTTCCAACGCTGCGTTTTCCGGTATTAGGGCGCCACTACCAGAACCCTACGTCCCCATCGCTATCTACACTATTGGTTCCTAAAGAGGGAGGTCGACCATGCGTTGCAAATGAGTTACCCTGGAACGCGTGGCCCTGGAACGCAATGAGCATTTGAAGGAATACCCAAGGACCGCAGACCTGAGTATATGGTTTTAATTTCAACTCGGTACCTCTACGCGTTCCCGAGATAAAGGGTCTTGACAGACAGACAACAAGGTGATCCTATAGAGGTCCCGTTCTTTCCTTGTGAGGTACCCTAAATAGAAAAATAAATAATAGACATCGTGGCTTATTTGAACACAGATTCACGCTTGGAAAGGTTCAACAAAAAACTAAAATGTTTAACAAGCTATTTACAGACCTAGTGTTCAGCGTTAACGGTTCTTGCTCGGCTATCGTATGTCAATGCCCCCAGCTAATTAATTTGGTCTGTAATTAATTAATTACACAATTTATATACAACTATTTTTAAATACGATTTTGTTTTAGTGTTAAATATGTGTGTAGATATGTGAATACTTTTGTAATGAAGTCAAGGAAGAGTTGGAATATTTGTGATGTTTTTGTTTAACGATTAATGCATACTTTAATGTAAAAAGAAATAATAATAATCACTACATAGTATAAAACAAAGTCGCTTTTTCTGTCCCTATATCCCTAATGTACGCTTAAATCTTTAAAACTACGCAACGGATTTTGATGCGGTTTTTTAAATAGATAGAGTGATTCAAGATGAAGGATTATATGTGTACAGTTTTTCTGTAGTGTATTTAGCATCAGCATTGCACCCGAGCGAAGCCAGGGAGGGTCGCTAGTATAATATATTCCACAACTATCACACAACGCCATCTAGTCCCAAGCTAAGCAAAGCTTGTGTTATGGGTACCTACTAGACAACTGATAAACATACTTATATATTTCTAAATACATACTTAACCCTTCAGATACCGTCAATTAGAGACACAATAGTAAGACAATAGATGCGCGGCCACCGGTGGTCGCTTGGGGATTCATGAAATATTATAGATAAATTACACCCAGAGACAGAACAAATGATCATGCTCATCACATAAACATTTGTCCTGGGTGGGAATCGATCGAACCCACGACCTCCTAGGGCCCTAGGCCTAGACCAACAGGCCAGTCAAAAAAAAAAAGTCTAGCTAGCAAAACTAAAATTGTCGGTGTTTTTTGCTTTTTGTAGGTCAGTGTTATGTTATACCTAAATGATATTTATTTTGCAGATATATTTAAAAAAAAAAAACACTTTTACACATCATTACAAGCCTTATTAGTTTCACCTGTCCCGATGTTTGTCTGTAATCAAATCTTGTAAATTAAATTTAACCCACTTCCCGGTTACCGATTGAGCTGAAATTTTGCATGCATGTGTAAATCATATGACAATGTAAAATTATTATGACATGGAGCTGATCTGATGATGGAACCGGAAGGTGGCTATAGGAACTTTGTAGTAAAACGACACAACCCCATCGAGTTAGTGGGCTCGTATGCTTCGACTTCACCAGTATTAATTATACTATAGGTATACCGAGCTATAAAAGCTTGCTATGAAAAAAAATGGTTTTCATTAAAAGCTTGTTTTTATTATTAACCTTTCGAATACCGTACAGCACAATAGAATAGAATAAACTTTATTGTACTCCAAAAATAGTAACAATTTCATAGAAACTAAAATCTATGGGTACAATGGCGGTCTTATCGCATACAGCGATATCTTCCAGACAACCTTGGGATGGAATATAAGAACTTAAACTAAAATAGGAGTTAGTCTACGGCGTACTGCAAGCAATATAAATCAATCGAATTAAGGGACACAATAGAAAGACTTTGACTTGACTAATTGAGATTTGACAGGCCTGTTGGTCTAGTGGTTAGTGGCCCTGACTGCTATGCCGGAGGTCGTAGGTTCGATTCCCACCCAGGACAAATGTTTATGTGATGAGCATTATCATTTGTTCTGTGTCTGGGTGTAATTTATAAAATGTATGTATTTAGAAATATATAAGTATGTTTATCAGTTATCTAGTACCCGTAACACAAGCTCTGCTTAGCATGGGACTAGATGGCGTTGTGTGATAGTTGTGGAATATTATATAATTATTATTATATTATATTAAAGACAATGAGAGAGCGAATGCTTTCGGTTCGCATTTGCCCACCATCTCACCTGATGGTAAGCAATGATGTGGCCGACGAAGCACGCTTGCCTAGAAGTATAACTACTAACGCGATAGTAACAGATGAACGTTACATTTTTTAATCGATATCTTAATAGGTACCATTTTACCTGTTAGGTAAAATTACCAACCAGTTATTTTTAATAGCGTAATATTTTCCACTTTTTTATCACGTCTGTGCAAACAAAATAACCTCGTATGCTAAGAGTTATTTAAAAAATAATCGGCATACAAAGGCAATTTTTTATTTTTTTATAATGTATAGGATCATGTTTGACCACTATCTCACATGATGGTAAGCGATGATGTGGCCGACGATGGAACACGCTTGCCTAGAAGCAATCTATTCACTCTCAACTTAAAGACCCCTAATTGATAGGTCTATTTAATTCTTGATAAGTACGACCACTAAATAAGTACAAATGCCAATAGATTCAGTATGTTTATTAAGTAAACATAAATTAAATCGACCTTTTTAAAGACCCGACCCTAAAAAAAGAAGAACCTATCACGGTTCATGAAATTGAAATTTTTACCGCTATAAAAACTACACGCTACAAAAATTGTCTAGAAGTACCTAACCTTTAATCTAGAAGTTACTAACTTTTAACTTAAACACCCATAGGTTATAGCTAATAGAAAACACAAACGCCAGCACCCACCACTCATTTCATCCTACTGGGGCCAGGGTTATCTGAAAGAAAACTCGAGCCCAGGTATGAAGGCTAGAAGGAACGGGGTGGGGTTTTTAGTCAGTAAGAGTCTGACACTATCTCCCGCTCCACCCAGTAGCGGGTTTTGTCATAAGACGATTTTCACCATCGAAAAAAAAAAACCATTCATTTAATTAAAATTAAAATGTAACAAGCCCTCGCCTTTTTCTGCTGACGGTACGTACCTGGCACGTGTCGTGAGACATATAGAGAGATATACCTAAATGCAAGAAACTTGTATAGTTGGAACGTGCCCTTAGAACATAAAATACATAAGAAATTGTTTAGACCTATGTAGGATTGTAGGTATCATTTATACATCAGTATAAATGCAAGCGTGCTCCATCGTCAACCGTATTATTACCCAGTGGTCAGTGGACCTTAAGCCGGAATGCTAATCACCGGTAATTAGTACACTTATGACGCACTGTGGAACTTAAAGCATTCAAAGAGTTAAGGGCCACTGACACCCTGGGCAAAAATATTGTGGCGCCCAGGTGGAAGTATCGCACCAATCGTAAGCGTAAGCGCACTCTAACGATATCGTTAGAGTCGCTCCTCGACCACAGACCCTCAAAAATCCATCTAAAAAAATCTCAATAAAAAATATGCATATGCACAGAGCGTAGAGCACAGTTTTGAGGGTTTGCACCAGGGAAGGCAGGAGAATCCAACTCCAGACCTTGGCGCCCCCCTGAATTTGTCGCCCTGGGCCGTCACCCTTTCGTGCCCAGCCCAAAGCGCCCGCACTGTTATTACCAACAATTAGATATTGATTAAACGTGAAACCATCAAAAGTTACTGGGGCCAAGGTCTAGTTCAGAAAGGCAGGCTAGACCCTGGTATGAAAGGCAAGAAGGGACGTGGTGGGTTTTTTAGTCAGTAAGAGTCTGATACTATCTCCCGCTCCGCCCAAGGGCAGGGATTTTTATCTAACGAAAAAAAAAACACAACAAAAGTAATAATTAATCGAGAAACGAGCAAAAGGTTGCTCGCCGTCCGACCATTTAGTAATGACCGTGCCCTGTGTAGTCGATAGCGCGAAGAACCACGCGCGCCTTAGAGATGTCATTGTAGGAGCCCAGCGTGGCCTATGCCTGCTAGTGACACTGTCGGGCACAGGTCTGGTTTTCAGCTCAGTAAATGTTTGACACATTCTCGCACCACCTTAGAGCGGGAAAAGTCATTGAATGATTTCCCAACTAAAAAAAGTAATAAAAAAAAATACCGAGTCAAAATTCTGTAAACATGATGGACAAATACAACAGCCCACTCCAGGTTAAAAGTATTGTATTTCATTCATTTATCACTGCTTACCATCAGTTGGGATCGCAATCAAGCACTAGTGGATATCAATTAAAAAAAAAACTACATTGTTAGAAATTTCCAGCCGGGATCGTAGTCAAGAGCGGGTTCACAACAAAATACAATTAAAAAAAAACCCGTGAGTTAACAATTTTACTTTGTTGTATCATCACTTGATAACGATCACATCTGCTAATTTCTGTCAGGTCAATTTAAGCCGACCCCTACATTTATAAGTACTTATATTAAGTAGCAAGTAATTAGTACTGTCATTAAGAAATTTCTACAAGATGTTTGCCGACAATGTTGACGGATTTTGTATGAACAATTGCCAAGTTACCTACGTCATCGTGTCTTCTAAGCTTCGCTGAAATTAACGCCATCTCTTGACTGTTAAAGTTACTAAATAATTTTTATTTACCACACAACTTTGAGACTATAATAATGCTCGACACAAACCACACAAGTTCACATACAAACACGACCACTAGACGTTAGTTATTATTGAAATAATATATAATGACCATAGCAAGTTTATTTAGTATCTTGATAACACTATATTACAACACAGACACAGACTTACGCTTTGCTAATTGAATTTATCACATTGAACTGCGGAAATTTATTGAAAATTTAATCATTATTTTACTGACGATAACACTAAAACTGTCACACACTAATACACATACACACACATATTAAGAGTTAATAATATTCATTTATAATTCCTATTGACAACGATCGAACTACAAAACCGTAACTAAGCGAGAAATCCAGAATGTTCTATGATCTGTGTTCCCGAAGGCGTCGCGCGGCGCAACAGAACAGACGACCGAGCCAAGCAGTGAACTGCAACAGACTGACTAATTTAATTTTCGATCGACCAATACAGCCTTTGTTAAAGCAGGAGAGAAAATTCCTGGCTACCGTCTAGGAACTAGGTCACATTTCATAAAGCGTATCATCAAACCGGATTCCATGACAGATTGGATTTGCTTCCTGGAAACTTTTAGGCTGAAAGCTTTTGTAAAATATACTGAGAACCCGTAGGCTGTTTCAGAGCTGCATTTTAGCCGTTCTCACATCCATACTAATATTATAAAAGCGAAAATGAGTTTGTTTGTAAACCCGCTCTTGGGCGGAGCGGGAGATAGTGTCAGACTCTTACTGACTAAAAACCCCGTCCCGTTCCTTCTAGCCTTCATACTGGGGCACGAGCTCCCTTTCGGACAACCCTGTCCCCAGTAGGCTTCGACCCAACTGGGCCCCTCCTGTTGCTGACAACTTCTTGAGGCGCGCGGGAACAGTGCGCGCCGTCGACGTCTTGGACTCGGTCTATTACCGGACGATCGGACAGCGAGCTACCCATGGCTCGCCGCCAGCGAGCCCATAGTTGGGACCCTGAAGACGGACATAGGCAATATTTTTTTTTGAGGAGTAAGTGGGAAGAAATGGGGAGAGGAATTAAAGTGTATTAATAAACGCGGGCGAAGCCGCGGGTAAATAAGCTAGTTGTATAAGGCGATAACGACACGATATCGTGAGACTGATAGTTTCAGATATTTTCTGAAGAACGATGTATACGTAAGTTGTTGGCACGACAAGGTGCTGTTGACTGCTCGGTGACTTACATGCAGGCCGTTTGCTTGTTAGCCATAGCGCGCACTGGTGACTTTGTCACCGTGACTTTTGCCAAAAAGTCACCGTACCTATGAACCCAACATGTAGTGCGCGCACTTGAAGACGTGAATAGAATAGAATAGAATAGAATAGAATATTTTATTTGCTTAGAATGTAGGTACATAAAAATAAGTTGTTTATAATATAATAGGATCCATGTACATTCTGCCTTACATAGCATGCAAATGTGATACAAAGAAAAATAATAGTAATTTATTTTGGTAGAGTATAACTAAAGTACCTAATTAGCTGGTTTTAAACATTGTCCGTCATTTTCAACCACAGTCAGGCATGCAAAAATATCACATTATAAGAAAAACGCAAACTAAAGAAATTAATTATCAACTTTCAATAAAATATTTAAATTCAATGTCAATAATAATTTAAAATAATAATATCGACTATACAAATACAAAATGTCAAAATAAAAACTATACAATTAAAATGTCAAGGTAGCTACTATACAATTAAAGATCTACTACTAGTAAAAATGTAAAGATTAAAATGTCCAAATGTCAAGATAGAAATTATACAATAAAAAATAGATGGCAAGGTCATTTTAGTAAAAATGATATGATTTAAATGTCAGCAACAAATATAAACATTACAAAAAATTATCGTTGAGGAAATCTTGCACAGAATAATAACATTTATCTACAAGTAGTTCTGTCAAATGTTTTTTAAATTTTTGTAACGGTAAGTTTTTAATTTGATCAGGTATTTTATTAAAGATTAAAGGAGCCATACAAATCACATTTTTTTTCAACAAGCTAGTTTTATATACACCCGTGCTTAATAAATTCTGGTATTGAGATCTCATAGGTGTATTTCGTTTTCTGGTTTCTATTAAAGTCGCAAATAGAGATCGATTTGTTTTTACAAAAATTGCTAATTCTAGGATGTAGAGGCATGGGAAGGTTAATAATTTATGAGACTTAAATATAGGTACGCAACTGTCTGTTACTTTAAGACCAAATATAGACCTCAAACAGCGTTTTTGAGCTTTAAAAATGCTTTCTCGTTCACTACAATGACCCCAAAATATTATACCAAATCTTAATATGGAAATTACTAGACCATGGTAAGCCATTAATATCGACGGTATATTTACTTTTTTTGATAAATTATGCAACATAAATGCGGCTGTGCCTAATCGCTTACATATATCTTCTGCTTGTGGCTTCCAAGTTAACTGGCTGTCAATTAAAATTCCCAGAAATTTTGTACAATTTACTTTTTCTATAGTTTCACCATTGTAGTTTATATCTATATCTCTCATATGTATGCGTTGATAAAAGTGCATGATTTTAGTTTTTTGGAGATTAATAACTAAATTATTATGGTCAAGCCACTTTATTAAACTACTAATTGTATTTTTAATGTCATTTACATATGATTCTTTATTGATGCATGAAACAATTGATGTGCTATCATCTGCAAATAATATCATTGGATGAAGAATATGACGTGGCAAGTCGTTTATATATAATAAAAATAACAGAGGCCCGAGGACGCTGCCCTGCGGAACACCATACTTAATTTCCCTAAAAGATGATAGCGATTTTAATTCCTTTCTAGTTTTTAAACACAGGCTCGATATCTCCGTACATTGTCTACGACCCTTTAGGTACGTTTTTATTAAATTAAGAGCATTGCCACGAATACCGTATGCGTGAAGTTTGGATAGAAGAGTATCGTGATCCACACAGTCAAATGCCCTCGACATATCGGCATATATTGCACATGTAGGTATTTTTGAGTCTACTTTTGGCATTATTTTATGGAGAAAGTCAAAAATAGCCATATTGATATTTTTATTTTTCCTAAAACCCTTTTGTTCATCACATAGTATGTGGTTTTTTGTAAGAAAGCTGTAAAGAGATTCATAGATGATTTTTTCTATGATCTTTGAAAAAATGGGAATTAGTGCAATCGGTCTATAGTTTGCCATTTCATCTTTATCATTCTTTTTATACAATGGTTTAACTATTACAGTTTTTAGATTTTCTGGAAATACTCCTGAGTATATGCTTACGTTGATGATATGAGCAAGGGGCGCAGCTATACAATTAGAAACAAACTTCACAACCCTGGTTGAAATGCCATCATCGTGACACTTACAAAAAAATGGGTAGAAACATTATTGTCATTAACACCGTGACTAGGGAATGCAAATCTCGCGAGATTGGGGCTCGAGCGAGATCTCGCGAGATTATGAATAACAAGATCTCGCGAGATTGGCAGTTTTGTGTGTATTTTTTTGCAAATATTTAGAATATTTGAATAAATTAGGAAAAAAAACAAAAATAAGTATTATAAGTCAACCATAGGCGCGGGCTTGCGGACCATGAGCAATGGGTAGTTTGCTGTCGAACCGTCCGGTAACTGTTTGGACCGAGCCCAAGTCGTCGATGGCGCGCACTGGGTCGAAGCCTGCTGGGGCCAGGGTTAGTTCCGGAACATAGCTCAGCCCCGGTATAAAAGGCACGAAGGCAGTAATAGAGAGATGGGACGGGAGATGTCATTTGGATGATTTTTACCCACCCAAAAAAAAGTATTTTAAGATAAACATTTATTTTCACGAATATTTTCAATACATTTTTGCATCAAACATTGTTTGACGTATCTGTCTATAATTTTTTAACGTCCGTGTCAATTCGCGCTTCGAATAAGACGTCTTTATGCTCGAGTACAATCTCGTTAATCTCGCGAGATCTCACCCTTTTTTCGTCTGAGATCAATCTCGCTAAAAAAGGCCGAGATCTCGCGAGATCGAGATTGTATTCCCTAACCGTGACAAAAGTCACCAGTGCGCGCTACATATGTCTAAGTTTGCACGACTAGGTATTCTAGACCGCTCGGTGGCTTACATATACAATAAGCTGTTGGTTGACGTCTACTCGACGTCGTACCACAAATAAAACTACCAGCCCCACATGATAATGAAAAATGGTGAAGGAGCATTATCTATCACTTTATTTTTCTTCTCCTTTCTAATTATAATTATCTATAATATAAAAATAAATCGCAAAATGTGTTGGTAAGCGCATAACTCAACTACTCCTGGAACGATTTCGCTAATTCTTTTTTTGTTGTGATTGTTATTGTGAGGAAAAGGTTCTTATGGAAAAAAAATAAAATTAGTGTAGTGTAGGGTAGAGTAGTGTAGAGTAGGGTAGAGTAGGGTAGAGTAGGATAGGGTAGGGTCGAGTAGGGCAGAGTAGAGTAGAGTATAGTAGAGTAGAGTAGGGTAGAGTATGGTATAGTAGGGTGGAGTAGGGAAGAGCGGGGCGAAGTCGCGCGGGCAAAAGCTAGTATTTTATATTTATTAGTTTATTATTTGGTTTTTTATTTATGTATTGTATTTTTATTATTTCATTGTTCTTTAAGTTGCTGTACACTGTCAGCCGGAAATCTTTTCCTTCCGTTTAAGTCCATCCAAAGGTTGTCTGGTAGAAATTGCGCTGTGCAATAAGACCGCCTATTTGTACACTTATATTTGTAAATGTCTGTCCTTTTTTAAGTTAAGGTGTGCAATTAAGTTATATAATAATATTTTTTATTTTATTAAAGGTTTTTTATTTTTATTTAAATATTTAAAAATATAATTGATTTGTATGTTAAGTTAATAAACGAACTATGATATCGCATCGTGTCGTTCGTTGTGGCCTAGCGTGAAAATGCAAAATCAGGGGGCCGATTCTCGATTTTAGAGATGGTGTCGAACTCGACAAAAATTTCTAATGACGTAATTTTTTCGACAAATTTTAAAAGTCGCTATTCTGGGGATGTCGAATTCGACATTTGTCGAAGGATAACGTTAGAGTTCATGTCGAGTGCTTCTGAGCAGTAGAGATGTCATGTCGATTGTAGAATATGTCATTTCTTAGTGAATTCGTTGAGTTTTGTTAGATTTTTAGTGCGTTACACTGTGTTTTCTTTGTTTTAACCCTTCAGATACCGTCAATTAGAAACACAATAGTAAGACAATAGATGCGCGGCCACCGGTGGTCGCTTGGGGATTCATGAATTAAAATACGGCTTGGGTCCTCATATTGGAATTTCGATTTGCTTTGTGATTTGTGGATCGTGTATTTTCTTGGAACAACGACCTTCGCGTACAATAACGGACTTGTAATTATTTGTGTATCCACGATTGGACTCGAAACCACAAAAAAATAGACGAGTTTATTAACTTATTTATCTCGGTGTTGTTGTTAGTAGTGAGCAACTGGCACATACACGGCGACAACAGTCCACTTATCACGCCGTCGATGTTTACGACTTGGGCGAAACAGAAGTCAAGTATTTTTCCCCTCCATGTTTTTTAAAGTATAAAACACAGTACTTATTCTTATGGTATAAAACGCACAACAATAAACAGCACAGTTCACAAAATCAAAAGTTTTGAACCGCGAATTCTGACAATCAACTGTCAAACTAATTATATTTGCACGAAACGTTCCGTTTTATACATAAAGAATTAGATCTAGTCAGCGTTTTAAAACCAAATCATTCATTCATTCATAACTACATAAAACGGAACGTCCGATTACACGAACTTAGTCTATGGTTCTTCCTAATGGTAACATTATCTTCACTCGACTCGACATTTTCGTGAAATTTATTTCTATTTTGACTGAGAATACGGAATTCTGCTCAATTCGACATTTTTTGGTAGAGATAGAGATATTTTTGATAGACATAGAGATAGACTTGCAATCTCGAATTCGAGATAAATGGCGAATATCGAGAATTGGCCCCCAGAAGCTTTGAACGAAACTGAGTTACTGTCAGCTTCAATTAGGATCAATCAACAGTTATTGAATTGTATGTGCCATACCATACCTGTTAATGGACTGGAATTATCCAATCAATCAATGTCAATATTTGAAAGTCTACATATAAAACCTCATAAAATGTATAGTAATAGGAAACCTTTTTTAACATAAAAAAGGTTTAGGTGTTGTTGATGTTTCATAAATAAATAAAAAAACTGGCTAAGTGCGAGTTGGACTCGCACGCGAAGGGTTCCGTACCGTCCTTTTTTATGGTGGGGAAAATCATCCAATGACACCCTTGCTCTTGGGCGGAGCGGGAGATAGTGCCAGACTCTTACTGACTAAAACCCCACCCCGTTCCTTCTAGCTTTCATACCGGGGCTCGAGCTTCATTTCGGATAACCCGGGACCCAGCTGGGCCCCTGTCGTTGCTGACAACTCCTTGAGGCGCGCGGGAACAGTGCGCGCCGTCGACGTCTTGGCTCGGCCCGGACAGTTACCGGACGGTCGGACAGCAAGCTACCCAATAATTATGCCACATAGGAACTACGAAGAAAATAAGAAATCCTGCATCTCGCAATAAAAGTTCTCCGCGTGATTTGAACATATACGACAGCCCGACATCAACTATCGGGCAGAAACCCACCAGATTGTAATATCCTGTCTGGTCTGAGGATCCTCCCTTTTTAATGGAGGTTTGCGGGACTTTACTCTCTGTTCCGCCTACCTCCAAAACACTAAAATAATCTTATTAACAAAGGTGACTGAAAACAAAGTACTGCCTTTTATGTCAAACACCCAACAATTTCTTTTATTTCATTCCCAAACAATAAAGAAAATGATTCATGAACTGTTTTCAATAATGCTCCTTGTTAGAAGGCAGCCGTTCTAAACGGTCGCTCATAAAACTCAATGGGCGGAAGCTTATGTAATTAGCTACATTACAATAAGAGTTATTTTGTACGCTTTCTCAGATTCGAAATAGACATAGCTCATGGAGAAATCACTTTAGTTGGTTGTTTGAAACGGATTGGGTCCCAATATAGTTCCTTGGGTAACTCTTAACGTTATTTATGTATGTGAGTTTGTGCATATTAAGCACGCATCCATGATACGAGAGTAATTCCTAATAAAGGCCGACGCTGCTAGTCTGACACTATCTCCCGCTCCGCCCATGAGCGGGGGACGTCATTAGATGATTTTCCCACCGAAAAAAAGTTTCGTGATTATTATTTTTTAGAAGGAAACTATCGAATGCTTTAGGGTGGAGCGTTGAAAACCAGCGCTGTGGTCTCGTCCCATTTCGCACGGGTCATGGCTTTATGCTGAGCGATTTTACCTATAATGATTATATATTGTCAGCTAGTCTTAAGACTGTGGCATGTCAGCTGATCCTTTATCTCAGACATTGTCAAGAGCTAACTCGCCACTCGTTCGTGCGCTTTCTGTGCTTAATGCTCTTCTGACTCTAACACCAGAGTGTGACTCGTTTGCTGGGAGATGGATAGATGTGTGTCGTGAATGTCTGAGGTTTTGTGAGAGGATGGATGAAAACAACAAGTACCTAAACCTTGTCTTATTTGGCTTTGTGGGATATTTTAGTAAATCCTTACTAATATTATAAAAGCGAAAGTGACTTTGTTTGTTACGTCTACACGCCTAAATGACAAAACCGATTTTGATGAAACTTGGTACACTGATAGACCATGTCCTGGAATAGGACATAGGATACTTTTTATCCGGAAGTATGTTCCCTTGGGATAATTTTCTGTTATCACGCAGGCGAAGCCGCTTGGAGCAGGCAGTTGTAAATAAATAAATGTCGAGTAAAAAATGGTTTTTCTTTCTTTCAGATGTTAAGAGGACAAATGGATAATACTGAAGTTACTAAAGCATTTAACGGTCATTCCAATCCCCACATTATCATCTTCGTTTATTAAATTAGTGTTGAACAGGAAACGTATAGTGTGTTCTTCCTCAAGACGGTTGAGTTCAATTTATGTCAAGTGCACTCTAGTAAACAAAGATGGCTACCAAACCAAACAATGAAAATACATTTTCTTTTATAACACCTTGTTTTTGCAAATGGGGCCGAATTATGATTATGAAGCGTTATAAATGATATTTCTTTTACAAATATCCCTACGTATTGTATAAGGAAATATTCAAAATATCATTTTTTTACATTTAATTATTTAAGTACTTTGTTTTATTGATACTATCAATTATACAAAGTAAATGATAATTTGGGCATGTATTTACGTAGGGACTACTAGGGACCGTCGAAATAGGTTTTTAAGTGGCAAATCAGGCGGAGTGAACGTGTCAGATTTCACTGACTAAAACCCTCTCCCACGTTCCTTCTTTTCCTTGCGCTCTAGGACCCCGGGTTTTTCTTTCAGAAGCGAACACATGGCCCAGTGTCCTTTAAAGACGTAGGCTAGCGCTAAGAGAGAACTATCTAAAGTTCTCCCACCAAGTCGTTGAAATGTAGGTCCAAATATTGTATGGATAAACCTAATACAAGAGGTAGACGCCGCTGGCATAAGCTAGTTCTCTACACTAATATAATAAAGAGGTGAAGTTTGTTTTTTTGTTTGTAGGAGGTAATCTCTGGAAGTACTGGTCCGATTGCTAAAATATTGTCACCGATAGAAAGCTGCTTTATTCCTGAGTGACATAGGCTATTTTATATACGCAGGCGAAGCTGAGAGCAAAAGCAGGTTATTTATATATTTAGATAATACAAAATATCTAATGATTCACCTAATACCGCAACGATGAGTTGCTCTATAGATAAGATAATATTTACTTAAGCTCAAAAACAGTAGCAATAAAACCTTCAGTATACTCCTTACATCATTGTACAAAGCCTCATAAATAATATTTCTCATTAAATAATTGAATTTCTAGTTGTTCAGTACGGGAACTCCCAACAACGTCATCGGTAGAATGGCCAATTACTTTACAAAGATCTAATACTTGGACTTTATTGTGACTGGCTTCCTCTGATTGTGTCATCGTGGCGGGTCTTACAATATTATCGTTTGCACTGGTTTGCAGTGTAATATCGCTTGAATGAATATTGGAACGAATGAATAAAGTATTAACGACACTGACGTTACTATTAGTGTGGTCACTAATCGAGTCGAAATCTTTTAAAATTTTAAACATATACAACGTGTAACGTTAAATGCGCAAAACCTCAGACACCCCAAATGATTTTTAATTCGATTGACCTAATTATGTGAGAAAAAAAAACATAAAAATAAAATTAAGTACTGTTAAACAAACTAAAACTGCTCATAAAAGAGCAGTTTTAGTTTGTTTAAAATTCATATCTGCATTGAAATAAGAACTTTTATTATCCCGTGTATGAGAAAATTTGATTGGATTACAACTATTTGTGTTTGTTTACCTATTTCAGCGGGTTTGCGCATGCGATGCTCGACCTGTTCATAAATAGACCGCTCGACGTTTTCAGTGAAGATTTTTTTGAAAAATGTAACCTATATAAAAAAGTGGTTTATTTGATTGTGCTCGTTATTCTGATCAAACTAATTTCAGGTTTTGCGCATTTAACGTTACACCTTGTATGCGAAAAGATGAGAAGAAAATATTCAAATTTTTTGGCCTTTCATACGATCATTGTTTAAATCATAAACATTTTCAAATAAACCTTTTAAAAACAATTTTGAATTAGCAAAAAGTCGGTCAGTCAAAAAAGTGAAGCTATAGCTAGATTAAACATTCTAAAACGAATATCTCTGTGGAGAAGAACGTACAAGAAACTCCATGGATCATATTATGAATTTGGTTATTTCTGTTGGTTGTTTTTGTTACTAATTGAATCAGAGAAAGTGGGATAGAGAGAGAATATATCTAAGTCCGATTCATGGAGTTGTCAAAAGTTCAAACAAACTTTTTTAATGATGTAAACTAGTGCTCGACTGTGGGGTACTTTATGGTAAGCAATGATGCAATCGTTATAGTGAAGCGAAATAGTTTATTAATATATTCACTAAAGCCTTGAAGACACCTAAATTATGATCGGACGGGAAAACCGCAGCAGGTAAATTCAAAGTCCTTCGATATACGTGGTATAAACGACGAGGTGAAACGTTTAGTTCGGACCGTAGACATGTTAACAAGGTAAGGATGGACACTCACCGTAGGTCGGATTGTCCAATGGTAGAAAGGAAACTGAAATATCGTCAACCACGACCACTCTGTCTGTGTGTGAGAGCAGTGGCGGGTAATGGCTCCGACTTACGAGCTGTAGGTTGCGGGTTCAAACCCTGCCAGGCGCATTACTTTGCGTAATTTATTTCATTACCACTGCTCTTAAAACATCGTGAGGAAACCGGCATGTCCTAGAACATGTGACATTCACCAACCCGCACTGGGCCCGCAAGGTGGATTACGGCCCATTCCCTCTCCTAGAGAGGAGGTCTGACTCCCAGCAGTGGAAACATTAAAAATGCTGATGACGACCACTCTGTCAAGAGTGAACGACAAAGAAGGAGAAGGAGAGAAAGGAAACTACAGAAAATGTGTCACAATGGAAACTTGTGGATAATAAGGAAATTTGTGGCAATATTCCTGCCAAGAACTGTGAGTGTGGAAAAATAAATGAAGCTAAAACCCGATAAGGGTCATTAGGTTTCCTCTTATACATTTGCCTGGAATTTGTCACACATTTCTTTACGTCAATGCTACGGTAATCGTTCTTTCCTCTTCAAGCGTCATAATTTCTATTGTATTACACAATATTACATAAGTATTTTCTGAATGGCAATGCTTATCGCATCCATTTATGATTAGGACAGTGTAAGAAGACTCAACATCACCACAAAATATATGGATACAGAAGTCAATCTACATACAAAGAGCGCTCGAGCAACGCACACATATCTCGGAGCACCTCGGCCCGCTCGTCATACATACATCAGATTGACTTCTGTACCTATCTATTTTGTGGCTACACTGACTTTTTCAATCAATCTATTGATTTTCTTTCTACCTTTGTTCCACGCTACACGGGTTCAGTGCAACCAGTTATTTATCTTCCTGTCACCCATCATGCAAACAAAGCCGTTTAGGAGGAATTCGATAATAGACACTGACACATTTTTATATATTTATTCTGTCTATATTTAAGTATGTATGTTAGTCTCAAATTTAGTAATAGGTACTTGTTTTCTAAATAATATTTTCTTTTTTTTATGCACCTGCCGTATTGTCTCTGCACTACCCTAGGTTGACTAGTAGAGAATGCCTATGGCATTAAGTCCGCCTGTTCGTTTTTTGTTGCATGAAGATTAAATAAATAATCTATCCATATTTGCTATCTCTATTTTTCTCTATTCAAGTTTTTTATTGCCATACTAGCTTTGCCCGCGCGGCTACGCTCCCGCTCTTCCCTACTCTACCCTACTACTCTACCCCTCTCTACCCTACGCTACCCTACACTACCCTAATTTTTTTTTTCCATAAGAACCTTCTCCTCACAATAACAATCACAACAAAAAAAAAAAAACAGCCAAATCGGTCAAGCCGTTTTCATGCCAAGTCGTGACAACGGAAAACAGGGGTCATTTTTATATATATAGATAGATCTAGGAATTGCAAAGATTTTTAGGTTTTTGTCGAAGATGTACTTTAGTAAATAGGTAAGCTTCTGAGTTTTGGATAGTGAGAAATGAGTATATTAGGGAAAGTCTGAAAGTGGCACCAGTGACTGAAAAGTTGAAAGGAAACCGTTTGTCTTGGTATGGTCATGTACAGAGAAGGAATGAAACGCATGTTGCTAAAAAGAGCTTGAGTTTACATGTGAATGGATGGACAGGGAGAGGGAGGCCAAAGAAAGATGCATGGATTGTGTGGGAAGTGATATGAAAGAAAAGGGAGTTAGTGATAGCGTGACGAGTGACAGGACAGAATGGAAGAAAAAAATGTATTGCGCTGACCCCAAATAAAACGGGACAAGGGCAGGAAGATGAATTGATGATGTAAGCTTCAGAATATAAAAAATATGTTATTTACTTCGCCACGTCACAATTATCGGTTAAATTGTAATTATGAATGTCATAATAATATCTGGATGTAAACCCACGCTATGTTTCCGCACAATCTCGGCTAAGAATAGATCAGCCTGTCAATTTCCGATGGAACCACAACTCATTTACAATGCGATTGCAGGTAGCGTTGGGCAGTCATGAGATGCACATTTTCCTATCACCATCAAAGGGAATTAAAAAGGAAATATATTATGTAAAGTTTTATTTTATTATTAGTACTAGTAGCTTTTGCCCGCGCGGCTTCATTCTTGCTCTTCCCTACTTCACCCTACTATACCCTACTCTATCTTACTCTACCCTACACTACCCTAATTTTTTTCCATAACAATCTTCTCCTCACAATAACAAACACAGCCAAAAAAGAATTAGCGAACTCGGTTCAGCTGTTCTCGAGATTTGCGCTTAATTTAGCGATTCATTTTTATTAAATATTATAGACTAGTTTTTACCCACGGCTTCGCCCGCGTTTATTAATATACTTGACTATTTCTCCCCCTTTTCTGAATAAAAAAATAAAAATTTGCCTTTGTCCGTCTCCAGAGTCCCAATTATCTCTGTACTAAAATTCATCCAAATCTGTTTTACCATTTAGGCGTGAAGATGTGACAAACAAACAAACTCACTTTCGCTTTTATAATATTAGTAAGGATTTGATGAAGCTTTTGGGCTGCTGCAGGTTTTGGTATTTTTTATTAGTTGATAGGCTCGCGCTTGACCACTATCTCACCTGATGTTATGCGATGATGTGGTCGACGATGGAGCACGCTTGCCTAGAACTAACCTATTAATTCTTGACGTAGGTTGTAGCTATCAGGAAACACAATTCTAAAAGAATTGTTTGCTGTTTAAGTTCACACCGTTAGTTTCCAAATCACCGACTGTGTATGATGACAAAGATTTCATAGATCGCGATTAGATAATTCGCTTGTTTTGATACGGAAGAACGTTTGAAGGTCATACATAATTAGACAATGGAGCTGGACTTGGTCATGAGAAATAGGTAACACGAGTTAAATCTCCAGCTCATGAAATACAAGAATACTATCTCCTGTCAGCGGTTGCGTTCGAGTAAAAGTACGTTTCTCCATACAAACTTTGCACCTCCCTTCATCCCCTTGTTGACAGGACATGTTAGCCTTAACAGGGGCCTCTCTGAATTGTGTGGAAACGGGAAAGAGATGTTAGCTTTTTTTTGTGGGTAAAAATCATCCAAATGACATCCATTGGGCGGACCGGGAGAGTGTCAGATTTTTACCGACTAAAAAAAACTCCACCCCGTTCCTTCGTGCCTTTTATACCCTGGCCCCAGTAGGCTTCGACCCAGCTGGGCCCCTGCTGTTGCTAACAACGCCTTGAGACGCGCAAGAACAGTGCGCGCCGTAGAGATCTTCACCTTGCAATGAGGCAATATAGTAATACACCTTTTGAAATTGCTAGAAAATCATGAAACAACTTGAAAATGTTACAACCCGTGTAACTTACGCCGGAGACTGTAACTTAATTACAAATTCTCAGAGAAATGGGTCATCACGCCAAGAGGCGAAGTTGAAGCTAGCTAAGTTACCGACCAAGTGAATAATTAATGAATCGTTTGATGTTTCTTCTAATAGTTTATTTATCTTGCGATGATACCTTCGTGCTGTCATGTCAGTCAGTGATAGCGTGGCGGTTAGGAGGATGAAATGGAAGAAGAAAACGTTTTGCGCTGTCTCGCAAGTATCATGGATGAGACAAGGGCAGGAAGATGATACACTAAGCCGTATCATCTATGAGTTTTATTTATTTCTCTTTATTAATTTGAATAGGTAAGTACATGAAAAAAAAATTTTTTTATCTGATATAATAGACTATTATTTGATTGCGATCCCATCTTATGGTAAGCAGTGATGCAATCGTTGATGGTGAGGCGCACTAGTTTATTAAGAACATATTCACTCCTGACTCCAGCCTTGAAGACATTTAAATTATAATCTATTGCTCACCTCAAAAAAAAGGCTTCTAATGATTGTAAGAGGCTATCGACAACTGTGGAGTGGACGTCTGGCTTTGTCAGAGCTTTCAAACACATACATTTTGAATCACTACATAGTATAAAACAGTCGCTTTTTCTGTCCCTATATCCCTATGTACGCTTAAATCTTTAAAACTACGCAACAAATTTTGATGCGGTTTTTTTTAATAGATAGAGTGATTCAAGAGGAAGGTTTATATGTATAATAACATCCATTAAATAGTGGAGAAATACTATAACCCAAGCGAAGCCGGGGCGGGTCGCTAGTTTTAAAATATATAAAAAAAAACATCTGCTAGTCGCTGAGATGACCCGCAGTAAATCGAATGAATCGAAAGTAAAAGTTGTTAAATCTGAAGTGAGGACAGGTTGCCAAATGTCAGCGATTTAACGTCTGATCGACCACAGACAAAAAATTAAGTAGGTAACTGGGTAGCTACAATCAAGTAAACGATTAGCGATAGATCTACTAACTATCTATACTTCTACATCACTACATAGTATAAAACTTTTTACAAAAAAAATATAACCGACTTCAATGATAAAAAACACTGAAAAGTATCAAATAACTTTAATTTTGGAAGTCGGTGTTTCTATAATAGTTTAGTCTCTTCGTTATTTAACACCGACTTCCAAAATTAAAGTTATTTGATACTTTTCAGTGTTTTTTATCATTGAAGTCGGTTATATTTTTTTTGTAAAAAGTTTTTTTTATTTTACACTTTTTAGTTATACCATAACTAAAAAGTACCCCTCAGTCAAACTTAAATACCTTATAGTCAGAGCTCATCTCATAACGGTTCTAATAATCCCAAACACGGTTAGATTACATTAATTTACCTTTCGGCTTCATCATCAGATCAGTTCGATATATCCTCTCCCCCTCTTCTTTCAAACAGTCATTAGAATAGATGCTGGAGAGGGTAAGGATATATCGAACTGATCTGATGATGAAGCCGAAAGGTAAATCTTTCAATCAGTCATTAGACTAGATGCTGATAATCCCGGCTGTAGCATCAGGCCAGATTTATGTCAACATTGCAATGAACTTAAAATTTAGTCCTGTTTAAAATGAGCCCAAACACGACTACGGTGCTGTAATTTCAAGGTTTGTACTTTTCCTGATGCTCCTGGCTTTAGCATCAGGTCTCTATGTACTTCGGTGTTCTTTATTAGCAGTACGTTTATCCACACATCGAGCCGTTTTCAATGAGCCTAAACTCGATATATCTGCTGTTTGTTGTCGAGGACTTAGGTACTCTGCAGACTATGCTGACTGCAGCATCAGGTCATGACTTGATGATCATGAGACCAAATGTGGCAAATGCCCTATCAAACATCAAAACAATTTACTAAAACAGTCCTTGCCTGTTCGAGTAACTTCTTACTGTTAAGGAGTTGTACCTTCCATCATCAGCCCAGCTACCTGAGATGGTGACGACCATACGCAAATACACAAGATACTTCATAAAATATGCGAAAATCAATAAGTGAGCCTATAAAATTTGAAGGTTGCCCTCGATTTCTCCAAGATCCCATCATTAGATCCTAATTTGGTGATAATGGGACCACCTCAGAACTATCTACTTTCGAACAAAAAAAGAATTTTGAAAATCCGTCCACATTTGGGGGAGTATTCGACGAACAAACATACAAAAAAAAACATACAAACAGCCGAACGTAGTACCTCCTCCTTTTTGGGAAGTCGGTAAAAACAAAGTCGCTTTTTCTGTCCCTATATCCATATGTACCCTTAAATCTTTATAACTACACAACGAATTTTGATGCGGTTTTTTTAATGAGAGGAAGGTTTATACGTATAATATTGCACCCAAACGAAGCCGGGGCGGGTCGCTAGTTAATATAATAAAAAAGTTGATTTTTTGTTTTTTTTTTTTGTTTGTAGGAGGTAATCTCTGGAAGTACTGGTCCGATTGCTAAAATTTTTTCACCGATAGAAAGCTGCTTTATTCCTGAGCAAAAGCAGATATTTTATAAAGCTGATATATGGCCTGCCCAGTGCAAGCTTTTGTGAAGCTCAAATTTAGGACTATTAATTCATTAAACCCCAAGCGAACGCCGGCTTTCGCTCTCTCATTGTCCTTCTATTCTGTCTCAAATTACGGTATTCGAAAGGTAAGAGTAATGAATAAAATTGACGACGTGGCAGGAAGGAAATAACGATGATCCAATTCATCTGTATGATAACGTAGCACGAAAGTTTCCTTATTTCTTGATGATTAGGACCCCAAAGGGCAATGGAAAGGGCTATGCTCGGGGTTTTCTTTCGTAATCGAATCAGAAATGATGATATTCGCAGAAGAACCGAGGTTGCTGACATAGCACGAAGAATCGCAATGGGCAGGGCTCATTACTCGCAGAACAGATGGCCGTTGGGGCCGAAAGGTTCTGGAGTGGCGAACGCGTTGGAAGGCCTCCTACAAGGGGGACTGATGACCTGGTGAAGGTTGTGAGAAACCGATGGATGCGAGACGCACAGGACCGTTCATTGTGGCGACACAACCAACAACAACCAACAATGGATGTATATCGGCTGAAATAATGATGATGAAGAATTTAGTTTCCTAAATTCTGAGTTTAAAAATAAGCCTGAGTCAGCATAGTACCAATTAGACGGTGCTGTAGTTTCGATATAGACTACCTCTGTAAATAAACGACGAAACCAATTCAGAGTTCACGGTCCTTTCATGTCCAGGCGTAGTGCGTAGAACTATGTACACTAGCTTTTGCCCCCAGCTTCGCCCGCGTACATAAAATAAAGTTTATGTTACACAGGAATAAAGGAGCTTTCTATCCGTGAAAGAATTTTAGCAATCGGACCAGTACTTTCAGAGATTACCTCCTACAAACAAAAAAACATCTTTATAATAAAGAGGTAAAGTTTGTTTTTTTGTTTAGTTTCACCTGTTATTACAAGCTCTTATTTAGTTTCACCTGTCCCGATGTTTGTCTGTAATCAAATCTTGTAAATTAAAGTTGACCAACTTCTCGGTTACCGATTGAGCTGAAATTTTGCATGCATGTGTGAATCAGATGACAAAGCAACATGGAGCTGATCTGATGATGGAACCGGAAGGTGGCTTTAGGAACTCGGTTGTTAAACGACAAAATCCCATCGAGTTTGGGCTCGTATGATTCGTCTTGACGTCATCTCGTTTTACCGAGCTATAAAAGCTTAATTCATGAATCCCCAAGCGACCACCGGTGGCCGCGCATCTATTGTCTTACTATTGTGTCTCTAATTGACGGTATCTGAAGGGTTAAAAATCAGTACTAAAAACCGTCAATCATGGCATTAGACGGTAGATTTTTTTTCAATCAAGACTTTGACTGTGGCAAATCTCACAACAAAACCTACCGTGTTTTCGCCACGTCATGGTAAAGTGTCCCTTTTAAAATATTTTGTCGTATTAATAGAGGCAATGTAAGGTCGAAAGAGCTCGTATCGTGAGATCCGATGCACCTGACGAGGTCACGACGCGAAGGTCACTAATTCACTCCTATCAAGGTCATCTCTAATGAATTTGATCGTCACGTCTTTTGGCATTAGTATTATGAAAATTGCAGCGATAAAATCGTATTTTGTAGAGATGCGCCGAATATTCGTTTTAAGTTTTTATTCGGTATTCGGTGTATTCGGCAGAATTTTGAGGTTTTCGGGCGAATCATCCGGTTGAAATTCGGAATATATTCGGTTTAATGATGATGATGTAGGAATCATTATAAATCAGTCTTTAGAGCAAAATAAATTTAAGGAATCCCATATTCTAACAATCATATTTATTACACAACCATATTGTGTTGTTTTCGGTCCTCTAATATTCCATTTTGTAAGAGATTATTTCTGTAATGTTTGTAGCACAATCAAAACCAATGATGACCCGGCAATCGATGGTGGCATTGGTGGCCCAGCCACCGGTGCCGGAACCATATCCAAAACCATATCGGAAAATATATAACACAATAGGTATTATGGAACGGGGAACCGAATTATCTGGCAGTGTATTCGGTTCGGTAAGAACTTAACCGAATATTAATCGGTACTTATTCGGTAAAACCACTATTCGGCGCATCCCTAGTAGGATTTTATAATGAAGGTGGGTTGGTGTTGTTCTAAGTTTGAAGTTCTTTTTTTGTTCAAAATGTTGGCTTGGCGTTGAGCGGTGAATAGACAAGATGCATATTTTTTTCTATAAGCGGTAAGTTAGCTTACTGTTATGCCATGGGTGAATAAATTGTTTTTTAAGCTCAGTACTTTTCCCGTTAACTAATTAATATTCTAATGAACTGACGCTTATTATGGGAAAGTGGGAAACAGTAACAAATAATAGGTACCTACCTATTATATGTTACCACAAAAGTACTCCAACAAATACCTACTTGTGTATGGTTGAGTGACAGACAATTATGTTACTTATCAGAGAGTTTCATCATGTAATGAAATATTTACGTAATAATGTTCGTTGCGTTATAAAATGCTAAAAAAAGTTGGATCTAACAATAGTTTTTAATGACCTGCAATGACGACAAATTATGGGCTAAATGATAGGTATTCATAAATTTATTGCACTTTCGGAGGAGAAACATGTTAATAGGTAGGTACTTTAGTCAATTTGCACGCTTCAATAACAATTCGAGAATAATAAACAACTTGTTTTGTTACAAAATTCACTTCGGAAACAATTCGCGCAAGTTCCTCTATCATAAAATTATCATTATACGCTCACTGTGTATACAAAAACAATACTCGTGTCCGCCTGTGTAAACGAAACCTAAGATTCCGAACTACATAGAATAGACACAAATTAGGTCGTGTGCACAACGACCGCGGTTACTTGGCGGCACGTGACCATAAACAATAATAAAAAAAGTAGGTAGGTACCTTTTATGTCGATTGAATTAAAAATAATGAAGCCGATCGGATACCGAATCTAAAAATACCTGTACATAATTCATTTATGTATGTTTATTTTGTCTAGTGTACACTTCACAACATACTTTATCAATATCATATATAACCACACATAACACCGATTGTATAGATACCCACACAACCAAAAAATAAATGAGTATTATTGAATAATGTTACTTGTATGGGGAAGTACCCATACACGTATTCATGGATGATTGTATGAGTGACGCCCACCTCTAATAAGCGAGCTATAATAACAAGTATTACACGTAAACACTGCTAATGTAAAAATAGAGAGTAGGGATGTTAAATATTTCCGATTGCAATGCAGATGTAAAATATCCGAATGGAGGCATTACATCAACGTTCACACTTTTCTACCTACATAGCACACATAAACGAAAAGGAAAGTGAGAGAAAAATATATGTTATTCGTGTTATAAAGGGTTATCGTGCCGATAAACAGATATAAAACACACACTTTCGATGTTGAAGAACAATACTTTCTATGAGTCTCGAGTGTTCCATTTTTATTCTAGTCCGCGGACGTTCGTTGCTATGCGAAATGCGAAGTCAATCTTGTCGACAACGAAATAGACGACATCATGAATGGAACTGTGTACTGCTTCTGCTATTAAACACACACACCATCGGCCCAGCAACGACGCGATTTTTGCTGCATAATTTTCAAGGGCATCCGAACCCAACACAGACCGACGCGTATGGACAACCGAAGGGGCCCCACGGATTCCTATCGATTCATGAATGAAACAAACAACATGCACTTATGGAAAACTACGCATCATCAACTATAAATTAATGAAATTAACACAGAAATAAAAGAAAATACTTACAAACTCGTCAGCCGCGATACGTGTATAATCACATACATGACGTCATTTGACGCAACACAAACCCGAAAAATCGAGTAAAATATATAATAACTGCTTTGAAAACAACACCAACATGAAATATGCACGATACTTTATTAAATACAATGAAATAGTTAAGTCATTTAGAGCGATTTAGGACATTTTACAATATTTATTTGTTGTCACCGACTCAGAGTTTTGACAAGATGGTCGCGCACCGACTGTTTTGCTTTGGTTGTCAGCTGATACGAAAGACTGTTCTACTCCGAACGAAAACGCGTAAAGCATGCTCTCGCTCTAACCCAAGCAAACCGCGCCGTTGTGCGAAAGAGACAAACACCATGACTCTCTTATTTAAACAGGACTTCAAATACAACAAACGTCATTTTCTTGTTGCATTTATTATTGCAAAGGAAAAGTCGCAAATAAAACTATTTATTCCATGTGATGAATTGAAAAGCGGTACGATATTAGTAAAAAGATGTTTCTATTTCACAAGAACACGTAATCGTGTATCAGTTAGTTATATTTGGGCGTGACATATTTCGTTGTTTTTCATACTTGTAGCGCCATCTAGATATAAACAGTGGATTAATTTTCCATTGAGTTCGGGCAAGGTCATGGTTGCAAATTGTGTTGTAACCTTTAATTTCTTAAATTAACTGCAATCTTATGTGGATTGGTTAGTTATTAACATTGCTATTGCCCATGTGTTGTTCCTAAGAATGATTTAACGACGCAACTTACTGGAAAGCCGCATAAATGCAGACTACGTGGTAAGTTTAGAATTCCTTTGAGTTGCAAAGGTTAGTGGATAGATGGCGGCACTTACGCGTACCATTTTTGTTGTTGATGATAATTTTTTATCTTTGTTTTAAATTAGAGAATTCATTCAAATAAATGATCATAAATGGCCTCACTATTTATGAGTTTGTTACAGTATTTCGCATTATGTCGAGTATCCCAATAAACGTCATAGAGGGCTCTGTCTACCCGGCTAGCTAGGTACTTAACTCTTTAAACAAAAGCAGTTGTCGTGATGTTTTACGAAGGGATCCAAAACGTAACAGAGAACTCATCAAGAGAATTGATTGCGTTGGTCCCAAATCTCGACAAGTTTCTGAATGATTCATAGCAGACCGTAATCTAAGGAGACGCTTGGAGATGAATATTGTAATCTTGTAGTTTCTAGATGAGAGATTACTTTGCCCTTACAAGCCCATGGGGTGCCGTCAACGACGGAGGGGAATTATACCGCAAGGTGAAGTGCAATGTAATTAATTACGTTATGTTGATTAACGTTCAAAAAATGCCTGACCACCGCAAAATAACAATTATTGTATTAATAATTAATTATCTTGACTTCAATTTTGACATTCTTATTTAAATTTAAATTTTACAATTCTAATTATTATTATTTTATAAATTGTGACCATAATAATTGCTATCAATTATTTTAATAATAATACCATAACATTAATTCAATTTGACCAATGACTAATGTATCCCTTTGACCTTGGTATCTTGACCCTATTTTTAATTTAAATTTGACATGATTCATTTGACATGACTTATTGGAATGTGTTTTTTGTCTAATCAGTTTGATATTTTTTTCTGAATTTAAAATTTTGTGTAATCTATATGGTATTTTTATGTGAATTTCAACTTTTTTATTTTTTACATTCATCTACATTCACCTAGTTATATGTGCATGCTGTGGTCTCCTGTAACTGAAGGAGCACACGTTAAAGGACCCCATGTCAAGTAATTTGTACTGTGTCTGTGTAACCTTTGTTGGAGATCCAAATAAATAAATAAAAATAAATAAACATGGGTGGCAGATTTTACCTTTAGGCGTCCATCACGCCAAAGGTAAAAATCTGCCACCGTTACTGTCCGATTAAAATTTAGGTGTTACAATTTGTGTAAGACCGCAGCAGGCAAATTATTGTTCCAGTCCTTCGATGTAGGCGAAACGCTTAGTCCGGACCGTACAGGTTTCAACACTTTCAACAACATAAGGGTGATAGAAAGGTGATGGTGGCTCTCCAAAATGTATCCTGTAAAATACCGAAAGGCTGGCTACCATATGCTTGTGCTCCAGGCTTTGGTTGGAGCACGGTTGGAGTGTTTGGATTAGACTCATTGGAATTATCACGTATACTCGGGCTATATATGTGGTTAAACTCTATAGGTAGGTTGTAACACTTGTAAAGTTGTCTCGCATTTTCGCTGAACTGGACCTTTTTGGCGCAAACGTTTCAACATTTCTTTTTTGCAATATTTGTGCGCCAAATAAAATATTTTTCTTTCTGTCTTTCCATCTTTTCTTCTTTCTTTATTGGAGATCCAATCCCTACTATCCCTACTAATATTATAAATGAGAAAGTAACTCTGTCTGTCTGTCTGTTACGCTTTCACACAAAAACTACTGAACGGATTTAGATCAAATTTGGTAGGTAGGTAGAAGAGACACTGGAATAACACATATGCTACCTATAATTCCACTGCTGAGCACGGGTCTCTGCCCGCGCAATATAAACTGTAGTCCACGCGGGCGAAGCCGCGGGCGAAAAGCTAGTAAATAAATAATTTTACAATTAAAGGAAATCGTGCTTCCTCACATCACGTTTCTACACTATTCTCCAAGCAGCAGCGGTCTCCTCTCATGTCAACTTAGCACTTAGCACTAAGCTTAGTTTCAAGACTTCATACAAGCGTGTTAGTCATTGCCACGTAGCACAAAATAGATAGGTACAGAAGTCAATCTCATGTATGTACCTACTTCACTTTTTATACCTACGCTAGGCGATCGCGCTAGCGTCAGCGAGTTATGCGGAACTGTACGAGTGCGACCAGGCGATTGAGCCGAGATATCGTGTCCGTGAGCGGTGTCTATGTGTGCGATGCTCGAGCGCGTTTTGTATGTAGATTGACTTCTGTACCTATCTATTGTGTGGTCATAGCCACGTAGTGAGAAAGCGAATATTCTCCACATTTCCACAAAAGCTTGTTGACTTGTACATAGAACGTCCATTATTATTGTGGTCCGGTAGAGTCATGTACCTCCGTAGATAATGGACTGAGCGTTCCTTATTCAGGCACAAAATAGATAGGTATAGAAATAAATTAAAATTCAGCTCAGCAATCGCGCTAGGGTCGGCACCGCTCTGTCCGAGCCCGCTCGAGCGGGGCGATAAATACCTAATTACGTGTTAAAACTGGTAGCATAAAACACGATAACTCAGCAATTAATCCATTATTTCACAAAAAAGTTCACAGACGCGTGTCTCAAGCGGATGCATACGCGTTCGCAATGATCTGAATGGAGAGATATCGTGTCCGCTAGCGGTGGCTATGTGTGCGTTACTCGTGCGCACTTTATACGTAGATTGTCTTCTGTACCTATCTATTTTGTCATTCAGGTGTGAAGTGATTACGGGAAGTAAAGTGGGTGAGTCGGCTTTTGAATTAAGTACTTACTTAGAGACAGTGCCGTAAATAGGGCGGTGCCAGCGGTGCCCAGGCACAGGGCGCAGTCCCCAAAGGGGCGCAAAAATTATATACCTAGTCCTTTTTGTTTGTATTGTACTTTTTCTAGGGGCGCAGTTATAGTACCACGCACCGGGCGAATGAAAGGCTGGTTACGGTACTGCTTAGAGATAAGAAAGTTTAAATCCTAGTTGAATACCTACCAAAGTTTGACGGCTTTAAAAAAAATAGCATAGCATAGTCGGCTTTATAATGTTCCCACTTCTGGGACTCAGGCTTCTTCTCTAGGAGAGGGAATGGGCGGTAATCGGTGGATACTCTCTCGGGTTGGTGAATGTTACATGTCTTCAAATTTTTATTTTGTAGGACATGCCGGTATCCTCACGATGTTTTCCTTCACCGTTTTGAGGGCAGTGGTGGTGAAATAATTTACCGTTGAAAAGCTAGTTGTTATATTATAATTTTTGTAGCAGTAATACTCAGTCCATTCTCTATGGCTATGGGTGGAATCATACGTTAGAATTTATGAAGGTGGTGAAACAATGGTCCGTGGTGTATTTTCTTGAATTACGGCGCTGGGGTTTGTGAGGTTGATTAAATTTCGTGTTTAATTTGTTTAAGGCATTTCTGGCTATCCTAATGTTAAATGGGTAGCGATGAGACTTCTCTCCATCTTTCTTGTTCGTGTGAAAACCACTTGTAAATTGTAAGACAAGGAAGTATGATAGTGGATAGAATAGAATAAACTTTATTGTACACTAAAATAGTAACAATGCCACAGAAACTTAAACCTATGGGTACAATGGCGGTCTTATCGCTGACAGCGATATCTTCCAGATAACCTTGGGATGGGATGGAACTAAAAAATGGGGTAGTCTGCGGAGTACTGCAAGCAAAATTAACCAACAAAATCAATTAAAGGAAATAAAATATATTAAATACTAGCTTTTGCCTGCAGCTTCGCCAGCGTTCATAAAATATAGCCTACTAGCTTTCCGCCCGCGGCTTCGCCCGCGTGGACTACAGTTTATATCGCGCGGGCAAAGACCTGTGCGTGCTCAGCAGTGGAATTATACGTAGCCTATGTGTTATTCCAGTGTCTCTTCTACCTACCTACCAAATTTGATCTAAATCCGTTCAGTAGTTTTTGTGTGAAAGCGCAACAGACAGACAGACAGGGTTACTTTCGCATTTATAATATTAGTAGGGACTAGTAGGGAAGTAGGGATGGAATAAAGCAGCTTTATTCGGTGAAATATTTATGGCAATTGGACCAGTACTTTCAGAATTTACCTCTTACAAACAAATTACAAACCACCTCAGTTTGTTCTTGTAGTTGTTCAAACATGCAGGCGGTTTACTACGCTATTCTGAGTGTAATTTATTTTAATACTCTCAAAACGGCGAATAAAAACACCGTGAAAAAGACGGCATTATTATGAACCAAAAATTTGAAGAGAACTTTTTTTTACGGTGGGCATAAATCATCTTATGACAACCCCCGCTCGTGGGTGGCGCGGGAGATAGTGTCAGACTCTTACTGACTATAAACCCACCCCGTTCCTTCTAGCCTCTTCATACCGGGGCACGAATTTCCTTTCGGATAACCCTGGCCCCAGTAGACTTCGACCCAGCTGGGCCGCTCCTGTTGCTGACAACTCCTTGAGGCGCGCGGGAACCGTGCGCGCCGTCGACGTCTTATTCGAAGAGACATGAACTTGCGGCCGGTAGACACACGACGCATTGTCGTAGCCAGATCTCAGAAATGTATCACTTCATGATATGGCCAACTGAAACTTTTGATGATATGCAATGATATTTAAATAAACAGATTTGCTATGAGCGTGCACTCGTGAAGACTCGAAAGGATCCTAATTGGGATCCTTGCATTTAGGCGTCGCGCATCGGATTTAGTCATACTCTGCGCGCTGCTAAATGATAAATGATCTTTATTTTGCAAATAGGTTTTGAAAAAACACTTTTACACGTCAATTTAGTTTTCAGTCAGTTTTAACGAGATGAGGCCGGTGTTTCCTAGCTCAGAGTAGTCTCTGAGAAGAAATACCGAATCAAACTCAGGGGTAAAGAAACGGGTGCTACGAAATTAAATAAAAAAATGCCTTCGTGTGTGTTTAAAAAGGGTATCAATTATGATACCAAAATAAATAAAATACAGGGGATCTCATATCACAAGTGCTGCCGCTGCTGCGCGGAACACATTTTTCGGTTGATTTGTGAGTGTATAACATGTCGGTTTATTAAAATGTCATTGATGATAGTCAATCCTCGTTTGGCCATCTCATTGATGTAGGATTTCTATGACAGTAAAAAGTCTAAAGAAAGTAGGCCACACGAGGATTGAAATATAATGAAACTTTAACGTAGTTTTACTTGGCCATTTCATGACGTGATCAATTTTTAAGATCTGAAATCAAGTTGAATCGATCACAAACACTTAACCTATCTATTTATTTATTAATACTAGCCGGTACCCGTAACTTCGTCTGCGTTAGACTCGTAAAATAGTTCCTACGGAATGCCATTTGGTTATAATTTCAAGAGGTTTTTTTGCACGGAATTTTAGCTCTTTTCCTAAAATAAAAGCTACCAATAAAGCTATAAAATAATACCAGTTCTAACAAAAACAGCCCAACCATTTCGGAGTTTAGTTAGAACAAACAAACGGACAGACAAACGAAAAAAAAAACTGCTTTTCATGGGTGACTCAGCCGCCAAATTAAAGTGAAACTGCCGGTCACATCTGCCGCATGTCGCAACAGAATTGGGTGAAAGCAACTACTGACTAGATTCCCAACAGCTGGAGCCGGCGACGCGGTAGGCCCAGAAGGAGATGGCGTGACGATTTGGACTCCTACCTTAATTATTGGCCAGAAGGGGCTAAGGACAGAAAAGAGTGGAATAACGGAAGAGAGGCCTTTGCCCTGCAGTGGGATCCAACGGGCTCATAAAATTATTAAAATTAATGGGTTCTATGAGTATACTTTCATATGCATTTAGTAAAAATATGATGACTGCTAAGTTATTTTAACACTACAAATAGCCGCTTCAATTTTATTTTTATGTTTAGATTTTGCGTTTCAAATCCACGGTAGCTATTTCAAACTATACCACAGATATATAAAAACGATATCCATTTAAATATACGACAATCAAAGATTTTATATATCCTAGTACTAGATTGACTACGGCAACCTCAAAAGCGTACCTGAAAAGGAAAGTCAGAAAGAGTCCTGTCATCTCGTTCTACTAGTGTGTCCATACACTAGCTACATACTACGGGACAATTTTGCTCAAAAGTTAGTTAAAGATATTTTTTGATACATCAAAATAGACATGCACTTACCAAAAGGGAACAGAGTTTTCTCTGTAATGACTAGGAAATAGCTGATGTCCGTATATATTATAATAGCAATATCCTCTTAGGCGAGTATGAAATACCTACACTGATAAAAAAATGGCTAATGTGTGTGTACCTACGTAAGAAGATCACTTCTGAACAGCTACACCTATCAGAATAAGGTTTGTCTGAAAGAAAAAACTAGTTAGTTTATAGAAAGAAGAAAGAAAGAAAGAAAAGAAAGAAAGAAAACCGTTTATTCGAACCTCACACATATTAAAAATATTAATTAAAAAATAGGTACAATAAACATAGAAGAATTTGTGCAAGGTCAGAAAGGCACCTAACTCAGCATATGCTGCGATATCTATAAAAATAAATAACGCAGCGCTGGTATTCTGTTAGGGCCCGCGGTGATGCCACGGTCATACTTACGGAGACTAAATAAAATATATATTAGGTATAGTAGTAAACTATATGTAGGTAGGTATCGGAACAAAATAAAAAATACGAAAAAAAAACATAGGAAAAATAATAATAATTAATACATAACATTGGTAAAAAGCGTGAATTTATGTTAATAAGTGTCATGTGTTAAAGATATATTATAGAGAGAATGTAATAAATAATTAACCATAGACAGACGCCTGACAGCGCGCTCCAAAAGCATTTGTCTAATTCATAGACAAACAGATGAACGCGAGCGTACGGCGACGACGGCAACAGGTCACGAATATTCGATTCGAGTGTTTAGCATCTATAACTAATCTGTGGAGTGTATAATCTATAGATATTAGTATTCTGTGGCACGATCTATCGACTTGCAAAGTTGCAATCAACTGTCAAAAAAGTGGGTGGATTGGTTATTATACAAATAAACAAAGGTTGAGTAATAATACATACATATAATACATTAATACGTCTAAAACAAAAGTAAATCGGGTGCATCTGAAATATTATTGTGTGAAGTGTAATGTTGTGTTGTATTGGACGCAAGAGAGAGATGTCAAACTGAGCGACAAAGTCACCATCGCAAACCGTGCAGAATTTTCCGGTTAAATTATATGGTGGTCTCTTTTTGGTTGCGTAATAAATACTGTTTGTATTTGGAACTAAAAGCACCAACCGTCTTTAAAGCACGAAAAGGTGGTGGCAGGTCATTCCAGACCTTGCTACTGGCGTATTTGAAGCTTCCACGGAATGCAGCAGTTTTATGGGTCAAAGCTAATAAAAGGTAAGATGATGCTCTCGTTTTAACCTTGTTTACATCCCGTGACCAAGTTAATTTATTATATAGATAAGTAGGCTTTTTTGTGAGGATTGTGCCAAAGAGTAGGGTAGCCAGATGGAGTTTTCTACGATCTGTCATTTTCATTAAATTACCTCTATTTAAAAATGGTGTTATGTGAGATCTTGGAGGGACATTAAAACAAAACCTAGCACATGCATTTTGTACTCGCTGGATTAACTTATCACTTCTACCAAGAATGCACGCCCCGTACACAGTGTCAGCATAGTTCAGCTTGGATAAAACAAGTGACTCACAGAGCATGATACTAAAACTAATTTTATTCTTTTATTTTTACTTTATTAAAAATAGACTGATGCGTGACATAAAATTGTACATTTTTTATTACGTCAAATTGCACGTATTAACTAAAAAATAAACAATAAATAATACATTAACGCGCCACAGGGAATTTCCGAAAGGGAAACCATGGTTCTGGAATACAAAGGGCAACTGAAGGACACGGGTAGATTTATTCAGTATAAACCTCAAATAACTTGTCCCGCTCTAGGATGGAGCGTAAGGCGCAAAAGTCTCCTACTATGTTCGTTTGTCTATATCTGTTTGCAATCAACTCAAAAACTACTGAATGGATTTTTAAAAACGGATAAACTTATAAAAGGGTATATAGATGGAATAGAATTACGTTTTAGTGTTGATTTAACTTTACATCTTCAGACTTAATGTGGCAACCACAAATAAAACTGTTGCTGAAAATAAAATGTTTAAATGTCACAACTTCAAAGCCACTGTTGCTGATGGTTCTCGTTTCTTGGAAATCTACAACAAAACATAAAAAATAATATATTTCTAGTAGTTAACGGTTAAGCCACATACATGCAGCATTGCGTGCGGCATTTATTAGGGACCTACCTAAAGACTAAAGTTAAAGACTATGATTTAAAATGAATATAATTCTCGAATGTACTATATCGATGTGGAGAAGATTTTGGAGCGCACGCGCGTCGTTTTAAGAAGTGGTCACAGATAACTAATACTGAATAGGTCCGAAGACACGTCCCGCATGCCGCACCTCTGACCGCCGCTGCTCGCCGCTTTCCGTTGTGTCATGAGAGCAGCCGAAGATCGCCGAGCGGCCAAAGGCGCCCGATCAACAGAAAAGATAAAATTAGTAAAATTGGTGGGCGCTTGATTTATTAAAAAAAAAAATTGAGCCTTCTCAGATATTTAGAAATTTGCTTATAATAATATAAAACTTGAACAGTAGACAATCGAATTTTATAAAATTTTGCACCTAGTCAAAAAAAATTTCAAAACGATGTTTGTTGTCACCCTACATAAATATTTTGTAAACAAAACAGAAAACTTACCAAAAAAAATGAAATTCCACAACCAGGATACCCATCGCTATTGCGAAACTTTACACAGCATCGTTTTGAACATCTTGCACACTTTATACTTTATTAAACATTGAGATAAAAACTTGTAACAATTAAAAATACAACTTTAGTCCTATGAAGCATCAGCCATATTGTTTATTGATGTCAAATTCTGTCAAATTGAAACCTCCTAAATGTTGCCTTTTATAATTTGAAAATTACTACGAATAGCTACTAAATCTAAATGAAATCATCATTAAATACAAGAAGAATGCGTATAAAATTTCAAGAAGCAATATTTAAAATAAAATATTTAGTTGCAATTCATTTTATGTTGCATAAACCTATCAAAATGCATGAACACGGACTATTTAACGATAACTGGAACAATCTAAAAACTACCATCTGTTTCTTATTTTTTTCTGGTAGTATGTGCGAAAGGGACAGAGAGGATTTATCTCAGTGTCTTACTCCAGGCCATTTTCCCTTTTGCGTGTCAATAACACACATGAACTTAATGCTAATGAGAATAAAGAACACTTTAAAGAGTGTCATATTTCTTCGTAGTCAATCTAGTCTACTCTAGTAGAATATATAAAATCTTTGACGACAATCAGTTATTTCTACAAATTGGTCCAATCAATAGCATGACGGTGAACAATAAAAATGACGCCCGACCAATTACGGCTGACCTGGCTTTCCGTTTGATTGAAAGCGATTGGCTAATTAAATGTATGGATCGTTATGCTGCACGGGTCTGCAATTACTGGTTGAAATATGTTTCGAATAATTGGAACGGTCTTTGATGAAAGATACAGATTTTGAACGGTAGGATATAATTTAGAGGGAACTTTTTGATTTTTAAGGCAGCATGGGCGATGAGACTGGGAAAAAAGATTTTTTTCTGCGGTGGGAAATCATCAAATGATTTCTTCCACACTACGGTGGAGCGAGAGGACGTGTCAGACTTCTACTGACTACAGCCCACCCGTGTCGTCATCCCGATCCCGATTTCCAGCTACCATAGGCGCAGGCTTGCGGACGGCGAGCAATGGGTAGCACGCCGTTCGGTCGTACGGTAACGCCGCCGCCGCGCCGGTTAGCTTTTGCCCGCGTACATAAATTATAGCCTATGTTACTCAGAAATACAGCAGCTTTCTAATAATGAAATTTTTGTACTGGTGTACTTTATGTTATTTTTTATTTTTATTTTATTTTTTTTGTTTGTTTTGTGTTTGTCTTCAGAGCCGTAAATAGGGCGGTGCCAGCAGTGCCCAGGCACAGGGCGCAGTTACCGAAGGGGCGCAAAAATTATATACTTAGTCCTTTTTGTTTGTATTGTAGACTTTTTCTAGGGGCGCAGTTACAGAAGCTCGCACCGGGCGCATAAAAGGCTGGTTACGGTACTGTTTGTCTTCAGTTTTTTTTGTTGTCTACAATGTTTTTGTGCGCCAAAATAAATACTTTTCTTTCTTTTTCTTTTCTTTTACTTTCAGAGATTCTACAAACAAAAAATAAATTTTACCTCTTTATAATATTAGTGTAGATAGACGTTTTAGACAGGACTGTCTAGAACGTCTTGTCTCAAATGAGCGTAGGCCCTAATATGGGCTTGTAATAAAACCAATGAAACACATAATGCACCATTTATTTCAACATCAATAAATACAATTTTATTTTATGTTTTACTAACATTTATACAGATTATATGTACACGTTAATACATAGTTATATGTACATCTTTGGCAAGACATCTTTGACTAGACTAGATATTACAAGACTCTACTAAAAATGGTGGGATTTGGTACACAAATACTTATGGCTGATATCATTAACCCTTCAGATACCGTCAATTAGAAACACAATAGTAAGACAATAGATGCGCGGCCACCGGTGGTCGCTTGGGGATTCATGAATTAAATGCCACAGGAATTGCACAGTTTTTTGCCGCCAAGCCCGTTCCATCATCGGACTACTAGACGTACTTGCGCTAAAAATGAGAATAAGATCGATTGCATGTTGTGACGTCACGATTTACTGTCAAATGAAAGAAATTTTATCAAAATTGAGGAACTCAGAGATGAGTAAAATTGAAGAACTGGATTCTGATTAAACTTTTTTCGTTCACAGTTCGTAAATAAATTAAATTTTTCGTAAAACAGTTAAAGTTTAAACATGTATTTCCTCGATTTGACAGTAAATCGTGACGTCACAACATGCAATCGATACTATTCTCATTTGGAATGGAACGCATAGTACGGTATTCACCATCATTGTGCGCTAAGTGCGAGTTGTTTTTACGTTATCGCGATCCAAACGTTTACCGTGTTTGGCTCTGTGATTGGTTAAGAGCTTGGAGCGGACCAATCGGAGCGCCGAACATTCTCACACTCTCTCACTCATACGCACAAAACATTTTGGGAACACATTCATAGTGCGTACAGTAAAGGAGAGGCATTTCCTGCCGGAGTATGTTTTTCCTGATACCTACAACCTGAGGGTCTTTAAGTCAAGAGCGAATAGGTAACTTTTAGGCAAACGTGCTCCATCGTCATACACGATGATGGTCAAGCGTGAGGCTGCCCACAGTAAGAAAAAATAGAGATCAACAGAACTAGTTTCAAACATTTGTGACACTTGAAGGAGGTACTTAGGGGATCAAATTTTGTGACAAAATCTAACAAAAATAGAATGTCCTCGCATAATACCAGTACCCCTAGTCAATTTGCTAATCTGCTAAACGCTTGTAGAAAGCTTCAAATGTACGGGAATAACGTCATCTCAACGCTCAGTCACGTGTCAGACCAAAAGAATTGGGGCGTGGCCAACTCGAAGTGTTCGACGCAAGCGAAACGGTTGTAACTTGGCTAGGCGGGCTGATCTTGGGTGATTAGGTTTACTAGCAAATTTTTTATTTTATTTTGTATTTTTAACTTTAATAAATATGTGTGAGGCACAAATATTTTTTTTCCTTTATTTTTCTTTTCAAAATTAAAAGAGGGAACATTTTAAATGGATTTCAGAGTCTAAATAGTGGTTTAAAAATTCTAACGTTTTCCGTTTTTATCGTTTCGAAATACGAGAATGAGGATTGTGCGTATAGTCAATGGAAAGGTGCGTACCATCAAAGACACTTCCGCCTGACCACCGCTAAGTTCATTTTTGCTTGCACTCGAAATGAAAACTTCAAAGGGTTTGGCTTGACGCCACGCTGTAGGATTCAAGCGATTTTTTTTTAACTGGTCAGGCAGAAATGACCGCGATGGTACAATGTGCTGAAGTGTAAACGAAAAATATTCCAAAGAATTTTCAATTTCATACATTTTTAAATATTCACTACAATGCTGAGCATACATATTTTACTTAAATTATCTACAATGCAATTAGATTACAATTCGATTCAAATATAAATAGGAACGTCAATGACCTCTATCTGTCAAACGTTACTTGAAAAGTACGGTTTGCAAAAAAAGTTTATTTGCGTATGAATAACGTTTTTTATTTTATTTTAGTAGTTAAAGACACAATAGAAAAAAATAATATAGGGATTTAATGAATGAACCCCAAGCAAAGGGCTACGCAGTCAACAGCAGTACAGTGTTCGCGTAATGCCAACAGCCGCCAGAAATGGAGAGACATCGCTCGACCTGCCGCAGCCTTGGAGGCAAACGACGGCGGCACACCGCAGTCCTGTCCATCAACAGCCACGACCACTCTGCCAAGAGTGCCCGACTAAGAAGAGAAGAGAGAGTAAACCCCAAGATAACCTCATTGTCTTTATTGTATCTCCAATTACAGTATTCGAAAGGATAATGAATGAACCAAGTCTTAGTTTAATCTAAGTGAAGTAAAAACCTTATTGTTTAATCAAAATTAGCAAAAAATTAAAAACTGTTTTCTTTCTTATTTTCATTCATCATCTTCCTGTCCTTGTCTCGCTTTATTTGGGGTCGGCGCAACACGTTTTTTTCTTCCATTCTATCCTGTTACTCGTCACGCTATCACTTACTCTCTTTTCTTTCATATCACTTCTCAAACAATGCAGCCATCTTTTCTTTGGCCTCCCTCTCGCAATATGCGTTTCATTTCTCATCTTTACATGACCTCTTTACATAATCTTTTTTATTTTCATTTTTAGCAATAATTCTCCTTCTTCTTCCATTCGCCATTACACTTACTTAACATAATGATGCAGAGATGAGCAGAATTGAAGAACTAGATTCTGATTAAACATACTTCGTTCATATTCGTTAATAAATTAAAATAAAACTTGTTTTGCTTACCCTACCTGATTCGATTTGACAGCTATGACGTCACAACATGGCGCTAAGACAATCCCATTCTTATTTGAATCGTTTCGTAAAAGTAATACAGTCGTACATACACAACTAGTTTATATATATTACTTATTTACACAATCATATTACATTTATTGCTTCACATTGTTAAAGGGACATCACAACCACAGGATAAAATTAGGTAAAGGTAGAAAATCTAAACATGTTTACATAGGATTCTAACTCTTATCTCGGTGTAATAAGCTTCAAAATTCAGTAGTAGAAATGCAACAGGTAGTTCTTAGAAGAACAATGTGAGGGTCAAAGAGTTTTGTTAGCTTTACCCGGGGTATGTCAACAATAACCAACATTGTTCGGGTAATGTTGATACATGAAAAGTTTTGGGCAGTGTGTTCGGGCTCTTATATTAGTGATACAATGTAAAATGGTTAGACTATGCATTATACAAATGTGTAAAAAATATCCAAACATGTCAAATCAATTTTTAAAACAAATATGTCCAAATGGGCATAGACTCCCGAGTGCAGCGAGGGTTTCATACAGTCAACAAATGAGAAAAGTGACCAGTCAGATATAGCTGAATTTTAATTTAAACGGATGGATAAATGGATGGTTATATACAAATGTGTATTTTACAATAATAGCAGTTACTAATGATTACGTGGTTATGCATTTTCTATTGATTATATTATCCAAATTGACCTTTACATTAATTTTATTAATTAATTTTCTTATTCATAAACACTCGACTACTTTTTCTCTCTTCTTCAACCATTTATATATAAAATCCTTCCACTACAAGCAATGGCATCTTTTAGACACGTCTCTATTCTATCCAGACGGAATGCATACAGAAGAAGACAAAGTATACTTAAGCATTACTTTACAAGAAGTATCATTCGGTTATCTAAAAGTATCTTAAGTTTAATCTTACTACGTAGTCATATCAAACTTGAGCTCAGACAATAATTTACAAAAGATATTTACACATAATCGCCATTTTGAATTGGTAATGTTTGAAGTCTACATTCTGTCGTTTTAAAAGAACTTACTCAACTCCAAACACTTGATGACAGAAAAATTACGAGACGGTGTTCTAAAATAATTTTCACCAGGTGGTAGTACTGATTCATCAGGTCCTGGCAATACTTCATTATGTATGGGCACACGGACCACACGCGACAGCTACAAACTCTGCCACGAGAAACTAAAAGCGGCCACACAGGAAGCTGAAACGCGCGACAACCGTTTGTGGCCGGTGGTTGCTACATTTTTTTAACCCTTACGCGCAATATCTTAATGGACTCTGACGAAGAAGGTGAGTGACGCGCGAGTGGCGTGTGACGGCGTTTTGTATCGGCGTTAAGTGGCCAGTGACCCCAAGGAGCCAAAATCCATTGTAGCATGTGGAGGCCACTGGCATCACCAGTATGCGGCAAATGCATATAAAATGTATGACTGCTATAGAAAATATGACGGTGGCGGCGTTTTGTGGTCGTGGCCTGTGGCTCTTGTGCAGCGATTCTATCTTTTCATTGGAAAAGACTTGATGGTTAGGTGGCGACA
This sequence comes from Mythimna lalbum, assembly GCA_949319445.1. Taxonomy (NCBI): domain Eukaryota; kingdom Metazoa; phylum Arthropoda; class Insecta; order Lepidoptera; family Noctuidae; genus Mythimna; species Mythimna lalbum. The sequence continues at coordinate 20,960,593 of OX439355.1, forward strand.
ACCGGTGGTGTTAATTTTTCTAATCACCCTGATTTCTTTGATGGAAGTTCGAGAAAATGACTTAGAATGTAGGGTTTGATCACCAGTTCAAAATGTTAATAAAGTTTGACGAAACCTGCGTTTAGTACTACTAACAAGAAGGAATCAAGTGTAACACTTTGTTTAGGTTCAGGACACAAGGTTTTATCTATAGTTTTTCAAACAATTGAAATTGATTCGTTCTCGAGCACTAGAGTAGGAACAAAATGGACAGCAAACGGGTTCTTTTAGACAAACGATGTTTAAATCATCCACAGACTCAGAACTAACCACACTATCGTCCAATCACAGCCATTGAAGTCTTTAACTTCTTACTTCTGGAGGCTAAAACTGATTAATTTTCACTTTTTGGATCGGATGTCCTCTGGCACGTTCCATAGCTACTCTCCAGCCAGCCACGCAACAGCTAGCAGCTAGCTAGTTGCTAGTTGGTAGCTTTTCAGCCTTGGAAAGCCACGTAAAATGTTTCTGCTGCCGGGAGGATGCCCTCTTAGCACCAGACTCTGTAGTATCCATGCATCGTGCTCCTCCATCTCCAAACTGTAGAATTACAGTTTCATCACAGCCACATCTTACCAGTAAAGACCCAATTTGATGGTCTACTATTAAAAAATCAGAAAGATCTGGCATTTCACTACTCCACAAATAAAAATACCTAAAAACAATATCACTAAAATCTTGAGCTAGTCAATTCACAAGTTCAGTCATAAACTACGTAGTAATCCCCCAGCTAGGTTCCACAATGAAGTATCTTCCTGAAGGCCTTCCTGAACTCAGGATTGAAGATGGTGTAGATGACAGGGTTGAGGAACGAGTTGATGTAGCCCAGCCACGTCGTGAGGATGAACACCGTGACTCCAGGGGAGTAGGGAAGCCCAAACTTGGAGCACATGGCGTCCAGGACTGAGCAGGTGAAGAATGGGGCCCAGCAGAAGAGGAAGACTCCTGGAAAAGAGAGAGAGTTTGTAAGTATACAAAGTTTGTTATTAAAAAAAAAAGTAAAATAAAGTAAAGGTAAAATAAAGTTTATTCCATTCTAATAAAATAGATAAGTTTTAGCATGAAATGCTTTTGAGGCTTGTAATGTAAGCATCTATTATTAGTTATAGTTTAAAGGTAAGCTGAACGGGGTTAAAAGTCCCGCAGACATTCATTGAAAAGATTGGATCCTACGATCAGATAAAAGATTACGGGATGTCGAACATGTTCCAATCGCGCGAAGAACTCTAATTGAGGAATACTGGATTTTTTTTAGATCTTATGTGGCATCATAGGTGTCGCTACAATAATCCTTGTAATGCTCTCATTCTTGGCCACTTCTCTATGAGAAGAATAGGCCGTACGTATCTAGTGCGGCCTAGTGCGAGTTGAAGGATGTCATATAAGTCTTTGAATACTTAGTTCTAGGATATGTCGGTTTCCTCACGATATTTTAGTTCACTGTTTTGATAGCAGTGGTGATGGATAAATTACACTATCAACTGGATTACTACTGCTCTTTCTAATAAATAATATTATACTATGTGCAATTTTAAGATTTGGAAATCGAAGTAAAGTAGAACTGTCGTTCTATTTGAAAACTTGGTTCTCCATGTTTTTTCTTAACTGGTCTTTATTTATTTAATTACTTATTTTATTCTTCATGCACAAAAGAGTACAAAGGTGGACTTAATGCCCTAAAGCATTCTCTACCAGTCACCAAAAAAAAAAAAAAACCAGTCAACCTTTGGGTAAATAATTATAATGCCTCAAACTTGTAATGCATGTTAGTTTAGCAGTCGTATAGCGATTTCCAGCAGATTTTACCGTGGGCGCGAGTTTTGCTGAAGTAATTGATAGATCGTCGTCCACCCGTTCGGTAAGGACTGGGACGAGCTGACGGCGCGTAGTAACTATACGCATCTAACTATACTTACCTAGCACAATCGCAAGAGTCTGCGTAGCCTTCTTCTCTTTCTTGGCGAAGGACTTGGCTCTCAGCTTGCCAGCTCGGTTGGCTCTGAAGATGGTGAATCTGGCTGCCGATGCTGCACTCCTGAACCGCCTCCGAGGAGTCGAGATTAGGGAGTTGGTGCTTATTCTGCTTAACTTTTTTCTGGGGAAGAAATGGAGATTTTATAATTGGTGTTCTTTCGTATACTATGGGTGTAATTTATTTTTACAGATACAGTGTAAATGTGCCTGTTAAAATTAAGTCAATGAAAATAGCCGGGAGTAGGGTTATCGTCATAAAAGGTTTCCCAGAGTTTGATCAAACTAAATAGCTCAAATTTAAGGGTACTTTGGGCTTTTTTTTGGTGGGTAAAAATTATCCAAATGACATCCCCCAGACTCTTACTGAGTAAGAAACCCGCCCCCTTCCTTTCATACCGTGGCCGAGTCTCTAGGCATAGACCCAAAGGTACATTGGGCTGAGCCCTAGAATGCAAAGGCACAAAATATATAGGTACAGAAGTCTATCTTCATACAAAGCGTGCTCTCACAACGCACACATAGACACCGCTCACGGACACGATATCTCGGGAGCGTCCCGGCCCGCTCGTCGAACAGTTTCGGTTCAAACGCACATTAGTGTGCGTCCACCGAGCGTAGGTATAAAAAGTGAAACTACATACATGATATTGTTCTCTATACCTGTCTATTTTGGGGCAAAGGGAAACTAACTCAGATACCGTCAATTAGAGACACATAAGTAAGACAATGACAGCGCGAACGCCGGCGTTCGCTTGGTGTTTAATTCATGAATCCCCAAGCGACCACCGGTGGCCGCGCATCTATTGTCTTACTATTGTGTCTCTAATTGACGGTATCTGAAGGGTTAAAAGATAGAAGTGGGTTTTAGTTCGTGAACGTCTGACACACCTCCGCTCGGTCCACCCTAAAGTGGAAGAAGCCGTTTAATGAAATCCTCAAAAACAAAAATGGAGGAAGATTCCACCGGAGGTTGGTGGTGGCTCTCTGATCCTGCCCTGGTCTAGTAAAGTTCAGCTTCAATAAAATAATGGGAGGTTTCTTTATTTTTCGGTACATAACACGTTATTTTTGTATGTGCACAAAGGCAAATTTGTTTGAAGGTATTATGTATGCATGTTATCGCTTCAGGTAAAACGATGTTTGTTTAAAATTTTATATGTACGAGTATATGTACTACATAAAGAGTATAAAACATTTATGTACTACATGAAAAGTTTACCGACAGTTAGGCTTAGGCGCATGTAGGCGGTCCAATTTTAAAACATGGAACCGATTTTGCATATTTTTATTTAGGTCCGAAAGAGTCAATTTGGTCGTGATTACAGAAGATATATTTTTGACCCTTTCAGAGACAGAATAATATTAGGTAATATTTTTCCCCTGTACGCTCTCATATACAACATGTAACATTACACTTAGCGTCCATCGCGTCGGAATTGGAGCGTGTACGTCTATATTTTATGTACGCAGGCGATGTCGCGGGCAAAATATTGTGTTGTAGGTATATAGCTTCGACATAATATATTATACCTGACATTGCAAAACTAATGAGGTATTCCACTTTGGGCACCCGCTAAAACGGCACCTGAGTGAATGGCACCTGAGGTATTCCACTTCGGGCACCCGTTGAAATTTTTAGCAGGTGCCCAAAGTGGAACACATTATTATTTAAAATTTTATTCCACTTTGGGCACCTACATTCACTCAGGTGCCGTTTTAGCGGGTGCCCAAAGTGGAATACCTCAAACTAATCACTAAGACTATTAGTAGTCCAGGATTGTCGAAAAAGGTCAATAGAAGAGTTCTGATTTTTATTTACAAGCTTTTATTTAGTTTCACCTATCCCGATATTTGTCTGTCATCAAATCTTGTAAATTAAATTTGACTCACTTCCCGATTACCGATTGAGATGCTGAAACCGGGAGGTGGCTCAAAATCATTTTTTCATAGCAAGCTTTTATAGCTCGGTATACCTATATAATTAATACTCGTCAAGACGAATCATACGAGCCCAAACTCGATGAGGTTGTGTCGTTTATCTACCAAGTTTCTATAGCCACCTTCCGGTTCCATCATCAGATCAGCTTCATGTCATAATAATTTTGTATTATCATCTGATTTACACGTGCATGCAAAATTTCAGCTCAATCGGTAACCGGAAAGTGGGTCAAATTTAATTTACAAGATTTGATTACAGACAAACATCGGGACTGGTGAAACTAAATAAAAGCTTGTAAAAAGAGAAGATTTAGACAAGAATTTGCATGCACCATAAAACAAATGAGTCTACAGCTCGCGATTGAAATATTGACATCACTGCAATAAATTTAGTTAAATTACTCAAAGGCCCCTTTAAAGGAAGGTCACTTCGACACTTATGGCCGATGGGTCGAATCCATGGCTGGGACTTTCTGTGACCTCGCGGAAATTGGGTCCGAAGATGGGCGCAGTGCAAAACAGACCGGCCAATTATGGGTCTCTTAAGATAGCCATTGTGTGTATCCTTTCAGGAGATTAGAACCAGATATCACGGTTTATTAGTATCTTCATAAGCATAGGGGACACATAATTTCTGAAAACGAGATATGATGTAATAAAAATTAGTTTGGGTAGTTGACTCAATAAAAAAAAACAATCCAAAATTACAAATACAAAGTTTTTTTTAAAATATAAACTAGTGCTTGACTGCGGTCTCACCTGATTGATGGTAACCAGTGGCGCAATTGTTGATGGTGAATCACATTATTTTATGACGACGCCACACTTGAAGACGCCCAAATTATAATCGAACGGGAAGACTACTGCAGGCAAATTGCAGTTTTTCAAATCACGTAAGTTAGAAAACTTTCCAATCCAGTGGAAAGGTAAACTATCAAATAACAGAACATGGATCCACACATTGAAGTGTCAGCACTGGATGTCTATGGTCAGCACCATTGGGTTACGTGTGTACAAATAATATGCCAGATGAGGGATGCCTATGTCAAGACGTACGCGTCTCTGACGATGATGATGACATTTTGTAAATACGCTATATATGATTTTGATAAATATTTTTTTTTGTTTGAAGCCCCAGCGATAAGCACAGGTCAAGTTAGTTCCGCAAACAATTAGTTACTGCACTTTTGAGCGCACACAAACTAAACCATTCTGTAATTTACACCCACTGAATTCAGATGTAAACTTGTAGAGTAAAGTGTAAACGAACGCAGCGCTAGTATTAACTCCGTGAGTAAACACAATCTGAGCTCTAACTTCAACTTTCTACTCATTATTTGCGTTTCCACCGTACAAAGTAATTATTTGACTTTTTGCACATGAGGATTATGCGTGAACTGCTGGATTGTTTGAAAGTGTTACCGTAGCCCTGGAACGCTAATGGTAACTGAAGTACACAGGTGAGTTTTAATCAGTAAAAGTTCAACACGCCCGCATTTTCAGCCACCGTAGGCGCGGGCTTGTGGTAAATCCCCTCTTTGAGGAGTGGCTGGAAAGATAATGCGGCGTCCTCACCAAGAATCGTCAAGAGTGAATAGGTTATTTCCAGGTAAGCGTGCTCCATCGTCAGCCACATTGGGCACGCCGTAATTATGGCGATAAGACCCCTCTTTGAGGCGTGGCTGGAAAGACAACACGGCGTCCTTACCTTCCACACGACGCAGGTTCTCACCGAATATGGTAATTCCGGAGGATCCTGCATCAGATTCGTGCGGAAGAAACTCCCGGGTGTTACCATTGTGTGGACCACCCGGAGTTCACGGTGAGCATACGGTAGAGGTGTACCCCGCTTAGGCAGAGCACCGCCGTGTCTTCGTAGGGGAGATCGATTGCAACAATCTCGCAACCGGGCCTTGGTACACAGGCCATGGTCCAGAGCGAGGAGAAATGGCAGTCGGTCGTTTCCTTCTGCAAAGCAGTAGTACTAGCAAAGGAAGAGGCCACCCGCGGGAGGGAAGTACGGCGAACAATGGGTAGCTCGACGTCCGGCCGGCCGTCGGGTAACTGTCCGGACCGAGGGCAAGTCTTACGCGCGCCTCAAAGAGATGTCAGCATAACTGGCCTCCCGCTTCGCCCAAAGGTGGGAGATGTCATTGGGTGATTACCCACCTATAACTTATTTAGCATTCTTAAATTACTGGTATATTGGTCTAGTGGTTAGTGACTCTGACTGCTATGCTGGAGGTCGAGTTCGATCACGGAGTAAGTACTCCGTGGGTTCGATTCCCACCCAGGACAAAATGCTTGTGTGATGAGCGCCGCATAATCATTTGTACTGTGTCTGGGTGTAATTTATCTATTATGTCTGTATTTAGAAAATATGTAGGTATGTTTATCAGTTGTCTAGTACTCATAACACAAGCTCTGCTTAGCTTGGGACTAGACGGCGTTGTGTAATAGTTGTGGAATATTATTACTATTATAAATCGAAATAACCATCTAAATATAGCAACAAGCATATTATTTGTCCAGATATAGTTTGTTAATTTTAGCATTCCTGTTCATTCTCTCTTCGTAATCCCCTACCCTTCTTCTAAGACACGAAGACAAGTACCTATTTGTTACCGGGAATTACCGAAACCATCCTGTTTAAGCCCTTTTCAGCACACAATTCGACGAAGAACGGATCAAAAGGTATCAACAGAGTGAAGCCAATTTAGCGAAGTTTTTGACTTAATGACTTAGACGTGACCTTTACCATCGGAAGTGAAGGCTTGCTTTGAATTCCAAACTTTAGATTTTGGTGGAAAAGAAGTTTAAACTCGATCAATCAAAATTAACTTTCGGTAATCCACTGTTTCTTGTAGTTTTGATTACATAGTTTGTCTAAGTATTCATTGGTTATGTCGGTAACTTTAGTTCTCTTTTTTTTATGTCGGAAAATCATCCAATGACATATTTATTTATTTATTAATTTAACACTTTGTACACCTGAGTACAGAGGCGGACTTAATGCCTTAGGCATTCTCTTCCAGTCAACCTTTGGGTGATGCAGAGAAAAAGTAGTGGTCGGAACAATAAAAGAGTGAAAAAAAAAATGCAAATTTAAGTAATGATACTAATATACCATAGAATAGATCTCCCGCTCCGCCCAAGAGTAGGAGATAGTGTCAGACTTTTACTGACTAAAAATCCACTCCTGTATCCCTAGCCAAGTTCATCATCTGCCATCGTTAACGCTAGTAGAAAACTTCAAATGTACGGGAATGACGCCTCTCAACGCTCAGTCACGTGGTCAGAACAAAAGAATCGGGGGCGTGGCCAACTCGAGGCGTTCGACGGAAGAGAAACGGTTGTAACTTGGCTGGGAGGGCTGTTCCTTCGTTGCCTTTCGTTTCGAGATGTTAATTAGATGATGCTGAAATATTATGAAAGGGCAACTGATAGAACATGGGTGCGCTCCATCTAGAACGAAAGAAGTTATTTGAAGACTTTTCGCCACGGAGAAAAATATGTACGGCTTGATTTTTTTTTTATTGTTATAAACTAGTGCTTGACTACGATCCCGCCTGATGGTAAGCAGTGATGCAATCTCTGATGATTAGGCGCACTAGATTATTAAAAGCCTATTCACTCTAGCCTTTAATAATAATAATAATAATAATAATAATAATCCTTTATTTTCAGGCATCTAAGGCCCATAGATAAAATACACAAAAATAATCATTACAGAATAATAAACTAATACATAAAAGATACTATAACTAATTATTATTAAGCTAAACTATTGTACACGAAGTGACGGCGTCGTGTTCCGCTGCGAGGTCGGTATCTTTCCGCGAAATCGTCGATACACGACACCCTTCGGCCAAAACTCTCCTTTGAGGAAGGTTTCCAAATGTTGAGTCGGCACCCGCACCACAAACGACTTGAAATTAGTGTTATGACGCGGCTCCAACTGCTCGACTCTCAAAGTCCAGTTTGACTTGACTCGCACATACTCCACGATCTCCTCAACCTTCGTGGAGTGATGTAGCCTCGAAACGTACAGCTGCGTCGTGGGTATTGCTGGACGGGAAGACCGCAGCAGGCTTTTTAGATTATGTTATTCCTCACAGTAATAACGCGTGCCACACAATAAGATACCAATACAAACCATCTCATAACATATTAACCTTACTATCCAGGTTATAAGGGTTTTATCGAAGAGATCTAATATTCTGAATAACTACAAGCTTTGCTGCCCTCGTCGAATAGGGTTATTAAACCTTTTGTACGGCACTCGAAAGAAGTCGTTATCTGTGTTATGTTATTGTTATGGGTTTTCTATTCATTTTGGGTTCAAAGCAGCTCAACTATTTGGTTACCCTTTAACCCTTCAGATACCGTCAATTAGAGACACAATAGTAAGACAATAGATGCGCGGCCACCGGTGGTCGCTTGGGGATTCATGAATTAAATGGCTTTGAGAAGAGATACACCTATTTTTTTTCTGTTACGATAAAAAGGAAAGCTGTGAGACTGACATATCAACGCACAGCCGTAACTACTAGGTCTAGGAGCATGAAATTTTGCACAAGGTGCAAGGTTTATGACGTACTGTCCTACCGTCCGGTAACTGTCCGGACCGAGCCCAAGACGTCAACGGCGCGCACTGTATAGAGCGTCATAAGATGATTTTTGCCCACCGAACAAAAAAGAAAAAAAAAACCTTTCGAGCAAACCCCAGCCCTGGTCTAGGTAATACTGACATGCAGTAGACCCTTGTAAATTTTAATTAGATAAGGGTTTTATGGCGGGGTTCGGTGACTGTTTTAATTATTCGCAAATTGATTCCTAGTGGATATTTTCATGTGAAATTGGCTCAGGACTATAATTATCTAGAAGAGGAAGTGGGCCGTAATCCACCATGCGAGCCCACTGTGAGTTGTTGGATTTCACTTTTTTATGGACATACAGGTTTTTTCAAGATGTTTTCCTTCACCGTTTTGAGAGCAATGGTGATGAAATGTAGACCGTACACTAATATTATAAAGAAGTAAAATTTGTTTTTTTATTTGTAGGAGGTAATTTCTGAAAGTACTGGTCCGATTGCTAACATTTATTTACTGGTAGAAAGCTGTTTTATTCCTGAGTGACTATCCCCATATCATAGCACACGGGCATCATAGCTCAAAAAAACGCCGCCACAAAAAAACGCTCGAACCGGCCACAAAAAAAAGCTAGAAGCAAAAAACAGCTGAAGCACGCGACACCTCTTGTGCCCGGTAAAGCTTAAAGCCACTTCAAGCGTTTTTTGTGGCGGCACCGCCATACACGAGCTACAAAAAAAGGCTGCCTCAAAATGAAGCTTGAAGCGGCGTTTTTTAAAGCCCGTGTGCGGGGACAGTTAAGCATATTTTATGTACGCGGGCAAAGCCGCGGACTAAAGCTAGTAAATTATACAAAGTAATGTTACTTGCTGGGTTTGAACCCACGACCTATCATTACTATTTAAATCTGTATCTAACCTTGAGAGCACTAAGCGATTTACTCAGTAAGTCTAAGTAATCGTCATGTATATTCATAGCCGATCCAATACAACCGTTAAGCCTGACCTGAGCCTCGATATCTACAATATGTATTAAAGACTAGCTTCTACAAGCGGTTTCGTCTGCGTGAGAATACTTTAACCCAAGCATAATCCTTACTAATATTATGAGTATAAAAGGGAAAGTGAGTTTGTTTGTTTGTTTGTTTGTTACGTCTTCACTCCTAATGGCATAACCGATTTTGATGAAACTTGGTACACGGATAGACCATGTCCTGGAATAGGATATAGGATACTTTTTATCCCGGAAGTATGTTCCCTTGGGATAATTTTCTGCTATCACGCGGGTGAAGCCGCTGGGAGCAGCTAGTCCCAAAATAAAAGTATCCCCTCTCCAGGGCTCATCATCACTACACGAATGCACGAAGAAGGCGGCCATCAGAGAGGAGTGGCGGCGTGTTATGAAGCTTGCCACCAACACCTGAAATGATGACCACGACCACTCTGTCAAGAGTGATACCGACAGAGAAGATCTCCAGGGCTACGTGGAATTTCAAAAAAGGAAACCGTGTTTCTAGAACGCAGAGGGCCTCTGAAGGTGACATGTGTGATTTTGGTCCGTAAAAGTCTGATACGTCCTTCCGCACCACCCGCGAGAAGTGATTAGATATTTCCCACCACTAAAAATCCCATCACCGGACATGGTCAGCCCGTGTGTCCAAATTCGTTCAGCCGTGTGAACGTGAAGGAGTAACTAGCATACATACTCACATACATGCTCAGATGTCCGGTGACTTTCCGTATTGAACATAGTGTTCCACGCCCGTTTCAAAGAAAGGGGTGTCCAAGGTTTTGCTGACATCTCTTTGAGGCGTACGTGGAACGAAGAAGGGTCGAAGCCTGCGGGGCCCATGAGTCGACTTCTGAAAGGGAAACCCGTGGTCCTGGCACGCAAAAAGCAGCTGAAGTAAGTTTCTGTGTTTCCTGGTAGCTAAAACTTAGGGGTCTATAAGTCAAGAGTGAACTTCTAGGCAAGCGTGCTCCATCGTCCACCACATCATCGCTTACCATCAGGTGACATAGTGGTCAAACGTGAGCCTATGAATAAAAAAAAAAGAAAGTAACATAGGTGTGGTTGTAATCAGTACAAATCTGACATGTCCTCTCGCTCGACGTACAAACGCTCAAATAAAATTAGTGTGATAAGTCCTAAAATCCTTAAATGAGGGTTAATTAAATATGGAGGTATCTTGTGTTATGTGAGAAATACTATAAAATAGTCGATAAAGTAAGTAGTTTCCGCCATTTTCCTACCCTACTTTGTCCAAATCGGCCAATAAGGGATAAGTTACGTTTATAATAGTAATTAGAACTTGTATTTAATGCTACCCTGTGTTTCACGGTGCCTGTTTGTGACCCTAACGTTTCGCTTACTCAAGGGTTATATTTCACCCGGACCCATGGCGGCGCGACCAGTCGCCTTTACAGTATACAGTTCTATAGAGAGTTACTCACCTGGTATCCGTTTAGTTGTGCAACCAATGTGTCGTCGCAACCAGCTCGGACGCATGCACAGAATGTTACTGGTCGCGCCACCACGCTGGTGGGCCATCACTAATTACTATAGAGCTGTATGGCGTTGCGCCACCAGTGCATCCCACCCATACACACAAAACGTTTTGGGAACACATTCATCACGCGTCCAACTAAGGAGTGGAATTCCCTGCCGGTGTCTGTGTTTCCTGATGGCTAAAACCCGGGAATCTTTAAGTCAAGAGTGAATAGGTTTTATCTAGGCAAGCGTGTTCCATCGTCGGCCACATCATCGCTTTCCATCAGGAGAGATCAAACTTGAACCTATCCACAACCATAAAAAAATCTTGGTATACAGGGTTATTTGTAAAACACCGGCAACCTCTCAGGACTATGGTAGTAACATCATAAACAACAACTTTTGTTCTATGACTTTTAAAAAAGTATCATATTTTAGTTCATCAGATTTTCATACAAAAATAAAAATATTTAAATTGAACATTCTAAAAGTTGCGAAGTCTATGCTGGCGTATCAATTTTCTAGTGTGATGAGTATACGAAAAAGGTGCAAATGCTTGCTAGATAGGTGCTAATTTTAAAGAAAAAAATATTTTTTTTAGTGCTTGTTTATTTATCGGAAGCCTGCTTACTATTATTACGAGAACAGTGCACGGGAGCCATAAGTAGATATAGCAAACTACAGAGTTGAAATGTGTTAGATAGATAGAACAACGATATATATAAAGGTTTGTTTTGGTAATTGTGTTTTGTTTTGTAAAAATCATAGAACAAAAGTTGTTGTTTATGATTTTTTTTTTATTTTTATTATTGATAGGTTTGCGCTTGACCGCTATCTCACCTGATGGAAAGCGACGATGCGGTCGTCGATGGAACGCGCTTACCTAGAAGAAACCTATTCACTCTCGATTTAAAGATTCCCAGGTTGTAGTTATCAGGAAACACAGATGTTCTTGAAGTACCTAAGAGGTTGCTAGTGTTTTACAAATAACCCTGTAGGTATATTTCTTGTCGCTGCTATTATGGAAGGATAATCTAATCATGTAAAGCATGTAACACACGACCTTTCATAATCTAGCTCAATCTAGAATACCTAGATCCTGTAAAATATTCCGCCAATTTAATCTACCTGTGGAACAATTTGTTAACTACCTACCGTCCACAGGGTAGGTACAGCCCAAACCAGCCATTAGCATTTATATCGATAACAAAGGATTAACATAACAATTGGGAGCCAGTAATACGGTGCACCTATCGATGTATGTAATTAAATTGGGTTAGAGATGGGCAGCTGAAAATGGCGGAATTTTTGTTTAATTTGTTCTGCTACTTGGCTGTCTGTTGTGTCTTGGCTACCTGTCTCAAATAAAACAGATTTTTATTTGAGACCTATATGGTGGATATCCCACCTACACGCGAAAAACGTTTTGGGAACACATTCATTGTGCGTACAGCTAAGGAGTGGAATTCCTTGCCGGAGGTGTTTCCTGGTAGTTACAACCGGGAGTCTTGAAGTGAATAGGTTACTTCTAGGTAAGCGCGATCCATCGTCGACTACATCGTCGCTTTCTATTAGGTGAGATAGCGGTCAAGCGCGAACATATCAACAATAATAAATTAAAAAAAAACAATTATCTAAGATGTTAAATAATAAAAAATAATATTCTACAACTATCACACAACGCCGTCTAGTCCCAAGCTAAGCAGAGCTTGTGTTATGGGTACTAAACAACTGATAAACATACTTATATATTTCTGAATACATACATATTATAGATAAATTACATCCATACACAGGACAAATGATCATCCTTATCACAAATAAACATTTGTCCTGGGTGGGAATCGAACCCACGACCTCCGGCATAGCAGTTAGGGCCACTAACCACTAGGTCTCATCTACTTTAAACTGACGAAAAAATTTACGTGTAAAAGTGTGAACACGCCACAATTATGGCGGTAAGTCCCCTCTTTGAGGCGTGGCTGGAAAGACCTCACGGCGGCCTTACTTTCCGCGTGACGCAAGTCCTCACCGGACATGGCAAGTTCGGGAGGTTCCTGCACCGGATTCAAGCGGAAGAGACGCCTGGGTGTCACCACTGTGCGGAACGCCCGGAGGACACAGTGGAGAACACAGTCGAGGTGTGCCCTGCTTGGGCGGAGCATCGCCGTGCCCTCGTGGGGGCGATCGGCGGCGGAGACCTCTCGCAGCGGGCCTTGGTTGAGGCCATGGTCCGGAGCGAGGAGGAGTGGCAGGCGGTCGCCTCCTTCTGCGAAGCAGTAATGCTAGCAAAGGAGGAGGCCGACTGCATCAGGCAACGGCGCCCTCGAAGCCGCCGCCGGGATTCCGATCGCGATTGCCAACCACCGTTGACGCGGGCTTGCGGACAGCGAGCCATGGATAGCTCGCTGTCCGACCGTCCGGTAATAGTCCGGACCGAGCCCAAGACGTTGACGGCGCGCACTGTTCTCGCGCGCCTCAAGGAGTTGTCAGCAACAGGGGGGGCCCAGCTGGGTCGAAGCCTACTGGGGCCAGGGTTATCCGAAAGGAAACTCGAGCCCCGGTATGAAGGCTAGAAGGAACGGGGTGGGTCTTTAGTCAGTAGGAGTCTAACACTATCTCCCGCTCTACCCAAGGGCGGGTTTTGTCATAAGATGATTTTTCCCAACGAAAAAAAAAAAACATGTAAAAGTGTGTTTAAAAACCTATTTGCAAAATAAATACCATTTAATGCAGTTTTGACCATTTTGACTCTAGAAAAATGCATTACTTATACCTAAAAAAACCTGTTTACTACAATCAAAACATACCTCAACCAAGCGCTTTTGTACTGTATTATTTAATTAATTTTAAACTGCTGGTAAGTAATTACTTTGTTCGCTTGCAGGCAACCACAGAAGCAATTAGCAAATAATTACCGGATCCGAAACAGAGGAAGCGCAATGAAGTTTCGGATATTCGATACATTTAGAGTTACGTGATAGGTACATCACTAGTGAATTGAAGTGTTTATGCTGTAGGCACGGGCTTGCTGACGGCGAGCAGTAGGTAGCTCGCTGTCCGACTGTCCGGTACCTGTCCGGACCGAGCTCAAGTCGTCGACGGCGCGCACAGTTCTCGCGCGCTTCAAGGAGTTATCAGCAGCAGCAGGGACCCAGCTGGGTCGAAGCCTACTGGGGTCAGGGTTAGTCCGATAGGTGGCTCAGCCCTCAGTACGAAGGGCAACGAAGAAACAGGAGTGGGTTTTTCAGTAACAGTCTGACACTATTTCCCGCTCCGCCCAAGAGCGAGGGATGTCATTAAATGATTTTCCAACCGCGAAGAAAAAAAAAGCTGGAATTAGTCATGATGAAGTTTAATCGTAGTTTTTAATTAAATTGGGAAATCATCCAATGATTTTTCTCTTCTTAGGGTGGAGCGTGAGTGCACATCAGACAGTTGCCGGAAGGCTGGATGACAAGTTACTCATTGCTCATAGTCTAAAAGCTTGTGCAAGTTTATTCGTAATAAGCTTCGCATTTACCTAATGGCTGGTTTACACAGTGCAAGCTAGCGTACGCTAGTGTCCAACTCACACGTGCGAGTTGGACACTAGCTTGAATTCGAGCTACTTAATTTTATTTGTTTTCACTCGCCGCATCGCCCGTCGCTCGCATCGTTTGGACGCGTTCGGCAGTTGCTCGCCAGTGCCAGCCGGACACAGCCAAACCCTTTTCTTCCACTGATTTTTGTAGTTTTTTATAGATATTTTCCAATTTAATGCATAATATTGTAGTTACAGATCTTATTACAGTTTTTTAAATTAAAGCATGTTGACTCGACATCGCGATGTGATAAACTGACAGGATATAGCTACTATCATTGTGAAAACCAGCTAACGCGAGCCGAATTACTGGCTTCCGACTAGGCAATACGAGTAGCTTTGTACTGTCTCGTTAGTAGCTTGCATTGTGTGAACCAGCCATTAGGATCCATTTTCAACATTGTGTAGCAAAGTGCTACGGCGTAGTCATTTGCTACGGCGTAGCTTACTGTACTGCGAGATTAGGTTTCTGCTGATTTTCTGTGAGCCTTTTTCAGAAGTTACCGTCTTTCTTTAAGATCAAAGAGTTAACTGTTTTAAAGAATTAACCCTTCAGATACCGTCAATTAGAGACACAATAGTAAGACAATAGATGCGCGGCCACCGGTGGTCGCTTGGGGATTCATGAATTAACAGTATTTTTAACTGTGATTAAATTCTCATTCTTCAATTCAGGCTTATATCCTTGCAGGATAAACATACATAATAAAAAGTCATTCCTCAACGCGTCGTCAATCAAGTGTAATGATAGATAGGTGCTTGGAAACTAAACGAATTTATGTGACATCAGTACAGTCAGCAAAAAAGAACTAATTCAAAATATTTGAATTAGTTTTTTTGTCACAAACGAAAAACACTTTTTTGCGATTTGTAAAAATCTTTGAGACTCAATTCGAAAATTGAACATTAATATCTTTAGCCGTATCTTTTTTTTCGTTAGTTTGTTTTTTTTCACAGCTTCAAGGGACTACAAACTTGAGTATATGGTTTTAATTTCAACTCACACACAGACGGACATACATACACAGGCAGACAGACGGACGGACAACAAAGGGATTCTGTTTTTTCATTTTGAGGTAGGGAACCCGAAAAACGCGCTAAGTACACTACCTCAAAGGTGGCTTGAAAACGTGTGCATGTGACGATAACCTCTTTCAACTTTTTGAATCATCATATCCACGGAGTAAGCATAAAAGATCATATCTCAAAAACGGTGGCTCTTTGAAAAAAAGTGTTTAGACAATTTTGTAGATAATTATCTGATCTACAATTTTTGTCTAGACAAATTTTATGATAAAACTTACCTTTTTGCTGAAAACACGAAAAATTCATTTTTGTGACCCTGAATTCTTTTTCCTAGTGTCGGATCGTCGAGGACTTTTAGATTTCATTTATGATGGTATTTTGAACAATCCTACCAATTTTCAGCTGGGTGCAAATAGTGTAACCTCGGATGTTGAAATTGACCGGATTAATATTATTTGCCTACAATTACGATAACTAACTTCTTAAGCAAACACTACCTAATTGCTATTTAATTATGAATTATGATTAAATTATGAACTTAATTTTCTAATGGGGTTGTATAAAGGTGTGTGCGTAATTTTAGTTCATCATCATATCAGCCGAAAGACGTCCACTGCTGCACATAGGCCTCCCCAAGCGTCGTCGCAACGACCGGTCCTATGTGTCACGCATCCATCGGATTCCCGCGACCCTGACCAGGTCGTCGGTCCACCTTGTTGGAGGCCTTCCAACGCTGCGTCTTCCGGTACGTTGTCGTCACTCTAGAACCTTTTGTCCCCATCGACCACCTGTTCTGCGTACAATGTGCCCTGCCTTGCCCACTTAAGTTTGGCGACTCTTCGAGCTACGTCGGTAACCTTGGTTCTTCTGCGGATATCTTCATTTCTGATGCGATCACGCAAGGAAACTCTGAGCCCTTTCCATCGCCCTTAGGGTGACTTTGAGTGCCATCCATTGTAAGCGTCCACGTTTCGGAGCCATAAGTCATCACTGGCAACACGCACTGGTCATAGACTTTCGTATTGAGACACTTCCACAATTTTAGTTACCTACATGTTGTAAATGAAAGTCAAAAAAATATTAGCTTTTCAGTTTGCAACCAGACAATTAAAGTTGTCAAAAAAAAATGGCCCTTGTATTTTGACTACCTAGCGGCTTGTCCGGTGAAGTGTAGCTGCTACTAAACTAGCTACTACTAAACCGGACCCCTAATTATTATTTTACTAGCTTTTACCCTCGGCTTCGCCCGCGTTTATTAAAATGTTTTGCTCTCTCACTTCTTCTTCTCATTTAAAAAAAAATAGCCTATGTCCGTCTCCAGGGTATAAACTATCTCTGTACCAAAATTCATCAAAATCAGATTTGCCATTTTGGCGTGAAGACGTAACAAATAAACAAATAAACTCACTTTCGCTTTTATAATATTAGTAATCTCTCTCCTTCTCTCTTGTCTCTTTCAGTTTTATTCCAAGTTACATTCTGGGGTCTTTCTCAAATGTCAAAACGGACCTTTTATTTAATAACGAGTTTAATTACATTAGCCGATCATTTTTGTTCAAAAAACTAGGCCTTACATTGCTGACTGTACCAACAAGGTTTACCATTTATCATTGCCCCTCCACTGTGCCTCTTTCTCCACTTTTAAAGGTTATATTCTTTGTTTGTTTTTAATTAACTGGCCTGTCAAATATTGTTACCCAGCTTCACCCCGGTGTACCCTCTCGGGGGAATTTTAATAAATCACACTTTAGTGGCCTGGCGTCTTTGTTTTTTAAAAATAACTCGGCTTTTTATGGCTGTGGCACAGTTCTTGCAGATTAATTTAGGTTGTCAGAATTTATTCTTTACATCAATAAATTATAAAATATTTCTCTTAAAAGCCTTTCGTTTTATTTGTTATTGATAGGCACGCGTTTGAACCTCACCTGAGTTGGTGACCCTTTCGGTTTCGGGCACATATTGAATGTATTGTATTTGTGTACTTTTTTTTATTTTTTATTATTATTTTATGTTGTGGTATATTGTGTTGCTTGCGCCGAATAAATGCTATTCTATTCTATTCTACCTGATGGTGAATGGTGAAGTGGGTGACATTTTTTTTTTAATGTGTGAAATCATCTCTCCTTAGGCGTCCAACAAGGTGGACCAATGACCTGGTTAGGGTCGCGGAATTCCGATGGATGCGTGACTCAAGGGACCGGTCGTTGTGGCAACGCTTGTGGGAGGTCTATGTCCAACAGTGGACGTCTTTCGGCTAATATGATGATGATGATGTGTATCTTCCACAAGGGTACAGCGAGAGGGTGTGTCAGATTTTTACTGACTAAAACCACACTTATACTTTAAGGTGATGCATCTCGACACACATTTTCACTGTTTTTCATACAACCGATTATGACGTTATTACATATTTTTCATTAGATATTTTGGAAACACAGTATCTTGTGGATATTATCTGGGCTTCTATTGAAATCAATTTCTAAATTTGTGTAAAACCAATCCAGTAAATACCTCTAAAAATCTCCTATTTTGTATGAACTTTGACACTTCATAATTTGCCTAAAAATTAAAAAAGTCAAAAAAGTTTCAAAGAACATTCTAAATGACTACAACTTTTTTCAAAAACTTTTAAGGGTTTGAAAAAAAACAGCTATTTCCTGGAGCAAGTTTTGCAAAATATTCGAGTAAATCTCGGAGTTATCGAATACTAACAGAGTTTTCAGGCGTTATCTCTCTTTTTTTGCGTTACCTTTTCGTGAATCATCGCGTTGGATTGCGTTAGATGAAGTAACAAGCTTTTAAACCATTTTCGATGTTGACGATAGGCGAGTGGAAAAGGACCCTCTTAAATACATAGTCATTAGCTATGTACTCCCAGCCGTACAAACATTGGTAGTCATTTATCATGTGCCTGATGTCTATCCCGACGAGGCTATTTCCAGGGCTTGTCTGATGCTATCTCTCCTTATAAATGTGCCCTGGCGGTCATATGCAGATTTTTTCCATAGATAATTGTACATGTCACACGAGAGATATGCGCCTTGATTGCTTAATCCACTCGTTTTTACTACCACTTAGTTATTTTACAGTTTTACCAATGCAGTATTTTTTGTTACTTTTTTTTAAATATTATTTCATCCAATGACATCCCCCACTCTTGGCCAGAGCGGGAGATAGTGTCAGACTTTTACTGGCTAAAAACCCACTCCTGTTCCTTCATTGCCTTTCGTACCGGGGCCGAATCTTCCTTTTAGAAACAGATCCATGGCCCCAGTAGGCTTCGACCTTGTTGAGCCCCTACGGTTTGCTGACAACTCCTATCCCTCCCACGTGGAACAATATGCGCCGTCGATGTCTTGGGCTCGGTCCGGACGGTACCGGAGCTATCTATTGCTCGCCGTCTGCAAGCCCGCGCCTATAGTGGCCGGATATCGGAAACGGAATCCCGGCAGCAGCTAGGGCGTGAAGACCGTTGTCTTACGCATGCGAACCGCTCCTTTGCTAGCATTACTGCATCGTAGAAGGGGGCACTGCTCTCAAAACGGTGAAGGAAAACATCGTGAGGAAACCGGCATGTCCGAGAACCAAAAATTCGAAGACATGTGACATTCACCAACCCGCACTGGGCCTGCGTGGTGGATTATGGCCCATTCCCTCTCCTAGAGAGGAGGCCTGAGTCCCAGCAGTGGGAACATTAAAAAGGCTGATGATGATGATGATGATGAGAAGGGGGCGGCCGGATGAGGGCGCCGTGAGGTCTTTCTAAAGCCACTCCTCAAAGAGGGGACTTACCGACCAATGCAGTATAATAAAATGCATTAAATATTTTAGTAGTACAAGATAAAAAAGTTATATTTGTTTGTACATGATGGTGGCAAATATGAATTAAGCGACTAACATCTAAAAACAATACTTAACCATCTCATCATTTGTATCTTTACAGACAGTTTTCGTTTTCTTTTATGTGGGGAATCATCCGGCCGGACGGCGAGTTACCCGTTGCTCACCTACGGTGGCTGGAAGTCGAGGTCAGGGTCCCGGCTTGCTCCCGGAATTAATTCGCGTAGTATACAAAGCGCCAGATAAACTAGAAGTGAAGTACTTTGACCGTTTCCAAATATCTCCGCGTAGCCGAAAAATAAATAACGAACAGCTTTTCATTACTTGAAAATGTAAAGGATCACGTTAGATGTTGATTTAAGATAGCTTTATGACTTTATTTCCTTTTTGTTGAAATTATGAATCTCAATAAACGTAGGAAGGTCAATGACCGTTATGCTGAGGTAGGTGCTTTTTTTTGGCTTCATAAAGACTTTTGTTTCAGTTGTGTTTTTATTTGCAGTTCTTTTTTTTTAAATTCAATCTTTATTTTCGCAAAAACATTTTTTTTTATTGTTACTTGACTTTTCACTGATTTTTGATGCAATTGGTTTTTTATTTGTAGTTTTTTTTTTGTTACTTTATTATTATTCAATACATAAAAGAATGAATATTTTATCTCAGATTAATCGGCATGGTTCTCATGTGTTTTGACCATTACGTATTTATTGTATGGACTTTAAAAGAGACTTTGACCCCTTAGTTTGTTTCGGTGTTTCTTCTCAGGGTAGTCAACTAGGAAACACCGGCCTCATCTAGCTTAAACAGACGAAAAAAAAAATTTACGTATAAAAGTGTTTTTTTAAACCTATTTGCAAAAATAAATATCATTTATCATTTATTTATCATTTACAATAAAATGTAACGTCATATGTCAATAAATAATCCGCCCCTGATCGTTCCCGGTGGAAAGGTGCCCATATTATTATTTGATTTTATTAAGTTTGTGTAAATAAACATCTTTTATTTCTATTCCAAGTTTATCTAGCGCCTACTTTAGTTAAAAAAAATTGGTGAGAAAATATTTCCAGTACTCAAATCTCCGCAGCCTCCTCACAACCTACATTAAGCTTCATCCAAATAAGGATTGATCATGATTACATCCCATCTTATTCTCATTAGGCGTTAGGAACAGCAGCTGTGTGCCCTCGTTCCGTTGTACGATCGTTTAGTTCATTTTTACACGAACTAGTGTCTGAGCTAGCTGGAGTTAGAGCCTAGAGGTTTAATGAGGGCCTGTAATGCTATCGTAAGAATTCGTGTATTTTTTTTAAGCACACACTAGGAATAACTCCTGTAACTACAACTAGCCGACAAATTGTTACAGTTTGGTTGTTTTATAAAATTTTTGGTCCAAAATAAATCTACACTAATATAAAGTCTAGTGCGTGTTGCCAGTGATGATATATGGTTCCGAAACTTGGTCGCTCACAATGGGCCTCATCAGAAGGCTCAAAATCACCCAGAGGGCAATGGAAAGGGCTATGCTCGGAGTTTGCGGGATCGAATCAGAAATGAAGATATCCGCAGGAGAATCAAAGTTGCCGACATAGCCCGAAGAATCGCCAAACTTAAGTGGCAATGGGCAGGGTACATTGCTCGCAGAACAGATGGCCGTTGGGGCCGAAAGGTTCTGGAGTGGCGACTCCGTACTGGAAGACGCAGCGTCGGAAGGCCTCCTACAAGGTGGACCGATGACCTGGTGAAGGTTGCGGGAATCCAATGGATGCGAGACGCACAGGATCGATCGTTGTGGCGACACTTAGCGGAGGCCTATGTCCAACAGTGGACGTCTGTCGGCTGAAATGATGAATGATGATAAAGTCTAGGAGCAAAATTTAGGAGGTTAGTCCTAGCAGAGTTTGCTCGTTTGTAACGAGCCATACGTGTTATTAACCAGATATCATTTATCTGAGGATATATTTAGCCGAAACCTACCGAATTTTGTAAAAGCGGCTCAATTACTTATTGAGAAAGGTCTGGACTGATAATTGATATTCATAATTAATTTAATAATGTTTATAACTACGTACTACACATTTTAAGTGTTTGTTATAACAACGCCTTGGACGCGTCTGTAAAGATGTTATAAAATAAATCCTACTAATATTATAAATGCGAAAGTTTGTATGTATGGATGGATGTATGAATGTTTGTTACTCTTTCACGCAAAAACTACTGAACGGATCTCGATGAAACTTGGTACACGAGTAGACCATATCCCAGAATAACACATAGGATACTTTTATCCTGGGATTATGTACGCGGGTGAAGCCGCGGGCAAAAGCTAGTGTATAATAAAGACGAAATTTTTTTTTTTGTTTCTATAAAGAAGGTAATCTCTAAAAGTATGTACTGGTCTCATTGCAAAAAATATTTTCACCGACAGAAAGTTGCCAAGCTTCAAACATTTATTTTACATCATGTACCCTTTTTATTTAGCACTCTGGATATTCTTACCACTGTTTAGAATCTTGTGATGGTATACATTAACAAAATCTGAATACATTTTGATTGCAAATGTAACAAACGGCTAAAAGTGATGCAGCATGCAGCTACGGATTGTTCCAAAAAGTTTTCATTTCCTGACCGCTACTTTTTTTTTACGGTGTGCAATAATCATCTTACAGTGCACATTGCATTGGTGGGCAGGGCACATTGCTCGCAGAACAGATGGCCGTTGGGGCCGAAAGGTGCTGGAGTGGCGACCGCGTACCGGATGACGCAACGTTGGAAGGCCTCCAACAAGGTGGTCTGATGACCTGGCGAAGGTTGCGGGAAACCGATGGATGCGAGACGCACAGGAACGTTCGTTGTGGCGACGCTTGGGGGAGGTCTATGTCCAACAGTGGACGAGTATCGGCTGAAATGATGATGATGATGAATAATCATCTTATGACAACCCCCGGTCTTAGATGGAGCAGGAGATAGTGTCAGACTCTTACTGACTAAACCCACCCTGTTCCTTCTAGCCTCTTCATACCGGGGCTCGAGTTTCCTTTCGGATAACCCTGGCCTCAGTAGGCGTCGACCCAGCTGGGCTCCTGTTGCTGACAACTCCTTGAGGCGCACGGGAACAGTGCGCGCCGTCGACGTCTTGGGCTCGGTCCGGACAGGTAACTGTCTGGACGGTCGGACAGCGAGCTACCCATGGCTCATGGCCCATGGCATTCGCGAGCCCGCGTCCTGACCGCTACTTAAAACCTAGGGTTCTTTAAGTTAAGAGTTAATACATTCCTTCTAGGCAAGCGTTGGTCCACCATAGACTACATTATCACTTAACATCACGTGAGATAGACCTATCAATAATAAAAAAAACCTAGTTTACTTACTTTAATTCTGGTTTCGGCTTGGGCGCCTCAGTGCTATCTTCTGCTGTCTTCTTCTCTTCTTTAGTGGTGGGGGAGGCTGGAGGTGTGTGCTCCTTATCAGCTTCCATGTTCGAGGGGGCGTACCCCGAGTCGTTGTTGGTGTTGGGGTCCATCATCGGGATCGGGGAGGCTAGGTTCGCCATGATTCTGTGGAAAATGAAAGATGTTAGAGGCTTATAGATTCACGAGATTTGCTGATAGAGAGGTTCATGTATACTAGCGGTTGGTATGACTAAAGATTCTTATTTACTGACTGGCCTGTTGGTTTAGTGGTTAGTAGCCCTGACTGCCATGCTGGAGGTCGAGGGTTCGATTCCCATCCAGGATAAATGTTTGTGTGATGAGCACGATCATTTGTTCTGAGTCTGAGTATAATTTATCTATAATATGTATGTAGTACAAGCTCTGCTTAGCTTAAGACTAGACGGCGTCGTGTGATAGTTGTGGAATATTATATTATATAATTCGGAGGCTTAATAACGTTATTCAATATTAAGTATATGGATCTAACTCGATTTACCTACATTGTGATTTGGACTTGGTAGACTTTTGATAAGATATCACATTAAAATTATAATGGCGAAATTTTATGTTTTGGCGGTATGTGAAACAGAGTGTAAAGTTTTTCAGATCTCCGTTGAAACGGGAGGATTCTCCAACTAGTAGTCTGATTCACGTAAAATCAAACAAGCCAAATATCGTTGAAGTTTTACAGTCGTTCGATCGAAGTCCTATCCAAAATCGGTATTCAGGTGTTCTATAATCGGGATTGGATAGAACGACAATTGAACTGGATCGAAACTAAACGATCTATCAACGACTTGTTGCCAGATACCACAAAGTACTACTATGTTACAAAGTACTCTGTGATTTGAAGTGCAGCGTGGCCAAGTAAAACCCGCACTGCTTCACGCATCGCGTTGCCAGTGTGGCCAAGCTACAAGCGCGCGTTCCCGCACCCGCGCCGCTCCCCGCACCACGCTGCCAGTGTGACCAAGCACTATAAGGGAACTCGGTCAGAAGTCCAGTAAACACTAATCTAGAGTCGAACCAAGATGGCGCCCACAAATCAACTAGAATAAACTGGTTGAAACTGGATTTACTATCAACAGGAGTACTGATTAATAGCGTTGTTTGTTTGCCCTACTGTGGTGAGGAGATGTTACGTTAGGCAGGATTCTGAGGCTTTTTACAAGCTTTTATGTAACTTGGAATTAATGTAGGTATGTATGTAACTATGTTTGTTCTGGATGAATCTTACATCTCAATTTTAAAGCAGATATCTTCAACCGATTGAGCTGAAATGTATACCCGAGTAATCTGGTTTAGGGAAATAAACGTTGGAGTTTTTAAAGACGGCAAACCCGAAGTACATAAATCCGGTTGGTAAAAATCATCTTATGACAACCCCCGCTCTTAGGTGGAGCGGAAGATAGTGTCAGACTCTTACTGATTAAAAACCCACCCCGTTCCTTCTAGCCTTTTCATACCGGGGCACGAGCTTCTTTTCGGATAACCCTGGCCCCAGTAGGCTTCGACCCAGCTGGGTCCCTCTTGTTGCTGACAACTCCTTAAGGCGCGCGGGAACAGTGCGCGCCGTCGAAGTCTTGGGCTTCGTCCGGACAGTTACCGGACGATCGGATTAAGCCACGACCTCATTGATGATAGACGAGCATACACAGATGTGACTTGCGATGAGTTTTTGAACCTATATATTATATTTCCAATCCACCCTTTCTGAACCACAAATCTAATCTGTTTACCCCATCGTCTAACCTTTCAGAGATCATAAACCACAAGGTCAAAGGTGACAGAAATCGATGGAGACATTCCCAGACTATTGACATCATAACAGCCTCGTAAACCCAGGCTTATTCCTAACTACACCTGCTACTTTATAAAATTGAACTTCTCAAGTAAAATGGGATCCAATATGGCGATAATTTTGGGGTTCCATATTCAGAAGGTAAAACGTGACCCTATATTACTAAGAGTCTGCTGTCCGTCCGTCTGTCACCAGGCTGTATCTCATGATCCGTGATAGTAGACAGTTGAAATTTTCACAGAAGTAGTATTTCTGTTGCCGCTATAACAAAAAATACGCTAAGCTAATATAAACGCTGTTTTTTAACATTTGGAGCGCGGATTATAATCAATTTTGGATATTTTAATTTTGCTACAGTGATATGAAGAGATGGTAAACAAATGAGACTGGTAACTGATAATACAGTATTTTTTATTATTTATTACACATATTTTCGTATACTTAACGATTCTACGCATAACAAAACTAGCGCAGAAAGAACATAGGAGTGGGTCAAAAATGGAAAAAAACAAATGTTAAAAAAACTTTCTATAAAAAAATAAATACCTAACCGACTTCACTAAAACATTGAATTGAATTTGAGGATTTCCCTCGATTTCACCAAGATTCTATCATCACATCCCAACTTGGTGACTATTGGACTATTTGGAAAGTCTACCCTTTCCAACAAAAAATAATTTTTCAAATCGGTTGGCAAGCGACGAAGTTATGCGCGAACAAACATACAAAATACAATCATCCGAATTGAGAACCTCCTTCCTGTTTTAGGAGTCGGTTAAAAAACAGAATAAAATAAATATTTAAAGGGGCTCCCAAACAACAAACGTGAATTTTTTACTCGTTTTTTGTTACGGAGGGTACAGAACCCTTAGTGCGTGGGTACTCACACTTGGGCGGTTTCTGTACATTATACGAAACCAACGATCCGTCAGTGAGTGGTGCACCCGATTTACTTCATTTCAAATCTTTTGAAGTATTTTAGATTTTCTAAGAGAGCTGTGGTGAGAGAAATCTTTTGAGTGCGGGTTAATTTGAGTTTTCGATCGCAAGTTATTGAGTTTATAAATGGTGGGTAATACCTAGTCTATTGGGTATCTAAATGTTAAAAAAATTGAGAAAGGTAATCTGGATTTTCATAGTACTTTTAATAAATTATTTTTCATTCAATTCTATTATTATATGGACGAGCTCAACATTGCAGAGACTGAAACAGCTTTTTATTTTGACGGTTTTTGACGACTTGTATTTGTGAGTTTATATGTTTGTGAACGTACTCACTGTACAGGAGTAATTTTTAGATCCAACGTACGTGCAACAGTTAAAAAAACCGATAATCCTTACTAATATTATAAAAGCGAAAGTGAGTTTGTTTGTTACGTCTTCACGCCTAAATGGCCAAACCGATTTTGATGAAACTTGGTACTCGGATAGACCATGTCCTGGAATAGGACATAGGATAATTTTTATCCCAGAAGTATGTTTCCTTGGGATAATTTTCTGCTGTCACGCGGGCGAAGCCACTGGGAGCAGCTAGTAATATAATATTCCACAACTCTCACACAACGCCGTCTAGTATTAAGATAAGCAGAGCTTGTGTTATGAGTTCTAGACAACTAATAAACATACTTATATATTTCTAAATACATACAGCCAGACTAGTCAAATATTAATGAACTGATAATGGGTAGATAATAGTAGAAGTATTGTAACTTCATATTTGTATATTCCTGATCTACAAGTATCCCACCCACCCACTTACTATCTTCTTCTACTTTTCGTGTCGATGCTCTCAAACTATACTGTTTCTGACCAATATTTGGCAATCTATACAGGTCAATGTGGCTATGGGCAGGGCACATTGCTCGCAGAACAGATGGCTGTTGGGGCCGAAAGGTTCTGGACTGGCGACCTCGTACCGGAAGACGCAGCGTTGGAAGGCCTTCAACAAGGTGGACTCCAACCTGGTGAAGGTTGCGGGAAACCGATGGATGCGAGACGCACAGGAACGTTCGTTGTGGCGACGCTTGGGGGAGGCCTATGTCTAATAGTGGACGTGTATCGGCTGAAATGATGATGTACAGCTCTATTGTTGGCCTCGTATAGATCCTGAAAAATGCAGGTCGTTACGCAGGATGGGCAGCATAGCAGGTGGCGCATGTCCTGTGGAGAGGCTCCACACTGGCACTGTAGCACCAAACCCATTTGACCAGATTGTTTTCACAGCGGCCAACTTGGGTGCGCAATCGGTTTAGAGATTTCCAAATTGGCCACTGTAGTTCGTGTCCAGGAGGAAGACGTTCCGATGGGGTAATAAAAAGTGGAGGAGTTGGATGTTTCTGCCTCCACAGTGCGCATCTCCCGTCCTCTGCACTGTCTTTTGAATAGGTCGTAAATAACATAAACCTTTTACGGCTCTTACTATAAATAAGCAGAAGAATAGAGTCATGTTCTACTGCTATATGTACTCACAGGCCAGTTTCCTCCACCACAGCCGCCAGCATGAACCTCGCCGACCTGGAGTTGACCAGCTCCTCAGCATACGCGCCCATCTCCGTCCTCGTGAAGCTGTAAGAACTATGACATACATTTTCAGTCTTCTATAGTGTCGGAACGATTTACAACATCTTATTCCATAATTAAATTATTGGGTATACAACGCGCCAAATAAACGAAGATTAAAGGACTTTGACCTTTTCCTAACATCACTATGTAGGCTCAAAAACTAGTGCGTCTCACCATCAGAGATTGCAACACTGCTCACTATCAAGTGGGATCGCATTCAAGCACTAGTTTATATCAATTAGTAAAAAAGGTACCCAAAAAACAAACAGTGAACTGTTTTTCATTACTAGAAAATGTAAAAGATCGCGATAGATGTATATTATTATTAAGTGAATAAGTGAATTAAGTGAATAAAGGAAATAATAATAATACTCCACAATTATCACACAACGCCGTCTAGTCCCAAGCTAAGCAGAGCTTGTGTTATGGGTACTAGACAACTGATAAATATACTTATATATTTCTAAATACATACATATTATAGACTAGCTTCTGCCAGCGACTTCGTACGCGGATCCTGTTGCTTATGCCAGCGACAACGGAGTCGTCAAAATCAAAGATCTGAAACGTCTGGTGTCGAATTCTAAGAGCCTGGAAAACAACGTGATGCGCGAGACGATTCAAGACGTTCCAGATCTCTCCCTTCCACTTACGCGCGTGACAGTGTGCACACACCTTAGATATGGTGCCATAGACAAAAATAAACAGAAAGCTCCGAACTGCTAAGCTATCGGGAGTTACATGTGTTATTGTGAGTCAACCATAAAAGATAGACATATGATGTCTTGGGATATTTTTTATATAATATTAAGGAGAACATTTCCGTTATACATGATTTCTGTGTAGCTTTAACCATTAAGGCTTCAAACGCGACGGAAGCTTAAAAAATGGAGTAATTTCTCTCGTTCCCCCAACATTTCCCTTCACTGCTCTGCTCCCATTGATCGTAGCGTGATGAAAAGTATCCTATAACCTGCCCAGGAGTATGAGGAATGATTGTACCAAGTTTCGTTAAAATCCATCGCGTAGTTTTTGTTTCTATAAAGAACATACAGACAGACAGACAGACAGACAGACAAAAATTTTACTGTTTGCATTTTTGGCATCAGTATCGATCACTAATCCCTGATAGTTATTTTGGAAATATATTTCATGTACAGAATTGACCTCTCTACAGATTTATTATAAGTATAGATAAATTACACCCAGACACAGAACAAATGATTATGCTCATCACACAAACATTTGCCCTGGGTGGGAAGCGAACCCACGACCTCCGGCATAGCAGTCAGGGTCACTAACCACTAGACCAACAGGCCAGATGTTGATTGAAGACAGCTTTATGTCTATATTCGTTTCCATTTTTGAAATTAAGAACGTCAACAAATGTAGGAGGGTCAATGACCGTTATTCCACGTTTTTCTGGCGCCTACCTTAGTGGAGTATTTAATACCGAATATAAATAAACATGTTTTACAGTAGAATAAAAGTTAACTATGAATACATTGGAAGCATTACATTAAACCAATGTATTCATGGGTGTGAAATATTTACGACCATGTTTACTTCCACAAGTTTCTGTTAGACCCATATAAATGGAATCGAAATGCTTTTGGAAATGTTTGGTATACACTATAATATAAGTGTAAAAGTTTCGGAAGCCGTTGAAGAGGGTAATGGTAGTCTTTTGGCGCATTCAGACCCGACAGATATAGAGCGTCAACATGCACTCTTTTTATAGCAGTAGAGAAATGTAATGTAAAGGTTGACTGAAATAAATAAAAGGTTTAAGAGACGGCCCTCCGAAAACTTTAAAAGGGCTTGCTCAGTAGATGAAACTGAACAACCTTCTACAAGTTTTTTTTTAAGAAAACGAAAAAAAATATCGACCTCACCGTACAAAATTATAAAATTGATTAGACAATTTGTGTGGAGAGGCCGACTTTTTTTTCGTTACCTAAAATAATTTTTGGTGGCAGGTTGGGCAGGTTGTTCAGTTTCATCTACTGAGCAAGCCCTTAAAGTTTGCGGAGGGCTGTCCCATACACCTTGTATTCTCGTAGGGACTGCGCGGCGACAGCCTAATGATAAATACAATTCGCGCACTTTTTCGCATTAGTGTGGAAAACAGAAGATTGCGTGTCTGGAAGCGGTAAGGATAGGTTTTCGAGTTTAAAAAAATCTGTTGGGTCTACTTACTTTTCATCCTCCTCGTCTTCGTTGCTCCCTGACGCGGTGTTCGTTGGGGCGTCGTTCATGGACCCGTCCAGCCGCTGCGTCTGCGCTACATTCTCTATCACTACTGCTGCTGTACCGCTGGAGACTGCGGAACTTAGCGCTGCTGACGTCTTCTTCGCTATTCGCTGCTTTTTCGCTCTTTGTCGTATTGCCTGTTGAGAATAGTAATACATAGCATAGCATAATCAGATTTTCAATATTCACACTGTTGGCACTTATGCCTCCCCTCTAAGAGAGGAAATGTGCTGTAATTCACCACGCGGGCCCAGTGCCATGCATGCGTGCAATGGTATGAAATGCAACGAAGGAACGGGGTCCTTCGTTGCCTTTCATACCGGAGACAACATCCAGCCTCCGTCGGCACTAGGAGTGGCATGCGGTCGCCTCCTGTGAAGCAGTAATGTCAGTAAAGGAGGAGGCCGACCGCATCAGGCAACGGCGGAGCGGAGCCCCGGTATGAAGGCTAGAAGGAACGGGGTGGGTTTTTAGTCAGTAAAAGTCTGACACTATCTCCCGTTCCACCTAAGGGATGTCATCTGGATGATTTTTATTTTTACCCACCGAAAAAAAAAATGCCTCTCCTTTTGATGAAATCCTTGGACAAACTGATCTACCTGGATTAGTTTGCTACAAACTACCTTCGTTCAACCTAGCCCGAGGCTCGCCCTATGTTTGCTGATAACCATAACAATATAAATATTTCTAAACCAACTAGTTTAATTCGGAAAGCGACCTAACACAACATTGAACCCAAAACTCTTGGAACAAATACATTTGTTCACAAACTGACAGTGAAAATAAAAAACAATACTGCTTAAGTTTTGACTAGCCGACAGGTAAACTGTTGTTTTAATGCTTGAAAAAACATGGTTTCTTAACATATTGTTGTTACAAAGCTTACGGTCGCCACTGGCCACAACCATAATACGCCGCCACCGGCATATTTACTGTAGGTTACGCCTTCTTCGCCGATCCCGTTCGGAGAAGCGTCATGCTCGTGAACGGGTGCCATCAGATGAGACTGGTCATCTCTTAGCTGCCAGTGGCTTAATTCAGTTTCTATCTTTTTTTTTATTATTATTATCTACATTGTGCTCACATAATAGAAGCAACAAGAAATATGTAACTAAACATTATATGTAACACATATGATTTAAAAGAGTGTCCATGGAGTTTCTTGCACGTTCTTCTCCATAGAGATCTACTCTTTGAAACGTGCATTTTAGCTTCACTTGTTTGTTTGACTGACCGACATTTTGACAATTCAAAAGTGCCTGTAATTGGTCTATTTGAAATAAACGTTTTTGATTTTGAAGAAGGCGTCGGCGGGTCAACCGCCCCGACGCCTAACACGCCGAAGCCCCGCTTGTCATTTAATACAAGTGGGACTTTGGAACCACGAGCGCTCAGAGTGGGGACTCTGCTCGCTCATCGAGGGATTCCAGGGAAGACGGTACACGACGGCACAGTGGTCACGTGCTGCCGTGCACAAAGAGGCTTAGAGGAGACCGGAATAGTCTCTTTAGGGATGTGTCGTAACAGGCGTTGCAATGACCCCGTTCCGGAATGGTCTTTTGATAGGTAACGGGGCCCCTTCTCCGTGCTGATGGTGATCATCGAGGTGGTTTTAGTGAGGTAAAAATCCCACACTTCCCGAACTTTTCCCCGAAGTCCGGGCGCCTTTTGAAGGTTTCCCCTCAAAAACATAAAAAAAGGTTACATATTATTTTACCAATGTTATGTATTAATTATTATAATTTTTCCAATGTTTGTTCATATTTATTATTTTGTTCCGATACCTACCTATATAGTTTATTTAGTCTCCGTGAGTATGACCGTGGCATCACCGCGGGCCCTAACAGAATACCAGCGCTGCGTTATTTATCTTTATAGATATCGCAGCATATTCTGAGTTAGGTGCCTTTTTGACCTTGCACAAATTTTAAAGTTATTTGGTTTTCATACTAAATTGTATGGTATTTTCTGTATTGTATTGTATTCAACTGCTTTTTAATTTAAATTTGTGTGTAAGGGTCGAATAAACGTTTAATAACATTTTATATGTATTCGCTGCACACGGTTGACGCCAGTGGTTGCCATACGCTACAAATCGCCGCTGTTCGCTTTTGTGGCCCAAACCGGCCACTAAACGCCATCACACGCCACTCGCGCATTTAAACCTTCTTCGTCAGAGTCCATTATGATATTTATTTATTTATTTAAACTACATGTACAGTAGTGGTACATAGGCGGACTTAATGCAACAAGGCATTCTCTACCAGTCAACCTTTGGGTTAAAAAAGTAGCAAATATCGGTATCGGCCACACGTGGCTATCGCTTCAGCTTCCTTTGTGGTCGCTTCTAGCTTCTCGTGGCGGCGTCTGTGGCTGTGGCATGTGCGGCGACACATAGAGAAGCAAACAGTGCGATGAGTGCGAATTATTTTTACTTAAAGCAATCGGAACGTTTACCGCTTTGGCTCTGTGATTGGTTAAGAGCTTGGAGCGGGCCAATCAGAGGACCAAACGTCATAAACGTGTCGATCGCGTTAAAAAAATGTTGTAAAGTAAAACTAGAGGAAGCCTGAGTCCCAGCAGTGACATTAAAAGGCTGATGATGATGAAATTATTTGGAAATCAAGATAACACTCACCTTAAAAATACTATAATACAAAAACATCATAATTATGCATGGAATATAGAAGGACCCCAGCGAAGAGTATATGACATAGTCCTTATTGTTGAACAGGCAGTCACCAGGCCGCCTGTCTAGCGTGTTGTTCAGCCCCAGGACTATGGGAGAGCCTATAGCGCCGGAGACCAGCCAGGCCACGCCAATCATGGACCAGACGCGAGCGTTGCTTTTGTGCTTCGCGTATTTGATTGGTTGAGTCACTGCTATGTATCTGTGGACAAGGAAGATTACACTTTATTGTCTGTATTTGCATTGTTCTTACATATTAAATACCAAAAGAAACGAAATTTGTTAAGTTTTAATCCCGAACGCTAGTGAGGGAGTTAATATACTAGAAACTTGAGTGAAGTGAGGAATTCAGACCACCTAAGGCAGTATAATCGACGTGTTGAATAGGTAATCTACTTTTTACACCATTTGTGACATAATTAAAAGACAAAATACTGAAAATACTGACTAATGTGGATTATCACTGGACATGGTTTGAGATTTGATTTTACTACTAAATCCGTAGGTTCAATTTTCTCTAACGCTCTCTCTTCAATAACCACATTTTTTTTTGTTAGAGGCTAGTTTGATTTTTTTATTAACTACATTACATGCATGCATGTATATTTTTATTCAACCAATGTGATTTTTTTTCCAAATAACGCTTTTTGAAGATCCAAATTCAAATCTCATTTTTACGAACGCCCATATACATTAAATACTCAGGGACAGAATGACTTGCTTTAGATGATGGTCGATGGTGATAAAAGGGCATTATCGAGCAGGTGGGGATCGAACCCACGACCTCTGGCATAAGGCCAGGGCACAAGATCCGTAAAAGAAATCTCTTCCCACATCTGTTATTCGATTATGATACATATTATGTGCTAGATAATGCGTTTATTAAAACATTCCGAATAGGTTGCCTAGTTAATTAAAAAATAAAATTTGTCTGAGCTCGCGAACATTTTATAATTTTCTTAAAAAGGAGGCAACCTATAGTTTTTCAGTACCTTTGGGCACATTCTTTCAGCTGATGCTCGACTTTCGCAAATAACAAATGAGGGATAGTTGATGTCAAAAATGTAACAACTATTGTTTAAGGTGGTGCATCACGACTCACATTTTCACTGTTTTTCATACAACCGCTCATAACTGATTATGACGTTATTACACACTTTTCATTAGATATTTTGAAAACACAGTATCTTGTGGATATTATCTAAGTTTCTAAAGAAACCAATTTCGAAATTTGTGTGAAACTAATCCAGTAAAAACCTCTGAAAATGTCCTATTTTGTATGAACTTTGACACTTCATAATTTGCCTAAAAATTAAAAAAGTCAAAAAAGTAATCCTTTAGAGACCTTGTAAATTTTATTAAGATTCTAAATGATGACAACTTTTTCCAAAAACTTTTAAGGGTTTAAAAAAAACAGCTATTTCCTGGAGCAAGTTTTGTGAAATTTTCGAGTAAATCTCGGAATTACCGAATACTAACAGAGTTTCCAGGCGTTATCTCTCTTTTTTTGCGTTGCCTTTTCGTCAAACATCGCGTTGGATTGCATTAAATGAAGTAACAAGCTTTTAAACCATTTTCGATGTTTACGATAAGCGAGTGGAGAAGGACCCTCTTAACATCATTGGCACCAGATTTAGCTAGGCAACCTATTCGCAATGTTTTAATGAACGCATTATCTAGCATATTATATTAATAATAATCAAATAAAAGATGAGGGAAGAGATGTCTTCTAGGATCTTAGATCATAACCACTAGATCAACAGGCCAGTTAGACTATGCAGTTGGGAAAAGGGAAAAGGCTATGGAGATGATGCAAACAATATTGTCCTGAGCACAAAAGGGTGGTATATTATGGACCCATAACTATACAAAACATCTCCATAACATTTAAGCGCCTCTTCCATATTACGACCATAACAACAAGCTGTGTTCCTAAGTTAACATCGTAATTATTAACTTTACTTGTAAGTGGCACTTAACCTGTATTACAAAGACCGCTGGATCCACCATAATCAGCATGTTCTATAGTTTTGGGAAAGTTTAATAGTGTTTTTAGCTGTGCAGCGAGTTTGGACAGGTTTTGTCGTATCATCGGGGTTACAGGTTAATCGCAGAATGGTGTTACTTCATCGGTTAGTAGTGCTCGTTTAGGATTTTGCTTAGTGTGGAGTGTAGATGATATATACGCCATACGCCATAAATGAAACCCTTTTTTATTTACTTGGGTATTAATTTGTATTAATAGTGCCGGAACAGCTGCTCAATCTTTATCAAGCCCAAGTTCGATCGTGTATGGAGTACTGTTATCATCTTTGAGATGGATCTGCCAAATACCAGCTTGATGCGCTAGAGTCGATTGAGCAATGATGAACTTGTGGAGTCGAAACTCTAAAGCCTTGAGCATCGCCGCCGAGTTGCTAATCTGTCGGTTTTCTATCGTTTACATTTCGGGGAGTGTGCACTGGAATTGCACAATTTAATTCCGCCAAGTCCGTTCCATCATCGGACCACAAGACGTACGGCGTTGCGTCACCGGTACATGGTTGACATCCCACCCATACGCACAAAGCGTTTTGGGAACACATTTATTGTGCGTACAGCCAAGGAGTGGAATTCCCTGCTGGAATCTGTGTTTCCTGATAGCTACAACTTGGGGGTCTTTAAGTCAAGAGTGAATAGGTTACTTCTAGGCAAGCGTGTTCCATCGTCGACCACATCATCGCTTACCATCAGGCGAGATGGTGGTCAAACGCGAGCCTATCAATAATAATAAAAAAAAACCCCTCAAAAGTTAAAATTCCAAAAATCCCTTCTTAGTGCTCGCTACATCATGAAAGAAAGCCTTTTGCCAAATTTCGTGTTCTTAAGCCTTTAATTTCAGCTGTGCGTTGATGTCAATCAGTCAGTTTCTTTTTTTATACAAGTACTTTATATGAACCAAATATTTAGTTACTTTAACAGGTTACGTTGAAATTTTTATATCATCATCATCATGATGATATAAAAACTACGTTGAAGTTTTTATATAAAAAAGAAAAAACAAAATTCGAAGTGTTTTATTTCACATAAGCTTGCATGGGCACTTATAAAACGGCAGAAGCTAGTGCATGGTTCCAAATTGGTCGTTACCTATGGAGAAAATCCGGCGAGAAATTCTTTTTTTTTGTATAAAACACTTTATTTATTCATTAACTCAAAGAATAAAATAAAATAAGAAAACTATACGCTAATTACAACTAACTAAAATCAAACAAAAATATGGCGTCAAAAAACTCTTCTACATCGCTATCGACTGGTAATGTACCCAAAAGACTGGCGGCATTCCCATGTACAGCATGGGAATGCCGCCAGTCTTTTATGCAATGCTTATCTGGTTTATGGTTATGTAAGCTTATAAAGTTTTTACCTACGTAAATCATGTCCCACATTATTCTAGTATGTCTTTAAGCGATATTATAATATCGCTGGGCACATAGCTGGTTGAACAGCGTCAAATGAGGCGTGCGTCCCGTGCTATCGCTCTCAAACCACTGGCTCGAACGCCAGCTTGTATTACATCTTATAACGGATCAATTTAGGTCCACAATGGCAGGGGAGGATTATCGCAGGATGTTTAATACGGTGCATAATTGGAAGGGTTGATCGAATTGGGGATCAGTTTGAAGAGGTAGGAATAATTTGAGCAAGAAGGAGATAATGATTTGTGTAAGATATAGGTAATAGGTCCTATGAAATTGTCGTATTTTAAAACGGGTTGCTTTGAAGTGTTTCATATCTTTGGAGTAACTTGGAATTGTAAGTTCAAATAAACTTTATGTTAAAGGTACGTTATTTTTTTCTCGCAATTAGGAATTTAGCCTATACTTTCCCACTGCTGGGCAAAGGCTTCCCCCTCTTTCCATGTATTCCTCTCTTGAGCCACCCTGAACCATAACTTGTGTTTTGTATTTTCTGTAATATCGCATTACTTCAAAGTTCACTTCAAAACAAACTGTTTTAAAAAACGGCAATTTCATCGGTAAAGACTTATTATGAAGATAAGCACAGATTTAGAACTTAGCACATTATCACAAAATATAGGTATATAGGTACAGAAGTCAATCTACATACAAAGCGCGCTCGAGCAACGCACACATAGACACCGCTCACGGACACGATATCTCGGGAGCGTCTCGGCCCACTCGTCGAACAGTTCCGGCTCAAACGCTCATTAATGTGCGCCCACCGAGCGTAGGTATAAAAAGTGAAGTACATACATGAGATTTTCTGCTGTACCTATCTATTTTGTGACATTACTTTCTTATAAAAACTATTAAATAAATGGTAGATACTAAAAAAAATTAGCACACGGGGAAAAAGGCATCAGGGCGGGTACCGCCTTGATGCCTAACAAGCTGAAACCCCGCTTGCATCATCCAGTTTAGGTAGAACTTTGGAACCACGTGCGATTAGAGTGGACACTTTGCTCGCCCATCCAGTGATTTCAAGGAAGACAGTGGCACAGTGGTCACGTGTTGCCGTGCACAATGAGGCTCAGGGGATACCTTTTTGCAATCTTTTCAGGGAGGTGTCCTAACAGGCGTTGCACAAAGGGGGTTCCTGGAGGTACCTGTGTGTGTGGGTGATCACCGGGGTGGTTCTAGCGACGTAAAAATCCTACACTCTCCGGACTCATCATCCCCAAAGTTCGGGCACCTTCTGAAGGTTTCCCCTCGGAAACAAAAAGAAAGATACTAAAAAACGCATGCTGCAAAGCTGAACTAATAATACTGTACTGTGTGTAGCTAATAATACTGTACTGTGTGCGCCTATAATTCCTTTAGCGGAAACTATACGACCACAAGAGTCTAATTATCTAAAACACATCCATTAATTAACTCATAGCCACGTGGATGCATAACTTGCTCTCTCTATGGCCTTTTAATTAAGCTTAGTAATTAAGTCTGGCCGATAGATAGTTGTGCAAAATGGGGACAATAGGCTGATGTGCTACCGAAAGGTCACAAGTTTGCAGAATGTGCGATGAACTGTTCAGAACTTATCTGTAAGGCCTACTAACCAAGGACGCATAGCTTCATAGACGCATATCCATCATTAATTCATGAATCCCCAAGCGACCACCGGTGGCCGCGCATCTATTGTCTTACTATTGTGTCTCTAATTGACGGTATCTGAAGGGTTATACGCTTGGTGTACGGCTACTCACAGCTTACATACTCTTCTTCTTTACCTGGTCCCATTATTTGGGGTCGGGTCTCCTCACTTTCCAGCGCCAAGTGGTTCTATATTGGGTTGCCAATTTTGACAACTAGGCTTACTTGAGGTACTACTTATGGTAAACGTTTCAAGAACTTGCTAGGCTTGGGTACGTACTTCCATTCTAGATCTTTCGAACAGCAATCCGTTTTAATTATTGGATGCTACTCATTTTTTCATCGAAGATATGGTGTGTTCAAGTTTAATGGCGTAAAAATAATTTATTAAAACTACCTTCAAAATACGGAAAAAATACTCTTTAAAAATACTATAATTATTTAACCCTTCAGATACCGTCAATTAGAGACACAATAGTAAGACAATAGATGCGCGGTCACCGGTGGTCGCTTGGGGATTCATGAATAAATACTCTTGCATTAAATTAAAAATACAATGGGTAAATAG
The DNA here is from genome assembly GCA_949319445.1 of Mythimna lalbum. Classification (NCBI taxonomy): domain Eukaryota; kingdom Metazoa; phylum Arthropoda; class Insecta; order Lepidoptera; family Noctuidae; genus Mythimna; species Mythimna lalbum. The sequence continues at coordinate 20,998,475 of OX439355.1, forward strand.
GTCATAAAATAATACTGGATAGATTTACTTTTTTAAATTGTATTTTTACTTACTTTTCCTCGTTGTATCGTTATAACAGGAAAAAGGACGGTTTTTGTGGGACTACAGCCTGGCCAAATTAAGGCAGGAGGAAAAATAATTCAAACAATCATTAGGTAAAAATACAGAGACCTAATAACACGTTGAACGTAATTAAACATTTTGCAGAGAAAATAATATTTATAAGGGAAATATACAACATGTAACATTATATACGCACATCCTGAAAGTACACCAACAGAACATATTGGACATCCGAAAGGAATATTTTCTTATATCTAATACACAGCAATGTGTGTCTCGCATCCATCAGATTCCCGCAACCTACCGCCCTAGTAAAGTCTACAAAGTGAATCGATGGTCCACCTTGTAGGCTCTTTAACGCTGCGTCTTCCTATACACTGTCGCTACTCTAGAACCTTTCGGCCGGAGCGGCCATCAGTTCTGCGAGCTATGTGCCCTGCCCATTGCAGCTTAACTTTTCGAATATTTTTTTTTACAAAAAATCCTTACTTATACTAATATTATAAAAGCGAAAGTGAGTGTGTTTGTTTGCTACGTCTTCACGCCTAAATGACAAAACCGATTTTGATGAAACTTGGTACACAGATGGACCATGTCCTGGAATAGTCTACTTTAATACTTTTTATCCCGGAAGTATGTTACCGCAGACTACCCCATTTTTTAGTTTAAATTCTTATATTCCATCTTAAGGTTGTCTGGAAGATATCGCTGTCAGCGATAAGACCGCCATTGTACCCATAGATTTAAGTTTCTATGTCATTGTTACTATTTTGGTGTACAATAAAGTTTATTCTATTCTATTCTATTCTATGTTCCCTTGGGATAAATTTCTGCTATCACGCGGGCGAAGCCGCTGGGAGCAGCTAGTTATGTGATAACGTGTTTTTAAGCCTGGGGAGGCTTATATCCAACAGTGTACGTCTTTCAGCTAAGATGATGATAATGATGATGATGATCGAATACACAATTATCCAATATTCAAGTACTAAGCCCAATTTGATGTATGAAAGAAAAACCAATTACGTCTTATTGCCTGCGACAGCATGTGTGACATTGCGAATCTAATGATATACATCTTCATTAGGGATTTGTTGACAATATTGTATTTGTTTATTATTCATTTGTGCGACAACGCGTGACGTTTTTGGATTACCTACTTTCATTGTGCGTAGGTACAGCTAAGTCAATGAATAGTGGTCGAACGTGAGTAGGGCAACCATTTTCTAAGATCTGGCAACCAGGACAGGAACGAACTGATTCCGATGTTTTTTAACCGACTTCTAAAACAGGAGGAGGTTCTCAATTTGGATGTTTGTATGTTTTTTTTTATGTTTGTTCGCGCATAACTTCGTCGCTTGCTAACCGATTTGAAAAATTCTTTTTTTGTTAAAAAGGGCATACTTCCCAAATGGTCCCATAGTCACCAAGTTGGGATCTGATGATGAAATCTTGGCGAAATCGAGGGAACTCCTCAAATTCAATTCAATTTTTTTGTGAAGTCGGTTATTTTTTTTTTATAAAAAGGTTTTTTGTGTGTGTTAACTTATTTAACATTGAAGTAATTTTATCCATCCTCATTATCATTATTTCAGCCGAAAGATGTCCACAGTTGATATGAATTTTTTTTTTTAGTTTAGAAATCATCGTATGAATAAAGTCATAGGATGTTTTTTTTTTTACGTTGGGCAAAAATCATCTTATGACAACCCCCGCTCTTGTGTGGAGCGGGAGATAGTTTCAGACTCGTACTGACTAAAAACCCACCCCGTACCTTCTAGCCTCTTCATACCGGGGCTCGAGTTTCCTTTCGGATAACCCTGGCCCCAGTAGGCTTCGACCCAGCTGGACCCTGTTGCTGACAACTCCTTGAGGCGCGCGAAAACAGTGCGCACCGTCGACGTCTTGGGAAGTCATAGGATGATGACAAATGGGTAGAGCGAGAGGACGTGTCAGGCTTTCACTGAATAAAACCCACCTGTGTGCTTCAGTCTGAGTCACCCCTCTAGCGACATCTATGACGCCACATAAGAACTACGAAGAAAATACGAAATCCTGCATCGCGCAATCAAAGTTCTCCGCGCGATTTGAACATATACGACAGCCCGACATCAACTATCGGGCAGTCGCCCACCAGACTATAACATTCTGTCTGGTCGGAAGATCCTCCCTTTTCAATGGAGGTTTGTGGGACTTTAAACTCTGTTCCGCATATCTCCAAACTGGTGACCCCGACGTTTACAATTTCCCTTGTAGGTATCGTCCACAAATAAAAATCGAAAAGTTCTCTGAAGCGGTTATATTTAAAATAATGAGTTCACAAAAGTCACAGAAGGGTAAAAGACACGGAAACACACAAAAGGCAAGTTAGGAAGATAGAAGAAATGTATAGAACACTGAATAGAATAAAGTAGCAGAATTTTAGCGTACGAAAATGAAAATGAAATTACGAAGATCGCGGCGGAGCAAATTAAGGAAAGCGGGCAAGCAAGCGAGCGCGGGAGTGCCTTGCGCAGCGGCGGACAAAGGACTGGCGTGCGTGCGCGCTGCGAAACCGATCGGCTCCCGGCCGCGGCGAAGCTATCCGAAGATGCGCGAGCTCGCTGGTTACGTCATTGACGTGTGGCGATGGTGTGGCGTGGTGTTGATGTGGCGTGGCGTTGATGTGGCGTGGCGATGGTGTGGCGTAGCTACTGAGCCGCTACAGTAGCCCCCCGGCGAGACCGTGACTACGGTCGATAGAAGTCCGGGAAGTGAACTCTCCTGCCGCTGCGAGTGTGAACTGCCGGCTTGTCCGCTGGTGGAGATGACGTCTTACTTGGAGGTGAACAGGTCGGAGCTGTGGCTGTGTTGTCAATGTGCCTGTCTTGAGTGACGTATGCTGGTTTAAGGCGATCTAAAGATATGTTGGTGCCTTTACCTCGTACTTCAACTTTAAAGTACTTAGCCTTCCTGTCCAGTACTTTACAGGGACCAGCGTATGGTGGCTCCAACGATTTCCTCACGTGGTCTTGCCTCACAAAAACGTGGGAACAGTATTGCAGGTCTTTGGGGATGTAAAAAGTGTCCTTTCTATGCCATGCAGTCGGTTTCGGAGACAAGCTGGCCATGTGTCTAGCAAGTCGAGTAGCGAAGCTGGTGATGTCTTCAACGGAGTGGTCGTCTGATGGCGACAGGAACTGGCTTGGCAGACGCAGGGGCTCGCCGTATACCAATTCAGCTGAGGATGCTTGGATGTCATCTTTCCAGGAACTGCGTATGCCAAGCAGAACGATAGGCAAGATCTCCGTCCATTGTGTGTTGTTGTGACACATGATACCTGCTTTGAGCTGTCGATGAAACCTCTCCACCAAGCCGTTCGATGCAGGATGGTACGCTGTGGTGCGGAAGTGGCGTGCGCCGAGCAGGGATGCTAGGGCCTTGAACAGGCCGGACTCGAACTGCCGACCTTGATCTGTGGTGATCTGCGATGGACAACCGAACCTCGATATCCACCCGGATACCAAGGCGGCCGCGCAGGTATCGGCAGTGATGTTCTTGAGCGGTATAGCCTCAGGCCATCGTGTGAACCGGTCAACGATGGTGAGACAATATCTGTAATCTGAAGATGGTATTAGAGGCCCTACTATGTCGAGATGGATGTGGGAAAATCTCGACGAAGTTGAGGGAAATTGGGAAAGAGGAGTAGATGTGTGACGGGTAATTTTACAGCGCTGGCAATGAAGACAGCATCGGCACCACTCTCTACAGTCTTTGCGAATCCCCGGCCACACAAATCGCTGCGTGATCAGTCGCACGGTAGCTGTACGCCCAGGGTGACTCAGACAATGAAGAGAATCAAAAACTTGCTTCCGGAGTTCAGGCGTAACATAGGGTCTTGGTGGTTGAGTGGATACGTCACAGTAAAGTTTGGTGTCTGAGCCTACCTGAGTAATCATTTGCAGTTTCAGTGACGATCCTTTCTCAATAAGCGACTGAAGTTCAGGATCTGACTCTTGAGAACGGGCCAAAGCTTTATAATCAAATGTCGTTGTTACCTCTTCAATGCGCGACAAGGTGTCGGCAACGACATTTTCTGCTCCAGGTATGTACCGTATATCAGTAGTAAATTGTGATATATAATCAAAGTACCTGTACTGACGAGGTGAGCAATTCTCTCTGAGGTTCCTGAACGCATAGGTGAGTGGGCGGTGATCAGTGAAGACAACAAACTCTCGAGCTTCCACCATGTGTCGGAAGTATTTTATTGCCTCATAGACAGCCAGAAGCTCGCGATCGTAGGGGCTGTATTTGCGTTGAGCTTCGTTCAATTTCTTCGAGAAGAAGGCTAGCGGTTCCCATTGTGTTCCAACACGTTGTTGCAACACTGCTCCTATGGACACGTCAGATGCATCTGTAAGTATAGAGAGTTCTGCCTTTGAGCTTGGGTGTGCAAGAAGCGTGGCGTTTGATAGTGTCCTTTTACATTCTTCAAATGCCTCCAGCTGCAGCTGCGTCATCTGTATAGGTTGTGAGCCCTTGACCTTGGCTCCAGCCAACATCGAGTTAAGTGGGGCGTGACTTTTTGCAGCGTTGGGTACGAACCTTCTGTAAAAGTTTAGCATGCCCAGGAACCTCCGTAACTCCTTCACTGTTCTTGGTACTGGAAATTCCTGAATAGCTCGTACCTTCGCGTGGAGTGGTTGGGTACCAACAGCTGATACTTGATACCCTAGAAAGGTCACCTCAGGCTGCCCCCAGACACATTTTGCAGGATTTATGAGGACGCCATATTCTTTCAGCCGGGACAGGAGCTGGTGCAGGTGAGTTCTGTGCAGGTCTGGAGAAGGAGAATACACCAGAATGTCATCGACGTAACCGTAGCAGAAGTCATCTAAACCAGTGAGTACCTCATCTATGAACCGCTGAAAGGTTTGCGCTGCGTTTCTAAGTCCAAATGTCATAAAAGGGAATTCGAATAAACCGAATGGTGTAGTTATGGCCGTTTTTGGTATGTCAGCTTCGTTTACTCGAATTTGATTGTAGGCTTTTATTAAATCGATTTTACTGAACGTTGTGCATCCCGAAAGTCGATGTGAGAAGTCCTGAATGTGAGGTATGGGGTAGCGGTCAGGTACTGTACGTGAATTCAGGGCGCGATAGTCCCCACACGGCCGCCATCCGTCATCTTTTTTCTTCACCAGGTGTAGGGCTGAAGACCATGGGCTTTCGGAGCGTCTCGCAGTTCCATTGACCAGCATCTCGTCAAACTCTTTTTTTGCAATTTTTAGCCTTTCTGGATCTAAACGCCTGGGCCTGCTAGCAACGGGTGGTCCAGAAGTAGTTTTGATAAAATGCACTGTATTGTGCTTTGGTTTGCATTGATTTACAGTACCTGCGGGACGCGTAACCTCTGGAAACTCACGAAGCAGCTGGTGAAACTCTGTGTCCCCGAGGACTGTTTTCACAGAAGCCACGTCGTCAGGAATCTGCTGCGCGGACGCCGCTACGAAGAGTGAAGTGGTGCCATCTATGAGCCTGTGGTTGCGGCAATCTATAAGCAGATTGTAAAAGCTTAGAAAATCTATGCCTATTATTGGCTTTGACACGTCGGCGATAGTGAACTTCCAAGTGAATGAACGCCGGAGTCCTAGGTTGAGGTTGAGTTGCACTGGACCGTAAGTATTTATGACACTCCCATTGGCAGCTGTTAGACAGTACTTCGATTTAGTGCAGGGCGTCTTGATAGCTGACCGAGGGTACACACATAAATCTGAGCCTGTATCGACTAGAAGTAACATTTTTGAATAACGGTCAGTAATAAAAAGACGGCCTGATTTTGATGGGCAGTCGTAGGCCGCTAATTCCGGCTGCCTCTTGAGTTTTCCGACTGCCACGTGCATGGTTGCGTACATTTTCTTGCACGTGTACCAAAGCTGAAGTGGTACCAACAATGCGGGTGATTTTCTGGTGGCTGACGCGGCCTAGATTTAGACCGGCCCCGCCAATTACGGCTACTTGATCGAGAATGTGATCGGCCACGTACCTGCCTTTGCTTGTCCACCCTTGTAGATAATGAGGTTACCTGCTTTGTGAGCTCTGATATTTGGCTTGCCATTTGCATCATGAGGGTAGACGTACTAGGGTCTGCAACGCTTGCTACTTGCAGGGGTCCAACTGGCGCGATCTCGTTCACCGTGTCTGCCAAGTCCGCTAACTTGTCCAACGAAAGGTCTGGTTGCGACGCCAACACTGTTTGCAGATTTGTTGGTAGCCGGCCTGACCACAAACTTTTCAAGAAATCTTCTGGCACTGCTGGTCCCGCCAGGTGCCGTAAATGCCGTAGAAACTGTGATGGTTTACGGTCACCTAACTCTTCGTGCATTAGCAATTGCTTGATTTTTCGTTCCCGTGACGCGGTCAAGCGTTTAATCAGCTCACTTTTTAGTTTTTCGTACTTATTCGTTGCAGGTGGGTTCGTGATAATGTCCTTTACTTCAGTGGCATAGCGATGTTCCAGCGCGGCCACTACTTGGTAGTACTTGGTTAGGTCCACGGTAACGTTTGCTAAAGCAAACTGGCACTCCATCTGAGCAAACCACATTTCCGGGTCATCTGGCCAAAACGGAGGTGGACGAACGCCTACACGCGAAGTTTCAGCACTGTAGTTGTCTCCTTTACGCGATTCCATAGTCGGGGTCACCAATTATGTAGGTATCGTCCACAAATAAAAATCGAAAAGTTCTCTGAAGCGGTTATATTTAAAATAATGAGTTCACAAAAGTCACAGAAGGGTAAAAGACACGGAAACACACAAAAGGCAAGTTAGGAAGATAGAAGAAATGTATAGAACACTGAATAGAATAAAGTAGCAGAATTTTAGCGTACGAAAATGAAAATGAAATTACGAAGATCGCGGCGGAGCAAATTAAGGAAAGCGGGCAAGCAAGCGAGCGCGGGAGTGCCTTGCGCAGCGGCGGACAAAGGACTGGCGTGCGTGCGCGCTGCGAAACCGATCGGCTCCCGGCCGCGGCGAAGCTATCCGAAGATGCGCGAGCTCGCTGGTTACGTCATTGACGTGTGGCGATGGTGTGGCGTGGTGTTGATGTGGCGTGGCGTTGATGTGGCGTGGCGATGGTGTGGCGTAGCTACTGAGCCGCTACACCCTTAGTCCTTCTAAAAACGTTGCATGATAAATATGTTTCATCCACAATTAATAACTACACGTAAGCATAAACGGGCGAATCTTTCCACCTCGTTTTACAAGTCATTCTGAATAAATGAAAAAAGGGATCTGTTCCGCACATATACTCACGGAAACTAAGAAAATGAAGGGAGGAATGATGAAATTGGTGTCGGACAAAATTGAACGACGAAGGACCGACAGCGACACTTTGCCTGTGATTGAAACGCCTGTTTTTATGAAAGATTTCTGGAATAGGTAACTGAATTTGAGTGGGGTTTTCTTAAGGTAGGAAATCATAGAATAATTTCTCCTGGTTTAAGTGTTTTTTTTATTATTGATAGGCTCGCGTTTGCTCACATCTCACCTGACGGTAAGCGATGAGGTGGCCTAAGATGGACGCTTGCCTAGGAGTAACCTAGTCACTCTTGACTTAAAGACTCCTAGGTTTTAGACTGTACGCATAATGAATGTGTTTCCAAAACACTTTTTTAAGGTGGAATGAGAAAGCGTAACACACGAAAACAGAGTGGAAGGGGCTATATTTCACCGGGACACCAGTTGCGCCGCCATGGTGTCGTGGTGAAATATAGCCATAAGCTACCAAACTAGACACTAGAGTCGCTAGAGAGCTGGTCGCGCCACCAAATTAGTTGCGCGACCAAACGGACACCAGGTGAGTAACTACTAGCAAAGGAGGAGGCTGACCGTATCAGGCAACGGCCACCGTAGGCGCGCGCTTGCGGACTTCGGGCAATGGGTAGCTCGCTGTCCGATCGTCCGGTAACTGAGGAGGAGTGGCAGGCGGTCTCCTCTTTCTGCGAAGCAGTAATGCTAGCAAAGGAGGAGGCCGACCGCATCAGGCAACAGCGCCCACGCCGCTGCCCCCGGGATTCCGATCCCGATTTCCGGCCACTGTAGACGCGGGCTCACGGACGGCGAGCCATGGGTAGCTCGCTGTCCGATCGTGTGGTAACCGAGCCCAAGACGTCGACGGCGCGCACTGTTTCCGCGCGCCTCAAGGAGCTGTCTGCAATAGGAGAGGCCCAGCTGGGTCGAAGCATACTGGGGCCAGGGTTATCCGAAAGGAAACTCGAGCCCCGATATGAAGGTAAGAAGGAACGGGGTGGGTTTTTTAATCAGTAAGAGTCTGAGACTATCTCCCGGTCCGCCTAAGGGCAGGGGATGTCATTTGGATGATTTTTACCCACCAAAAAGCAACTTCTTCCAACATCCAGATTTCAGGTATTTCCCCAAACAGTCCGATCCTACTTATGTTAACTCCAGCACCATCTGGCCGCATCTCTTTAATTATTGGCATCTGTTTCCAGTAAACTACGCCTGGTTTATGTAAGTAGACATTTTATTAGCACGTCGAGCCCAAGTAAATAGGATTGTAAGTAGCTCTTAAAAATGTAAGTAGCGGGTTTAACAGGACTGTTGGAGGATAGAAAAATAAAGTTGCTCATTATTTTTGTGCTTGGGTTTGTAAAGAAATGTTTGTAGGTCACTTTTTTTGGGTGGAAAGTGATCAAATAAATTTTCTCGCTGTAACAGTGAAGCGAGAGGGAGTCTCAGAATTTTACTGACTGAAACCCACCCGGGTTCCTAACCACCGTAGGCGTAGGCTTGTAGACGGTGAGCAAAGGGTAGCTCGCCGTCAGACCGTTTGGCAATCGTTCGGAAGGCGCCCACAGTGTTCCACGCGACCCTCAAGGAGATGTCAGCAAAACCCATGGTCCAAACTAAGCGTTTCGCCTCATCGTTTATACCGCGTATATCAAGCAATTTGCCTGCTGCGGTCTTCCCGTCAGATTAAATTAGTTGTTAAACTAGTGTGCTTCTTCATCAACAATTGCATAACTGCTTACCATCAGGTCAGATCGCAGTTCGAAAATTCGTTTAAATCAATTAAAAAACAGCTTCGTCTTTATAATATTACTGTAATTTTAAGCCATGCCACAGAAAACACGTATTTGCGACGGAAAAGACACTCGTTATAAAATAAAAATGTCTTCATCCCTTTCGTTTTTCCCGATAATCGGAAAAGGTGCCGGTGGGATTTTGTATTATGTAAAGTAAATGGACAGGAGACAATATTCAAATCCGTTCCCAAAAGGTTTAAGAAATCAGAATTGTTGAATCAGGTAAGTATGCTAATGGAAAAAGGGGTAGGCACAGGTACAGGTAAATATGTAAAGTATATCCGGATTTAAGAGAAAAAATATTAGCATTCAATAAAGTTTAAGTCTCTCATTGGTTAAGTAAAAAGGTATAGAATAGAATAGAATAAACTTTATTGTACACCAAAATAGTAACAATTTCACAGAAACTTAAATCTATGGGTACAATGGCGGTCTTATCGCTTACAGCGATATCTTCCAGACAACCTTGGAATGGAATATAAGAAGAAAGAAAAAAAAGGAAGAAGAAGAGATGGTATTAGCAATTAGGTACAAGAAAGCCCCCAATGGATACCCCGTCGAGAGTTGCAAGAACAATTTCCAGCCACCGTCAGCACATACTTGCAGATGGCTAACAATAAATAGCTTGCCGTCCGGGCGTCGGACATGATATAACATCAACATTGTACACTAAGTGCCCTCGCCTCAAAAAAACGCCACAACAAAATAACGCCAGAAGCGGCCAAAAAAAAAGCTATAAGCGGCCGCAAAAAACAGCTGAAGTGCGCGACAGCTTGTAGCTGGAAAAGCTTGAAGCAGCTTCAAGCGTTTTTTTGTGGCGGCACCGCCTCACACGAGCCACAAAAAAGGCCGCCTCAAAAATAAACTTGAAGCAACGTTTTTTTGGAGGCTCGGGGACACTTAGTTCGTAATAAACGTTTTGACTTTGACTTTTTGAAAGTCGATTAAAGACAGTCGTTAGTAGTATGTAGATAAATGGCCGCCTCACGCACTGGCCACCCCGGAAGGGTTTGTATACGTGACATGTATGTAGACAGAAGTAGCTTAGAATTGCCCAGACGGGGTCATGGAGGGGTCGGGCGGGTTTCACCAGATTCGGAAGTAACCCGTAGATACTCGTACGTATTTGTGTGACTGGGTTATTTAGATGGTTGCTGGGATATTAGTGAGCGAGCTAGATTGGAAAGAAATAAAAAAAAAACAGTTTTTTACGCGATAAAGACGCAATCTTATACCTAGCTAACAAACATAAAATAACAACTTGAAATTGATAAGGAAGATATGATTAGGTAAGGTTTTTTTTTCTGTGGCAGATTGTGAAATAACTCATCACTCGCTCTGGACCGATGGACCGAGAAAACGTGTCAGACTTTTATTGACTAAAACCTATGTGAGTTCCTTCAGTGGGTTTCTGCATTCTAGGGCCATAGTCACTCTTTCGAACGTTCCAGGCCAATGGTTTTACTGGGCTCGACTTAAGCTTGGTCCTTACTGGGTGGCTAGATGGCGAGTTACGCGATTCTTGTAGCCTGGAAGACCTTTCAATGCAAAAAGAAATCCAGCAAGAGAGTCAGAGTGCACAAACAAGCCACAAACGTACAAAGAGACATACCCCAGCTAAACTAAAAGAGGGTTGGACAAAAAAGTGACTGACCTTTGAATGTACTTGTATGTATTCGACTGGCCTGTTGGTCTAGTGGTTAGTGGCCCTAACTGCTATGCCGGAGGTCGTGGCTTCGATTCCCACCCAAGACAATTTTTTATGCGATGAGCATGATCATTAGTTCTGTGTTTGGGTGTAATTTATCTATATTATACAACATGTAACGTTAAATGCGCAAAACCTCAGACATCCCAAATGATTTTTAATTTAATTGACCGAGAACAGTGAGAAAAAAGTCATTAAAAAAAAAGTTAAAGGTTTTATGTACAGTTTTAGTTTGTTTAAAATTAATATCTGCATTGAAATAAGAACTATTACTATCCCGTGTATGAGAAAATTTTATTGGACTACAATCATTTGTGTTTGTTTACCTATTTCGACGGGTTTGCGCACGTGATGGTTTGACCTATTCATAAATAGACAGGGCGACATTTTTAATGAATATTTAAAAAAAAAATGTAACCTATATTAAAAAGTGGTTTAATTGATTCTGCTCGTTATTCTGATCAAACTAATTTCAGGTTTTGCGCATTAAACGTTACACGTTGTATATATATTTAGAAATATATAAGTATGTTTAACAGTAGTCTAGTACCCATAACACAAGCTCTGCTTAGCTTGGGACTAGACGGCGTTGTGTGATAGTTGTGGAATATTATTATTATTATAATTTAAAGTATTACCTTTTACTGCAAAATATTCAAAGTCTGTCAAGTTTAACATAAACAAAATATCTTCAAGGAGCTAGTGTTGGGTCATTTATTCTCCCATTTTCCTCAACAAACACTTTGTTTTACGTCACAAAGAGTATGAAAGTAAATTCGTCGGAAATATGTGTTGACATCGTTTTGCGACTAACTGCCGTTAAAGCTTTCTCTTTGACAAGGCGATGTAAATGATGATGTTTAGAAGGATTCCTTTATCGTGTTACGTTTGTGAAGAATATGACAAGATATTCACTATTCTTATGGCGAAAGCTATCAAGGTGGAGCACACGGTAGAGGTGTGTCCCGTTTGGGCAGAGCATCGCCGTGTCCTTGTGGGGGTGATCGGCGGCGGCGATCTTTCACGGCTTGTTACAATCGTCTCCTTCTGCGAAGCAGAAATGCTAGCAAAGGGGAAGGCCGACCGTATCAAGCAACGGCGCTCACGCCCCAGCCGCTAAGATTCTGATCCCGATTTCTGGTCACCGTAGGCACAGGCTTGCGGACGGCGAGCAATGGGTTTGGGTAGCTTGATGTCCGACCGTCCGGTAGCCATCCGGACCGAGCCCAAGTCTCCATACAGCGTGTACTGTTCCCGCGCGCCTCAAGGAGTTGTCAACAACCGTAGGGGCCCAGCAGAGTCGAAACCTACTTGGGCCAAAGGTCTATTTCTGAAAGGGACGCTTGGACCTGGCATGAAAGGTAACGAAGGAACGAGATGGGTTTTTAGTCAGTAAAAGTCTGACGCTATCTCCCGCTCCGACCAAGGGCGGGGTATGTCATCTGAATGATTCTTACCCACCGAAAAAGAAAAAAAAGGCGAAAGCTTTGTTTTGTGATGGCTCAGTGTTAGGCCTACTGTCCATGAACGCGTAGGTTCATGAAGCAAATTCGACATTAAACGCTTGGTGTACGCCGTCCTGTATTCAAAACTTGGCGCTTTACTTGGTGTAGTTTATTCCCTCTCGTTGAGAGGAGGCTTCAATCTCAGTCAGTTCTAGGTGAATGAGCTGAATGGTCGATTTGTTTAAGTTATATAAACTAATACCTGGCTATAGATGGCTGCGACTCCACCTGATGGTAAGTAGTGATGGAATCGTTGATTGTGAGACGCACTTGTTTATTAAGATCCTATTCACTCTAGCTTTGAAGATATACACATATAGCAGAAATCCTTACACATTATAAAACAAAGTCGCCTAGCGCGTCTGTCTGTCTATTAGGAATATACTCAAACCTACTGAATAAATTTTTTCATTTGGATTTCACATATAGACATATTGACTCGTGAGGAAGGTTCAGGTGTATAATACATCATTATCATTTCAGCCGATAGACGTCCACTGTTGAACATAGGCCACCCCCACGCCTTACCAGGTCCACCTTGTAGGAGGCCTTCCAACGCTACGTCTTTCAGTACGGGATCGTTATTCCAGAACCTTGCGGCCCCAATGGCCATCTGTACTGCGAGCAATGTGCCCTGTCCATTGGCACTTAAGTTAAATAATACATGCTTATTATAGAAAAGTTTATATCGCGCGGGCAGAGACCCGTGCTCAACAGTGGAATTATAGGTAGCCTATGTGTTATTCCAGTGTCTCTTCTACCTACCTACCAAATTTGATCTAAATCCGTTCAGTAGTTTTTGCGTGAAAGCGTAACAGATAGACAGACAGACAGACAGAGTTACTTTCGCATTTATAATATTAGTAGGGATAGGGATAGTAGGGATAAAATTAGTAACACCCATGCTGAACTGGGCCGGTCCGCTATTAAAAAAATAATGAGACTCACCTGTCTACAGAGATGGCCACTAAGTTAAATATGCTAGAGGTGGAGCAGATGACGTCGATGGCGATGTAGCAGTCGCACACCACCGGCGGCAGACCCCACACGCCGGCGTTGAACTGGGAACAAGGAAATAACAACGTTAACACCAGAGCAGTAGGTGCGGTAATACAATGACAACAGCATAAAGGAAAGGGTTATACCATCGATTTTCTAGTGATAGACAAGCCCTTTCATGGAAACTATTTAGGTCTGAGTGTAATTTATCAATAATATGTATGTATTTAGAAATATATAAGCATGTTTATCAGTTGTCTAGTACTCATAACACAAGCTCTGTTTAGCTAGGGACTAGACGGCGTTGTGTGATAGTTGTGGAATATTATATTATATTATACTAGTGACCCGCCCCGGCTTCGCTCGGGTGCAATATTATACATATAAACCTTCCTTTTGAATAGCTCTATCTATTAAAAAAAACCGCATCAAAATCCGTTGCGTAGTTTTAAAGATTTAAGCGCACATAGGGATATAGGGAGAGAAAAAGCGACTTTGTTTTATACTATGTAGTGATTATATTATATTATATTATATTATATTATATTATATTATATTATATTATATTATATTATATTATATTATATTATATTATATTATATTATATTATATCATATTATATTATATTATATCATATTATATTATATTATATTTTATTAAACCGCTATTCATTTTTAAATACCAATCCAACAATATACCACACGTCAGGGTTGAAATGAAAAAAAAAATATCACTCCCCACTTTACGTGGGGTAGGCGTAGGGTACTATAATAAAACATTTTTCTCCACTTTTTGTTTTAGCACTTTGTTGGCGTGATTAATATACTATTGGTACCACAGCTTTCTAGTGCTAAAGATACTATAAGGGCTCCTAGTTAACTACGGAACCCTAAAAAACAACCAAATTGAGAACTTCCTCATTTTTCAAACCGTTAAAAAAGAGACCGTAAAATATTTCATGTAAAAATTTTATTTATAAATAATTTTAAAAGGAAAAATCTTTAGTTTCATTTGCACATTACATGTACTCAAGGTATTTCTATGACACCGAACAGAGAAAAACAACACAGAAAAATAATGATAGGGTTTATTTTATTAAAAGGCTATAAAGAGTATATGAAGAGGCAGTAGATGAATGGCACGACCGCACGCGGCCATCCATCTACTGCCTCTGACGACGGAGCTGCAAGCTTCGCTCGACCGGCGCGGCGGCGGCCGCGGCTCGCGCATGCGCGGTCACCACTTAGTACTCTATAGTAGCCCTAGACAGATGAGGTACGTAGGGAGATACTATGGTTTCCTATACAATGTTGGTAGACATGAAATCAAACCGGGCTGGGACAATTACGGACGTAAAAACGGCTTACAGTTTTGTTTGATACTTAAGTACTAATTTATATTAACCCTTCAGATACCGTCAATTAGAGACACAATAGTAAGACAATAGATGCGCGGCCACCGGTGGTCGCTTGGGGATTCATGAATTAAGATTAGGTACCTAGTATAAATTAATATTTATCAAACAAAACTTTTTCGTCTGACTGTACAATAGTACATTGTTACTGTGACGATGAAAGTTACTTATTTCGTCCTGAGAAGGAGTTGGCGGGCGAGCGCAGTGAGGTCGCTAATTCGAGGTAAGTAATGAGGGCCAATTCTCGATATTCGCAATTTATCTCGAGTTTATGTCTATCAAAAATATCTCTATCTCTACCAAAAAATAATAATAATAATAATAAAACATGTCGAATTGAGCAGAATTCCGTATTGTCAGTCAAAATAGAAATAAATTTCACGCAAATGTCGAGTCGAGTGAAAATAATGTTACCATTAGGAAGAACCACAAACTAAGTTCGTGTAATCGCACGTTCCTTTTTATGTAGTTATGAGTGTATGAATGATTTGGTTTTAAAACGCTGACTAGACCTAATTCTTTATGTTTTATACATATACACGAAACGTTTCGTGTAAAAATAATTAGCTTCACAGTTGATTGTCAGAATTCGCGGTTCAAAACTGTTCATTTTGTGAACTGTGCTGTTTATTGTTGCGCGTTTTATAACATAAGAATAAGTACTGTGTTTTGTAGTTTAAACAACATGGAGAGGAAAAACGCCAAAAGCCACGAGATCTATTAAAATCTTTATTATATTTTTATTTAATCCGAAGTTTTTAATGAATTCTGTTTCGCTCAAGTCGTAAACATCGACGGCGTGATAAGTGGACTGTTGTCGCCATGTATGTGCCAGTTGCTCACTACTAACAACAACACCGAGATAAATATGTTAATAAACTCGTCCATTTTTCAGTGGTTTCAAGCCAAATCGTGGATATACAAATTATAAGTCCGTTATTGTACGCGAAGGTCATTCCAAGAAAATACACGATCCACAAATCACAGAGCAAATCGAAATTCCAATATGAGAAGCCAAGCCGTATTTTAAAACAAAGAAAACACAGTGTAACGCACTAAAAATCTAACAAAACTCAACGAATTCACTCAGAAATGACATATCTCTATAATCGACATGACATCTCTACTGCTCAGAAGCACTCGACATGAACTCTAACGTTATCCTTCGACAAATGTCGAATACTATATCCCTAGAATAGCGACTTTTAAAATTTGTCGAAAAAATTACGTCATTAGAAATTTTTGTCGAGTTCGCCACCATCTCTAAAATCGAGAATTGCCCCCCTGTGCTTTTCCTTATAAATACAAGGAAAGTTAAAATAAAATAAAAAAATTGTAAAACCTGAGTCGTCGTACTTATGATTTAAAGTAGGTATCTTTCTACTGAATTAGGCGGCAAAAAGTTTTCTATTACTGCTTTAGCCTCTTCTCTCAAGAAATTAGGCGTTAAATCACCATTTTAATCAGATGGGCTTATCATGTTTTACAATTCTCTGCTGTATGGAAATATAAACAAAACTCTACAACTCGAAAAAACCCAATAATGGATTGCCAGTTACCCGCCATTTTGTTTTTTTTCCGTGGCCGGCTAGCTATTCAGCCTTTATTTTTAATTATTGAAAAATTTGAGAATTAATTGTAATTTATTAAAAATAAAGTATTTTAAAGAAGCAATTGAAAAAAATAAGCCACTTAAAATGTAATATTATTTAATTAATACTTATCTTTTAGTTATTTTAATTTTATATCCAGATGCAAATGACTGGCTGTATAGAAAGTTGGAACATGGTTCAATAGAAATGCGAAGATAGACTTAGTTTTTTTTTAAATAATTTGACAGCTGTCAGTTGAAAGTAAAACTCCCTAGGGATGAAAAGTATCACTTTCAAACCGCTCCTCAGGCAACTTCAGACATACTTTCAGAGTATGAGTAACGAAAAACAGATTTTTTTTTATCGGTGTCCGAATCGTCACCAAAAAAAATAACAACTGTGTCCGAAAATGACGACAGTAATTAAAACGTAAAAACTCGCTGCATAAGTGTTGGCGTGATTTATTGTTTGCGATTTTAAAAGAAAAAATCATTTCTTAGACTTGCACATTTTGTGTGCTGAAGGTATTTCTATGACACCGAACAGAGAAAAAAAAAACACAACACAGAAAAATTATGATAGGGTTTTTTTATTAAAAGGTTATCAAGAGTATATGAAGAGGCAGTAGATGAATGGCACGACCGCACGCGGCCATCCATCTACTGCCTCTGACGAGCCGGCTGCAAGCTTCGCTCGACGGCGGGCCGCGGCTCGCGCATGCGCGGTCACCACTCACTACTCTATAGTGGCCCTAGATAGATGAGGTACGTAGGGAGATACTATAGTTTCATATACAATGTTGGTAGACATGGAATCAAACCGGGCTGGGACTCTTACAGACTCACTGCAAAAGTATTGGTGTGGTTTATTGTTTGTTGCACATACGATTTTAAAAGGAAATATCATTTCTTAGATTTGCACATTTTCTTTGCTAAAGGCATTTCTATAACGCCGGGATTCCGATCCCGATTTCCGGCCACCGTAGACGCGGGCTCGTGGACGGCGAGCCATGGGTAGCTTCTAGCTAGCTATCCGACCGTCCGGTAACTGTCCGGACCAAGTCGGACCAAGACGTCAACGGCGCGCACTCTTCCCGCGCGCCACAAGGAGTTGTTAGCAACAGGAAGGGCCCAGCTGGGTCGAAGCCTTCTGGGACTAGGGTTATCCGAAAGGAACTCGAGCCCCGGTATGAAGGCTAGAAGGAACGGGGTGGGTTTTTAGTCAGTAAGAGTCTGACACTATCTCTCGCTTCACCCAAGAACGGGGGTTGTCATTAGATGATTTTTGCTCACCGTAAAAAAAAGGCATTTCTATGACACCGAACAGAGAAAAAGACAACACAGAGAAATAATGATAGGGTTTTTTTTAATTAAAAGGTTATCAAGAGTATATGAAGAGGCAGTAGATGAATGGCACGACCGCACGCGGCCATCCATCTACTGCCTCTGACGAGCCGGCTGCAAGCTTCGCTCGACCGGGGGCCGCGACCCGCGCGCGCATGCGCGGTCACCCCTTACTACTCTATCTATAGTGGCCCTAGATAGATGAGTGACATAGCTAAATACTATAGTTTCTTATACAATGTTGGTAGACATGGAAACAAGCCGGGCTAGGAAACTTACGGACGTAAACACTCGCTGCAAAAGTGTTGGCGTGGTGTATTGTTTTTGCACCTGCGATTATTGAATAAAGCTAGAACTACCTACATTACATTGACGCACACGTGTAACACGCCAGATTTGTATGTAGACCGACGTCGCGTGGCGTGAATCAAATGTCGCTTTACAAGTCTAGTTTCCATATAAAATGTGTGGCATACGTGGCGTTTGAAGTTAAGTATTTCTCAAACTCTTACCTGAAAAACTGTCAAAGCAAAAAAAAAATGTTTTAAAGAAATTTCACTCCTATAGATATAATTATGCTTGACGTTAAGCATTGATGTGATCGACGATGACGCACGCTTGTCCAGTAGTTGCTTAATTTAGTCTTGACCTAAAGACCCTCAGGTCGTAGCTATAATGGCCAAAATGTGTGTACATACATTTGCAACTTAAATGATTTCGGTCTAGATACCTAAGGGCATTGTTACATATGCTACAGCCTATGTCAATTAGTTGAATAGAATTCATTAGCTCCAAATAATAGGCGTCTCACAATGAAGCACTAAGGCTTGGGGCCGGGACTCGAACCCCGTCTATTGTAAAGAGAACCTATTTGATGATACCTTTGTGACTTTAATGGAAGTACTGGGTGACTTAGATTTATCTTTGAGTGTTTGAATTTTCTGCTTCAAATGGACTGATTATTGCAATGTCATTTCATTGATTAGATCACAAGTCATGTCATGCTTAGACAAATGGATTTTCTTTTAGCATTCTCCGAGACTTTAAGAATGTTAAGATGGATATGTGTTGTGACGAGAAATGGATAAAGTGAGAAATGACTATATTGGGGGAAGTTTGAAAGTGGCACCGGTGACTGAAAAGATGAAAGGAAACCGTTTGTCTTGGTATGGTCATGTAAAGAGGAGAGATGAAACGCATGTTGCTAAAAGAGTTATGAGTGTACAAGTGGATGGATGGAGAGGGAGAGGGAGGCCAAAGAAAAGATGGATGGGTTGTGTGAGAAGTGATATGAAAGAAAAGGGAGTTAGTGATAGCGTGACGAGTGACAGGACAGAATGGAAGAAAAAAACGTGTTGCGCCGACCCCAAATAAAACGGAACAAGGGCAGGAAGATGATGACTCTCCGAGACAGATAGGGAGATCAAATCAAAGATGGATAGATTGTGTGAGGAGTGATATGAAAGAAACAGGAGTTAGTGATAGCGTGACGGGTGATAGGACAGAATGGAAGAAAAAATCGTATTGTACCAACCACCAACGCAAATAAAACGGGACTTTTTGTATAGTTTTACATTAAGTGTTTTTTCTATGTTAAATACTTGAAGGTGACAGCGATAAATTAGCAACAGCGGCAGAGTTCATGGCGAAGAATTAAAATAACGATTTACTTCACAATTGATATAATTAGGAAATTACAGACTTAGGTGTATCGTAATAGGAGTACACCAGTGATCTTGTTAAGAGCGTCTGAACTATTCGACAGCGAATTGTTATCTTACTGCTAAGAAAATAAGGTCGAGAATCCATTGATTCAACTGTCACACTTGTCGCGTCGTCGTTCAAAGCCAGTTATTGCAATGAAAAACGAACTTTATAACAGTGGCCCACCACTAACTGTCCCCGCACACAAGCCTCAAAAAAACGCCACCACAAAAAAAAGCTAGAAGCCGCCGAAAAAACAGCTGAAGCGCGCGACAGCTTGTGGCCGGCTTGAAGCCGCTTTATCAGGTCCTTTATCTACCCCGGTCACCAGGGAGATTGGAAACGTCGAGAGATGTCGTGCGGTGTTCCGCAGCCGACTTGTGGAACATCGGCTACGACTACGTGCTGCGCGGCGACCTCCCTGACGGTGTCAGCGTGGTCTGCTACGCAGACGACACGCTGGTCTGCTACGCAGACGACACGCTGGTTCTAGCGCAGGGAGAGTCGCACCAGGCGGCGGTCGCTCTAGCGACACGCGGGGTTGTGATAGTCGTTGGTAGGATCCAGGAGTTGGGACTCGAGGTGGCGCTGCACAAATCCGAGGCCATGTTTTTCCACGGCCCTCGGACAGCGCCACCATCAGACTCCCAACTTACGGTAGGAGGAGTTCGCATCGGCGTCGGGTCGACGATGGAATTTCGGAGAACAATTCCGACGTTTGGCTCCCAAACTCAACTGGGCCGGGGCTGCTCTCAAGCGGCTCCTGTCCAACCCTGGTGGTCCAGACGCCTCCTGCCGGAGGATCGTTCGGTCCATGGCCCTCTACGGGGTGCCGGTGTGGGCGCCGTCGCTGAAGAGGCAACCGGCGGCCACACTGAACGCCTGCCAGAGGGTCATGGCAATACGGATGGTGCGGGGTTATCGCACGATCTCCCGCGAAGCGGCGAACCTTCTGGCTGGCCTACCACCGTGGGATATGGAGGCAACAGTCCTTGCACACATGCACGATAAGTGCGTGGAGATGCAACGCCGGGGTGAAAGTCCACTACTGCGACAGGTCGAGGTATGGCGGACAGAGCTCCGGCGGGATCTCACAGTGAAATGGCGTCAGCGACTATCGCAACCCAGTGCTGGGCACGCCACAATTATGGCGGTAAGTCCCCTCTTTGAGGCGTGGCTGGAAAGACCTCACGGCGTCCTTACCTTCCGCATGACGCAGGTCCTCACCGGACATGGCAAGTTCGGGAGGTTCCTGCATCGGATTCGAGCGGAAGAGACGCCCGGGTACCGCCATTGTGCGGAGCGCCTGGAGGACACGGTGGAGCACACAGTTGAGGTGTGCCCTGCTTGGGTGGAGCAACGCCGTGCCCTCGTGGGGGCGATCGGCGGCGGAGACCTCTCGCGCCGGGCCTTGGTTCAGGCCATGGTCCGGAGCGAGGAGGAGTGGCAGGCGGTCGCCTCCTTCTGCGAAGCAGTAATGCTAGCAAAGGAGGAGGCCGACCGCATCAGGCAACGGCGCCCTCACCGCCGCCGCCGCCGGGGTACCAGCCCCGATTTCCAGCTACCGTAGACGCGGGCTCGTGGACATCGAGCTATGGGTGGCTCGCTGTCCGATCGTCCGGTAACTGTCCGGACCGAGCCAAGGCGTCGACGGCGCGCACTGTTCCCGCGCGCCTCAAGGAGTTGTCAGCAACAGGAGGGGCCCATCTGGGTCGAAGCCTACCGGGGTCGGGGTTATCCGAAAGGAAACTAGAGCCCCGGTATGAAGGCTAGTAGGAACGGCGCGGGGTTTTTAGTCAGTAAGACTCTGACACTGTCTCCCGCTCCACCCAAGAGCGGGTTTCGTCAATGATGATTTTCCCCGTCGACAGAAAAAAAAACCCACTACGGTACTATCGAATCAATAAATCTCTTATTATCGCTAAATTGTCATAACCGCCGCCATATTCTTTTTGTTTACCTTATATCTATTGTGTTTGCTGAAATGTTTATTACATTCTATTCTAAATCTAATATTGTCGGTTCTTCATAGAAGTTAACCGCTCGTTGTCAAGATTACAAGACCTTTTTCCGGATTACAAGAAATAAGCAAGAAAATGACCTTTCTATGTCAAGGTCAACGTTGAGTAAATATATGGTAACTCTAGAGTAAATAGGGTAGAAATAACATATCTTTGTAGGGTCCTGTATAAAAGAAAATAAATAAATGGTATCAAAGAAATATTGATTCGTTAGTCCGTATGTTTTACAGCCATTAAGGCTACTAAATTGAATATTAATGATGGATAAAAATATTAGGTTGTTTATTTGCCAATAAACTATAGTGTGCTGAAAAATAACATAAAAATATTGTTATGGTTAGTGTTATTTTAAACATGTAACAGGAGGGATGAAAAAAAACACTACTTTTAGGTTGGATTCTAATCTACTATATAAAAATAAGTAGGGTTTCCTCCCTGACGCTATAACTCCAGAACGCACGAACCGGTTTCCACGGTTTTGCATTCGTTGGAAAGGTCTCGGGCTCCATGAGGTTTATAGCAAAGAAAATTTAGAGTAGGGTAGAGTAGGGTAGGTAGAGTAGGGTAGAGTAGGGTAGAGTAGGGTAGAGTAGTGTAGAGTAGGGTAGAGTAGTGTAGAGTAGGGTAGAGTAGGGTAGAGTAGGGTAGAGTAGTGTAGAGTAGGGTAGAATAGGGTAGGGTAGAGTAGGGTAGAGTAGGGTAGAGTAGGGTAGAGTAGGGTAGAGTAGGGTAGAGTTGGGTAGAGTAGGGTAGAGTAGGGCATAGTAGTGTAGAGTAGGGTAGAATAGGGTAGAGTAGGGTAGAGTAGTATAGCGTAGGGTAGGGTAGAGTAGGGTAGAGTTGAGTATAGTAGGGTGCAGTAGGGAAGAGCGGGAGCGAAGCCGGACAAAAGCTAGTGGATTATATTTCCAAATCACTTCTACTTATCTCTAAGTTTAAGTAAAAGCGAATACTGGCAAACTAGCCTATTTATTTTTTTCTGGAAGTTTATTGAGATATAAAAATAAATAAAAAACAATTATAGAACCATGAAAGGTTTTGGAGTGGTGACTGCGTATCGGAAGACGCAGCTTTGGTAGGCATCCAACAGGGTGGACCGATAATCTAATGAGAATTGCAGGTATCCGATAGATGCGAGACGTATCTGACGGACCGATCGCGGCGACACTTGGGAGAAGCTTATGTCCAGCAGTAAACGTCTATACTGATGATGATGAATAAAATTAACAGTGTGCGAAGTCGAAATGGATTAATACTCATTTCGGCTACAGAACCCTTTACTGAGCGTGGTCCGACACGCACTTGGCTCCTTTATATCAAGGCCCGCGGCGATGGGCCCGAGAAAGTTTGAGACATGGTTGACATTTACGTTTTGACTATAGTTGTTACTCATATTACCGCTCGTCGAACTAGGACAAAATAATATTATTGTTGGGCGGAAAAGGTACCTGGAGTATGGCTTTAGCCAGTGGCTTCACTTGCGTTGAGGCCGAAAAATAAACCAATATATAGAAAGAAAACATGTTTATTCTGCCTGAAAAGACGCACAAATCATCACAAAAAATTCCCCACCAGGCCGTGTATACAGGGCTTAACTGTGTTGGGTATATGAACACACTCATCATATCCCTGCCCTTGAAGTTAGCGCAACAAGTTTTTTTTCTTCCATTCTGTCCCTTTTCTTTAAGATCACTTCTCACCCAATCCACCCATCTTTTCTTTGGCCTCTCTCTATTCATGTGGATAGATGGAGAGGGAGAGGGAGGCCTACACTCATAACTCTTTTAGTAACATGCATTTTATCTCTCCTCTTCACATAGTCATACTTAGACAAACGATTCCCTTTTTAACTTTGCAGTCACTGGCGCCAATTTAAGTGTAGACACCCATACGCACAAAAAGTTTTGAAATTGTGCGTACAGCTAAGGATTGGAATTCTTCGCCAGCCTGTGTTTCCTGATATCTAAAACCTGGGAGTCTTTAAGTCAAGAGTGAATAGATAACTTCTAGATAAGCGAGCTCTTTCGTCGACCATATCATCGCTTACCATCACATTAGATAGTGGTCAAGCTCGAGCTTACCAATAACAAAAAAAAAAAATCGAATACAAATGGTCAACCTGTGTTCCTCACCCGTTCATTATCACTATCTTTAAAAATATTTATTATATACTTTATTGTGCTATGGAGCGCAGCATACTAGGTGTTAAAATAATGGATCGCGTTCGAAACACTACACTGCGCTCCAAAACGCAAATCATTGACGTGGTTCAGAAGGCTGCCCAGCTTAAATGGGACTGGGTTGGACATGTCTGTCGCATGCCGATCATAGGCCAGGAAAACGCAAAATTGATGCCCTGAAATCGCACGACGGGGTCGCAGTAGACCAAGAAGGAGATGGCTGAACGACTTGATGTCTTCCTTGGGAATTGGAAAGAAGTGACTCAAAACCGAAAACACTGGAAGGAGTGGAGGGAGGCCTTTGCCCAGCAGTGGGACGGTATTGCATAGAAATAATAATAATAATAATATTGTACACCTCATAATGCGGACAGGATAAACTTTTGCAAAAACTAAGTGTACAATAGGCGATCTTATCGAACAGGGCAATCTCTTACAGACAAACTTAGCATAAAATAGATAGGTACAGAACAGAAGTCAATCTCATGTATGTAATTGACTTTTTATACCTATGCTTGGTGATCGCGTTGCGTCGAACTGTACGAGTGCTACCAGGCGATTGAGCCGAGATATCGTGTCCGTGAGCGGTGTCTATGTGTGCGTTGCTCGAGCACGCTTTGTATGTAGATTGTTTTCTGTACCTATCTAGTTTGTGACCTTAGGATGTACTGAACGAAAGGAGATAGATTTGGGACATATTATCATATTACATTTGTAATCCGAGAAGGACTCAAGAGAATACGTGAATGAAGTGGGTCGTTCACATATACAACAGGTTACATTAATTAAATGGACCTGTTGAACATTTTAGCATAAAGTTACGAAACTATTCTCATTAAATTCAAATCAGAATGGATTTTCCACTTACAGAGATAGTTAACAAAACAAAACTAACTTAGTTATAACTAGAAACCTATTCGACAACTCCTTAATTCCTGTGAAATTATAATTATCCATACGTTTTTTTTTACAGTGGGAAAATCACCCAATGACAACTCTCGCTCTTGGGCGGAGCGCGAGGGTGTGTCAGTCACTTTTATTGACTAAAAACTCACTCCTGTTCCTTGGTTGCCTTTCATACCAGGGTCGAATTTTCCTTTCAGAAGCAAACCCTTGGATTCGACCCTGCTGGGCCCCTGCCGCTGACATTTCCTTGAGCCGCGCGTGGAACAGTACGTACCGTCGACGACTTGGGCTCAGTCCGGACGGTTACCGGTCGGACGGCGAGCTATCCATTGCTCGCCGACCGCAAGTAATAACGAAATCCCAAAATTGCCCACAAAAATGACATAATTGGTAAATTATTAATAGGATCAATAAATTCTTAACAATTTGTACTAGAAAATACAACGCGCAGTGTTTTTCCATTTTCTTTGCCAGTTAATTATGTATCTTCATCTCAATTCATTTCCTGTTTTAAACCTTAGACATCTTTTTTTTTTTTTTTTTGTCGACGGGGAAAATCATCTTTGACGAAACCTGCTCTTGGGTGTAGCGGGAGAATGTGTCAGACTCTTACTGACTAAAAACCCCGCGCCGTTCCTTCTAGCCTTCATACCGGGGTACGAGTTCCCTTTCGGACAACCCTGTCCCCAGTAGGCTTCGACCCAGCTGGGCCCCTCCTGCTGCTGAAAACTCCTTGAGGCGCGCGGGAACAGTGCGCGCCGTCGACGTCTTGGACTCGGTCCATTACCGGACGATCGGACAGCGAGCTACCCATGGCTCGCCGTCCGCGAGCCCGCGTCTACGGTGGCCGGAAATCGGGATCGGAATCCCGGCGACGGCGGCGAGGGCACTGTTGCCTGCCGTTGCGTCATGCGGAAGGTAAGGACGCCGTGAGGTCTTTCCAGCCACGCCTCAAGGAGGTGACTTACCGCCATAATCGTGGCGTGCCCAAACCTTAGACATCTGTAACTTGAACAAAATATACAAATACTTTCTTGCCTTTATACTCAACACGGCACTGCATCGGGTGTTTTAGTTGGAGACTCATTGCGTACTACATAGGGAGTGAGTCTCGGACTAGAATGACCCGCCAGGTCTGCCGCTGTCGAGAAATAAATAATTATCTACATTACATTACCAACTAAAATTTAAATTTATATAAATTAAGGATTAAGCATATTATATTGTAAATTGTAAATGAGCGTTTCTCGCCATCAAACTATAAAGTTTGGCGGGTTAAAAATATGTTAAACGCATGTAATAGTTACGAGAGAAAAAAAAAAAAACAAGTTGAGGTTATGTTTGGCAGTACGATATGTGTACAGTTTTTACACTCATCTACCCAGAACTATATTCAGCACACACATGGTTCCCAGTTGGTAGTGAGTCACACGGATTCTGCCTTAGGGTGCTTTTCCACCAAAGTAGCAAGCAGCTTAGCTGCGCAGATGTTAAAACTAAGCTATGAAACTATGACACCATTTACAGGATGCTTTTTGGAGAGTGTACGCACTTGATTCCGCCTTCTCAATTCTACAATCATACGTACAATGAGTATCCACCCATACGTTGTTGAAACCTCTACGGTCAGGACTAAGCGTTTTGCCTCGTCGTTATACCATGTACGTCGAAGGGATGGAACAATTTTCCAGCTGTAGTCTTCACGTCTGGTTATAATTTGGGTATCTTCAAGGCTAGAGTGAATAGGCTTTTAATAAACTAGTGCGCCTCACCATCAGAGATTGCATCACTGCTTACCATCAGGGATCGCAGTCAAGCACTAGTTTATACGAATTAAAAAAAAAGGCTAAACTATGTAGCAGGGCGCGTAAGATGTGCTATGAATTTACGCCACAGCGAGGCTGCTGTGCGAGGAAGATGCGTGGCTCGAGCTATGCGATTTATCGACAGTGGGAGACTCATTCATAGCAGGCATCCATAGCAAGCGTTGAAAATAGGCATCTATTAGTATAAAAAACATAGCTTAGTTGAACCCGATAACACCAGAGCTAAGCTATGGGGACCAATGAATATGGTTGGTTGATAGGAATCAACTGGAGGAGGTAATTGAAGCGGTTTGGTTTTAGTCAATCAAAGTCTGACACGTCCTGCTGCTCCATCCTATAGCGGGAGTAGTCATAAGATGATTTGATATCTCAAAAAAAATTTAAAGCTACATAGCATATCGCATCTGTGGTGAAAAGGCACCCCTAGGCAGAGCTTGTTACCGACCATTATTCCGGCCGCTTAGGCGATTGCTGCCGGACATAAGTACCGTCGGTATCTGGCTGGACGGACTCGCACAAAGAGCATTTCACGTGGGGCATATACAAAGGATAGATAGAGGAATGACGTTTTGGATTGACGTAATTTTCTTTTCGATACACGTGCTCGAAAACTTGTTTCTATCCCTACCGCAATTTACTTTTTTCTGCACTAGTACGCAAAAGTACGCAAGCTCACCCCCACCACAATTTTGTTATATTTGTCTTAACAGACTAGGCGCTACGCGGCCAACACGAGTCGCGGGCAAACCCCCATTGTTTATTTCTTTGTCACATGTGCGTATTTTTTTATTGTTTGGTACGAAAATACATTTAACTATATTGTGAAATCATTCTATTTTATAGATACAAACATATAATAAATATGCAAATAAATAAAAATTCTGAAAATATAAAAATTATGAAGATTAAATTCATTAGAATAGTTTTCTTTGTTTTCGAGTAATTTTTCAGTAGTATTCTTATACTGGGCCAAATCTGACCCGAAGCACGGTAATGTCAGTAATATTAAAGACCTTATGAAGGTTAAGTGTGAACTTATCAAACAGTATTTCTCTTACGCCAATAGTGATTCTGTTGCCGTTTTTAAACTTTTATGGCAGTTAGAAACTGAAGAAAAATTCGAAGATGATGTTAGACAATTAGAATAATGTCATCATCTTCCTGCCCTTGTCCCGTTTTATTTGGGGTCGGCGCAACACGTTTTTTTCTTCCATTCTTTCCTGCCACTCGTTACGTTATCACTAACTCCCTTTTCTATCATATCACTTTTCACACAATCCATCCAACAATGTATTCAAAATATGCATATTTCTTTTTTATCCAAAAATTTAACGCGATAAAAAAGAATTTTTAGCGTAGTAGGTAGTGCACGCTAGGTATCCGATAGTTAACAAAAAAAAAAAAAAAACTAAATAAACCACTCTCCACTACTCTTCATCATAGCTACAGCAACTCGAAACGCGTAGTGAAGTTTCGCATAGTCATATTTCGATGAAAAATAGAAATCCATTTTAAAGCGGGTTGGATTTTCAGCACGCGCCAGCCGGAAACACCCGAGGGTGCTATTGGAAACATTCATAAAATGCATTGGACTTCGTGAGTCCACGAAAACAGAATTGTTCTATCTGCTAACTACAGAACTGTACCCGAAATACGAATATATAGTGTCCGTTAAATATCGATAGTTTGGTAATCCGATAGTATCGATAGTTTTACTAAAAACTATCGATAGTATCGATAGTCTATCGATAGTTTAAAAGATTTTAGGATTAGCATAACATCAATAAAATAACAAATGTTATACGAAACGTAGAGTTTTATTTTCAATTAAATTTGAAATAACAATCAAAAATCAGCATTCATCATTATTAAAGAAACAAATCAAACATTCAAATAGATAATATTTTGTTTTATAAACAACAATTCGTTTGACCTTTTTTCTTTCAATCCGTTCCGAAGGCACAGAAGATGCTGGAATACACAAATAGAGCATCGCTAATTCCTTTAATTTATTGTTAGTGTATCTCCAGTATGTTATAGGACACTCTTTCCTGTCAATTACTGGCTTCTCCAGATATTGCCTGACATCTACCAATGAGTTACTTAAAGGGGTCGTCGTCGAAGACGTGGATGGTGTTGAATGAAATACGCACGGTAATTCCCCTACCATAGAGAACAATCTCAATGTCTACGCCTTTGTCACTATGACCGAGGAATAACCTACATACATGCATACCTCGACTCTACGGATGTAAAAGTAATACTTGAGTAAACAATCGATCGATTGTTTTAAAAACTATCGATAGTATCGATAGCCATTTACTATCGATACTATCGATAGTCTATCGATGTTTAACGTACACTACGAATATACAATATTAGTTTTGGTATCGTAGTTTCAGCAATACACGACCTACAAATGAATGTCCTACGAGTATGCACAAACGATTTCATAATTTCACAAAGTCACATCATCACATGCACCACACTTGCACAAATAAAAGGCTTTTTTTTTAAGAGTGGAAACTATCCAATGGCTTCTGCCGCTCTGGGTAGAGCGAGAGGGCGTGTCAGACTTTTACTGACTAGATAGATAGATAGATAGATAGAAAAAGAATTTATTTGATGCAAACAGAAAAGCAAACAAGTAATAATACACAAGCACAATAAAATTACAAAAATAAGCACATAAATTAACAAAAAATAAAATAAAAATGTTAACAATCACAAACATAAATTTAGCGAGAACCTTCATTAAACACAAACATAGGTACTTATTTTGTGAAACAAACAAAATAATAATAATAATAATAGTAGCATAGTGCGGTGTGCGCTTCACGGCTGCATCAAATGGGAGCCCAACTCAGCATGTGTCAGGCAAATATACCTGACGCTCGTATTCTGCTGGGTCCCTGTAGTGGCATACGGACGTCGAGCCATAAAAACTAAACCCACACGACTAAAACCACACCTGTGTCCTTCAGTAGCCCTTTGCATACTAGGGCTACGGGTTTCCTTTTCAGAAATTCCCCGCGGTCCTAGCTCGCGAGCATCGACCCTACTGGGTCCCTACAGTTTGTTGACATCTCTTTGAGGAGCGCGTGGGTCACTACGACTGGGCTCGGTCCGGTTGATAACCGGACGGCCGGACGGCGGGCTAACCATTGCTCGACGTCCGCAAACAAATGAAAGGTTCGATTTTGATTTTGGCCTTTTTGCTTTGGATTTTTCCGCCTTCTGATACTACTATTTCTATGTATAAATAGCGTGAGAAACCTGGTACCCATAATACAAGTTAATCTTCTACGGCCTATTGCCTCTCCTCATTGCTTATCCCAAATAACGTTTTTACGCGTAGTTTCGAAAATTTCCTACTCCTCAGCTTTGTTAGATGACCCTCCTTGGATTGTCTGTACAGGGGTTTAGTACTTGAGATTTTACCTGTTTAAAATAGACTTAGATATAGATTACTTTTTGATACAAACAAAAAACATTGGTAACTTTTAATAACAAATAAATTTAACTTAATTAAAACTACCTTAAAAAATAAAAATTAAACCCTAAAGAAAAAAAAATTGCAATTTAAAGCGTCGAAAAATTATTTAGATTTATTTATTTATTTATTTATTTATTTATTAATTTATTTATTAATTTATTAATTAATTTATTTATTAATTTATTTATTAATTTATTTATTTATATATTTATTTATTTATGTACACACAAACACTTAAAAAAGAAAAGAACAAATAAAAAAAGAAGAGTACAAAGGATCTGCTTATCTCTAAAGAAATTTCTTCCAGCAGACCTGTGACAGGACAGTTGGATAAGAAACGTAGACACAGTGTGTATACATATATCTATAATAAATATCTTTACGAGATAGTAGAGAGATAGTGTTCTATTTATTATTATTTTACCGGTTAGATTATTTAGAAGTGTTTTGGATTGAGGAGCTATGTTTAAAGGAAAAATCACAATAATAATAGCGTAATACATTCCAAGCATCATTGCAAAAACCAGCAAAATATAATAAAATACCGTAAACTCATAAAATATTCAAATCTCATACCCAAACATGTAACAGCTACCTACTTCCCATACATAATTAACGTCACCATACCTTCAGAGTACGTAAAAAACTCGTATCGTAACATTTCCGACATTAATCTCATTATGTGACCTTTTCGACCTGAAATCATAGAGCACGGAATTGACTACAGACGGCATTAATATATTACTAGCCTTTGCCCGCGGCTTCACTCGCGTTCATTTCGGGGTAACACGGCTCCCATGGAAAGTGGGGGGTTAGAAAGAGTTATCTCCACTTAAAAAATCATGTCAATTCGTCACTCCGTTTTGCTGTGAAAGACGGACAAACAGACAAACACACTTTCCCATTTATAATGTTAGTATGGATTACTAGATTTTGCCAGCGGCTTCACCCGCGTATAGCTAGTAATCCACAGCTACATAGGATAGTCGGTTTCTCCACACAAACTTTGGAACCCCGTTTCATACCCTTTGGACATGAATTTCGCCAGAGCATCACCGTGTCCTCGTGGAATCCTGGTTCACGGCCGCACGCGTGGGCTTAACTCGATCTCATTCAATACGACCAGACTATTGGTCTAGTGGTTTGTGGCCCTGACTGTGCTATACCGGAGGTCGTGGGCTGTATTTCCCAAGACAATTTTTTGTTTAATGAGCACGAAAATTATTCTGAGTGTAATTTACCTATAAACACTATAAATATGTATGTACTACTCTGTCAAGAAAGTACCGGGAAAAGATCAATAATACACAAAATGTATGTTATTCATCCAAATTTATTTTATCACCTTCAAAGTATGCTCCTTTAGAAACGATACACTTGCGCCAACGAATAATCCATTCATCAAAACATTTTTTAAACGCTGCTTCCTGAATTGAGTTCAGTTCTCGCCGCGAATTCTCCTTTATGTCTTCTATCGATTGAAAACGGGTGCCACGAAGTGGTAATTTGAGTTTAGGAAAAAGAAAAAAGTCAGCAGGAGCCATATCTGGTGAATATGGTGGTTGCTGGATGGTATTTGTTGAGTGTTTGGTCAAAAATTCGTTCACAATGATAGCCTTGTGCGAAGGCGCATTGTCGTGGTGCAAAATCCAAGAATTTTCTTTCCACAAATCTGGCCTTTTTCGTCGAATTTGCTCTCTTAAACGCCGCATAACGCTCAAATAATATTCTTTATTTACCGTTAGACCTTCCGGTAAGAATTCAGAGTGCACAACACCGCGATAGTCAAAGAAAACAGTCAACATGACTTTGACTTTTGATCGACTTTGGCGTGGTTTTTTCGGTTTCGGATCAGTTGGAAGGCGCCACTCCGAAGCTTGTTGACTAGTTTGCATGTCAAACTCGTAAACCCACGTCTCGTCACCAGTAACAATGCGTTTCATGAATGTTGGGTCCGAACTGACTCGTTCTAGCATGTCCTCACCGACTTTCATGCGATTGAGTTTTTGGAGAAAATTCAGATCTTTTGGGACTAGCCGAGCAGCAACATGTTTCATACCCAAATGATTAGTTAAAATGGTACGGATCGACTCGTGAGATACAGAAAGTTCGGCGGCTACCTCTCTCAGAGTTGAATGGGGATTTTCAGTCACTATTTCCTTCACTTTTGCGATGTTAACTTCAGTTGCAGACGTTGACGGCCTACCAGAGCGAGGCAAATCTTCCATCACATCTCGACCGCTTTTGAACGTTTTGAACCACTCATAAGCACGAGTTTTTGATAAAGTCGATTCACCGTAAGCCTTCTGTAACATTTTCAGTGACTCCGAACACGAAATTCCATTGGCGATGCAAAATTTAAGATAAACTCTTTGTTCGATATTTTTGTCCATTATGAAATTCGCAATACACACTATATATGATATTACTAAAACCAGCACTGTATTTAATATAAATAACAGATGCAACTCAAACTCCGCGCCAAAATGGAAAACAGTTGTGCCAATCTAACAACTACAAAAAAACTAAAATTTGAATTTGGAACCATAAACAAATCATCCATTCCCGATACTTTTTTGACTGAATGTATTTAGGAAAAATAAGTATTTTTGTCAGTTTATTTATTTATCAAAACTTCATGCAACATAAAAGTACAAAGGCGGATTTAATGCAGTTGCTGGTTGTGGTGTGTGTGGTTGTTGGTGTTGTTGTGTTGTTGTTGTTTGTTGTTGTTGGTGCTTTATGCAGTTGTCTAGTATCTATTCATAGCACAAGCTCTGCTTAGTTTGGGTCTAGAAGGCGTTATGTGATAGTTGTAGAATATTATAATTTTTTACTGCCATAAAGATTCTATACTGTGGCCACCGGTGGCAACTCTGTGGTCTATGTCGCAAATGAACACGGAGCGATTACAAAAGTTACATACTGCAGGAAACTGATAGTATTATCTAAATATGTGTAATTATGCTTATGGCACCCCTTTCGGCTCGCGTATTTAAACGTTTAAATGACTGGTGAAGTTTTGTAAATGAGAGGTGGTTATTGTGTGGCGGGAAAGAGGTTTGCAGCTGTTTTCAAAACTTTTTGCATGACTGAAATATTTAAATTTCAGTCATGCATCTTTAAATAACTTTTTGCATGACTGAATTATTGTCCCTGCTCAAATGTACCAGCATCATTTACTTGACTCTATTTTTCATCTTTTTAGGGTCCCGTACCTCAGTTGGTAAAAATGTAGTCCTTATAGTGTCGTTTGTTCCGCCGTCTGTCTATCTATCAAGACCCTTTTCTTAGGAACCTGTCTGGACATCACTAAAGAGCGCGGACACCACTACGTGCCGGGCGACAGCGGGGTGAAGCAGAGGTCGCGGGGAGGGGCGCTCGCCGCGGGCGCAGCCCGGCCGGCGCGCCGGCACTCGACCTTACGACCTTAATACCGAGCGCACGCATCCATATCTTCAGTTTATTATTGTTTTCTCGCCGTGCCGCTTTAATTCCAAGTTTAATTTGTTAATTTAATATACAGTTCACTAAAATTCACTTGAGTTTTAAATAACTGTCCTACCACCACCTGTAGGGCTTTACCGCGTCTGTTTAAACCCATAAGTATTAAGTTGAAATTAATATCAAATATTCATGTCGGCCATCACTTCAAGCAGTAAAAAATCCAACTTCTAAAACACAATCTCAAGATAAGGTCATTTATGTTCCGAACAGACACATATTTTGACACCCGCAAGGAAATAAAAACCTATAAGGTAATTTCCGTTGATCTAGAATCTTGAAATTTGGCCGAAAGTAAGGTTTTAGGTTACATATCACAAATAAAGGAAAAGTCTGAAAACTGCAAATTGCTATTAGAAAAAAAATCCTCGAGACTCCAAATTCTTCGAGACTTTCGGGAATCAAACTATTTTCATAAGTTTGTACGGAACTATCGGTGCGTGAACTTGACTCGCACTTGACCGGGGTGTTTTCAACAAGGTTCACTTTATTTGATGTTGTTAATTTTATTTTGTAAATAAGTCGTCGATGTGCATATAAGTAAATAGTTTGAAGTATTGAAGCTATTTTATTATATTATAGTTAGCGCATATTGTCCCACTGCTCGCAGAACGGATGGCCGTTGGGGCCGAAGGGTTCTGGAGTGGCGAGCGCGTACTGGAAGTCGCAGCGTCGAAAGGCCTCCTACAAGGTGGACCGATGCCCTGGTGAAGGTTGCGGGAATCCGATGGATGCAGGACGCGCAGGATCGACCGTTGTGGCGACACTTGGGGGAGGCTTATGTCCAGCAGTGGACGTCTGTCGGCTAAATGATGAATCCACTCTTTCTCTTTCTCATTCCAATTCTTAAGGAAGCCATCCAGGTCGTCCCGACATCTCTATACTATATTTTATTTCTTGGTTTTACTGAAGGCTACCACGAACAACCTTTCCTATTTTCAAAGATAAATGAGCACATAGATTATAGAAGAACTGAATAACATCCACTATTTTAGCTTGTTTTTCCAATCTGATTCCAGAAGTAAATGTTATTTTCGCAATGAATTTGCAGGTTTGTCGATTCAAAAGAGCTTTTTAACTTTCAAAGGAGCAAAAATATTATTATGCAGAATGGCTAGCGTCACGCGTACATAATACCCTGTTTTTGGAGACTGTTCTGCAGTGAAATCAGCTGATTCATTAATGATTATGCTGGAAAGAAATATGGCCTTGAATTTTTGGTAATCATACTTCCTACTGTCATATATCCTCTTGGCTCTTATAATTGACTGACCTGTTGGTTTAGTGGATAGTGATCCTGACTGCTATGCCAGAGGTCGTGGGTTCGATTCCCACCAGGACAAATGTTTGTGTGATGAGCATGATCATTTGTTCTGTGTCTGGGTGTAATTTAACTACGAGTATAATATGTATGTATTTAGAAATATGTATATAAGTATGTTAATCAGTTGTCTAGTGCCCATAACACAAGCTCTGTTTACCTTGGGACTGGATAGCGTTGTGTGATAGTTGTGGAGTATATATATATGAGCGAAAACTTGTATTTATATAAGATATGTTATTGAGGATCTTCCAAATAAACCACAAATTATTTATATTTGAAAAGAAAGAAAAAGAATTCATTTGGTACAGCACAAGGCAAAATCCCAAAGGGCAATGGAAAGGGTTATGCTCGGAGTTTCCTTGCGTGATCGAATCAGGAATGAGGATATCCGCAGTAGTACCAAGGTTACCGACGTAGCATGAAGTATAGCCAAACTTAAGTGGTAATGGGCATTGGTGACATTGCTCGCAGGACAGATGGCCGTTGGGGCCGAAAGGTTCTGGAATGGCAAAGACGTACCGGAATACGTAGTGTTGGTAGACCTACAAGGAGGACCGTTAACCTGGTAAGGGTTGCGAGAATCCGATGTATACGAGACACACTGGACCGCTCATTGTGGCAACTTTTGGAGGAGTCCTATGTCCAACAGTGGATGTCTTTCGGCTGAAATGATGAAGATGAAGGCAAACACAATATTTAGGAAACACGAAACAAAAATAACATAAAAGGAAAAAAATATAGTTGTGTGCCTCGCGTCTGACCCAAAAGAGGTTCAGTTCAGCATGAATGCCAGACAACTAGTACCTTACGCTGAACTAGTCTGCCTACTTAAATAATAAAGACCCTCAAAATAGGGTTTTAACAATTGGCGAAAATTATTTGTATGTTTGTTACTTCTTTACGCTTGGATGGCTGCACGGATTTAGATGAAACTTTGTACACGAGTAAACCATGTCCTGAAATAGCGCATAGGATACTTTACATTCGGGAGTATGACGTCCTTGGAATAATTTTCACAAAGTAAAGCGCCTGCCTAAGTTTGCACCCACGGCTTATAACTCATTACCACTAGGTTACTCGTCATCACATCATCATCAGCCTTTTTAATGTTCCCACTGCTGGGACTCAGGCCTCTTCTCTAGGAGCGGGAATGGGCCGTAATTCGCCACGCGGGCCCAGTGCGTGTTGGTGGATGTCACATGTCTTCAAATTTTTGGTTCTAGGACATGCCGGTTTTCTCACGATGTTTTCCGTCACCGTTTTGAGAACAGTCGTAATGAAATAAATTACACAAAGTAATGCCCCTGGCTGGATTTGAACCCGCGACCTACAACTCTTAAGTCGGAGCCATTCCCACTCGGCCACGACTGCTCTCACTAGGTTACTGCTCCAATATTATCAGTATCGTTTACTTGTAATTGAAGTATTGATACGTCTGCGTAGTTTATTTGAGTATATATATATTTTGTTATTATATATTGAGTATATACATATATTGTATTTTTGAGTTTATAGTTTGTCTATGTAAAAGGTCCATATTCTCACAAATAGATCATTAAAAAGCCATACTCCAAATTAAATGCCTAAATACTTGTAGTAGACCAAATAAATATTGTTTGACTTCTAGAGAAAAATTAAGGGGCACGTTTCTTCATAATAACTGACATAATATTAGTATTCCAAGACGTCGACGGCGCGCACTGTTCCCGCGCGCCTCAAGGAGTTGTCAGCAGCAGGAGGGGCCCAGCTGGGTCGAAGCGTACTGGGGACAGGGTTGTCCGAAAGGGAGCTCGTGCCCTGGTATGAAGGCTAGAAGGAACGGCGTGGGGTTTTTAGTCAGTAAGAGTCTGACACTATCTCCCGCTCCACCCAAGAGCGGGTTTTGTCAAAGATGGTGTTCCCCGTCGACAAAAAAAAAAACATAATAATTAGTATACGAGTATAAAATATTAGTATTTATTAGTACCTACTATAGTATGTTTCCCTATATTTGACTTATATATGTAGCTTTATGTTGTACACGCGTACCTACCTATCTATTTTATGCACTAGTGCGTCATATACAACGCACACTCAAATTAGGGAGTTTGATTGATGAATTACTTAATGTATGAAGCCTAGGTTTGACGAAGGTGCTAAGTTGAGATAGGATTAATAGATGATGGAGGTCTTGAGTTTGATTTTATGTTTGTGGGTCTATTCCCTGATGCCGAAAACTTATTGGGCTGCGTAGTTTTGACATGTTGATCTCAAAACTATGAAATAAGGTTGTCCGATTGTTCACAAATTGTTTAAAAACCTTTTCAGATGCCTTGTTTTTTTGACACTTCGCGTGACTCAAGTGCTGGATTTTATCTTGGGCAGAGGATAAGAATTGCCATACAACATGGCAATGCCACCAGCCTTTTAAGTAGATTAGTTTATTCTATTCTATTCTATTCTATCACCATTTGACTGCGATGCGAAGGAGTTTTTCGACGCCGTACTTTAGATTACTTTTAGTTGATAAAGATAGGTTTTTTATCAATTTTGGGTATGTATAGCCAACATTATTATTAGTTGATGCGAAACCCTAACATAGTTTGTTCAGAATCAGTAACTGAATGAATTCCAATAGTTTTTACACCATGTTATATTTTTTCCCAAAAATATTTAAAAAGTTCACAAAGAGCACCACCGACACTGTACAACATAGGTCATGGCAAGTCATAGCGGGCATTAGGAGCCAGCACACAGCTGGGTGCAAGTGCAAAGCAACCTCTCAGTCGTCTGGATAGCCCGGTGACTATGTGTTTTTGCTGACATAACAAGCTTATAACTTTGTGATTTTTCATGATACAGTTATGCAATTTTCTACAAAGATTCTTATAAAAAAAGACTAGTACATATGTTTCGGGTTTCGCATATTCTTAAACTAATCGGTGTCAGTTAATCTTTCGAATACCGTAATTATTAGAGACACAATAGAAAGACGCTATAGAGAGAGTGAACGCTTGGGGTTTAATGAATTGGGGTGCAGTTTAAATTGACTGGTTGAGTTTATTTAAGTCCCCTTGCTTAATCAAAGTATCTACGTCTACCAAACATTCCTTTCATCACACACAGCCCTTCAACTGAACACATTCAAAAATGCCACAATAGCATAATATGAATTCCCCGCATCAACTCAACAAGCTCCTCTACCCTCCAGCCTCATTCCACAGACAGGTCAGTCCATACAAAGTTCCAGTTATATGAATAGTTCTATTCAACTCACGTTCAAATGGCACATGTAAATAACTACGGACTAAGGACGGTCGAAAGTGCGGGGAAACATCACCGCTTTAGAACCGATTGTTACATAGGCCATTTTTTTACAGACGGAGGTGGAATTTCTGAGCTTGTCCTCTTTTGATGTTTTGAGAGGTTTTTTGAGGTAGAAAATCATCCAATGTTTTCTTCCGCTCTAGGGTGAGTGGGTGGGTGGTGTCCTTCAGTTGCTTTTTGCGTTTTAGGATCACGAGTTTTCTTTTCCGAAAATTCATCGTGGCCCTAGTGGGCTTTGGCCCTGCTATGGTTTTCTTGACATCTTTATGACGCATGTGTGCACTACGCGCCGTAGATGTCATGGACTCGGTCTATAACAGACGGCCACACGGCGATTTATTCACTGCTCGCCGTTGGACTCAGTGCGTGTAGCGACGATTTGTAGCGTGTGGCGACGACCACCGTCATTGTGTTCGATGATTTAATATAAAATGTATGTAAACTGAAGAAAATAGATCGCTGGTGGCGTTATATGGTTGTGGTTGATGATTCGTGTGCTGATTGTTTTTTTTTATCAAGGTTTTATTACATAAGTGCAACAAGTGTGCTGAGATAAATGAAAAGGTATGCTGTTTTTAATATCGTGCGGATTTCATCACGCATGCGGGATTGCTCCACATGCATAAATCCCGCAAATGTCCATTTCATACAAGTATTTATTGTAATGCGCGGAAAGCGCACGCGGGACGCGTTTATGTGCATTTTATAATGATGAAATTAATTAAATTCCATGGTAGACATCCCACCACCCATACGTACAAAGCGTTTTGTGAATGCATTCATTATGCGTACAGCTAAGAAGTGGAATTCCGTGGAGTCTTTTTTTTTGTGCGTGGCCTCTCGCAGGTCAACCTAGGAGGTTGTCGTCTGCTTAACCGGTTTTGCCTGTGGCGGCCCTGATGTAAAATCGAAGCCCAGCCATCCGTGGAGTCTATTTCCTGATAGCTATAACCTAGGGGCCTTTAAGTCAAGAGGGAATAGATTGCTTCTAGGCAATCGTGTGCCATCGTCGGCCACATCATCGCTTACCATCAGGTGAGATGGTGGTCAAACGTGAGCCTATCCACAATAAAACAAAAGAAATCCGTACGATGCCATGCGGAAGTTCCGCATTTAAGTGTGCGGAAAACAGGTACTGTTACAGCCCTAGTTTCAGTGTAGAAAACTTTCGGAGTTGGCAGCGACCTAGCGGTATTGAAGGGTCTGAAGTACTCATAGTTGTTGTGACTTGTGTTGGTGACCTTTTCATATATTTAGTTGAGTGCGTGTTTATGTTTAGATATGGACTTTGAAGGGACTGGTTCGCTGTTGGCGACTGTCTTAGTGACACTTTGCGAATTCAACAACTGGCATTTGTGACAAATATGGGCTTTAAAATAAATATACGAGTTAAATGTGTTTAAAATACATCGGAGGGACATTATCAAGAACTGCCCCGTTAAATTTATGGTCGTGAATGCGACTGCTGATTGTGAGGTCCTGGGTTCGATTCCCTGGTTGGGCAATGAGTGCTATTACCATAATAGCCTTTCAATGTTTCCACTGCTGGGACTTAGGTCTCCTTTCTAGGTGAAGAAATGTGTCGTAATCCACCATGCGGGCCCAGTGCGGGTTGGTGAATGTTACTATATATCTTCGAATTTTTGGAATAGAATAGAATAGATTTATATAGATATCTTCACAATGTTTTTCTTCACCATTTTGAAAGCTGTGGTGATGAAATAAATTATATAAAGTAATGTGCCTAACTGGGTTTGAACCCGCGACCTACAATTCGTAAGTCGGAGCCGTTACCACTCGGTCACCACAGCTCTCTATTAAAAAAATAAGTGCTATTAAAGAAACAAAAAGAAATGAGACTCATACGGAACGTTGATTAATCTCACAGGGGACACATTCTGAGTAAGGATTTTGTTTCTTATTAAAATATAGCTTTGCTAAAATGAAAATGAAAGCCACAAGATAATCCAGCAGCATCTAAATGGCCCCTAAAACATTCACAGGCAGATGTTACGAACTGGCGAGCGATAGGCATCGGAAAACACTTCGCCTCCATCCTGGCTCAACGATCTCGATGCTAGCTAGGTGAGAATGAAGTGCCGATGGGATGCCGGGAGAAATATTGAGGCTGATGCGCTGAGCGATTTATGGAGAGACTAGTTTCTGCCAGCGGCTTCGTTTGCGAGAATGTTTTAACAAAAATAGTATTTCTTAAACTGTACTTTGATGGTAGTTTAAAAATAATAATATTTAGTGCCTTCAATTATTAATTTTGGTTAGGATTCATGTAAAGTTTCAAGTTTATTAACACAAGAATAGAGAATAACTATACCCTTATATAGGTATAGGAATTTCTAAAGGGATGGATAGGAGGTTTTAAAGATGGAGGATTCTCAGAAAATCTAAAGAGAGAGTTTTAAAAAACAAATTATGACAACCTATTATATGGTTTTCTAATTATGATAACTTTCAAGATTATTGGAACACGGAATGAGATTTTGCATACAAAATGCTTTGAAACTCTTTCCTTTGAATTCTTAGTCCTAGTAGTTTCAGCTCTGCTTTGATATGTCAGTCAGTCAGTTTCTCCTTTCATCATCATCATTTCAGCCAATACACGTCCACTGTTGGACATAGGCCTCCCCCAAGCGTCGTCAGTTTCTCCTTTAAATATTATTATTTATGTATTTATACACAAATTCGATTATTATATTTTACTGTTCTCATTATTTATGAAGACACCTGTAGAATTATTTCACTCACCGCATGTGTTACGACCCCATACCTCATTATCATGCGAGGTGAAAACAAGTGTCGATGGGTTTCGTACGTGCGATCTGAGAGCGAAAGCGGTATTAAGGTCATTTGGGAGGAAAGAGGGGTAATGCGTAACCAGGTAATATGGAGATACGTGATGTATCTCTTGGTACCGTGTATTTGTATCTTATATAATTTCTGACGAATGGAAAGGGGAGTTTTGATTAGAAACAGGGTCTTAAGAGCGGCCCTCCCCCAGTTGTTTATCGTCATCGTGAGTATGATTCAAAAACTTGTTCATCCAACGCAATTTACATTGATATAATAAAGAGGTTAAGTTTCTTTTTATTGTTTATAGGAATCTCTCGCCGGGCCTTTATTCAGACCATGGTCCGGAGCGAGGATGAGTGGTAGGCGGACGCCTCCGTCTGCGAAGCAGTAATGCTAGCAAAGGAGGAGACCGACCGCTTCAGGCAACGGCGCTCTCGCCGCCGCCGGGATTCCAACACCGATTTCCGGCCAACGTAGACGCGGGCTTGCGGACGGCGAGCTATGGGTAGCTCGCTGTCTGACCGTTCGGTAACTGGCCGGACCGAGCCCAAGTTGTTAACGGCGTGCACTATTCTCGCGTGCCTCAAGGAGTTGTCAGCAACAGCCCAGCCGGGTCGGAGCCTACTGGGGCCAGGGTTATCCGGATTAAGGAGGTAATCTCTGAAAATATCTATTGGTCCGACTGTGAAAATTTTTCACCGGTAGAAACACATACCTACCTACATACAATGGGTGGCCTTATCACATTCCGCGATCTCTTCCAGGCAACAATGAATGCATGTTATATTTTCCCAAAAAATAAATTAATTTCCCGACTAAGTTTTTTTTTTAAATTAACTACAACACCACCACCATCAGTCGCTTTGATGGCCCGGTGACTATGTATTTTTGCTGACATAACAAGCTTATTTAGTAATTTTTTAGTTATGAGATAAAATACTAGACACGTGTTTCGGGTTTCGCATATATTAACCCTTCAGATACCGTCAATTAGAGACACAATAGTAAGACAATAGATGCGCGGCCACCGGTGGTCGCTTGGGGATTCATGAATTAAAACGAATGTTGTGTAAAAGAGCCTAAAGTTAAGTTATATTTCATCAAAATAACTTACACGCTTGACTTCACCATTGGTCAATGGACTGGTCATAAGAGCCATGATACAATGGTGACCATTAAATCAGGGCGTTTTGTCACAGGACCCCTTTTCTATCGCAGTATTGAAGACAAGTTACTCAGAACACTTATTCCATTCTTAGCATTACTTTAGGGGAGCCAACGTAATTTTTGGGCTGTTCTATGTACTATCAAAGACACTTCCGCCTGACCACCACTAAGTTTATTTTTGCTTGTGCTCGAAACTAAAGTCTTAAAGGGTTTGGTTTGGCGCTGCGCCGCAAGGTTCAAGCGAATTTTTTTTTAAGTGACTAGGCAGAAATTAGTAGGCGTTTTTTAGGGTTACCTAAGTTGGTAATATCAAAACCCTTACAGCTATATTTTCCCGTGACATCATGGTGGCGCGACCAGTTGCGCCGCCATAGTGTCCCGGTGAAATATAGCAATAAGCTACCAAACCATGTCTAGCGCGGCAAACTCGGACGTGTGGCGACTCTGATGTCTGTATGTTATCCCATACGCCAGAGTCGCCACACGTCCGAGTTTGTCGCGCTACCAAATTGGTTGCGCAACCAAACGGACACTAAGTGAGTAACTCTCTATAGCGCTGTTTACATTTTGTTGGTAGCGGCGACTGGACGCGCCGCCGTAGTATCTCGGTAAAATATAGCACTTATAGGATCACCGTCTGTCCGTCTGTCCAAGACCCTTTTTCTCAAGAACGCGTAGAAGTATGAAGCTGAAATTAATATCAAATAACTACTCAAGTCTGCTACCTCGAATAGCAGTAAAAAAATCAAACTTCTAAGTCGTCACAATCTAAAGATACGGCTCTTTTTGCTGCTATTAGGCGCATATTTTGACACTCGCTAGGAAATCAAAACCTATAACGTACTTCCCGTTAACCTAGAATCTTGAAAGAAAACCTTGCTTCAAGCAAGGTTTCATAAGATGCCCTCGATGACGTTGAGTTTGGTTCGGACGTTTATTGGACGGCAGGACGACAAGCTACCCACTGCTCGTCTGCTAGTTCCTGGTTACGGTGGCTGGTGGTCGTACTGCGACTTCCAATGCCTGTGGCGTCTCT
The DNA here is from genome assembly GCA_949319445.1 of Mythimna lalbum. NCBI lineage: Eukaryota > Metazoa > Arthropoda > Insecta > Lepidoptera > Noctuidae > Mythimna > Mythimna lalbum. Next base: position 21,041,461 of record OX439355.1, read on the forward strand.
TGTCGTTCCGGCTCGAGTGTGAGGACATCCGCTCCCTTACGCATGCAAAACTTGTAGTTATGTAACGCGAAAAGCGGTATCAATTTTGAATGATTCGATATTTATTACATTGCAATTTTAGCATATTACTCACGTTAATTCAAACCTCTTTATAATTCAAAGTTATCACGAGTTCCCTAGACAATCTCTTGATATTTCGAACGGAAATGCATTTGGTAATTCGAACGAAAGAATCATCCCTACGTAATAAAAGGACGCGTTCATATGCACCCATCGGCGTCAAAAACTCGACAATAATTCAAAGCTGCAGAGAAAAAAAAAGAAAGATTACAAAACTTGCAGAGGTATGTATGTAAGTACAATTAGAGACAAGTTTAAACTTGTATCATCGTACACGAGCTTTTCTTTTTGATAAGATTAGTTTGACATACACTTCCACACGAATTGGTTTGATTAGTTAATTGTTATAAGCCACCTAAATTAATGATTGTATACACCTACCACATTGTTGCCTTTTTAAACCAAAGGTTGACTGGTAGAGAATGCCGTCTTGCTTTAAGTTCGCATACTGGTGCTTATGTCCATGAAGATTAAATCCCTACTTCCCTATTTATATTATGAATGCGAAAGTAACTCTGTCTGTCTGACTGTCTGTCTGTTACGCTTTCACGCAAAAACTACTGAACGGATTTAGATCAAATTTGGTAGCTAGGTTCAAGAGACACTGGAATAACACATAGGCTAACTATAATTCCACTGCTGAGCACGGGTCTCTGCCCGCGCGATATAAACTGTAGTCCACGCGGGTGAAGCCGCGGGCGGAAAGCTAGTAAATAAGTAAATAAAGGTTACGAGTAGGGTAAAAGCCGGATAGTTGCCTTGGACGGATACATGCCTCAGTTTCAAATGCTCTATGTTAGACGTATTGACAGTGTTTCTTTTTGATCATAATTAAAAGCGTCCCCCGCGTAGGCCTCGGTGCCGCATAAGCCGTTGAAGCAGGCGCACGTGTTTTGTCCGTATGAGGAAACATCTTCCGCGGCGATACTTTGACGAGCGCCATAATTATATTGGTAAGTAATCTCTGTTAAATATTTTTATAACTGATTGCGATTTCAGTAAAAAATATATTTCTTTGAGTGCATTAGAGTTTAAATTGCAATGTTAATTAGGTTTTATTGTTAAATATGTTTTATTTATTTCGTAAATAAAAAGGGCAAGTATCCGTATCAAATCGGATAGTTGCCCTATTGTCTTTTGTGGATTAATATTTAAGATAAATACTAATATTTAATTAAAAAATTACATGTTCAGTAACTTACAATTTAAAACCTTAGTATTTTTAAGTGTTGATTAGGTAATAATTTAACTTCTCTTAGTACCTACTTAGTACATAATAAAGGATCTCAGTAAGTTATAAGGAGTGAATACTTACTTAATAGAGGCTAATGCCAAAGTTAATTCTAATTTTGTTTATTGTTCTATCTTCAAAAAATAATAATAACATTACATTTTTATTTTGGTCACTTATTTAATATTTTGGAGTTTATTATTGTTATAATTATATAATTATAATTTAACTTTAATTAATACTTAATAAAAGATTGTATTTAATAATAAAACTGATTATTTAAATAAATATAAGTTCATTTTTATTTGAAAAAAAAAACAGACGGGTATCTATCCTCACATTAGGCAAGTATCCCCCCTAACCATTTTTAACGTTAGGCTAGTATCCGCTATAGTAGGCAACTATCCTCTTTTTTAGAGGTCATTTTAAACTGGATTTACTTAAAATTTATAATATTTATAAATTTTTTATAGATAGGGTATGTTAGAAGATTAATGAACTATGTTTGAGAATACACTTTGAATATAAAATGTATTGGTACACATTTTATAAAGGAGCTTTTTAAAAAGTGTGGCAACTATCCAGCTTTTACCCTATACGTGCTTTACTTCAGTTAAATAAAAAATCTTAGTTTACGTCAGATTAGCATCAGCTGCGAAAACAATAAAATCTTTTTATCCTTCTCAATCTAAAAGCAATTACAAAGTGTAGCAGTGAGCTCAGTCGACTCCAAGTTTTAAGAGCCAATAGATAGCAGATAAGACTATGTAGGACGTAGATCACTGACCTAGCCAAGCAAATAAGTCTTTCATTTTAGTTAATCTAGAAGGCTTGTTCAGGTGCGAAAAGGTATAAAAAATACAATATTTTTTACACAGATAGCACGGCACTATCAGCCTTTTTTTTAAATAATGTTTTTAGCTTAAATACTGTGTGGTGTGGCGAGAATGGATAAAGTAAGAAATGAGAATGTTTAGGGGAAGTTTAAAAGTGGCGCCAGTGACTGAAAAGTTGAAAGGAAATCGTTTGACTTAGTATGGTCATGTAAAGAGGAGGGATGAAACGCATGTTGCTAAAAGAGTTGTGAATTTACATGTAGATGGATGGAGAGGGAGAGTAAGGCCGAAGAAAAGATGGATGAATTGTGTGAGAAGTGATATGAAAGAAAAGGGAGTTAGTGATAGCGTGACGAGCGACAGGACAGAATGGAAGAAAAAAAAACGTGTTGCGCTGACCCCAAATAAAACTGGATATGGGCAGGAAGTCGATGATTTTGGCTTGGATACTAAACTTTTTAAGCAATGCCTTTGTATGAATTGTTTATTTATTATCAACACAACAACAAAATCATTACTATTTGGATTTACAAATTCTAATGATTTTGTGGTCATCATCATCATTTCAGCTGAAAGACGTCCACTGTTAGACATAGACCTCCCCAAGTGTTGGCACAACGATCAGTCCTGTGCGTCCCGCGACTCTCACCAGGTCATTGGTCCTTCTTGTTTTGTTTTTGTGGTGTTTGGCAGCAAATATATCAAGCCAACTTTCTGGGTTAACTTCGCTGAAATAGTCAACACTAGAATAAAATTGTCAGCTCCATTTTTTACCGCAATTGAGCCTGTTTTAATGATTCCACAATTGTCCAGTTACGCAGACACTTTAGATACAAAACTACACCAATTTTACATCAGAATATCCACTAGGAATCAATTTGTAAATAATATTTCACTCGAAGAAATCCCGCCAAAAACAACAACCACAACAAACAACAACAACAAACTACATTATTAGCCAATAACGTTGCCTCTGTTGGGATGTAGTTACCTCTCTGAAATGAAATCGACTTATTTTTTGGGTGGAAAATCATATCATCAATAATTCTTTCTGCTCTGTGTGAACACTTTGATAGACCTGTGAAACAATAAATCTACACTAATATTATTATAAAGAGGTAAGGTTTTTTTTTCATTGTAGGAGATAATATCTAAAAGTGCTGGTTCGATTGCTAAAATTTTGCAGCGATAGAAAGCTGCTTTATTCCTGAATGACGTAAGCGATATTTTATGTAAGTAATCTATACTAAATTTTAATGGGAAAGTGTGTGTGTCTGTTTGCCCGTCTTTCACGGCAAAACAGAGTAACAAATTAACGTGATTTTTTAAGTGGAGATAGTTGAAGGAAGAGCGAGTGACATAGACTACTTTTTGTCTCTTTCTAACCCCCCACTTCCCTGGGGAACCGTGTTACCCAGAATTTAACGCGAGCGAAGCCGCGGGCAAGTAAAAATAATATTTGAAATCGAATACATATTAAGAATTAAATACATATTTAACCCTTCAGATACCGTCAATTAGAGACACAATAGTAAGACAATAGATGCGCGGCCACCGGTGGTCGCTTGGGGATTCATGAATTAAAATTGAAATATTACATAAAAAAATCATCTATCGGTGTAAGCATTATCGCAATCGGAACACCACTTTCAGAGTTTACATCCTACAAACGAAAAACTCTTAAAAAACACTTTACCACTTTCTAGTGTAAATAATAAATATCTCAAAGATATTAAGGTCCAAAAGTAATAAATGTTACATTCATGGTTTTTTTTACAGTTTACCTTTAATGAACACAAAGGAATTCTAAGAACATGAAATTAATATCAGATTCTGTTTTCCTGTGAAACTACCGCAGTTAAAGCCACACACATGAAAAGCATATATAAGGATTTAAGTTTCAGGATAACATGTATTCAAAGCGTTCATTATGAATACGGAGAATGTTGTGGCTTTGAGTATCTACACTGATATTATAAATGTTGTAATGGACAGGGTTCCAGATGAACCAAATAAAAGACGAACAAGATCGGTGTAACAATTTATGCACAGATTACCAGGTGAAACAAACTAAATAATGACAACTTATCAACTAAAATAGTATCCTAAATAATCAGAACTATAATCTAATCATACGCGTATGTCGGGATCGAACCCGTGGCAAAGAGAATGCCAGTCCGCAGACCCTGCCTAGAAGCCGATCGCTCCTTGTAACTACGGCGAATATGACAGTTGCCACTTTGTCAGTCGAACAAAGAGTCTGTTGTAATATGATTTGGAGTCGAAAACCTTGTTCAATGTCCAGGTACAGGGGCGTTTCCGCGAGTGAGAACAATAAAAAAATCTTCGTAGAACCGTTCTAGGTGCTAATTCTCCCATCCCGCGTCTATGCAAATTAATAAATAACTGCAGTGATCTTATTGATGTACACGCTGACTCACTTGGTAGGTTTAAAACAATTATATATAAAACAATTGTGAAACAGTTCGAAGTATAGGCTGGCTTTTTAACTTAGTACTAAGTACAAATAATTTAGTTTGTTAGTTATAAGCGGTAATTATGTTTGGTGAGTAATTTAGTTTTAAGTAGGCAAAATAGTAAAGTTGCGCATGTTGTGCTTACCTGTAAGGAATTGCTGCACTAGTCTATAAGTTTAATCGATGTATTTTATAACTTTGTATGTGTGTAGTCAGTTGTTGGTGACCCAAATAAATAAAATAAAATAAAATAAAATAAATGCGTCAGCATTGTGGAATCACTACGTCATTTAATAAAGTGTCAATAGCGTCAAGAGTTCCCACATTAGTCATATATTACTTCAGTACAAGGTCACCACTTCAGAACTTTTCGGCTCCATTGACCATCTGTTCTGCGATCAATGTGTCCTGCTAACTGCCAAGTAAGATTGGTGATTCTTCAGGCTTTTTCGACGGGTATCTCCATCCTTGATTCGATCACGCAAGGAAACTCCGGAAACATTATAACTGCTCCATTCATAAGTACGTACTTCCGCGACTTCCAAAGCGTAAGAAGTTTAAAACTTCGTATAACTTTCTAAAATCTAAGGTTTCCCGTTTCAGACCGAATCTGTTCTTTACTTTAGTAGGTCACAGATTATTCATTCCTGTCCATGAGAATTTGAGATTATGGACAACATGTTGCAAATTTTGGCCTAAGTCGGGGCCCCTGTAGCTTGGGGACCCCGTATAATTGATACGGCGGTAGCTACGCCCCTGATAGATAGATAGACTATTTGCAAAATACACCAAAGACTACCACAGCGGTACCATACCAAATATCCATACTAGCAAGTCATACCTTTAGTAGCCAGTCATACTCAGGTACACCCTACAAATGGAGGTATAAAATGTGCCGACTAACGCTCCCATATTACAACTGTGAAGTGAATTGATCATGAAGAATATCGATGCAGAAATAAAAGACATTCCAAGAATGATAGAAATGAAGTCTATTCATGTGAAAAATGGTTCCTAATGGAGGGAGGTATATTCTGTTTTCGAGCTTTCGAGTCTAAGCCTTTGTCAATTGAAATTTGATCATTTGTATTAAAGACCTCTTAACGTTGTGATATGTCAATTTCCAACAATAATCCTTACTAATATTATAAAAGCGAAAGTGAGTTTGTTTGTTTGTTACGTCTTCACGCCTTAATGACAAAACCGATTTTTATGAAACTTTGTACACGGATAGACCATGTCCTGGAATAGGACATGGGTTACTTTTTATCCCGGAAGTATGTTCCCTTGGGATAATTTTCTACCACGCGGGCGAAGCCGCTGGGAGCAGCTAGATTTAAATAAACTTTATTTAGTTGTTTTTGTTTTGGTGGAAATCATCCTATGAATTGGAAGACGCAGCGTAGAAAGGCCTGCCATAAGGTGGACCGATGACCTAGTGAGGGTTATGTGAATTCGATGGATGCGAGTCGCACAGGTCCGGCCGTTATGGTGACACTTAGGGGAGGCCTATCCAACTATCCAATAGAATAAAATTTATTGTCGCGACCCAGTCTCACAGTCACAATTTCAGGGCACAATTTTATACCACAGAAAAGATTACACGATTCCTTTTCAACTTGTCAGTCACAGGTGTCACATTCAAACTTCCTCTAATGTACTCGTTTGATACCTTTATCCATTCTTAACACACCGCATATCTATTTCAAAATTCTCATCCCCGCTTTATGCAGACCCCTTGTAGCGACATCTATGACGCCACATAAGAACTACGAAGAAAATACGAAATCCTGCATCGCGCAATCAAAATTCTCCGCGCGATTTGAACATATACGACAGCCCGACATCAACTATCGGGCAGTAGCCCACCAGACCATAAGATCCTGTCTAGTCGGAGGATCCTCCCTTTTCAATTGAGGTTTGGGGGACTTTACTCTCTGTTCCGCATACCTCCAAACCCTCACCAGGTCATCGGTCCATTTTCTGGGAGGCCTTAGAACGTTGCGTCTTCCGGTACGTGGTTGCCACTCCAGAGCCTTTCGTCCCCATCGACGGACGATGAGCGATGAACTGTCGCGATCGGATTATGAGAGTAAAGAAATAGAGAGTACACCTTAGTTTGCGCACGCATTTGACTAGTGCACTATAATAATCTCTTGTATTCTTAGCTTCATCATCAGCCTTTTCAATGTTCCCACTGCTGGGACTCAGGCCTCCTCTCTAGGAGAGGGACTGGGCCATAATCCACCACGCCGGCCCAGTGTGTGTTAGTAGATGTCACATGTCTTCGAATTTTTGGTTCTAGGACATGCCGGTTTACTCACGATGTTTTCCTTCACCGTTTTGAGAGCAGTGGTGATGAAATAAATTACACAAAGTAATGTGCTTGGCTGGGTTCGAACCTACAACTTGTAAGTCGGGGCCATTACCATTCGGCTACCACTGCTCTCCATTCTTAGCTTATCTTAGCTAAAATTGGCTACCGTGACTAAAATACGGTCTGAGGGATTATAACTATGTGGAACTAGGACTTATCCACCCTAATGCTAGGCTTGCTTCAGTGTCAGACAAGGTATTATCTACTAGATTGATATAATCTTATTTTTATAGCGGGAAGTTATAAAGTAAACTCTTGAAAGTAGCGAGTAAAACAAGTCGTGGCTGAGCTGGGGTAAGACTGTTGTTTATTGGGTTTACACAATAATATACAACATATAGCAAAATAAACGCACATCCTGAAAGTAGTATATTCAGAATCACCTACTGAATCGTTTTTAGCATTTTTGAAAAATAGGTATCGCTTATTTGGCTACATTTAGGATAACTATTCTTTTAAAGTTTCAAACAATAGTTATTCTAATTTTAGGTAAATAATATGGTAAGTAAATCTATTTTTCATTACTCATACTCTGAAAGTAGGTCTGAACTTGCTTGAGGAGCGGGCTGAAAAGTAACACACTAATCATCCCTAGGGAGTTTTACTTTCAACTAACAGCTGACAAATTATTAAAAAAAAAACTAGGTCTATCTTCTTTGTATTCGTAATGAAAAGCACAATGCTTACCTCGGGGTTAAAGTTATTTATTTAGTCCCTCGAATTAGCGACCTCGCTGCGCTCGGCCGCCAACTCCTTCTCGGGACGAAATAAGTAACTTTCACCCCTAGTGTAACAATGTACTATTCAGTGCTTGAATTACAATCATAAGGTTATGACAATTTTAGTTCGGGTGTTTTAGGGTGTGTATCAATCTAGTTACGAGTTGCATAGGATTTACTGCTACTATTTCACACTCTCCCGCTTTGAGTGGAGTAAGAGAGAGTATCAGTGTTTGACTGACTAAAACCCACTTGTGCTACTTCAGTTGCCCTTTACGTTACAGGGCTGTGGTAACGCGGTTCGAACAACCCCACAGCCCAAATTGATGTAATTAAAAAAAAAATGATCTGAGAGAATAGTTCACCACCAATCATAGTTTGATATGCACCTGAACTTTTTCTATTGATATAAACTAGTACGTGACTGCAATCCTACTTGATGGTAAGCAGTGATGCAATCGCTGATGGTGTGGCATATTAGTTCATTTAGAGCCTATTCCCTTTAGCCTTGAAGACACCTATATTACCCTGGCCTGGCTCTATATTGACTGGCCTGTTGGTCTAGTGGTTAGTGGCCCTGACTGCTATGCCGGATGTCGTGGGTTCGATTCCCACCCAGGACAAATGTTTATGTGATGAGCATTATCATTTGTTCTGTGTCTGGGTGTAATTTATCTATAAAATGTATGTATTTAGAAATATATAAGTATGTTTATCAGTTATCTAGTACCCGTAACACAAGCTCTGCTTAGCATGGGACTAGATGGCGTTGTGTGATAGTTGTGTAATATTATATTATTATATTGTATTATTAACTATTCCATAATTTCAGTCATATGTGTAAAATAATAATGTGTAAATAATTATAATCAGACGGTGCAGTCAATGGCGTACGGAACTACGAAAACTATCCAAGAACGAATCAAAACAATAACTTTTGTTTCTCTATTCATGTTGTAACAATGTTTAACAAAGGATAACTTTCATTGATCAACTTCCAGTACCAACTTGAGTAATTAATCAACGTTATCGTTCAGGGAAGGTATTGTTTCTAACAATAGCATAACGGAAATCTGACTGACTTCTTTCAAAAGACCTTCGTGAAAATATAGCTGAGATTTTTATTCAATGTTGGTATTTTTAGACAGCAGTGGATGACTTCCAACGCTACGTTTTTCGGTACCAACGGCCATCCGTTCTGCGAGCAATGTGCCCTGCCCACTGCCACTTAAGTTTGGCAATTCTTCGTGCTATGACGGTAACCTTGGTTCCTCTGCGGATATCCTCATTCCTGATTCGATCACGCAAGGAAACTCCGAGCATAGCCCTCTCCATTGCCCTTTGGGTGATTTTAAGCCTTCTGATGAGGCCCATTGTAAGCGACCACGTTTCAGAGCCATATGTCATCACTGGCAACACACACTGGTCATAGACTTTCGTCTTGAGGCACTGTGGTATGTTGGACGAGAAGATACCGCGCAGCTTCCCGAACGCTGCCCAGCCGAGTCGGATTTGACGATTGACCTCTTTCTCAAAGTTAGACCTACCCAACTTTACCGTCTCCTACAAGGTGAGCCGATGACCTGGTAAGGGTTGCGGGAATCGGATTGATGCGAGACGCACCGTTCCATGTGGCGGCACTTGGGGGAGGCTTATATCCAACAGTGGACGTCTTTCGGCTGAAATGATGATGATGATGATGATGAGGGAGCAGTGGTGACCAAGTGGTAATGATCCAGACTTATGCTTTGATCACATGCACCGAGTAAAAAAGCGAGACAGTAAAATGTTGCTCGGCCGAGAGAGTGATGTAAGCGAATTGTAGAGATAAGCGCTCGGCCAAGCACTCGGGGCGGTGTTTACACGTAGCAAGTACTCTTCCGAGAGGACTGTCTCGTCCGTTTACTCGGTACGTGTGATCAAGGTATTACGAGTTGTAGGACGCGGGTTCAAACCCAGCCAGGTGCTTTGTGTAATTTATTTCATCCCCACTGCTCTCAAAATGGGGATGGAAAACATCGTGAAACCGGCATGTCCTAGAACCAAAAATTCGTAGACATTTGTGACATCCGGACTGGTCCGGAGTGGTGAATTACGGCCTATTCCCTCTCCTAAAGAGAGAAGAGGCCTGAGTCCCAGCAGTGGGAACATTAAAATATTGATTATTCTATTAAGTTATAGGTGAATAAATTTTAGCAATCCTACTGGGGCTTTAGTGAATTATGGACCCTGAAACGCAGGCAAAGAAGGAACAGTAGTGGTGGGTTTTAGTCAATAAAAGTCTCACACGCCCTCTCGCCCCGCCCAAGAGAGGGAGAAGTCATTGATTTCCCACCTAAAAAATAGAAAGTAGTTTCTAGTTTGATAGCGAGCACAATGATCGATCCTGTGCGTCCCGCATCCATCGGATTTCCGCAATCCTCACCAGGTCATCGGTTCGCCTTGTAGGAGGCATTCCAACGCTGTGTCTTCCGTAAGAGTACTAGACAATTGATAGACACATTTAAATATATTTCTAAATACACACAGTTTATTATGATAAATTACACCCAGACACAAAACAAATTAACGATCGTATTTATCACACAAACATTTGGTTTGGTTGGGAATCGAACCCAAGACTTCTGCTGGGCATGCCACAATTATGGCGGTAACTGCCCTCTTTGAGGCGTGGCTGGAAAGACCTCAAGGCGTCCTTACCTTCCGCATGACGCAGGTCTTCACCGGACATGGTAAGTTCGGGAGGTTCCTGCACCGAATTAAAGCGGAAGAGACGCCCGGGTGTCGCCACTGTGCGGAACGCCCGGACAACACGGTGGAGCACACAGTTGAGGTGTGCCCTGCCTGGGCGGAGCATCGCCGTGCCCTCATGGGGGCGATCAGCGGCGGAGACCTCTCGCGCCGGGCTCTGGTTGAGGCCATGGTTTGGAGCGAGGAGGAATGGCAGGCGGTCGCCTCCTTCTGGGAAGCAGTAATGCTAGCAATGGAGGAGGCAGACCGCATCAGACAACGGCGCCCTCGCCGCCGCTGCCGGGATTCCGATCCCGATTTCCGGCCACCGTAGACGCGGGCTCGCGGACGGCGAGCCATGGGTAGCTCGCTGTCCGATCGTCTGGTAACTGTCCGGACCGAGCCTAAGACGTCGACGCCGCGCACTGTTCCCGCGCGCCTCAAGGATTTGTCAGCAACAGGAGGGGCCCAGCTGGGTTGAAGCCTACCGGAGCCAGGGTTATCCGAAAGGAAACTCGTGCCTTGGTTCGAAGGCTAGAAGGAACGGGGTGGGTTTTTAGCCAGTAAGAGTATCTGACACTATCTCACGCTCCACCCAAGGGCGGGGATTGTTATAAAAATCCAAGACTTCTGATATAGCAGTTAGAGCCACTGACCATTAACCAGACCGACAGGCTAGTTTAAAACAGGTTTCAATTTTAAAAGTATCGTATCACATTTATTTATATAAAGACCGACCCTACAAGACTTCTATGAACCAACCCTCAACTATAACGTGACAACCTGCCTTTTCATCACAGCTTAACCCTTATCTCACTGAAACAACCTAATTGTTTGAACCAACAACCATAGATAAATTCTAACTGTTGGTCTGAACGACCGCTTGTCATTAGTAGGGTTAAATAATGAGGGTACTGTTTGGAGTTTGACTGAAGAACGATTTTTGGCCGAAGACGAAAAAAAAAGAAAAACGAAAAATCAAAGGCGGAAGAGTCCGATGCTTTGGTCCAAATCCGAGTCCGTCATCATCATCATCAGCCTTTTTAATGTTTCCACTGCAGGGACTCACGCCTCCTCTCTAGAAGAGGGAATGGGCCGTAATCCACCACGCGGGCCCAGTGCGGGTTGGTGAATGTCACATGTCTTCGAACTTTTGATTCTAGGACATGCCGGTTTCCTCACGATGTTTTCCTTCACCGTTTTAAGAGCAGTGGTAACGAAATATATTACACAGGCGCATGCCTGGTAGGGCTTGAACCCGCGACCTACAACTTGTAAGTCGGACCCACCACTGCTCTTAGAATTTAGTCCACAACATACTACTCTGTCAAGAAAGTACCGGGAAAAGATCAATAATACACAAAATGTCTGTTATTCATCCAAATTTATTTTATCACCTTCAAAGTATGCTCCTTTAGAAACGATACACTTGCGCCAACGAATAATCCATTCATCAAAACATTTTTTAAACGCTGCTTCCTGAATTGAGTTCAGTTCTCGCCGCGAATTCTCCTTTATGTCTTCTATCGATTGAAAACGGGTGCCACGAAGTGGTAATTTGAGTTTAGGAAAAAGAAAAAAGTCAGCAGGAGCCATATCTGGTGAATATGGTGGTTGCTGGATAGTATTTGTTGAGTGTTTGGTCAAAAATTAGTTGACAATGATAGCCTTGTGCGAAGGCGCATTGTCGTGGTGCAAAATCCAAGAATTTTCTTTGCGAGGCAAATCTTCCATCACATCTCGACCGCTTTTGAACGCTTTGAACCACTCATAAGCACGAGTTTTGGATAAAGTCGATTCATCGTAAGCCTTCTGTAACATTTTCAGTGACTCCGAACACGAAATTCCATTGGCGATGCAAAATTTAAGACAAACTCTTTGTTCGATATTTTTGTCCATTATGAAATTCGCAATACACACTATATATGATATTACTAAAACCAGCACTGTATTTAATATAAATAACAGATGCAACTCAAACTCCGCGTCAAAATGGAAGACAGTTGTGCTAATCTAAAAACTACAAAAAAACAAAAATTTGAATTTGGAACCATAAACAAATCATCCATTCCCGATACTTTTTTGACTGAATGTAAAGTATTTGTCAGTGTCAGAGATTGGCTGAAATTGAATCAAATAATAATTAATTCCAGTTGAAAGACGACGATGATATTTTTATTCCTAATTTTATCACACAAGGATACTCCTAGCATAGTCCTCTCCATTGCCCTTTGGACGAATTTAAGCCTTTCACTGACAAATGTTATCACTGCGACACGCAATGGACGCAGGACAGACGGAAGACAAAATAGGACGCAGGAGGGCCCAGCTAGGTCGAAGCCTACTGGGGCCAGGGTTATTCGAAAGAAAGCTCGAGCCCCGGTATGAAGAGGCTAGAAGGAACGGGGTGGGGTTTTAGTCAGTAAGAGTTTGACACTATCTCCCGCTCCACCCAAGAGCGGGGGTTGTCATAAGATGATTTTTGCCTACCGTAAAAAGAAAAGGTGGGAAATCATCCAATGACTGATGATCATATATTTTCTATATAAGTCTTGAAACACCTTAACACTTTCTAAAAGTTTTAACTCTGTTTTTTTTTTAATTCATTTCATCATTTTAATTTCGTTTAATTTTAGCGCTGCTGCAAACCGTCGGTTTCGGCCAAAGCCTCGGCTCGGCTCAGCCGATGGTAGCCGAAGTCGAAGGTTTGGTCGGACACTAGTAGGTACTGTTTGCTTGACCAATGTGCTGGTGAGGGTTGCGTAATTAGCACATCTGAGGTAGAATTTAATTAGCCGGTGAAGGGTTAAAAATGACCTTGAATTTTGTGTGAAAGGTGTTTTGAGATAAACGTTTTTAGTAAATAGAAACTTTTACATGTAAATTCTATTATCTTTTCTCTCAAACTTTAACGTGAAGTTACTTAGATAAACTTTAATTTAGTTTGAAAGTAAAAAAAAAAACTGTTTTTTTTTGACACCAAAAAAATATAAAAGGCAAAATGGAGACATAAGAATTTTGAATAGACAAAGAAATTTCAAATATATTTTTGAAAGAAAACTTCGTGTAAAAAAATGTAGGCTTACATTCTACGTAACTGTGATCATAGCGCTCTACAAGCTACGCCGTAGCAAAACTCGTAGCACAGTTCTACGGGCGGCGGGGCGTCAGTTTAAAATTCACTCGGGAATACTCGTAGTTGCTAATACGAAGTTAAGTAATAAATATTTCATACATCGTTAGGCTTCAGGTAGCAACTAACTCGGACTTAATAATAACCTATTTTTTTTCTTTTTTTTACGGTGGGCAAGAATCATCTTATGACAACCCCCGCTCTTGGGTGGAGCGGGAGATAGTGCCAGACTTTTACTGACTAAAAACCCACACCCGTTTTTTCTAGCCTTTTCGTACCGGGGTTTCCTTTCGGATAACCTTGGCCCCAGTAGGGTTTGACCCAGCTGGGCTCCTCCTGTTGCTGACAACTCCTTGAGCGCGCGCCGTCGACAAGTTAATAATAACCCTGGTTTTTGTAAGTGACCGAAGTTAGCCAGCTAAGGCTTACGTTACTCTCACTAAGGTAACTACTGTCAAAGAAATGTTGACTGATCTACACTGTTCTCTTGCACCTATTGATATTGTTATATCTCCCAAGATTGGCTACAACTACCGGTTCTGTGCAACCCGCATCCATCGGACTCCCTGACCCACACTAAGTCAACGGTCCACCTTGGTCCCTCAAGGTCTTTTAACGCTGCATTTTCTGCTACTCGATCGCCATACCTTAAAGAACCTTTCAATCTCATCTACCATAATCATATTTTTTAAAGTAACTTTGAGAGTTATTTTCCAGTTTTTCTCCACAGGAAACGACCAATTGGAACCGTGCACTAGCTTCGGTCATTTGTTAGTGCCCATGTAGACAAAATTTTGAATTTAATTGAATTGAAAGCATCTACAACTGACAGCTGGAGCCAACGGCTTACTATATGTTCAGAGGCACGGAGCGGTCTCGATACGTACTGAACTGTGTGAACACTGATTTCAAGGATTTTTTTTTAAGGAAAACAAAAAAATCAGAAACAGAATGTCATTTATTTACCACCCTGGTGTATGATGAGGCCAAAAGGGTCTGTAGTGGCGACCAGGCTCCGGAAGACGCAGCGTCGGAAAGCCTCTTACAAGGTGGACCGATGACCTGGTGAAGGTTGCGGGAATCCGATGGATGCGGGACGCACAGGGTCGATCATTGTGGCGACGCTTGGGGGAGGTCTATGTCCAACAGTGGACGTCTATCGGCTGAAATGATGATGATGAATACCACACTCATAAACAAACCACCAATATATGATACAAACATAGTCTATTACAAAACAACCCATGGGTTATAATGTCGCCTATTATGCGCGCTAATGGCCGAATGTATCTATTGTGTTGATTGAATGGACTTCGCGCTAACATAGGAAATGTTCATTAGTAAAATGTCCGTGTGTATGGATTTTTAATGTGATTGCTTGTGCTTACTGGAATTGTTTATTACTTTCATTGGGAGTAATATGTTGTGATAGCCTAGTGATTAAAGCACATCTTCCGACTTCTTCCACAGTCGGGGAAAACGGGAGGGTTAAGATAAGATAAGATAAGATAAGACAAGACAAGACAAGACAAGACAAGACAAGACAAGACAAGATAAGATAAGATAAGATAAGATCATTTATTTGTATAAACATGTGTATATGAAGATGGTGATAAAGTCAATACAGTTCGAACATGTTTTGCCGTAAACCTTCGTTAGTGAGACCTTCAGTTACCTGCTTCTAGGACTACAGAAATTGTTTGTGGCTGTAGCAGGCATCGGTATGCTAGGTTCTTACGGTTTGGCTGATATCTATTATTAGGGAATTTCCATTAAAAAAAGCTATATTGATAACGCTTCTCTTATTTATTAAACCTTGCACCTAAAAGTAGTAAAAACACTGTTTTATTTACTACCAAAAAGCTGCTTCCAATAACAAGTACACAAGGCCACAACAATCAAAGCCGAACTTTGTATGCGTATCACTCTTCCGGACATACTCGTATACCGCGCGATCCTTTGTCACTCGCGTATTGTTATTGCTGAGTGCGGACTGCCATACGCCACTGTGGGCTGGATCATGCACTAATTAACTACACTTGACTTGAGGTTTTTTTAGTTGGGAAATCCAGCAATTCAGGGCGAAGCGGGACCGGCATGTCAGAAATAAGAAATCAGGAACTTTATTGCAAATAGACCAATAACATGCACTTTTGAATTGTCAAAATGTCGATCAGTCAAAATTAAAGTGAAGCTTTGCACGATCCAAAGCGTAGATCTCTATGGAGAAGAACGTGCAAGAAACTCCATGGACACTCTTTTAAATCATGTTATCAAAAATCTTGGTTACAGATTTTTTTGTCGCTTCTATTACCTATGTGAGCTTAAGTAATGAAAAAAAAGAGTATATAATTTTTTTTTTTAATTGAATCAAGCCACTGGCAATTAACCCTTCAGATACCGTCAATTAGAAACACAATAGTAAGACAATAGATGCGCGGCCACCGGTGGTCGCTTGGGGATTCATGAATAATAAGAGCTGATCAGTCTCAACTGAGCACATCCGTTCACGAGCATGACGCGTGCATCAGACTTTACCTGACTAAAAACCACTCCTATGTTCCTTCTTTGTCTTTAGTTCCAGGACCCTGGGTTTTCCTTTCAGAAGCATGCCCATGGCCCCAGTAGGTTTCGACCCTGCTGGTCTCCTACAATTCGCGCTTGGAATAGGTACTTCGACGACTGTTTTTTTTTTTTTTAAGAAAAACCCGATAGTAGAAAGATAAAATATATATTTCGACATAAAAACGAAAAGAAAAACTGAGAAAATCTAATAAAAGTTAAATTATGAAAGTTTTAGGTTTGAACAAAGTTCTGAACAATTTTTTGTTGTTATCTACGTATGTTCATGGATAATTTAGAAAAGAATTTGAAAAAAAAAGAGTTTTCTTAAAAAAGTTACATTATTTGTACGTAAAAGTTATTTGACAACTATGTGATCTTTTTTTCGATATTAACTGCGACACCACCTGATGGTAAGAAGTAATGCAATTGTTGACCCTATTTACTCTAGCCTAGAAGACTTTTAGATTATAATCAGGCTGAAAGACCGATGTACAAATTGTTCCAATCCTTCGATGATTTTTATTTCACTTTGCTTTTTAAATGTATGGAACACATGAATAAATAAATTAACAGTAATATAATTATATTTTAATGTATTATAATGAATTAATCAATATTCACTTTGCTGCTTTAATAATTGTGAAAGTGATAAATTTATGTATTGTTTGTTTGTTGGTTTGTGTAAAATAATGAACAGTGAAGTTAATGATATTAATTTTAATTTAAAACCGAGTTACTAGTCTTTATTCATAGAAGAACATTGTCTATTCATTACCTTTATATAACACCGTTAATTAATCTCTAATGTAGATTTCAGGTATTGCTTCTTATTCCTACTGTACACAGGAATACAGCCAGTACCTATAGCTATGCCAACAAGCATCATTGCAGTGAATCAAGCTTAGGAGGATAAAGTAGTAGGAAAAATTAAAATACGCCCGGGTGATAACAACATTGAGTGGACCGCCCGGAGAGCACGGTGAAGCATACAGTGGAGGTGTGTACTGCTTGGAAAGAGCACCACTGTGTCCTGGTGGGGGCGCTCATGGTTTGAAGCTAGGAGGAATGGCAGGTGAACGCCACCTTATATGAAATAACGCTAGGAAGCGGCTGCACGCGTGAGCGAACGCACTTCCTCATGTCCCAGCCGCCGGGATCCCCGGAAGTCGATCAATGGCCAGTTCAGCTTTCGACTGGGACATGGAGAGATGTGGTTAATTTTAGTCAGTAAAAGTTTTACACGCCTTTACACTCTGCCTTTTCTTCTGCGCTTTTTGCTTTGACTGGATACACCAAGCCAAAGACAGGAAAAGATGGAAAAGGTTTTCGGAGACCTTTACCAGAAATGGGGTCCATAATCTAGATTCATTAGATTTATATAATAACACTAGATCTTAAAATCATTTATAAAAAGGTAATACTAACAACATTTGAAATGCAAAATTTAAAACTTTATTAATATTTTTTGTTTAATTAGATATTTTTCCGCTCTGACCCACAGAGCGGGAGAATTGATTGGTTGATTTCCCTTGTTAAAAAAAACTACTTTTCCTTTTTAATCAGAATGGTTGTAACCAAATTAAAAAAATAACGGTATCATAGTGGCATAAACCCATTAAGTAGGAAATCCGTTGCTTTGTGCTTGACGTATTGTTAGTGCGAGTGGTAGGCGGCGATACCCGCTGTTGTGAACCGGATTATACGGTAATTAACGCCAACTAACTTAGTGATGGGACGAGCTAGTTTTGGAAGAGAGACTAATTTTATTTGGTTTTCTCATTAGTCAGACTAATTTATAAAAGTGAAAGATTTTAATCACAATAGCATTATAAAGTTAGTGTGTATATGTGTTTGTTGCTCGTTCTCCAACGAAATAAAATCTGGTAGACGGCTAGACTATGTCCTACCTCCCCTAGCCAAGTTACGACTATTTCGTTTCAATTATCTTGCATGAAACGCCTCGAGTCAGCCATGCCTCCGATTCCTTTGTTGTGACCACGTGACTGAGCGTTGAGATGACGTGAGCGTCGAAACTTGGCAAGGTCTGCTGGAATAGCACATAGGATTCTTTTTTTAATCCTTTTAATATTGTATAATTATCAGTATAGGCTCAGTATATAATAAGTTTCTTTTTTTTTTAAATATTTTTAGTTTATATTATAATACAATTGTGTGAGGCACGAATGAACATATTTTTCTATTTTTTTTTTCTTTTGTTTGTCAGAAGAATTTTTACACGTCCAGGGGGCAAAGCCGAAGGTATAGAGTTATTAGAGGTATCCGGAGCAGAGTGTAATGGCTCGCAAACCTCTTGGGCGGAGCACCGCCGTAGCCTCGTGGAGGCGATCGGCGGTGACGACATCTCACGCCGGGCCTTGGTTCAGGCTATAGTCCGGGCCGAGAGGGGATGGGATCCGGTCGGTGCCCGGAGGACATAGCGGAGCATACAGTGGAGGTGTGCCCCGCTTGGGGGGGACGAAACGTATCTTCGTCCTGAGCTAGGAGATATGGCAGGTGGTCGCCTCCTTCTACAAAGCATCAATGCTAGCAAAGAAGACGGACGCACTCGCGATTGAATGGACATTACCATCAATCATTGGACGATTCCCACCTCAAAAAAAAGATACTGTAGACAATTATCATAGAAAGAATGAATTAATCGAGATATTGCTTTGATAAACTCATTAAGCGCATTCGTGAGTCGAATAACTAAAAAGTTTCTAGTCAAGAAAATAAAAGAAGATATTTGAATGAATTTGTTTTTGTTAGTGATACAATTAGTAACTTTGGTTCTGAATAAAAACATCGTTTGTCTGGCGTCTGGGTCACATTGTCACTTAATTATTCAAGGAATAATTAAATCAAAGTCTCACAGAATATGTTTATCTTAATGAAATCCTTTCACAGTAAAACATTAATTAAAATTGTTATTAAGAAAGCATGAATATACAAGGTGTAACGTTAAATGCGCGAAACCTGAAATTAGTTTGATCAGAATAACGAGCAGACTCAATTAAACCACTTTTTTTTTAATATAGGTTACATTTTTCAAAAAAATCTTCATTAAAAATGTCGACCTGTCTATTTATGAATAGGTCAAGCCATCATGT
Organism: Mythimna lalbum; assembly: GCA_949319445.1. Lineage (NCBI taxonomy): Eukaryota > Metazoa > Arthropoda > Insecta > Lepidoptera > Noctuidae > Mythimna > Mythimna lalbum. The sequence goes on from OX439355.1 coordinate 21,060,759, forward strand.
GCGCAAATACGCTGAAATAGATAAACAAACACAAATAGTTGTAATCCAATCAAATTTTCTCATACACGGGATAATAAGTTCTTATTTCAATGCAGATATGAATTTTAAACAAACTAAAACTGCACATAAAACCTTTAATTATTTTTTTAGTACTCACATAATTAGGTCAATTGAATTAAAAATCATTTGGGGTGTCTGAGGTTTTGCGCATTTTTAACGTTACATGTTGTATAAATTGTTATTATTAACGGCACTGTTTTCTTGAGCTGGGATCATAATTATATGAGTCATTAGACTTCGCTTTAGAGCGAAGCGAGAGGTTGTGTCAGACTTTTACTGACTAAAACCAACTCTGACCCTGGAATTAAAGGCAACGAAAGAATTATCCTTTCGTCCCCGCTAGGTCCCTACGGTTTGCTGATATCTATGCTATGCGTCTTCGACGACTTGGGCTCGGTCCAAACGGTCGCCGTCCGCGACCCCGCACAGTAGTAATTAAGCCTATTTCCTGTATAGCGGTGCTCGATGTCACTATTATTATTTACGAATTGGGTAATTATTGGATGATTTATCATCTAGAAAAAAAATACTAGTGTGGGGCAAAGATAAAAAAACCACCGCCTATATCTTTCATGAACGTCCTGAGTATCAAAACAAGCATTAAAACTAGACATATAACGAAAAAACAGTGGAAAAAGAATGAAAAATACATCACTAATAACTTACCAAATAATAAACTCCAAACGGCATCACAACCACAGCCACAAGTAAGTCCGCCACAGCCAAACTGACTATAAAATAGTTCGTAGCAGTCTGTAAACTTCTTTCTCTTGAAACACTCAGTATCACTAACACATTCCCAAATAACGTCAAAAGAGGAAACACTAATAACGATAGCGCCCAGAAATTATAGTCCACATCACTACACGTTCCATTTTTGAACGTACAATTCGAATCACTGAACGTATCGTTGATATAGTCGATGTTGAATTCCGAATCGGAATTATTCGAATCGATGTAATGTCGATAGAAGAATGTAGCGTTGGGATCGGGAGGTTTCACTTCGAAAGATATTTTCGATGAATTCTGACAGTCGTTCGTGCTGCATAGTTTTGGTATCGTCATGTTTTTTATTAGCTCCTCTTGAGAATTCATTTTGAGCTTTGAAAGCTCTTAAAGATAATGTTGTTTTTCTACATTGTCCAGATATTTGTTTTGGTGTTGTTTTCCTGTAACTTGTTTGCTTACTTTTTATATTATGAATTCATTGTTACATTTCTCCATACACGATTCTCTCGCACGATTAACTTGTGAATAAATCTTTCCATTCTGTCATTTATTGTATTTCATTTTTATTTTGTTAAATATTTTATTTTCGTTCAGCCGTTGTGTTGGACTTCATGGTTGGACCTTTTTTCATTGTGTCTGTACCTGAAACAAAATTGTATAGATTATTTTCTTTTTTAAATGAAATGTTGGCGATAGAACAAAGGTTGTTATTTTCGTTACTGGCTTGATCGGTATTGGGATTTTAATAAAATATCTTTACATAATAATATATATAGATTCCCTGACGATTAATATTGAATCCTTTCGCACATCTACACTAATATAATAAAGAGGTAAAGTTTGTTTTTTTGTTTGTAGGAAGTAGTCTTTGAAAGTACTGGTCCAATTGCTTAAATTTCTTCACCGATAGAAAGCTGCTTTATTCTTGAGAGACATAGGTACGCGACCAAAGCGGCGAAAGCTTGTCTGAAATATTTTTAAATCTTCTTAAATATTCCTTGCTGGAGTCTGTGTTTCCTGATAGCTACAACCCGGGAATTTTTAAATCGAGATTAAATACTTTTTTTCTAGGTATGCGTGATCCATCGTCGACCGCATCGTCGCTTTCCATCAGGTGAGATAGCAGTCAAGCGCGAACCTATCAACTATAAAAAATAATAATAGGAAACAAAATATCTGAGTTTCCAAATATTAGAAGGACGATATTTATTAACGTCATCACGTTACCAAGAGCGATTGTGTGGAAATATATCTTGGGTTAGCCGCTCTTAAGGTGTACAGTCCCATTTGGTTAAAGTTAAATGCACATTTGCTCGTGCTGTCACCGCTGACCTTTAAAACCTTTTGCTTCGCGAAATATAGATTAATTTAATTATATGATAATATTCCACAATTATCACACATTTCCGTCTAGTCCCAAGCTAAGCAGAGTTTGTGTTATGAGTATTAGACAGACAATTAATAAACACATATTTCTAAATACATACATACTATAGAAAAATGATCATGCTCATCACACAAACATTTGTCCTGGGTGAGAATCGAACCCACGACCTCCGGCATAGCATTACTTGTCTGTTGGTCTAGTAGTCCTGCTACTAGACCAACAGACAAGTAATAAAATTTACATTCTCCTATGTACATTCTGAAAAACACTCTGTAATAAACATATATATTTTTATCAAACCTATTGACTTATCCTAAGTAGTAGAGAGAAAGGCAGTATTTTATGGTACTGTTCGGGAGCTAGGGGCCTTAAAGTCCATCTACAAATATTGTACGAAACAATTCTCCTTTAGTAACTAGTCGCGTGCTGAGATACAATAAAAATGTGTTTCCTTGCCTCGCCCATGAGAACCTTCACACTGGGGAATGTGTACATGTGTATACGTACCTACTGGTTTATTTTGCTACATACTTTTTACTTGTACTTTTCTAACAATTTTTGTTTTTTATTTAGGTAATTTTTTTTGACCCAGGAAATCATCCAATGATTTCTCCCACTTTAGGGTGGTGTGGGAGGGTGTGTCAGACTTTTACTGACTAAAACCCAACTCCTAGTTCCTACGTTGTCTTACACTTCAGGGCCGAGTTTTTCTTTCAAAAGCGAACCCATGGCACTATAAGTAGGCTTCGACTCTGCTGGGCTGATTTGCTGACGTCTGTGGAAAACTACGTGCCGTCGATGACTTGGGCTTAGTTCGGACGGTTGGACAGCGTACTATCCATTGTCCGCCCTCCGCAAGCCTACGGTGGCTAGTAGCCAGGGTTGGGGTCTCGGTGGCTGGGGCGTGAGGACGTCCATTCGCTCATGCGTGCGACCGCCTCTAGCTTTCATTACTACTTCGAAGAAGGAGCCATGTCACCCATTCCTCTTCGCTTTGGGCAATGGCCTGTACGAAGGCCTGGCGCGAGAGGTCGCCGCTGCAGTTTGCCTCCACGAGGACACTGCGGTGCTTCGTCCAAGCGGTGTACATTTCCACCGTATGCTCCACCGTGTCTCGAGGCGTTCCACACAGTTCCCCGGGCGTAAATTCCACCTGGATCAGGTGTAGGAACCTTTTGGGCTTACCAAGTTAGGTAAGGATATGCATCATGTGGATGGTGAGATCACCGTGATGCCTCTACAGGCTCTACCAAAAATTTAGGATAGCTGTAACCATGATAACACATCAATGTGGGGTTTATTTAGCTAATTATCTGCCGAACACATGGCTAATCACTTATTGCCTATTTTTTCACAAAAAACATCGTTTCCCATTTATACCATTATTATTTTAACGATAACAATCAGGCGCAGTCACAGAATAGTCTCATATTGAATTCCAAAACTCACAAATGGATCACAATACATGAAATTGGGGGAAAACAAAGTAAGTAATGTACAAAGGGAAGTAGATTATATCCAGCTCAATTAAAACCTAATAATATCAACCAAATCAAGCGGCTAAAACTTTTAGCTATTAAAAGCTGATCGAATCATTTTTATTGTTTTAGTTGATACTGGACTATGGCCCGGCGTAATTAACACGCAAGGACCATTTTACCTAACTTACATTCAGTTTTAGACTTAAAAAATTAAAATTAATATTCCAAAACTATCACACAACGCCGTCTAGTCCCAAGCTAAGCAGAGCTTGTGTTATGGGTACTAGACAACTGATAAACGTATTTATATATTTTTAATTCATGAATCCCCAAGCGACCACCGGTGGCCGCGCATCTATTGTCTTATTATTGTGTCTCTAATTGACGGTATCTGAAGGGTTAAATACATACATATTATAGATAAATTACACCCAGACACAGAACAAATGATCATGCTCATCACATAAACTTTTGTCCTGGGTGGGGATCGGACCCACGACCTCCGGCATAGCAGCCAGGGCCATTAACCACGAGACCAACAGGCCAGTCATTAAATTCATTCCATCAAATTAAGAACTTTATTAAGAACATCGAAACACTGGAACAATTTGCCTGTGGTCTTCACGTCCGATTATAATTTACTGTCCCCGCACACGAGCCACAAAAAAACGCCGCTTCAAGCTCCTTTTTGAGGCGGCCTTTTTTGTGGGTCGTGTGCGGCGGTGCCAGCACCACAAAAAAACACTTGAAGCAGTTTCAAGCTTTTCCGGACACAAAGTATCGCGCGCTTCAGCTGTTTTTTGCGACTGCTTCTAGCTTCTGTTTTGCTTCTTCTAGCATTTTTTTATGGCGGCGGTTTTTTGAGGCCGGTGTGTGAAGACGCTTAGGTGTCTTCAAGGTCAGAGTGAATACGTGGAAAATAGAATTAAGTAGGATCGCAGTCAAGTACAAGTATATTATATTAATTTAAAGAAAACTTGTCAATCTCAGCATGAGGACCAGTCAAAGTTAGTTGCCAAAGGGAAATTTTAAAAATATTAAATGTTCGTTGCCTCTCATGCATGCGATAGAAAGCTACATTTTGTTTGGCGTTCACAAGTTCGTGCCTCAAAGAGATGTCAGCAAACCCGTAGGGAATGCAAGGCAAACCCGTAGGGAATGCAAGGCAAACCCGTAGGGAATGCAAGGCAAACCCGTAGGGAATGCAAGGCAAACCCGTAGGGAATGCAAGGCAAACCCGTAGGGAATGCAAGGCAAACCCGTAGGGAATGCAAGGCAAACCCGTAGGGAATGCAAGGCAAACCCGTAGGGAATGCAAGGCAAAAAAGAAACATAGAAGTGAACTTTAATCAGTAAAAGCACAAAATATAAAACGTGTAACATTAAATGCGCAAAACCTGAAATTAGTTTGATCAGAATAAGGAGCAGAATCAATTAAACCACTTTTTAATATAGGTTACATTTTTCAAAAAAATCTTCATTAAAAACTTCGACCTGTCTATTTATGAATAGGATAAGCCATCACGTGCGCAAACCCGCTGAAATAGGTAAACAAACACAAATAGTTGTAATCCAATCAAATTTTCTCATACACGGGATAATAAAAGTTCTTATTTCTATGCAGATATTAATTTTAAACAAAGTAAAACTGCACATAAAATCTTTAATTTTTTGTTTTATGTTTTTTTTTTCACAGAATAAGGTCTTTTAAATTAAAAATCGTTTGGGGTGTCTGAGGTTTTGCGCATTTAACGTTACACGTTGTATAGGTACCTACAGAAGTCAATCTACATACAAAGCGCGCTTGAGCAACGCACACATAGACACCGTTCACGAACACGATATCTCGGTAGGATCTCGACGCACTCGTTGAGCAGTTCCGGCTCAAACACTCATTAGTGTGCGTTCACCGAGCGTAGGTATAAAAAGTGAAGTACATACATGAGATTGTCTTCTTTAACTTTGTATTTTGTAGTAAAAGTCTTACACGCCTAAATTTATAAAAGAATAAAAAAAGTCTTACAAGCCCTCCCGACCCCACCTAGAGCGGTTAAAAGTCAGATGATTTTCTACGTAAAAAAATGGCTGTGTATATAGAGGCCTCCCATACAACCTAGGTAGTGAAACACTTTCATTCCTCCTAATAACCACAATACAGCATCACTACAAACATCTCCTTTATCCAGACATTCGTTATACTCTCCTAAATACGAAAACGATTGAAAATTTCGATTTCAGCTGCGAAAATTTAATACAAGTGGTATCGGATTGATGTGTGGCACCCATTATGCCGGTAATTGGATCGCCCCGCACGCATGTTCGCAATATCGGACTCTTATTTAGTGGTGCCGAGAGAGGGTGAGGATGGTTTCAGGTTAAATTTATATGTGCATTGGAAGTAATTTTGAGCTGATAGCCGAGATTGCCCCAGATTAGTCGCGAGATACTCATCATTTACAGTCGGAAGACGTCTACATGGATTGGATAAAGACCTCCCCAAGTAATGCCAAAATGAACAGTCCTCTGCGTCTCGCATGCTTTGGAGAATCCGAAGGATGCAACCTTCACTAGGTCATCGGTTCACCTTGTAGGAGGCATTTCAATGCTGCGTCTTCCGGTACGTGATTACCACTCCACAATTTTCGTCCCTATCGACAATCTTTTCTGCCAGTAATGTGCCCAGCGTACTGGCGATTCTTCAAGTTCTGTAGGTAACCTTGGATATCCTGCGGATATCTTTATTTCTTACGTGTTCACGCAAGGAAACTCCGAACATACTAAGATTTAGGGAATGGTTATGAATTAATGTGCAGTCAAGCGGTTTCACCTGATGGTAAGCAGTGATGCAATCGTTCATAGTAAAGACACCTAAATTATAATCAGACGGGAAGATCGCTGCAAGTAAATTGATCCAGTCCTTCGATGTACGCAGTAAACAACAAAGCGAATCGAAACAAAAAGTTATGTGATTCAAGTCGTGTAATTCCCGCAAATACTCTCCAAAGTTCATCCTACAGAATATCGTATATACTACATCAAGCAGATTGACCTATTCACTATTGACTTAAAAACCTCCAGGTATCAGGAATCATAGACTTTGGCAAGGAATTCAAAACATTTAGTGCGTATACATAGGTGGGATGTCTACCATTAACTGATGGCGTGTCGTTGTACTTCTGGTGATCCGATTATGGAACGGATTCGGTGGAATTAAGTTATATACGCAATTTCAGGGAGGGTGTTCCCTGAAATGCAACCGGTAGAAAAGTGACATGCTATTAATTCATGAATCCCCAAGCGACCACCGGTGGCCGCGCATCTATTGTCTTACTATTGTGTCTCTAATTGACGGTATCTGAAGGGTTAAATTGGCGTCGGTCGATGCTCAAAACTTAGAGGAAATATCAGTAATTACACGTATGCATAGCGTAGAGCAGTGGTGGCCTTTGATTATGGCCCCGACTTACGAGTTGTAGGTCGCGTGTTCGAACCCAGCCAGGCGTATAACTTTGTGTAATTTATTTCATCACCACTGCTCTCAAAACGGTGAAGGATAGCATCGTGAGAAAACCGGCATGTCCTAGAACCAAAAATTCGAAGACATGTGATATTCACCAACCCGCACTGGGCGTGCGTGGTGGATTACGGCCCATTCCATCTCCTTAAGAGGAGGCCTGATTTCCAGCAGTGAGAACATTAAAAAAGGCTGACGATGATGGTGATGATGATGATAGCGTAGCAAATATTCCCTCAGCTGGGATTCAGGCCTCCTTTCTAAGAGACGGATAGGAATGTAATCCACCACCCAGTGCGGACACCTATGTATACTGCACTATTTATCTTGCATACTCGTATCGAGGTTTTAATTTTTTATGACGATCGATTCGTACGAGTATTTCGTCCATTTGCAAATTGAATCGTTTTCAAACAGTTTGCTTTACTGTTCAAACTGGCTATGAAAATAACCGAGATTGAAAAATGTAAATATTCAGATTTTTGTTAACAATAAAGCAAGGGCAATGTATAAACCGAAACCAATGTGTTTGATTTTACTGTTTGTTTAATTTCCTCTTTTTTATATAGGTTGATAGGCTCACCTTTGTCCACTATTTCAATTGAAGGAGTGACGATGTGATCGATGATGGAGCATGCTTGCCTAGAAGTAACCCATACACTCTTGACTTAAAAACCCCTAGATTGTAGCTAACAGTAGGAAATTCCACTCCTGCTGCTGTACGCCGAAGGAATGTGTCTTCAAAACATTTTTGTGCGTTTGGGTGGGATGGCCGTCCACCATGTACCTTTTTTTTACGATGGGGAAAATCATCTTATGACAAAACCCGCTCCTGGGTGGAGCGGGAGATAGTGTCAGACTCTTACTGACTAAAAACCCCAACCCGTTCCTTCTAGCCTTCATACCGGGGCACGAGCTCCCTTTCGGACAACCACCCGGTCCCCAGAAGGCTTCGACCCAGCTGGGCCCCTCCTGCTGCTGACAACGTCCACCATGTACCTACCGATGGTGCTTTGTCGTACTTTTGGTAATCCGATGATACTATGGGCTTAGCGGAATTATGTTCTGCAATTCCGATGCACACTTCCCGAAATGCCATCGATAGAAAAACGACAGACTAGACACTAGGCCTTTTTAGTCTGGTGATTGCTTGAGGGCTTTGTACCTCACCTAGTTGGTGGTTTGTGATTAAAGAAATAATAACCAGACGGAACGAAAGGCAGAAGCAACGCTTGCAGTGATCGGTTCGAGGACGGGTTTGGGCAGGTTTGGTACACTCTAGTGAGCTTTTGCATTGTAAGCATAAGCTTAATCAACCTTTTTAATGTTCCCACTGTTGGGACTCAGGCCTCCTCTCTAGGAGAGGCAATGGGCCGTAATCCACCACGCGGGCCTAGTGCGGGTGGGTGAATGTCACATGTCTTCGAATTTTTGGTTCTAGGACATGCCGGTTTCCTCACGATGTTTTCCTTTATCGTTTTGAGAGCAGTGGTGATGAAATAAATTACACAAAGTAATGCGCCTGGCTGGGTTTGAACCCGGAACCTATAACCATATTATGTTAGTTATGCTCATCACAAAAACATTTGTCCTGGGTGGGAATCGAACCCACGACCTACGGCATAGCAGTCAGGGTCACTAACCACTAGACCTACAGGCCAGTCAAATATGCGATAGTAGAGAAAGAAAAATAATATTGTAAGATTGTCTTGACTTAAATAACTAGTTTCATTCTTAGTTTGGTCTTACCCTCTCTGGGTTAAAACTTGGACAGTTAGACACACGCCGACCTTGATAACTTCTCATTTTCCTGAAGTTTTACAATGAAAATTAAACTGTACAAGAAAATATTTAGTAGTTGGATAGTCGGTGTTTTCCCGTGATTTAATATTTTGTGAACATTTTTGGCTTAATTATTTTAAAATTCACTATCTTGGCTATGTATAATGATAAGTTTATGAAACTGTTCTGGTTTAGTGTAAGTTTGCATCCTTAATAAAAGCAATCACAATATATATACATAATATAGCAATCACATAATATAATATTTTATAGGCGAAAGTTTGTATTTATGTACATATTGCTAACTAGATTGTATATCATAATATATTGATAATATATTTTTTTTTACTTTAATGCTGCATATGAAGTATAATATACATTAATATAATATATTACACAACGCCGTCTAGTCCCAAGCTAAGCAGAGCTTGTGTTAAGGGTACTAGACAACTACACACACTTACACACATACTTATATTTTTTTATTATATTTCTAAATACATACATTTTATATTATAGATAAAATACCCAGACACAGAACAAATGATCAAGCTCATCACATAAACATTTTTCCTGGGTAGGAATCGAACCCACGACCCAGTCAGGGCCACTAACCACTAGACCAACAGGCCAGTCAAAAAGACGAAAACATACTATGTCCACTAAAAGTTAATTTTACACTATCTTTATTATGAAACCAGTTCAGAGCCGACCGGCCAAACCTCAGGGCTGCCCTAAAGCCTCGAAGCCAAGCAGGTCGAATAACGCCGCTTAACCCACCCACACAAACACATAACACTAACACAACACAAACACACCATAACACAGACACACATGAACACACAAGTGGTGCAGATAAACCTGCATCACGCCAGAGCAGCCACGGCTGTTCTGGAAAAACTCTTCACACAAAAGAACCTTCACATCGCTCTTATCCAGGAACCGTGGCTGGCTAATACTAACACGGTGTCTGGACTGGGCTCTGCAGGTAAGGTCGCTCATCATATCGGTGGAGTCAAACCAAGAGCGTGTATACTTTTCAATAATAATATTGATTTCTTATGCATACCAGGCCTGTGCAGCGATGACCTGATTGCAGCTTATGTCAATGTCAAGAGCGGAAATGGACGCCTCATCGTGTGCTCGGCATACCTGGACGGGACGAAAACCGACCCATCCGAGGAGCTTGCAAAGGTAGTAGAGTACGCCTATGCCAACAATGCCGAGCTTCTCATTGGGTGTGACGCCAACGCCCACCATACCAACTGGGGCAGCACTGACATCAACGATAGAGGTGAGTTGCTTCATGATTTTGTACTAACTAACCGCCTCCAAATAGTTAATGAGGGATGTAAACCGACCTTTGTAACTAAATCGAGGAAGGAAGTTCTTGATGTAACTCTCGCTACTATTCACACTGCCAGGCTGATAACCAATTGGCATGTCAGTGATGAACCATCTATGTCTGATCATCGACTTATTGAATTCGCTTTGAATACATCCAACATTTGCGGAACTATCACTTTTAGGGATGCGAAAACCACGGACTGGGACTTGTACAGACGAAAGCTCCAGGAGAGACTCCTAGACGTCCCTAAAACCATACGCTCCCCTGAAACATTGGACTATGCTGTCACTCAAGTTACTGAAGCCATTACAGCCTCTTACCAAGAGAGCTGTCCTCTAAGAACTGTGAGGGACAGAAAAGTGACATGGTGGAACAAAAGGCTCGATGTTTTAAGGGAGGAATCACGTAGGTTGTTCAATAAGGCTAAATCGACTGACGACTGGGATCGGTATCGGAAAGCTTTAACTACCTATAATAAAGAAATCCGAAAGGCGAAAAGACTTTCATGGAGGAAGTTCTGCGAGGAGATTACTAAAGTCCCTCAAGGAGCCAGAATCCACAAAGTCTTATCCAAATCGCCTACGAATCAACTGGGACTCTTAAAGAAACCAGACGGTGCCTTCACTGCATCAGCGGAGGAAACCCTGAAACTTTTGGCGTCAACACACTTCCCTGGCTCGGTGATGGCACAAGACATCATCGTACCATATTCACCTCATATCCGCCTCTCCAGGCCTACAAATGAAGACTGGAGAAGAGCGGCGAGGTACTTTAGACCAAACAAGGTAGAATGGGCTATAGACTCATTCAAGCCGATTAAGTCTGCAGGTGATGACGATATCTTCCCAGCTCTCCTGCAGCAAGGGAAGACTATACTCATCCCTATCTTAATCAAAATCTTCAGAGCAAGCTTTGCCTGGGGATATATACCTGAGAAATGGACTACAGTTAAAGTCTGTTTTATCCCAAAGGCTGGTAAGAAAGACTACTCTCAACCAAAGTCCTTCAGACCAATAAGCCTTACCTCCTTCCTACTCAAGAGTATGGAAAAGGTTATAGACGAATGCATCAGGGATGGACCATTAAGGGCTAACCCTCTGCATCCGAAGCAACATGCTTACCAAAAAGGAAAATCCACAGAAACTGCTCTGTTAGAACTAACAGACAGGATCGAAAGGGCTTTGGAAGATAAACAGATAGCCCTATGTGCTTTCCTTGATATTGAAGGAGCTTTCGACAACGTCACCATAGACGCCCTTTCCAAGGGAATGAAGGCGAAAGGGATTGACGAGACAACTACTCGTTGGATCGAATTCATGCTCCTCAACAGAACTATCAGTGTTACCTTACACGGAACTACAAAAAGCTTCAAAACAACTAAAGGGTGCCCACAAGGAGGCGTTCTATCGCCACTTCTATGGCTACTCGTTGTTGACCAATTGCTGGTTGAAGCCTTTAAAAGAGACTTAGATGTACACAGTTATGCTGACGATGTGGTGGCTTGTGTTATCGGCCCCTGTCACAGCACGGTATCATCTATACTGCAAAGATCTCTGAACGTTATAAACACATGGTGCACAGAGAACAATTTATCGGTTAACCCGAGTAAAACAACAATAGTCCCCTTTACTAGGAAGCGAAAGTTGGACAAACTTGTAACGCCCACTGTAAAGGGGACTCGCATACCATTCTCCAATGAGGTCAAGTACCTGGGCGTAACTATCGACCAGAGACTGACCTGGAACACTCACATTAATAATGTGATTCAAAAGGCTAAAATAGCTTTAGGAATATGCTGTCGCTTAGCAGGGACGAAATGGGGCCTAAACCCTAAAATCGCCCTGTGGTTGTACACCGCCATAGTCAGGCCGATAATAACGTATGCCTGCGTAGTATGGTGGAGGAAAACATCCCAAGTGACAGTCATTAACAAACTTAATGGTTTGCAGAGACTTGCATGCATTATATCAACAGGCGCCATGTCTACAACCCCAGGAGCTGCTCTAAATGCCCTGCTTAACCTTCCGCCACTTCATCTATTAATTGCGAAGGAGGCGAAAGCGGGCATGTATAGAATAAACAGCACTGGCAAAGTAAACTGGCGCTCTCAAGCACTGAGATCGCTACACGAATCAGTGCTTGAACACGATCAGCTAGCTATGACAACAGACGTCATGCTTCCACAGTGTAGCTTCACAAGAAATTACACAGTGGAACTGCCGAGCAGAGAGGATTGGGCAAGCAACCTCATTACTTGCAAGGCTGGAAGCCTGATCTGGTTTACAGACGGATCCAAAATGGGTGAGAATGTAGGATGTGGAATATTTGGCATTAGCCCGAAATTCAGCAAAAGCTTGAATCTGGGTAAATATGCCACCATATTCCAAGCGGAGGTATACGCCATTATAGAATGTGCGGAAGCCAACCGTCAACGAAACTACATAAATCAATTAATTCTGATTTACTCAGATAGCCAGGCAGCTCTTAACGCCTTGAACTCGAATACAATAAATTCGAAACTGGTAAAAGACTGCGTTAACAAACTAAATGACCTGGGGCAAAGGAATAAAGTTATTCTGAGATGGGTACCGGGTCATTCTGGAATTACTGGCAATGAAAAAGCCGACGAACTTGCAAGGACTGGGGCTCAGGGTCATCAGATAGGACCAGAACCTTTCTGTGGTATCTCAAAGAACCAGGCCATGCAGACCCTTAAGGGCAACCTATTTGGCGATTCAAAAAAGCACTGGTTGTTACAACCAGGACTGCTACACGCCAAATCTCTAATAGAAGGCTACTCACAGAAACGAACTGCCGAGCTTCTTGAGCTTAGCAGGACGAACATTTGTGCGATAGCCCGCGCCTTAACCGGGCACTGCAAATTAAACAGGCACCAATTTCACATGAAACTGAGTGACACTGATGTTTGCAGGTACTGTAATCAGGAGAGGGAGACGCCTAAGCACCTGTTGTGTGAATGTGGGCCCCTTATCCACAAACGGAGTATCCATCTGGGTCGACACATTATTCGCCCGGAGGAGATTAAAACTCTCAAAGCTAGGAGTATTCTAGACTTCCTGGAAGCCTCCCGGCTAAAAGAGTTACTCTAACAAGGTGGCGAGTCACAATAGATCTTTTAGGTCGCAGTGACTACATCTCCTACACTATGGGAGATGCATAGCCCCTTTTCTTCAAAAATAATAAAAATAATAATAAATATGAAACCAGTTCCACTTACAATGTTCTTATTCATGTCGAGGTTACTGCAAACTTTCCAGTAATTATGCTGGAAAACATGTGCGCACACATTTGTAGACGTCGTCATACAAAATGGCGGTGTTTTGTCAAAATTACGTTATCACACTAATTTGCTTGAATTTCCGTATTTTCCTTAGTTTTCCGGGCTTTTGAAAGATGAGCAAATCAAAATGAGTATTAGTCTCTGTAGACTACAGTTGATTTGTTGTTAAATGACTTGTTTTTTTTTTAATTGTTATAAACTTGATTTTTAAGTGCTGATATAAAATATAGCCTGTAGCACTCAGGAATAAAGCAGCTTATATTTTTATTATTTACTAGCTTCTGCCAGCGACTTCGTACGCGGATCCTGTTGCTTATGCCAGCGACATTCAGTGTTATAAACGTAAGAGTAGACAAAAATAAACAGAAAGCTCAGAACTGCTAAGCTATCGGGAGTTACACGTGTTATTGTGAGTTAACCATAAAAGATAGACGTATGCTGTCGTGGGACATTTTTATATATTTTAAAGAGAACATTTCCGTTATACATGTTTTCTGTGTAGCTTTAACCATTAAGGCTGCAAACGCGCCGGAAGCTTAAAAAATGGAGTAATTTCTCCCGTTTCCCCAACATTTCCCTTCACTGCTCTGCTCCTATTGATCGTAGCGTGATGAAAAGTATACTATAACCTGCCCAGGAGTATGAAGAATGATTGTACCAAGTTTCGTTAAAATCCATCGAGTAGTTTTTGTTTCTATAAAGAACATACAGACAGACAGACAGACAGACAGACAGACGGACAGACAGACAGACAGACAAAAATTTTACTGTTTGCATTTTTAGCATCAGTATCGATCACTAATCACACCCTGATAGTTATTTTGGAAATATATTTCATGTACAGAATTGACCTCTCTACAGATTTATTATAAGTATAGATTATGGCGGTAAGTCCCCTCTTTGAGGCGTGGCTGAAAAAGACCTCACGGCGTCCTTACCTTTCGCATGACGCAGGTCCTCACCGGACATGGCAAGTTCGGGAAGTTCCTGCACCGAATTAAAGCGGAAGAGACGCCCGGGTGTCGCCGCTGTACGGAACGCCCGGAGGACACGGTGGAGCACACAGTCGAGGTGTACCCTGCCTGGGCAGAGCATCACCGTGCCCTCGTGGGGGCGATCGGTGGCGGAGACCTCTCGCGCCGGGCTCTGGTTGAGGCCATGGTCCGGAGCGAGGAGGAATGGCAGGCAGTCGCCTCCTTCTGCGAAGCAGTAATGCTAGCAAAGGAGGAGGCAGACCGCATCAGGCAACGGCGCCGCCGCCGCCGGGATTCCGATCCCGATTTCCGGCCACCATAGACGCGGGCTCGCGGACGTCGAGCCATGGGTAGCTCGCTGTCCGATCGTCTGGTATTGGACCGAGCCCAAGACGTCGACGGCGCGCACTGTTCCCGCGCGCCTCAAGGAGTTGTCAGCAACAGCAGAGGCCCAGCAGTCGAAGCCTACCGGGGCCAGGGTTATCCGAAAGGGAACTCGTGCCTTGGTTTGAAGGCTAGAAGGAACGGGGTGGTTTTTAGTCAGTAAGAGTTCAGAAGTTGTCATAAGATGATTTTAGCCAACCGTAAAAAAAGCAGCTTTCTATCAGTTAAATAATTTCAGCAATCGGACCAGTACTATGGAAATAGATTACCTCCTACAAACAAAAAAAAATACTTTACCTCTTTATAATAAAAGTGTAGATCTAAATAAATATTTAATAAAAATAATAAAACAAAGCAAAGCAATGAAAATATTCAGGACACACATAAGCATCGTTAAGAGGTCTATCGAGAGTCACGGCCGCACGACAAACATCCTCCTCATAATGAACTAGCCCTTGATTACCACAAACATGCTGACTAATCACTAAAGAACATTGCGTGAAAGAATTTCACGACACATTTGTATTCATTATGCACACCATTACCACAAAATGCCCCACTTATGTCAAGGCTGTCAACCTTGACTCTTGATGGTATGAGAGTGGCCAAAAGTCGATCAACGATACAACAGGGTAAAAATATATGGACCACTCTTTTTTTTGAGGTGGGAAATCATTCAACGACTTCTTTCTGCGGAGTGGGAGGGCCAAAAACTGTTTACTGACTAAAACTACACCTATGTTCCGTTTTTGGCTTAAATTTACGTTCCAGGACTCCGGGATTTCCCTTTCGGAACTCATGGCCGAAGTACGATGAGTATCCACCCATACGTTGTTGAAACCTCTACGGTCTGGACTAAGCGTTTCGCCTCGTCGTTTATACCACGTACGTCGAAGGACTAGAACAATGTGCCTTCTGCGGTTTCCCGTCTGATTATAATTTGGGTGTCTTCAAGGCTAGAGTGAATAGGCTCTTAATAAACGTACGCCTCACCATCAGAGATTGCATTACTGCTTACCATCAGGTGGGATCGCAGTTCATCATCATCATCTTCCTGCCCTTGTCCCGTTTTATTTGGGGTCGGCGCAACACGTTTTTTTCTTCCATTCTGTCCTGTCACTCGTCATGCTTTCACTAACTCCCTTTTCTTTCATATCACTTCTCACACAATCCATCCATCTTTCATCCATTTCTTTGGCCTCCCTCTCCCCTTCCATCCATCCACATGTAAATTCATATCTTTTTTTAGCAACATGCGTTTCGTCTCTCCTTTTCACATGACCATACCAAGACAAACGATTTCCTTTCAGCTTTTCAGTCACTGGCGCCACTTTCAAACTTCCCCTAATATACTCATTTCTCACTTTATCCATTCTTGTCACACCACACATCCATCTTAACATTCTCATCTCTGCTACATGCAATCTTTTTTCATCCTCAGGTGGGATCGCAGTTAAGCACTAGTTTATACGGTGCATATCCTATGCACCGTTGACGACTGGGGCTCGGTCCGGATTATTACCGCGCTGTCAATTATGTTGTAAATATACATATTGTAAGTATTTAGTACATAGGTAACAGCACCTTACCATCTTCGCGGGCTCGCGGGCGGCGAGCCATGGGTAGCTCGCTGTCCGATCGGCCGGTAGTGGACCGAGCCCAAGACGTCGACGGCGCGTACTGTTCCCGCGCGCCTCAAGGAGTTGTCAGCAACAGCAGAGGCCTAGTTGGGTCGAAGCCTACCGCGGCCAGGGTTATCCGAAAGGAAACTCGTGCCTTGGTTTGAAAGCTAGAAGGAACAGGGGTGGGTTTTTAGCCAGTAAGAGTCTGACACTATCTCCCGGTCCACCCAAGGGCGGGGGTTGTCATAAGATGATTTTTGCCCAACAAAAAAAAAAAACTTTACCATCTTCTATTGGTTGCTAGACGTGAAGAAATGGTTGCCTCTGCAGAACTAGCAAACACTATCTGCAGAAAAAGCTACTGTATTAAGTGCAAAAGTTGTTTTAAGGCAGAAGTTGTTGGCATTTGCAAAAGGAAATTCACTCTTTCTTTATTATGATTCAATTTTCTTCAAAAGGTCAAAACAAATGATATTTTTGTCTAAGTGTTTGTAAAGGTCAGGGAAGATATTTCAATAGAAAAATTGTAAGAGCACCCCTTGTGTTAACAAGTGTCTACGTAAATAAACTTGATTCCGGTTGTGCTACCTCTCTATAGGGCGTTCTGGAAGCTTAGATTTATATGCTTTAGACTAGCTTTTGCCCGCGGCTTCGCTCCCGTCAACTGAGTACCTACCCTACCCTACCCATTTATTTTTGCTTTTTAACCTTCCCTGTATGTTGGTGAACAAAAGAAAAAAGGAATGATTAAAATCGGACCAGCCGTTCTCGAGTTTTAGCAAGACTAACGAACAGCAATTGATTTATATATATATATAGATATAATCTCTTATGGTTTATCATGGATCTTGAACATAACCTCGACTTTGAACATCGAAGCTGTAGGTTTTCTATTGGTTACATTTTGAGGAGTGTGCGTGGGAATTGCTTCGTTTAAACTCGACAAGACTGGACTATCATTGAACCTCCTGAAGTTTGACAGTGCGTCACCAGTAAACTGTCGACTCTTACACATAAATCATGTTTAAAACATTTATTGTGTGTACAGTTAATGAATAGGAAGGAATACCATGCCGGAATCTGCATTAACTGATAGAAGCTACAACCTGGCAGTTTTTAAGTAAAAAAAACACGCTTGCCTAGAAGCAATCTATTCACGCTTGATTTAAGTCAAGAGAAGTCAAGACTGTAACTATCAGGCAACACAGACTCCGGCAGAGAATTCTACTCCTTGGCTGTACGCACAATAAATGCAGTCCCAAAACGCTTTGTGCGTATCGGTGGAATGAATATTAGGATCAAAGTTATTTACATACATTTTGTTATTTCCAAAAATAAATGAATGTACAACGGGTAAGCTAAACAAACCTTAAAGACCGTATCACAAATAAAGAATACTAGTCTACTAGAAATAGAGGTGATGCAAATTCAGAAATACTTGGTTGTCAACAATGAGATAAATCGGAGTCGTTCAGATCTTCCATCCGAGCGGACATTCCCCTCTGACTGAACATTTGAGATGCCATTCAAATGGTTCTAGTTGATCGATTTAACTCACTCAGTGCGAGTTGACCGCTGACTCGTCTATTAGGTCTAATGTATGATTTGGTTCGTTGCTTAACCTTTCAGATACCGTCAATTAGAGACACAATAGTAAGACAATAGATGCGCGGCCACCGGTGGTCGCTTGGGGATTCATGAATTAATACAGTAGGGTAAATTTAATTTGGGGTTATAGTCAGTTTAAAAAGTCAAACAAAAAAAAAACGCAACATGAATTTTAATTGTCATTCACTTGTTTCTTAAGGTGATGGTAGTTCTACAACAGATGTTGATCGTAATATAGCTAGTGATTTTTTTTTTTCTGTCGACGGGGAAAATCATCATTGACGAAACCCGCTCTTGGGTGGAGCGGGAGACAGTGTCAGAGTCTTACTGACTAAAAACCCCGCGCCGTTCCTTCTAGCCTTCATACCGGGGCTCAAGTTTCCTTTCGGATAACCCCGACCCCGGTAGGCTTCGACCCAGCTGGGCCCCTCCTGTTGCTGACAACTCCTTGAGGCGCGCGGGAACAGTGCGCGCCGTCGACGCCTTGGCTCGGTCCGGACAGTTACCAGACGATCGGACAGCGAGCTACCCATGGCTCGCCGTCCGCGAGCCCGCTAATATAGCTAGTGATGATGAATCAATAAGTGGAGTAGAATATTTAGTATCAGAATTCTTTTACGATTCCAGATTTATGTTATTACTTTATACTTATGACATTGTTATATCTTTGCAAATGTAACTACTAAATGTACCTACATTAGTAATAAGAATATTATTTAAGTTACTAATCACTACATAGTATAAAACAAAGTTGCTTTTTCTGTCCCTATATCCCTATGTGGACTTAAATTTTTAAAACTACGCAACGGATTTTGATGCGGTTTTTTTTAATAGGTAGAGTGATTCAAGAGGAAGGTTTATATGTATAAAATTTCACCCGAGTGAAGCCAGAGCGGGTCGCTAGTATATTCTAAACGAAAATCTTTAGCATTTTTTATTGTTAAAAAGTCCACTGATAATATATAACACTGATATAAATCATTTAAAAAATACTTATAACATAATCGATACTTTTTATAAGGGTTTTTCTATTATTAAACTATGATATGAATTTCAAAAGTTGTTAAAAAGTGTAAAAAAACATACTTTGTAGTCGTGAGAATTTGTAAACATAACCTACAATATAAGTGGATAGTGATTACGGATATCAAACACAAGAACAGGCACTAAAACATTGAAATTCTTATCACAATTATTGCAATGGAAGAAATTGGAAACATAGAAAATGTTAACACACAAAGAAGACCGAGGCAAAATCTAAGCTTTAATGATAGCGAGTTTGACATGGATGTATCATACCAAAGTCAACCCAATATCGCAATAAATAAGGATGAAATTATAGAAGAACTAAAAGACCAAATAAACAGGTTAAATATCGAATTAGAGATTGCCAATACAGAAATTGAAAATATAAATTTAGAAAATACGTCCCTAAAAAAAGAAGTACATAATTACGAAAATAAAATAAAACTTTATAAATCCGTCGGAATTGGAGAATTAAGCCATAAGACAAGTGGAAAATACTACACGCCATTGAAGTTTTATTCACCACAGTACAAACGGCGTTTCAAACATTGTGCAAATGCTGAAAATAACCAGCCTAGTTCTTCGTTATTAATGTACCAGGATCCCAAGCCTGCACAACCGACGGCTACGTCACCACTTACGAAGGACCTCTTGGTGCAATTGGATGACGAGGATATGAATCTGAGAATTGACTGTGACTTTAAAAATACCACGTACCAAGTATGCTCACCCAGTGCTAAGTCTAGCACAGTCAACAATATTGATATGGCTGCGATCGTTGGGGATGTTATCGGGCAGGATGCTCATTCAAATATCAATTCTACCTCTACAAGACACTTATCTAAAAGCAAATATACAGCAGATCAATTACGGACAGCAAACAAGCACAGAGTTATGATATTTGCCGATCAAACCGGATATGACATGAGAGGACTTCTACAGGACCTTCTCGGAAATTCTTTCACTGTAACGTCTATTATAAAACCCAACGCGTGTACGTCTGAGGTGCTGAGTTCGTGTATTACGATGTGTCAAAGTTTCACCAAGTTGGACTACGTAATAATTCTAGGAGGTTTAAATGATCACAATCCATTGCAATTTCAATCATTTTTGTATTATATTGTAAATCAAATCCGAAGCACGAACATCATAATTGGTGAAATTTTTAAAAATAGATATTTGAATGTTAATATGCTTAATAATATACTCAGGATTATAAGTCGTAACTGTACAAATATATCTCTTGTACCACTAGAGACAAATCAAGGTAGAATGTATGACCCTAGGTATCTAAATAAACTATATGTCAGTAGATTAATACATAGAGAAATTTTACGCCTAAATTACAAGCATGAATATCTTGCGTACACCGTTAAGACAGACAAGAAACGTGAATACTCTGTACAGAAACGTTTTAAAAATATATTCACTCAAACTTGTAATTTAATTACGTCAAATACGGTGTTTGTGGATGCGGCAACCCAGACTCAGGCAGTCACTGTTGTCGAAAATGAGGAGTTTTTTCGAGCCTAATCTAGCGCTAAACTCTCAAAGTTGTCAAAAAGATATGTTTGTGCATGATATTGCTGGTTTATCAATTTTTCATCAAAATTTGTGTGGAATTAGCAATAAAAAAGACGATCTGGAACTATATGTAGAAAAAATATTACCTAAAATAGATTTTATCTGTGTTACTGAGCATTTTCTAAACAAATCAAATGCTCCTTTATTTGCACTTACTGACTACAACTTGATCTCACATAATACTAGGGCAAATAAAAAAAGAGGTGGTAGTCTCATCTTGGGACCAAGAAATAGACAAGTCCTAGATTGCGCGCAAATAAACAAATTATATAAATCTGAATCGTTTGAGATATGTTGTACCAAAGATATTGACACTGGGCTATTCATATGTTGCTGTTATCGAAGCCCCGATGAAAAGAATTTTGAAATATTTATGGAAAAATTGGAAATGGTGTTAGAATATTTTTTCAATAAAAAGTGTATCATATGTGGAGATTTTAACATCGATCTCCTTTATGAAAATAGAAAGCGTACGGAATTTACAAGTCTTTTGCAATGTTATAATTTTAAAACTCTTATTCAAACTGCAACTTTTACTCGAAAACAGTCATCCTCCTGCATAGACAATTTTATCACTAACTTAGATGACTCGTACATTAGAAAGGTTTCCGTAGACCACAATGGTTTGGCAGATGGGCATGCCGGACTATTTTGTGAATTACAGCTTCCGATGGTAAAGGGAAAAAAAATAAACAATAACCAGAACATTATTGTTGAAAAACGAATGTTCACGAAAAATAATCACAATACATTTGGTGAAAGAATTGTAGGTATAGACTGGTCCTCGATGGGAATTAACACGTTTTTAAATAAATTTAATGATGCTTTTCAGCGTAGTTTCAAAAAACGAAAAAAGCACGTAGTATTAAATCATAATAGTGCTGGTATAAAATGGACCACAAAGGGTATAAGAGTGTCGAGCAAAATGAAAAGGTTTTTGTGCGTAAATAATGGAAGTTGTCATAATACCATACAAACGTATAAACTGAATTATATTCGGCTGTTTAGGAAGGTTGTAAAAAGTGCAAAAAGTATTGCTGTGAGGGACCAAATACAAAAAGCTAAAAATAAAAGCAAGGAAATCTGGCAAGTAGTAAATCGCCATAGGAACAAACACAAGCCAACATTTCTAAAGAAACTTATAGTTAAATTAGATGACAAAATTGTTGATAACTCCAAGGAGGTTGCCAATGTGTTCGCTGAACAATTTAATCATTTTGACCATTCTTTGGATAGTGCAGAAGAATATAATTCACTGTTTTATTTAAAAGAGTCAACTGACAGGGTTAATGATGAAATGCATTTGACACCCGTGACTCCGAAAGAAATTATAAAAATCGTGGGGTCAATGCTAAATAAACCATCCAGTGGGTATGATGACTTGCCAATAAGTGTCATAAAACAACATGTTAATATACTTGCGTTGCCTTTATCTGACTTTTTCAATAAGTGTTTTAATGACGGTGTTTTCCCTGAGCAGCTTAAGATAGCGAAAGTTATTCCCATTCATAAAAAAGGTTCACAAACGGATCCAAAAAACTATCGGCCCATATCAGTTTTACCAACACTTTCAAAAATCTTTGAAAAACTAATAAAAGTTCGTCTGGTCACTCATTTAAGCGTAAATAAAGTTATCAATAAAAGACAATTTGGATATCAAAGGGGTGTTGGAACTGCAGACGCTATTAGCACATTAGTTGGCGATGTGATCGACAAATTAAATAAAAAACTCAAGGTAGCTGGTATCTTCTTAGACCTAAGTTCTGCTTTTGATACTGTTAATCATACTCTGTTGCTTGCTAAAATGGAACATTATGGTATTAGAGGACAGGTTCTGGAGCTTTTTCGCTCGTACTTAACGAATAGGAGAATGTATGTAGAAGTAAAAGGTTTAAATCAAGATAACTTTCAGAAAGTCTACCATTCAAAGTTACGAAGGGTTTTGACAGGTGTCCCACAAGGGTCCATACTAGGTCCAATCCTATTTTTAATTTTTACGAACGATTTACTTAACCTAGTAACAAAAATAAATCCGAATGTAAAATTGATAGCATTTGCAGACGATACAAATGCTATTGTTAGCGAAACCACTGCAGAGGCATTGAGCAACAGCATAAACGCGGCTCTTGAGTTTTTCAAATTGTGGTTTACGGCAAATAAATTAATTATAAATACAAAAAAAACAAACATCTTACTGTTCAAGTCTACATCACGTGGTAGTGATGATTTAACTGTTCAGGTAAATGGAGAAAAGATAGATACAGTAGATTCAGTAAAATTTTTGGGGGTTCATATTGATCATTTATTAAACTGGAAAAATGAACTAAAAGCCATAGACGGGTCGATATCATCAGCATGCTATGCCCTCAGGAGCCTACGAGATGAACTTAGCTTAAATATTTTAAAATCGGTTTATTACGCACTGGTGGAGTCAAAGCTGAGATATAGTATTCAACAATGGGGAAATAGCTACAAATATAACTCTAATAGAGCATTTCTGCTACAAAAGAGGGCGATCAGAACTATGGTTCGCATTCCCCAAATCGAGTCCTGTCGGAAGTATTTCCAAAGTCTGTCGATACTAACAGTGCCTAGTCTTTATATACTAGTAGTCTTGACTAGCCTGGCAAAACACATAAATGATTATGAAACGCAGGACGAAAGACACCAACGAGAAAGCACTCGGAACCAATACTTGAAACATAAAGTAAACACCAAATTAAATATTGCAAAACATTATGTTCAGTATCAAGCGGTAAAATTATTTAATTGCTTACCGAAAGAACTGAAAGAGGTATTGTATAAAACCACTCAATTTAAAAATAATCTCAAAAACTTTTTATTGGAAAAATGTTTCTACTCAGTTGAAGAATTCATGACTCAACGCTATTGATAATGCTAATAATCTAATTTGTTGTCTTGATGTTTTTTATTATTATTATTATTTATGTACCGAATCGATTTTTTTATTTTATTTTTTGACATGTTTTCAATGGGTTATGACATATGATTTTAAATTTTGTAAGGTAGATGATTTTCTTTTTACTGTGACATTATGACATATATAACTATTTTAATCATTTTATTTAGATAATATTTGACAACTTATGAATTTTAAATCTTACTATTATTATTATTTTAATTTTATTCACTTTTGTAATTATTTTATAAATAACTAGTGATAATGAAGCTGTGACAATATTTTTGTATTTCTTTGTGTGTTGATATTGTTTTATAATTGTGATTTTTATTTAATTTTATTAGAAATGTTTTAAATATTAATAATTTATTTTCTATTAGGTTATATTATTATTGTTATTTTTTGTAAAACATTCAGACACAATGTAAATTGTTAAATGAATAAATGAAATGAAATGAAATGAAATGATCAAGATCTCTTAACCCTTCAGATACCGTCAATTAGAGACACAATAGTAAGACAATAGATGCGCGGCCACCGGTGGTCGCTTGGGGATTCATGAATTAATCAACCTTGATTATGGAACCAGTGTTGACTACATCAGATTTCATTTTACCCTAATAATTATCCAAGTCGTTTGACTTTTTAGACAGATTTTACGAAACATTTTTATGGAATTATTGGGGACATAAAATTTTACTTTGTGTAGTAACATAGGATAAAATTTTATGTCGGCTTGGATGGTCAAATCCGAAACGATTAGTAATGGTTCAAATAATTAAAGGAGTATTGAGCTCGATTTGGATGATTTAACTGCATCGTTGGATATTTGGAAAATCAATATTTATAGCCAGGTGCAAGTCCTCACTGGACTTAGGTGTTTGGTGGGAAGAAACGCCCGGGTGTCACCAGTGTGTGAATCGCTCGGGAAACACGGCGCGGAGCATTAGATGGGATCATGGTGGGATTCTGACCTGTTTGCGTGGAGCCCACCATGTACTCTTTGAAGCGATCGGCAGCGGGGATCTCTCAACGTCATGGTTCTTGCCATGGTGCGCAACGGTAAATTAATAAGTTAAATAATGTAATTTATGAATTTCATCTTCATGTTAAATTGTACCATCCTTAATTTAGTGACGTAAAAGAGAACTTATGATTTACAGCATGACACATAACACACTCCATATATCACTACCAAGCATATCAATTAGGGTGTGCGACCTCGCTTATTAAAATAAATTTCGCACATTGAGTCATACCACAAAATATATAGGTACAGAAGTCAATCTACATACAAAGCGCGCTCGAGCAATGCACTCATAGACACCGCTCACGGACACCATATCTCGGAGCGTCTCGGCCTGCTCGTCGAAAAGTTCCGGCTCAAACGCTCATTAGTGTGCGTCCACCGAGCGTAGGTATAAAAAGTGAAGTACATACATGAGATTGTCTTCTGTACCTATCTATTTTGTGGTCATACTCTCAGACACAGCTGTACAAAATTATAATCCTAGCAATATGCCAGGAAATATCAGAAAAGTCGAAAAAATATTATAATAATACGAAAATTGAGTTACACGATCGCTTTTGCCAAATGACCTTTCAACGTTTATCAGGAAATGGCATTTATTAAGATTTTCGTCGTTTCTCGATTTATTTTTAGTTTTTTTTTTGGCCTAAAGGTCAAAACCGCGATTCTATTTCTAACAGGTAAAAACGATTAATATTTTGCCCTTTTCAAAATTTGAAGAAAATCGCTTTTATTTGGATCTTTGCCCTTTGGCTCGCGTTTGACCACTATCTCACCTGATGGTAAGCGATGGTGTGGAATTATTATCAAAATCTATAGAAGACTTTCCGTTGACAAGAAGAAGAGAGAGAGAGAGTTGATACATGGAATTTAGCAAGAAGCTATTCCATGTGACTCTAGTAAAGAAAAAAATCCGAAAACCTTAAAGTAGTTACATCAAAAAATATTACAAGTAATTGGTACGTAGGTAAACATGACGTACAAAACCCTCGGTCACGGTAATAATATCATACAGTATTCCAACTTCATACAAACGGACGAAACGCGAGCTATACCTACGCGTCTCGGTTGTAGCATGGGCTCGGCATGTAGATAGTCGCGACCGTCGCAACTGTGCCGCAGTGACGAACGGACACGACGGTATTTTTTAACAATAATCGCGCGATTATAGTTAGTTTGTATAATTCAAAGTAAAGACGTGGTATTTTATTATTAATAATAGTGGTTTATTGTACTATGTGTATGAATAATACTAGAAAAAAGCATTTTTTTAAATCTACTAATCAAAAAACTACACGCATTTTTATTGAACACTTCCTATTCAATCCACAAAGTATTTTGTTTATATAAAAAAGTAAGTACATTTACAATCACAAAAATAAATGGAAACAAACTAGACAAATGTAATTAGATTGCTGGAGGCGGGCAGCCCTATCGCATGTTTACGTACCGCGCGACTGTAGGCATTTATTTCAAAGATACGGCCGAGTTACAATACTATTACCGTGCCTCGGTGCACGAGTCTAATTCGCACTTGACCAGCTTTTTTCAAACGATTTCGGAAATATCACAAAAGATTACATGTAAAGTAAAATAAACAGTAACAATATGGCCAATTTATCATTTACAAAACATATACCACGGACCTAAATAAATATTGCTGTTCAGTATTCCTATAAATAACATACGGTCCTTTGTGGGTATTATGACTTACATTTCTATCCATTGGACCCGATCCTTTGTAGTAGAAAGCTAATGGATAACGTCAGGTGGGTAGACAATAGCATGTTCCTGTGCACTGAGCTAGAATTACTTCTTACGAGTATGATATTGAATTTCATACGATATGAACTCATCCTTTGTTAGATCTGAAAATGTCAGTTCGTATTTTGGTTATGCTCTGGGTTTAGTTTTCGGATTTAAATTCACTCTTTATTGCACTTGTTGAATAAAACAAACTACTTACGTCTTGTTACGACTTGTTGAATATTATTGTATTTAATTTTCTTTATATATATGTTAGTCTGTAAGGTATCTATCAATAGGCCAGGAAGCCTGAAAATAAACGATTTATTATTATTATTATTTTTGGTTTATAATCTACTATCTATTTATATTCGAGTTATGTTCAATTTAATGACGATCAATTTGTTAAAAAAACACCAATAATCACAATATTTTCCGAAAAATATACATATGACTCTCACTTTCACCTTCATTATTTTTAATTTTTTTGTGGGGTTTATTTCTACCGGTCACTTCACTTGAATCGGTTACTTAACAGAACAATACAAAACTATTTAAAAGTTAAGAAATTTTTTGTACGTAAAGTAACTGGTTGTAAATTTTAACTTTTTATTTTTTTAGAAATTGTAACAGATATTTAAGAAATTTAAATAATATAAAACGTAGTGTATTGGTATATTTCTATCACTTCACTAAAATGAAGTAAGCAACACAGTCGAATCAAATTAAATCATTTCTTCTCATCCTTAAAAATTAATGCAACAGGTATATATCACTATAATTTTTAGCTCTACCACCGTTAGAACTATGCCTGAAGCAATACTTAGTTGAGTCAACACAGCACTTTGAATGGTCTCCATCATCACTTTAATCAAGCCAATTGCAGTTTATGACACTTTGTATGCACTGATTCACATATATTGCAAATTGCTCATTGTTCTGATTATGATTATTACTCACGCTATAACTAATATTTCTAGGTCGTTCTTTGCATCTGCTGTTCATATTCAAAATTCTATTTTCTTTTATAGTCAATTCACATACATTTATAAAAACTTAAATATAAACTAAACAAAAAAAAAATATACCCTCTAAGATCAAAATTCTCATACTTAAGAAGCTTTTATGTATCTTTTTAGTTTTTTTCACTTGTTATTCTATCAATTTTGTTGCATTATTATTCTTTTTTATTTTAATTAAACCAATAGCATCGTAAAATTTTACATTGGAATCCTAGTGATTTTATTTGTAGCGTTCTGGTCTGCAATATTTTTATATGTTTTGTATACTATTAAATAAGCGTGATACTATATATTTTTTTATATCGTAACTGTCCTTCTCATTAAAAAAATCAAAGTATGAAAGCAAAATCGGTATATGTTACTCCTGTGCGCTTAAACGGATGAACAATTTTGACGAATCTTTCAGTAATGAATCTTCAACATCAAAACAACATACAGGCTTTAAATTAAATTTAAGACTAATGAGTAGTGGCGATTGAGTAGTAACGGCCCCGACTTTCAAGTTGTATGTTGCTGGTTCAAACCCAGCCAGGCACATTACTTTGTGTAATTGATTTCATCACCACTGCTCTCAAAACGGTGAAGGAAAACATTGTGATGAAAAAATATGTGATATTCACCAACCCGCACTGGGCCCGCGTGGCGGATTACAGCTTATTCCTTTTCCGAGAGAGGACGCCTAGCAATTAGCCTTTTTAATGTTCCTACTACATTAAAAAGGCTAATTATTTATGCTATGAAAGTACTAATTCTATGTGCGCAGAGCCGGTGACAGAATCTAGTGGTTCCATTATGTCTCTTGCCATCAATCAATCTTACCAGTCTATCCTTACTCACTTCCTTTGTGGACACTCAACATTCTTCGTCATGCGTGTTATTAGTTTGGCCTTTTGCATGGTTCTTCCTTCCTTATCTCTCCAACATGCCCTTTTCAATATCATCACTCAATATCCTGTTGAATTATTCAAATCTCTGTAAACGATTCATATTTTCTTCCAATACGTTGAGTCTAGTTGTCTGGTCTTATTATATTTAATTTTGATCACGATTAAATTGATCGATATCTATTGAAATGTTTCATTTTGATCTGTTGATAGGGAGTAGGTTGTTGAACTCAATCTCTTCAATATTTATAGGTCAATGACAATTTTTTTTTAACGGATATGGTTTTTATGTTTAAGAAATTTGTAGGTTGTTGAACTTAATATTGAGGTAGGACAGTAACTAAATTTTTTGAACTTTTTTACAGATATGGTTTTTATGAAATGTCTTCTTACTTTTTTCACTATCAACTTGAACACTGCACTTATTTCCCACTTTTACAAACCAAAAGTTTCCTGTCTCTCAAGACTTGATATGGAGCTATCACACAGAACTATTTCACGAAATCTTTTTCCTGGTCGTGCATATTTAATATTTAATCAGGTCTACCACCAAGAGGTAAGAACTGTGCGCGCCGGGATCGCGCCGGGATCGGCCGTACAATTGAATTAGTTCTACTCAGACACTCTTAATGGAACACTAGCAGGATTGGTACAGTTGACTAGACAAGTTGTTGAACAAAATATAGTGGCATATATAAAGGTTATTTAAATTTTATATTTTTTTTCCAGTCGATGCGGAGGCCGTTTTTTGACGCCATATTTGAGTAGGAAGTAGCCTTTAGTGTATATAGTTAGGTTAAGCATAAATATTTTTTTATGTAATATTTAAGTTTATTATGTACTAGCTTTTACCCGTGGCTTCACCCGCGTTTATTCGCGTTTACTCTTTCTCCCCCTTTTCTCACTTTTTTTAAAAATCAGTCTATATCCGTCTCCAGGGTCCCAACTATGAGCCATGGGTAGCTCGCTGTCCGATCGTCTGGTAATGGACCGAGCCCAAGACGTCGATGGCGCGCACTGTTCCCGCGTGCCTCAATTAGTTGTCAGCAGCAGAAGGGGCCCAGCTGGGTCGATGCCTACTGGGGCCAGGGCTGTCCGAACGGAATGGGGTTTTTAGTCAGTAAGAGTCTGACACTATCTCCCGCTCCACCCAAGAGCGGGTTTTGTCATAAGATGATTTTCCCAATCGACAAAAAAAAGGGTCCCAACTATCTCTGTACCATAATTCATCAAAATAAGTTTTGCCATTTAGGCGTGAAGACGTAACAAACAAATAAACAAACTCACTTTCGCTTTTATAATATTAGTAAGGATATACAGCATGATATTTAATAGAGAACAGCCCTTTTAACCGGTAATACGATACTAAAAAAATATATATGTAATATGTTAGATGATACCGGAGTAAATAACACACAAATTTTTGATTTATCTAAAACAGAAATTGTTTAATATTATTAAAACGAATTAACAGAGATCAAATATTTACCTACCCATTGTAAATATGATCTACTAACCTAAAACAGAAAAATCGACCATTAAATGTTTTTACTCCCAATATATTCTAGATCGACACTGTATTACTGTTTAGTTAAACTAGCTGCAGTTTACTTCTGTTCCAAATATTAATCTTAGATAAATAATGAAAAATAATCACTTTACAAGTAGATTAAGTTCTCTATCTGACGTACTGTCATGTCATGGCGCTGTCATTGATATTTATTAGGCAGTGTTCATATACTCGGATGTTGAGCTACGTACACAACATGCAGTATATAAAGCTTACATCTATACTTATAATAAATCTGTAGAGAGGTCAATTCTGTACATGAAATATATTTCCAAAATAACTATCAGGGGGTGATTAGTGATCGATGCTGATGCCAAAAATGCAAACAGTAAATTTTTTGTCTGTCTGTCTGTCTGTCTGTCTGTCTGTCTGTCTGTCTGTCTGTCTGTCTGTCTGTATGTTCTTTATGGAAACAAAAACTACTTGATGGATTTTAACGAAAGTTGGTACAATCATTCTTCATGCTCCTGGGCAGGTTATAGTATACTTTTCATCACGCTACGATCAATAGGAGCAGAGCAGTGAAGGGAAATGTTGGGGAAACGGGAGAAATTACTCAATTTTTTAAGCTTCCGTCGCGTTTGCAGCCTTTATGGTTAAAGCTACACAGAAATCATGAACAACAGAAATGTTCTCCTTAAAATTATATAAAAAATATCCCACGACAGCATGTGTCTATCTTTTATGGTTGACTCACAATAACACGTGTAACTCCCGATAGCTTAGCAGTTCGGAGCTTTCTGTTTATTTTTGTCTACTCTTACGTTTATAACACTTTCACTCATCCCTAATTAAAGAAAGTTAACAATATTATCTATTCAATAAATAAAGAATCATATAAATCGGTATAGAAACACCAAAGTTATACATGAAATACACTAATAAGCCATCGCGCGTGAATAGTTGAATACTGAATCATGCTATAAGGATTATTTTTGTGTAACGGTCGCCGCGTTCGACGCGGCTCGCGGCGGTTGTTGATGCAAATAGACGTTCAGAGTGTTCGACCTTATTAACAGACAATAATTGATTTTAACAAACCGTGCTTATCAGTGCGATTTTTAGTCTACTCTTACGTTTAATAATTTATTTTTAGATTTCTTTGGTTGTTATTTTATAAAATAGGTACTATTAGTTATTTTGGTAGTGTTTAAATATTTCTTAGTATTAGCTTAATTATAAATTAAACTTTTTTTAAAATTTTATTAGCTGTAGTTTTAAATAGGTAAGTACCTAGGTATCAAATAGGTTATTTAATTCTATTAGACGTAGTTTAGGTACCTACTTATACGTATAATAAATCTGTAGAAGTAAAAATTCTGTACATCTATACTAATATTATAAAGAGGTAAAATTTGTAAGTTTGTAAGTTTGTATGTAGGGGGTAATCTCTGGAACTAATAATCCAATTCTAAATTTTTTTTTACTGGCAGAAAGCTACATTATTCCTGAGTGCTATAGGCTATAAATTGTTTCTATAGCATGTATATTAACCGAGCTATCACAACTTTTGTCTAGCAAGTCGGAAAAAAATACCTCATAAAATAGAATTATTTGCGTGCGCTGCCTAAACGGTTGCTTAAAATTAAAAACAATGTATGGCTACCTGGTTCGTCTTAATTATTTCTACAAAAAAGTCCGCGGTACCATATCTCTATCTTTTATATTTCATCTTTTATACTTCTTTTATTGTATTAAAAATATTTTTTTTCGGCATACTTACGTTTGGTTGATTATTTGAGCAACAAAATATTAATTCTTATGACAATAAATTATTTCAGTATCACAAGAACATTATATAGATAAGATTTGCCATTTACAGCATAGCAATTGGTCATACAGTTTCGAAGATAATATAAAATTACTAAAACGCAAAATGCCCCTAGCGTAACTTTCATTGTGCAGACGTTTTACCTATTTTTTTTTTATGGTGGGCAAAAATCATCTTATGACAACCCCCGCCCTGGGGTGGAGCGAGAGATAGTGTCAGACACTTACTGACTAAAAACCCACCCCGTTCCTTCTAGCCTTCAAACCAGGGCACGAGTTCCCTTTCGGATAACCCTGGACCCGGTAGGCTTCGACCCAGCTGGGCCTCTGCTGTTGCTGACAACTTCTTGAGGCGCGCGGGAACAGTGCGCGCCGTTGACGTCTTGGGCTCGGTCCATTACCGGACGATCGGAGAGCAAGCTACCCATGGCTCGCCGTCCGCGAGCCCGCGTCTACGGTGGCCGGAAATCGGGATCGGAATCCCGGCGGCGGCGGCGGGGGCGCCGTTGCCTGATGCGGTCTGCCTCCGCCTTTGCTAGCATTACTGCTTCGCAGAAGGAGGCGACCGCCTGCCATTCCTCCTCGCTAAGGACCATGGCCTCAACCAGAGCCCGCCGCGAGAGGTGTCCGCCGCCGATCGCCCCCACGAGGGCACGGCGATGCTCTGCCCAGGCAGGGCACACCTCGACTGTGTGCTCCACCGACCACCGTGTCCTCCGGGCGTTCCGCACAGTGGCGACACTCGGGCGTCTCTTCCGCTTTAATTCGGTGCAGGAACCTCCCGAACTTGCCATGTTTTCTGAATCGCGGTGTTAAGACTTTCTGTGGATTGATCACCCTCACGAATTATTATGCCCACGTTGTCGTTAGTTGAAGTTCTTCTGTCAGTTGCTTATTGGTTTCGGTTGTTTCGTTCGTATGGTTGTTGTTGTTGATAGATACCTCATAATCGAAAATATCGTAATTTCGTTGTACGTTTTTGTATGTTCGTAGTTTCGTACTTCGTTCTATCGTAATAATCGATACGAGTTATTCGATATTACGATTGTTTTGTTTTGTAAAGGCGGACGGTGTTCGAGTCGCTCTCCTTTTGTTCATAATTGTTTTCAAGTCTGTGCGTAGTTTGTTGAGAGCATGTCTAAAAGGAAATCTCAACTGTCCCGGCAGACATCACAGACAAGAGCCGCTCGAGTACGCCTTACGGAAGAATCTGCCCCTGAAAATGAGCAGCGCCTCTCGAGAAATAGAGAATATATTTCGCAAGCACGCGCTAGAGAATCTAGCTCCGAGCGCTCACAGCGCCTCGCTAGCCTTTAACCAAAATGTGAGGACATCGCGGGCCCGTGCTCGAGGAACTAGCGCTGAACGTGCGCACCGTCTATCTGAGTTAAGGCAGCATGTCTCTGAGACAAGGGATAGGGAGACTAGCGCTAAACGCTCGCGGCGGCTTGGTAGGCAAAATGTCATAACATCGCAGGCCCGTGCTCGGGAATCTAGCGCTGAACGTGCGCAGCGTCTATCTCATTTAAGGCAGCATGTCTCTGAGACAAGGGATAGGGAGACTAGCGCTGAGCGCTCGCAGCGGCTCGCTAGGCAAAATGCCATAACATCACAGGCCCGTGCTCAGGAATCTAGCGCTGAACGTGCGCATCGTCTAATCGAGTGTAATCTTATTTTAAAACAAGAAATTTTCCGCGGACGAAGTCGCGGGCAGAAGCTAGTATATATTAAAGTTATTATGAAAATAAAATGAATAAAGGTCCTAATGTTGAAATTGACTTCTCAATTTGTAAACTACTGAACTGAATAATTTGATTAAAGGTATTGAATAAACTAACTAGAACGCCAAGCAATGACATAAGCTACTTTTTATTTGGCTTCGACTTCGACTTTGCGTCCGACATTCATAGCGACTTCGTTAGTAAAATTTTTTTATGATTGATATTTTAAAGGTCTGCTGTCTGTTTGTTTTTTGGTGCAAAAATCATCCGACGATATCCCCCGCTTTTGGGCGGAGCGGGAAATAATGTTAGATTTTTACTGACTAAAAACCTACTCTTGTTTTTTCGTTGCTTTTCGTACGGGGGCCGAACTTTCCTTTCAGAAACGAATCCTTGGCCTCAGTTGGCTTCGACCCTGCTAGGCCCCCACGGTTTGCTGACAACGCCAACGCCACGGTAATAATATCATACAGTATTCTAACTTCATACAAACGGACGAAACGCGAGCTATACCTACGCGTCTCGGTTGTAGCATGGTCTCGGCATGTAGACAGTCGCGGCCGTCGCAACTGTGCCGCACTGACGAACGGACACGACGTTTTTTTTTTTAACGATTTTCGCGCGATAGTTGTTAGTTTGTATAATTCAAAGTAAAAACGTGATATTTTATTATTAATAATAGTGGTTTATTGTACTATGTGTATGAATAATACTAGAAAAAGCATTTTATTTAAATCTACCAATCAAAAAACTACACGCGAAGTGTTCAATAAATTCTTATTGAACACTTCCTATTCAATCCACAAAGTATTTTGTTTATAAAAAGTAAGTATATTTACAATCACAAAAATAAATGGAAACAAACTAGGCAAATGTAATTAGAATGCTGGAGGCGGGCAGCCCTATCGCATGTTTACGTACCGCGCGGCTGTAGGCATTTATTTCTAAGATACGGCCGAGTTACAATACTGTATGATATTATTACCGTGCCAACGCCTTGAAGCGCGCGAGGAACGATACGCACCGTCAACGCGGATGTCTTGAACTCGGTCTACACGATTACCGGAAGATTGGACGGCGAGCTACCCATTGCTCGCCGTCCAAAAGCCCGCTCCAACTGTAAATCGTCCTTGGTTCTATTTTTAGAGTTTCGTTTAGCACTTAGTCCACGATAGATATTGTACGAGTTCTTTGATTCTATTCAACTAAATAAATAACATCATAAAATTCCCATTTCTTATCCCTATCCGTAGTTTATTGTTGTTTCTATTTCATGTTTTTTCAATTTCTTATTTTTTTTTATCATATTTTATTTTTTAATTAAACTATAGAATGTAAATTAGTCATCAGATAGTATATCAGTATATCAGATTAATTTCTTTTCCGTAAACGGGACCGTAGGGGACCCGGATGTAATTCAATGGCGTTAAAATTTACATATTTAATTACGTTGAAAGAGACAAAATTAGTTGCGTAGCGTGAAAAATATATTTACACAGATAGGTGGAGCTCCTTACTGCGCTGGTAAAATTTACCATTATGTTCAAATCAAATCATCGTTATTGTGGAACATAGGTAATTACACAGGTACATAATACAGATGGTGTTAATGAAATATTTTACGAACAGCTATGTCCTATGTTATAAGTACTTAAACTGTAGCACCCACCCAAGATGACGACGGCGCGCACTGTTCCCGCGCGCCTCAAGGAGTTGTCAGCAACAGGAGGGCCCCAGCTAGGTCGAAGCCTACTGGGGCCAGGGTTATCCGAAAGGAAGCTCGAGCCCTGGTTTGAAGGCTAGAAGGAACGAGGTGGGTTTTTAGTCAGTAAGAGTCTGACACTATCTGCCGCTCCACCCAAGGGCGGGAGCTGTCATATGATGACTTTTGCCCAGAGTAAAAAAAAAAACACCCACCCATACGAACAAAATATTTTGGGATCTTCTTCATTTTGCTTAGAAGTGGAATTCTCTGACAGATTCAATTTTAGTGGAAAGGTTAGGTATTTTTAGGCAAGCGGGTTTTATGGTCTCTTATCTTTAGGTAAGATAGAGGTACAAAGTAAGAGAAAACGTACTTCACCTACACACATAGTCTCTATCTCAATCTATCAATTTATCTACAGTATAACACTTACTTAGTTTTTTGTAGTAGTCTGGCCTACATGATCATAGAACATGTGGCAATCACGTGACGACTCAGATCCTATGCCGAGATGTCAGCGTTTGCACTGATTGCCATGATAAAAGTTCTGATATTGATCGTTGTTCGTTTTTTGTTTTTGTTTTTTAGTATATGCAATTTATATTTATGAATTAAATAGTTAATATTCAATTAGTTAGGAACCAGAACAGACACGTGACAGGACCAAAAAAAAGATGGTGGAAATAGACTAAAGGGACAAAATTGGATTAAAGGAAAGGAGGTCTTTGCCATGCAGTTGGATAATGCGGATTACGCCATAAAACATCAACGTTGGTTATGCCTTTATAGTTACAAAGCATCATCATCCTTCTACAGTGTCCCACTCATCGTACTGACTTTCTTCACTATTCCTTCTTTATTCAAGCTATTTCTTTGTGGAATGCGCTTCCCCAGGAGATCAGGATGGCAACAAGCCGATTAACATTCAAAACCAAAGTTCGCGAGTTAATTCGTAAAAAGTTGGCAGTAGTATCATCACACCGTTAATGTTTTCCTATTGTCGATTTGGACCCATTGTCTGACCATTTTAGTGTATGTATGTAGTGTATTAATTTAATTATATATTGTATAATTGTATTATATTTATTCTTTAGTTTATTGATATATCTATTCAATGGTCCATTAGTATAATTATTCTTATAATTGCCTTTTTCGCACTCTTTTATTACACCTACCACTACCTTTCTCTGCATCACCCAAAGGTCAACTGGAAGAAAATGCCTAAGGCTTAACTGTTTTGAACAGACTAAATAAACTAACTAAACAGACTAATACTTTGGAACAGTAGGTATTTATAATAGTCGGCCTTATAATGTTTCCACTGCTGGGACTCAGGCCTCTTCTCTATGAGAGGGAATGGGCCGTAATCCACCACCACGCTATTCTAGGACACGTCAGTTTCCTCGCGATGTTTTACTTCACCGTTTTGAGAGCAGTGGTGACGAAATAAATTACACAAAGTAATGCGCCTGGCTGGGTTCGAACCCGCGACCTACAAATCGTAACTCGGGGCTGTTACCACTCGGCCACCACTGCTCTAGTTTGGAACAGTAAACTACGTAAATTCTAATTAAACGCTATGTTGTTTTATTTCTTCTATCTTGTTACCTGTGAAAGGTGTTAAAACGATAGTTTCTTGTGAATAAAAAAATAATTAAACGCGGAAAGTAAGCAAATTAAGAGCTTAGTGAAGGAAAGGAAAAACCTTGGTAATTTTCTGTTACATATTTTTATTAACTCGCGAGCGTCGGTGTGACGTTGTCGTGTTTTTTTTTGCTTTTATGATTTTTTTTTTTCGATGGGCAAAATCATCTTGTGACAAAACCCGCTCTTGGGTGGAGCGAGAGATAGTGTCAGACTCTTACTGACTAAAAACTCCGCGCCGTTCCTTCTATCCTTCATACCGGGGCACGAGCTCCCTTTCGGACAACCCTGTCCCCAGTAGGCTTCGACCCAGCTGGGCCCCTCCTGCTGCTGACAACTCCTTGAGGCGCGCTGGAACAGTGCGCGCCGTCGACGTCTTGGGCTCGGTCCATTACCGGGCGATCGGACAGCGAGCTACCCATGGCTCGCCGTCCGCGAGCCCGCGTCAACGGTTGCTTTTATGATGAGAAACGTGTTCGGGATTTAGTTTTGCATAACAAATAAGTTCGTTGAAGTTAAATGTTGTGTTAGTTGTGTTTATTTTGTTACTTCTGTCGGTGAATGGTTAATCTCCGATTTACTGAAGATACTTTTTTATTCTCACTTTTTAAAGTTAATTACGAGTATCTTTCATATAACTATATTTCGGTTCATTTTTTAACGATAATATTCCACAACTATCACACAACGCTGTCTAGTCCCAAGCTAAGCAGAGCTTGTGTTATAGGTACTAGACAACTGATAAACATACTTAATTTCTAAATACATACATATTATAGATAAATTACACCCAGATGAACAAATGATCATGCTCATCACATAAACATTTGTCCTGGGTGGGAATCGAACCCACAACCTCCGATATAGCAGTCAGGGCCACTAACCACTAGACCAACTGTCAGGCCAGTCTCTGTTATTTTATCTTTAGTCTGTGTTCCGTGGGTGTGTCCGTGGCATTGCCAAGCCCTATCTGTCAGAATATCAGCTCTGCAAGGTTTGTGTTTAATAACATATACTGAGAAAAGCACCTTTTGGGTCTCGCTCAGGTTTAGTTTTTTATGTTGTTTTTTTTTTATTATTTTAAGTTATTAGATAGTAATTAGTTAACATTTTTTGTTAATCCAGTGCGAGTTCAATTAATGTGTTTATCTTTCTTTCGTTGTGCTATGGCGGTAAACTTAGTTTTCAAACCTTACCTCCTTGGAAAGTGTCACAGCAATCGTTGTATGTCCCAGTGATTTCTTGGGTGGTTTTTATCTTTGTACACACAGAGTCAGCCCACCTTGTAGGAGGCCTTCCAACGCTACGGCCGATGACCTGGTAAGGGTTGCGGGAATCCGATGGATGCGAGATGCACAGGACCGTTCATTGTGGCGGCACTTGGGGGAGGCCTATGTCCAACAGTGAACGTTTTTCGGTTGAAATGATGATGATGATACACAGAGTCACTTTCTTGCGTCGGTCTGTGTATTTGCTAACTCCTACTAAACTTTGTGATGAATTTCACAAAAATCCCCTCGCGCGCGGGGATGTATTATTATTACGTAATTTCGCGTTTTTAAGTAAACTCAACCCAAGATCAACATTTTCGGCCGATTAAACTTCGCACACGCGTGTACTTACATAGCGTTCCTGACCTATTAGACCGCTTTGAAGACCCAGGCAAGCTGGATGGAGCTTCCTTTGGAGATGCCTATTTTAAGCTCATTATACGACAAACGAATAGCCCATTGTGTGTAACACAGATTACCTAGTTACAGAAAATTAGCAGAGAGAGAAAAAAAAGAAAACTCGTGTTACATACAGTACGAGATTACCCCCTACAAACCAAAAAAACATTTGGAGGTATGCGGAACAGAGAGTGAATTCCCGCAAACCTCCATTGAAAAGGGAGGATCCTCCGATCAGACAGGTGTTATAGTCTGGTGGGCTACTGCCCGATAGATGATTTCGGGCTGTTCTATTATGTTCTCATCGCGCGGAGAACTTTGATTGCGCGATGTAGGATTTCGTATTTCGTAGTTCTTATGTGGCGTCATAGATGTCGCTACAAACATAAAAACAAAACTTACCTATTTATAATTTCAGTGTAGTTTTACACCCGTGCAAAGCAAGGCGGAGCACCACTTTTCTATACACAGGATTATTTTCAAGTTTCTTTGCTCGCAATTTTTCGTGTGCTAAACCAATGTACTATCTATATCTATATATATAAAAATGACCCCCGTTTTCCGTTGTCACGACTTGGCATGAAAACGGCTTGACTGATTTGGCTGTTTTTTTTTTGTTGTGATTGTTATTGTGAGGAGAAGGTAAGTATGGAAAAAAAGTTAGGGTAGTGTAGGGTAGAGTAGGGTAGAGTAGGGTAGAGTAGGGTAGAGTAGGGTAGAGTAGGGTAGAGTAGGGTAGAGTAGGGTAGAGTAGGGTAGAGTAGGGTAGAGTAGGGTAGAGTAGGGTAGAGTAGGGTAGAGTAGGGTAGAGTAGGGTAGAGTAGGGTAGAGTAGAGTAGAGTAGGGTAGAGTTGGGTATAGTAGGGTGGAGTAGGGAAGAGCGGGAGCGAAGCCGCGCGGGCAAAGCTAGTAGTAAATAAAAATCGCTGCTATCTTAATGATCCTACAATACATTGTATCCATGTAGATAACAACCCCTTATGCAATAAATAGACAAAAAATTCTAAATCCGAGTAGCCGTTCGAGCGTGAAGAATTAACAAACATACACACACACTCACAGGCATTCACCTTTGTATTATTTTGAACTTGAAAATAAATCTGTACCCATCTAGCCACATCTAGTTGACTGCAATCTCAACTAATGGTAAGCAGTGATGCAATCGTTGATGATGAGGCGCACTGAACCTATTCAGTCTAGTCCTGAAGACACTAAAATTATAAACGGATGGGAAGATATTGGTAATGGACAGGGCACACTGCTCGCAGAACAGATGGCCGTTGGGGCCGAAAGGTTCTGGAGTGCCGACCGCGCATCGAAAGACACAGCGTTGGAAGGCCTCCTACAAGGTGGATCAATGACCTGGTGAAGGTTGCGGGCAACCGATGATGGATTGTTTATTGTGGCGACACTTTGGGAAGGCCTATGTCCAACAGTGGACGTATATCGGCTGAAATGATGATGATGACGACGGGAAGACTGCAGCGAGAAAATTGTTCCAGTCTTTCTATGCAAGAAAAACGCTTAGTCCGGACCGTAGTGTGTTAACAATGTTCTTTTTATTGTCTATCCATCCCTACATTCTTAAGACCTCTACTCGCCGTACGTTGGGTTTTCCGATGCTAGAAATTTTTTGCTCATCTTTTCTATTCTCTGTCAAATCCATCCAAAGGCTGTCTGTAATATCGCTTTTGGCGATAAGACCACCCATTGTTACACCCTATAAACTTTAAGCTCCTCCTGTATTTTTTTATGGTGTACAATAAAGTATACTACTAAGTAAAAAGTATTATCTCAAAATTTTATGGAAAATATTTTTTTTTTGCATTGATTTACCTAAACAACCTGTATTTTTTTATATTAAAAAAAGTAATTCGTTCATAATATAAAAAAATACAGGTTGGTTATATTGCTATATTAACAAATGTGGTAGTATTAATTAATTAACGTGGAAGTATCTCTGTTAATTTCGTATGTCTTCATGCCTAAACCGCTGAACCAGTCTTATTATATTATAATTAGCCCATGTTGTCCCACTGCTGGGCAAAGGCCTCCCTCCACTCTTTCCAACGATCACGGTTCCTCGCCTCCTCATTCCAATTCTTAAAGAAGCCATCCAGGTCGTCCCGCCATCTCCTTCGTGGTCTGCCTCGGCCCCGCGTTGCTGTGTCTGGGCACCAATCCTGCGTTTTACGCGCCTACAGCTCGTTGGACATGCGGCAGACATGCCCTGCCCAGTCCCATTTAAGTTGGGCAGCCTTTTGAGCCACATCAACGATTTGCGTTTTGGAGCGCAGTGTTGTGTTTCGAACGTGATCTGTTAATTTAACACATAAAATGCTGCGCTCCATTGCACGCTGGCAAACCTTGAGTTTGGACTTTTGGATGTTAGTCAAAGA
Organism: Mythimna lalbum; assembly: GCA_949319445.1. NCBI lineage: Eukaryota > Metazoa > Arthropoda > Insecta > Lepidoptera > Noctuidae > Mythimna > Mythimna lalbum. The sequence goes on from OX439355.1 coordinate 21,101,640, forward strand.
CCAAGTCTGTGCACCATAGGTCAGAATGGGGAAAATACACATGTCCATCAGCTTACGCTTCAGAGACAAGGGCAAAGTGCCCTTAAATAGTTCCAGAATAGAATAGAACCAGTCTTAATAGAACCAGTCCAGAATAGAATAGATTAGAACCAGTCTTATTGGAATTTAACTGAAAATACAGTCTAGGAATTAAGATACTTTTTATCAACATACCATGCCGGTGAAGTCACAAGCGAGAAGCTTTTTTTCTGTATACGTCACAAAGATGGCGGCTATCGTTCTTTAGAAAATCCTTTTTAGTAAAACTCACTTTCATTGACTTATCGCTTTTTGCCCTTTAGGCTATGCTGGGATTTTCTTCCCATGATCGCATCAGGCATGAAGATATCCACTGGAGAACCAAGTGAGCTGACGTAGCCGGAAGACTCGCTAAACTTGAGTGGCAGTGGGCAGGGCACATTGTCTGCAGAACTGATGGTAGATAGGGCCGTAAGTTTCTGAAGTGGGATGGTGCTCCGGAAGACGTATTGGAAGGCCTCCCACAAGGTGGACCGATGACCTGGTGAGGATTGCGAGAATCAGATGGATGCCAGACGCACAGGACCATTTGTAGTGGCGACATTTGGGAGCCTATGTCCAGGAGTGGACGTCTTTCAGCTGAATGATGATGATGACAGAGTCGATATAAATCTATCTATCTGTTGCTTCCAGTCTGTCTCAAAATCACTCAGACGAAACCCATTAACATTCCATATTGACACATGAAGATTGATATTAAAGCAGTAGTAGTTTAATAAAAAATACTTTTTCTTTTCCAGCAAATAAGTAATTCTCTCCGTTGCGAAATTAAATTCCTCGTTGAGTAAATATTTTGTGTGCGAGCATACGAACGATCGGGCGAGTCTTGCATGATTTAGGATACTTTATTGAAAATGTTTTACGGCCAAATAACTCGTGGACCAACATCCTCGTATGTTTCGAAATTGCAATCGCTTTGTCGTTTACATGAGCAGCTGATCTTTTATTATATGTAATTCCTGGATGGTTTTGACTGTTTTTTTTTGAAGTTGGAAATCGTGCAATGTTTTCTCGTGTTCTAAGGTGAAGCGAGAGGACGTCTCAGACTTATACTGACAAAATCATACCTTTTCTATCAGTTGACCTTTCCGTTACAGGACTTCTGTACCTTGTTCAAAAAATTTCGTGAGTTTTCCTATGAATTTTAAATTCCTCCATAGTGTCGAAATGTACTTTTTTTTGCCACATAAACCAAAGTATCTTGTTTTCGTTAACTTACAAGTTTGATTTTTATACAGCTTCAAGAATCCGCAGATTTTAAAGTATAGCTTTAATTTCAATTCGATACCTTTACGCGTTCCCAAAATAAAGAGTCTTGACAGACAGACAAACAGACAGACGGAAGGACGGATAACAAAGTGGTCCTATAAGAATCCGTTTTTTCCTTTTAAGATACAGAACCTTAAAAAAAGGTAACTTTTGTAGTCGTAACACCTCTGTACACAAGTGTACAAACAATTGAGCTAGTATCTTCTCTGATTGAGCTTGTCTCGCACCGGCAGATATTGACGAATGATACTTTCATTACTGGATACTACTTCCTGGCTGTGACGTCACAAGTCGTGGTCCATTTATTTGTGTTAAGATGGTCAATGAAATGTTATTCAATCATGATGGCCTTGCTTACGGGTGTCGATTGACGGTTGATAGAGTTTTATTGTAAGTATTATAATGTGCAACATGAATAAATGGACCAGTACCAGTGAATTGTTGACTATAACTTATTATTGACATTGTATTATTGACTATAACTTATTATTGACATTGTATTATTGATTAATTATTAACTTATTTTTGACATTGGTTTACCACTGAATGAATTTACAAATTGCATGATTTATGTTTTTTATTGTCTAAGTTATTTATTTGAAAATAAGTTAAAATTTTTGTTTTTTAATTATTTCATAATTAATTCGACTATAAACAATTTTGCATGCCTCACGGTGGAATGTATTGGATCCTTCTATTATTTTTTACCTACATTCATAGCAAATAAATTCTTTCATTTCATTTCATTATCTTTTTAGGGTTTCGTAGCCAAATGACAAAAAACAGAACCCTTATAGATTCATCATGTCTGTCTGTCTGTCCATCACGACGTATGTCACAGCCACTTTTTTTTTTAAACTATAAGAACTGTATTGTTGAAACTTGGTAAGTAGATGTATTCTGTGAATGTGTAATTGTTCTGTGAATGTGGATTTTCATACAAAAACAGAAAAAAAAAATTGGTGTTCCCCATTCTTAGAACTGAAACTCAAAAAAGCTTTTTTCATTAAACCCATACGTGTGGATATTGAGGTTTATAATACCATACCCATATATTGAGGTTTCTAATATAATTATTTTCTTAACTGAACATTTTGCGCGAGAGACACTTCCAAAGTGGTAAATTTCTCCCCCCCTGTAACTTCTAAAATAAAAGAATGATAAAACTGAGAAAAATTTTTCGTGAACGAAGTCATGGGCAAAGACCTAATATAGGTAGTACCTATAGAAGCTCCACAATCAGCACGTTCGCCTGCACCAGTTCACAATCCAAGCTCATTAACTCAATCTATCGGATTAGTGTTCAAATGCTAATTAATTTTGGTGAATCGCGGGACCACGATTAATTAGCTAATTATTTTGCGAGGTATTTTATGGTCGCTTTGATGAAAACGGGAATGTTTTGTGGCTTTGTTTAGTGTATGAAACTTCATTTGCTAAAATTGTTTCATCATCATGATCTATTCCATTTGAATACCAACAACTGGTATTTGTTTAGACCCATATTTAAAAAACGTCCTAAGATAAAAGGTGGTACAGTCAATAAAAATATTTAGTATGCAATGATAAGACCTATTATTGTAAAAAAAAAACAGTAACGCCAGTCTGAAAAAAAAATACGTAGAAATATAAGATAACCAATTTATTTTGATTAATTTTGACAGAGCTGACTGTACTAAATTCAAGTTGTCGGTATTCGTTCGGAATGGAAAATAAATATGATTTCTTAAAAATAAAAGTGGACTTTCTGGTATTCATTATCATCACATCAGCCGAAAAAAGTCCACTATTGGACATAGGCCTCCCCCAAGCGTCGCCACAACGACCGGTCTTGGAACGAAAGGTCCTGGAGTGGCGAAACCGGACACCGGAAGACGCAGCGTTGGAAGGCCTCCAACAAGGTGGACCAACGACCTGGTCAGGGTCACAAGAATTCGATGGATGCGTGACGCATAGGATCTGGTATAAAAACGGAATAAATCATCATTATTATCATCATTTCAGCCAAAACACGTCGATTGCTGCCAAGTATCGTTGCTACAGTCCTATGTCTCGCATCCATCAAATTCTCGCGACCCTCACCAAGTTATCCTATCTACCTTGTGGGAGGCCTTCCAACGCCGCATCTTCAGGTACGAGGTCGCTACTCCAGAAACGTTAGGCGTTTCATAGATAATGTCTCTTATGTATTATCTTTTTTTGTTGTTTTGTGTGTACATAAATAGTAAAATAAATAAATAATGTGTTTTGCGAGCAATGTGCCCTGTCCACTGCCGCTTAAGTTCAGCGATTGATATGCAAATTATTTGAAATGATTTGATTCCGCCAGGCCTCTATCATCAAACCACTAGACATACGATATTGCACCACCGGTAAATGGGAGACATCTCAACTATATGCACAAAACGATTCTCTGCCGTAGTCTGTGTTTTCTGATAGCTACAACTTAGGTGTCTTTAAGTTAAGAGTTAATAGCCAACTTCTAGGCGAGTGTGCTCTGTCGTCGACTACATATTCGTTTATCATCAGGTGAGATAGTGGTCAAGTGATAGCCATTAACAATTTATGATAAGAGCCCTACGCCGCGCTAATCTGTGGCACAGCCACTAAGTTCATCTCAACTCGCACGCGCGATGAAACGGCCCTTAAGCTACAGCCACCGGGATCCCGATTCCGATTTCGGGCCACGGTAGGGGCCCAGCAGGACCGAAGCTTACTGGGACCATGGGTTCGCTTCTGAAAAGGAAAACCTGGTCCTGGAATGCAAGGCAACAAAGTGATTTCCCAGCTAAAAAAACCTATAGCAGATAAAAAAAAATCAAAAGCAAAGAAATTGCATTGACAACGCAGAAAGTGATAAAGCATGCAATCCAACAGCTATCCATTACTCAATGTTTTTATTCCTACCCGTTATTGGCAAGATCTACCAAAGGTTATTGGAAAATATTGTAGGAGAATCAAAGGTATTCAATTACTTGTCGGTAATAAGTAGGAAATATTGCCCCGGATCGAGTAGTCAGGTTTCAGCGTTTGATTTTTGATCTAGTTATTGAAAGGGGAATAGATTGTCAAATGAATAGGCACCTCGGTGCTTTTTCCTTGATTTTTTCAGCTTTAGAGAAGGCATGAGGGCGTGTCAGATTTTTATTGGTTAAAACCATACCTGTGTTCCCTCAGTTATCTTTGGTTTTAAGGAACACGGGTAACCTTTTCAGAAGTTCATCCACGGTCCGCCCTAGTAGCCATCGACCCTGCTGGGCCCCCACGGCCTTGCTGACATCTCTTTGAAGCGCGCGTGGTACAATCCACGCCATCGACGACACGGGTTCGGTCTGAACCAAGCTCCCCATTGCTCGTCGTCCGTAAGCCTGTGCCTACGGTAGCTGGATCAAGGTCGGGGTCTCGGCAGCTAGGGCATGAAGATGTCTGTTCCCTTATGAAGAAGGAGGAAACTGCTATTCTTAACTCCAGACCATAGCCTGAACCAGGGCCCAGCACGAGAAGTTACCGTCTGATTCCGATGCAGCAACCTTCCGAACTTACCATGTCTGTTGATTACCTGCGTCGCGGAAGGTGAAGACGCCGTGACGCCTCTCAGTGGCTATAGAGGTGTCACGGCCCTCAAAGAGCGGACTTACCGATAATTTTGACGTACCCAGTTGTGGGTCTCAAAACGGTGAAGGAAAACATCGTGAGGAAACCGGCATGTCCTAGAACCAAAAAATCGAAGACATGTGACATCCACCAACACGCACTGGGCCCGCGTGGTGGATTACGGCCCATACCCTCTCCTAGAGAAGAGGCCTGAGTCCCAGCTGTGAGAACATTAAAAAGGCTGATGATGGTGATGAATTGTGGGTGCTGTACGATTTTTTTTATATCTGGAATTTGCATAAAAGAATTTAGCAGGTAATTTTTATACTTTTGAATAGCTTTCCGAAACGACTATAATACCTACTCGTAGTCAGACTAAAAACACTTCAGACGATTTAGTAATTTCAGCATGACGTCAACTCAAGATAAACCTATTCAATTTCTCGTTTAACTGTAAACTTTTCATAACAATAGCGGGTATAGATATCGGTCGAGTGTTCAAGCCGACACTATCAAGTTATCGACTTGGGATTAATTTGATTATCGTCATGTCGTAATCCGATTTTAATTTCATTCCCCTTTCAGATAACAATGTAGAATGGAAAGATCGAGAAGGTTTAAGTAATATTTATTTAGAACTAGCTAATGCTGGTGACTTCGTCCGCAACAGAGATACAAAACCACTTAATGCCATTTGGTTACAATTATGAGATTTTTTTTTTAATACCCGGATTCCTATTTTTTTTTTTTAATTTTAATTAACATAAGCTACACTTTATAATATTAGATATCTTCCAGAGAAAGTCCTGTCAAAATCGGTCCGGCCGTTTCAGAGATTAATGGAAACAAATCAAATATTCTTTAATATGCATTTGCGGGAATCCGATGGATGCGAGACGCACAGGATCGATCATTGTGGCGACACTTAGGGGAGGCCTATGTCCAACAGTGGACGTCTGTCGGCTGAAATGATGATGCATTTGGCAACAAAAGTCACTACAAACAGACCGTTAAACTTTATTTTTATATGTATAGCTTCTTATATATTTTGTTACTTTGCTAACAGCTGCTTCAATAAAATTTTATTTTTACAGATGTAAAGCGAAGATATATTTTAAGGTCAAGGAAGAGGTTCAATGTTCGATCCAGACCGTCCCTTATTGTAATCCCCGCACAACGCCCCGAGTCGAGGTCCGTACTCCACGGGAGATGCCCTTAGCGTGTAGTCACTTAGTTTAAATAGTCAGCTAGACTGCAAATGAGGGCGCAGTGTGGAAAACTCAATCATGAGAATTTCGTTGGTGTGTCCATAAAGGGTACGTGAGCGCGGAAAGTGGCGCGGGCTGCACGACGTGGGACACGCGCGGACAACTCATGCCATAGCTCGTGCGTACAAGTAGCCGCGGTAAGTAAGCAGGCGGCGAGCGGCATCTGCCCCCCTAGCCAAGCTACAAACGTTTCGCTTGCGTCGAACGCTTCGAGTTGTTCGTGCCGCCAATTCTTTAGTTCTGACCACGTGACCGAGCGTTACGACGCGAGACGACGTTATTCCCGTATATTTGAAGCTTTCTACAAGCGTTAACTATTCACATTTGCAACTTGGCTAGGGGTACAGGTGTGCTATTCTCTAAAGAAAAAAACCCTTGAGCTCAGCACTAGCCACAGCGACGAAATCGGATTAACAACCCAATGCAACACATTTGGTTGTTAATTCTATGTACTGCACTCTCGACTCGTCTTTGCGGCCAGCGCTGCGCTCAAGGCTGTTTTCTTAGAGAATAGCACCGCTGCACGGGAGCGGGCATCTCATAATAGTTAGAGCTAGAGCTAGAGCTAGAGAGCATGCATTGTAATGATGACTCGATTGCGGACAGACACAAGGCGCGCATTCCCGCGCCGCTCCCCGCTCCGCGCTGCCAGTCTAGCTGAGCACTTAAGGTTTTAAAATCCTCATAAATAATGGGTCAAAGTTGTGTGTAACATGACATCCGTCCATGTGACATCCGTCCATGTGACACCCATCCATGTGACATCCGTCTATGTGACATCCGTCCATGTGACATCCGTCCATGTGACACCCATCCATGTGACATCCGTCTATGTGACATCCGTCCATGTGACATCCGTCCATGTGACATCCGTCCATGTGACATCCGTCTATGTGACATCCGTCCATGTGACATCTGTCCATGTGACATCCATCCATGTGACATCCGTCTTTGTGACATCCGTCCATGTGACATCCATCCATGTGACATGCGTCCATGTGACATGCGTCCATGTGACATCCGTCCATGTGACATCCGCACCTATCCGCACTGGGCCTGCTTGGAGGATTAAGGTCCAGTCCCTTTCCTGGAGCGACCTAAGCCCCAGCAGTGGAATGATTATAAGGCTGACAAAGCTTTATGCTAACCTATTGGGTTAAAATAAAACAGAAAACATGAAAATTCTTTGGAATTGGCTTGTCGAAATTCATTCGACTGATCATAAATTGGAATGTGGATATCGAATATGAATTTGAAAGGAAATATTAAATGAGTACGTCATACGGGAACGGAACCAATTTAACGGATCATTGAGGATCGGGTATTTTATATAGTAGCGATGGGCGATTCCGAGATGTTTTAACAATCGGAAGAATCGAAACATGAAATTGAATCGAGAGAATATTTATTGATGTTGTCAAGAAATCGTCAAAATAAACTATTGACTCGCCGTTCTACAAAATAATCGAGACGTTTTTCGATTGTTTCGAGTCAACGAATCAGTCACTCTCACGGTGAAACTCTAAAAGTCTAAACCATCGAGCAACAACTCGAGAATGAGCGTGCCAAGTCGCATAACAGACCGAGTCGCACTCGAGTTAAAGTCGAAGTAATCGAGTACCATCGAGATGTTCGACCAATCGAGTCAATCGAATAAAACCTCTCGCCACTGCGTATCGCTAATATAAAATATGTCGTTTCTAAATGGATCTAAAGGTCAAAGTATTTTAGAGTTAAGATTTCGCTTCGAACTTTGACCTAAAAATAGTCATAAATTGATATAACTGGAACTGTATTACAAATAATGAAGCCTTTAAAAGTTTATCTGTGAAAATAAAGTTCATCCAAATATATCGCGAAGATCAAAGTCAACTCAATCATTTATGATTGGCTGAGGGAATGTTTTGTATTCAAGCACATATTCTGATAAATATTGGTGAATGGAATACATTAAATTCAGAATAATAACGGACTTTATGTAAGTTTTTTTTTTGAAGAGGGTATCTAATATCTCGAGTATCCAATTATTACAGGGTAGAGCGAGAGGGCGTGTCAGACTTTTACTGACTAAAACTACACCTGTATCCTTCAGTTACCCTTTCTGTTCTAGGAACTCGCATTTCTTTTTCAGAAATTGGCCGTGACCCCGGCAGGCATTGGGACTGCTGCTTATTATATCCGGCGAAGACTTGAGGTGACGTCAGGACTTTGTCATACGGAAGGTGACACTGTGGTGCCTCTCCAATCACTCCTCAAAGAGAGGACTTACGCGAGTGCAACCGCAAGCATACCACCAACGCGGCAAGAATTCTTTTCTTTGAAGAATAGTTGGAGAGGCACCACAGACTCCTCAACTTTCACTTGACAAAAGGCCACAATAGTCATAGTTGTTTTGGAAGGTTCCCGAAAGATACGGGCCCTACTTGGGTGAAGTACCGCCGCGTGCTCATAGAGAAGATTGGTGGTGATAGCGCCCTCTTGTATACGCTCTGGTTCAGGCCATGGTACGGAAAGCACGGGAAGCATGTTCACCTCTTTGGTCGAAGCAGTAATGCTGCTAAAAGAAGGCGGTGGAAAGCATGGAGAACAGGCAATCTTCACATGCCTGCACCACCCCTGGGCATCGGTAACTTCCGACACTGAGAGAAAAACTTTACCTCTATATCTATATACTAATTTAGATCTCCACTCAGTATCCAATAAAGATGCTTCTTTCCACTCTTACAAATTAATCATCATGATTATTCATGTCTCTATCATTGCAACCCCAATGCAGAATTGATGACTCCAATCCACCCTCAAGATTGGCAAGTAATAAGTACCTAATCATATTTTTATGACGATCGTAAAATCCGCAGCTGACTTTGAGGGTGGAGTTGCAAAAGTCGTCATGGTTCCGTATCCGAAGGATTACCAACGAAATTCTATTACTGAAGCTCCGCTATCCGTTCGACTGTCTGTCTAACAGAGTATTATATTAGGACTATAAAAAGAAATAATAAAGACTAAATGAAATTGATGGATCCAACATGTCTGCCGCATCCACGAAAACTGTGGCAAAAATAGGCGGCAGGCATCAGCTTCAGCGAGCCTTGTGATTTTTTCTGAGAGCTCTTTGAGGCGCGCGTAGTCTATCTGAGATGGTATGGTTGAGCGCTTAGTCCTTGTAACATAAAAAAAAAAAACTGGGCAAGTACGATTCAAACTCGCGCACCTAGGGTTCCGTATAAACTTTCTTTTAACATTCCGAATTGGTTTGCGAAGATTTTTTTTGTGACGTAACTACAAATTTACAGTTTTATGATTTTTTTCTATACTTGCACTCGTGCCAAATTTCAGTATTCTAGGTCAACGGGAATAAATTTCGATTTCGTTGAGGGTGTCGAAATATAATTTTTCCTCGATATTAATGGCCATGTCTTTTTTTTCTGCTAATTTAGAAGTTTGATTTTTTCACAGTTACAAGGGACCGCAGACATAAGTATATGATTTTAATTTCAACTCGACACCTCCTCGCCGCTGGCTGAGATAAAGGCTCTTGACAGACAGACGGATGGACAACAAAATGATCCTATAAGAATTCCGTTTTTTTTCCTATTGAGATACGAAACACTAAAAACAACACAGCTGAACCGGAGTCTGTGTTTCCTGATAGCTACAACCCGGGAATCTTTAAGTCCAGAGTGAATAGGTTTCTTCTAGGTAAGAAAAAAATAAAGCTGAACCCGGGAATCGAACGCAGATCCTCATGCTCAGCAATAAGACTTAAATAACAATTACACCAACAAAACAGAATTTAAATCTACAAACGAAAATTCTTATTTCATATTGGAAGTCACGTCTCGAGTATATTTAGGGCTCTCTGAAATTGTTGAGCTTTACAATAAAGATGAGAGTCAAATTATGCGAATTAGTATAATTATGACGATCTTTAGAGATCACAATATTGTTTGATCGTTAAATTGAAAGGTCTTTGAGGACATCATTATAGATGGGATGAGAAGTAATAAATATTTAGAAGCTGAAGTGGAATTGGGACTGGACGTTTGATGATGAAATTATAAATGAGAATGTTAGCTTATTTTTAGCTCGTGAGCTAATAGATTTAAGTTTGGCTGTTTGGTGTAATAGTAGTAGTAATACAAAATAATCTATACTTATAATAAATCTGTAGAGAGGTCAATTTTTATTATTTTATTATTATATTATTATTATTATAATTCTGTACATGAAATATATTTCCAAAATAACTATCAGGGGGTGATTAGTGATCGATACTGATGCCAAAAATGCAAACAGTAAAATTTTTGTCTGTCTGTCTGTCTATCTGTCTGTCTGTCTGTCTGTCTGTCTGTCTGTCTGTCTGTCTGTATGTTCTTTATAGAAACAAAAACTACGCGATGGATTTTAACGAAACTTGGTACAATCATTCTTCATACTCCTCGGCAGGTTATAGTATACTTTCATCACGCTACAATCAATGGGAGCAGAGCAGTGAAGGAAAATGTTGGGGAAACGTGTTGGAAAGCTTCCGTCGCGTTTGCAGCCTTAATGGTTAAAGCTACACAGAAATCATGTATAACGGAAATGTTCTCCTTAAAATTATATAAAAAATATCCTAAGACATCATATGTCTATCTTTTATGGTTGACTCACAATAACACATGTTACTCCCGATAGCTTAGCAGTTCGGAGCTTTCTGTTTATTTTTGTCTATGGCACCAAGGTGTGTGCACACTGTCACGCGCGTAAGTGGAAGGGAGAGATCTGGAACGTCTCGAATCGTCTCGCGCATCAAGTTTTTTTTCCAGGCTCTTAGAATTCCACACCAGACGTTTCAGATCTTTGATTTTGACGACTCCGTTGTCGCTGGCATAAGCAACAGGATCCGCGTACGAATTCGCTGGCAGAAGCTAGTACAAAATAATCCCAAGTCAAAAAATCCTGTGTTATTCCAAGACACGTCTACCAATGTAACAAGTTCCATCGAAAATCGTTAAAAAACCAAGATGTTACAAACATACAAACGCTCACAAACTATCGCCTTTGTGATATTAGTGTGATATTAGTGTGATATTAGTGTGATATTAGTGTGATATCAGTGTGATATTAGTGTGATATTAGTGTGATATTAGTGTAATATTATTTTAGGTGGACAAATCACCTAATGACATCCCCCGGTCTTAGGCAGAGCGGGAGATAGTGTTAGACTTATACTGGTTAAAAACCCACTACTGTTCCTTCGTTGCCTTTCGCACCGAGACCGAATCTTGATACGTAGTGCAAATAATGACACTTTATTGGACGTGATTAGACATAGTGACAACCAGAAATTGTACAAATTTGAAGTCATCGGACCTAGCTGGGTCAAAGCCTACTCGGGCCCGGGTTATCCGAAAGGAAGCTCGAGCCCCGGTATGAAGAGGCTAGAAGGAACGGGGTTGGTTTTTAGTCAGTAAAAATCTGACACTATCTCCCGCTCCACCCAAGAGCGCGGGTTGTCATTAGATAATTTTTGCTCACCGTAAAAAAAGATATGAAAGCCATAACTATCCCCAAAACGACCTAATGTACGGTGTTTTCTTATTTGCTGTCTCTATTCTTCGATATCCAGATACCTTCTGAATAATTCTCAAACTTTTCTTCAATAAAAGCGCAGGGTTTGGCAAAGAGTCCTTTACGGTTAACTCCTTGCAAGTATCAAGATCAACCAACCCTTTTGGACAATAAATCACTGCTAAGCGAGTCCTCGAACATGTTGATACTTGAACCACTAACTAGATTAGGTCTAGAAGTTTCACGACACAAACAAAATAGCTTTTTCTGTCGTAACAAACCAACACAAATATGGTTTTAAAAATGATAAACACACTGAAAGCAAATTCATTGTTTTAGGAGATAGAATCCACTAAATTAAGCTGCTGCAGTAGTGTGGCCTGAAACCTGGTTTTTCACTGCTTGAGATGTTTCATTGGGACTCAAAGACAGTTTAGCATACTACCAAATGGGCACGCTAGTGACCTAGTTAGAAAAGCGCCACGGCATCCTCACCTTCCACCTGATGCAGGTCATCACCGGACATGGCCAGTTCCGGAGATATCTGGGACATACCTACACACATACTCACAAACTTTCACCTTAATTATAATATTAGTGTAACTAGCTGCTGCCAACGGCTTTACCCGTGGATAATAAAAAATATACCCAGGAAACATACTCCCCAATTGCCAGCGGCTTCACTCGCGTAGTAATACAAAATAATCCCAAGTCTAAAAATTCTGTGTCAAAAGACAAGTCTACCCGTGGAATAAGTTAAAAACCATTAAAAAACCAAGATGTTACAAACATACAAACGCTCACAAACTATCGCCTTTGTAATATTAGTGTTATAATAGTGTGCTCATCATCATCATCATTTCAGCCGAAAGACGTCCACTGTTGGACTTAGGCCTCCCCCAAGTGCCGCCACAATGAACAGTCCTGTGCGTTTCGCATCCATCGGATTTCCGCAACCCTTACCAGGTCATCGGCCCACCTTGTAGGAGGCCTTCCAATGCTACGTCTTCCGGTACGTGGTCGCCATTCCAGAACCTTTCGGCCCCAACGGCCATCCGTTCTGCGAGCAATGTGCCCTGCCCACTGCCACTTAATAGTGTGCTAATAGTGTGATAATCGTGTGATAATAGTGTGGTAATAGTGTGATACCAGTTTGATACTAGTGTGATTTAATGTGATATTAGTATGTTGGTAAGCCGTTTGAAGTGGGTTTTCTGCGTCTCCTTACCATAACCTGACCTACTGACCTGACAGAGTATTTTCCTGAATCTTTGTTTCTCCCAACGTGTGCCACGTGACGGTAATATGAAAATTATAGTTATTCCTTTGTTGATATCGGAATGAAAGGGCAATGCCCTGCCTATGGAGCAAAACTTGTTTTTATGACGTTTTCGATAGGTACAGTTTGGTGTATTATTTTTTTGTTGTGATAGAGCAAACGATAAACAATCGTAAAATATTGAAAAGGTTTATTTATTAGTTTATTTTCAGATTATATTGTCGAGTACCTATTATGTGAGGAAATGACATGTCCTAGAACCAACGATTCGAAGACTTGTAATATCTATCAATTTGCATTGGGCCTTGGATTACAAATCATTCCCTCTCTCTAGAGAGGAAGCCTGAGTCCCAGCAAAAGATCTTACGCTGGCTATGCCTATGCTGGCAATTACAACAATGGAGTACCATTTAGTCTAGAATCTGCTACTTACGTAATTTTTTTCTTTGTAGTAGATAATTTCTGAAAGTATCCAATTGCTAAGATGTTTTCACGGATAGAAAGCTTCTTTATTCCGAGTGACACAGGCTATATTATATGTACGCGGGCGAAGCTGCGGGCAAAAGCTAGTCTGATATAAACTAGTGCTTGACTGCGATCCCAGCTGGTGGTTAGCATCTTATGTGCTATGTAGTGGTAGACAGGTGGGGTGGCGTAGGCCAGCGCTTGGGCATGCTACAATTGGGCATATAGTGGCACCACGGTATCCTTACTTTCCACCTGACGCAGGTTCTCACCAGACACGGTTGCTTCAGGAGGTTCCTGTTTCGGCGTGATCATTATGCTGATTACCCAGAGAAAGAAGAAAGGAAGTGGAAGTTTATCCCGCAATTGTCTTTACGTACGGTATTCTATAAAAATTAGGAAAAAGAACGTACTGACAAATGCGCCGCTGACGACTTTTTGGCTCTCTGAGACTTATCTGTTATAAAACTTAATCAAAAGTACTTTTTTTTCGGTGGGCAAAAATTATCCAATGACAACCCCCACTCTTGGGTGGAGCGGGTGATAGTGTCAGACTCTTACAGACTTAAAACCCACCCCGTTCCTTCTAGCCTTCATATCGGGGCTCGAGCTCCCTTACTGATAGCTAGGCACCTGCTGTTGCTGACAACTCCTTGAGGCGTGCAAGAACAGTGCGCGCCGTCGACTTCTTGGCTCGGTCCGGATAGTTACTGGACGGTCGGAAAGCGAGCTACCCATGGCTCGCCGTACGCAAGCCCGCGTCTACGGTGGCTGGAAATCGGAATTCGAATCCCGGCGGCGGCGGCGAGAGCGCCGTTGCCTGATTCGGTCGACCTCTCCTTTGCTAGCTTTACTGCTTCGCAGAAGGAGGCGGTCGCCAATCCAAAGTACTTGGCCTTATCAAACAAAGTAATGAGATACGAGAAAAGTGTTCGATGGAATGATAACAACATCAATCCATTTACGAACACACGAATGACAATTCTCACATAAAAACACTATTACACCATAAACTATGATGTATCTCCCGAACTTGTCTGAACATCCCATTGAACTTGTCTGAACAACAAACAAGTAGTAAATATACAGTAACTACAGTATGCCCGATAAAAATGATACGCTAAGGATTCTTCCTTACTGGGCAAAAAATGTTGCCAACATGTTGCCGAAGACTTGGGCAGATCATAGTTATTATTAGAAAGTAGAAGAAATTGCCGCAATACTTATAGCACACAAAAATGATTTTATTATAAAACTAGCTGCTCCCAGCGGTTTCGCCCGCGTGATAGCAGAGAATTATCCCAAGGGAACATACTTACAGGAGAAAAAGTATCCTATGTCCTATTCCAGGACATGGTCAAGTTTCATCAAAATCGGTTTTGCCATTTAGGCGTGAAGACGTAACAAACAAACAAACTTACTTTCGCTTTTATAATATTAGTAAGGATGTAAAAAATACATTTAAATAACCAAAATTTTTAGTGATAGACTTTTTGAGTAAACAAGAAAATTTAAGTTAAGCGACTTTATGTTTTTGGGAGTTAGAAAAACATAGAACTTTTTTAAGAGAGGACATCAAATATGTTTTAGGTAACACAATGTTGTAGTTCGCCATCCGGCCGTCTAGTAACCGAACCAAAGCCAAGTCATCATGCACGTGAACCTCAAAAAATATTAGCGAATCCAGGGCCTCAGCAAGCCTACTAGAGTCATGGGTCGACTACTATAGAAAGGAAAAGGAAGGATGGTAGATTTCCAAAGTCATTAAAAGTCTGAAACGCCCGAGCACCTAGAGAAAGAGAAGACTTTGGATGATTTTACACCTTAAAAAAAAAATTTATGCAACTTTTAGTTGCCTAGTGAATAGCCAGCCTTACTCAACACCTCACGCCCAAACGTTCAGTCTCTTCAACTAAAGGAAAAACTTTGAGAACTTGATTCCTCGAAATATTACTTTGGAAACTTTAATATTGTTACTGTTCGCGTCACGAAGTGAGAAATGAGATGTTGTGGTACCTTCAGAGATAGCTACTTCGCGTTTTGTTTTGACTACGGTACACTTTAAACATTGTTCTAAAAGTTAGCAAATGGGGATATATAAAATATTGAAGAAGGTAAAAGATAAACAACTTTGTGCTTGTTTGTTGTCAAAATTTGTGCTCTTTTATTTATATGTCGGCGAAGGATGCCGATTATCATTGAAGCTCTTTCCAAAGACTCTGTTGTTCTGTGGGCGATGGCTGGGTATCAAGCAATAAACAGACTTGTCCAGATCGCACAACTGATTTATTATAATGCAAGCTTTAGGTTTTCACTTCACATAACGAGCCGTGAGACAGTCCCCGAGAATAGGACGTTGTAGGTACATCGCACGACTGCCGACAGAAGAATGAGCCCCGAGCCTCTGCGCTCGGCACTTTTATCTGCTCGGTTCGTGCAACGGTTCAGACCGGATTCTGTCAAGTGACATGTGTCACTTGTCACTTAGCTCGTTCATTCGTTCTCAAACTTCCGTACTATTGACTTCTCCGACATATATAAAATCTCTTGAGCTTCATCTTGACTGGCCTGGTGGTTAGTGGCCCTGACTGCTAAGCCGGAGGTCGTGGGTTCGATTTCCAACCAGGGCCTCAAGTCTGCTATTACAATAGTGTCAGAATGGTCTATCATTGACTTCATAATTGTTGATTTTGACAAGTTTTGGTAATCTATATATATAAAAATCAATGCCACTTTTCGTTGTTATTTTATAACTCAAGAACGGGCTCACCTATCCAAACCAAATTTTTGGGCTTTGTTCGGACTATTTAGTAGATGGTTTATGTGAAGTTTGGTAGGGTAGAGTAGGGTATAATAGGGTGGAGTAGGGTAGAGTAGTGTAGAGTAGAGTAGTGTAGAGTAGTGTAGAGTAGAGTAGTGTAGAGTAGTGTAGAGTAGTGTAGGGTAGAGTAGGGTATAGTAGAGTAGAGTAGGGTAGAGTAGGGTAGAGTAGGGTAGAGTAGGATAGAGTAGGGTAGAGTAGGGTAGAGTAGGATAAAGTAGGGTAGAGTAGGGTAGAATAGGATAGAATAGGGTAGAGTAGGGTATAGTAGGGAAGAGCGGGAGCGAAGCCGTGCGGGCAAAAGCTAGTCTACTAATATAATGGCGTTATAATGACTTTCCAATGGTCAAACACTGACACTTCATTGATATCCTTAGCCATTCCCCAATTTAACTTTCCATAATATACTCGTCTAAATAAAGTAAGCGTAGTGTATTACAGGAGGTCCTTGTGCTAAAAAAGTGTTATTTTTATTCATCATCATCATTTCAGCCGACAGACGTCCACTGTTGGACATAGGCCTCCCCTAAGTGTCGCCACAATGATCGATCCTGTGCGTCTCGCATCCATCGGTTTCCCGCAACCCTCACCAGGTCATCGGTCCACCTTTTAGGAGGCCTTCCGACGCTGCGTCTTCCAGTACGAGGTGCCACTCCAGAACCTTTCGGCCCCAACGGCCATCTGTTCTGCGAGCAATGTGCCCTGCCCATTGCCACTTAAGTTTGGCAATTCTTCGGGCTATGTATTTATTTTGTATTTTTATTGCGTAACAATAATTATTTTATATTATACTAGCTTTTATCCGCGGCTTCGCCGGCGTTTATTATTATACTTTACTCTTTTTCCCCCTTTTCTCACTTTTTTTTTTAAATTAGCCTATGTCCGTCTCCAGGGTCCCAACTGTCTCTGTACCAAAAATCATCCAAATCGGTTTTGCCATTTAGGCGTGAAGACGTAACAAATAAACAAACTCACTTTCGCTTTTATAATAGCTGTAAGGAGTTTGAATCAATCATAATCCTATTGTTCTATATATAGGTATTTCCAGATAAATTGTTATCAATTCTCGTGGTAAATAAGAAATGATTAAAGTTAACTTTGTTTAAACGGGTATATAAATCACCGGTGGATATCCCACGTTAAATATGTTATATTTAACTAGCTGTCCCGCGCGGTTTTACCCTCGTCTTTGGTTACTGCGCCACTTCCGTGGATCGATGCGTGATAGTATGTCCCATAAAGCCTTACTTGATAAATGGGTTATTGAATACCTACTAAAATAGTACCTACTTTATTTACAGAATATTAACAAAATATATACATAATAAACTTAAATATTACAAAATAAAATATTTATGTTTAACCTAACTATACACTAAAGCCTACTAAAATATGGCGTCAAAAAACGCCTCCGCATCGCTGTCGACTGGAAGTGTGCCTAAAAGGCTGGCGGCATTGCCACATTGAATGGCAATACTTAATCTCTGACCGAGGTAAAAATCAGAAAATAATTATTCTAGTTTTTTATATTGCAATTCAATTCGAACCAGTTGTTCCTGAGATGCGCGTTTAAACAAACTAACTTTAGCTTTATAACATTACAATTAACAACTCATATCTGATTAATTGTTTATTTATTTACCTGTAATTATTATCTAGAATTTATCTGATATTTGCGCAGTTACAAAGCTAGGGCTCATCATCATTTTCCTGCCCTTATCCCGTTTTATTTGGGGTCGACGCAACACGTTTTTTACCGTTTTTTTTTTCTAGGGCTACATCCAACAATTTCTTTTTTGTCGATACCTTTTCTTTGAGAATCTATATGGTAATGTTAGAACATACAGATTATTACAGATACATGGTTATAAAGTAAACCCTGCTTAAAACTACATCAGTTGCAACAACAGCCATAATGTCCTCTATCTGACAACAAAATCGCTAGAAAATATCGCAGAAAATAACAACAGTGAACTCAAGTAAAGAGTACCAAGTAATTAACCCAATTGAACTAACATTGGCGTTAAACAGCTTTAATACACTTTGTTTTCTATTTTTCCAACTAAATCTAGATAAAAATTACCCTAGATCACGCAAGAACATTACACCTTCTCGCTACAGGGGCGCAAAAAACAATGCTATTAAGAGGGCTCTTCCCGAACCGTCTATCATCAACGTGAGTATGGTTTAAAAGCTTCTTGTTTCATACAACGCAATGTTTGTTAAAGAGGCAACGCAAAATAAGAGAGATAACGTATGAATGCTCTGTTAGTATTCGGTAACTTTCGTCACTTACTCAAATACTTCATTAAACTTGTTTCAGGAAATACATGTATTTTTTTATAAATCTTAAAGTTTTTGGGAGAAAAATTTTCGTCATTCGAAATCTCGACTAAATGTGCAAGTATTCTATAATTTTTTTTTTTTTTTAGTTTTGTAATTCATACGCAAATTATAGGGTCTAGTTCACGCAAAATAGCGCATTTTTAGAGGTCTTTACAGGACCTAGATAATAACCACAAGACATCTGTGTTAACCAAAATATCTAGAGAAAGACGTTTTATAACTTCATCATCGCAAAAGAGCGGTTGTATAGGAAAGGTAACATGGAATGGGAACTCTTAATCAATACTCTTGTTGATACTAAATCCAGTTTCAACCAGTTTGTTCCAATTGATTAGCGAGCGCCATCTTGATTTGATTAAATTACTATTTACAAAACCCATAGGTTGCGTTGCGGTCTTGAATCCTGTCCTATTACCTACCCTATTACTCTTTATGAGTGTCTTGAGGTAACGAGGTGGTTTCCATTTCATTAGAAGGCGTTGTAACAACATCCGGTACCGGTAATTAGGTGGTGTCGTTAGTAATTGGGTTTACTCCGGTGGCCAATAAATTGGCGATTTTTGGCGGGGTGTGATTGAATGAAGTTTTGATGGTTGGGGGTATCTTAAAGGATTATCTGATCGTTTTTTTATTTCAAAGGGACACCCTTCTTCTACTTTTAAATTGGTCACATCTTAGGAAATAAAAGAGGGACCCCTTTGCTCAGTAGTTAGATGGTACAGGCTTTTTTTTTGTCGATGGGTAAAATCATCTTATGACAAAACCTGCTCCTGGGTGGAGCGGGAGATAGTGTCAGACTCTTACTGACTAAAAACCCCGCGCCGTTCCTTCTAGCCTTCATACCGGAGCACGAGCTCCCTTTCGGGCAACCCTGTCCCCAGTAGGCTTCGACCCAGCTGGGCCCCTCCTGCAGCTGACAATTCCTTGAGGCGCGCGGGAACAGTGCGCGCCGTCGACGTCTTGGACTCGGTCCATTACCGGACGATCGGACAGCGAGCTACCCATGGCTCGAGATGGTACAGGCTGGATATAATAATAATAAAAAAAAATGTTCAAACAATACCTCAAAATGAAAAGAACAATCATAGATTGAAGAATACAAATGTTGGTGATAGGTTTTCTTAGTTGAGAACTAAGAAGGAGAGCCTATACCTATATTTTTTGAGGAATTATTTGATTATACACTTGTCATTTTTTTAGAATTGTAGACTCAGTTTTATAAGGATACTAGCTGTTCCCAGCGGCTTTGCCCGCGTGATAGCAGAAAATTTTCCCAAGGGAAAATACTTCCGGGATAAAAAGTATCCTATGTCCTATTCCAGGACATGGTCTATCCGTGTACCAAGTTTCATCAAAATCAGACCGATTTTGCCATTTAGGCGTGAAGACGTAACAAACAAACAAACTCATTTTCGCTTTTATAATATTAGTAAGGATTTTATTTTGTGATCATTTATTTTTTAACAAATTAAACAAGCTACTAAAACAAGAATAATAACAATTGTAAACAAATTAAAACTGTATTTAACTCATAACTAAAATATGGCGTCTATTAAATAACTTACTCAGAGAGCCGAGAGAAACGGAACTCTCGAAAAACAATTGATATGTGTTTTTTTTTACCATGAAAAATGGCATGTTGAATCTCAGTCAAATAAAAATATAATAAGTTTAAAAAATACGTAATTTCGATTCGTGATCATCCCGTTGATAGCATCAAAAAATTACTCTGCAGCGCTGTCGACTGGAATTATGCTTAAAAGACTGGCGTCATTACCACTTTGTAGATACCTATGGCAATGAAAGAATGAATTTATTTTATTTCGGACACAATCAGATCCATATAGTGCAATGCAATGCTTAATCTCTGCCAATAGGGATATTGAATAACCCCATAAAAGCTTTAGATCAAAGCCTGAGATTACCAAAATCCATTTGGACTACATATTCTCCAAATACCTAATATACACGAACCCTCATCGCCTCATACTTCCTCTCGGGCCCAAAGCTATTACTGAGACCACACTGCTGACCCAAACGAATCAGAGCGTGAAAATAAAATAATTTCTCTCGCCTCGAGAGCTTTAAGGGGACTGCATCTGTGCTGGTATCCACAAAGTTGTTTTATATCTATAAGTTTTATCTGCTGAGAAAAAGTCATGTTTCTCGAGCATAGATTTTTTAAAATTATGGGCAGGCTCGCGTTTGACCGCTATCTCACTGGATGGTAAGCGATGATGTGGTCGACGATGAAGCACCTTTGCCTTGAAGTAACCTATTCCTCATCGGCAGTTATATTTTTGAGCCGTTTGGGGTTGAAACTCTTGGGCCGTGGGGTCCGAGTGCTCACGCGCTTTTTAAACAATTATCCAAACGCCTTGTTGACACTTCGCGTGACCCAAAGGCTGGCTTTTACCTTGGTCAGAGATTAAACATTGCCATACAACGTGGCAATGCCAGTCCTTTGGGCACACTTCTAGTCGACAGCGATGCGGAGGAATTTTTTGACGCCATATTTTAGTTAAGAGTTATTGTGTATTATATTCACTATTGACTTAAAGTCCCCTAGATTGTAGCTATTAGGAAAAACAGACACCGGCAGGGAATTTCAATCAATAAATGAGTTCCCGAAACGCTTTATAAGCATGGGTGCGATGTCTCCCATGTACCGATAGCGCAACGCCGTCTATCTAGTGGTCCGATGATGGACTGTTCTTGGTGCAATTAGATTGTGCAATTCAAGGGGCACATTCTCCGAAACTCTTTTTGTTGGCACCTCTGTTAGTAAGAGTATCCAATACGTGAGTATAGTACTGTTTGGTAAGCATTGACGTCCACTTTTTATGAGATGGAAAATCTTCAAATCACTTCTTTCTGCGTTTTTGAGGAAAGAACCACATAGATTGAACCTATCCGATCAGTGCAAGCATTGGTCAGTATTCGTATAAGTCTATTCAGGGCTACTAATGAGCTTAACAACTTGACCATTAATACTGCTTGATATATCCTAAAAATTACGCTATCTATGTACAAAAACTACTTTAGAGAAAAGCGTGTCATAAGCATAATCAGCATTATAATGTTCCCACTGCCAGGATTCAAGTCTCGTCTCTAAGAGAGGGTATGGGCCGTAATCCATCCACCATGCGGGGTCCGGTTCCAGGTTCCTTTGAGAATGAAAACATCACGAACTTCACATTCAAAGATGAATTAAATTACACAAAGTAATGCGCCTAGCTGGGTTTGAACCCGCGACCTAACTCTTAAGTCGTGGCTGTTTCCACTGGGTCACCACAGTTCTCTTACTTTAGAGCATAAATTGCAAAGCAAGGGCGTGTCTAAAAAACTTTGTATTTATTATAAACTTTGTATCTTCAGCAAAGTTTCTGTTTGTTTCTAGAGTAAATGTGGGCTGAAGTTATATATTAAACTGTTACCTGGCGTGGCTTGAGTTTAACTTTCAACTGTTCCAGAGGTATTGCAACTTTCTATTGAAAGGGCTTAGCGTTGTTTTTGTTTTTAAGAATAGAGCACTGTGAGAGTTTCAATCAGATGTTGCATTTTTCATTTTTTTTTATTTGAAATTGTTCTAGTCTATGAGTTAGTTTGTTTAAACGTGCTAATGTCAGGCAACTACTGGTTTGAATCAAAAAAATATTTTAGTATTGGATAATCTATTACCTACTAACTTTTTCCCACAGTTTCGCCCGCGTTAATTAAATATAGCCTGTATCATTCAAGAATAAAATAATTTTTTATCGGTGAAAAGGATCTAAGTAGCAATCGGACCAGTATAATATCGGTGTAGATACGTGTAACATCACGCTACAACAAAAAGGAGCGGAGTAGTATCTAAATATGAAAATGAAGCCGCAGGGGACAGCTTGTATTATATCTTCGGAATATTCATTTCACATTCTGTTGCAGACCACGTCGCTCAGTGTTTGATTAATTTTTGATTGATTAATTAAGTGTTGGATTGTTGTGACAATCTGATATTTTTTTATATATATTTTTTACAGATATTTTTGTTAAAGAGAAAAATTGTCGATTTGTCAGTTTTTGATATAATTATATATATTTTTTAATTCATATGAACTAGTGCTTGACTACGATCCCACCTGATGATAAGCAGTGATGCAATATTGGATGGTGAGGCGCACTGGTGTATTAAGAGCCTATTTTCTCTTGCCTTGAAGACTCAAAAAGTCGGTATGCATTTAAGCGGAAGTTGCGGAATCATTTTCTTCACCAATAGCAGAATCGTCTCAAAACTTCTGTCCTTACTTTAAATTAATATATATGTAGTATATATATATATTATATTAAATATATATGTATGTTTATTTTAAATATATGTATTCTTTTTTTGCTCTTTCTTAAATAAATGTTTCTGTATATGCGCCTACCATAATGTCTCTGCACCACCCTAGGTTGACTGGCAGAGAATGCCTAAGGCATTAAGTCCGCCTATGTACTTTGTGTTGCACGAAGATTAAATAAATAAATAAATAAATAAATAATCGGACAGGAAGACCACAGCGGGCAAATTTTTCCAGGATACATAATTATGTCAGAATTGATGGATTGTCAGCTTTATTATACAGGACTAGTTCTAGAGGCCTTCCAACGTTGCAATCAGTTCAATCAAATACTAATTCCAATCGAATCTAGGCGAACTATTGTATTATCTGACCATTCTCGTAGCTACTTACTCAACTATTACAATACCAATTATTACAAAGAAAAAATCTAATAAGAAGCAATTATCGACGCGACTCAGCATTATTTAGCTCTGAGCCACAGATTAAATATATTCATGGTAAGAGGGTTCTTATAAAATCATTTTCGAAAGAGAAATCTCGCCGCGGTTATGCTCAAGCAGGCAATAAATTTATTGGTTTGGGAGAATTTGATAAGGTATTAAAATGTTTTATGTAGATTTCGTACTTATGACGTACTAGCTTTTACCCGAGACTTCGCTCGCGTACATAAAATATAGCCTATCATCATCATCATCATCATCATTTCAGCCGAAAGACGTCCACTGTTGGACATAGACCTCCCCCAAGTGCCGCCACAATGAACGGTCCTGTGCGTCTCGCATCCATCAGATTCCCGCAACCCTTACCAGGTCATCGGCCCACCTTGTACGAGGCCTTCTAACGCTACGTCTTCCGGTACGTGGTCGCTATTCCAGAACCTTTCGGCCCCACCGGCCATCCGTTCTGCGAGCAATGTGCCCTGCCCAATGTCACTTAAATATAGATTATATCACTCAGGAATATATAACCAAAGATATGAACAAGAAATATGTAACCAAGGATTATATGTAACACATAATATGATTTAAAAGAGCATCCATGGAGTTTCTTGCATGTTCTTCTCCATAGAGATCTACGCTTTGGAACGTGCAATTTAGCTTCACTTTTCTTGGACTGACCGACATTTGACTACTCAAAAGTGCCTGGAAATGGTCTATTTGAAATAAATGCTTTGATTTGATTTGAATAAAGTAGCTTTCCATCTGTGAAAAAATTGTAGCAATAGAGACAAACAAAAAAACATAACAACTAACTTTACCTCTTAGTGTAGATTGTAGGAGTTATTTAATTTGATGACGTTGGGCTGTTTATTAGAGAATAAATGGCATTGTCATTAGATATTTTGAGGCGTGGGACCCTCGTCAATTAAGCATAAAGCTAAGTATAATCGGCCTTGTAAAGTTAGGAACTTTACAAGGCCGAATATGCTCAATACGAGAAGTGGATGAGTTTCTGTCTAAAAAAAGCCCGTTTTTCTAAACTTTTCTTGTTCTTAATACCTACTTATCAGTATTTATGATATTCATCTCAGTCGTACACTCTTGACAGAGTGTTCATGGTCATGTCTCGGTCGAGTCCCGCACCACCGCCTCTCTCGCGATACGACGCCATGCAGCTCTGTGTTTTGTGGCTTGGGAGCCATCATTTACGCTGCAGTGTGTCACGGTTTTGATGAGGTCCGTCCACCGTGTTGGAGAGCGTCCACGAGATCTTTTGCCCTCGTATTTCCCTTGCACTACCAAACGTTCCATCGAGTGCTCGTTACGGGTGATATGCCCGAAGAGCTTGAGGATTCGTATTTGCACAGACGACGATACAAAAAAAAACAAACTTTACCTCTTTATAATATTAGTGTAGAAACTATAGATTATTTTGTTATCTCCTATGACATAGTTTTCGCTACATAATTTAAAAATCTACAAAACCCAGTCCATATATTTTCAAGATGAAAGCAAACACTCAGTACCAAAACAAGCTAACTTAATTTTCTCATTTCCGACTCTTGATAAGAGCTAAACCAACATAAAATAACGAATTCTCCAACATTCTACCTGCTGCCGACTACGTTCTACCTATTATTTCATTTTATTTGGGTCCTGACATTACGAGGGGTCCGAACAGACCCCGGCTGTAATTGTTGGGGTACCTTTTCGACCCCTTAGGAACGGATGGGGTTAATTCTTAGCCCACGGGCTGTATGATGAATATTTCATAATCCGCAGAAATGTGGGTTTTTATTTGTTAACTAGGAGTGTTTTTCGCTGATTCGCGTTGTGGTTAACTAGGGGGAGTGTGTTGGCAATCCTGCCCCCCTAGCCAAGTTACAACCGTTTCATTAGCGTCGAACGCTTCGAGTTGACCTTGCCGCCAATTCTTTTGTTCTGACCATGTGACTGAGCGTTGAGATGACGTCATTCCCGTACATTTGAAGTTTTCTACTAGCGTTAACGATTGCAGAATATCAACTTGGTTAGGCGTACTGTAGGTAACTACTGTGAGTATTTAGATAACCATTTTAAATTCTCTAGTGTGCTATTTTATCGGGTTACTGTACTGTGTGCTGTAGGATTAAAGGCTGAACGACATCAAGTCGCACTTTATTACTTTCATCTTTTTCTGTCACAAAACCATATGTCCACCACCACATCACAAACGATATTTTTGTGTTAAAACATACTTGGGTAAATGACAATTTTTTACAAGTTTTCAAGCTAAATAGACTAGAATAAAATAGAATGAACTTTATTGTACTCCAAAAAGAGTAACATAGCCTGTACATAAACTTAAATCTATTGGTACAATGGCGGTCTTATCGCTAACAGCGATATCTTCACGACCTTAGGATGGATTGAATCGACAAAAATAATGCTGTACCTAATGCTAACAATCTTAAAGTAGGGTATAGGATACACTTGAATTTAAAGGCTTAAATTAAAAAGCGGAAGCAAGTTAAATCGACTGACGCAACGGATTACACTAATATTTAAAATTATCTCACATGTCTTTGTAGTGTCAAATAGGAACAAACATATATAATATACAGGGTTCTTTGTAAAACACGGGCAACCTCTCAGGACTATGTTACTAATATCATAAACAACAACTTTTGTTCTATGACTTTTAAAATTTTTTCATATTTTAGTTCATCAGATTTTCATACAAAATTAAAAATAATTAAATTAATGTTCTAAATATTACGAATTCTATGTGAAGCAAGCGATAATACAATAGTGGAGGGGAGGGGATTGATCGGCAGAGGTGTTTGATGCGCTAGCATCGCGTCAAACACCCCCGTCGAATAGAACCAGGAAATATTGAAGGATTGATTTTGTTAAATGTATTATGTTTTGAAAATAGTCATAGAACAAAAGCTGTTGTTTATGATGATGGTAATACAGTCCTGCAAGGTTGTTAGTGTTTTGCAAATAACCCTGTATAAGCTGAATAGACAAGATACCCTTCTTTGCGTCGCGCATATGTCTAAAAACAAATAAATATTGCAAAATCCATTTTCTAAATGGCTTCATACATAAATGCTACTACAAAATATTATAAAACTAGTGACGTTATCCATTTGTATGTGCTAAGAGCTGCACTAACTAGCTGTCAGTATAATACACCGAGACCTTTAAACCTGACGCTTTATTTTCTTGTGAAGCCAGCTTCATATGGCTTATGTGGGATGTGACACTGAAAAACTAGAAGTGTTTGCAGTTACGACATAATGAATATCTTTGGTGTACCTACCTTTGAGAGCAGTGGTAGCCGAGTAGTAATGGTTCCGACTAGAGATGTGCCGTTGCTGGCAATATTGCCGTGAATTGAGAATATTGGTGGGAATATTGCCCGATGTATGAATATTGGTGGCAATATTGCCAGCAAAATTCTCATATTGCCGGCACCAGCACATCTCTACTTCCGACTTACTTGTAGGTCGCGGGTTCAAACTCTGCCTGGGGCATTACTTTGTGTGATTAATTTCATTACCACTGTTCTAAAAACGGTGAAGGAAAACAGGAAACCGGTATTTTCTAGAACCAAAAATTCGAAAACATCTTTCCGCTGAAATGATGATGATGACGAAAGTTGAAAGTAACTTACAAGTAACGTATACTTGTTAAGGCGGTGCATCACGACACACATTTTCACTGTTTTTCATACAACCGTTCATAATCGATTATGACGTTATTACACATTTTTCATTACATATTTTGGAAACACAGTATCTTGTGGATATTATCTAGGCTTCTATAGAATTCAGTTTCTACATTTGAGTAAAACTAATCCAGTAAAGACCTCTGAAAATCTCCTACTTTGTATGAACTTTGACACTTTATAATTTGCCAAAAAATTAAAAAAGTCAAAAAAGTAAAACTATAGAAGCCTTGCAAATTTTTTTAAGATTCTTAATGACGACAACTCTTTTCAAAAACTTTTAAGGGTTAAAAAAAACAGCTATTTCCTGGAGCAAGTTTTGTGAAATATTCGAGTAAATCTCGGAATTACCGAATACTAACCGAGTTTTCAGGCGATATCTCTCTTTTTTTTCGTTGCCTTTTCGTCAAACATAGCGTTGGTTTGCGTTAGGTGAAGTAACCAGCTTTTAAACCTAGGCGAGTGGAAAAGGACCCTCTTAAGCAGATAATATGTAGTTACAATAATCAGGATTCAGTACTCATACAGTCACTCTGGGAGTGTGGAATTTCTGACGATTAAAACCCACGCGTGTTTCTTCAGTTTTTTTTAAAGGTCCGTACCGTAAATAACGCAACGCTGGTAGTGATATGACCTGGTGATGTGACAAACACGCACAAAACATAGAATATACATATATACCACTCATTAGTTTCAGCAAAGGTTGCGGCGTATCAATATTCAACAAAAGCGTTCAATAAAATAAATACAGTGTTAGGGGAATTATCAAACGAAGCACGTTCGTACATATAAATAAACAGTAAGCTATTGTGGCGATGCTTTATTTTAAGCGTTGTTCACACGGTGCTAGTAGTTTTGCTAGTTGAGTTCTGTTTGCTAAATTCTGATTATACTATTGTAGCTTGGAAGAACTCCGTACCTACCGTATAACCGGGGCACGAGCTCCCTTTCGGACAACCCTGGTCCCAGTAGGCTTCGACCCAGCTGTGCCCCTCCTGCTGCTGACAACTTCTTGAGGTGCGCGGGACCAGTGCGCGGGACCAGTGCGCGCTGTCGACGTCTTGGGCTCGGTCCATTACCGGACGATCGGACAGCGAGCTACCCATGGCTTGCCGTCCGCGAGCCCGCGTCTACGGTGGCCGGAAATCGGGATCGGAATCCCGGCGGCGGTGGCAAGGGCGCCGTAGCCTGATGCGGTCGGCCTCCTCCTTTACCTACATTACTGCTTCGCACAAGGAGGCGACCGCTTGCCATTCCTCCTCGCTCCGGACCATGGCCTCGACCAGGGCCCGGCGCGAGAGGTCTCCGCCACCGATCGCCCCCACGAGGACATGGCGATGCTCCGCCCAGGCAGGGCACACCTCGACTGTGTGTTCCACCATGTCCTCCGGGCGTTGCGCACAGTGGCGACACCCGGGCGTCTCTTCCGACTTAATCTGAAACAGAAACCTCCCGAACGTGCCATGTCCGGTGAGGACCTGCGTCATGCGGTAGATGAGGTCTTTCCAGCCACGCGTCAAAGAGGGGACTTACAGCCAGGGGGTTTATCGTGGCGTGCCCAACCTACCGTATACTCCTTATGCTCGCAGTTTCCTTGCGTTAGAAACTGTGCAGCTGTAGAAGACAAGCTCAGTTGATCTGGGCATGACATTATGGCGGTAAATCCCCCCTTTGAGGAGTGGCTAGAAAGATGTCACGGCGTTCTCACCTTCCGTAGGTTCTCACTGGACATGGTAAATTTGGGAGGTTCATGCATCGGATTCAGTTGAAAGAAACGTAACAAACAAGAAATAAGTATAGAACTAAAACCAGTGTATGTCAAATTATCGAAAGAACAACATGTCGTAATTCCGTGAAATAAATAAACTTAATACTATTTTTCGTCGAAAACTGCATTCCGTTTTCATAATGACTGAACAACTCACAGCAGAAAGTAAACGGTAAATTATGAATGCGTAAAAACTGGAAATAAAAAAATACAATAAATGCTACTATAATGTAAATAATAATAATATAAAATTCCACAATTATCACACAACGCCGTCTAGTCCCAAGCTATGCAGAGCTAGTCTTATGGGTATTAGACAACTGATAAACATACTCATATATTTCTAAATACATACATAACATTGTGTACATAATCTGTGAGATTATGTACATTGTGGAGATTATATTATTATAGATTAATTACACCCAGACACAGAACAAATGTCCTGTCCACATAAACATTTGTCCTGGGTGGGATTCGAACCCACGACCTCCGGCATATCAGTCAGGTCCACTAACCACTAGACCAACAGGCCAGTCAAAAAGAAGTATTAAAGTTGCTAAATATCTTGGAGTAAATGAGAAAGGAACGGGAAAATATTTCTTAAAAGCCTGGATTTGATAATAGGTAAAAATGCCTCTCGATGAACTCAGGGGTAATTGCTAGATAAACTGCCTCTTTTCGTAAAGGGAATAACTTGATGAAAATAAAGTCCGATAAGCAAACTAGTGACTTTGGTAGGCTACAATGCACCTTCGGTCGATCACATGAAGAGCCTTGATGATTCTCTTCTGGTCGATGCCAGCAGTCATTACCTCACACACTACCACTCTGACGGAGTCTCTCAACTCGACTTACTGGGACTGCACCACCTCTTCTCACTTCACCGCAGACTGTTCTACTGACCGACCAGTAAACCATGTGGCTTCCGGTTCCAGCTTAAATTCCTTGGAACCCACCTTCCATTGGCCTGGTACTCATGTTCTGTATAACCTCAAAAACTAACCGGATCGATTTTAAAAATTCATATCATCATCATTAGCCTTTTCGATGTTCCCATTGCTGGAACTCAGACCTCCTCTCTGGGATAGGGAATGGGCCGTAATCCACCACGAGGGCCCAGTGCAGGTGGGTTAATGTCACATGTTTTCAAATTTTTGGGTTCTAGGACATGCCGGTTTCCTTACGATGTTTTCCTTCCCCGTTTTGAGAGCAGTGGTGATGAAATAAATTACACAAAGTAATCTAACTGGGTTTGAACCCGCAACCTACAACTCGGAAGTCGAAGCCGTTAGCTGCTGTTAGCTGTTGAGTCAAGCATACAGTTATCAAACAAAAAACAATGGACGATCATTACAAAAGTTAGCTTTTAAATCGCATCACATTTAATATTAACACTGTCCCCAGAGCTTGTCGCCAGCGACTGGCGCAAGTACTCGCCTGAAACATGTTCTCAATCTGTACGAGTCCTGTGTTACGCATTGATAATGACGTAACGCATCAAATGTTTATTGGGTTACAGGATCGTAAACATACGGAACCGTATTTAGAACCGTGACACATTGATGAATTGGTTTTGAGGTGATCCACAAAGACTCTAGTGAAAATTATCGCAAAAATGACAGCATTGATTCAAAGAGCAGTATTATCCCTTTAGTTACGGCCCCGACTAACAAGTTGTACATCGTGGTTTTAAAACCAGGCAGTTATACTTTGTGTAATTTATTCCACCACCACTCCTCATAAAACGTACAACATCCACAAAATAGTGAATAAGCTCATAAACTATTGGATCGAAGTCAAGCACTAGTTTATTCAAAAAAAAAAATAACCACCTAGACGCGTAGGTGTACTCAGTACGGACTGGGCCTGCGTGGTATCTGCCATTGCTAGAGAAGAAGTCTGAGAACTAGCTCTGCTGATGACCAAAGTTGACTACAGTAATGCCCACACTAAGGTTTTTTGAATCTCTCGGAGGCTCTGCGCCTCTAACACCTTCAAGAACAATGCTTCGCTAGTCCGTCCCACACGCTTCTATCTTATGTTTCCACATTCTGATTCCCAGAGATCCAGCCGATGGTTTACGGTCGTTTCAGAGCTTTTAAATTATTCAAAATGCGTCACCACCCCCGAATTCCTATTACTTGGCATTATTACCCACTGAAAGCACTCCTAAGGGACTAAAATTGGATTTAGGTGAGGTGGACGTTACTCCGAGCTGGTTATCAGAATTGCGTTTGGATTAACGCATTTAAGGAACTTATGTAGGGTCTCCAATGATTATGCTATAACCTTGCAGTCTTCAATCTTGGGAGGTATGCGGAACAGAGTGTAAAGTTTCGCAAATCTCTGTTGAAAAATGAGGATCCCCCGACCAGACAGGTGTTATGTCTGATCTGGGCAATTGCCCGATAGATGATTGCGGGCT
Organism: Mythimna lalbum; assembly: GCA_949319445.1. Classification (NCBI taxonomy): domain Eukaryota; kingdom Metazoa; phylum Arthropoda; class Insecta; order Lepidoptera; family Noctuidae; genus Mythimna; species Mythimna lalbum. The sequence continues at coordinate 21,132,992 of OX439355.1, forward strand.
GTTGAAGGAGTATCAAATCACGCGGAGAACTTGAGTACATAAATGAGTATCAATTGCCCGATGCAGCATTTCGTAGTTTAGTTCTTAAGTGGCCCTATAGATGTCGCTACAAGCCTTTTGACCGAAGCGAAGGTTGTCTTCGCAAGAATCTGACCGAATTCGACTTATAGAAAAGCTTGAGTTTATCTATCGTTCAGATTCAGTCAGTTCGTATATCTGTCCATGTCGTTTCTTGCACGTTCTTCTCCATCGAGATCTACGCTTTGGAACGTGCACTTTAGCTTCACTTTTTTTTTGCCTGACCGATATTTTGACAATTCAAAAGTGCCTGTAATTGGTCTATTTGAAATAATGTTTCTTATTTCTGATTCTGATTACTGCTCGTAGAAGGACCTCAGACCACAAAATAGGTACAGAAGACAATCTCATGTACCTATGTACTTCACTTTTTATACCTACGCTCGGTGGACGCACACTAATGAGCGTTTGAGCCGGAACTGTTCACCAAGCGGGCCCGTGTCCGTGAGCGGTGTCTATGTGTGCGTTGCTCGAGCGCGCTTTGTATGTAGATTGACTTCTGTACCTATGTATTTTGTACTCTCAACTCCGCTTTTGAACTCCCGGGGGTTACAGTACATTCTAGCAACATTACACAATTTTCTAAAGAAAACGCAAACAAAAAGTGTAAAATTTTAACGTTCACACTTTGTAGTAGCTTATTTCTGTGCTCCCTAGGAGAGTAGCGTTAAAGATTTATGTCTACTTCGGAACAGAAAACCTCTTTAGAAGTACATTAATTGAGGAAGCTTTTAATCAAGCACTTGTTATTTTAGGAAGTTTTTAAGAGCAACGGAGAATAAAATTGGCTTTACATTTATTATTATACTATTTTTTTTTTAAGTTTTAGTTATGGGAGTAGGGTTGCCAGTTGCCACCTTTTTTACAAGAAATAGAGTACATTTTTTTTTGTGTAGGCTCTCATTTCACCGCAATCTCACCTGATGGTAAGTGATGATGTGGCCGACGATGGAGCACGAAGAAGTAACCGATTCACTCTTTATTTGTATCTGGAATCACAGATTTCGGCAAGGATTCCACTTCTTAGCTGTACGCACAATGAATGTATTTCCAAAACGCTCCAAAATATCTGATTTTAGAAGGGAGAAATAAAGGGTATATAGGTACTTAGATTATTATCCTATATTGTTAATATACTGTGGATGTATATCGGCTGAAATGATGATGGTGATTGCCCCTCACCGTCAACGATTGCATCACTGCTTACCATCAGGTGGGATCTCAGTTAAGCACTAGTTTATATGAATATAAAAATGACAGGATTTAATTCAGTACCTATCATAATTCAAAGACAGAGTCAAAATAAGTAGATTATTTTGATGTTCTCTATTGCATTTGTAGATTACTTATGAAGTAAGTATACTCCTTTGCAGAAAATAAAGAATACTCTATATTAGAGTATAGTTAGTAACCCTAAAAGGAAGGCCAGTTGTTTTTAGGGAATTATTATGTACTAGCTTTTGCCCGCGGCTTCGCCTGCGTACACAAAATACAGTACTCAAAAATAAAGCAGCTTTCTATCGGTGAAAAAATTTTACCAATTGGATCAATACTTTCAGACATTACCTGCTACAAACAAAAAAATATAAAAACAAACTTTACCTCTTTATAGTATTAGTGTAGCAGTGTAGATAAGCAATTATTATTAGCTCGTGCTCCCGACTTCGTCCACGTCAGACTAATAAAACAGCGTAATGCCAGTTGGACACAATTTGATGGGTTTTTTTTTACGAAACTCTTGTTATTTTTCTAAAGTAAAAGAAGATTTATGTAATTCTTATAAAAGCAGATATTTACCAGTGAAACTCCAGTCAAAATCTGAAACAAACAAACAGACAGAGATTTAAACAATCCACACGCACACAAAAATGTGAAAGTGGTGCCAGTGACTGAAAAGTTGAAAGGGAATCGTTTGTCTTGGTATGGTCATGTGAAGAGGAGGGTTGAACGCATGTTACTAAAAGAGTTATGAGTATACATGTAGATGAATGGAAAGGGAGAGGGAGGCCAAAGAACAGATGGATGGATTGTGTGAGGAGTGATATATATGAAAGAAAAGGGAGTTAGTGATAGTGTGACGGGTGACAGGACGGAATGGAAGAAAAATACGTATTACGCCGATGCCGTGCGTAGTACGGGATAAAGATAAGAAGAGGAGGAAGAAGACGCACATACACTCTCGTAGGTAATTTTTATCATACTTTTTTTCTCAACTATCTTGGGGTCAGCTTCCAATTTAACCTGATGCGTCTACAAATACCCGTGTTTTACATGAAGCGAGTAATTATCAGAACTCCATGACAAAGTTACTGAGTTTTATATCTAAATAAAGTAAAAAAGACTGGCCAACTGCAGTTTTTTACCATTATAGATACAACTTTTTTTTACTAAAATTTTATTCTGTTTTTAGTATTATACCGACAAAAGAACTACATCTTCTGTGAAAATTTCAACTGCCTAGCTGTCACCGTCTTAAAGATACAGCCTGGTGACAGACAGACTGAAATTTGAGTATTAGTAATAGGGTCATTTTTTACCCTTTAGGTGCAGAAACCCAAAACATAAATATACTAAACCCACCCCTCTAAAAATGTCTCTTTTAAAACCACAATTTGTTCTACGGATATTCGTAAAATATTTTGAAAGAACCGACTGCATTATCATTCAATAATATAATTACGGAGATAAGTTAAAACAAACTAACAGTATAACAAATCTTGTCTTCCTTAACGTTATTTGACTGTTTTTCGATCGAATTATCCGAATCACATTTTTCAACATCAGACTAAGAGATAATTGGAAAACGGCTTAGGGACGGGCTATAACGAAAGATGAGCGAGGATATCTTAAAGTTTACGACACATCGTACTTGCTTGCCTATCTGCATCGTCTTGTGGACGACGAGCAATGGGTAGGTCCAGCTGTCTGGTACACGCGCCTCAAAGAGATGTCAGTAAAACCATGGCCCCAGTAGACTTCGGCCCAGCAGGGCCATGTCTACTGGGGCTATGGTTTTACTTCATCAGCATATCAGCCGAAAGACGTCTACTGTTGGGCATAGGCCTTCCTCAAGCGTCACTACAACGACCGGTCCTGTGCGTCACGCATCCATCAGATTCCCGCGACCCTGACCAGGTCATCGGTCCACCTTGTGTGTGGTTTTACTTCCGAAAGTTAAATTCATAGTCGTGGTTCGCAAAGGGCAAAGAAAGAATATGGCCACGTTCACACGGCAACCATTCAATTCGATTTTTTCACGTATACGTTTTTACCGTATACGATGCAATCGTTCACACGGTAACCATTCAATTCGATTTTTTCACGTATACGGTTTTACTGTCGTGTGAACGAGACAACATGAACATAAGTGCCATTGCGTGTCGTATTCGATAAAATCGTTTCGAGACGCGGCGTTCTGGTGACAGCTTCGCACGGTAAGTATACGTTAAAATATATTTCTCGAACACGGGATTTTCCCGTATGAACGCCGTGTAAATAATTTTTAAGTTTTCATATATATTCTGTTGTCGCCGTGTGAACGTGGCCTATAGATGTAGTTTTAGTCAGTAAAATTTGACACGTCCTCCTACTCCGCGCTAGAGTGGGAGAAGTCATTAGATGATTTCATACCTAAAAACCCTGCTAAACTAGAGAGGAGGCCTGAGTACCTGCAATGGGAACATTAAAAAGGCTGATGGTGATGATGATGATGATCACAGGAACAATCAGAATTAGTATGTTTTGAGCCAAAAATTCGTGGAAAGTGAAATGTCCGATTTGATATATTCAAAGTGAATGAGTAAGTTCTAGTTAGAACAACAAAGTCAAAACCTCATCTATTCTTCTTCATCGATTCGTAAGTGTCTAAAAAAAAAAGCTAGGAGCCGCCGCAAAAAACAGCTGTATCGCGCAACAGCTTGTGGCCGGAGAAGCACCACCGCACACGAGCCAATAAAAAACGCCGCCTAAAAAGAAGCTTGAAGCGGCGTTTTTTAGAGGCCAGTGTGCAGGCGTACTAATATTTATTTTAAAAAATCTTGTCATCTCGCTCAGCAAACGACGTGACCTCGCCTAAACATAATGAAAGGACCCAATCGTTTGGGATAGTGGAAGTCTTATCAGGGACGGAGGCGAAAGCAGCCAGTTTTGTCCTGATTAATGTAACGAACTGAATATCGTTGTTAAACCGGTTATAAAGGGTTAATCTGTTATTAGGTCAGTAACTTATATTTGAATAGGGTTGGAAATAGATTGTTTTGTTTGCGTCATTTGAGATTTAAGTTTTGCTAGATGCTGCTAGTTTTACTGCTGGTTTTACTCGTGTAAAAGTATTAAGTGTGGCATTAAGTCCATCTCATACCCCGCTTGGGCAGAGCGTTGCCGTGCTCTCGTGGCCCAGCTGGGTTGAACCCTATTAGGGCCAGGGTTAGTCCGAAAGGTGGGTTAGTCTCCGATACGAAGGGCAACGAAGGAACAGGAGTGGGTTTTTAGTCAGTAAAGTCTGACACTATAAACCGCTCCACCCAAGAGCAGGGATGTCACGAGATGATTTTTCCACCGTGATAAAAAAAGTTTTTTTTTTTTTTTTTTTATTATTGATAGGCTCGCGTTTGACCACCATCTCACCTGGGAAAACCTCCACGAGTGCCCGTGGATTGTAGTTCCCTTGCGGATACGTCCTGAGGGAAGACCAGTCTGCGGGACGGTGCACCCTGGGAGGCGGCCATAGACCCCCTTGGGCACTCCTACTCAAGGGCCTCTATGGCCGTCTGCGAATGTTCTGTCAGACGGACCGCTTCAACGCGTGTCCCTCTGCCATGGCAGAGGGCACAGTGGCGAAGCAAGAGCGGGCTCGGTGTGCACTCACACTGCCGCCGGGCAGGCAGGGGGAAGACGTGTTCCTCCTTCTGCCACCGTTAGTCTCGTTGCCCCAGAGATTGTCCAAGGTCATGTTTCTGACTCTTGATGGGGGACGAGGGCCTTGGCTTAACCGCCCGGGCCGCGAGGAAGAGTCTCCGGCCCCAAATCGTGGAGGGTGTGGTTAGCACTCTGTTCCCTGCGCGGGGGGAACACTCCCCCCCGCCCATGGCTCCGCCTCCGCCAGCGGTGTCTGACGCGGACCGCAACAACGACGACGATGATAATGCTCCAGAAGTGACCGAGGTAGAGTTGAGAGTGGCGGTGAGAAGGCTGAGTGCCAAAAACACCGCCCCAGGACCCGACGGCTTGCCAGGAAAAGCCTGGGTCCTGGCCATGGAGGCTCTCGGGCCTCGACTGAGAGGGCTTTTCAGCGCATGCCTGGAGAGGGGCCAGTTTCCACTTCGCTGGAAGACGGGGAAACTGGTCCTCGTAGCGAAGCCAGGGCGCCCTGCGGACTCTCCGTCCGCATACCGGCCCATTGTGCTGCTCGACGAGGTGGGCAAGCTCTTTGAAAGAGTTATTGCAAACCGCCTCGTCGTGCGGCTAACACGGGTGGGGCCGGACTTATCGGACGGACAGTTCGGCTTTCGCAGGGCGCGCTCTACAATAGACGCCATCATGCGCGTGCGAGCCCTCACGACAGGGGAAGCGGTGTCCCAGGGTAGGTGTGTCGTGGCAGTGTCCTTGGACATTGCCAACGCTTTCAACACCCTGCCCTGGAGTACGATCCGGAGGGCACTCCGGTACCACCGGGTGCCCGAATACCTCTGTCGAGTGGTCGAGGCGTACCTGTCAGACAGGTACATTGTCTACCCCGGTCACCAGGGAGACTGGAAACGTCGAGAGATGTCGTGCGGTGTTCCGCAGGGGTCGGTTCTAGGCCCACCCTTGTGGAACATCGGCTACGATTACGTGCTGCGCGGCGACTTCCCTGACGGGGTCAGCGTGGTTTGCTACGCAGACGACACGCTGATTCTAGCGCAGGGAAGTTCGCACCAGGCGGCGGTCGCTCTAGCGACACGCGGGGTTGCGATAGCCGTTGGTAGGATCCAGGAGTTGGGACTCGAGGTGGCGCTGCATAAATCCGAGGCAATTGCTTCCACGGCCCTCGGAACGCGCCACCATCGGACTCCCAACTTACGGTAGGAGGAGTTCGCATCGGCGTCGGGTCGACGATGAAGTATCTGGGACTCGTCCTCGACAGCCGGTGGAATTTCGTAAAACATTTCCGACGTCTGGCTCCCAAGCTTCTCCGGGCTGGGGCTGCTCTCAAGCGGCTCCTGCCCAATCTTGGGGGTCCAGACGCCTCCTGCCGGAGGCTCTACGCGGGGATCGTTCGGTCCATGGCCCTCTACGGGGCGCCGGTGTGGGCGCCGTCGCTGGCAAAGCGACCGGCGTCCATACTGAACGCCTGCCAGAGGGTCATGGCAATACGGATGGTGCGGGGTTACCGCACGATCTCCCGCGAAGCGGCGAGCCTTCTGGCTGGCCTACCACCGTGGGATCTGGAGGCAACAGTCCTTGCACACATGCATGACATGCGCGTGGAGATGCAACGCCGGGGTGAAAGTCCACTGCCGCAACATGTCAAGGCATGGCGGACAGAGCTCCGGCGGGATCTCATGGTGAAATGGCGTCAGCGGCTATCGCAACCCAGTGCTGGGCACGCCACGATTATGGCGGTAAGTCCCCTCTTTGAGGCGTGGCTGGAAAGACCTCACGGTGTCCTTACCTTCCGCATGACGCAAGTCCTCACCGGACATGGCAAGTTCGGGAGGTTCCTGCATCGGATTCAGGCGGAAGAGACGCCCGGGTGTCGCCACTGTGCGCAACGCCCGGAGGACACGGTGGAGCACACCGTCGAGGTGTGCCCTGCCTGGGCAGAGCATCGCCGTGCCCTCGTGGGGGCGATCGGCGGCGGAGACCTCTCGCGCCGGGCCCTGGTCGAGGCCATGGTCCGGAGCGAGGAGGAATGGCAGGCGGTCGCCTCCTTCTGCGAAGCAGTAATGCTTGCAAAGGAGGAGGCCGACCGCATCAGGCAACGGCGCCCTCGCCGCCGTCGCCGGGATTCCGATCCCGATTTCCGGCCACCGTAGACGCGGGCTCGCGGACGGCGAGCTATGGGTAGCTCGCTGTCCGATCGTCCGGTAATGGACCGAGTCTAAGACGTCGACGGCGCGCACTGTTCCCGCGCGCCTCAAGGAGTTGTCAGCAGCAGGAGGGGCCCAGCTGGGTCGAAGCCTACTGGGGACAGGGTTGTCCGAAAGGGAGCTCGTGCCCCGGTATGAAGGCTAGAAGGAACGGCGCGGGGTTTTTAGTCAGTAAGAGTCTGACACTGTCTCCCGCTCCACCCAAGAGCGGGTTTCGTCAAAGATGATTTTCCCCGTCGAGAAAAAAAAAAAAAACCACCATCTCACCTGATGGTAAGCGATGATGTGGCCGACGCTGGAGCACGCTTGCCTAGAAGTAACCTATTCACTCTTGACTTAAAGACCCCCAAGTTGTAGCTATCAGGAAACATAGACTCCGGCAGGGAATTCCACTCCTTGGCTGTACGCACAATAAATGTGTTCCCAAAACGCTTTGTGCGTATGATGGAACGGACTTGGCGGAATCAGATTGTGCAATTCCAGTGCACACTCCCCGAAATGTAAACGATAGAAAACCGACAGACTAGCAACTCGACGGCGATGCTCAAGGCTTTGGAGCTTCGACTCCACGAGTGCATCATTGCCGATGATCCTCTTGGCTCGCCTCTCAATCGACTCAAGCGCATCAAGCTGGTATTTGGCAGATCCATCCCAAAGATGAGAACAGTACTCCATACACGATCGAACTTGGGCTTGATAAAGATTGAGCAGCTGTTCCGGCGTGAAGTACCGTCTCACCTTTGCCAAGATCCCCAATTTTTTGGCAGCCAGTTGAGCCTTCGCCTCAATGTATGAGCCGAAATTGAGAGTAGATGATAACGTAACCCCAAGAAGCTCAAGGTGGTCGGTTATCGGCACGGTCACACCACGGAAAGATGGAGCCGGGTAGAATTGACTCCGTTTAGCAGAAAAAAGACACGCCTGGGTTTTAGATGCATTAAACTGGACCAAATTGGCATCGCCCCAATCGGAGACTGCCTTCAAGGACGAGTTCAAGCGTTCAACCATTGCCTCTCGGAATGACTGGATCTGTGACCCACTAGCTTGTGCGTTAGACACATATCTCTCAGCAACAGTGCTGTCGTCTGCATACCCAAAGATACCGGGCTTAAGTAAGTCATTTATGTGCAGCAAAAACAGTGTTGCCGAGAGCACTGACCCCTGAGGAACCCCGGCATTAATATCCATTTGATCGGACGAGCAACCATCAATAACCACTCGGATGGATCGATCCCTCAAGAAGTCCGCAATCCAATCACACAGACCAGTGGATAGACCGAAGGAAGGAAGCTTAGCAATAAGGCTTTCGTGCCAGACCCTATCAAAAGCCTTCGAGATATCAAGGGAGACGGCAAGCGCTTCCCCATGCTTCTCGATGGCCTCGCTCCAGATGTGAATGGCATACGCTAGAAGATCCCCAGTAGACCGGTTGTGGCGAAAACCGTATTGCCGGTCACTGAGGATGTCGTTAGCTTCAAGGTATGCCAAAAGCTTCCTGTTAAGCACCCGTTCCATACTCTTACAGAGGACGGACGTGACAGATATGGGTCGGTAGTTTGCCGGGTCAACTCGACTGCCCTTCTTGGGCACAGGCTGCACGTTAGCTTCCTTCCAAGCAGTCGGCACTTTTCCAGTCTCATATGAGAGGCGAAATAGGCGTGTCAAGATCGGAGTCAATTCAGGCGCACAAGTTTTCAGCACGACCGCTGGTATCCCATCAGGACCGCTGGCTTTGTTCACGTCTAGGTTACGAAGCACCCTGCGGACGTCCTTTTGATGGATGCGAATATCTGCCATAGTCGCCTCGCATCGCTCAGGAAAGGCAGGTGGTTGCGCGTCACCAGAATCAAGACGTGAAGATTCCGCAAAAAGAGAGGCAAATAAATTAGCTTTCTCCTCAGCGGTGTGGGCCAGCGACCCATCGGGTTTCAACAGCGGTGGTAGTGAGGGACGGCAGAAGTTCGATTCAACCGACTTAGCCAGGGACCAAAACGCTTTACTACCTGCGGGGTATGAAGCAAGTTTGTTCCCAATTCGGCTTATGTGATCGAACCGAGACCTCCGCAACACCTTCTTGCAGGACTTGGCAGCCCTGTTGAAGGCCTTCTTCTTTTGAGCCACGTCGTTTGCTTTGCGTACACGAGCGTCAGCCCAAGCTCGATATGCCGTGTGCTTAAGCGCGTCTGCGCGATCACACTCGGCGCCAAACCATGGACGAGCTTGGCCAGACATTGCTACGTCAGAGAATGGAATGAAGTACTCCATCCCCTGCTGCAACACATCCGTCACGGCATCTGCGCACGACGAAGCATCTTCCGAAGAAAAGCAAGTGGGCTGCCAAGGATAGCATGCGAAGAAAGACCGCAAGCCATCCCAATCTGCTGACCTGTATCGCCAAATCCGCCGATTGCCTCTAGGGCTGGGATCGGGCGGGGAGTAGACAGACACAGACTTCACCAGACAGTGGTCGGAGCTACCTAAAGGCGAACAAATCGACACAGAGTAGCGGTCTGGATCTGTTGTCAGCAGAAGGTCCAAGCAATTGGCTGTGTGTGACTCCACATCCGGCACCCTCGTTGCCCCCTGGACCAGCTGGGTCAGATTTAATGCTAGCGCTAGCTTTCGCATCTCACGACCAGCATGGTCTGTGGACTGGAACGGGAAAAGCCACTCTTGGTGGTGGGCATTAAAATCCCCCAGTACCACCAGTTGGGCAGAAGGGTACCGCTGCTGAGCCGCATCCGCCGCCTCACTCAGATGCTGTGTGAGCCCAGACGTCTCCTGGTCTCCACTGTGCGAACGGTAGACACAAGCGTAGATTATTTTATCTAGGCCTGTGTCCACCAAAGTCCAAAGCGTCGAGAACCGGGAGTCCTCAAGGTTACGGAGACGCCGACAGCAGATGTCGTCCCGGGCGTACATACATACACCCGCACGTGGTTTGAAATTGTGCTCCAAGGTAAACCCTGGGTAGGAAAGATACGACACGTCCGACGGACCTCCAATCTGCGTCTCCGAAAGGAAGAAGAGAGCTGGTTTTTCAGTCTCCAGATGATGGTGGACTGCGACGAGATTGGAGTGCAAACCTCGTATATTAGTGAGGTGCACTTTATGCGAGAGGGAGTGCAGCCGCTGTTTAACCTGTCTCTTATTATGTCCTTTCATGAATTGAGTGAATGTAGGAGAGGAGTAGGAAGTGAAATGAGGTTCCACGCAGCTAACCTGAAGGCACGCACTGAATGGACGACATCATTGGGGGACTAGTCTGGAGACTGCGGGGACGCCCGTGCCCCCCCGAGAATGTCCATCGGGCCGTCAGTTGGCGGGGCAGCCTTTCATGTGTGGCTGGCACATTACTTGGGCCCCCAACTAACTGCGTTCGGCCAGCGGTGCACCGTGCCTCGGATCCCGCTACCCTCCGCGACTAGCCCCCCGATACGGCCATGTCAGCACAAGCTAGGTTGGTCTGCTTGCGTTGGAACAGCTATTTCGACCCTACTCCTCTGGACTGGCTACACTAAGCATCATACCGGAACACGGCCTGGCCGTTTGGCGGTATGTCTTTGCTCAGTGGGTGGTCACAAGCCAACGGTCGAAACCTACCACCAGTTAGTGTCACCTGATTTGCACCACCCGGGGACCACGTGTAGGGACTTGCTTCGGGTATTCTCCTACGGACGAGGGTGACTCGGCCCCCCAAGTCCACCAGTTTTGTGTGCATTAAGCATAGAATGGAAGCAAAAAATAAAACAAAATTTACGGCCACCGTAGACGTGGGCTTGTGGGCGGTGAGCTTTGGGTAGCTCGCTCTCTGACCGTCCGGTAAATGTCCGGACCGAGCTCAAGACGTCGAGGGCGTGCACTGTTCCCGCGCGCCTCAAGGAGTTGTCAGTAACAGCAGGGGCCCAGCAGGCTTCGAGCTATAAGCTCCGAAAGCTAGCTCAGCCCCGGCCATGAAAAGCACGAAGGAACGGGGTGGGTTTTTCAGTCAATACGAGTCTGACACTATCTCCCGCTCCGTCCAAGGGCGGGGGATGTCGTTTGGATGATTTTTACCCACCGAAAAAAAGCCCTTCCCTCCAGGAATAACCCTTTTTTTTAATAATGTATAGGCTCGCGTTTGACCACTATCTCACCTGATGGTAAGCGATGATGTGGCCGACGATGGAACACGCTTGCCTAGAAGCAATCTATTCACTCTCGACTTAAAGACCCCTACTAAGACTTGTCTCCTCTTTGATAGCTGAAAGTAAACACATATCAACCAACTTCTAGAGGAACAAAAACATAAAAAGTGGACGTCCCTCACGCAATTTATGAGTTCTATCAAAAAGATAAAAAGTAAGTAACAATATCCATGGTGAGTTACAACACTTATATTAAGTTCTAAAGATATTTTGTTTGATCTTTTGTCTCAATACCCGAAGGGGACAAAGTTTTTTCATACCTCAAGGTACATTTTACTTGAGGTCAAATGATAATTGGATTGAATTGACCTTGTATTAAGTTGTTATATCAGTATAACTCAGCAGATGTTGTTCTGCCCGAAAGATACCAGACCTTGTCAGAAAAACGAGGAGGAGTGGCAGGCGGTCGCCTCATTCTGCGAAGCAGTACGACCGCATCAGGCAACGGCGCTCTTGCCGCCGCCGCCGCCGGGATTCCGATCCCGATTTCCGCCCACCGTAGACGCGGGCTCGCGGACGGCGAGCCATGGGTAGCTCGCTGTCCGACCGTCCGGTAACTGTCCGAACCAAACCCAAGACGTCGACGGCGCGCAATGCTCCACGCGCCTCAAGGTGTTGTCAGCAACAGCAGGGGCCTAACTGAGTCGAAGCCTACTGGGGCCAGGGTTATCGGAAAAGGAGCTCGAGGCTCGGTATAAAGGCTAGAAGGAACGGGGTGGGTTTTTAGTCAGTAAGAGTCTGACACTATCTCCCGCTCCACCCAAGAGCGGGGGTTGTCATTGGATGATTTTTGCCCAACAAAAAAAAGACTTTGTCAGAAAAAATATAACCTGACTGCAGCGCCACCTACCGGGTCCAATTGTATTTTCAAACTATCCACTCAAATATATTTATTAATAGGAACTTATTAAACTAGTGCAATTCACATTTTATAAGAACGCTTTGCTCTGTTCATACAATATATTCACGTACGATAATAATTATATATAATACTAGCTTTTGCCCGCACGGCTTCGCTCCCGCTCTTCTCTACTCTACCCTACTCTACCCTACTCTACCCTACTCTACCCTACTCTACCCTACTCTACCCTACTTTACCCTACTATACCCTATTCTACCCTACTCTACCCTACACTACTCTACACTACTCTACTCTGCACTACTCTACTCTACACTACTCTACTCTACACTACTCTACTCTACACTACTCTACCCTACTTTACCCTACTATACTCTACTCTACCCTACCAAACTTCACATAAACCATCTACTAAATAGTCCGAACAAAGCCTAAAAATTTGGTTTGGATAGGTGAGCCCGTTCTTGAGTTATAAAATAACAACGAAAAGTGGCATTGATTTTTATATATAGATTATTTTTATCGATAAGGGATTATCTCATAATTTACTAAATTGGAAACGATTTAATCTACTGATAACCACAAATAATGTGTGTGCTGTAATAATATAATATAACTATGTAATTAATTTTAATGCAGAACCGTAATGAACAGTAAATTAACAACTCAATCAAAATATATAATTATATAAAAATTCATAAAAAAATACTAAAATTGATTCGGATTTGTAATAACAAAATGCAAAAAGATTCTCTCCGGCGGGGAATCGAACCCCGGTCTCCCGCGTGACAGGCGGGGATACTTACCACTATACTACCGAAGACTTGGACTAAATGGCGAAATAGCGGTTCTATTACTGTTAGTTTTACTGTCACTCATATTGATACAAGTGTATGTGGTCATTGATATAAATACTGTGATAAATAATAAAAATGTGAGTTTCATTGATACTTGTGCGTATTTATGAATATTATAACGTTTTAATTGTTATAATATCTTAGAGACAGCTGTACTTAACTTATCATATTGTTATTGGAGATTTGACATGTTCGCTCTGTGCTCGGAGTTTTTCGGCTAAAGTCGGGTGTGCAAGTCATATGAGGGCAATCACAATCATTATGAGGAGCCAAGAAATTCGGTCACTGTGGCTAAAATCAGCTAGATGGCATCATCATAACGATAACTTCGAGTTTGGGGTCGCATGATTCGTTTTGACGAGTACCTATTAATTATACAAGTACCTACTGCGCTATAAAAGCTTGCTGCCAAAAATGATTTTTATTAAAAACTTGATATATTATTATAAATTAGTGTATATACTTATATAGATAAGGAAGGGTACAGAAAAATGCATTAACCAATTAGTTTTCTCCAAATAATACTTCCAAGTTAAACTTAACAAAGATCATTTTACTTCTTACTCTTAACAAGAATGCTCTTTGTTTGCACTAAACTGCAATAAAATGAACAAAGAGTAAACTAATTAAACGGGACCTCTGCTCTCAAGTCGCTACTCTGTATTGCTGCAGAACATGGCAACCCCCACTAAATACATAGGTACAGAAGTCAATCTACATACAAAGGGCGCTCGAGCAACGCACACAGACACCGCTCACGGACACAATATCCCGGAGCGCCTCGGCCCGCTCGTCGAACAGTTCCGGCTCAAACTCTCATTAGTGTGCGTCCACCGAGCGTAGGTATAAAAAGTGAAGTACATACATGAGATTGTCTTCTGTACCTATCTATTTTGTGCCCGGGAAGACTTTATTTAGGAACTTAACGAGCACTACTTTGCTATACGAAGACCTAGGTAATCACCGTTGTGTCCTATTTCTTCTGTTGTAACTTTTAGCCTCGCCGCACACGGTCTTCAAAAAAACGCTGCTTCAAGCTTCCTTTTGAGGCGTCCTTTTTTGTGGCTCGTGTGCAGCGGTGCCACCATAAAAAAACGTTTGAAGCCGTTTCAAGCTTCTCCGGCCACAAGTTGTCGCGCGCTTCAGCTGTTTTTTTGCGACGGCTTCTAGCTTTTTTGTGGCCGCTTCTAGCGTTTTTTTTTTGAGGCCCGTGTGCTGGGACAGTGAGTGTTGTAATTGAAACCACGTTTTAATCTACTTAAAAAAGGAAGAGATTTTATTGCTGGCGGTATACAACGTGTAACGTTAAATGCGCAAAACCTGAAATTAGTTTAATCAGAATAACGAGCAGAATCAAACAACTTTTTTAATAAAGGTTACATTTTTCAAAAAAATCTTCATTAAAAATGTCGCCCTGTCTATTTATGAATAGGGCGAGCCATCACGTGCACAAACCCGCTGAAATAGGTAAACAAACCCAAATAGTTGTAATCCTATCAAATTATCTCATACACGGGATAATAAAAGTTCTTATCTCAATGCAGATATGAATTTTAAACAAACTAAAACTGCTCATAAAATCTTACATTTTTTTTTTAATGTTTTTTTTTCTCACGTAATTAGGTCAATTGAATTAAAAATCATTTGGGGTGTCTGAGGTTTTGCGCATTTAACGTTACACGTTGTATATTTATTTTATGCATGTTCAACAATTTTTCAGCCAATTGACGACAAATTTTGAAAAAAAAAATGAAGCATTATATCCCCAAGTTAGTCCTATAGAAATATTGTTATCTATGATTTGATGATGATATTCAAATATATGGAACGGAAGGAGTTCCGTGCCATATCTTTGGTATTATTATTTTGTTTTTGTTTTGTTATATCTTTGTTTTGTTTTTATGAGGAGTCATAGGATCATAGCAGAACCGTCGTAATAAGTAAAATTGCTTTGTTTATACCATACCGGCACGTGGCACAGCAATTCTGTAATAAATCAATGTGTCTTAGCCGTGTTTGGGATTATTAGAATAGGGTAGTTTCCAGGGTCAAAATAACTACATTTTATTTAGTCCGTGTTTTAGTATATAAAAAAAAATTACACTATTTTAACTTTTTTCGATTATACAAAAAATAACAAAGATATAGCCCATTAAAGTTACGTGTGACGTCACCCCGTGCGAAAAAATGCAGCACGCCGTAATTAATATATCTTTGTCATTTTTGGTTTCATTTACAAGTAAAAAAATACGTGTCCCTTATCCTTACTAATATTATAAAAGCGAAAGTGAGTTTGTTTGTTTGTTACATCTTCACGCCTCAATGGCAAAACCGATTTTGATGAAACTTGGTACACGGATAGACCATGTCCAGGAATAGCACATAGGATACTTTTTATTCCGGAAGTATGTTCTCTTGAGATAATTTTCTGCTATCACGCGGGCGAAGCCGCTGGGAGCAGCTAGTTTTTAAATAATCTAAAAGACGGACTAATTACAATTTTTACGGCTTCTAGCCTATTATAATAAGATACACTGTGGCTATAAAGTACCATTGACTTGATCTGATGACTGAACCGAAAAGTGGAATTTCCGCGACACTCACCAGGTCTTCGATCCACCTTAGGGGTGGCCTTTGAACGTCTTTTCATGAATTAAAGGTACAGGTTGTACAATTCTATTCTATAGGAACATAGTTATACTGGTACCTGTGGATATAACCATAGATTATACTCAGAGAGTTAGAACTGTCACTCTCTCGGCCGGAACCGAGCGATACCGGCCGCTTATCGCGTTCTCAGAGCTTGTGGGAGGGAGGTATCATGATGTGGACCACCTGAGCTAACTAACATAACCTTGACGATTAAACTGTTGTTTATAGCCGTGTGCATTTATACTGATTGAATGAAATTTGACCACCGTTCTTTTAGTCAGGAATCAATATTACTCTACCTTTGTTTTCTGTTTCGGTGATGCAATATTTTCTTTTTTTTTTTTAATTTTAGTAACATTTTTTTTTGTGTATTTTTTTTTTCTTTTATAACAAAACATAGCAAGTAGATTCTTGCGTTACTTATAAGATCGAAGAAGAAGAGAAGAAAAGGTAAAATGGAATAAAATAAATAGTGACTAGACTAGACTAGACTATCCTATGTTGTACCAACTACTAAATTCCTGCATCGTAGACCTATTGTGACCCTGTAGTGATGCTTACAGGTTTTAAACACCCTACATGAAGTTCTTAATAACGAAAATAATACTCTAACTTAAATCCTCACTCCTTAATCCTATATAACAATACAATACTCTAAAAATAAAACATCAAAATCATGTATTCCCACACAACGCCCACATAAAAACAGTCACTCGTTTGGACAGAGTTATTACATACAAATCCACTATGGCGGACATTCTCTCCATAACAATATAATATTACGTACTATAACTTAATACCGAATGTCATGGTCAAGATTTGATGGCAAGCCGTAGGGAGGACGTCGACACCATAGAGAAATAAAGATGACTTATATATTTTTTGCACTAAGATATAAATTGGGTAATAGGGTGGAAGGAAATCCGGGGGTCTTTGAGTTGTTCAGGGTCAAGGGTAAGGAGTTTTCCTTGTGAAAGGACGGACAAATTGTGCGTACAATACACTGTATATAATATTGTAGAGATGTCCTTCAGATTGGCTGAGAATAATGCAGTATTACGGCGTTTGTGGAAGTGTGAGACAATTTTATAGGTTAACAGAGGTGTACAGTAAGGGGTCAAAAGTGCAGTTACACTTTCCCAATGCTAGCATAGCGTTAACATAATCAGATTTTATAATGTTCCCACTGCTGGGACTCAGGCCTCTTCTCTCTAGGATAGGGAATGCGCCGTAATCCACCACGCGGGCCTAGTGCAGGTTGGTGGATGTCACATGTCTTCGAATTTTTGGTTCTAGGAACGGTTTCCTAGAACCATAGGTACATGGTTGGTTCTAGAAACTTGCCAACTAACAGGAACTTGCAGGGCCGGTGCCCTCACGATGTTTTCCTTCACCGTTTTGAGAGCAGTGACGATGAAATAAATTACACAAAGTAAGGTGCCTGGATAGGTTTGAACCTGCGACCTACAACTCGTAAGTCAGTGCTGTTACCAGTCGGCCACCACTGCTCTCTTCTTTATAATATTAATATAAAATAAAATTTAATAAAGTTGATTCACGTAACATTACGACTGTTTTGAACAAAGAAACCTACTTCGATACAAATGATCTAGATCTCTAACAAACTCTCGCGACACTATTTCTATAGTTACGGCTCCAGTGAACCCATAACCAGACTGTTAACCTTTCCAAAACCATTATTACCTAATAAATCGTATGAGCCATTTCCGAAGCAATTCAACAAACAATTGACTATACACACGATAACGTTATTCCAGTTATAACCAATCTTATCGTTAGAAACACTTCATAAAACTATATTTATGAATCCAAGTAGTGTCGGATATTTTTCTGGAGTGAATGGCCGGTTCAATTGTTCCCTAGAGGCGTAAGAAGGAAAAAAATAGGAAATGAATGTATTCATGGTTATTTGGGGTTGTTTTCTGAATGTAAACTGCCACTTATGGTGTTGTGTAGGATGGGTGACAACCTCATACATAAGAAGTAGGTATTGGAAAATAATTTTGTGGTACAATGTAGTTTGGAGGAGTTTATCTCCTGTTTGGATTTAGCTTTTGAAGTTGAGTGTTTCTCAAGGTCTTGCCTGAAAAGGTTTCGGTTTTTTTTTATGGTGGGAAATCATCCAATGATTTCTCCCGCTCTTAGGCGGAGTGAGAGGGCTTGTTAGTCTTTTCTGATTAACACCCATTCTTGTTCCTTCTTTGTCTTTGATTTTTGTTTTGTAGGTGGGAAAATAATCCAATGACATCTCCGCGCCCTCGGGCGATACGGGAGATAGTATCAGACTTTTACTGACCTAAAACCCTCTACCGTTCCTTCGTTACCTTTTGTACCGGGACCGAAACTTCCTTCCAGAAGCAGACCCTCGGCCCCAGTAGGCTATAATTCTGCGATATTTTTTATACTATTTTTATATTTCAGCAACAAGAAAAAGTCAAGTTAAGTAATATCTAAAAACTGCGAAAAAGATACATAATTACGATAAGTTTCTATTTTCACGCGGTAAACTGTCTAAAGCTAGTAATTTCCTAGGTTCTCTATATTCACTAGGTATATCTCGATCTTGATAAATCCAAGCTATCTTATGCGCCTTATCTAGATCTTTCTCAATATCTCCCCAGATACTATCTACCCTACACAGGAACGTATTTAACATACCCACGCCTTCATTTTCCTACACCAGCAGTTTTCAATTCACATGTAAGCCTTAGTTTCCCGGTATTTCCCTCGAGACCATATTGTAAACTGTCTGGTTTGGTCTTTGCCAGTTTTCTAAGAAAATTCTAGTTATTTTTACCTTAGTTTGAATATGGTCGTGCTGGGATTTAGATTTATACAGTGTAGCAAAAGATGCTAAAAATCTGATTGTATTTTCGATTTTTGAGCGCCATTTTTCTTACTTAATTCATGAATCCCCAAGCGACCACCGGTGGCCGCGCATCTATTGTCTTACTATTGTGTCTCTAATTGACGGTATCTGAAGGGTTAAAATGTTTCATAAAACTGGGTTCAAATAAGTATTACCTACTTTTTAGGCATGTACAATATTAATGGGTTTGTTGTTTCCAGCAGGTCAAAGACCCAGTCAATAATAATAGTCAATAGGTTGTACTGAAGAAAAAACCGGTCAAGGGTGAGTCGGACTCGCGCACGAAGGGTTCTGTACCGTCCGTAGCAAAAAATGGCAAAAAAATCATGTTTGTTGTATGGGAGTCCCATTTAAATAATTATTTTATTCTGTTTTTAGTATTTGTTGTTATAATCGCAACAGAAATACATCATCTGTAAAAAATTTATCAGTCTAGCTATGACGGTTCATGATGTCTCATAAACCATCATAGCTTGGTGACAGACAAAAAGACGGACGGCTAGTGGAGTCTAAAGCACTGGCCACACAGAACAGACGCAAGGCACGGACCCGTCGCAGTCGCGAAAAGATAGATACAGAAAAGACGGCTTGGCGTCCCGTCTTTTCTGTATGTTTTACGTCGCGACGGCTGTAAACATTTTATATGCAAGTAGATTAAACGGGCGCCGCGACTGCGACGGGTCCGTGCCTTGCGTCTGTTCTGTGTGGCCGGTGCTTTAGTAATAGTGTCTTGGGGTGTCCGTACCCCAAATTAAAACGTAAGTTAATATTTTGTGACCCGAATACTTCTCACTCGAACCCAACCCAACGAAAATGTAATATTGTCAACCACGAGTCCACGACCACTTTGTCAAAAATTGAACGACTAAGGAGGAGGAGGATTTTTTATGGTTCCGTCCTTATAAATTGGGGTCACAAAATATTAACTTGTTTGTGTTTTCAAACCATTGATTTGTCTCGAACTTTGGAGGGTCTTTGAATATTGTTACATTCCATTATCAATATTGGTTTAGGAAAATATCAAAATGCTCAGAATCGACATGCCCTACCAATACGACAGTTAATTAATCCCAAACATTCTGGATAATTTGGCAATCCTAGTCGAAATGTTGAGAAGAAATGTCTAGATTTAGCCCCAAATCATTTCATTGAACGTAATTCAAAAATATCCAGGTTCACTGCTAAAATCTACAAATATTAAGAGCCGGATGTAGTCACGGATTATTTTGTAGGTACTGGCCTGGGTCTTTGTCGACTTAGCGGCCCCGTAACAGCGATGTTTTTTTTTTTAAAATAAAACTTTATTAATATTTAAGATGTTTATTTTTGCCAGGTCCTATTAAAAAAATAAGATTTATTATTTTATGTAGCTTTCAAATATTTTCATGCATAATCTCGTTGATATACACAATTGAAATCGTATTTTTTTTCGTAATTTATATCGTTTCAATTTTTACACAGCGATGGTTCATATAGTCAATTTTATAAAATATTTTTCATTGTGTTCTCTTTTATATTCGTCTATTTTCAGAGGTGTAAAAAGGTTCAAACTTAGTACAACCTTGCCTTAAACTCAGAACATTAGTATCACAAAAATCACATTGTCAGATAAAAAGCTCCTAATTCGAATTGAAGTGTGATAAGTAAACGAATGCTAAAGAGCCATTAACAATTTTATATCGCTTACCGTAGATTTAACGCGTCTAATTAGAACTGAGTTTTATTGAAGGGAATTAACGGTCATTAATCTTTAATGAGAGATATCAAGTTAATACAATGTAGGGATTAAACAGTAAAATACCTACATTGTTGCAGATAATTGATTTCGTTACACTGAGCTACTAAAGCTTAGAAGAAACTGCTACTTGTAGACGTATCTTCATCAGTGCAGTAGAAAGAATTGGCTGTAAAAATTCGCTTCTAGCGATAAACTCCATTGTTAGACTCTGTCTAAAAAGTCAAACGACTTAGGTAATTATTAGGACAAAATTAAATCTGATGTAATCAACACTGGTTCAATAATCAAGGTTGATTAAGGGATCTTGATCACAGTTAACTAATAGAAGAACCTTATAAAAAGTATCAAAAATAAGTATTTTTTAAGTGATTAAATATTGTACAAAATTCCCAAGTCGTTTGATTTTTTAGACTGACTTTACAATTTCTTTTTAATTTTAAGCTTCTACACTTTATTTGCAATATGATTACACATTTAAACAAACCGTTTCTTCTGTCTTTTCAACTGAATGAAGTATATTGTAATTTTATGGTGTAATGAGAATAAAGGGAGTACCTATCATTTTTAGATTTCTAGACAGGTGGTATTTATTCAAGACATATTTCGAGGTAACGTGTGTGTCAGATTCGAAATGAAACATCAAAAAGATGTTTAATTTCAAATTTCATCAATGTCAGCAATATTAAAATTGTCAAATATGTCAGCAATATTACGTCAAAATTACAACATTTGATTCCTCCATGTTTGTTTCAAGACGTATTGCGCCACCGGTACTATATATGACTATATGACGAACATTGAACAAATCACCCGTAAAGACTTGTCAATTTATCCATTCTCTTCATTCTAATTTTAGAATGTTTTGGCCATATCCATAATAATAATAATTTATTTAAAAAGACAACTTTTGACAACAACAGTCCACTTTGTATGTTAATAACACTTATTTCTAGTTTAGTTCAGATTTTCAGAAATACACAAAATAATTAATTAAATTACAAAAAAATATAATAAAATATTTTAACACTGTATTCAAATGTCACAATTATATTTACAAATGTCGGTTAAATAATAAAAATGATCAAAACAATAAATTAAATAAATATGGGCAATATAAAAAAAAAAATAATTATTTGAAAATTGAAATGATTGTCGCACACAGAAATTTTCAACTAGGTACAGAATTTCACGAAGACAAACGATTCCCTTACAACTTTTCAGTTACTGACACCACTTTCAAACTGCCTCTAATATACTTATTACTCTCTTTATCCTCTTCATTTGTCATTTTAGTCTCACCTATATCGCAGACAGAAATTTCCACCTACAAACCGAGTTTCAGTACCCTTATCACGTGCTCTGGTAATATTATCAACGGGGGTTGTCATTTGTGAGCAAAATTAAACAATACCTTGGTGACACTAGCTCATGTGCCCATTAGGGCCTTATTACACTAGCGGTTTGCGAGCGACTGAGGGGCGGGGCGGACGCGCAGCGAATGCGTTGCGAACACACCGCGGCTGGACAGCGAAGGCGTCGCGGACGCGTGGCAAATTCGCAAAATTTTCAACGCGTGTTTGTAGCAGGGTAACGTCATACTATACACTCAGTAACAAAACGGATTCCGACGAAGAGACACTGCTGTTCGCTTTGTAACTTCGTTGTATGTTGCGGACGCGCAACGAAATCTGCATCTCGTTGCGCGTCGTTGCGCATTCGCGGCGTGATCGTTGCACGCCCGTAACGTATTCGTTGCGCACACGCACCGCTTTGAGGACGCTCGCAATTCGCTAGTATGATAAGACCCTTACCCGGCTTTATTTTCACTAGTTTGTTTTATTATGCCTCTGAAGCCCTTAAGGACGAAGGTCTCAACACTATGATGTTATTATCTTAGACATTCATGTGATATTATTTCACAGTCTGCGTTTACGACACCCAAGGGACTGTTGCTTTCATCAAGCTGTACTAAACCAGTATTCTCTGACTTTGCATCGTCTTCAATTTCAGTACATTTATAGGTTTGTTTACACTGGAAGTTTTAGCTTGGTATGTTGTTGTGCGTACATTGCTTCGTTTTTATGTGTTTGTGATTGAAGTTCTCTCATTGTGGCAGCGTTAGACTTGTAACTGGCTTATTTTCTACTTATGAGTGTTTTGCTCATGATTTATATGTCTTTTGTGGTTTCTTCTCTTACATTACGATGTTTTTCAACAAACCGACTCCCAACTTTGACTTTTAGGTAACTTTGACTAAATATGTGGTACCTTTAGAATTAAATGAACAAGAAAGTCTTCAAAACGTATAGTGTTGATATGAATAAATTAAAATATATCTGTCCCGTGTTTCCATCTGCTTTATTATGCTGATAACGCTTCAAGCTTCTCCGGCCACCAGCTGTCGCTTCTAGCGTTTTTTTGTGGCGGCGTTTTATTGAGGTCCGTGTGCATGGACACTTACATAGGTACGGAACCCTCAGGGCCGATTCTGACTTGCACTTGCCCAGTTTTTTAATATATGTTTTTAGTACTCTGTTTACTAATCTATCTATATATATAAAAATCAATGCCACTTTTCGTTGTTATATTATAACTCAAGAACGGGCTCACCTATCCAAACCAAATTTTTAGGCTTTGTTTGGACTATTTAGTAGATGGTTTATGTGAAGTTTGGTAGGGTAGATTAGGGTATAGTAGGGTAGAGTTGGGTAGAGTAGGGTAGAGTAGGGAAGAGCGGGAGCGAAGCCGTGCGGGCAAAAGCTAGTTAATTATAATATCTAGATAGAATTGTACATCCAAAACAGCTATAAATTTTGCAGACAGTATCATAAAGAAAGCCCATTTGGACCAGACAACATAACAAGATAAGGTCTCCAGAAGGACCACTTCATATTTACGTAATTATCATTATAACAAAGATATAACTTACTAATTAAAGAGCATCTGGCGTGTTGGGAAATGGTTATATATTTAATTTATAGTATTTAATTTTTTAGTATAATTATTATTTTAATATACATGCTTATTCTTTATGTTTTTTTATTTATTATCATCGTTATTTCACTTTTTATCTATTTATGTTCTTTATTTGTTAGTAGGCGCCCAGTAGAATCGCTGCCTATTGGAGTCATGGGTGCGCTTCTGAAATGAAAACCCAAAGTCCCGATATGCAAGGCAAAATATAAACACAGGTGTGGTTTTAGTCAGCAAAAGTCTGACACGCCCTACCGCTCTAGAGCGACAAAAGTCATAGGATGATTTCCCACCAAAAAAAAAACTGTTTTCCTTGACTATAACCATGGCATTTTTATACCTATCAGAATACCAGTCATTCCAGCCAAAAGACGTCCACTGTTGGACGTAGGCCTCCCCACATTTCCGCTACTCTCACCTGGTCACCAGGTCGTCGGTCCACCTTGTGGGAGGCCTTCCAACGCTGCATTTTCCGGTCGCCACTCTAAAACCTTTCGACCCCATCGACCATGCGTTCTATTCCTGTCCGTCGGCGACCTTGGTTCTCCTGCGGATATCTTCATTCCTGAGAACACCAGTGCTACGAACGTTATCTATACTAATATTATAAAGAGGTAAAATTTGTAAGTTTGTATGTAAGGGGGTAATCTCTGAAAGTACTGGTCTGATCGCTAAAATTATTTCACCAATAGAAATCTGCTTTATTCCTGAGTGACATAGGCTATATTTTATGTACGCGGGCGAAGTCGCGAGCAAAAGCTAGTTTTTTGATATTGTAACTTACGCCGAGACAAGTCTCTTTTTTGTTAACAATTTATTTTCTGTTGTGATGTTGGAATTTACTACTAAATTATTAATTTTCAAAAGCACGTGCGTGTCTGTCTAGAGTGATGGATGGAAAATGGTTTTACCAATAGCTTTTAGCCATCAATCAATTTTAAAATATGTCAATAAACTGATAGGCTTTTGTCTGATTTTTAGGCATAGGTATAATGAAGAGAAATATTAATCATGCCCTTTGAAGTACTATGCGTTAGAATATTTTTTTTTAAATTCTATTATTTTATACTTGTCTTGATTTTGTAAAAGGTCTCTGAAAGTATTGGAATGATTACGAATTGGTTTTTAGTCATAGAAATCTGAGAGCTGTGGTGGCCGAATGGTAATGGCCCAAACTTACGAGTTTTAGGTCGCGGGTTCGAACCCAGCCAGGCGCATTACTTTGTGTAATTTGTTTCATGACCACTGCTCTCAAAACGGTGAAGGAAAACATCGTGAGGAAACAGGCATGTCCTAGAACCAAAAATTCGAAGACATGTGACATTTACCAACCCAAGTTTTAAATCACGGATATTTTCAGTACTTCGGCTCACGTGTTTTGCACGAATACAACAGACTGCGATTGGATTTCGGCTATTTAATGCTTATTATAACCATAAATAAGTACATTGTAAAATTGGCAACGCTGCGTTTACCTGTTACACTTATTAACACTGTTAACACTTTTATATCTGTTACAGATATGTTACGGTTACACTTTTGTAAGGGTTTTGGGTTAACACATTGAAAACACATTAAATAAGTGTTACACATTTGATTCTGTTACCAATTCAATATGTAACACTTATAATTCTGTAACCTTTATGAAGGTGTTTTTAAGTCCCTGGTTCCCTGGTATTGTAGGGACTCAGGCCTCCTCTCTAGGAGAGGAAATGGACCGTAATCCACCACGCGGGCCCAGTGCGGGTTGGTGAATGTCACATGTCTTCGAATTTTTGTTTCTAGGACATGTTCATGCACGGTTTCCCCACAATGATTTTTGGTTTACAATACATATTATTCTATCCAGCATCAAGAGTGGTCCTTCTACACTTTCCCTGTACTACCACGCCGTAGTTTGGACATGTTTACACTAGTTTAATTAGTTGCTCTCGTTTGCTTTACACTCCAGTTAAATGACTTTGCTCATGTTATGTTATAACATGTCTGCAGGGGATTTGGCAATGTTTGCAGAACAAAAGCGAGAAGCTTCAGCCACGAATCTTTTGAGAGGATTTCGGTGAGGTTAATTTTTTTGAAAAGTTGACGTTATGGTTGTAAATATAGAATTAATTATAATGTTAGCAAGTTTTTTTAATGAACGCCTTTCTGTGATTAGCTTTGTTTTTGGTTTTGTTCTATTTAAGGTTTTTTTTTAGTAATTTTAGTTATTATACAAGGCGTAAGGGACAGCCCGAAACGAAAAAAAAAAATCAGCTTCTCCATACAAACTGTCCAATCAAGTTTATAATTTTGTTTGGTGAGGCTGAATTTATTTTTCGTTTCCTGAAAAAAAATCTTGTGAAAGGTTGTTTAGTTTCGTCTACCGAGCAAGTCCTAAAAGTTTGCGGAGGGCTGTCCCTTACACCTTGTATACCTATGTGTGTATATTCCCGTGCCTACATAGGCATAAGCCCATCTGGTGATGGCTGCTGATGGTAGCGTGAACCATCCTGGTAATCCGTCAAGTATAACATAATTATATCAAAAACATAACTTGTAAAAAAAAAAAAACTTCTGCCGTAAAAAGTTGTGAAATTCATGTCATACCAAGTCGGATAATTTAATCAGACTTAGATTAACTTAGCACAAGATCTGGAAAGAGTGAGGGGGGGATTATCGCCCAGCAGTGGGACAGTGTTGACTAGGGATAAAAAAAAAGTGTAGGGCAATCCCACATTTTTTTTTCGGTGGGCTTACTGACTAAAAACCCACCCCGTTCCTCTAGCCTTCATACCGGGTCTCGAGTTCCTTTCGGATAACCCAAGGAATTATTCCTATATCGTGGGTGTGAATGATAAATGATATTTATTTTGAAAAGTTCATAAATATGTAAACTAACATAGACAAGACTCACATATATATATGAGATAACTTCACAGCCTGATAGAAATCAATCCGGGAAATAATGTATGAAAATTGTTATATTTTAATGGCTCAATAATCCGGTGACTTTTTTATTTGCTGTCCTTTGCCAGACTCTGGTAGGAAATATATCAAAACTCTATAAAAAAAAAAAACTGTTGCCATCAACCTAGAGAGGGTAGGTAACAAAAGATATTTCTATGAAAAGATTCAATTGCATACAAAGGGCCCTCGTCACAACGACTTCACGAAAAAATCTTTTGAACTTATGAATATCAAAATCAGTTTTAGGTCCTTTGTGGTCCTTTCTGAGGCCTTTAGGGGCCTTTGAAAGGGTCATTTATTAAGCCAGGCCACGAACTTTGTGACTTTAGACCTCAGAGCGAGTAGTTTTGACCAGTAGTTTACAATTGTTTGCGAGAGTTCTAAGAGGTTTGTTGGTTTAGTTTGCGTTTACCACACGGTTGGCGCATTGGATGAGTAATTGGTTGCTTCGCTGTGTCTCGTGAGTTTGATTCCCTCACGGAACATATATTTGTCTGGCCTACAGATATTTGTTCCGAGTCTGTGTGTTATTTAAGTGAGTTTACATGTATTTGAAATTGTGAATGCACTCACATGAGGTATTCTTAATGTGAGGCTAGAAAATAAAAAGAAAGGAAAGAAAAGAAAAGGAAAGAAAAGTTTTTTTTTGTTTGATTTGTTTTCAATAGTTTAAAGCGAATGTTGTGGAATTTTGACATAACATCCTACTTAAAATCTACTCCAAAAGAGGAAACCCCACTCCGTCCAGAGCGGAACTTTTGATGACTATAACCCATCCATGATTTTTCAGTTACTTTTTGTGTGATTATTTCGAAAAATCTCGTAAATTGATAGGTGGGATAGTAATAATAATTGTGTACAAGATAATTTTGCTATAGATATTGTTGGCATCACCCGTAAAAGAAAATAAAACTACATAATAACATGAGAGGTTGGCAACTTCTCGCTTGTTGCAAGTTTAACAAACTTCGACTACTTAATTGATATTTCATGGCGTAAAATACTTAGAAGTTCACTGGTCGGATGATAACTTTCTTATGACACTGGAGCGGTTTTACACCAAGTAATTGTTCAATTTTGGTGTGAACTTCTCCTAGTTTTATTAGCTTCAGTACTTAAGTAAATTTAGGTGCTATTGTTTAGAAGAATTATCTTCGACAATCTAGCGTAAAGGGATCCGTAAAGGAGTTTTTAAGAATCTTTATACTGTAAAAGATATCTCCGGGGGCCTGGAACAGGAGTGGGATGTTAGTCAGTAAAAGTCTGATCCACCCTCCTGCTTCGCACAAGAGCGGATGATGCGGGGATGTACTGAGAGCGGTGGATGTCATTGGATGTTTTTACCGGCCTAAAAAAGAAAACTCTCTTTATACTAGGTATACTGCGCTCCAATACCAGGGTAGCTGATGTGGCTCAAAAGGCTGACCAACTGAAATGGCACTGGAAAGGACACGTCTGCTGCATGACTGAAAAACCGTGAGCTATAGTAGCACAAAATTGGTGCCTTGAGACAGTACGATGCGGTCGCGGCAGACCATGAAGGAGATGGTGAAATGAATTATTGCGTGATTGCGTTGCGCCATCGGTACATGGTGGACGTCCCGCCTATCCGTACAAAGCGTTTAGGAATACATTTATTATGCGTACAGCTAAGGAGTGGAATGCCCTGCCGGAGTGTGTTTCCTGATAGCTACAATCTAAGGATCTTTAAGTCAAGAGTAAATAGGTTACTTCTAGGCAAGGATGCCAAGGATGCTATATATATCGCTTACCATTAGGTGAGATAGTGGTTAAACGCAAGCCTATCAATAATTAACGAAAAAAAATACTAGAATCGCCAGAACCAAGAAACCGGCCCGTGAAAAATGGGAAGTGGAAGGAATAAAAAATCAATAGTTTTAACTAAGTAAAAAAAGTTTTCTATTCAAGTAAGTGTTCATACAAAGTTTCGCATAAAGTTTTAAACTATCTTAATGAAATAATTACCGTGTTCGCTTGTGGGAATACGTTCAAATCAAATCAAAATCAATCAAATCAAATCAAATCAAAAACGTTTATTTCAAATAGACCAATTACAGGCACTTTTGAATTGTCAAAATGTCGGTCAGTCAAACAAACAAGTGAAGCTAAGATGCACGTTCCAAAGAGTAGATCTCTATGGAGAAGAACGTGCAAGAAACTCCATGGACACTCTTTTAAATCATATGTGTTACATATAGTGTTTGGTTACATATTTCTTGTTGCTTCTATTATGTGAGCACAATGTAGATAATAATAAAAAAATATTAAAAGATAAAAACTGAATTAAGCCACTGGCAGCTAAGAGATGACCAGTCTCATCTGACGGCACCCGTTCACGAGCATGACGCGTGCATCAGCCCCACTCAGCTCAACCATTTTGAAGGGAACCGAATGACCCAATAACACGCGCCACCAACAGCGAGACATTTGAGTGAGCATGTCAAACTCTCAACTGCCATGCTCGCAATGTCAAAAAATAAAATAATAAAAAGTTGTAACTTAATAAAAATGCTCCATGGTACTTCACATTCACAAATTTGGAAAAAAAGTGCTTCTACATTATACAATGCTATTATTTTTAGATATAACATGTAAAGAATCCTAAGTCCTATTGAAATAAACTAATCAAATAAAAATAAAATACTGAAAACAACATTACGAAAAGGGCAGCAGCATCTCTTCGAATATATATATATAGAAATTTTTAATCGTTAATTGTTTAATATAGGTCCTAACAATCTTATTACACAGTAAGTAATTAGTACGTGATTAGCACGGAGGCTGATAAGCTGAGTAGGCACTAATCTCATAGTCTGACTTCTCTACGGAATATATCTATAGTATACGAGGGTGAATCAAAAAGTTCTTAGAATCTCTATAAAAATATAAAAAAATGTTAACACAAAAATTTTATTTTCGACATAATCTCCTTCTAACTCAATACATTTAGAATACCGCTTTTCTAATTTTCTTATTCCTTCCAAAAAAAAAAATCTTTTTCTTAACTCTCAAAAAACTTATCTACGGCAGCCATTATCGCGTCATCATCATCAAATTTAGTTCCACGGATATGCTCCTTTAATTTTGGAAATAAGTGGAAATCACTAGGGGCTAAGTCCGGTGAGTATGGTGGGTGGTCAAGGATATCGAACCCAGCACTACGGATTGCTGCAAGCGCAACTTCCGAACGATGAGCGGGAGTGTTATCATGAAGAAACAGCACGCCCAGTGACAGTTTTCCATGACGTTTATTTTTAACCGCAACATTTTGAGATTGCGCTTTGAAATTTACAAACGACGCCTTTTGTTTTCGTCCGTTAACATTCTAGGTACCCATCTTGCTGACACTTTTCTGAACCCCAGTGAATCTGTTAAAATAGATTGAATGCTGCCAAATGAAATCTTTAGAATCTCAGCTAAATGTTTAATTGTTATTCTTCTGTCTTGCAAAACCAAATTCTCAACTTTTTTTACATTTTCTTCTGTAACGGAGGTTGGAGGCCGCTCGGAGAGATAATCGTCTTCACAGCTTGATCTACCCCTTTTAAATTCAGCAACCCAATAAGCAACCGTTGAATACGATAAAGCATTATCCCCTAATGTTTGCTGAATATCCAAAAAAATTTCGCGCGGTGTAATTTTTTTTAGGCACAGGTACTTTATCACTGCACGTAACTCGATTTTTTCCATATTTGAATATTTTGACAACTCTTTGCACTAAATAATTTATTACTTGCGAGAGATAAGATCAAAGCATGTGAACTTCTGCATAAATATTAAGCGATTGACACTCTTTTAAATAAATATAAAATTACCCACAAAATAATTATATTTAAGTGCACTTCTAAGAACTTTATGATTCACCCTAGTAGTATGTATATGCATATTCGGCCTTTCAATGTTCCCACTGTTGGGACTCAGGCCTCCTCTCTAGAAGAGCGAATGGCCTGTAACCCACCACGCGGGCACGTTGTGAGTTGGTGGCCACATGTCTTCGAATTTTTGGTTTTAGGATATATCGATTTCCTCACGATGTTTTCCTTCACCGTTGTGACAGCAGTGGTGATGAAATAAATTACACAAAGTAATGCGACTGGCTCGATTTGAATTCGCGACCTACAACTCGTTAGAGTCGTAAGTCAGAGCCGTTATCGATACTATAATTCCATACATCAGCCATGGGTAGCTCGCTGTCCGATCGTCCGTTAATGGACCGAGTCCAAGACATCGACGGCGCGCACTGTTCCCGCGTGCCTCAAGGAGTTGTCAGCAGTAGGAGAGGCCCAGCTGGGTCGAAGCCTACTGGGGACAGGGTTGTCCGAAAGGGAGCTCGTGCCCCGGTATGAAGGCTAGAAGGAACGGGATGGGATTTTTAGTCACTAAAAGTTTGACACTATCTCCCGTTCCACCCAAGAGCGGGTTTTGTCATGACTCATGAAATGATTTTCCGGATCGAAAAAAAAAATTACGTGAATAAAACACGCAAACCGCCTTAACTACTGCGAAATTAAGGGTCTTTCAAAATAGACGTGCGGTTGACTGTACTACAAAAGCACTATTCAACTAATGGACCAATGGGGGTAGAATTTCTTTCCCCATTAAGGCATAGTCTTCGCTACCGGATAACGTTGGTTACTTGAACTACTCATTTAATGAACAGTAATTACAGTTAAATCGGTTTTATGGAGTGGAACGGGTTTTTGCAATTAGGAGTAGCTTGGAGTTGTAGTTTATCTTGATTTTGCTGGGAATTGTTTTGGACTTAGCTACAAAAGTCACAAATTAACAATCAAATCAAAGTAATGTGCATAGTTGTCAGCAACAGGAGGGGCCCAGCTGGGTCGAAGTCTAGTGTAGCCAGGGTTATCCGAAAGGAACTCGAGCTCCGGTATAAAGGCTAGAAGGAACGGGGTGCCGTTATTGGTCAGTAAGAGTCTGACACTATCTCTCGCTCCGTCCAAGAGCGGGTTTCGTCAATGATGATTTTCCCCGTCGACAGAAAAAAAAAACCCAAGAGAGGGGGTTGTCATAGGATGATTTTTACCCACCGAAAAAAAAAGAAAAATAAATTAATGTGCATAGTTCTCATATATTATTTGACCATTACCAACATGTATGTTGTATGGAGTAAAAAAGATTGGTCTCTGAGTTTAATTTGGTGTTTTTTCTCAGTTTAAATGAACGGAATAAAACTACGTGTGCGTGTGTTTTAACCTAAACTTATTTTCAAAATAAATATAATTTAGTAATTATTCGAAACGCATGTTGCTAAAAAAAGTTATGAGTTTACATGTGGATGGATGGAGGGGGAGAGGGAGGCCAAAGAAAAGATAGATGGATTGTGTGAGAAGTGATATGAAAGAAAAGGGAGTTAGTGATAGCGTGACGGGTGACAGG
Organism: Mythimna lalbum; assembly: GCA_949319445.1. Classification (NCBI taxonomy): domain Eukaryota; kingdom Metazoa; phylum Arthropoda; class Insecta; order Lepidoptera; family Noctuidae; genus Mythimna; species Mythimna lalbum. Next base: position 21,164,663 of record OX439355.1, read on the forward strand.
ATAGAATGGAAGAAAAATAACATGTTGCGGCGACCCCAAATAACACGGGACATGGGCAGGAAGATGATGATGAATAATTATTCAACAAATTATGTTAAGTTTGCAACCCAGCATCACCATCATGTTTCTGGATAATGTCGCTTTAAAAGTTTGTATTACGTATATTTCTCACTCTCAGTCTTTCTTTATCATCATCATCTTCCTGCCCTTGTTTCTTAGTACTAGGGTTAGCGCAAACACGTTTTTATCTTCCATTCTATCTTCACGTCACGCTATCACTGACTCTCATTTCTCTCATATCACTCCTCACACAATCTATCTATCTTTTCTTTAGCCTTCCTCTCCCTCTTCACCTATCCACATTTATATTCATAACTTTGTTAGTAACATACGTTTCATCCCTCCTCTCCACTTAACCATACTAAGATAAACGATTATACTTCAACTTTGCAGTCACAGGCACCACTTTCAATCATCATTATCTTTATTTCAGCCGATAGATGTCCACTGTTGGACATAGGCCTCCCTGTAACGATACTGTACATCCCGCATCCATCGGATTCCCGTAACCTTCAACAGGTCACCGGTCCACCTTGTAGGAAGCCTTCCAATGCTGCGGTTTCCGGTACGCTGATGCCACTCCACAACCTTTTGACCCCAATGGCCATCTATTCTGCGAGCAATGTGCCCCTGCCCATTGCCACTTAAGTTTGGCGATTCCTCCACTTTAAAACAAATCGTAATAAAACCATTTTATGATTTCATTCGTACTTAAGATATTCCTTACATTTCCAACGCCTTTCCTCAATTAGTGGATTAATTGACATGTACTAGGTACCAGAATGCCAAAAGGAAACTCCAAATTGACAAATTCCCATTTGGAAACCAGAGGTGTACCCGTGTAACATTCTATACAGCTTACATAGTAAGTCTAGAGCTAATCCGGCTAGCCGCAGGGTGTTGATTGGATCCTACTGAGGAAGGGGCTGAGTGGTTGAGTCCTAAATCTAGGTATTAGTTAGGTATGCTGTTTGTTTGTTGCAAATTAGAGATACGGTTTGTTGTAAAATCTATTTACAAACAATTAACAAAATAAAAAAATAAAATATATAAACAATTTATTTATTTACAATTAATTTACTACAGAATCTAAGAAATAAAAGAAGAGAAAAACAAAAAGAAAACATATACACTACGACTAAAATAAAATATCCCACAAAACCAAATAATACAAGGTTAACTTGTTGTTTTCATCCATCCTCTTACTAAACTTTAGACATTCACGACACACATCTATCCATCTACTCGTATCTACAATAAACAGTCTCATTATGTACAATAAATGTTTATTTTGCAAATATGTTATAAATAACAATTGTAGATATAGAGATTACATGACAGGTACATAGTTAAATCTTTTGGAAGTCAAAAGTATAATAATAAATAGAAGTTAAAAAACTACTTGGTTGTTACCAAAGTTCTAAAGGCACAACTATACAGTATTTTAGTTAGAAACTCCAATATAGTCAGTTTACAATCAGTAACTGAATGGATTCCAAAAGTTTTTAAACCATGTTATATTTTTACCCAAAAATATTTTTAAAGTTACAAATTGGACACCACCGACACTAAGTATTATATAGGTCATGGCAGGTCATAACGGGAATTAGGAGAAAGCTTATAATTTGTGATTTCTCATGATGCAGTTTTGGAATTCTACACATAGATTCTTTTCATAAAAATACTGGACACGTGTTTCAGGTTTCGCATAAACTAAAACTAAGGTTGTATAACAAAGTTATAAGCTAAAATGTCAGCAAAAATACGTAGTCACAGGGCCATCCTGGTGACTGAGGGGTTGTATTGCACTTGCACCGAGCACTTTGCTAGTTCCTAATACCCGTTATGAGCTGCCGTGACTTGTGTTGCACTTAGTGTCGGTGGTGTCCAATTTGTGAACTTTTTAAGTATTTTCGGGAAAAATAAAACATGGTATAAAACTATTGAAATCCATTCAGTTACTGATTCTGAACAAACCATATTCAGGTTTCATATAAACTAAAATTAATGCTGTATAATAATCGTTTATGAATATAAATATTATTGTATTGTATTCGGTCAAGGTTCGAAGTGATCTTTTCAGAGTAACCTTACCTTTAAAGCTAAGTTTAAGGTTTCAATCTTACAGGAACAGAGTTCATAATATTAAATTATGCATTTCATTTGTCTACTAATACACAGACACCTTCTGATAGCAACAGGATTATCCTGAACTCCAGCTAAGGTCAAGGGTGATTGTTGTATCCATTTTTTATGATTTTAAAACCGTACGCTTGTATTAGGTACTGTTTTGTATTTTTAAGGTTAAAGTTTTATATCCTGAAGTTTATTTCAAATCAAAAAGTTTCAAATCAAATCAAATAAGTTATTGACTTAATTATGTTAAGATTATCGATGTAACAAATGAACAACATTATCACGCACACAATCATCTGCCAAACTGTATAGCAGTTTCTCGGCAGGGCGTTCTCATGAATTTCGCTTATATTTAAGGACAAATCTGGTCCGGTTTGTAGGAAGGTACTCGTTGTGAGGTAATCAGATGCAGCCCCACAGTACTAACCGACCGAGACCAACATACCGCAGGAACACATAGACAGATAATGATTCCTAAGAACATTTTTTAATTGGTTTCTATTTAGCTCGATTTATTAATTCATCAGGTAACTAATTTTTTTTTTTTTTAATAGTGTATAGGCTCACGTTTGACCACTATCGCAGCTGATGGTAAGCGATGATGTGGCCGAGGAAGTAGGAATATAAGTGTAGGTACAATCCATTGTCTCGCACGCTTACCGTAGTAATTGACCTTAAGGACCTGGAGGATTTGAAGCTCTGACTTTTGAGCTAGGTAGAAACCTGTATTACAGAAGTCAGTGCCTTCTTCTATAACTGTCACTTAAGTATCGAAGCCGAAGTAACTCTTTTTTAAATTTAATTTACAAACAATAAATAAGAAAAAAAAGAAGAAAAACATTCTTGAAAATAAAAATAATAAATACTCGTATGTACTTACCAAAAAAAAAAAATTGGCAGGGAACCGCTAAATTAAAATATAAATTGAAATGTAACTATTTTTTGTAATCCATTTATTTATAACTAGCTTCTGCCAGCGACTTCGTACGCGGATCCTGTTGCTTATGCCAGCGACATTCAGTGTTATAAACGTAAGAGTAGACAAAAATAAACAGAAAGCTCAGAACTGCTAAGCTATCGGGAGTTACACGTGTTATTGTGAGTTAACCATAAAAGATAGACGTATGCTGTCGTGGGACATTTTTTATATAATTTTGAGGAGAACATTTCCGTCATACATGTTTTCTGTGTAGCTTTAACCATTAAGACTGCAAACGCGACGGAAGCTTAAAAAATGGAGTAATTTCTCCCGTTTTCCCAACATTTCCCTTCACTGCTCTGCTCCTATTGATCGTAGCGTGATGAAAAGTAGTATGAAGGTCCTGCCCAGGAGTATGAAGAATGATTGTACCAAGTTTCGTTAAAATCCATCGAGTAGTTTTTGTTTCTATAAAGAACATACAGACAGACAGACAGACAGACAGACAGACAGACAAAAATTTTACTGTTTGCATTTTTAGCATCAGTATCGATCACTAATCACCCCCTGATAGTTATTTTGGAAATATATTTCATGTACAGAATTGACCTCTCTACAGATTTATTATAAGTATAGATAACATAAGAGATTTGATAGAAGAAAACCACAATTTTTTTTTTTTTTTTTAAGAGAGAGACTCTAATGACATCCCCAGGATATAAAATGTATAGGTACTTTTAGAATGGCATACTCTTATCAAACTCGAAGTCTTATGACCTGCTTTGTATATTCATAAACCACTGCCAGCATTGTTATGCAAATAAAAGAAAAGATTTAAAAAGACAAAGCAATGGAAATGGAACGAACAGATAAGGTCGCAAAAACTTAATTCAAATTCAAATCTGTGTAGGACTAGGATATATCCGGCCAGACTTTTGAAATATAGATAAGAGGAGAGGAAAGACAATAAAAATATAGAGGAAAGGATCGTTCTTATTCTGGAAAATTTTGTTTATTTATCTAAGCTTGGTGTACTTGATAAATTATGTTTATTTTGCAGATAGATTTAGAACTAGATGCTGACTACTTTGAGAATAAACACTGAAACAAATCAGAGGTCAAAGTTTCTTTCGAAGCGCATGTAGCAAACATGTAGTCATCTTCTAAGTCGTACACTCTTGACAGAGTGGTCGTGGTCATGTCTCGGTTGAGTCCTGCACCACCACCTCTCTCGCGACACGACGCCAAGCAGCTTTGTGTTTGTGGCTTGGGACTTTTTGTTAACGCTGCAGTGTGTCACCGATTTGATGAGGGCAGTCTATCGTGTTGGAGAGCATCCCCGTGACTTGTTGCCTTCAACTTGCCCCTGCACCACCAGTCGTTCCATCGAGTCCTCATTTCAGGTGATATGCCCGAAGAACTTGAGGATTCGTATTTGCACAGACGCCAATAATCTCTCATTGATATTGAGTTCTTTTAAGTTCGAAATATTGGGTCGGTGCGCGGTCCGTCCACGGGATTTCAAGCATGAGCACCACATTTCCAGTGCGTCAATCTTGCGACGGTCTCGGATTCTCTGCGTCCACGTCTCAGCTTATAAAGAATTCAATCGAACCTTTGTGTTTCTGGTTATTCTATGGTCTATCCAAATTTTTGTGACTTTTTTCACTGAGGATCTCGTCATGGCGCAACGTCTCCGGATTTTATGAAACATGTAATACTCAAACCATGGTCAAACCAAAATTAAACCTGTTATATTGGGTGGATCCCATATAAAACTAGCACTTATATGCGACCGGTCAAGTATGATCTGATATTTGATCAGCCCTTTGAAATAAAAAAAAAAATTTTGCATGCAAATCTCTACCAGGTTAAAGTACACTGGTTTATTAAGATTCTAGACCTCTCTACAGTGCCTAGGTTTAACATTAGCTTAGCGTAAAAATGGTGGTATTCTGACCTCCTTACATATTTATGAGAATAGTGCTTTGCAGTCTGTTGTTGTGGGATTAAATTAAGTTGATTAAACATGCTGAGACTGAGGGACATAAGTTGCTATTACATTGTAAAAAAGCAGGCCGGCATGATTTTATTTAAAGAATAATTTTGACAGCACGGTTGGGGCAGAAGCTGAGCGATTGACTGCTACGCTGCGTGCCGTAGGCTTAAATCTTACACGGAAGAAATATTTGTATGGCCTACAGATAGGTGTTGCGGGTCTAGGTGTCTTGTGTCGGTTTACATGTCTATGAACACATTTACGATACAAGAGTAATTCCTCTTAGTGTGAAGCAACGGATTTAAAAATAATCTTGGCCATGAATATTTTAAGACTATTACTAAAAATCCAAAAAAATAAGATACCAGATGAATTTAAAATATTAAATGAAAGATTATTCAAAAATAAATTATAAAAATGGTTATCTGCTAATAGTTTTTACAGTGTCAAGGAGTTTCTAGAGTTTAAAATCGGACGATGACAGTGTTTGTATGTTGTTGTCATGTGTGTAAATTTGCATGCTTATATTCATGAAGCAAAACATGTAGAACCTACCAGTATATACAAATAACCATCTTGTATACCATGTTTTTCGCAAATAAAATATTATTATTATTATTATCGCCAAACTTAAGTTTTTTTTAATGATATAAACTTTTTTAATGGATTCGGGACGCACAGGATCGTTCGTTGTGACGACACTTGGGGGAGGCCTATGTCCAATATTGGACGTATATCGGCTTAAATGATGATGACGATGGAGATTAGATCAGATAGGCAGCCGCTTCATGTCAAATAGGTATTGATATCCATTCTGCTTGACTGGAAAACGACCTTAAAACAGTTAGAAAACGGCTGGGACTGAGGCATTAGCTAAAGCTTTTAGACATAAAGCAATTCATTCAGTTTCATAATTCACTGTTTGATAAATATTGGACCTAAAAGCCAAAAAAATTGACCTTTAACTAAAAAATAACGTTGAAAATGCAGATGTAAAAGGTCTGTCATTAACAACGTAGTAGGTTTGTTCTCGACAAAATTGTAGAGTTTCATCAAAAACACACATAATTCATTGCCGACCTGAATAAAAAATGTAAATAAAATGAAATATAACGTAAAGTTTTAACATTCCTACAAAATTAACAAGCAAACCCGACGAGATATTTGACCTTCAATAAAAATGTCCAGAACACGCCATTTTAAAAACGTTAACAAAACAAAAATACATTTGAATCCGTCCGTCTGGTCACATTTGACTGACATTGTGTTGATAAGGTTGTACACAGACCTGGCTGAAAATAGCTTTGTGAGTCAAAGAAATATCTGTATTAACGGATGTATATTTCTAGGTAATAAAACCGCAGGATAGAAACGGCCATGTGTTACCATTGTGTGAACCGCCCGGAGTCCCGCCTAGGCAGAGCACCGCCGTGTCGTCCTGAGTCTTGGTACAGGTCATAGTCCGGAGTGAGCCTCGAGGCCCCGCCGCTGGGATTCTGATCCCGATTTCCGGCCACCATAAGCGCGGTCCATCCGGTAACCGTCCGGGCTGAGCCCAACTCGCTGACGGTGCGTCGTGATTCACGCACGTCTCAAGATGTTACCAAACCTTAGGGAACCAGCAGAGTCGAAGCCTACTGGGGCCATGGGTTCGCTTCACGCATGGCAAAAAAGGAACGTAGAAGTGTGTTTTAGTCAGTTAAAGTTGACACGTACGACCCCCACTTCGTTCTAGATCGAGAAAAGACTTTGGATGATTTACTACCTAAAAAAAACTCGTAAGTATCACTGGGCCACCACTGTTCTGGCGGGCGTCTCATCTGACAGTAATTGAGCTTAGAGAAAAGGGATAATGCCTCATGAGCTAGTAATTATTTGCACAGGTTTCAAACTACGAAACAAGTTTTGTGGAAGATACTACAGTCGTAAATGTTTTTTTCGTCCCTGAAAAGGACCCGGGCATAGGAGTGTATTTTTTTCCCCCGCAATTGATATTATCGAACCCGTGACACTCATTTCAGTAGTGAATCGTTCAACAACTGTGTTGTTCGTGCCATCAAATGTATGATGTACTAAGCATTGACATTTTAATAAACAGACATGTTATACATTCACAAATCAACCAAAAAATATGTTTCGTGCAGCAGCGGCAGCACTGTGGTATGAGATCCCCTGTGTTTTATTTACTTTGGTATCATAATTGGTACACTTTCTAAACACACGAAGGTGTTTTTTATTTAATTTCGTAGCAGCGCGCGGCGTATGACTAGATCCGATACGTGACGCCTAAAGGCAAGGATCCCAATTAGGATCCTTTCGAGTCTTCACGAGTGCGTACTCATAGCAAATCTGTTCATATAAATATCATTGGTACTAAGTATATGAGACTTGAATGAGTGAGTCAAGTCTATTCTGTTAAACCTGGATTGAATCTTATCATACTATGAAGGCGAAAATTTGTGTTGGTGTAATGGCATAATTATGTCAGTGTGTGTGCATGTTTGCTATTTTTTCACTCTCAAAAGTCAAAAAAAGTCAAAAACGTTTATTTCAAATAGACCAATTACAGGCACTTTTGAATTATCAAAATGTCGGTCAGTCAAACAAACAAGTGAAGCTAAAATGCACGCACAATCTCGAATTGCTGACCAGATTTAGATGAAACTTGGTATAAGGGTAGACCATACTTTGACGCAGGCAAAGCCGTTGGTTGCAGTTAGTTGATTGGAATGTTGGTTTAGTGGTTAGTCCTGACTGCTATGCCGGAGGTCGTGGGTTCGATTCTCACTCAGGACAAATATTTATGTCATGAGCATGATCATTTGTTGTGTGTCTGGGTGTAATTTATCTATAATATGTATGTATTTAGAAATTTGTACGTATGTTTATCAGTTGTCTAGTGCCCATAACACAAGCTCTGCTTAGCTTGGGACTAGACGGCGTTGTGTGATAGTTGTGGAATTAATATACTAAACCGAACAAAAATTATAAGTTTGAAGATAGTGTTGACTTACAACCTTAATAGACAAAGTTTTACCCTTTTCTAAATAATATCAGTACACCGGAGACACAGTTCGTTTCCGACAGTAAACGGAATAAAATCGGATGAGCCCCGTGACTCATCAAATATTTGTAAGGTTTCTTCGGTCGATTTTCGCTGATTTTCCCTATTTTGATTTTGTTTGCCTTTTTGGTTTGTGTACATAATTTCGTTTGGTATAATAATTTTAATGATTGAGGAAAATTCTTTTGGATGATCGAGGTTTAGTGAAGTAAAAAACAAAGGGAAAGAAAATGGTTATTGCCAAAAACCTCCTATTTCTTTTGATTGTAGGTTGCAGAATTATTTGTTTCTATATATAGAGCGCCTTCAAACTAGTGTTTGTCCAGAGTAGGCGTTCAAGGAACGTATGCGTAGTACAGACGCTGCGCTAACGTGGCGCATGCGTCGCGTTTTTTCAGCGTTTTTTTCTGGAGTCAATTAAAACGCAAAACAAAAAACGCGGCGCAGACGTCGCACTCAGATACAGAGGGTATCTGAGTGCGTGAGTAGGAGAGAGAATGGGCCGTAAGCTACACGTTGGTGAATGTCAAGCGATTTCCGGCCACCGTAGGCGCGGGATTGCGGACGGCGAGCAATGGGTAGCTCGCTCTCCGACCGTCCGGTACCTGTTAGTTTCCGCGCGCCTCAGAGAGCTGTCAGCAGCAGCAGGGACCCAGCTGGGTCGAAGCCTACTGGGGCCAGGGTTAGTCCTAAAGGTAGCTCAGCCCCCGATACGAAGGGCAACGAAGGAACAGAAGTGGGTTTTTAGTTAGTAAAAGTCTCACACTATCTCCCGCTCCGCCCTAGAGCGGGGGATGTCAGTAGATGATTTTCGCCCTCCGAAAAAATAAACATGTCTTCGAAATTTTTGTTCTAGGACTTGCCTCATGATATTTTCATTCACCAGTTTTGAAAGATATATTTTCGTGTTCTTAAAAACATATAAGACACAAACATGACACTAACGATGCGGTGCGTTTGACATTTAAACGTCAGTGATAACGAATGCAAATATCGAATCTATATATATAAAAATCAATGCCACTTTTCGTTGTTATTTTATAACTCAAGAACGGGCTCACCTATCCAAACCAAATTTTTAGGCTTTGTTTGGACTATTTAGTAGATGGTTTATGTGAAGTTTGGTAGGGTAGAGTAGGGTATAGTAGGGTAGAGTAGAGTAGTGTAGAGTAGTGTAGAGTAGTTTAGGGTAGAGTAGGGTAGAGGAGGGTAGAGTTGGGAAGAGCGGGAGCGAAGCCGTGCGGGCAAAAGCTAGTAACTTATGTAAACCGATACCGTTGAGTTGCTAGGATCATTATAATACATAGTTATTGATAGGTGTTTTAGTGTAGAAATAAATAAATATATCAAACTATATACAGGGTTATTTGTAAAACGCTAGCAACCTCTCAGGACTATATAGTATAGTCATAGAACAAAAGTTGTTGATCATAATGTTTTTTTTTTTTGTCGACGGTGAAAATCATCTTTGACGAAACCCGCTCTTGGGTGGAGCGGGAGATAGTGTCAGACTCTTACTGACTAAAAACCCCTCGCCGTTCCTTCTAGCCTTCATACCGGGGCACGAGCTCCCTTTCGGACAACCCTGTCCCCAGTAGGCTTCGACCCAGCTGGGCCTCTCCTGCTGCTGACAACTCCTTGAGGCGCGCGGGAACAGTGCGCGCCGTCGACGTCTTGGACTCGGTCCATTACCGGACGATTGGACGGCGAGCTACCCATGGCTCGCCGTCCGCGAGCCCGTTGATTATAATGTTAGTAATACAGTCCTGCAATGTTGAGTTTTCTACCATTACCTACGCGTGACAAGCTGTCTTGGTTGGTATCTTATTTTCTTATATGAATGAAAAGGGAGTTAGTGATAGCGTGACGAGCGATAGGACAGAATAGAAGAAAAAAACGTGTTGCGCCGACCCCAAATAAAACGGGATAAGGGCAGGAAGATGATGTTGGTGAAAGAATTTATAAAATTGGTCCAGTCGTTTCTGTGTTTATTCCTAACAAACAAAATGCAAACACCCAAAAATACAAATCTTTCCTCTTTATAAATAACTAGCGGCCTGTCCTAGCTTCGCAAGCCATAATATAGCCTATGTTACTCAAGGTGAATATAGCTTTCTAATGGTGAAAGAATTTTTGAAATCGTCACAGTAGTTTTTGAGTTTATTCATTACTATCATACACACAAAAACACAAATTTTTCCGCTTTATAATTTTAGTGTAGATTATAGTAGAAAGCTTCAAATGTACGACGTCGTCTTAACGCTCAGTCACGTGGTCGTGGCGGCAAGGTCAACTCGAAGCGTTCTACCCAAGCGAAACGGTTGTAACTTGGCTAGGGGGCTGATTTTAATATTCACTAGTTAATTTTGTCCGCAGATTCGCTCGCGTAAATAACATATAGCCTATGTCACTCAAAAATAAAGCAGCAAAAAAATGTAGCAATCGGACCAGTACTTTCAGAGATTACCTCTTTTTTTTTTGTCCACGGGGTAAATCATCTTTGACGAAACCCGCTCTTGGGTGGAGCGGGAGACAGTGTCAGACTCTTACTGACTAAAAACCCCGCGCCGTTCATTCTAGCCTTCATACCGGGGCACGAGCTCCCTTTCGGACAACCCTGTCCCCAGTAGGCTTCGACCCAGCTGGGCCCCTCCTGCTGCTGACAACTCCTTGAAAGCCGAACTGTCCGTCCGACTCAGAGATTACCTCTTACAAACAAAAAAACAAACTACCTCTTTACAATATTAATAGTGTAGAAATGTAGATTTACTCTTCATGCAGATGCAACATAAAAGTACAGAGGCAGAGTTATATAATTATATGAAAAATAAAAAATAAAAAAATTATAAACGAATCCATTTTTACTTCAAAGAAAATGAGTCACAATAAATATAAGATAAAGTCGCAACTTTTTTCCACCCAGCGAACATAAAAGTCAGACTCAAATAACGTACTCATACAAGACAGACGTTAAAGTGATTCTACCGTAAACTACTCGACCGTGAAACAGAGCTGAACTGAAATATTTTCAAACAGAACAAAAAAAATATTACAAATTGTTCGGGTTTATATTTTTTATAGACAGTCAGTTTTTCAAAAATTCAAAGCATTAAATCCTACTAATATTATAAATGCGAAAGTTTGTATGTATGGATGGATGTATGGATGTTTGTTACTCTTTCACGCAAAAACTACTGAACGGATCTCGATGAAACTTGGTACACGAGTAGACCATATCCCAGAATAACACATAGGATACTTTTTATCCTGGGATTATGTACGCGGGTGAAGCCGCGGGCAAAAGCTAGTTTCAAATAAACCATTTACAGGCACTTTAGAAATGTCAAAAATCCTGTCAGAAAAATGATGCTTATTTCGCATTCCAAAGCGTAGATCTCTATGGAGAAGAATGTGCAAGAAACTCCATGGACACTGTTTTCAATCATGCTATGTATTACAAATATCTCTGTTACATGTTTTTTGTTGCTTACTATGTGAGAACAATGTAAATAAAGTAAAAATAAGAACTAAATATACGAGTAGGTATTAAAATAGCCACTGGCAGCTAAGTGTCCCCGCAGACGGGCTTAAAAAAAACGCTGCTTCAAGCTTCTTTTTGAGGCGGCCTTTTTTGTGGCTCGTGTGCGGCGGTGGCGCGACAAAAAAAAAACGCTTGAAGCCGCTTCAGGCTTCTCCGGCCACAAGATGCGGCGCGCTTCAGCTGTTTTTAGCGGTGGCGTTTTTTTGAGGCTCATGTGTGGGGATAGTAAGAGATGACCAGGCTCAACTGACAGCACCCGTTAAACATGTCCTGGAATACTAGTATGATACTTTAACTCTTTTTATCACAAGAATATGTTATCTTGGGGTAATTTTCAATTTTTTTGATAGATATTTATTTTGCAAACAGGTATAAAAAAAAAACACTTTTACACGTCAATATTTTTTCAGTCAGCTTAAACTAGATGAGGCCCGTGTTTCCTATCTGACTGACCCTGAGAAGAAACACCGAAACAAACTCCGCGGTCAAAGTCTCTTTTAAAGTCCATACAGCAAACATGTAATGGTCAAAGGTAGTAAAAAACAAATAGGACAATAATATCAACTCAATAGAAAATTGCTTTTTCTAATATCTAAAATAAATAACAATTCTTTTTTTATAGTATCCAGTCCTTGTAGCGGTGTCAGTGTAGCCCTAGGCTGGGTTCTGAGGACCCTCATAAATCAGATAGAAAGGGTAAAATAAGTAATAGACTTTCTTTAGATATGGTGATGTAAGCTTGTTGTATCTTTTTTGTTTGGTAAAGGTCAACTTGGATAATCTTTTAAGGAATCACACTTTCACTTCATTTTGTAAACACTATTATTATTCATTTTGTTTTGAAGATGAATAAAATAACTTCTTCGATAGAATTTAGGCGTATATAATCAAGTATTTTTGGGTTTACAAATTTTATGCGTGTGCGTTTCGATGGATATAAAGAAAAGGTGCCACAGTGGCGCGCGTGTGAGAAATTGGAACTACACCCCGCACTACTCCTTTGAACCGTCCAATCGGAGGGACTCGCTGTGCTGACGATGCGTAGACGCATTTTCATTTTAACCGATTCACTGTCTCTTAAGATACAGGTATCCTAGTTTAAAAAAAAAATAATCCCCTACCCCTAGCCAAGTTGCTAATCTGCAATAGTTAACGGTAGTAGAAAGCTTCAAATGACGTCATCTCAATCAGTCACGTGGCCAGAACAAAAGAATTGGTGGAAAGATCAAATCGAAGCTTTCGACGCAAGCAAAACCTATCCCCGCACACGGGCCACAAATAAAAGCCGCTTCAAGCTTCTTTTTGAAGCGGCCTTTTTTTGTGGCTCGTGTGCAGCGGTGCCGCCACAAAAAAACGCTCGAAGCCGCTTCAAACTTCTGCGGCCACAAGCTGTCACGCACTTCAGCTATTTTTGCGGCGGCTTCTAGCTTTTTTTTATGGCCACTTCTAGCGTTTATTTGTGTCGGCATTTGTCTGAGGCCTGTATGCGGGGACAGTTTGTGGTGGTAACTTGGCTGCTTAAACTTAAATTATTTGCTCACAAAACTACGATGTCGACGTCTTGTATTTCTACGTATTTACTTCTACCAACCGATTCATTCCTCATAGAATCCAGGAAGTATTCCAATAAATCTCGACCTAAAATTGGAACCAGGAGTCTCGCCATTACTATTGAATTAAATCCTGCAGCTGCTTAAGTAATCATACTCATCTATGAAAATAAGCAGAAGGTAAACTAGAAAGGTTTATTTTTAAAACTAGAAAAGAGTTCTTTATTTTTAACTCGCTTCATAAAACAGGAAGAAGTTTAGAATTAGCTGGTTTTTATAGGTTTTCGAACTTAGGCAGTAAAAAAAGAATCCTCATGGGATCATTTTGTTGTCCGTCTGTCTGTCTATCTGTTCGTCTGTCCGTTTGCCCATCTGATAAGATCTTTTTCCTCAGGAACGCGTAAAGCCATTAAGCTGAAACTAATATCAAATAGGTACTTAGGTCTGCTGCTACGAAGGAACTGGAGTGGGTTTTTCGTCAGTAAATGTCTGACACTATCTCCTGCCCCGCCCAATGGATGTCATTAGATGGTTTTCCTCCAAAAAAAAAGGTCTGCTACTGAAAAAATTAAACTTCTAAGTCAATGCACACGGCATCCACCTTTGTTCTTTGTGTTGCAATAAGATTAAATAAATAAATGCAGATAGGTAGATATGTAAAAAATAAAGCACATTTCACGGCGCGTTTTACGCCCGCGTGGTGCGCGGTTGTTCGCAGCTCCCTCTGCACCGGCGTGGCGGACAAATTACTCGTAGCAGCAACCTGCAGCCTCAGTGGGTTGCGCCCGTACGCGTAGAGGAGGAGGCTGACCGCATCAGGCAACGGCGCCCTCACCGCCGTTGCCGGGATTCCGATCCCGATTTCCGGCCAACGTAGACGCGGGCTCGCGGACGGCGAGCTATGGGTAGCTCGCTGTCCGGTCGTCCGGTAATGGACCGAGTCCAAGACGTCGACGGCGCGCACTGTTCCCGCGCGCCTCAAGGAGTTGTCAGCACCAGGAGGGGCCCAGCTGGGTCGAAGCCTACTGGGGACAGGGTTGTCCGAAAGGGAGCTCGTGCCCCGGTATGAAGGCTAGAAGGAACGGCGCGGGGTTTTTAGTCAGTAAGAGTCTGACACTGTCTCCCGCTCCACCCAAGAGCGGGTTTCGTCAAAGATGATCTTCGCCGTCGACAAAAAAAAAGGTTTTAAAAGAGCACATGTAATTTTTTATGACTTATCAACCACGGCCACAGGTGTCCTTTTCAGCACTCTCATTTAAATTTTTTTTCATGTTTTATTTGTGAGCCTTCTTAGTCTTACTTTCCTATTGGCATCACCGAGAAATACCCTTTTTCCTCTTCCAGCTGAATAGAATCGCTATTCTAATAGGATTATGAATTGCATTGCATTGAAATTCTACTTCCTATTTATAAAAATGTGCTCGTGAGCGCTTAGCATGTGCGCGTCGGAAAACTTCGGAAATGCTGGATTTTTCTTTTATTATATACTTTCTAGATAAAAGCTTTTAGAAGTAGCTTCTTTCTTGTAGACTAGCTTTAAAGTCAACGATTTCTGTTTCAGAATCTTAAAGTAGGTATTGGATGCCAAATGTCAAAATTGATCTAATCAGATGTTCAGATTTTTTTTTAAGCATAATAATATTCCAAAACTTTTATGCAATGCCATCTATTCCCAAACTAAGCAGATCTTGGCTATGAGTACTCGATCCCTGATAAATATCCTTCTAAATACATACATCTTTTATATCAATTACATCCAGACACAGAACAAATGATTGTGTCCATCACACAAACATTTATCTTGGGTGTGAATCGAACCCACGACCTTCAGCATAGGAGTCAGGGCAACCAATCACTACACCAATAGGTTGGTCTGTTATAATATTTATGGCTGTGAAAACGTTTGAAAGTCTAACACACCCTTTCAGATTTCCCAAATCTAAAAATAAACTCCATCCTTACTAATCCTAAGATCGTTAGATATTCATCATCATCATATCAGCCAAAAGACGTCCACTGCTGGACATAGGCCTCCCCCAAGCGTCGCCACAACGACCGGTCCTGTGCGTCACGCATCCATCGGATTCCCACGACCCTGACCAGGTCGTCGGTCCACCTTGTTGGAGGCCTTGCAACGCTGCGTCTTCCGGTACGTGGTCGCCACTCCATAACCTTTCGTCCCCATTGACCATCTGTTCTGCGTGCAATGTGCATTGCCCATTGCCACTTAAGTTTGGCAACTCTTCGAGCTACGTCGGCAACCTTGGTTCTTGTGCGGATATCTTCATTTCTGATGCGATCACGCAAGGAAACTCCGAGCATAGCCCTTTCCATCGCCTTTTGGGTGACTTTGAGTCTTCTTCGTCTTCTTATAAGGCCCATTGTAAGCGACCACGTTTCGAAGCCATAAGTCATCACTGGCAACACGCACTGGTCATAGACTTTCCTCTTGAGACACTGTGGTATATTAGACGAGAAGACACGCGCAACTTCCCAAACGCTGCAATAGATATTGCTCTCAGCGATAAGACCGCCATTGTACAGATGGATTTTAGTTTGTGTAAAATTTTGTTACTATTAATTATAAAATAAAGTTTATTCTATTTTATTCTGCTGTGTCGTAACAGATTGGGACCTAACTTCCAAACTAACTCGCATATCAACTAAAAGACAAAACGCTCATTAGTTAGCCTTTCTAAATGAATAGCAGTTACTAACAGTAATATGTCTGAAAACTAAACCCTTGTAATTGGACCAAGCACTTTGTGTGAGCGATGTTATTTCATGAAATTCTGTTTAATTCTATGTCTAGTTTAGAGCTCCTTGTACGCACATATGTGGGAATATAAATAGGATTTAGAATTAGTTATTATACTGTTCAACTTTGATTTTAATGTAGCTAAGTTGTTTTAATGAGATGAGCTATGAAATTAGGATGTGAAAATGATATTACTGTTCTATTAACTTGAATTACCTCACGATGTTTTCCTTTACCGTTTTGAGAGCAGTGGTGATCAAATAATTTACACAAAGTAATGCGCCAAGCTGGGTTTGAACCCGTGACCGAACAATTCAAAAGTCGAGGCTGTTACCACTCGGCCGCTATTGGTCACTAAGCAATCAAGCAACAGCAAGTAAAGAGTATTGTGCGGCGGAGACCTCTCGCGCCGGGCCTTGGTTCAGGCCATGGTCCGAAGCGAGGAGGAGTGGCAGGCGACCGCCTCCTTCGCGAAGCAGTAATGCTAGCAAAGGAGAAGGTCGACCGCATCAGGCAACTGCGCCGGCGCCGCCGCCGCCGGGATTCCGATCCCGATTTCCGGCAACCGTAGACGCGGGCTCGCGGACGGCGAGCCCGCAGAGTAACTGTCCGGACCGAGCCCAAGACGTCGACGGCGCGCACTGTTCCCGCGCGCTTCAAGGAGTTGTCAGCAACAGGAGGGGCCCAGTTGGGTCGAAGCCTACTGGGGTCAGGGTTATCGGAAAGGAAACTCGAGCCCCAGTATGTAGGCTAGAAGGAACGGGGTGGGTTTTTAGTCAGTAAGAGACTGACACTATCTCCTGCTCCACTCAAGGGCGGGTTTTGTCATTGGATGATTTTTCCCACCGAAAAAAAAAAGAGTATTATGCACATACATTGCAAGTAATCTTTTAAAACCAGCACACACTACATTAAAGAATTTCTTAATGTCATACATTCGTAATAACTCCCAGAGCACTTGGAAGATTTCAACATAAGAGTTTGCAGACACTATCAAGATTAAACTACTTTAATAAAACACTATGAGAGCTTCGTACGAGAGTCACTAAGGATTTCTTTTCTTAAATAACCATTCCTGTGATTAATATAATCACTTGGCTTGGCATATCTGTTTTGTATTGAGGAAGAGTATGTACTGAGTGAATGAAATATGGCAAGCTTGCTTCTGGCCGGTTGCTTCGCTCGCGTGAATGTCGTTATCTGTCCTGTAGTTAGAGACATGTGCAACAGGATGTAAAGTTCCACATAACTCCCTTGATAAGGGAGGATCTTTCGACCAGATAAATGTTATATCTGCTCTGTTCTATAAATAATCTAATCGCGCGAAGTACTCTTATACCACGATGCAGCATTTTGAATTTTAAGTTCTTTTGTTGCGTCATAGATGTCGCCACAAACCCAAAGCCATGGGCCCTAGTGGGTCCCATCCATTTTGGGGATTTCTCTTTGAGGCGCAAGTGAAACACAATGGGATGTCGACTATGGCTTGGTCCTTATCGGACGGCAACAACTACTCAGTACTCGTCATCAAGCGGACGGTGAGTATTGGATAGTTACCAATAATGACATGTGACATTCACCAACCCGCACTGGGCCCGCGTGTTGGATTACGGCCAATTCCCTCTCTTAGAAGAAGCCAGAGTCCCATCAGTGAGAACATTAAAAAGGCTTTTTTTTTTCGATGGTAAAATCATCCAATGTCAACCCCCGCTCTTGGGTGAAGTGGCAAGTAGTGTCACACTCTTACTGATTAAAAACCCCATCCCGTTCCTTCTAGCCTTCATACCGGGGCACGAGCTCCCTTTCGGATAACTCTGGCCCCAGTAGGCTTCGACCAAGCTGGGTACCTTCTGTTAATTTTAAAAAGGCTGATGATGATGATGATTTATTGTGCTGCCCACTGTACACATTCATCAGCCTTTTTAATGTTTCTACTGCTGGGACTCAGGCTGTATACATTAAAAAGTAAAAAACAAAATTATCAAATCACAAAAAACAAACAAGGACAATAAAGCAAGTCGTCATGTCGTCTTCAAAACATGACCTTTTTCTTTTAACAGTCGCCATTTTATGGGAGCGTTAACACCTGGTTACGCTTCCCTTTGCATTTTACTGCTTTTTTATAGGAATTCAATTGGAGAATGAAATACGACTGGGAAGCTCTCTCTTGACATTTACGGTTTTATAGTGCTCCGGTAAAATTATGTGGGAAGTTTAGAGTTTGACTTATTTATTCGTAGAATAGGGCAGTTTCCAGGGTCAAAATAACTACATTTTATTTAGTCCGTGTTTTAGATTATAAAAAAATATCGGACACGTATTTTTTCTTTTTTAGATTAAACAAAAAATAACAAAGATACAGCTCATTAAAGTTACGTGTGACGTCACCCCGTGCGAAAAAATGTAGCACGGCGTGACGTCACACGTAACTTTAATGGGCTATATCTTTGTCATTTTTGGTTTAATTTACAAATAAAAAAATACGTGACCCTTATTTTTGAATAATCTAAAAGACGGACTAATTACATTTTGTTAGGCAACTAGCCCATTCATGTTTTTTATAGTATAATAAAATCAAAAGCATTTATTTCAAATTAGGTATTAGTCTGTATAATAGTTGCCCGGAGTTTGGGCAGTAGACGTGTGACAACACTATACAAAATTATAAACTTGATTGTACGGAGAGGCCAATTTTATTTTCGTTCCCTGAAAAAAAAATTGCGGAAGGTTGTTAAATTTCGTCTGAGCAAGCCCTTAAAGTTTGCGGAGGGCTGTCCCTTACACCCTGTATATAATTTTGAGCGTTTTTTTTCTTAATAAACTTTTTTTTTTTTATTTATGCACCTGCCTTGTTTTTCTCTTCACCACCCTAGGTAGACTGGTAGAGAATGCCTAAGGTAATGCCTTAGGCATTCTCTACCGCCTTTGTACTTTTATGTTGCATGAAGTTTTAATAAATAAATAAATATGAAACAGTAGTATATCGAGCCTTTTTAGGAAGAACATCGTAAGCGACAGTGAGCGTTTTTGCTGTACTAGTAAATTTCTCTTCCATAATTAAGAAATATTAAGAAAATATGTAGTAGCAACAATTCTATTAGATCGGTAGTTATATGAAGTTATATTTTTTTAAATTTATTTATTATCATGAATTAATACTTTTTAATTATGGAAGAGAAAATCTACCAGTACTGCAAAAACGCTCACTGTCGCTTACGATGTTCTTCCTAAAAAGGCTCGATATATGTCAATGATGGAACTGAAATTATGTACAATTTTACACTTTACTGCAATCGTAACACGACCCCTGAAATACTTAAATGCATCATCATCATCATCATTTCAGCCGATACACGTCCACTGCTGGACATAGGCCTCCCCCAAGCGTCGCCACAACGAACGTTCCTGTGCGTTTCGCATCCATCGGCTTCCCGCAACCTTCACCAGGTCATCAGACCACCTTGTTGGAGGCCTTCCAACGTTGCGTCTTCCGGTACGCAGTCGCCACTCCGGCCACTCACGCCACATCCGCCGAACCTCGGACTGACAGTCCAGTTAGGTAGGTCGAACTTCGAGAAAGAGGTCAACCGTCGAATCCAACTCGGCTGGGCAGCGTTCGGGAAGCTACGCGGTGTCTATGATCAGTGCGTGTTGCCAGTGATGACATATGGCTCCGAAACGTGGTCGCTCACAATGGGCCTCATCATAAGGATTAAAGTCACCCAAAGGGCAATGGAAAGGGCTATGCTCGGGGTTACCTTGCGTGATCGAATCAAAAATGAAGACATCCGCAGGAGAACTAAAGTTGCTGACATAGCACAAAGAATTGCCAAACTTAAATGGCAATGGGCAGGGCACATTCCTCGTAGAACAGATGGCCGTTGGGGCCGAAAGGTTCTTAAATGCATATACCTAAGTAAATTGTGATTTCATTAAAAAATTGTTATATTTTTTTAACGTTTTTTTACTGTTTTGATCAGTCGACAGCGAAATGGAAGAGTTTTTTGACGCCATATTTTAGTTTGTTTTTAATTACACTACATTAATTATGTAGGTTTTTTTTTGTTTCTCTATATTATAGTTAGATATATTATGTTTTTTTAATGTAAATTATTCATGTAAATAAACTATTGTTTTGATGTACGTATTGTACCAACATTTCACTTCGTCTCGTATTTAGAACTATTTTAATATAATTCCACGAACACTAAATTAACCACAGCATTCACCTCCCAAACAGTGAATTAAATTCCAAATTTAAAACCGCCAACCACTTAAATAACGTGTTGCAAACGAAATCCTTCGCGAAACGGTTGTAAATGAAAATTTAATTCAAATCCAAGCGTTGTACTGTACTGTCTGCGCCACAGCACTGTTTCGGTTACAGTTGAAAGAAGATGGATGATCCTGAATGCATTAGTTTTGAGTGCAAGGCCCTCAGAATGTGAATGTTAAAAAGAATATATTATACTAGCTTTTGCCCGCGCGGCTTCGCTCCCGCTCTTCCCTACTCTACACTACTCTAACCTACTCTACCCAACTCTACCCTACTCTACCCTACTCTACCCTAATCTACCCTAATCTACCCTACTCTACCCTACTCTACCCTACTCTACCCTCATCTACCCTAATCTACCCTACTCTACCCTACTCTACCCTACTCTACGCTGTCGAACTAGTCACCTGTAGATTGTACATCAAAATAGTAACACAACTATTAATGATGCAAGGATGAATGCAAGGAGTCCATAGAGTTTTGTTTGACTTTATACGACCAAACAAATGATAATAATCTATTCTAGAAATAAAATCAAAATTTAAAATTTTAATATCCTTAGGACTGTATTTCACAGACACCATGGTGGTGCAACCAGTCACCGCCACCAACAAGATATATGCAGCTCTATAGAGCTCCTCATCTGGTATCGGCGCGCACTATTCCCGCGCGCCTCAAGGAGTTGTCAGCAACAGCAAGGGCCCAGCTGGGTCGAAGCCTACTGGGGCCAGGGTTATCCGAAAGAGAGCTGGAGCCCCGGCATGAAGGCTAGAAGGAACAGGGTGGGGTTTTAGTCTGTAAGAGTCTGACACTATCTCCGGCTCTGCCCAAGAGATTTTTCTCACCACAAAAAAAAACCCGACCTCAAGTTAGTAGGGATAAGGTTAAATGATGATGGTGACATTTGTTCAGATCGTTAACCCAGAATGATTAATGATGATTAGGTCTTGTTAGGCACGAAGGAGTAGGTTACACATAACAAAGTCAGCCAATTTACCTCTCAAAAGAACATTAACCCTAAGTTGGCAAGCTACAAAATATTTTCATGAACTAACATGAGAGCGATACCCGCATAATGTGTGTTTACACGCAGCTCATAGCTCTTTAATATTATAATGGGCTGGTTTCTGTTGCTGTTACGTTGACTTAGAGTTGTTTGGAGCTGAGTGCGTACATTATAGATTGTTTGTTATACTGCTAGTTAGTATTTTACAGGGGTTGTTGTGAGTTCATACATTTTATGGGATAACAATTGGCATATAAAGTTTTGTTTTCAATATCCTGGGAATATTTGTTCAGGTTTTGTGTACTACGTTTTCATGTGGGTTTTAAATACTGTGATATCAAAGGACGTCGCGTGAGTTACTTTTCTTATTAGCCAGTCTTACTACATCAACATGGCACGTGATGAATGACGTTTGAAATATTGTTTGCATTGAATTTTATTTTAGTTTTATGAATATCAACATTTATTTTGCTCTGAGTAGTTTTCATATAACATACTACTTATTTTACGAATTTAATACAAACTATTTTCGAGTATTCAATGTGCAACTTTCGAGCCAAGTGCCATATGTTAAGGCGCTCGGGTGGTACCTATCACATTTAAAATATTATTTGAGAATTGATAGATGGAAGAATTATCTCTTGTTTCGATCACTTCACTTAAGTGATTTTTGGTTGCAATTTTGAAACAAAAAGAAATATAATAATAATAAAATAATATTCCACAACTTTCACACAACGGTATTTATCTAGTCTCAAATAGCAGAGCGGCAAAGCTTATGCTATGTGTACTAGACAACTGATAAACATACTTATATATTTCTAAATTAATACATATTTATTCTAAATCTACATTAATATAATAAAGAGGTAAAGTTTGTTTTGTTTTTTTGTCTGTAGGAGGTAATCTCTGAAAGTAATTTTTGCACCAGTAGAAAGCTGCTTGATTCCTGAGTAAAATACTCTATATTTTATGTACGCGGGCGAAGCTGCTGGCAAAATATAGTACAGAATAAATTATACCTAGGCACAGGACAAATGGTCGTGCTCGTCACACAAACATATTTTAGGTCGCTTTTAGTAAATTTTAATAAAAGATATTTTTATTGTTATTACAATCCAGCTTCACTAACATTGTGAAGAATCAGCCACCGTGTTTCAATATCCAGAAAAACAATATACAAAACATATTTTTCACATATTTATGAAACAATTTGGGAAACGAGAACGTCTGGATCTCGGGATCGTATCATAGCTTTGATAGATCTGACTCAAACGGGTGGCAGGTGCTAGGTACTGTATCAAATCCCTGAGGAAGAATATAGGTTAAATGGAAATATAATATATTTACATTCATATCACAGATAAGCTTAGATGTATTTCTAGCATATGCATTTGTTTGTGTAGTCTTTTGTTTAAGATAGACAGATGACGTTTATCTTTTCTATTTTTTTTTCAGTCAAATCGTAAGTCGGGACAGGTACCTTAGGGCTACCACTTTTTTTTTGTGTGTGGAAAAATCATCCAATGACATTTGCTCGCCCCTGGACGAAGCGAGAGATAGTGACAGACTTTTATTGACTAAAAACCCACTCCTGTTCCTTCGTTGACTTTCGTACCGGGACTGAATCTCCCTTTCAGAAGCAGATCCTTGGCCCGCGTAGCTTTCGGAATTGCTGTGCCCTTACGGTATGTTGACAACTCTTTGGGGCACGCGTGGAAAAATGCGCGCCATCGAAGTCTCGGACTCGGTGCGGACGGTTACCGGACGGTCGGACGGCGAGCTACCCATTGCTCGCCGTCCACAAGTTTGCGCCTACGGTGGCCGGTTATCGGGATTGGAATCCCGGCGGCGACTGGGGCGTGAAGGCCGTTGTTTACGCGTGCGGCCTCCTCCTTTGCGTGTATTACTGCTTCGCAGAAGGAGACGGCCTTTTGCCACTCCTCCAGATTCCGGATCATGGCCTTTACCACGGCCCGGCGTGAGAGATTGTTTGCGGCCGATCGCCCCCACGAGGACACGTCGTTGCTCTGCCCAAGCGGGGCACATCTCTACCGTGTGCTCCACCGTGTCCTCCAGGCGGTCCACAAAATGGTGACACCCGAGCGTCACTTCCACACGAATCCAGTGCAGACTGGGCTCCCACTGTTCTAACTATATTTATATACTACTAGCGTTGCCCGCGCGGCTTCGCTCCCGCTCTTCCCTACTCCACCCTACTATACCCAACTCTACCCTACTCTACCCTACTCTACCCTACTCTACCCTACTCTACCCTACTCTACCCTACTCTACCCTACTCTACCCTACTCTACCCTACTCTACCCTACTCTACCCTACACTACCCTATTTTTTTTTCCATAAGAACCTTCTCCTCACAATAACAATCACAACAAAAAAAAAATCAGCCAAATCGGTCAAGCCGTTTTCATGCCAAGTCGTGACAACGGAAAACGGGGGTCATTTTTATATATATAGATAGACTAGTTAATATATGTGTGTATACTCATAAATAATTTTACATTGATGCCATCCAAAAACTGTCACCATAAACCTCATGAAAATAAAACAATAAAATAACAATTCAAAGCTAAAATAAATTATTTTCGTCTGATTAAAATGCGTATCTAGGGACTCTAGAATTGTGATGAGTTCTAAAACTGTCATTGGTGAAATTCTTCGCAAATAAATTACAAATGGTACTAATAAAATTAAAGTTTTGAATTTGATGTGTTTAGTTTCTAATCTGTTTGTTTATGAGTTTTTTTTTTGTTACAATCTTTTATTTTCTTAAAGTAATATCTAGACTCAGTACCGTAACCTTTTTTTTTATTGTTGATAGGTTCGCCCTTGACCGCTATCTCACCTTATGAAAAGCGACGATACCGTCGACGATGGACCACGCTTACCTAGAAGAAACCAATCCACTCTTGACTTAAAAAATCCAAGGTGGTAGCCATCAAGAAACACAGACTCCGGCTAGGAATTCCATTCCTTAGCTGCACGCACAATGAATGTGTTTCCAAAACGTTTTGTGCGTGTAGGCGGGATGTTCACCTTGTACCGGATGGGATGTCAAGCACTCATCATGTGTGAATAAAAAGCCAATGCAAAATATAGGCATGATTTTCTTTTTATTTTCGCCAGAAATGAAACCCAGGTCATACGCTACAGTCTCTAACTTTATTCGGGTACGGTTGATAGACACAATTCTTTCCGCCATTGATTTCAGTCTCTCAAGAGTCTTCACTATTGCATAGCTAAGCACAGTTGGTCTTATAATGTTTCCACTGTTGGGATTCAGGCCTCCGCTCTAGAAGAGAGGGAATGGGCCACGCGGACCCAGTGCGGTAGAGTATGACCTGTGGTAGTTGGTGGATTTAACAAGTTTTCGAATTTTTGGCTCTAGGACATACCGGTTTCCTCACGATGTTTTCCTTTACCGTTTTGTGAGCAGTGTTGATGAAATAAATTACACAAAGTAATGCGCCTGGCTAGGTTTGAACCCGCGACTCGTAAGTCAGGGCTGTTTCCACTCGGTCACCACTTTTTTCTATTGGCGAGAAGAAAAAATAAATCATGCGAACTATGTATGACAAAAGTTTCATTTCCCTTTGAACAGAATATACTATGTAATAAAAATGTTTACCTATTACAACATGTCAACAACGTCTAGGTAATAAAAAATGAAGATTGACAACACAACAAGGCCTTGTTTCTTGACAACAAAGCATGTTATTGCGTTGTTTTGAGACGAACAAGTAATTTACTTGAATAATATGGAAGTACCTCTGTATGGTGAAAGATAAATATACATCTGCCATGTGCGGGTTAGAACCGCAAAGCCAAAGGAGAGCGTTCGTCATGTTGATTTTTAATACAGGGATCTTCGTTTAGGAGGTAGAAATACTTTAAAGTTTTTACTTTTACAGGCTTTTATTTAGTTTCACCTGTACCGATGTTTGCCTGTCATCAAATCTTGTAAATTAAAGACCCACTTCCCGATTATCGATTAAGCGTAATTTTGTATGCATGTGTAAATCAGATGACATTGCAAAATTATTAATGAACCGAAAGGTAGCTATAGGATCTTGGTAGTTAAACGACACAACCCCATCGAGTTAGGGCTCGTATGTTTCGTCTTGACGAATATTAATTATATAGGTATACCGAACTATAAAAGGTTGCTATGAAAAAAATATTTTCATTAAAAGCTTGTTTTCTACTACTCTTACAATAATGAATACACACAATAAGTATATACAATAATCTATTCTTGTGAGCTTGTGGACGACAAGCAATGAATAAATCACCGTTTGAAGATTTCTCACAAAGATTTCTATAGTTTAAATAAATTAGTAAGCAAGCCAAGGGAGGCCAAAGAAAAGATGGATGGATTGTGTGAGTGTTAAGTGATATGAAAGAAAAGGGAGTTAGTTATAGCGTGGTGAGTGACAGGACAGAATGGAAGAAAAAAAGTGTTGCGCGGACCACAAAAAAAACAGGACAAGGGCAGGAAGATGATGATGGGTAAGCAGGACGCCATTGTCTCCTGCAATGTTGACAAAGCTATTCTTGTTAAGTAGCACGTCGTACTTTTAAATTTTTATTTCATACTAACTTTTGTCTGGGGCTAAGCTCGCATGAAGAAAGAAATCATAAACCGGGATAAAAAGTACCTATCACATGTACTATTCCAGGACATGGTCAAATCTCATCCAATTTCGTTCAGCCGCTGAAACGTGAAGGAGTAACAAATACACACATATAATACTTCTAACGACAGATCCTAATATTCACGAATTCTCGACAAAATCTGTGAAATCAAAAGTGTTCTGTAATTGCAAAAATCTCGACTCTTACAGCACTTGAGTAACAGTTAAGGACACTTCTACCTATCCTTGTACCTTCACAATTTTGGGTTTTATTAAGAAACACAGTTATATTGTAAAATATTTTCACCTTAAGCACTTGGACGTTTTATAAAAAAACTTCTTACAGAAAGATTCATGTACTCCATGAATTTTTTTTTTAATGCTAATTGTTAGAAATCGTAGTTACAACATGTACCTGGAATAATGCACGCATACGTATATCTCAATTAGAAAATTATTAATTTAAGAACTACAATTTTTATAAACGTTCACTTAGGCAATGTTTTTTTTTTTCAGAAATTAGTTATCCTAATTAAGAGGCAAATAATAAGGGACATCGAAGTATAATTGTATACGGTTTTGGTATTTATGCACAAATAAATACACTAGTGATGGGCTGATGGCATCAAAATTTATCAACAATTTATCTGCAAGTAATTTGCGATTACTTTTTTTTGTGGTTGTACGAGTAAATCGTCCAACCACTTTCTTGCTCTATGGTGATTCTTTCAAAGAGATACCTACCGTGGTCCTGAACGCAAAGAGCAATTTGAAGGAATTTTAGTAAGTTTAGTTAGTAAAATTTCGGCTCGTCTTCTCGCTCCACCAAGAGCGCGAGAAGTTATTTGCTGACATCACACCCCAAAAAAAGTGACCTCCTCATTGAGGAGTGACTGCCTCCTCATCTTGACAGGTTTTTTCAGACATGGTAAGTTCGGGAATTAAAAATAAAATACCCAAAAATACAGCTTCTATGATTGGTTGAATGAATTCTCAAGAATCAACCGTGTCATCATCATTTTATTGATAGTTGTATTATTTATAGTTTTGTTGCTTCTAAGTATATTTTTTTAGAGCTTCTTTTTTATAATGTGATTGTGAGAACACTGTAGACTCCACAAATTCTTAGATTACTTCCAATTACGACTCACTTTTTTATTATGATTATTTTTATTGTACTTTTAGGTACAATACAGACTGATCTATACTGTTCCTACTCATAATATCTACTAATAGTGTAGTATGGAAATATTGTAACATCAATCTCTTTTTTTAAAAGAGTAACCATGGAGTTTCTTGCTGTTCTTCTCCATTGGAAACGACCAATTTAACCATGGGCACTTATAAAACATTAGAAGCTAGTGCCAGCTTCTGACGTTTTATAAATGCCCATGTATAGACCTATATGGGCACTGTGAATTAAAAATATTTAATTTATTTTCCAAAAGCAAAGGTTGGTTTTTCATTTCTTCATTGCTAATGTTTCTGATGTCAACCAGGGAAAATGTTATTTGAAAGCAGAAAATTCTTCATATATACTGAACATTGCTTGTAAAATAATATTATGAATATAATTTTACCTTCAAGCTCTTTCATGTTATATTTTTCTTCTAGTTTAATGTTTCAGAGTTGAAAAATGAAACGTAAAATAAAATCAAAGAAAAAATAGGAACAAAAGGTTTGAGTGAAAAAAGATGCAAAGAACTATAACACACAGACGACCATATAGAAATCATTTATGATATTATTATTATGATTATGCTCAGCACATATGGCGCATAGTCTTCCACGCGCACCTCAAAGAGATGTGTAGCGACATCTATGACGCCACATAAGAACTACGAAGAAAATACGAAATCCTGCATCGCGGAATCAAAGATTTCCGCGCGATTTGAACATATACGACAGCCCGACAGCAACTATCGGGCAGTCGCCCACCAGACTATAACATCCTGTCTGGTCGGAGGATCCTCCCTTTTCAACGGAGGTATGTGGGACTTTACTCTCTGTTTTGCCTACCTCCAAAGATGTGTGCAAACCGGAGGGGCTCAACGGGGTTGAAGCCTACCGGGACCATGGGTTGTACGTAAGAGAACCTCTTCATCCTGGAACGAAGTCATAAACGGTACAGGAGTGGGTTTAAGTCAGTAAAAGTCTCACACTACCCTCGCCAAGAATGAGAGAAGTTATTGGATGATTTTCCAACAAAAAAAAAGGTGCTCAGCTGATATAACATTTCTTTTATGACTTTTCTATAATATTATACTACAGATATAACTATTTCTGTGATTATTCTATAGATCAAAATAACTATGCTAACTACTACTTGAACTGTAGTTACTTTGAAGATAAAATAAATCTTATGAGAAGTTGTCACATCAATGTTGCATTATCGCGTCTATCTTTGGAGGAGATATAACATTCTTTCTCGATTTATTATTTGGCAACAACCACGAGTGTATCTCTCCGAACTGTAGCCGGATTCACGTAATCAAAACCGTAACGATATCGTAGCGACTTAGTCGTTTTTGTCATTTTCGTATTCACATCCATCAATCAAGTTTGAACGACACCGATTTTGAAATCGGTCGATCGAAGAGTCGTTGAAGCGTATTCAGCTATGTGAATCGTCATTCAATCGTTGGCTTGAGGTATTCTCGTAGACAAATGTTGTTTGATCGCGTCGGATGCCAACGACTAAATGTCAAATATTGCAGTTCAAATTACAGAATACTTTGTTACATAGTAGTACTCTGTGGTATTCAGCAACAAGTCGTTGATAGATAGATCGCTTAGTTTCGATCCAATTCAATTATCGTTCTATCCAATTCCGATTAAAGGACACGAGGATACCGATTTTGGATAGGACTTCGATTGAACGACTATAAAACTTCAACGATATTTGGCTTGTTTAATTTTACGTGAATCAGGATACTGTACGTAACTACTTAGTATTTAGCAACATTGTAGAGTATAATATTTCAGCTTTAAGTAATAACAAAGTGCTTTCCAAGCTGCATGTGAGCTCAGGATCGTTAACACACATAACTAAAACATGACTCTGTGACGGTACAGCCACCTACGATTACGTGCCAAAGTAAATACTTGCCAGGGACTGACGGGTTAGTGACCTTAGTGCTGCGATAAGTTTGGCCAGTTATGTTAGTTTGTGAAATGTTTCGTCTGAGTTTGTCTTGATATTGTGTAAATTGAAAATTTGTCAAACACTTTTGTATTATATACACATTTGATTTTGTAATTTCTGTAAAATGTGTGTATGAAGGTCAGGTTGGCGCAGTAGTTGAGTTTACATATTTGTAAACTTCTTTCTACTTTCACGATACAGGGGTAATTCCTAAGTGAATTGCATATAGTTCGCGGGTTCGAACCCAACCAGCCGCATGACTTTGTGAAATTTATTTCATCACCACTGCTCTCAAAACGGTGAATGAAAACATCGTGAGGAAACCGGCATGTCCTAGAAACATAAATTCGAAGACATGTGACATTCGCCACCCCGCACTGAGCCCGCGTGGTGGATTACGGCCCATTCCCTCTTCTAGAGAGGAGGTCTGAGTCCCAGCAGTGGGAACAATAAATAAAAGCTGATAATGATGCTGATGACGAGTTAACAATCACAGTTACTAGCATATGCTATGCTATGCTTGTGGTAATTAACTGTGATTGTTTACCTGAGTTCGATTACCAGAAATATTTAAATAGTAATAAGGTACACTACTAGTGAGACTCAGAAACGTCATTAAATCGGGAAAATGTAAGATTCCTGTAGAATATATAACGGCAGCAAAGTCACAAGAAAAGCCTCGCATATTTTGTTACAGCGCTTTCCGCTGTGAGAATTGCAAAAGAACCTAAAATGTAGCAACCGATTCGAGGGTAAGCGGAAAGGCTCAGTCGACAACGAATGGCAACAGGTCGGAATTACGTTGAGAAGGAGAAAATGGGACGAAAAGCTTCCGCGCTTATTTCAGCGGACGATTTTACTGACATACCAAAATACGGTTGATGGCCTTGCTTAGGAGATTTGTGTTTTTTGCATAAAGTGAGTTGAACAATTTTTTTTTACTGTGTGTAGGCAACATCAAAACGTATCGTCGGCAGCATCGAAAAATCTTTTATACAATCAATAGAATCGATTTCTGTTAAATGTGAAAAATAATTGAATTTCACAAGTCATCATCATCTTCCTGCCCTTGTCCCGTTTTATTTGGGGTCGGCGCAACACGTTTTTTTTTTTCAATTTCATTAGTCGGAGTCAAAAAACAAATAAACAAAATTCAAAAATAAATTGTTATACCTACGGGTCGAACAAAGCAACTTCTTTTTTGAAGTTAGTTAAACCAGACTCATATTTCCCTGATATTATTAAATTAAATTATCCTTCAAAACACGCTTTTACTTTCAGACACATAAAAGTAATTCACGAAAACAGCTGGGAACAATAACTTTCAATACAAAATGTACAAAAAAAAAAAAACGAAATGTACGAAAAAGTACAAAAATTCGGATAAAATAATGTTATCGTAGCGCTGTAGAAAAATATATCGGATTCTGAAACAGTTTGTAGTTGAGCTGAAAGTTCCAACATTGATTTGCTGTGGTCTAAGTTACTAAGCCACCACAGTGTACGAGTATTGAGAAACAGTATACCAACTCCATGTAGGTACATTTTTCTGATTTCTAAGTTTTTTGAGTTTTAGTCCGTGACTGTACCGTTTAGAGGTTTATGGCAGGGAGAAGAGATGGGAATTATATGTAGGTATATAATCATCTAATGACTTTTCCCGCTCTAAGATGGAGAAAAAGAGCGTGTTAGTATTTTACTGATTATAAAACCTACTAGGGTATTTTAGTTGCCCTTTACGGTTTCCGTTTCAGAAATTTTCTCGTGGCCCTAGCGGGCAACAAACAGGAAATAAGACGCTGGCTGTCCGATAAAGACAAGGCTCAAGCCAAAAATGAATTGTGTTTCTCATGCACCTCATAAGGAGCTTGATAAGGCAGATGACTCTCAAGGTTGCAGGTTAGCATTGTTCGAAAGAGCCACCGCGGTCCTGAAACACAAAGAGCAACTAAAAAAACATAGTTCGGTTTTAATCAGTAGAAGAGTCTCCCTTTTGTCCGACCTAGAGCGGGAAAAGTAATTATGGTTTCCAACCCCAAAATAATGAAAATTAAAGTTATTACTGTTGCTATTGACCTTAATTAAGGTCACTGGTGAAGACATGATTTATATTATTATTGTTGATAGGCTTGCACTTGACGCTGATGGAGAGCAACGATGTGGTCGATGATGGAGCACGGTTGCCTAGAAGTAAGCTTTTCACTTTTGACTTAAAGATCCCCAGGAAGTAGCTATCAGGAAATGCAGACTCCAGCAAGGAATACCATTCTTTAGCTGTACGCTCAATAAATCCCAAAACAATTAGTGCGTACGGGAGGGAATTCCACCATGTACCGATAGCGCATCGCCGATTGGTGGCCTGATGACAGAAAGGGGGCGGCGGAATTAGACTTTGTAATTTTGACGCACACTTCCCGAAATACAACTGGTAGAAAACCGACAGGCTTGTAACTCGGCGTCTATGCTCTAGACTTTGAAGCCTCGACTGGACGAATGTTTACACATAAAGTACCTTCTTGGCTCGCTTTTTAATTGATTATAGTGCATCAAGCTGATATCTGGTAGATCCGTCCAAAAGATAAAAGTAGTTTTCTGTATTCATTTTGTGATCAATTCTTATCTATAAACGTAGATAAACGTAGAGCCTTCAATCCTGATTTATTCACCCTTATCGAAATTCACGTTTCGAACATTTATTAAGTGTACCTACTGTGTCTATTTACTCTGTGACACAATATCAGTTCATGTTGTCTACGTGTAGCTATGTGTAGTGTCGCTGAATTCACTTGGAAACCTCGCTCCGTATGGTAATATTACTTGCCGACTTCTTGCTTTTGATATAAAACACTTTCTCGTAAATTCGGAATAAGTGACATTATAGCAGAAAGTTTTATATGCCAAAAGCAACTTGCATTTTAAAGTTTTTAACCAAAAAATAAAATGGTTTAACTTCCCCCCGCCATAAAGCTCTCAACGGTACAGTCACGGACGAAAACTTAGCTGTGAAATCAAAGTAAAATTAACAAATAAAATATTCTTGGCTTTTTTTCCGGTGGACCAAAATCATCTTATGACAACCCCCGCTCTTGAGTGAAGCGGGAGATAGTGTCAGAGTCTTAATAACTAAAAACCCCACCCCGTTCCTTCTAGCCTTCATACCGGGGCTCGAGTTCCTTTCGGATTGCCTTGGCTCCAGTAGGTTTCGACCCAGCTGGGCCCCTCCTGTTGCTGACAACTCCTTGAAATATTCTTGGCTTAAAGTATTAACCCTTCAGATACCGTCAATTAGAGACACAATAGTAAGACAATAGATGCGCGGCCACCGGTGGTCGCTTGGGGATTCATGAATTAACAAAACAAAAAATAGATATATAGTCTGCGTAGGTACTTTCACAATAATCAACATACCCATCATATAAATCATTAGTTTTGTTTTTACTTGGTAATATTTCTTTAGTATTACCATTACCATAAATCTACATAATTATAATAAAGAGGTTTTTTTGTTTTTTGTTTGTAGGGGGTAATCTCTGGAAGTACTGGTTCGATTCCTAAAATTCTTCACTGATAGAAAACTGATTTATTCCTGAGTGACTTAGGCTATGTAAGTTGGTGAAGCCGTGGATAAAAGCTATTCAAAAAGACAGTCTAGGATTAAACCCCCACATTTATATTTTTGACTGTTATTACGTTAAAACAATTCTAGAGAATTTAATGCTGATAACAGAAATACAGACTGTCTATTTAACGGGACCCTGTTGCTATCGCTCTGCTGTCTGTCTGTCTCTCACTAGCCTGTATCTCATCAACCGTGATAAATATAGTAAAATTTTTCACAGTTGATGTATCTCTGTTGCCGTTGTAAAAACAAATGCTAAAAATAGAATAAAATAAATATTTAAGTAAGTGATGCTCACATACAAAATACGTTTTTTTTTTTGCCGTTTTTTGCTCTCGCGCACTTGACCAGTTTTTTTAAGTTAAAAATATTGCAAAAGAAAAAAGAATAATAACGTAAAAGTATTGGATTATTTTATGATTGAGAACATTATTGGTTCCAACAGCAGATCCTGTAGGATTTATCAATCGCTCGAAAGATATAAAAATTTTACGACACGGAAAACTATAAAGCATTGGTATCTTCTTTGAGTTCAATCTGGTAATTGAATTATAATATTTTTATAGCCGCGCCCGCAGCAACTGACACGTGGAGGAAAATGATCCTTTGTTTTTTTTTTATATAGTTGAATAGCTCTTGGCTAAATATATAGGAGGGTCTCCGCTAGTAGAGCTGAGTAGGTACGCACGAGTTGTGCACGAGCGGAGCACGAGAGGGGCACGAGCGGAGTACGAGCGGGGCACGAGCGGAGCACGAGTGGAGTATGAGCGGAGGACGAGTGGAGTACGAACGAAGCACGTGCGGAGTATGAGCGGAGCACGAGTGGAATATGAGTGGAGCACGAGCGGAGCACGAGTGGAGTACGAGCGGAGCACGAGTAGAGCACGAGCGTAGTAAGAGCGGAGCACGAGCGGTGCACGAGCGGAGCACGAGCGGAGCACGAGTGGAGCACGAGTGGAGTACGTGCGAAGTGAGAGCGGAGTAGGAATGGAGCACGAGCGGAGCACGAGTTGAGTATGAGCGGAGGACGAGTGGAGCACGAGCGAACCACGAGCGGTGTACAAGCGGAGCACCAATAGAGCACGAGTAGATCACGAGCGGAGCACTCCAAGCGGGTCAACATCGATCCAGTAGCCTCTCGTGGCCCTCACTAGGTGGGACTCTGGCACAAAAATTCGACAATAGATTACATATGTACCACGTAATTTAACTTTTTAACTCTACACTTAAACGAAATTACGGATTTATAGGGTTAAGCATATTAAAACTCCACTCTTTATACATGGAAAAAATCACAAAGAGCCTTTAAAAATTTATAACACACGTACGGCACGTCTGTGTACCATCAACAAAAAAGTTGATTAAAACATTTTTTTTATCAACAATTTCTGAACGAATTTTTACATTACATTGCAAAGTTTGTTTTACAAACGAGTTCCGATAAAAAATGGCAGACATTTTATTTAATCCTCTTACTTTTGTGATACGATTAGGATTTCTGTTCGTGGTCAGATTTTCTAATAAATCTTGTTTTTCGATTGAGTTTTGTGTTGTTACAATTTGTGTGGAATAATACTATTGCTTTGATATGAATTATTTATTTTTATTTGTGAAAAAGGAAAATAAAGCGGAAGTTGTTTTATGTTATGAGTACGTACGTACTTAATGAAATAACTAATGTAACATTCACATAACTATCAGCTTTGAACCTGTGTGGTGGATTAGGGCCTAGTTTTTCTCTTAGAGAAGATTAATGCTTTAAGGAAATTAGTATAATAAAAACCTTCTTTTTATTCTCTTTATATTTATTTCTACATTTTTTTTTTCGTATGGATGGATATAGATAGATGGATTGTGTGAGGAGTGATATGAAAGAAAAGAGAGTTAGAAAGAAAGAAAGAAAGAAAGAAAGAAAAATAATTTATTTGGCACAGCACAAGACCCAAACACAAATACAAAAACCAATACAAAAAAAAATCAAGATAAAAATAAAGTTGTTGTGTGTCTCATGGCTGCACCAAAATGATTGCAAGACAACAAGTGCCTGACGCTGGTTTTCAACTGAACCTGTGGCTGTGACGCAACGGACGTAAAACCGGTTTTGGAGTGCAATATAGGTGATAAAATATAATATCAGTGATGGTACTTAAATAATATATATACATATATGGTTTACACATATACCATAAAAATAGGGTTATAGCGAAATTGCAGTGTTTGTTTATGTGAGATTAAATAGTTAGTGATAGTTTGACGGATGACAGGGCAGAATGGAAGAAAAAAACGTGTTGCGCCGACCCCAAGTAATATGGGATAAGAGCAGGAAGAAGATTGTGTTTAATTTTTGTGCCAAATTCTTAACTCTCAATGAAAAAACCTATCAAAATAACTACGACGTCACATCGTAAAGATACAACAAAAAGAAACCGTAACAAAAATCCTCCGTCACGTATTAAAAAGAATTCCTATGCTAACGGTACAAAAGAGAATTTTTGCTTTCCGAACAAAAAAGTTGGTCGCTACGGTAGGAATGAAGTTCGGCGTACAAAGGCGTTACAGTACTTCGTTGATGCCATGCCCCTATGTCTATGCATTCCGTCGCTTTCTGAATAGTTATGAAAAGATCTAAAGGAATGTATGTTTGTCATAAAGTGTCATGTCACATTCATATACAATGTCAAAGGTGGTTCTACGTTATTGTTATTGCACCACTTGCACGTATAATTTTCTACTATCGCGCGAGGCGAGTGCACACGCTAGCAGCAGCCAGTGTATAAATTCAAGGTATAAGAGACAGCCCTCCTCAAACTTTAAGGGCTTGGTCTGTAGACGAAACTGAAAAACCTTTAACAAGTTTTGTTTCAAGAACCAAAAAAAAAAAATCAGCCTCTCCATACAAACTGTCCATCATCAGCATCATCTTCCTGCCCTCATCCCGCTTTATTTCGCTCGTTTGGAAGAATACTGTATTATTACCAAATACTACAATTTCGAGTTTTTTAGACCATGCGATAGAGAATAGTCCATACTATATACTCAGTAAAGATCATATTTGTATCACATTTCTTGTGACTGTGGCGCTATGAAAAGACTTTATGCCATTGGCTGATTTTGGTCACTATTTCTTGTTGATAGTGTTGTATCACCAATAGTAACATGACTTTTGAGGCGAAGACACATTATTTCTCAGGAAAACAGTCATAACACAAAATAACACCACGAAAGTGTGCTTCATTTTATATAGTTTAATGTATTATTTTGTGTTGATTCACTATTCTATAAAAATAGTGAAAGTTTTAGTGTCACATTTTATTCTGTAACCTTATTCCAGAAAAAGTAAGTATGAGTGTAATGTATTTATTAGCAAATAATACTGTAATACATACAAAATAAAACAAAGTCATTTGTCACTATTCTAAATAAGACAGTTTAAATGATAATAATGACTTTGTTGTTGTTTGATAGGTTTTTGAATATGACACTATATCCTAAAATATAAAGTAGATTTTTTAACTTAATACCATATTTCACAAAAAAACAGTGCTTATTGTTGTTTGATATTTTTATGTAATTTAGCATGATTAGTATTTAAAGTTTTGTAAAATTAATACTTTATTTTACTAATGTAATTTGTTACCTACAAAAATCAACAAAAAATCACTTAAAATAAGTGAAAATAATGTTTAAGCTATGAATGTTTCTCTTTGAGCAAAAAAGTGTCATAATAAAAGTACCTATCGACTAACTATGTTATGTTTAACTATTTCAGTAGCAAATCGACGAACGCTGTAAATGTTTCAAAACATAAATATTCATATAAAAACTAAAGGGATAGAAGAAGATGTAAGTAATCTTTTGTTTTATCCTAGTCAAGCTCGCCAAAATTTATAGTACCTACTTACGCAGCAAAATGATGTTTAGTTGGTAACACAATAGACGCGTGGTTTCGTTTGTAACTGTAGCATGCAGGCTAGTTTATGCCATAGGTTACACTTGAGAGATGCTTTGAACGATTTTATTTGTCGCTCTTCCCTTCGTCGGCTCCGCGTGCAATTCAAGTTGTGCTTTTTCGAGTGTTGAGCAATTATTTTACGACGGTTTTTGTGATTATATTTCAATTTCTAATTCTCATTACAGGTCAATTACGCAAAAAATAAAGAAAATCCTATAGAACGTGAAGTACTATCACCCATACCGTGTCAAGATAAAAAGTTTACGGATTGTGATAATTTACAAATATACTCGTAAGATTATTGCTCGGATGACAGTGTTAAAGACCCAAACTACGTAAATTCTATTGATTTTTATTCAGATTCTGATCAGAGTTATTCTTTCCTAAAAGAGAATTGCAAAAATAATTAAGTAATAAACTCGATCCCATGATTTCAAGTGTCTCTCTCTCAAGTCACTCAACCAAGTACTTGTAAAATAGTTAAATATATTCCACCGAGTTCATCAAATTCAAGCTCTTCTTCAAACTCATCAGATAGTTCAGAATCTAGCAGTTTAAAAACTGAAACAGAAATCGGTTTCACTGTAATACCTCACTATGAAATAATATCTAACCAAACCGTTGAGGGTAGAGGTTGCAGTATGTCATCAATAGAACCTGTCTCAATAGACACATCATCGCATGATAAAGATACCAGGAATAAAATTGGCGAAAACGGACGGCTAATCCCATGAATGCAGGATAGCTGTGAAAGCAAAAGTTTTGAGAAATCATGGTAAATCCTATGTGTAGTCACATAGGATTTAAGAAAAGAATAAAGTACTTCCGGATAGACAACTTAAAACTGCATGTGGTGAAAAATGTAAATTCAAATGTAAAGAAAACATCACGGAATTACAGAGACAAAGTATTTTTGAAAATTATTGGGATATTTGTGATATACAACGGCTGTACGAATTCATCATGCGACATAATTTCGGTAATCAAAGCGAGGTATTCGTAAAAAGTACATAATAGTAACAGAGGGAAAAATTTCTTATTTTATGTGACTATCGAAGAAAAAAAAATAGTGATTTCCAACGAACAAGAACATTTTAAGAAAGTTGTTGTAGATAAGATAGGAATAACAAGAAATAAGCAAAATAGACTGCTAGAACTCGTAAGAAAAAATACTATTCCTGAATGTTACTCGCTATTGTATGAAATATAAATAAACCTTTAGAATGTAGGTAATTTCAGTGTTGGAGTTTTTTTTTGTTGATCTGTCTATTAACATTTAACAGCTGATCTCATTTATTATTGTCATTTGTATGTTTTAAGTTTACCTTTGTGTTAATTATGTACTGAACTACTGTAACAGCCAAATTATATTTTACTAAAGAGGTCATGAAAGTTTAAAGATAGGTAGTATTTAGGTAATTATGATTCTTGGTATTCGTTTTCTAATATTTTTTTAACTTTTTCTAGGTTGGCTTTATCTGTCACAAGACTAAATGTTACATTATATGTCTTCATTGTATCTTTTGATATACTGCTTTTTTTGGTTTAATAACGGCCGAATTCGCGTTATGACGATATCATTATGAATATTTAATGCGTAGAATGTCTTAGACCCAAATGTGACTATATTCTTAAAAAAATTGTCATGTTTGTGCTGAATTATTGCAAGAAACGTCATTGATGACGAAAAGAATATGTGCCTTTATATGTATCATTACGAAATTGAGTCACTATACGTCATAAAATTACCGAAGATGTTTTGTAGTATATCGAAGATGTTTTATTTTTTTATAAGTTTAGTTCCACGTAAAAGTTAAAATCGGAACAAGTGTTTGTTAAATAAATATTATAATACATTTTCAATGTTTTGGTTTCATTTTCACCAAAAAAAAATCAATAGATCAAAAGTTATACAAATTTGAAATAACAGTAAATTTCAATCAGCTCTACTGAAAAATATACCTGTTTTGAGTTGCAACAGTTTTCTTCCAAACGAACGATTTAGGATCGGCGCAACACGTTTTGTTCTCTCATTATGTCCTGTGTGTTGTGTGTGTGTGTTTGTATTTTTGTCGCCATACAAACTGTCCAATTAATTTTATAATTTTGTATGGTGAGGCTGATTGTTTTTCCTTTTATGAAAAAAAAAATAAATTGTGCATAAAGTATTATAACCTTACGAACGCCGATTGTACATACATCTGTATTTATTTTTTGTTCGTAGGAGGTAATCTCTGGAAGTACTTAGCCCGAAGCTAAAATTTTTTCAGCGATAAAAAGCTGCTTTATTTCTGAGTGACATATGCTATATTTCATGTACACGGGTGAAGTCACGGGGAAAAGCAAGTAAATAATATAAAAGGCAGAAACATTGATCAGCCCTCCATCTCAAATGAAGTAAAGAAAAACGTCGCCAAGTTCCTTGATTCTGATTCGTCTGGCCCAATAATACTAGCTTACGTAGCTAAGTACCTTCGTCCCGTTTTTATCGAAACTCAATAACAGACAAACAAGGGTTTTTGGGAGGCCTTGAGACAATACCTTCGCGAAATAAAAGGAATCTATGGCCGATTGTTTGTGGTTCATGGTCGGCATTCCTACCTATTCATAACGTATTTTGTTTGTTTTCTGATGGTGGTTGTATAGCTAAGTATAGTTTGGCTTTCTTGTGTTAAGTGCGTGTATGTGCTATTATTGTATACAATTTTGGATGGAAAAATAATCAGAAGAAAAATCAACGTAAAAAAAGTAAAAAAAAGGAAAAAAGAAGAAAAAGAGGAGAAAAAATGAAAAGAAGACGGGGCGATGAGGTAAAATAGCACCGGCCACCGTAGACGTGGGCTCGCGGACGGCGAGCCATGGGTAGCTCGCTGTCTGACCGTCCGGTAACCGTCCGGACAGAGCCCAAGACGTTGACGGCGCGCACTGTTCTCGTGCGCCTCAAGGATTTGTCGTCAACAGGAGGGACCCAGCTGGGTCAAAACCTACTGGGGCCAGGGTTATCCGAAAGGAAGCTCGTGCCCCGGTATGAAGAGGCTAATAGGAACGGGGTGGGTTTTTAGTCAGTAAAAGTCTGACACTATCTGCCGCTCCACCCAAGAGCCATAAGATGATATTTGGCACGGAAGAAAAAAAAATGGTGTACGGACTACATTACACCTGAGTCGACTGAAGTGAGTATTTGGCACGCGTAATCTAGTAGTACATATATGTATATATATATATATCGATGTTTAAAACGTATACCTAAATGTTCCAGATTGTCAGTTGCATTGACCAGAATGTTCCAGTCCAATCAACCCTTGTGCAGTTTAACCTTTCAGATACCGTCAATTAGAAACACAATAGTAAGACAATAGATGCGCGGCCACCGGTGGTCGCTTGGGGATTCATGAATTAATTTATATGTAAAGGTTTCTGGTGAGGTGCGTCTCGAATAGATTGGTTTCGATAAATTGGCTCGAGTGTTCCCCGAACAGCCTGCATGTACGTGCTTCCTAGTTTTCATCTATGAGAAATTGGAGCGCCAAACCGAAATGACTCGGTTGTAGTCACTGAGTATTTTTTATGAACTCCGTATGGGTTTATGTCGATTCGCGGAACTGTAAGAGCGGTTTTATTTTTACACCAAAAAAAAAAAACAACAACAACTAATAAGATTTTGATATTTTGAAATTTAAAAGATTAAGATTTTGAAATGTTTTCAATATAAATTCCATGCTGTAATCTCGTAGACATATCTACACGTTTGAAATCGTAAGTTAGGGTCAGATTGCCGATTTTTTAGAGTTCCGTATCTCAAAAGGAAAAAAATGACACCCTTATCATTTTGTTGTACGTTCATCTGTTTATAAAGATCCTTTACCTTGGGAACGCGTAAAGGTATCGAATTGAAATTAAAATTGTGAAAAAATAAAAAAATGTGTACTTCGACACCCAAGGGAACCAAAATTCTAGGGTACTCCCGTTGACCCAGAACCTAGAAATTTTGCAAAAAGTCAGGTCTTATAACACTAAATAGGAATAAATATAAAAACTGAAAATTTGTTGTTACTTCACAAAAAAAAGTTTGAGACTCCAATCGGGTATTGAAATGAACTCTTTACATAAGTAGGCAAGTTTGTATGGAACCCTGAAAGCGCTAGTCTAACTCACACTTCCCAGTTTTTTTTTTATCAAACCAAAAAAAATATAATCATGTTTTGATTTTAGCCCGGTGGTTGGTCATATAGTCAATTTTAATAAAATAATTTTTCGTGGTGTTCTCTTTTATATTTGTGGATTTCCAGAGGTGTAAAAAAGTTCAAAATGAACAGAACCTGGCCTTAAGAAATACCTCGTTTTTGCCTGTTCGTGGAATTGTCATCTCTGCCTCAGAAACTAAGTATTCGAATAAAAACGCCAACTTGCGTAACAAATGAAATACAATTAAAACTGAAAACAGTCGCAAAGATTTTCAACTGCTGTCTCATTAGTGGGAATTTTCGGCAAAACTACACTAAAATAGTAACAATTATGTCTTCCATTTTGTTGTACAGTAGACTTGGCCGCACTTTAGCGCTAAAATTTTGAGTTGGTCCACCGTAGTGTGCAGTTTTAATAGAATACGAGGCCAGTATACATTGGTTTTGTTGCCACTGAGATACGGCCAACAATACCTTTTTTTTTACAATTGAAAATTTTGTCTCACTTTAGGGTAAGCGAGAGGGAGTGTCTTGCTAAAGAAGACTCACCTGTGTTCCTTCAGTTTTGCGTTTTGCGTTTTGCGTTCTAAGTTCTAAAAAGGCAAAAAAAAGAAACTGCAACATTTAAAGTCTTTTATCTTAAGAATTATTAAACAATAGCAACCGAAGCCGGCTTTCGGACGGCGAGCAACGACGCAATGTGATCCATGTACACCTCATAAAGATATCAACAAATTGATGGAGCCTGCTAGGGCCGAGTCTGCCAGGGCTACAGGAGTGACATGGTAATAACCGCGGTCTTGGAATGTAATAATATAATAAATTATTTTATTATATAATCTTTATTTATTTTATATACATTTTAACAAATTCCTAAAAAAAAAAACATTTATTATATAATTATTATTAAATTATTATTACTTTAAATTATTATTATACAATTATTCGGTAATTGAACGAACCCAGGTGTGTTTTAGTCGTGTCTGTCTGCGCAAACTAAACTATTGCAAGTTATATTTCAACTGCATTTTGATTTAAACAATTTTTTATCAGCCTAATAACGACAGGTTGACTCAAAACCGAATGATAAACCGATATTTATTACGCCACTCGAAGCTAACAAATTACAGCTATAAACACACGAGAAAAACATTCGAATACGAACACGATTCTCCGTGAGGCGCATACCCAATAGAGAATGTTTACAGGCAGTAATGGAAGCTAAACAATTTGTCGGTAAAGTATGTAGATAAAAATTCCTTAAGTCAATAAGCCTCGAGCCGACGTTCCAACGTGCCTGTTCGATCAACAGCATGCCAACTGTTCATAGCCCCTGGTTAACTATGGGGAAGGGATGGGAGCTTGGGATCCGCCGATATTAGTTTCTGTTTTTCAGTGATAAGGGTTTTATGGGGGGATAAAGGGAACCATAAAATTAGCAGAATGTAGTAATGGGAAAAGTTTTTATTTCCGGTTTGTGAATAGCACTGACAGTTTTGATAGTTTAGTTTAAAGAGCTCTGAAACGTCAAAATAACTTTAGGGTGTTTGGATAGACGGATAGACACTCTTGAAAATATTATCAACTAGCTTTCTGCCCGCGGCTTCGCCCGCGTGGACTACAGTTTATATCGCGCGGGCAGAGACCCGTGCTCAGCAGTGGAATTATAGGTAGCCTATGTGTTATTCCAGTGTCTCTTCTACCTACCTACCAAATTTGATCTAAATCCGTTCAGTAGTTTTTGCGTGAAAGCATAACAGACAGAAAGACAGATAGACAGACAGAGTTACTTTCACATTTATAATATTAGTAGGGAGTGCCGTCAAGACGCGCTACAGCTCAAAAAGTGGTATCCTTACATATATTATAAAAAACGAAAGTGAGTTTGTTTGTTTGTTACGTCTTCACGCCTTTGATGAAACTTGGTACACGGATAGACCATGCCCTGGAATAGGCCATAGGATACTTTTTATCCCGGAAGTATGTTCCCTTGGGATAATTTTTTGATATCACGCAGGCGAAGCCGTTGGGAGCTAGTTTGCCATAATCGTGAAACCGTTTAAGGTACCTTTTTCCTTTTTTTTTTAGGTGGGAAAATCATCCAATGACATATCCTGCTCTTGGGCAGAGCGAGAGGGTATATCAGACTTTTACCAACTAAAAACCCACTCCTGTTCCCTCGTTACCTTTTATACCAGGGCGGAGTTTTTCTTTCAGAAGCAGACCTTCGGCTCCAGTAGGCTTCAACCCTGCTGGACACTCATAATGTGTAGCATTTTCACATTACATGATGTGACTGCATATCTCCTTCTTTGTCAATCTTCCCAAAGGTAAAAGATTGTAGCAATAAGACAGCCTGTTGTGCACTCTATTAGTGTTTACCGACTTCCCAAAAAGGAGGAGGTACTACGTTCGGCTGTTTGTAGGTTTTTTTTTTTGTATGTTTGTTCGTCGATTACTCCGCCAAATGTGAACGGATTTTCAAAATTCTTTTTTTGTTCGAAAGTAGATAGTTTTGAGGTGGTCCCATTGTCACCAAATTAGGATCTAATGATGGAATCTTGGAGAAATTGAGGGCAACCCTCAAATTTTATAGGCTCACTTATTGTTTTTCGCATATTTTATGAAGCATCTTGTGTATTTGCGTATGGTCGTTACCATCTCAGGTAGCTGGGGTTATGATGGAAGGTAAAACTCCTTAACAGTAAGAAGTTAGTCGAACAGGCAAGGACTGTTTTAGTAAATTGTTTTGATGTTTGATACTGTTTTAGTGCATTGTTTTGATGATCAAGTCATGACCTGATGCTGCAGTCAGGATAGTCTGCAGAGTACCTAAGTCCTCGACAACTAACAGCAGATATATCGAGTTTAGGCTCATTGAAAAGGGCTCGATGTGTGATTATCAGCATCTAGTATAATGACTGATTGAAAGAAGAGAATATATCGAACTGGATCTAACTGTATTTGGGATTATTAGAACCGTTATGAGATGCGCTCTGACTATAAGGTATTTAAGTTTGACTGAGGGGTATTTTTTAGTGGTGGTACCATAACTAAAAAGTGTGAAATAAAAAAAACTTTGTACAAAAAAAAAACATAACCGTTTTCAATGTTAAAAAAACACTGAAAAGTACCAAATAACTTTAATTTTGGAAGTCGGTGTTAAATAACGAAGAGACTAAACTATTATAGAAACGTTATTTGGTACTTTTCAGTGTTTTTTTAACATTGAAGTCGGTTATGTTTTTTTGTAAAAAGTTTTTTTGAGTTCCTGATGCCAAACAGATTTGTCATCATCATCATTTCAGCCGACAGACGTCCACTATCTGTTTGTATAAAAGGCAAAATACTACCTCACTCCCTGACTCATTTTGATGAAGCCTAGCCTAAACCTTTAGACCAAGAACGCTGAAAGCACTGAGGTTCGTTATATGATGTATAAAAAGAAGAAGAAATAATTTTTCAAAAGTAACCACCAAAAGGGAGGAAATACGGGTCCAA
Source organism: Mythimna lalbum (assembly GCA_949319445.1). Lineage (NCBI taxonomy): Eukaryota > Metazoa > Arthropoda > Insecta > Lepidoptera > Noctuidae > Mythimna > Mythimna lalbum. The sequence continues at coordinate 21,209,028 of OX439355.1, forward strand.
AGGTTTTATAAAAAAAAAGAAACCTACTTTCACGCGGGTTAGACGTCTGGTAGAAGCTAGTTGTATTATATTTTTTTCATCCCCCCATCTGGAAAAGAGTATTTTTGCTCTTCGATATCTGAGTGCAAAAGCCGTTTTTGTCTGCTACTTAGAGGATAAAGTAAATTAATTTAAAACATCGTGTGCACTAAGTTTGTGAATTCAAAACATCATTAAACTTATTTTCTTCTACCTCCATGGTGCCAAATTTATCATACAACATTGTTTTAATTGATTAAAAACTCAGACTCGGAACCTCCTTGGTGGATCTACTTCTTTGTTTTTTTTTTTTTTTGCATCTAGTCATTATTTTGCTCGCTAAGGTGGGATGAAAAGTTACGTGTTGCACTGGAGTACAAACATTTTTTATCTCGCGCTATTTTGATTCTCTCGCTAACGCTCAGGATTCCTTCGCTTGCTCGGTCACCAAAATTGAGCACGCGGTTAAAACGCTCTAGTATAACAAATAACTATTTTATGGCATAGGTGCAATAAAGAGTATTTCTTCAATTTCTTCTGACCTACGCAATTCAGTTTCTTGGTATTATGTACCAAACCAATCCCTAGTAAACTCTGAAAATGTTAATATCAAACTTAACTTAGTTTAAATATTTCTGGATTAAACACCACCATATGAGTTTATCGACAATTCTAATGTTCCTAAGATTTCTCCAGGGACCAAAGACTACGGAGTTTATTAGCAATCGTGTATGAATATTTTTGTTTTGTTTCTCATTGATTATTACGGCTAACTTTATCTGTTGGTAGTTGTTTTTAGTTTGAATATTACTGGATAATATAACTGTGCAGTACATTTTTACAATTGATAAACCTACTGAAAAAAAATGTGAATTCATAAAGTTTATCCAATGTTTTGTGTTTATACTCGTAGAGGTGTCATTATTAGTGTAAGACGTAAGGCGCAGAGCCTGCAGGGACCATGGGTTTGCTTCCGTAATTTAAACCCGTGACCTTGGAACGCTACGCAATGAAGAAACAGGTTTAGTTTTAATCTGTAAAAGTCTGACGCACCCTCTACATCCCGCTCTGTCCTGGACGGTACGCAGTCATAGGATGATTTTTCTAGTAGTGTAGAACATTATAAAAAAGGACTGTCCTAATTTCTGATCCTTTTATTTATCATTACGCACCAATTTCTATCCTTATTCCCAAAAAAAAAACTCAATTCCTTAGCTCCTCTCAAAAATCCCGTTCCGTTCCACGCTCACTTGAAAGGCATCGAATAAATTAGGACGTTGAAACTGAACGCTCCACATTACGGTAACGTAAAGAACCTTTTATACTCCACCTAATGGATTCGCTCGTAGAAGGTAAAAATGTTGGAGCGAGAAAATAAGGACTTCGGATGCCATCTGAGAAGACTTGAAAAAAGTAGTGGGGAAATTGAGAGTCTACTGAAGTGAAGTTTCATAAAAAAAATTGTTTTTGCGGTGTAAAATTTATCTAAGGTATAAGACGTCGACGGCGCGCGCTGTTCCCGCGCGCCTCAAGGAGTTGTCAGCAACAGGAGGGGCCCAGCTGGGTCGAAGCCTATTGGGGCCAGGATTATCCGAAAGGAACTGGAGCCTCGGTATGAAGGCTAGAAGGAACGGGGTGGGTTTTTAGTCCGTAAGAGTCTGATACTATCTCCCGCTCCACCCAAGAGCGGGGTTGTCATTGGATGATTTTGTGCACCGTAAAAAAAACAGTGGGAATATTATAAAGGCAGTGTTTTCACTGCAACGTCATTCATCACGCTGCATGTTGCGTGTCTATGTCTACGCACCTATGCACGTACTTGTAGGAGTGCAGATTTGTATCATTGTGCGGGTTTTTTACGCACTCACGCGCGTAATTACGTTTTGTAGATTCACGCAGGCTCTGACTCATTTCATCCACAATCACGCATGACACAATGAGACTCGTTGTGCCATGCCTTGTGTCTCGCCCCACACCCACGCGGGTGTGCGCATGTTTCTCCGCTTGCAGGTGCGTGATATGCATGAACGTGCGTAAATGCATTTTCTGTGTATTGGACTGTACGTGTTACGCTGAGTGGTGCGTGGCAGTGTGATAATCGCCTAAGGAAAAACGGGAGGACATGTCAGACTTTTACTGATTAATCTTTTCTAATCATTTCTATGTATAGATTGAAATGAAATTATCTATCTGTAAATTTAATAATAAATGAACCAGAAGTAGTTAAATGGGCCGTAAATTGATTGAGTTTATGGTAATTTTCATGTAGCATAATTTAGATACAAATTTTTTCTCTCAATATTCCCCTTCAATAACTAGCTTAGATTTTTTATTCCTTACCAAGAATAAAATCAAGGTTAACGGAAAAATAATAAGAAATACAGTGACCAAACATTTAGAAAAGGATACCATTATTGGCGATTGTCTTTGATCGTCTTGGCCGCATTTCATGACATCTACAGGAAACTACAAAAACCCATTCTATTTGGCCAACTATAAAATACTAGTTCTGCTCGATATATTCGTTGACATCATCTACAAAGCCTTTTAAGTTTTGGTTGAAGAGAACATGTATTTTGGCGTTCAGCCCAGATGGGTTGTTCGCCAGCCCCATTTTCAGCCCGCTTTTTTTTTGATGTTTTATGTGAAACTAGCCTGTGCCAGCGGCTTTTCCTGGTTTCTCCATACATACTTTAGAACCCCGTTTTATCCTCTTAGGGTGTGAATTTTAAAAATTACTCTTTTAGTGCTCGCCTCCGTTATAAAAGGAAGTCTTGTTCAAAATTTCACCTTCCTAGTCCCAGTAGTTTCGGCTGTGCATTGATATGTCAGTCAGTTTCTCCTTACATAAATAAGATTATTCGTAAAACACTGCTAACTTCTCAGGACTATGGTACTAACATCATAAGCACCAACTTTGGCTCTATGACTTTTAAAAATTTATCACATTTTAGTTCATCAGATTTTCATAAATTTTTTTTTTTTTAATTGAACGTTTTAAATAATATATATTACGAAGTCGTAGTCGTAGAAGGTAGTTGAGATCGGGTGGCAGGGGTGCTTGGTGTGCTTGCGTCGCATCATAAAGACTAATAGGTAGGTATAGTAAAATACAGAGTTTAAATTCATTAGATAGAGGAACGAAATCTTGAAGGTTTGTTTTTTGGTAAATGTATTATGTTTTGTAAAAATTCATTGAACAAAAGTTGATGTGTATGATGTTAGTAAACCATAATTGATACTAACATCATGAACAACTAACAAGCAACAACCGCAACCTGCAAGGTTGTTAGTGTTTTACAAATAACTCTGTTTATATAGATATGTATTATTTTTATAAAACGGCATAAAAGAAAAACGAGCCAAGTGACAAGCAAATAGTTCGGTAGGTTTGTTTGTTCGTAAATATTTAAAAAGTGCTGAAGTTTTACATGTTTTTCTGACACAAGTGTGGCCTGTATTGCGTCTTTGTGTTGGATTATATATGTTTTATTTACTGTAGCGTTGGCTGTGTAAGCGGATTTTTATTTTGTTTCATGATGTAAAATTCAATATACGATATTAAAGTTGTGGAATAAAATCAGTGCTATTGAAAGGGAAAATGGTTTATTTTTATTATATTATTTTCATAAAAACAGCAAAAAGCTACAATACAAAACTTACATAGGTAATACCAGTGTAAAAGATAAAAATAAAAAACCAAAAATTTAGTTATTTGAAATTTTCACATACATTTTGAGGTTATATGAAAAAAGTGTGAATACAAAAGTGGTAGATCTTTTTATTATCTACAACTTTGCAATTTATCTTCTCTACATAGGACTTGTAGTTTTGTCGGAACTCGAGATAAACTGTTTTTTACCCTTACAAACGCACACCCATCCATTTCCCGACCTCAGATCGCCCGCAAATTATTTTTCTTTTCATTTTTGTTACATTCTCTTCCTTTTCCAATAGGTTTTATCCTACTATGGTTTTTTTTTTCACTTTTTACCATTTTTAACGGCTTCAGCACTGGTCTATAAATAAAATCACTCCGTCAGGAGATCAGGACGGCAACAACCGATTAGCATTCAAAACTAAAGTTCGAGAGCTAATTCGTTAGAAGTTGGCAGTAGTATCATCACAACGTTAATGTTTTCCAATTGTCGATCTGGACCAATTATTTGACTATATTATTTTTTCTGAAACTGTTCAAGGTCGCAATGGAGGATGTCTTCAAGGTTCTGGAGTGGAGAGACTAGGATTTAATGTCAATGGTAAGTAAAGTAAGCTAAATGTATAAAGTTTTCATTACCGAATGTCCCTCAAGTTGGCGTCAGTCTAATTCTTGATGGCAAAAAACTTGATGTTATTGCGGACACTGTGTTCTTAGGTTTAACTATCGATTCTAAACTACAGTGGGGCGCTCATATTAGAACTCTCTCGGGAAGATTAAGCTCAGCTGCATATGCAGTTAGAAAAATAAGGCAATTGACAGATGTAGCCACAGCTAGGTTAGTTTACTATGCTTATTTCCACAGTATTATGTCTTATGGCATTTTACTGTGGGGATCTGCAGCTGATGTAGACTCAATTTTCATATTGCAAAAGAGAGCTATCCGGGCTATTTATAGGATGGGTCCTCGCGAGTCCCTCAGAAATAAATTCAAAGAAATCGACATTCTCACTCTGCCTTCTCTTTATGTCTTAGAATGCATTTTGTATGTTCGTAAAAACTTAGGACTCTTTAAAATTAGAAGCGATTTTCACAACAAAAATACGCGTAGTAAACACGAAATTGTATTACCCAAATGGAGATTAGCCAAGACCAGCAAGTCATTCCTAGTAAACAGCATACGCTTTTACAACAAGCTGCCAAAGGCGGTAACTGAACTTAGTGAGGGAAAGTTCAAAACTCATATTAAGCGTGTCCTAACCAAAAAAGCATTTTACAAGGTTAAAGACTATGTCGAAGACACGCTTGTTTGGCAATGACTGCCTCTGCACATGTGGCCCCCTGGTAAATCATTAATATTGTGTCTATTAACTGCTCCACTTTTGTTTTAATGTACATATATTTATTTTTCCTTTAACGAATTGCTTTTGCAATATTTTTTATTTTTTTATTTAGACTTCAACTGCATTCAATTTGTTAGTAATTTATTTTGTTAACAGTTGTAATTATTTAAATTTTTCTGTTGTAATTATTTATATAGCCTCTTTTTGGAATGTGAATGTGAGAACACTGTATAATCCACAAACACTTAGATAACTTACTATATTTTTATTTTATTATGATTAATTTTGTGCTTTTGTGTACAGTGTTGACTGGTCTACACTGTTCTTACATAAATCAATCAATATTGTAATAAACACATTTTTTTTAAAAGAGTAACCATGGAGTTTCTTGCCGGTTCTTCTCCATAGGAAACGACCAATTTCGAACCGTGCACTAGCTTCTGACGTTTTATAAGTGCCCTTGTAGGCCTATATGAAATAAAATATTTTGACTTTGACTTTGACTTTGACTTTGAGTACATCACTCACCTTCGGTTTGCCAACGACATAGTAGTCATGGTTGAGACTATGGAGGAACTTAGTACAACGCTGGATGGTCTCAGTAGAGCTACCGAAAGAGTGGGCCCTAAAATGAACATGGACAAAACCAAAGTTATGGTTAACATCCATGTAGCACCCACGCATATTAAGATCGGAGACTCTACACTCGAAGTTGTGGACGACTACGTTTACCTGGGACAGACGATCCATTTGGGTAAGTTTAACTTAACACGTAACACGAGTGCCGTTCATGCTGGCCTGGCGGGCGAGTGCCCATACTTCTTTTCACCACACATCCATTGCCTATGTTTCTTACTGTATTTGTTTGATTACATTTGTGTTTGTTTAATTATCAACGAGAGCACTGCCGACAAACTGTACTGCAGTTTGGCAGAACATTTATGTGATCAGTTTTTATGTAAATTTACTAGTTTCTTTTTAGAACGGCTTTTTTTTGTGGCCCGTGTGAGGGGATACTAAGTTATTTAAGGATTTCCATGTTTAACATCGTTTGTTTGTCGTTTGATAATATTAGATGCCGTTTGTATTTTAGAATGGTTTAGTTCTAAAATACAAACGGCTTATCAGTTTTGATGGACGTACAATTAATCAAACAGGACCTACTAAAAGCTTGCTGTTATTTAAACACGCATTTCATTTGCGTTGCTTTAGAGCAGTGGTTCTCAAATTGCGGGCTGCATGAACTAAAATATGGACCGCGAAAGGTTTGAAAAAAATATTTTTTCCTATCAAAAGTAACATTGGTGCGTACTGATGTTAAACTATAAGAAATATTGTTCTTTTTTAATGAAAATGCTCGTTAGAGTTGATTTTTAGGTTAAAAGATAAATATGTTTTTATCCCAAATAGGTATTAAAAAAATTTTTTGCACGACAATTTTTTTGTCCATATAAACTAGATGAGCCTATTTGCGATTGCTTTATTTGAAGCGTGTCGCTGTTGTGTAGGTGTGAGTGAATTTTGACATGACCTTCTGTACTTCTCTGCTTCGTGTCGGGGTCTTTGTGTTACAAAAGTACATTTGAATTGAAAAATTCATATTAATTCATGAATCCCCAAGCGACCACCGGTGGCCGCGCATCTATTGTCTTACTATTGTGTCTCTAATTGACGGTATCTGAAGGGTTAAACTTGCCCGGTTTAAAACTTTCAACCTCATACACGAGAGGTGGGTGCCTTAACTACTGGGCCATCACAACACATCAGTTATTGTTATCATATATTTAAATTTCCTTCTGAACTTCTGATACCTTTTAACAATAAAGAAACCAGAGTAATGTTCGGTTATAAAAAAGGTTGGAAACCACTGTTAGTGTTCCATTTTCAAATGGTCTCTTACTAAAAGCAACGCAAACACGTTACAGTGATATTACATTTTCAAATGATGCCACTCTCGTACTTCTATTGCCACCATTCAAACCATTTAGAACTCTTTTTTCTTAGCAATAAAACGCTTTTTACGACGCGTACATAGATAAGAGTTACGACTTACTAACAAAGAACAAACTACCCACGCTGTTTATACGCTTTTTTTAAGGCCTACTCAGGTCTAAAGAAATCACATTTTTATGTCTCTGTGTGGTCTGAGTTTTAATCTCCTGTGGAAACTTTTGTTGCAGAGAGTGAATGTGAAATCCGGAAAATATCTGTATTATAAATTAAAAAGCAAGAATTAACGAAGAATATATAACGCGTAAAGTTAAATGCACAAAACCTGAAAATAATTTGAGCAGAATAAGGAGCAGAAGCAATTAAACCACTTTTTAAAATAGGTTACATTTTTGAGAAAAAATATTCATTAAAAATGTCGCCCAGTCTATTTATGAATAAGTCAAGGTATCACGTGTGCAATGCAAACCCCTGGGCACCAACCCGCACTGGGCCCGCGTGGTGGATTACGGCCCATTCCCTCTCCTAGAGAGGAGGCTTGAGTCCCAGCAGTGGGAACATTAAAAAGGCTGATGATGATGAATGCAAACCCACCAAAATAGGTGAACAACACAAATGGTTGTAGTCCGATCAAATTTTCTCACACACGGGTTAATAAAAGTTCTTATTTCAATGCAGATATTAATTTTAAACAAACTAAAACTGCACATAAAACTTAAAAAAAAAATTAATGATTTGTTTTTCTCTGTCTTAGGTCAATTACATTAAAAATCATTCGGGGTGTCTGAGGTTTTGTGCATTTAACGTTACACGTTGTATAGTTAGCAACACATCAAATAAATAAAAAATCAAAAGAAAAAGTTACATAGACAGGCAAACTATGCGTCATATCTACCCACATCGGCTATCGCTCAAAATTTTATCGTTATTTTCCTACATGTATCAAGATTTTTATTATTATTATTGAGTTGTTGCTGCAGTGGCTTTGCCTGTGTGTAGTAGAATGTCTTAAGAAAAAATGCTTCCAGGATAAAAAAGTATCTTATATACTATTCCAGGATATGGTTGGAGCGACATCTATGCTGCCACATAAGAACTAATCCTGTATCGTCCAATCAAAGTTCTCCGCGCGATTTGAATATATACGACAGCCCGAAATAATCTATCGGGCAGTTGCCCACCAGACCATAACATCCTTCTGGTCGGAGGATCCTCCCTTTTCAACTTGGGGGACTTTACTCTCTGTCCCACCTACCTCTAAAATGGTTGTTACCCTGTGTACTAAGTTTCATTAAAATACGTTCCGCCCTTTAAGCGTGAAGAAGTTACAAAAACATACAGACAAAAATAAGTATAGACTGCAAAATAAATAAAAGTTACAAAAAACGATAACGCGTTGCAAGCGCGCGCCTAACTAAACAGCATACGGACGTTACATACTCGAATATATCAGATAACAGCACACGGACATTACATTCTCGTAAAATGTATCAAAGAGTGCACGCAATCTCCTGTGTCTAAAGGATGTTTTCTCGGAACGCACTGCCCCCCTAGCCAAGTTACAACCGTTTTGCTTACGTCGAACGCTTCGACGCAAGCTTTCGTCAAACGCTTCGACGCAGGCTTTCTTTGAATTATTTTGTTCTAACCACGTGACTGAGCGTTGAGATGACGTCATTCCCGTACATTTGAAGCTTTCTAATAGCGTTAACTATCGCAGATTAGCAACTTGGCTAGGGGTTATTGCGGACGTACACACAGACCCCGGCACGCTGCAAGAAATGATGCTCCAAGGAGTATCCCGGGTTGTCGAGATACGCCGCATCTAACGGACATCTGATCTGCGCCTCCGTCAAGAAAAGTAAGTGGGGCTTCTCAGTCTCAAGGTGGTGGTGGACCGCATTGAGATTGGAGTGCAGTCCTCAGATGTTCGAGAGGTGCACTTGGAGTAAGTGGACGTGCATCCGCTGTACACACTTACTTTTCTTTTTCTATGTATGTCGAGCGCTTATTTGTGATCAGTTATATAATAAGTAAACACCAGGATGTCTAGACGCGCGATTTGAAAGTGGGAATCAATATTTTGGCATCTGAACACAGCCTAAGTCAATTTACAAGAAGGCTTTTATTAAACTCCGTATCGTGATATGACTTCTAATGAAGACGCCTATTTTTAGATGAATACTTTGCTTTCACTGTTACTGTTACCATGCCGCTCACACACATTTATTGAATTTGGCAATTTAACATAGAAATCACAAAAATGGTTATTGTTTCCGAAATTATAGGTTATTACTATTAGGACTGATCTCGCACAAACACACATCAGTACCCCCAGCCAAGTTGGTAATCTGCAATAGTTAACGCTAGTAAAAAGCTTCAAATGTACGGGAATGATGTCTTCTCAAAGCTCAGTCACGTGGTCAGAACGAAAGAACTGGCGGCAAGGTCAACTCGAAGCGAAACGGTTGTAACTTGGCTAGGGGGGCTGATTATTACATTACAGTACAGACAAAGGTAATGTGTTTATCACCCTATATGTGAACCAACAGTCCGGTAACTGTCCGGAGCGAGCCCAAGAAGTTGTCAGCGACAGGAGGGGCCCAGATGGGTCGAAGCCTACTGGGGCCAGGGTTGTCCGAAAGGAACTCGAGCCCCGGTATGAAGGCTAAAAGAAACGGGGTGGGTTTTTAGTCAGTAAGAGTCTGACACTATCTCCCGCTTCAACCCAAGAGCGGGGGTTGTCATAAGATGATTTTTCCCACCGAAAAAAAAACCCTACAGGTGAGGGGTTAGTCTGAAGCAGATAGTAGCATCAAATCTGTGTATAAACTATAATAGATGCCATCAAAATATTGCTTGGCAAATGACACAGGTATTTTTTTTTTTTGGTGTAGTGATAGACATTTCGCACTCAAAGTGTGGGAACACCTTCATTGTTCGTACAGCTAAGGAGTGGAATTCCCTGCCAGAGTCTTTTCTTATAGTGACAACCTAAGGGTCTTTAAGTGAAGAGTGAATAAGTAACTGCATTATAGGCAAGCATGCTCCATTGTTGGTCACATTATCACTTAAATACTATCTAAGTGAAATAGTGGTCAAGCACAAGCCTATAAAAAAAGATATTTTACTTATTGGGTTCTAGAAAAAGAAAAAAGTGAATGAAACGATGGTCAAGTTCAAGAGTTCTATAACGTTAAAATTGGTATCTTCAGCCCTCTTTCGTCATAAGTCAATACGATTCTAAAACTGTTTTGTCATTACGTTTAAAATTATTTTTTTGATGAAAAGAAAAATGAAAGACTCGTATTTTTTCAAGTACGATTTGTACGATATTTCATTTCTTAAAAGACCGTGCCTTTGTCGGCTATAAGTAAATTGCTTGCAAATGATCTTTTAAGCGGTTTTTACTAAGTATTATGTTTATATTGGTGATTTTTCCTTTTTAGAACTTTTGTATTTTATTTGACTAATGCAAATGATTTGCGAAATCTTTTTTCTCATGTTGTCTTCTATATCTATACCTACTTATAATAAATCTGTAGAGAGGTCAATTCTGTACATGAAATATATTTCCAAAATAACTATCAGGGGGGATTAGTGATCGATACTGATGCCAAAAATGCAAACAGTAAAATTATTGTCTGTCTGTCTGTCTGTCTGTCTGTCTGTCTGTATGTTCTTTATAGAAACAAAAACTACGCGATGGATTTTAACGAAACTTGGTACAATCATTCCTCATACTCCTGGGCAGGTTATAGTATACTTTTCATCACGTTACAATCAATGGGAGCAGAGCAGTGAAGGGAAATGTTGGGGAAACGAGAGAAATTACTCCATTTTTTAAGCTTCCGTCGCGTTTGAAGCCTTAATGGTTAAAGCTACACAAAAGTCATGTATAACGGAAATGTTCTCCTTAAAATTATATAAAAAATATCCCAAGACATCATATGCCTATCTTTTATGGTTGACTCACAATAACACATGTAACTCCCGATAGCTTAGCAGTTCGGAGCTTTCTGTTTATTTTTGTCTATGGCACCATATCTAAGGTGTGTGCACACTGTCACGCGCGTAATTGGATGGGAGAGATCTGGAACGTCTCGAATCGTCTCGCGCATCACGTTGTTTTCCAGGCTCTTAGAATTCGACACCAGACGTTTCAGATCTTTGATTTTGACGACTCCGTTGTCGCTGGCATAAGCAACAGGATCCGCGTACGAAGTCGCTGGCAGAAGCTAGTATCTAGAATAAAAGTAGATCCAGTTTGCTGTTTGGTTTTAGAGCTTAAGTACAAAGATCCATTATTATCATAATCAATTGTGCAGTTAGACGTCCACTGCCGAAAATAGGCCTCCTCTTTTGGGGGTCGCGTCAAAAACCAGTCCTGAAATTGGGCGTTTATTAATATACTCTTTCTCCCTCTTTTCTCACTTTAAAAAAAAGTTAGCCTATGTCCGTCTCCAGGGTCCCAACTATCTCTGTACCAAAATTCATCAAAATCGGTTTTGCCATTAAGGCGTGAAGTCGTAACAAACAAACAAACTCACTTTCACTTTTATAATATTACTAGCTGCTCCCAGCGGCTTCGCTCGCGTGATAGCAGAAAATTATCCCGAGCGAACATACTTCCGAGATAAAAAGTATCCTATGTCCTATTCCAGGACATGGTCTATCCGTATACCAATTTTCATCAAAATCGGTTTTGCCATTTAGGCGTGAAGCCGTAACAAACCAACAAACAAATTCACTTTCGCTTTTATAATATTAGTAAAGATATAAGTAAGGATTTTATATCAAGCTTTTCTATAAAAGCTTTTCATTGCTGCTATAAAAAAAAATGATTTTCATTAAAAGCTTGTTTTTATACTGTTTTCTAAATAAAAGATTAAAACAAATACCCAATAGTCATTACCTTAAATAATAAATGTGTTTTTTCAGAACCCATGGGACAAGTGACTCGTTTTTATCCTGTAATCACTCAAGGAAATTTAGCTAACAAAAAACCGTTTCCATAATCCCTGATCATAAATAAACCAAGACAATTTATCATCAGTCTCTCTTCCCTCACAAACATGAGGCAGATGGAAGCTCTATAAAACATTTACGTAACCTGTCAGGACCTGTTTCAAAATTGGACGCAAAACCTCACCTGCCGTGGTTTGCGTTTGCGACTGAGATCCGAGGCACAAAATAGATAAGTGCAGAAGTCAATCTCATGTATGTGCTACACTTTTTATACCTACGCTAGGCGATCAAGCCAGGGTCAGCCCGTTGCCCCGAACTGTACGTGTGCGACCGGGCGATTGAGCTGAGATTTCGTGTCCGTGAGCTGTGTTTAAGTGTGCGTTGCTTGAGTGCGCTTTGTATGTAGATTGTCTTCTGTACCTATCTATGATGTGTCCGAGGTCCGGATTGAAGTAGGTACGTACGAGTATGTAGATATCTATATTGTTTTCTGTTACGCCTGAAAGTGTGTCATCGTAATATTTTTTAGGTGCTAGGTACTTTGGGAGATTGGTTTTAGATGGCAATATTTGAGATTTGGGCTAAGATACATGCCTAGTTTCGGTAGGCTGAGATTATAGGAAACTAGCTGTTCCCAGCGGCTTCGCCCGCGTGATAGTATTAAATTATCCCAAGGAAACCTACTTCCGGGATAAAAAGTATCCTATGTCCTATTCCAGGACATAGTCTATCTGTGTACCAAGTTTTATCAAAATCGGTTTTGCCATTTAGGCGTGAAGACGTAACAAACAAACAAACTCACTTTCGCTTTTATAATATTCGTAAGGATGTGCCAGTTCCGAAATACTAAAGAAGTACTAAAAAAAGAGGCTAAAACAATATGTTTCCTAACTGTCAAGTATCATCATCAGCCTCTTTTTTCCCCAATAACATAATTATGTATGTTGGAATTGGTTTTTAATCTAATCGGATGTAGTAGGTAAGCAGGGACGTAACAAAGAATTCCTACAATAATTGCCACTTACTCAAATCGCGCTCAGTTTCTCCCGTACTTTTTGTATTGTACAAAAATTCAACGAAACCAAATTACTCTCCTCTCGAACATGTAACTAATTTTGGAACAAAAATAAAAGAGTGTACAGATTATCGAAATCTACAAAGAGGATATCAAAGACTACAAGTTCTACGATGCACATTCATTTATGAAGCAGTTTATGAGGATCACAGAAAACGCTGTCTTTTTTTTTTGCTTCGCTCGGCTCGATTAGCGATGTCAAGTTTAAAAAGTGTTTGATTTTAGATAAAATATATCAGTCATTTTGTTTTTTATTACCATTCTGATGTAGCACATTATAATGTGTTTACAGTGTATGGCAGCTTATGTATGAGTCAGCCACAAAATATATAGTACAGAAGTCAATCTACATACAAAGCGCGCTCGAGCACGCACACATAGACATCGCTCACGGACACTATATCTCGGTAGAGCCTCGGACCGCTCGTCGAACAGTTCCGGCTCAATCGCTCATTAGTGAGCGTCCACCGAGCGTAGGTATAAAAAGTGAAGTACATACATGAGATTGTCTTCTGTACCTATCTATTTTACCGACTTCCCAAAAAGGAGGAGGTACTACGTTCGGCTGTTTGTATGCTTTTTTTTTTTTTTTTTTTTTTTTTTTTGTATGTTTGTTCGTCGAATACTCCTCCAAATGTGGACGGATTTTCAAAATTCTTTTTTTGTTCGAAAGTAGATAGTTCTGAGGTGGTCCCATTATCACCAAATTAGGATCTGATGATGGGATCTTGGAGAAATCGAGGGCAACCTTCAAATTTTATAGGCCCACTTATTGATTTTCGCATATTTTATGAAGTATCTTGTGTATTTGCGTATGGTCGTCACCATCTCAGGTAGCTGGGCTGATGATGGAAGGTACAACTCCTTAACAGTAAGAAGTTACTCGAACAGGCAAGGACTGTTTTAGTAAATTGTTTTGATGTTTGATAGGGCATTTGCCACATTTGGTCTCATGATCATCAAGTCATGACCTGATGCTGCAGACAGGATAGTCTGTAGAGTACCTAAGTCCTCGACAACAAACAGCAGATATATCGAGTTTAGGCTCATTGAAAACGGCTCGATGTGTGGATAAACGTACTGCTAATAAAGAACACCGAAGTACATAGAGACCTGATGCTGAAGCCAGGAGCATCAGGAAAAGTACAAACCTTGAAATTACAGCACCGTAGTCGTCTTTGGGCTCATTTTAAACAGGACTAAATTTTAAGTTCATTGCAATATTGACATAAATCTGACCTGATGCTACAGCCGGGATTATCAGCATCTAGTCTAATGACTGATTGAAAGATTTACCTTTCGGCTTCATCATCAGATCAGTTCGATATATCCTTTCCCTCTCCAGCATCTAGTCTAATGACTGTTTGAAAGAAGACCCCCTCTTCTTTCAAACAGTCAAGAGGATATATCGAACTGATCTGATGATGAAGCCGAAAGGTAAATTAATGTAATCTAACCGTGTTTGGGATTATTAGAACCGTTATGAGATGCGCTCTGACTGTAAGGTATTTTAGTTTGCCTGAGGGGTACTTTTTAGTGGTGGTACCATAACTAAAAAGTGTAAAATAAAAAAAACTTTTTACAAAAAAAATATAACCGACTTCAATGATAAAAAAACACTGAAAAGTATCAAATAACTTTAATTTTGGAAGTCGGTGTTAAATAACGAAGAAACTAAACTATTATAGAAACACCGACTTCCAAAATTAAAGTTATTTGATACTTTTCAGTGTTTTTTTATCATTGAAGTCGGTTATATTTTTTTTGTAAAAAGTTTTTTTTGTGAGTCAGTCTTCTCGGTAAATTCGCTGCGGAAGTTTTTTTTTTATTGTTGTTAGGTTTGCGCTTGACCGCTATCTCACCTTCAAGTTACTACAATACGGCTCCATTTTATCGACAACACGCCTGTTTCAATGATCGCACTTATTATCCAGTTTTGAAGATACTAGAGATAAAAAAAACTACACCAATAATTCTCCGCTACAAATTAATTTGCGAATAATTAAAATAGCTACCGAACTTCATTCGAGAAAATCCCGACCAAATTCTTCGTCGCTATACTTTTTTTATATGCTCATTCCGCGCTCGCTTGGTGGCCATTTTTATATAAATATTCGAAATTTAAATATAAAAATTGAGTGTCTCTTATTTTCGACTTTCATTTGTTTTTTTTTGCGGGTTGCTTTTCGGGTTTCATTTTTGGAATGTTTGTATGTTTTTGTTTATGATATTAGCAACATAGTCCTGACAGGTTGCTAGTGTTTTACAAATAACCCTGTATATGGATGCATATTTTAGACGCAGCAGTAATTTATGTCCAACATGGGCATAAATTACTGCTCTGCTGCGTTAATTTGATACCTCTCCGATGATGAAACCTCGCTTTGATTTTGGTATCAAATAGGATTGGGCGGGCAAATGTCGCCAATATTGCGATGAACAGAACTGATTATTCTGAGTTTATCTCGATCAAAGCTTGTGATAATTTTGAACTGCAATTTTTGTTTGGTCTGTGGTATTTTCCGGTTGAAGGGAATTTCATCTTAAAGTTTTTTAGTAGACTAGATTTGTGTTGCCATAGGGTATTACTGAGTATGAGAAAATGGATGATTTCAGTTAAATTAAAATACGTCACCTCTGTTTAGACTATGAAGCTAAAGATCATCTCGTTAAAACTGACTGAAACCAAAATTGACGTGTAAAAGTGTTTTTTGAACACCTATTTACAAAATAAAGATCATTTATCATTATCATTTATCAATATTTACAATATCAGTTTTGTTAGGATGGGACTGAATAGCCTGAAAAATTATATCTCATTTATAAAATTCTGATACTTACCTACATACATTGCATATCTTAAGATTAAAACTAGTAAAATCCAGTATATACCAATATCAGGCTTTTACAGTAACATAAAGAACGATGATCAAATACCGTAATCGATTATAAAATAGAAAAGAATGAAAACAAACAACATCTCATAAGAATCGGAAATTATAGTATTCCATTTCTTTGTCCCCATCCCTACTCTACAATCTGTCAGAACTGTCAAACGGTACTTTTTAGATTTGATGGACGATAGGACACAACCATTTCCATGTGTAAGTAGGCTGTAATTTTCCTCGGGGCACAGTCCGAGTAGTGTCACACGTCTTTAACCTTTCAGATACCGTCAATTAGAGACACAATAGTAAGACAATAGATGCGCGGCCACCGGGTGTCGCTTGGGGATTCATGAATTAATTTTTGCTAGGACATGCTGGTTTCCCAACCTTTTTTTACCGGTTTCACGCGCCTAGCTAATAATATAATATTCCACAACTATCACACAGCAATGCCGTCTAGTCCCAAGCTAAGCAGAGCTTGATTTTTGGGTACTAGACAACTGATAAACATGCTTACATATTTCTAAAAACATACATATTATAGATAAATTACACCCAGATACTATAATCATGCTAATCACATAAACATTTGCCCTGGGTGGGAATTGAACTCACGACCTCCAGCATAACATTCAGGGTCACTAACCACTAGACCAACAGGCCCGTCAAAGCTGGGATTAAAGCCACAGCTAACGATATGTAAGTCGGGGTCGTAAACATCGGTTCATCACTGCTCCCAGTAGGCTTGACCTCTATTACATTCAACATGATTCTTTCGGGAAATACATTCGCATTATCCATACTAATATTATAAATGGAAAATTGAGTGTGTCTATTTGTCCGTCTTTCGCGGAAAAACGGAGTGACGAATTAACGTGATTTTTTCAGTGGAGTTAGTTGAAGAGATGGAGAGTGACATAGGCTACTTTTTTGTCTCTTTCTAACCCCCCAATTTCCAGGGGAACCGTGTCACCCTGAAGTTAACGCGAGCGAAGCCGCGGGCAAAAGCTAGTTATAGAATATAATGGACAAAATCAAGATTAGAAACAACAATATCAAAAACAAATTTATTATGCTATCATTTTTTCCTTACCCAAACCAATAGACCACCCAATAATATGTTGTCTTACAAGTATTTATTGTATTTATTCCTTTGTCCCTATTTTTTCTTGTCTTAGGTACTATAATTCCCCATTATTAATAAAGTTCCTATGAGGGTCGCTATTATTAGGATCGGAGGAATAGGCTCTTTTTATTGCGGAACTTGTAAAGCGATGTTAAGTTCAAATTGTCGGTGAGGGAAAACAAGTTAATTGCTTTGACGATACAGGTGACGTTGAAGAAGTAGCGAAGCGAGGAATGAGCGAGAAATGAGCTGAGTAAAGACTTAAGAGGGTCCTTTTCCACTCGCCTATCGTAAACATCGAAAATGGTTTAAAAGCTTGTTACTTCATTTAATGCAATCGAACGCGATGTTTGACGAAAAGGCAACGCAAAAAAAGAGATAACGCCTGAAAATTCTGTTAGTATTCGGTAATTCCGATATTTACTCGAAAATTTCACAAAACTTGCTCCAGGAAATAGCTGTTTTTTGTAAACCCTTAAACGTTTTTGGAAAAAAATGTCGTCATTTAGAATATTAATAAAATTTGCAAGGTTTCTATAGTTTTACTTTTTTGATTTTTTTTAATTTTTAGGCAAATTATGAAGTGTCAAAGTTCATAAAAAATAGGAGATTTTCAGAGGTTTTTACTGGATAAGTTTTACACAAATTTAGAAATTGGTTTCTATAAAACCTAGATAATATCCACAAAATACTGTGTTTCCAAAATATCGAATGAAAAATGTGTAATAACGTCATAATCAGTTATGAGCGGTTGTATGAAAAACAGTAAAAATGTAAGTCATGATGCACAACCTTAAGCGGTTTTTCCTGGATTTTTATTGCAGTTATTATCATGGTCTATAGTTGCTACTGTTTGTTGTCAAGACTAATTATCTTTTATCTATCTTCTATCTATCTATATATATAAAAATGAAACCCGTTTTCCGTTGTCACGACATAGCATGAAAACGGCTTGACCGATTTGGCTGTTTTTTTTTTTTGTTGTAATTGTTATTGTGAGGATAAGGTTCTTATGGAAAAAAAATAAAATTAGGGTAGAGTAGGGTAGAGTAGGGTAGAGTAGGGTAGAGTAGGGTAGAGTAGGGTAGAGTAGGGTAGAGTAGGGTAGAGTAGGGTAGAGTAGGGTAGAGTAGGGTAGAGTAGGGTAGAGTAGGGTAGAGTAGGGTAGAGTAGGGTAGAGTAGGGTAGAGTAGGGTAGAGTAGGGTAGAGTAGGGTAGAGTAGGGTAGAGTAGGGTAGGGTAGAGTAGGGTAGAGTAGGGTAGAGTAGGGTAGAGTAGGGTAGAGTAGGGTAGAGTAGGGTAGAGTAGGGTAGAGTATGGTAGAGTAGGGTAGAGTAGGGTAGAGTAGGGTAGAGTAGGGTAGAGTAGGGTAGAGTAGGGTAGAGTAGGGTAGAGTAGGGTAGAGTAGGGTAGGGTAGGGTAGAGTAGGGTAGAGTAGGGTAGAGTAGGGTAGAGTAGGGTAGAGTAGGGTAGAGTAGGGTAGAGTAGGGTAGAGTAGGGTAGAGTAGGGTAGAGTAGGGTAGAGTAGGGTAGAGTAGGGTAGAGTAGGGTAGAGTAGGGTAGAGTAGGGTAGAGTAGGGTAGAGTAGGGTAGAGTAGGGTAGAGTAGGGTAGAGTAGGGTAGAGTAGGGTAGAGTAGGGTAGAGTAGGGTAGAGTAGGGTAGAGTAGGGTAGAGTAGGGTAGAGTAGGGTAGAGTAGGGTAGAGTAGGGTAGAGTAGGGTAGAGTAGGGTAGAGTAGGGTAGAGTAGGGTAGAGTAGGGTAGAGTAGGGTAGAGTAGGGTAGAGTAGGGTAGAGTAGGGTAGAGTAGGGTAGAGTAGGGTAGAGTAGGGTAGAGTAGGGTAGAGTAGGGTAGAGTAGGGTAGAGTAGGGTAGAGTAGGGTAGAGTAGGGTAGAGTAGGGTAGAGTAGGGTAGAGTAGGGTAGAGTAGGGTAGAGTAGAGTAGAGTAGGGTAGGGTAGAGTAGGGTAGAGTTGGGTATAGTAGGGTGGAGTAGGGAAGAGTTGGGTATAGTAGGGTGGAGTAGGGAAGAGCGGGAGCGAAGCCGCGCGGGCAAAAGCTAGTTTCCTATATATGTCACACATGCCAGTATGTACGGTACACATGTCAGTAACAATGGTTTGTGTGAAAAGGAAGCTTGCAGGAGAATGCAGGCATGGCTAAAAGCGCCATATCAACAAATTAACAAAATCTGCAAATATCGCAACATCTCTGTAAAAACGAAAACTAAACTGCTATGGACTCTAGTCTTGTCGATATTTTCGTATAGCACTTGACTTGACTTTCGAATAAACTTGGACGCTGGAAGCTGTAGTTCACTTAACAAACGCGTTGACGCCTTTGAGATGTGTCCAAAGGATACGGAGTATCCATATTGTGAGAGTTCATAGCCGCGGTTATCGTTCGAGTGTCTTCTGCAATACTTAGGTCATATTGCGAGGAAAGATGGTGGCAAAAGGCTCATTGTGACCGCTAAAATAGATAAGAAAAGGTGGACGCGGCCTAATATGGCCAATATGTTGGTCCAACCAGATCCACACAGCTTTTGACTCTATAAACAGACACAGATGACTTAGGAATTTTGTATAATATTTAATCAATTAAAAAATACTTATACTCGATACTTTTTATAAGGTTCTTCTATTAGTAAACAATGATCAAGATCTCTTAATCAACCTTGATTATTGAACCAGTAGTGTTGACTACATCAGATTTGATTTTACCCTAATAATTACCCCAGTCGTTTGACTTTTTAGACTATTTCTAGCCTCATAAGATATCATTATTTAAAATTTTGCTACGCTCGACAGGGTCTATAATTTTTTCTTTAATTCATGAATCCCCAAGCGACCACCGGTGGCCGCGCATCTATTGTCTTACTATTGTGTCTCTAATTGACGGTATCTGAAGGGTTAATATCCATTATAGATTGGAATAAATATTTGAGATTTGATTCAAATAACTATAACGGTCTTTGACCTCAAAGCAAACCACATTGATAGGCCAAATAAAAGTTGGTCTTGTATATACATTACATTAAGTCTGTCACCAATCCGAGCTCCCCTAACCAGATTGGATTAAGTTCTGATTACAAATACATTGCTGATTACGTCAAGTACATTACGTGGAATTGGATTCGTGACTTCCAAATCATAGACGAACTGGATAAGTATGGAACTGGTCAGAAAAAGTAATTTCACAAAGGTAAACTTAGGACGCTTTATTGGATAAAGAAGAATTTTAAGACAGTACCGTGGAAGATAAGATTTCAGACTTACATTTAGATGTATGGTTTTTTGGTTGAAGTTTTCCTGTGTGTACCTGAAATCAGAAAAAAAATAATCTAAATAATATTGATCGTTCATAAAATCTATATGCACAAATTAATTTAGTAATAGTCCTATAAGATGATCTTGTATTATTGATGGTATTTTCTGTTCCACTCCTCGGCCAAAACCTCCTTAAACTCCTTCTATCTTGACAAAATCTATCCATCCATTACCCAGTAGCCCGCCATTTCCTTTGTGGTGTGCCCACACCACAAAAGAAATGGCCGGACACCATAGTACTGTTTCAGGGCACCAATTTTGGGCTACTTTAGCCCACACTTTGTTAAACAATGCGGCAGAATGCCTGTTTTTTTTTAAACCTGTCTATTACAAATATTTGTATCCATTTATTCGTCATGGAAAATATCTCTACGTACTAAAAATATGTTTATCTGTCGTAATAATTCTAAGACTGATAAAGATATCTTAATTAAGAGTATGGCATCCCAAAAAAAGGGTGCAGCAACTAAAACCGAAATAATGAAACTGTTAACAGAAATTTTATATTTTGTCAAGTATATTATTATATTTTATGATTAAACTCCGTCAAAATCATCAAATAAAAAATAATGTTTCAACTGTTAAAGACGGAATAAAAATTTAGCGTTCTGCATGCAAATGTTAACTTCTAAAGCTTATACGGCCAATAACTGAATATATCCATATTGCACTTAACATATTTGGTTCCGGAGCTAAACGAGCTATAACTTAGCTCAGCTCAGATCAGCTCGTGTAATTCAGTCGGAGTTTAACGGTTTAATTAAACAACAAGTGAACAAACGAAGTTTTACGGATTTACATAATGTAAACGTGGGCAGCAGACGTTGTCATCGTTTTAGAGTTGTTGTCTGTTTGTTTTTGACGGTTATTTGATTGTTACGGCTATATATAGTCTAATTAAGACTCAACAGAAGGAATATACTACCAACTTCCTTGTGAAAAAAATTGACAAAGTGTAAATTAACTTTAACTTCTGATGTCTTTGTTTTTGGTTTCGTTTTTTCGTTCGCTAACACAGATTTGTTGTATTTTTGGTTGTAAGTTATTCATATAGAATATAACAAATAATAAAACTGCTTTATGCATTTTATATGCCATTCATTTGACAAGTTTTGTTATTTTCACATGGATTTCAATATCAAAAATATATTTAATAAAAAAAAAAAACGAATCTGAAAATATACTTAAGTAAACAAAGAATTTTCCAAATCGTTTCGTAAATGACGGAGTTCTGAAGTAAAATATTTGAAAAAAAATGGAGAGCATCTCCTGCATTTTTTAAGTTACTTAAAAATGTTTAAATTCCGATCGCAATATTATCTCGGCGAAAATTAATATCCAAAAATTATCAAAATTTAAGAAATTTAGGGGATTTTTAAGATTGTGAATGTAGTCTTTAAAAATACGGAAATTGCGCCTGTGGCTGTATCGAATAGATAGTTGGTATGGAAAAAAAAGATTATCATATATTAGATAGATATGGTTATATCTGTTACGTGACAGTGCAAGGACTATAATATTGTGACAACCATTTCCAATGAAATCGGAATGGAGATGGGTGATATTTTATCCGTTTCGTTAGAAATGGGTTCAGTTTAGAGGTTTAAATTAAATCAACTCCTACGCTATCAAATTGGTGTATCAATATCTACTATTTAGCATAGCAGCAATTAATCAGCCTTATAACATTTACACTGCGGGGACGCAAGCCTCGTCTCTAAGAGAAGGAATGGGCCGTTATCCACAGCATGGGTGTAGAGTGACGAATGTCACATGTTTTCGAATTTTCGGTTCTAGGATTTTCTCACGATGTTTGCCTTCACCGTTTCAAGAGCAGTGGTGATGAAATAAATTACACAAAGTAATACGCGCGCGACTTACAACTCGCAAGTTGTTACCACTGGGTCACCACTGCTTCTATCTCTGTCTACTATTTACTTATACAAAAAAAAGACATTTTTTTTTTAAGTCTATAGAAACTGATCCTTCTGTAAGCATCTTTAAACGACGCTCTTGTCAAGTTATCTCAACTGAAGATAAAGTTGTATCACAGTTTATTATCTCCCAAAAATTTAAAGCAATTTCCCGATTTATCGTCAACGTTGTTATATTTTTATTAAAAGTTGTTCTTTTAATAAAAATATAAAAACTTTAATAAAAAATGTTTCTGGAATAGGTTTCGAAATTTGTTTCGTTTTTAAAATGTTTTATTATTAGTTGAATATTGTGAAGATGGACGAATCTTATTGGCACTGAAGTTAAATTAAAACACTATATTATAAATACTGTTTTAAAAGTAACGAGTCTGCATAGTTTGTTTTTTTTTGATAGCTGGGAAATTGTCTAATGATTTCTGTCGCGCTAGGGTTAACTCTAGACTTTCCTACTACTAGAGTACTCTCTACTACTCCTAGAGTTTCCTTTTCAGAAATTCTCCATGGTTCATGCGGGTATCGGGTCTCCTGGTTTTACTGACATCTTTTTGAGGCGCGCATGGAGCATTACGCGCCGTTAGCGATTGGAGCTCGGTCCCTATCGGACGGCCGGACGGAGAGCTAGTATGTATGAATTAATGTTAAGAAAATTAAATTGTATCTTTACTAATATTATAGAAAGGTAAAGTTTGTTTTATGTTTTTTTGTTTGTAGGAGGTAACCTCTGTAAGCACTGGTCCGATTGCGAAAATTTTTTCACCAATAGAAAGCTGTTTCATTTCTGAGTGACATATGAGATATTTTATGTATGCGGGCAAAGCCACGGCCAAAAGCTAGTATAATATAAATTGATATTGTCAACGAAGCCAACGGATTCTGGACTGCTGTCTCATACCATCCCCTGAGACGACCTGCTGACCCATAAGACGGAATTTTGGAAAGCCATCAGACCATCTTGTCTCTAACAACTGGACTGGACTTGGAGTAGTTGTGTAATGATTGCCCGAATTCAATGGATGCGAGACGCACAGAACTGATACTCGTAGCAGGACCAGTACGGCACTTAAAGGCTTGTCCAACAATGGATGTCTTTCAACTAAAATGATGGTGATAATGATGAAGAGGAATCTTAGTTAAAATGTAAATTTTTTCAAAGGTATTTTCTACACCAACTTACAACGAGAGTACCACCACAATATTCCCACTACTGGAATTCAGACCCTATGAGAGGGAGCGGTCCATAACACACCTACTTAATTATTTTTTAAAACATACCTACTCGAAAAAATTATCTAAGCTAAGTACATCCATCACTAAACTTCGAAACTGACAGACTCATAAAACACACACTCCCCCACTCCCCACCACATAATGCTCCATTACCCCCCACACAAACTGTCAGTCACATCGTAACCGTTCCAGTTGACGGTAAATCCTCGTCGTTCACGTAGGAGTAGCTTAAATGTCATATAAACGTGTGCAGAAATTAAGTAGAAAGCTTTCTGTCTTTAATTTTAAGGAACGTTGATGTATAAGTTTTTAATGGGAGGGAATGTCAGGTTTGTGAAATGATGTATTATTACGCTTTACATCACCTCATGTGAGTTTTATTATGCTTTTGCCAGTGACTTTGTCTTCGACATCAACTCTAAATCATATTTTGGGGTAGTTTTTGGGTTAAATAAGGTGGGTTGGGGTAAAATCTTCCAGGGGTATGAACGTATAGATATAAATTATACCACAAATTTAGCATTATTTTTAATGCCAGTTGCTGGGCAAGGTGAACATAATGACGCGGCATGCAATATGACTAACACTAAAAATAAAACTAAATAAGTGGTAACTAACCCAACGTACTTTATAATGTTATTGGGTTGGTGGTTTTCTGCGATCTTACCTGATGGCAGGCAGTGACGCAATCCTTGATGGTGAAGCGCACTAGTTTATTAAGAGCCTATTCACTCCTCTGAAGAAAACTAAATATAATCGGGCGGGAAGACCGCAGCTGGTCAATAGTTCTAATCCTTCGACGTACGTCTTTCAATGATCTGCGACATGGCAATCTATCAGATAACAATAGGGCACTCTTTTAGCAGATATTTTCTTTCTGATTTTGATTTGTCAGAAGCTTGAATGGACACTTTTGCATTGAGGTGCCTTTTTCGACATTGAAGAAACTGCTTAAAATGAGGAGACACTAGGTATTTTAAGTTTGCTGTATCGTAACTACATAACGATTACGTAGTTACTTCATTAGTTTCACTATTGGTACTGACTCAAGTCTTGGGTATAGAATGGTCGTATATCTGTGTGGTTTAGACACCTTCAATAATTCTTTGCTATAATTTATTTTTCAATACACTTGCTCATATTGCAGTTCACTTAGGTATATAATGGCACTTGTTACCAAAGTGTGGCATTTTGATTACCATTACGCACTAATGCTATAATGTAGTTAAAACCTTGTTGTGCAACCTCTCCCCTGCCATAATTATATTACAGTTACAGTATCAGGATGGGCACGCGTCATCCCCCACGAAGAAAAGAAAAAAAGGGGCGCGTATATGAAAACAGATTTTTACCGCCATAAAATTTTACTAGTTTTACAGCTATTTTGTACACAAGAGTATTGAAAAGCGTCGTATGATACATGTGAGTAATTAATGATTACCATTCTCGGCTCTTTTAAGACCCTCGCCATGGCTCGGGTCTAAATACCGCCTCAACGGTAATCACTAACATTACACACTTATATCATAATGTACTATTACAGTGTACTTACACTAAAAGTTGTCTTTGTTACTGAAATTACCAACTGATCACTTTCCGACGTTCTTTTTCTATACTAAGAGATCAAAATGCGGAAGCAAGTCTATCTAGTATAGACTTGCTTCCGCATTTTGATCTTTATTCTGATCATGATTTTGATCTTTATTCTTTTATTCTCTATTTATTTTATTTTTTTATTGATATAAACTAGTACTTGACTGCGATCCCACCTGATGGTAAGCAGTGATGGAGAGGTGTATTAGTTTACTAAGAGCCTATCACTCTAGCCTTGAAAACACTCAAATTATAATCGGATGGGAAGACCGCAGCTGTAGAAATTGTACGAAATAAAAGGAAACACAAGGAAATTGAAATATATTCTCCTTTTAACGATTCAACGTTATCTACGTTCATCATTCTCCCACCACTTGACTGTCATCTTACGAAAGATAAGCTGATAACTCATTTCATCTTTCTTTCCTTTCTATTCTGAACGGAGCTAAATCAAATAAAAGTAATCATACTTTTAAAGGGAATTTATGTATTATTTAGCATTCTCTTTCAGAAGCTGTACGCTGTAATTTACATTTGATTTGCGACTGTAAATTTTTATTTATTGTGGTGGTTTGTCGATTTTTTTCTCGTCAGTTAAGTTTTGTTGTTGCGGCTTAACCATTTTTTAGGTTTTTTACCTATAAAATATATCCGGAAACCGAATGGGTGTGTGTGTTGTGAAGTGATTTTCCAAATTTAAAAGGTAACTTCAAATTGAGGAACTCCACGTAGAAATAAAATGAAAACCAAATAATTATAAAATCTTAATTCATCATCAGATTAAAAATGTCGTCCAGCGGTGGACGTCTTTTGGCTAAAATTCCCTTCATTTGATATCCACCGCTAGACATAAACCTCTCCCCTAAGTGTGACCGCAAGGAACAGTTTTTTGCGTCTGGCATCTTTCGGACTCCCGCTACCTTCAACAGGTCAACGGTCGATCTTGTGGGAGGCCTACCAGAGCTGCGCCTTTCAGTCCAGTACGCGGTCGCTACTCCAGAAACTGACCGAAAAACAGTGTACCTAAAATTTGAAGACACTTCGCACTGGGCCAATGTGATGGGTTACGGCCCATTATTCTTCAAATGCTATGCTATAATATTTGTTTCGGTTTTATACCGAACTTTCTATGAGGTATTTTTCAACAATAGTTCGGACAAATTCCCTAAACTGGTACGATCACTTGACTACTTTTCTTTACACCAAATTCTTGTAAGAAAAATACCGAGAAAACTCAGCTCTAAATTGATGACACGCCGAATTCGAATCGCAAGTAAAGCATAAGCGTTCTTACAAATTCTACTAAAGCCAAGCTTCGGCCGTATTTTCTCAATATTCGTAAGATCGAGTGTAAAACTGAAATAAACGGACTCTTCACCTGAATTCTGTCAGACCTTCCTGAGATCAAATGATATTGAATTCTTCGTCTGTTCGCAAGATGTTCGTGTCATGTCGCTGTCATTGTTCGCGCTTAATAAAATGGTCATGTCTGACTTTTAAGATTTCTAAGCAGTTTTTGTTTTTTTTTGCAATACAAAATATGATTTTTAATTATGTAAAAATGTGTTGGGTTGTGTTGGTTGTCATCAACCTCATCACTTCATTATCAGTCTTTTAATGTTCCCACTTCTGGAACTCAGGCCTCCTCTCTAGGAGTGCTGGTAGTCGGTGTTAGATAATTTTAGAATATTTTTGTAATTTTAAGGTGTAATTTTGCTAAATTATCAGGAGTATTTCAAAATTTTCTTCTTTAAGGTCGAATTTGAATGCTAGAGAATATTTTTGGAACAGCATTTAGGATACAATTTATTCTGGGAGTATTCTTGTTTAGGATGATTTTCGACTTCCTCGCGGGCAAAGAAAGTAGTATGATTATTATATTTCATGAGATGTAATACAATACACGGATAAAAGTTCGCATCAATATTACTATTTTAATGTTAGTAGATAAATATGCCATCTTTAAAAATATTGGATGAAATGAGAAGATTTCTTTGCTATATTATCATAACCGTATGTAGTAGATTAAGTTAATAGAATATTTTATCTCAATATGAAATACTGGCTACTACCTTCGGCTTTACCCCCGTGATTGTCAAAAATCTTCCCAAAGGAACATACTCAGGAGATAAAAAAATATCCTACGTGTTTATACCAGGACATGGTCTATCTAGAATGGTCCTAGAAGTAACAAACATACTTACACAAACACTTTCAAACTTTCGGTGTTATGATATTGTTAGTGTGATTATAGGATCTTCACCGTGTGAGACGGCTACTGGGGCATGGGTTCTCCCAAACGGAACCCCGGGGTCTTGGGAACACAAGGCAGAGAAGGAACATAGCAGTGGGTCAGTAGAAGTCTGACATACCCTCCTGCTTCGCCCTAGAGTAGGAGAAGTCATTAAATAATTTCCCATCAAAATCAAAAGCATTTATTTCAAAGAGACCATTTACAGGCACTTTTAAATAGTCAAATGTCAGTCAGTCCGAAAAAAGTGAAGCAAAATTACACGTTTCAAAGCGTAGATCTCTATGGAGAAGAACGTGCAAGAAACTGCTTGGACACTCCTTTAAATCATATTATGTGTTACATCTAAAAAAAAAACGAGTAAGACAGCTTTTATTCTATTATCAAACTCAACAAGATATTGCCATCTTTGGCATCCAATATCCCAGAACAAGTATTCCCTTCGAGACGGTCCAATAACGGCGGTGTTGCCAGCATACTAAACATCAACAACATCGTTTAGTTTCTGCTCAACATTGCACTTTATTTTACAAGAATCACATTTAGTTTGCAACGTTAGACAAGCCAGTCAGGTCTTGTCGTGCCTTCGAAGCTAATTCTGTCAAGAGGGCATTACCCTGTGATTAAGGGTGAATTGTTGCACCGTTTTGATGTGATTAAAACTAGCTTCTGGCAGTAGCTTTGCCTGGGTGTAATATGAAAATTATTTGGCGAGACAACACTGACGTAAAGCTATGAGGTACCAATGAAACAAACAAGTAATAGTTTAACTATTGAGATGGTTTACGAGATCGCCAAAGGGAGTTTGGCTTGGCTCCTGTTTTTCAGAAAGTGAGGAGTGCATCGACCGCCTTCAGCTCTTGGGGGTTTACATTTCTTTGACCTTAACTTTGGGCGGTCATTGAGTCTAAAGCCAAGGTTCCTAGGAAACTCGGCGTTCCTGCAAAGGCCCGGATGGTACTTTACACCGGGAAAGCTTCTAATGTTATACAAAGAACAGTCCAATAGTGTGTGGAGTACTGCAGCCACATATGGGCTGGTGCTGCAAAATGCTATCTAGCACCTTTGTACTCGGTAGAAAGGCTAACAAAGAGGCTAATTGGTGATCCAGAATTAGTTAAGTTCAAACAACAAAACGTAAGCACAGGCGTAGGTTAGCCAGCCTTTCGGTAATATTTATAGGATGCATTTTAGAGAGTGTGCGCGGGAATTACATGACTTAAATCCGACATCTCCTTTCTCCCATCGGAAATCCGACGTGCAGCGAGTATTCACCCTTACGTTTTTGAAACCTGTATATTCGGACTAAGCATTTCGCCTCGTCCTTCTTTTTTCTGGTTGCTCAAATTATGCGGTACAAAACCACGTATTTGAAGAACTGGAAAAATTTGCCTGGTGTGGTTTTTCCGTCCGACTGTAATTTAAATATCTTCAAGGCTAAAATGAATAGGCTCTTAATAAAGTAGAGCGCCTCGACATAATGATTGCACTACTGTTTACCATCAGATGGAATCGCAGTCAAGCACTAGTTTATATTACAAAAAAAAAAAACTTAAAAGCCATGCGCAAACAGTTGTTTTGATATAATATTGATATAGGTAAATGCTTTTACTTCTGAACGGAATAAAAGTTTGCAATTCTCTCATTCAGTGCAACAACGGCGTAATTACACTTTTTTCAAAACAAGTTTTATAATGTTATAATGTGCGGAAAGACTATTTTCATCGGGCAAAACATCATTTACGTTGATTTTATTTATAGGACGACCCACTGACCAACAATTAGAATTGTAATAAGTTTCGCTAAAATGCCATAACCATTATTATTAATCTTTGACTGCATCTCCTGTAAAATTTCTAAAAATGTAATTACGTCATTGTTGCACTGAATGAGCGAATTGTTATCACTAAAAAGACTTCAGCATAGCTATCAATGTATAACGGTTTTCATACGCATCTTGAATTTGATAATTAAAAAAAAAAGGTACAAAATCACTCATAACATAACTACCTAAAAAGTTTTCTTACGTTATGCAAAAAGACGGATAGAGACCGTAGAAAAAGGTTTTTAAATAATATTATAAAAGGAAATCTCACAATCGCTTAAGTCATTATCATACGATCAATCTTTGGATATGAATCTCGTCTGTAGAGAAAAAGAAGCCGGTACAATACAGCGGGTAAATTATCTTAACATAAATTGTGGACCATTTTGTCTCAGGACTTACCGTCCGGAAATGGTTTCGTAAAACGGAACGTAATCGCCTCTGTCTTTTTAAGAAAAGTATTTATGAAAGCAGTTTCTGTTGTTTTTCTGAGTAACTAAGCAGAATACTTTATTTTGTAAGGATAACGTTTAGAAAACGGAAAGCCAAATTAATATTAAATGATTTGTTTCCTAAATCCAAATGATGAGTACTACAATTTGGCTTTCATTATGTTGGTCAAGTCTTTTTCTTCTTTTTTTCGTGTCGATGAAAGAAATAAGAAAGAAAGAAAGAAAAACATTTTATTTACGTGAATTAAACGCATACTTATAGCTAAATAACAAACATACGGCTTTATTGTTGGCCTTGTATATATCAAGTACGAATAAAAAGTCCAAGTACAAATTGCGAGTATTAATAAAAAATAACACTAATATTATAAAGTTGAAAGTTTGTATACATTAGTGTATATGTTTGTTACTTAGAAAATATCCTGAAGTAAGACAGAATTCCTTGTATTTATAGCCATTATGTTGCCTTGGAATAATTTTTTACTTTCATCATCATCATCATCATTATTTCAGCCGAAAGACTGCCACTGTTGGACATAGGCCTCCCCCAAGTGCCTCCACAATAAACGGTCCTGTGCGTCTCGCATCCATCGGATTCCCACAACCCTCACCAGGTCATCGGCCCACCTTGTAGGAGGCCTTCCAACGCTACGTCTTCTGGTACGTGTTTGCCATTCCAGAACTTTTCGACCCCAACGGCCATCCGTTCTGCGAGCAATGTGCCCTGCCCGCTGCCACTTAAGTTTGGCAATTCTTTGTGCTATGTCGGTAACCTTGGTTCTTCTGCGGATATCCTCATTCCTGATTCGATCACGCAAGGAAACTCCGAGCATAGCCCTTTCCATTGCGCTTTGGGTGATTTTAAGCCTTCTGATGTGGCCCATTGTAAGCGACCACGTTTTAGAGCCATATGTCATCACTGGCAACACACACACACATTTCGTTATTTTTTTTTCATTTTTTACTTTCGCTCAGTTGAAACAGCTGGCAAAAATTAAGTTAGATCTATTATGAGCACGCCATAATTAAGGCGGTAAGTTCCCTCTTTGAAGACTGGCTGAAGAGGGGATACGGTGTTCCTACCTTCGACATGACGTGATGTTAGTCAAGGTCGGAAAGGTCCTGCCCGGGTGTTGGTCACCTTTATTTGGACCGCCCTGAGGACTCAGTGGTGCAAGAGGTGGAGATCCGACTCCGCTTGCCTCTTCGAAGCGATCAGTGGTGGTGACCTCTTGCACCAAGCCCTGGGCCCAGCCATGGTCCAAAGTAAAGTCCGCACGCGTATGCGAACGGATATCCTCACTTCTAAGAGATAGCAGTAAAACTGTAATGTCCTCAGCATGGCCTCGGGGAATTTCTGACAAGGATCACCTTCCTAGAATGAAAAGGACAACTGAAGGACACAGGTATGGTTTCAGTCAGTAAAAGTCCAACACCCCCTCTCACTCCACCCTACAGCGGAAGAAATCATTAGATGATTGCCTACCTCTGAAAACAAAACAGTGAGGTATTTTATTTATGTAAACTCAAATAACAAAGGTATATTATTTATAGTAGACTGTCACAGAATGAAAACGTTCAGCTTCTGTCAGAAAAGGGTCCATTACCTGACAGTAACTTGACATATCCCTTTTATCATCATCTTGATAAAAATATTTACATCCTCATTCATAACTGTCCTCGCAATTGGGCCTCAAAAAAAAACGCTGCCGCAAAAAAAACGCTAGAAGCGTCCACAAAAAAAGCTAGAAGCCGTCGCAAAAAACAGCGGAAGCGCGCGACAGCTTGTGGCCCGCTTGAAGCGGCTTCAAGCGTTTTTTTTGTAGCGTCACCGCTGCATACGGGCCACAAAAAAAGGCCACCTCAAAAAGCTTGAAGTGGCGTTTTTTTGAGGCCCGTTTGCGGGGACGCTAACAGACAAAGAAACTTCAAAGATACAACGTAGCCCAGACATAAAACCTTCCTGCAATAGCAATAAAGAGACGCTAATTACTGCCTCCTCATCCCAGGACATGGCAGAAAGCTGAAATTTTGTCAATTAATTTACAAAGCGACACTTTGTCGGCTCTCTGAGCTATAAACTCGTACTTCCAACACTTAGAGAGATTTTTTTATTAATCTCTTTGCAGATTGCTTCGGTGACTTTTGAAGAACAATTTTAGTACAAAATTAAAGTTTTATCAAGAAAAGTTGTTGGTTAAATGTTTGTTTTGATTTATTTGGTTTTGTAAGTTACTTTTTTAGACTTCCGTACCTGAAAAGGAAAAGGCAGGACTTCGATTTTTTTACCGTGGGCAAAAGTCATCTAATGACAACCTCCGCTCTTGGGTGGAGCGGGAGATAGTGTCAGACTCTTACTTACTAAAAACCTACCCCGTTCCTTCTAGCCTCTTCATACCGGGGCTCGAGTTTCCTTTCGGATAACCCTGGCCCCAATACGCTTCGACCCAGCTGGGCCCCTCCTGTTGCCGCCCGTTCGTCTGTCAAGACTCGTTATCTCGGAAACGCGTGGAGACCGGTATCGAATTGAAATTATAACCATATACTCAGGTCAGCTATATCTTGATGCTGTGAAAAATCAAACTTCTAAGTCATCAAAATAAAAGCACCGTTAATGTCGCAAAAACGTAAATTTGTCTTATAGAACAGAAACGTATACACTGACAACAGGAAATTAGTTGTTACGTCACAAAACAAAACCATTCTATAAAAATCTTCGAGACTCCATTCGCGAATTGAACTATTTAAATTGGTAAGTTTCTACGGAACTCAGTGCGCGAGTCCAACTTCCACTTGCCCAGTTTTATATTTATGGAGGTAGGTAATTGGTAAACTAGTGGGAGAGGGAGGCCAAAGAAAAGATAGATGGATTGTGTGAGAAGTGATATGAAAGAAAAGGGAGTTGATGATAGCGTGATGAGTGACAGGACAGAATGGAAGAAAAAAACGTGTTGCGCCGACCCCAAATAAAACGGGACAAGGGCAGAAAGAAGAAGAAGAGTAATTGGTGAACTAACTATACCTTTATAGTTAGATTATCAAGTATAGTTAGTTTGAAAAATTATTGGATATCTTCTTAAATACAGGGTGTAAGGGACAGCCGTCCACAAACTTTAAGGACTTGCTCAGTATAACGAAACTGAACAACCTTCCACAAGAGTTTTTACCAGGAAACGAAAAAAATAATCAGCCTCACCATACAAAATGACTTGATGGGATAGTTTGTATGGGAGACGGCGATTTTTTTTTCCTGAAAAAAAATCTTGTCATTGTTCCTTTAATTTTGTCTACTGAGCAACCCCTTAAAGTTTGTGGAGGGCTGTCCCTTACAACCTGTATAAAAATCGATTACCAAAAATAAAAACAAAATCTGACATTCCCACGCGCTCCACCCAGAAATCAAAGAGTTATATGGCTAATTTTCCAATGGAAAAAAAGATAGCAACATTTGCTTGCAAGAAAACGACACTAAACTCTAATAGCTAAGCTACTGGCTAAGCGGTGCCACTAACACAAGTTTACCGCCAAGTAATCCTCAGAGACTTACACACTGTAACATACTAAACATTCTAAGAATAGACCGAATCGCTCTCTTCTGGTGGAGTGTGAGCAGGGCGAAGCCTTTGGAGAAATATAATTAGCACTTTAAATATGTTAGATAAAGTCGGTAAGTCGAAAGTCGGTATGTATTTAAGCGGAAGTTGCGGAATCATTTTCTACACCAATAGCAGAATCGTCTCAAAAACCTTTTTTCATACTTTATATAAATATATTTATGTAGTATATATTATATTATTAAATATATATGTATGTGTGTTTTAACTATATGTATACTTTTTAATTTTGTTTTAAAAACAATATTTTCTTTATGTGCGCCTACCATATCGTCTCCTCACCACTCTAGGTTGACTGTTAGAGAATGCCTAAGGCATTAAGTCCGCCTATGTACTTTGTGTTGCATGAAGATTAAATAAATAAATAAAATAAATAAGTATTTTCAACAACATACTAGCAAAGCCTACGTTAAATGAGGCAAGAGTCTTAAACAAAATTTATCACAACCACTTAAAATCCTTACTTAATATTATAAAAGCAAAAGTGAGTTTGTTTCTTTGTTTGTTACGTCTTCACGTCTAAATGGCAAAAGCGATTTCGATGAAACTTGGTACACGGATATACCATGTCCTGGAATAGGACATAGGATACTTTTTATCCCGGAAGTATGTTGCTTTGGGATAATTTTCTGCTATCACGTGAGCGAAGCCGCTGGGAGCATCTAGTAAATTATAACAAAAAATTTGGCTACGATGGAGCGACATAGTCTAAATCGAGACAAAGCTTCTTAATAAAGATTAAAAAAAGAAAATGACACTAAACTCTAATAGCTAAGCTACTGGCTAAGCGGTGCCACTAACACAAATTTACCACCAAGTAATCCTCAGAGACTTACACACTGTAACATACTAAACATTCTAAGAATAGACCGAGTCGCTCCCCTGAGGAATCTTGCTAATGTCGGAGGCGTAACGCGTGAATTTAGAGAGCTCATGAATGGGAGCGTTATTTCTATTTAATGAACATCGCACCTCTGTTTCTTGAGGATTGACCGACAGAGATTGATGGTACACCCACTTTGCGTTAGTTATTAGTCTGAGCGAGAGGGAGTGTCAGATTTTTAGGAAGAAACAAAGAAAGAAATGATAAAAAAAGAAAGAAATGAAAAGAAAGAAGGAATAAGGAAGGAATGAAAAAAGGGAGGAAGGAAAGAAAGATTGAATCTGTACCTACAGTCTAAACTAAGCGTTTCGTCTTTTATACCGCTGCGGTCTTCTCGTTGAATTATAATTTAGGTGTTTTCAAGGCTGGAGTGAATAGGCTGTTAATAAACTAGTGCGCCTCACCATCAACAATTGCATCACTGCTTACGATGGAGCACGTTCGCGTAAAAGTAATCTATTCAGTGTAGACTTAAAGACGCCTAGGTTATAGCTATCAGGAATCACAATTTCCGACAGGGAATACTACTCTTTAGCTGAAGGTTAAAACCGACAATTTCATATTTAAGCCCCTTTTATAATAACAATTTACTTCTAATAAACGTTGCAAATAAAAGATTTTGGTTAATCTCCCAAAAGTAATTTGGGAAATGCTTTTGTTAAAGGAAAAAAGTCTATTCGTGATCACAAGGCTGAAAGATAACGGGAAAAAGAAAAAAAAGAAAAAGATAAACGAGTACAAATGTTGGGGGCGTAAAATTTTAAACAAAACTCGCTGTGCTAAAAGGTCTTTGGGTACAAAATGGGTTTAAAGAAAAACATAAAGTGTTGTACTGAAAAAGGAACAAACACTGTCTCGATTCTGCCAAGGTTTACCAGGGTCAAGGATAAGATAATATACTTAACTAACTGCTCCCAGCGGCTTCGCCCGCGTGGTAGTAGAAAATTGTCTAAAGGGAATATACTTCCGGGATAAAAAGTATTCTATGTCCTATTCCAGGACAAGGTCTATCCGTGTACCAAGTTTCATCAAAATCGGTTTTGCCATCTAGGCGTGAAAACGTAACAAACTCACTTTCCCTTTTATAATATTAGTAAGGAAGTAAGGAAAAGGATATTTTTTTTTAATACCTTGTTTACGGGCAGTATTTTTTACTGTATCTCAGACATTGATACACACTCTTGTACCAAGGATCCAGTACATCATCCAAGAACCTCCATAGCGTCCCCTAATCCTCCTTATAATGTTCCCACAGCTGGGACTCAGGCATCCTCTCTAGGAGAGGGAATGGGCCGTAATCAACCACGCGGGCCTAGAGCGGGTTGACGGATGTCACACATCTTCGAATTTTTGATTCTAGGACATGCCGGTTTCCTCGCGATGTTTTCTTTCACAGTTTTGAGAGCAGTGGTGACAAACTAAATTAGACAAAGTAATACGCCAGGCTGGGTTTGGACCCGCGACCTACAATCCAGTTGGGCCTGTTACCACAACTGCATCATCTGTGAAAATTTGAACTGTCTAACTATCACGGTTCATGAGATACAGCAGTTAGATGAACGGACAGCAGAGTCTTAATTCCGTTTTACTCTTTGGGTTCGGAACCCTAAAAATCCTGTGGCCTACTATATTTTGTTTTTTCTGTCAACATATTTTTATTTATCCATGTAGCGTTAGGATTACATCTTTCGTTCTTCGTCTGAACCCTGGAATTAATTCGAACACCAAGGTCCAACATTAAATGAATTTAATTAAAAGGTAAGGGGCGGACAGTGTCCCAAGCTAGCTCATTCTTTACTAATTATGTGAAATTTCTCTTGGGGGATCTTTCTTGTATACCTAGCTACATATAATGTATTACATTTAGTGTCGCCGCACATGGACCACATGCCACAACCATAAACGCCGCCACGATAAGCTGGAAGCGGCCACAACTGAAGCTGAAGCGTGTGACAGCCACTTGTCGCCGGTGGCTGTATTTAAATGCGCCTCGAGAAATTGTCAGCAACAGCAGCGGCCTAGCTGGGTCGAAGCCTACTAAGGCCAGGTCTAGTTCCGAAAAGGAGGCTCAGCTGTGGTATAAAAAGCAAGAAGGAACAGGGTAGGTTTTTTAGTCAGTAAGAGTCTGACACTATCTCTTGCTCCACCCAAGGG
Organism: Mythimna lalbum; assembly: GCA_949319445.1. Taxonomy (NCBI): domain Eukaryota; kingdom Metazoa; phylum Arthropoda; class Insecta; order Lepidoptera; family Noctuidae; genus Mythimna; species Mythimna lalbum. The sequence continues at coordinate 21,245,316 of OX439355.1, forward strand.
CGAAGGATGTCATTTGGATGATTTTTACCCACCGTTAAAAAAAAACCCATACGTCCAGTATCATAATGGACTCTGATGAAGAAAGTTTAAATGCGTGAGTGGCGTGTGACGGTTTTTTGTATCGGCGTTAATAAGCCAATGCGGGCCACAATAAGTGAGCAGCGGCGATTTATAGCGTGTGGCGGCCACCGGTGTCAACGGTGTGCGGCATCTTTTTTTTTTCGATTTCCGACCACCGTAGCTCGCTGTCCGACCGTTCGGTAACCGTCCGGACCGAGCCCAAGTCGTCGACGGCCGCATCAAGTAGTTGTCAGTAACCATCCATCCCAGCAGGGTTGAAGCATACTGGGGCCAGGTAAGAAAGGCAACAAAGGAACGGGGTGGGTTTTTTAGTTAGTAAGAATCTAACACTATCTCCCGCTCTGCCCAAGAGATGTCATCAGGATGATTTTTACCCACCGAAAAAAAAAAACAAAAAAAAAATGTGTGCGGCAAATCCTTATAAAATGAACTATAGGAAACACGCCGGTAGCGTCGTTTTGTGGCTGTAGTTGGTGGCTCGTTTGCGGCGACCCTAAGCAAGTTTGCGTAGCCAGGGTCTTTTTGCAAACGTGGATTCGCCTTTGATTACGTAATGAAAAGTTGTACTGGAGAGCCAAGTTTTAACTTGGTATTTGGGTTCTATTTTGTTCTTGCGTTTTCTGGGATTAATATAACAAAAACTGGGCAAGTGCGAGTAGGAGTCGCGCACTGAGGGTCTTTTTTTACTGTGGGCAAAAATCATCTTATGATAACCCCCGCTCTTGGGTAGAGCGGGAGATAGTGTCAGACTCTTAGTGACTAAAAACCCATCCAGTTCCTTCTAGCCTCTTCGTACCGGGGCCCGAGTTTCCTTTCGGATAACCCTGGCCCCAGTAGACTTCGACCCAGCTGGGCCCTTCCTGGTCGCGCACTGAGGGTTCCGTACAAACTTACCAATGTAAATAGTATAAATCCCAAATTGAGTTAGGTACGAAGATTTTTCCGTATCGCAACAAAACTTTTATACACATTTACAGTTTTCAGATTTCTTCCTATCCTTGTGCTGTGAGACCTTGCAATGAAGTTTGATTTTACGTTTTTTTACGATATAAAACTTTCTTTATCCGTTAACTTAGCATTTTATTTTTTTACAACTTCAAAGGAACTGCAGACCTAATTACTTGGTTTTAGTATTAACTCGATACCACCACGCGTTCCTACAACAAAGTCGGGAATAAGGGTATAGTTTTTTTTCTTTTGAGGTACAGAACCCTAAAAATCCTGCTTACTACTTTTTGTACTAGGAGTATGTTCACTTGGGATAATTTATTTACTTTCACACAGGCGAGACCACTAGCAGCGGTTACGTATCAAAATCCCGAATTTCAAAATACCGATGGACGAAATGCCGAAAATTAAAACACCGTATGATGGTTTGGCCGAAGTTTTAAATCCCGAAAGTTCATTTGTCCGAAACCTTAAAATCCCGAAGATCTATATCCCTAAGTTCAACATGCCTACGCGTTAAAATATCGAAAAACATTTTGGTCTGTTTTATTTTGATTAGTAGCACTCGCCGGCCGCTACCGCGGCACCGCTCGCTTCGTTTGCTCAGCTCCCGCGCGGTTTGTCACAATTCTAACCTAAACTAACCTTTTTCAGACAGTTCAAAATAATGAATTATATATAAAATTTCTCGTAAAATGTGTTTACCATTGTCTATTAGTCTAGTCGCAGGTAAATTGTATTTTGATTGCACTTTGAACTGGGTGAAATAGGTTAGGTTAGAAATGTGACCAACCGCGCGTGAGCTGAGCGAGCGAAGCGAGCGGTGCTGCGGCAGTGTCCATTCGGGATGACGTTCGACGTCCTTTCAGACATTTGAACATCGGTATTTGGTGTTTCGATATAATGACTATCAGCAGTATTTTGAATTTCGGTGTTTTGGACGTCGGTATTTCAATCATGGGTATTATGAACTTTCGGGATTTTGATGAGTACCTCTGGCAGCAGCTAGTGGTAAAATGAATTCGTATCTATGTGTACTCTAAATGAGGTAATTCCATAGTTTAATTTGTTGTGAACCTATATATTGGATGGGATCCACTAGTTTTCTGTAATTGCACATTAGATAAATCCTTCTGTACCGTGCTAAGTGCATTCCAAACAGTAAGAACAATAAATTGTTCTCGTAATGTATTGACCACTGATCCTAATGACCCTATTGCACTAACTTCAGCAACTAATTGATTACCCATACATCGTCTTAATGGAAATGCTGTAGCCATCTTTTTACTTAACGAAGAATTAAATGCTAGGAGTTTATTACAATTGGATGAAAAGGGAACTTCCAGTTGTTTTATTTAAAAAAGTGAAAATTTATATGACAATTTCCAAACTATTACCAAAAATGAAAGGATATCTATTTTTGTCTTTGGAAAATATAATAAAACAGGCATACATGCCCCAGTAGGTAACGTGCCCCACTTTCAAAACTAACCTACGCATTTAAAATTTGGTGCTTATTTGAGCTAATCTGGTTAGTATATGACGGCGATGCAACATAATTATTAGCAGGCTTGCGTTGTATAGTTTATGTAATTATACGCGTGCCTTAGTTTTGCAAGTGGGGCACGTAACCGACGGGTCTACCTTTTAAAGCAGAACTTTTTTCTTCATAATATTATTTTGCATAACAACGCGTAGCATAATCTTCATTTCGCAGAAAGTTGTTTGACATACACTCACTTATCATAAATTCGAAACTCATAACTTTGTTAGTCCGAATCATCTTTAGGCATAAATTTCATGTCCATAATAATTAAAAAGCATCCATCATATCGCAGAAAATTCGCATACAAAAACATCATGCAGCAAACATGCGACAGGCAGCAGGTATGCAGCACGCAAGCAGGCATGCAGCATGCAGCAAGCATGCGACATGCAGCACGCAAGCAGGCATTTAGCATACAGTAAGCATGCAGCAGGTATGCAGTAAGCATGCAGCAAGCATGTGACATGCAGCATGCAAGCAGGCATGTAGCATGCAGTAAGCATGCAGGAGGTATGCAGTAAGCATGCAACATGCAGCAGGTATGCAGCATGCAAGCAGGCATGCAGCAAACAAATATCCAATTTAACAACGAATAAGAGCATGTTCAAATAACATTTTCTCCTAAAAAAAAATGGATCTTCGAATAACAAAACTAAACTTTCGAATAGAATACTGAATCTCCGACAAAATTACTAAGTTACCGACAACAGAGGTTTTGTCAAAATAATCATATTTTTACAACTTGCATGAACTGATCTCTCAATAATGATGAAAATACCTCAATATTAAGGGATTTTTTTGCATAATATTCTTTGTCCTAGTATACTTTGGCATAACGATTTTGGCATAATATGTTTTGCCATAATAATACTCCCATTTAATTTCTCATTATTTTTTTTTGGCATACAGTTTATGTTGGCATAATCATCTTTAAGGCTAATTTATTTTGGCATAAATTTAACTCGCATAACGTTACTAGGCCTAATGACTATCAGCATAGTAATGTTTAGGCATACAATGTATATAACATAACATAACACCACATAGCTATAGTTTCTGTAACAATTCAATAATATTGTTGGTTAAAAATTTAATATGTTGTGCTACAAAAGTTAGTGACAGAACCGAATCGCTGCAAAACCGACTTCACGTAGTCTTGTCTGCCCTACCCCTAGAGTGTAATATATAGTAAAACCGCGTAGGCGCGTAGGGGCAAGGCGGCCAGTGGGCTGAGGAGCAGGCGGCTGCGAGCGAGCTGCCGTCGCTGAGGGAAAGCCGTCTGCGACGATTAGCACACGTGGGGCTGCCGGAGGCCCGCAGCGCCGGAGCCGTGACAGAACTTGAAAGCTGCATGCTTGCTTGCATGCTGCATACTTGCTGCATGCTCTCTTGAGTGCTGCATGCTTGCTTTCATGCTACATGTTGCATGCTTACTTGCATGCTGCATGTTGCATGCTTACTTGCATGCTGCATGTTGCATGCTTGCTTGCATGCTGCAATTTATATTTGCGTGGTAAGTAAAATTCATGATATATGATGCAAGTAAAAGTTTTATTAAAAGTACATTTTTATATTTTTTATAAGTTTCTGTATAACCACTTAGAATTATACGTTACAGTTAAAATAGCACCACAGTCTATGAAATATGAAAGGTAATTTATGAATTAATGTAGGCAAGTAATGATTAAAATTACAAAGTATAGTTTTCAGTAGAACGTAATTTATGCTGGTAGAAAAGTATTACAGCAGTAAACAGTCATGTTTTATTTTCGAAGATTTCAGTATCTCATTCGGTTGTTTCGTCATTTTTATTCGGACAAAAGTAGTCGGAAAGTTAGTATATTAGGCAGTAGATTTAGTATTTTGAGTAAGGCCAATTCTTCTTTTTTTGTCGGAGCTTTTATTACTACCCTCAAAAAAAATTCCTACACTGCTGTACATACGCACATGACTTTTAAACGTGTGGAAAAACAACGCACACATCGCACACACGGTGCAATCTGGAAAGGATGCTTTGATGTAGCAGGCTTTGAAAGGTAACTTTTTTTTTCCAACAGGCTGGTATGCTCCTGTGTAGCCTTTTTGCCAATAAATAACATGAAAAAAAATTGTGGTTATGCGTATAGGAAAAGGCAGGCTAATAGGTAAAACAACCAGTCAGTTTTGTCACCATGCCATCGTGACAGCTTTGGTGGAGTGACTGAACCGGGATTTAACCTTTATTTTTTTTTTACTTTATTTATTTAAACTTCATGTACAGTAATGGTTCATAGCTATTTTTTATGCCAATAAAAATATATATAAAAAAAAATAGGCAGACTTAATGCAACAAGGTATTCTCTCCCAGTCAACCTTTGTGTTTGCACAGTAAATAAATAACAGATACTTTAAACGGAAAAATATAAAATAAGTTATTTATAATAATAAAAATACATAAATAAGCTAAAGTAATAAACTAATAAATACTATGAAAAATATCAAATCATATTCATATTTTGAAGATTGGCAACTGATGATACTCTCATTTTAGGCCCATTCTCTCTTTAGGCACTAATTTTTAGCACATACATATCATAATCCGTTAATTTTAGTTTTATTTAGCACAGCATAGTCGGCTTTATAATGCTCCCACTGTCGGGACTCAGGCCTCCTCTCTAGAAGACGGAATGGGCCGTAATCCGCCATGTTCGGATTACGGCCCATTCCGTCCATTCCCAGTGCAGATTTTTGGATGTCACGTCTTCAATTTTTTGGTTCTAGGCCATGCCGGTTTCCTCACAATGTTTTCCTTCACCATTTTAAGAGCAGTGGTAATGAAATAAATTACACAAAGTAATGCGCCTGACCGGTCGTTGTGGCGACGCTTGGGGGAGGCCTATGTCCAGCAGTGGACGTCTTTCAGCTGATATGATGATGATGATGATGAATGCGCCTGACTGGGTTCGAACCCGCGAACTACAACTCGTAAGTCGGGGCCGTTACCACACGGCCACCACTGCTCCAGTCGGGGCCGTTTCCACTCGTAACTAGTCGTACTTATAATCATTAATTTGATGTAATTGTATGATCCAATGTTGATTGAAATAAATTAATAATAATAAACACCATAATCTCATCACTTTTCATCTGCTGAAATAATGGTCAAGTAAGCTGTCAGGTTATTTATGATTACGTTTTAATCATGTGCCAGATCTGATGAAAGAAGCTCTTCAGTAAAACTATCGCTGACCAAATAAATGTGGAAACTCAGCTTCAACAAGCCACTCAAGTTGTCCCGTAGTGTCAATGTAGGAAAAAATAGTTCATCTAGATTTATAATCCCACTCACTATTTCTGGACCTACCAAAAGGGTGGTGGCGTGGCCACATCTATCCTCGGACATAAATTCCTGTTTCTATCGCCGATATAAAAACAGTGATAGCCACAGTTTTGCGATAAATAAATCTTGTATAAAGGAAAGCTTTTACGATAGTTCGGGAATTCAGCGATTTATGCTTTGTGTCATGTGTTTAAGACAGTTCTGTATACGCAAATAAACCATTTTGTTTGCTTTAGGGGCACTAAAGTTATTATTGTTATTGGTATGTTAAGCTTAATGGCAAAAATGGTAGAGGAAAGAAATCTTATTAGTATTCATAAAAACTGGATATTTAGGTTTTTGATGGTGGGTGAAATCATTCTGGGTGGAGTGAGGGGGAGTAGAGTCAGACATTGACTGGCTAAAATTCAACCGTGGCTAAAGAACAACTGTAGGAACGGTAAAAGGTTTTAGTAAGTAGTCCACGCCTATGGTGGACTAGGAAGGCAAAGACGGTCCCTGCGACCCCCGCAACACTCGCGACGCTGCCCGACGAGCGACAAAGGTAACCGACGGCGCCCGAACATCCTCCCCAGGTCGATGTATTCAATGAAGAGGAAGCCAGCAGAGGTTGTAGTAGGCCCTCATTATGGTCCCCTTCTTCGTGTTCAGCTCGACTATGCGTGAAGTTCCATCGCCGCCTCGGAAAACCTTTATGACTCGTCCCAGTGGCCACACTTGGAGAACCAAGATATCCGAGGAGAACCACGGATATCTTCACTTGATGATTTCTCTCTGGTCCTCTTTCGAATAATCCCGAAGTCCTAGCAGGCATCAGCAGTATTAAATCGTGATACGAGTGCCGTCTTTAAAATAAGCTGTATCTACTCATGCACCAGCTGGCATTCCAACACGAAGCTCACAATCCAGCACAATTTGTAACAATCACAGCACTTATCGAAAAGCATTTCGAGCAAACAGGTGTTCAAATACCCTGCATTTTGTTCTAAACACTAGGATTTATAGAAAACCTTTTCTTTAAAATTGGTCGTAATGTCTGGAACACCTGTACAGAAGAAATATAGGTATTGTTTTGAAGGTACTATTAAATTTAATCTGCTGTAAGTCTTTAAGTTTTCATGTAAGAACGCATAACTTTTGTTAGACACCACGCCATATATCTGCCTCACTAAATCAGTTGGGTAGTTAAATTTTATTTTACGTTTATATATTTACCAAACCATTTTGATCTTATTTTTATGATGTGTATATTAAATAATATGACTGATGATCACTTCATACATAAAACCCAGCTTTTATTAAAGCATAATATTACGCCTATAAGTCTCTACATAGTTGTATGAGTGTCGCACACACTTCGGATGCTAGCTTGAAATGATAGTCACTAACAGCCAAAGATCTGTTTTATTCATCATCATCAGTATAGAGAGATAGATATATAGAGAGTATTTCTTTTTTAGCTCTCAGTTTTTCAGGGTTGACAGATGGCCAGAAAGGAGGTTTTTTTATTATTATTATTTATAGGCTTGCGTTTGACCACCATCTCACCTGATGGTAAGCGACCATGTGGTCGACGATGGAACAGGCTTGCCTAGAAGTAACCTATTCACTCTTGACTTAAAGACCCCTAAGTTGTAGCTATCAGGAAACACAGACTCAGAGGTATGTCTTATTATATTGTTTTTTTTTCTTTAAGCTAAGCATAGTAGAAGTAAGTAGTACAACACGTTAGCATAGCGTAGTCGGCCTTATAATTATTCCACTATTGGGATACAGGCCTCCCTTCTAGGAGAGGGAATGAGCTGTAATCCACCACGCGGGCCTAGTGCGAGTTGGTCGATGTCACATGTCATCAAATTTTTTGTTCTAGGACATGCCGGTTTCCTCACAATTTTCCTTCACCGGTTTGAGAGTAATACACGTAGTTAATACTCAAATGTATTCAAAACTTTACATATTAACTGGTACGGATTTTTTTTTTCGGTGGCAAATGTCATCCAATGACAACCCCCACTCTTGGGTTGAGTGGGAGATAGTGTCAGACTCTTACTGACTAAAAACTCACCCTGTTCATTTTAGCCTCTTCATACCGGAGCTTGAGTTCCTTTTGGCCCCAGTTGGCTCCGACCTAGCTGGGCCCCTCCTGTTGCTGACAACTCCTTGAGGCGCACGAGAACAGTGCGTGTCGTCGACGTCTTGGGCTCAGTCCGGACAGTTACCGGACGGTCGGACAGCGAGCTAGCTATGGCTTGCCGTCTGCGAGCCCGCATCTACAGTGGCCGGAAATTGGGATCAGAATCCCGGCGGCGGCGGCGAAATTGGTACGTATTACTAAACTTAGCAACACCGTGTACCGAAATCACGCAACTTAGGCCATAACGAAATAGACTCACTATATTTTAACTTTATGGTAACTTCCGTAAACACAGTCGGCATGAACATTAATACGTCTGGCCTTTCCCCAAATATGTTAGGGTCGGCTTCGAGTCTAACCGGTTACCGGATGCAACATCCCAGTATTTTACATAAAGCGGCTGCCCATCTGACCTCAATAACTTCAGAGCTGGGTAACACTATAATCCTTGATAAGAATGTTTGTTGAACATTTGGGGTTCGGACTTCCTGTAACGACTGTTACTAAAGGAAGTCAGAAGACCTACAAGTGACAGAACTAATGACGTTCGTGTCCCCGCAGACAGGCCTCAAAAAACGTCGCTTCAAGCTTCATTTTTAGGCGGCCTTTTTTTGTGGCTCGTGTGCGGCGGTGCCGGCACAAAAAAAAAAACGCTTGAAGCCACTTCAAGCTTCTCCGGCCACTAGCTGTTGCGCGCTTTAGTCAAAGTCAAAGTCAAAATATTTTATTTCACATAGGCCTACATGGGCACTTATATCAGAAGCTAGTGCACGGTTCCAAATTGGTCGTTTCCATAAGCTGTTTTTTTGCGGATGCTTGTAGCTTCTTTTTGTGGCCACTTCTAGCGTTTGTGGCCGGAGAAGCTCGAAGAGGCTTCAAGCGTTTTGTATACAATTACACATGTGGATGGGTAGAGAGGGAGGCCAAAGATTAGATAGAAAGTCCAAATCAGTCAAAAAAAGGATTTTTAAATTCTAATCTTATTGCAAACTAGCTTCTGCCCGCGATTTCGTCCGCGGAAAATTTCTTGTTTTAAAATAAGATTACACTCGATTAGACGATGCGCACGTTCAGCGCTAGATTCCTGAGCACGGGCCTGTGATGTTATGGCATTTTGCCTAGCGAGCCGCTGCGAGCGCTCAGCGCTAGTCTCCCTATCCCTTGTCTCAGAGACATGCTGCCTTAAATGAGATAGACGCTGCGCACGTTCAGCGCTAGATTCCCGAGCACGGGCCTGCGATGTTATGACATTTTGCCTACCAAGCCGCCGCGAGCGTTTAGCGCTAGTCTCCCTATCCCTTGTCTCAGAGACATGCTGCCTTAACTCAGATAGACGGTGCGCACGTTCAGCGCTAGTTCCTCGAGCACGGGCCCGCGATGTCCTCACATTTTGGCTAGCGAGGCGCTGTGAGCGCTCGGAGCTAGATTCTCTAGCGCGTGCTTACGAAATATATTCTCTATTTCTCGAGAGGCGCTGCTCATTTTCAGGGGCAGATTCTTCCGTACGGCGTACTCAAGCGGCTCTTGTCTGTGATGTCTGCCGGGACAGTTGAGATTTCCTTTTAGACATGCTCTCAACAAACTACGCACAGACTTGAAAACAATTATGAACAAAAGGAGAGCGACTCGAACACCGTCCGCCTTTACAAAACAAAACAATCGTAATATCGAATAACTCGTATCGATTATTACGATAGAACGAAGTACGAAACTACGAACATACAAAAACGTACAACGAAATTACGATATTTTCGATTATGAGGTATCTATCAACAACAACAACCATAAAGATAAAGATAAAGATAAAGATACTTTTATTTTGCATACGAACGAAACAACCGAAACCAATAAGCAACTGACAGAAGAACTCCAACTAACGACAACGTGGGCATAATAATTCGAGAGGGTCATCAATCCACAGAAAGTCTTAACACCGCGATTCAGAAAACATGGCAAGTTCGGGAGGTTCCTGCACCGAATTAAAGCGGAAGAGACGCCCGAGTGTCGCCACTGTGCGGAACGCCCGGAGGACACGGTGGAGCACACAGTCGAGGTGTGCCCTGCCTGGGCAGAGCATCGCCGTGCCCTCGTGGGGGCGATCGGCGGCGGACACCTCTCGCGGCGGGCTCTGGTTGAGGCCATGGTCCTTAGCGAGGAGGAATGGCAGGCGGTCGCCTCCTTCTGCGAAGCAGTAATGCTAGCAAAGGCGGAGGCAGACCGCATCAGGCAACGGCGCCCCCGCCGCCGCCGCCGGGATTCCGATTCCGATTTCCGGCCCAAGACGTCAACGGCGCGCACTGTTTCCGCACGCCTCAAGAAGTTGTCAGCAACAGCAGAGGCCCAGCTGGGTAGAAGCCTACCGGGTTCAGGGTTATCCGAAAGGGAACTCGTGCCCTGGTTTGAAGGCTAGAAGGAACGGGGTGGGTTTTTAGTCAGTAAGAGTCTGACACTATCTCTCGCTCCACCCAAGGGCGGGGGTTGTCATAAGATGATTTTTGCCCACCATAAAAAAAAAATAGGTAAAACGTCTGCACAATGAAAGTTACGCTAGGGGCATTTTGCGTTTTAGTAATTTTATATTATCTTCGAAACTGTATGACCAATTGCTATGCTGTAAATGGCAAATCTTATCTGTATAATGTTCTTGTGATACTGAAATAATTTATTGTCATAAGAATTAATATTTTGTTGCTCAAATAATCAACCAAACGTAAGTATGCCGAAAAAAAATATTTTTAATGCAATAAAAGAAGTATAAAAGATGAAATATAAAAGATAGAGATATGGTACCGCGGACTTTTTTGTAGAAATAATTAAGACGAACCAGGTAGCCATACACTGTTTTTAATTTTAAGCAACTGTTTAGGCAGCGCACGCAAATAATTCTATTTTATGAGGTATTTTTTTCCGACTTGCTAGACAAAAGTTGTGATAGCTCGGTTAATATACATGCTATAGAAACAATTTATAGCCTATAGCACTCAGGAATAATGTAGCTTTCTGCCAGTAAAAAAAATTTTAGAATTGGATTATTAGTTCCAGAGATTACCCCCTACATACAAACTTACAAACTTACAAACTTACAAACTTACAAACTTACAAATTTTACCTCTTTATAATATTAGTATAGATAAGTACACTTATCTACGTACATTGTATACGAGTATGTGCATAGCTATGGCGTCCCTACGAATGTTTGACAAATGAATGTTTAGACAATGACAAACACACAAAGGATGCTAGGAATCATTTGAATACCTTCGTTGTGTAGACGTTATTTCTTTTATTACGAGTGTTAGAATTATTGGAATACTGTATACAATGCTTCTAAATAAGAATAGAACCTCGATCTGTCGTCCGGAGCGAGGAGGAATGGCAGGTGGTCGCCTCCTTCTGCGAAGCAGTAATGCTTGCAAAGGAGGAGGCTGACCGCATCAGGCAACGGCGCCCTCGCCGCCGTCGCCGGGATTCCGATAACGATTTCCGGCCACCGTAGACGCAGGCTCGCGGACGGCGAGCTATGGGTAGCTCGCTGTCCGATGGTCCGGTAATGGACCGAGTCTAAGACGTCGACGGCGCGCACTATTCCCGCGCGCCTCAAGGAGTTGTCAGCAGCAGGAGGGGCCCAGCTGGGTCGAAGCCTACTGGGGACAGGGTTGTCCGAAAGGGAGCTCGTGCCCCGGTATGAAGGCTAGAAGGAACGGTGCGGGGTTTTTAGTCAGTAAGAGTCTGACACTGTCTCCCGCTCCACCCAAGAGCGGGTTTCGTCAAAGATGATTTTCCCCGTCGACAAAAAAAAAAACCTCGATCTGTCAAATGTTGATTAAAAAGTACGGTTTACAGCGTATCTAATTTTGTTTTCTATTTAACGGAATTTAAGTTAAATCAAAAAGAAAAAATAAAATTAAATAATTAGTTTTTAACCATTATACTACTCTCTGTATTATTTTCATTGTTGCTTACAACCAGAAAGTAAAGAAATATATTCTCATACCGCTCTTGAGAGTATGAGATGCCGTGATGAGCGGTATTGAATATTCAGATTGAATTTTATCTATTGATTGATTGATATTATTGAGTTGGTGAAATGAACACGAAAAACCTAAATCCTAAATCCTTTTTTGTACCTAACATTAGCGGGAACGCTAATAGAAAAGCCATTTGTCAAGTCCGCTGTACTGTGTCTATATTCCTCAAAAATAATAAAATTCACTAGCTAACTTTAAACACGACTATAGTAACCTATTTATCTCTTCTTTACTTACAACACTGTAGAGTAAGTAGAATTAATTGCTGAAATCTTTAAAAAAGGATTTCCATTTCAAGAACAATTAGTTTAGCATGAAATATCGCTATGAAATATTTCACCCATATAAATCTAGACAATCTAATTACTCTCCCGTTGTTCTTCTGTTATTAATTTAGTAACTGTTTTTCGACGGCACAGTGGGCGCATTAGTTGAGCAAACTACTGTAGCGCTGCGTGTCCTGATGTTCGATTCCCACACGACACATATACAACACTATTTTTAGTTTATACGTAATCAGAAAATAGTTTGTTCAGAATCAGTAACTGAATGGTCAAAAATAAGGGACACGAATTTTTTTATTTGAAAATTAAACCAAAATGACAAAGATATAGCCCATTAAAGTTACGTGTAACGTCACGCCGAGCTGCATTTTTTCGCACGGGGTGACGTCACACGTAACTTTAATGGGCTATATCTTTGTTATTTTTTATTTAATCTAAAAAAGAAAAAATACGTGTTCAATATTTTTTTATAATCTAAAATTCGGACTAAATAAAATGTAGTTATTTTGACCCTGGAAACTAACCTATTTTATCAACTAAAATGTTTTTATCAAGTGAAACGTTTTGCTTGTATTGTTAAAACTACAAATCCCTAATTTCTTTTCAAATTATTTATCTTGTTTTTGCACAATACTGAGAATCCCCTTCATAACTCAATCTGAACCTGATTGCTAATGACACTGACTTATTTTGTTGTACTCGGGGTAATTTCACAAGGGATTCATTATTTATAATCAGTTATAGATATTGGTACATGTTAAAAGTAGGTCGTGGGTTTAAACCCTGCCAGGCGCATTACTAAGCGTAATTTATTTCATCACCACTGCTCTCAAAACGGTAAAGAAAAACATCGTGAGAAAACCGGCATGCCCTAGAACAAAAAATTCGAAGACATGTGACCTTCACCAATCTGCACTGGGCCCGCGTGGAGGATTAAGGCTCATTCCCTCTCCTAGACAGGAAGCCTAAGTCCCAGCACTGGGAACATTATAAGGCCGATCATGAGTTATAGTTAAAATAACTGGTAAAAAAATAGATGTAAGACAAAGAGAATAAATAAAATAATATTTTGTACTTACTCCTTTTAAAACAAAAACAAACCAAAGATATTCTGAACATACACCTTGGAGAATATGATTTATCTTGAAGACAAAATTAAAGGAAAACAGAAGCTGTGTTTCAAGATATAAGATTTATATGAAATCCCTGCGGGTTGTGTAAATTATTATCTTCATATTTGTATGTTCACGATGTTTTATTCTTGCGTCGCATTTCTTTTTGAGGGTTCTACAATCTCAACCAGCAAGCTTTTCCACGATGGCAAAAAGTCTAATCATATATGACTTATGTCTTCAAAATGGTTGAGCTGAGTGGGGCTGATGCATTCGTCATGCTCGTGAACGGATGCCGTCAGTTGAGATTGGTCATCTCTTAGCTGCCAGTGCCTTAATTCAATTTAGTTTTATTTTTTATTACTTATCTACATTGTGCTCACATAATAGAAGCAACAAAAAATATGTAACCAAGATTATAATACATGAAACTCATAATAAGATTTAAAAGAGTGTCCATGGAGATTCATGCACGTTCTTCTCCATAGAGATGTATGCTTTGGATCTTGCAATTTAACTTCAGGTTTTTTTTTGACTGACCAACATTTTGATAATTCAAAAGTGCCTGCAATTGGTTTATTTGGTTTATCTGATTATAGTCTATAAAAGTCTGACACGCCGTCTCGCTCCGACCTAAAGCGGGACGACTCTGACACGTCATTATATGATTTCCCAACTAAAAAAAAAACCCTGGTTAGTTTAGTATTTCTAATGAGCATGTTTTGTACATAAGAGAGGTCGTGGTCGTGGAGTATGTGCGAGTCAAGTCAAACTGGACTTTGAGAGTCGAGCAGTTGGAGCCGCGTCATAACACTAATTTCAAGTCGTTTGTGGTGCGGGTACCGACTCAACATTTGGACACCTTCCTCAAAGGAGAGTTTTGGCCGAAGGGTGTCGTGTATCGACGATTTCGCGGAAAGATACCGACCTCGCAGCGGAACACGACGCCGTCACTTCGTGTGCAATAGTTTGTTTGTTAGTTTGTTCGTGTGTAATAATTAGTTATAGGATCTTTTATGTATTAGTTTATTATTCTGTAATGATTATTTTTGTTTGTTTTATTTATGGGCCTTAGATGCCTGAAAATAAAGGATTATTATTATTATTATAAAATCGACTGATAAACAAATCCAAAGGCAAGTTAATACGTATGCATTTTGGCACATTCCTTCTGCTCCATATATTCGCTCGACGCTGAAACTTCGCTAAGCAAGTGAACAGCGATCACGAACTTTGTGCAAGTCTCGCTAGATTCGCTCTAATGGGATCTATTCAGACGGATGCTGGTAGAGTTATGCGGATCTATAATATAAATGCTTGTTTTCAATAAGTACCTACAGTTTTTTAAGGTATTAATTAGGTACCTTAAAAAACTGTACCTTAAAAGAAAAAAAAGCAGTACCCTTATAGGATCACTCTTTTGTCCGTCTACTATCTGTCTATCTATAGGCCTATCTGCCAAGACTTTTCATCTCAAGAGGCATCGTGTTGAAATTAAAACCATATATCTGAGGACCCTTAAAGCTGTGAAAAAATCAAACTTCTAATTCAACGAATTTATTTTTACTTCACACAATAATTTTTTTTTGCTATTCGGAAAAATCTTCACGACTCTATTTCATTGTACGGAACCCTCAGTGCGAGAGTCCGACTTGCACTTGCCTAGTTTCCTTCTACTTGAATATCTTTAGATATTGTACAGCTTCCAGTGCCAGTGGTATCACCTGCTCTGTGTCTGTCGCCGGTACGTGGTCGCCACTTCAGAACCTTTCAGCTCTAGTGTTACGCAAGAATAAGACCTAGCTACAGGGTTGTGAAGGCCAGAAATATAGTTGGTCCAAGTAACATGATCAGTTCCTTCCGTTTAATCTAGAAACTGACCTAAACAGCAGAAAAAGGTAAGATATATTGATCGGTTTGCAAGCATTCCAGCCCTCTCATTATCCTCACTCCTCGTATTTAGGACTCATCATTCACTCCAAACTCTAACTCATAACTAACGAATAACTACGAACGGTAATAACTCAATTGTCCAAGTTATGACGTACGAATATTTCATATGTCGACGTCGCCATGTTATGTCGTACCTTTGTAGGCAAAAGCTACCAAATAATTACGTAGGTAGGGATGTTATGAGTGTTAAATAAGATTAATAATTGATACCTTTTTTGAGGTAGGAAATAATTATGACTTCTCTTGCTTTATGGTGAAATGAGAAGGTATGACAGGTTTTTACTGATTGAAACCTATCGAACCCGCGAAGAATTCTCCGCTGTCCTAGAGGGCCTGCTAGAACTTTACGGTTTGCTGACATCTCTTTGAGTAGCGCGCGTTGTCGACCACTTAGGATCGATTCGCTCGATTACCGTACGATGAGCTACCTATTGCTTGACGTCCGCAAGTCAGCGACTGCCGTGGCTGATGGTTTAGGTCAGGGTCTCAGCTGCTGGGGCGTATATTTGTTCCTTCATGCATGCGGGCTCCTCCTTTTCCGGTATTACTGCTTCACAGGAGATGACCGCCTACCATTTCTCCTCGCTTCGAACCAAAGCCTAAATCAGGGCTCGGCGCGAGGCGAGAGGATGCTGCTACCGATTGCATCCTCGATTGTTCCGACTTAGCGGGGCACACCTCCACCGTATGCTCAACCATGTCTTCCGGAGGGTCCATGCAGTGGTGACACCCGGGCTTCCTCTCTATGAGAGGGAACAGGCCGTAATCCATCGGATGGTTGGTAAATGTCATTATGTCTTCGAAGTTTTGATTCTCGGACATGTCGGTTTCCTTTGCCGTTTGGAGAGTAATGGTGATGAAATAAATTACACAAAGTAATGCGCTTGGCTGTGTATGAATCCGCGACCTACAATTCGAAAGTCAGGGCCATTACCACCCGGCCTCCACAGCTCTTTACAATATAAATACAATGTATAGTTAGACTAATATATTGCTCATATCTTATATCTTTACGCTCACCAGGCCCTTATGGAATAATTCACGTCGCTCTACCATGAAAGCTCAGTAAAACTCGTGGTAAGATTACGATCAAAACAATAAACTAGCTCAATTACCTTGAACTTTACTACAATGAATAACTTTATCGTGTTTGTGAATCTATAAGAGAAATTAATACTTGTTGGTAACGCTTTGTTTCATGTGGCTGAGCTAATAAGTATGTTATTTAGCTATTAGAAAAAAACTAGATACTGTAAAAGAAAATAAACTTAAGTGGCGGGAAGTAAGTACGAACGATATGATTTTTTTTTTTCGATGGGGAAAATCGTCTTATGACAACCCCCGCTCTTGGGTGGAGCGGGAGATGGTGTCAGACTCTTACTGACTAAAGACCCAACCCCGTTCCTTCTAGCCTTCATACCGGGGCTCGAGTTTCCTTTCAGATAACCCTGGCCCCAGTAGGCTTCGATCCAGCTGGGCCCCTCCTGTTGCTGACAACTCCTTGAGGCGCGCGGGAACAGTGCGCGCCGTCGACGACAAACGATATGATATGGGATTACACAATCTAATTCCGTCAAGTCCGTTCCATCATCGGACCACAAGAAGTACGGAGTTGCGTCACCGGTACATGGTAGACATCCCACCCACACGCACAAAGCGTTTCGGGAACACATTTGTTGTGCGTACAGCCAAGGAGTGGAATTCCCTGCAAGAGTCTATGTATGTCCTTCTCATACTTCTGATTTTGTTCATTTTTCCTTCTATATACAGTCTATCTTTCTTTGGAATGCGCTTCCTCTCGATATCAGGACGGCCGAAAATCGGTATGCATTTAAGCGGAAGTTGCGGAATCATTTTCTACACCAATAACGGAATCGTCTCAAAAACCTTTTTTCATACTTTATATAAATATATTTATGTAGTATATATATTATTAAATATATATGTATGTGTGTTTTAACTATATGTATACTTTTTAATTTTGTTTTAAAAACAACATTTTCTTTATGTGCGCCTACCATATCGTCTCCTCACCACTCTAGGTTGATTGGCAGAGAATGCCTAAGGCATTAAGTCCGCCTATGTACTTTGTGTTGCATGAAGATTAAATAAATATGTTTCCTGATAGCTACAACTTAGGGGTCTTTAAGTCAAGAGTGAATAGGTTACTCCTAGGCAAGCGTGTTCCATCGTCAACCACATCATAGCTTATCATCAGGTGAGATGGTGGTTTTTTTTTTTGTCGACGGGGAAAATCATCTTTGATGAAACCCGCTCTTGGGTGGAGCGGGAGACAGTGTCAGACTCTTACTGACTAAAAACCCCGCGCCGTTCCTTCTAGCCTTCATACCGGGGCACGAGCTCCCTTTCGGACAACCCTGTCCCCAGTAGGCTTCGACCCAGCTGGGCCCCTCCTGGTGCTGACAACTCCTTGAGGCGCGCGGGAACAGTGCGCGCCGTCGACGTCTTGGACTCGGTCCATTACCGGACGATCGGACAGCGAGCTACCCATGGCTCGCCGTCCGCGAGCCCGCGTCTACGGTGGCCGGAAATCGGGATCGGAATCCCGGCGACGGCGGCGAGGGCGCCTTTGCCTGATGCGGTCGGCCTCCTCCTTTGAGGTGAGATGGTGGTCAAACGCAAGCCTATCAAAAAATAATAAAAAAAAATATGAAAATATTCTGCACCTATTTAATTCATGAATCCCCAAGCGACCACTGGTGACCGCGCATCTATTGTCTTACTATTGTGTCTCTAATTGACGGTATCTGAAGGTTTAATTCATTAAACCCCAAGCGAACGCCAGCCTTCGCTCTCTCATTGTCTTTCTATTGTGTCTCTAATGAGGGTGTTCAAGAAAATTTACACCACCAGTTGGCGCCACTTACCGGTCAGGTATCCTTTGAAAACGTAAGTTCAATACATGACGTTGACATTTGATGTTGACGTTGATGTCTATCTAATATCATTAACATAAGCATTTTGACATGTACCTGGACCGGACGCTTCAGCGCTGCCATCTGGTGATCTTCACTTTAGAACATTATGGTATTCGAAAGGATAATAATAATAGCCCGTCGGATTTCATAAAAAATATTGTAAGGGCGTACAATAATATTATCAGTGAACATTTCTGAAATGGCGCTATTCAGTTTTATTTTTAAAAGCATAGATTAAGAGCGCCTTCACACTACCGTTTGTCCAGCGTAGGCAATCGATAAACGTATGCGCAGCGCAGACACTGCTACAACGCGGCGCAGGCGTTGCGTTGTTGCGGCGTCAGTACAAGGGTTGGTTGGTTGGATGATTGAAAGTGGTTTTGACATCGAAATGTTTATTCATGCCATACAAGAATGTCCTGTGATACGGAAAATATCCTTGCATGTGTACACTGACATCATACACTGATATCCTTTTATTTTTACGTTTTCGCAATAATTTTCTTTTTAAAAGCAAAACCAACAATAGTTTCCTTGTCAGAATCCATTTTGTTAATGACATTTTTGAATCAACAATGCAAATCTGTTACGTCTGCGCCGCGTTCAATTGACTCCTGATGAAACGCCGCAACAACGCGACGCCAGAGCCGCGTTGTCGCGGCGTCTGCGCTGCGCATACGTTTATCGAACGCCTACCCTGGACAAACACTTGTACGAAGGCGCTCTTACAGATTTTTTTATAAAATACTAGCTTTTGCCAGCGGCTTCGCCCGCGTACATAAAAAATAGCCTATGTCACTCAGGAATAAAGCAGCTTTCTATCGGTGAAAAAATTTTAGCAATCGGACCAGTACTTCCAGAGATTACCCCCTACATACAAACTTACAAACTTACAAATTTTACCTCTTTATAATATTATTATTATTATAGTATAGATTTTTCTTTCTTTTTTTTTGTGACATATTTCAGAACGCCAAATCTTGGCTTATTTCAGCTAAACAACCTTGAAATTGAATTGAAAGGAGGCGGGAAACATCTGTCACATTATGAGCATAGTTCTGACAAATTGGAATATCAGAAATAGGAAACAACATATCGACAGACTACGCCGCAGTTGGCACTGAAGGAGTAGTGAGAAATGACCTACAAAATCAGCTAAAGTCACAAGGCTTTTCAACGAAACTGGGTGAATAAATATTATGCTTCACTACATAGTATAAAACAAAGTCGCTTTTTCTGTCCCTATATCCCTATGTGCGCGTAAATCTTTAAAACTACGCAACGGATTTTGATGCGGTTTTTTTAATAGATAGAGTGATTCAAGAGGAAGGTTTATATTATATAATATTGCACCCGAGCGAAGCCGGGGCGGGTCGCTAGTTTATTATAAAAGGAAAGTTTATTTTTATTTATGCTTGTTAATCCGGAAAGTTTATGTACAACATTATTTTTAGTTTATGCGAAACCCGAATATACTTTTTTCAGATTCAGTAACTGAGTGATTCCAATAATTTTTACACCATGTTATATTTTTTCCCAAAAATATTTAAAAAGGTCACAAGTTGGACACCACTGAACACGGTCGAACATAGGTCACGGTAGGTCATAGCGGGTTTTAGGCGCCAACAAAAGCTGGATGCAAGTGCAAAACAAATGTGCAGGGCACATTGCTCGCAGAACAGATGGCCGTGGGGGCCGAAAAGTTCTGGAGTGGCGACCTCGTACTGGAAGGCCTCCTACAAGGTGGACCGATGACCTGGTGACGGTTGTGGGAATCTGATGGATGCGAGACGCACAGGATCGATCATTGTGGCGACACTTGGGGGAGGCCTATGTCCAACAGTGGACGTCTGTCGGCTGAAATGATGATGATGATGATGATGAAGTGCAAAACAACAGCTCAGTGGCCTACATGGCTCGGTGGCCATGTATTTTTGCTGACAAAACAAGCTCATAACTTTGTGATTTTTTCATGATAAAGTTATGAAATTTTATACAAAGATTCTTTACATTAAAATACTAGATACGTGTTTCGGGTTTCGCATATACTAAAACTAATGGGTAACATCTATAATAGTTACTCTTTCGTACTCCCAAGTTACGGGCTCACAAACTTGGTTTATACCAAGTTTGGGAGCCAGTAGTTATTTACTATCTTCACATTTATGTACCAATGTATACTTATGTATGTACTTTATTGAGGTGGAAAATTGTCCAAAGACTAATTTATAAAGAACAAGAGGGCTTTTCAGAATTTTACCGATTATTTATTTATATATTATACTCTTTATTGTACACTACGGAAACAAATATATAAGACAAGCATAAAAAAGTAGGTTCAATGGGCGGTCTTATCGCACATGGCGATCTCTTACAGACAACCTTTGAATGGACTGAAAGAAGGGAGATAGATTTAGGGTTATCAGTGTACAAACATCATAGAAACCCATGTTGCTAAAAAAGTTATGAGTTTATATGTGGATGGATGGAGGTGCAGAGGGAGGCCAAAGAAAAGATGGACATATCACTTCTCACACAATCCGTGAGAAGTGATATGAAAGAAAAGGGTGTTAGTGATTAGCTTGACGAGTGACAGGACAGAATGGAAGAAAAAAATCAGGTGCTGACTCCAAATAAAACAGGACAAGGGCAGGAAGATGATGATGATGAGTGTACAAACATCAGAAATAATACTAATAAGATACATACTTTATAGATAGATTACTTGGTTCAATAAACCCCAAGCGAACGCTTTCTCATTGTCTTTCCATTTTGTCTCTAATTGCGGTATTTGAAAGGTTAAACCACCCGTTCCTTCAGTGGTTTTTGTATTCCAGGACCACGATATCTATTTTCAGAAATCCCCCATGGGTGCTTGTTACTACTTTACGCTCAATTGGTTGATCTAACTTGTAAAGAATTTAGTAAACGAAGAGACCATGTTCTGAAATAGAATAGGTTTATTTTATTGTCCCGGGAGTATTTTCCTTTGGTTAATATTCTACTCACACGCGAGCAAAGCCACTGGCAGAGGCTAGTAGGTATATAATAATAATAGAATATTCCACAACTATCACACAACGCTGTCCAGTTCCAAGCTAAGCAGAGCTTGTGTTATTGGTAAGACAACTATTAAACATAGTGGTATATTTCTAAATACATACTTAAATATTAAATATAAATTACACCCAGATATCTTGTTATAAACTAGTGCTTGACTGCGATCCCACCTGATGGTAAGCAGTGATGCAATCGTTGATGGTGAGGCGCACTAGTTTATGAGTCTATTCACTCTTGCCTTGAAGATACTCAAATTATAATCGGACGGGAAGACCGCAGCAGGCAGATTGTTTCAGTCCTTTGACGTACTTGGTGTAAACGACGAGGCAACAGGCTTAGTCCGGACTGTAGAGGTTTCAACAACGTATGGATGGGTAGGTAAGGTACTCGTCGTAAGATGCTAGAAATGAGATGCCGGGTGTCCTATGAGAAGCCTATTGTCACGCGAGCGAAGCCGCTGGCAGAAGCTAGTAGTATAATATTTCACAAACATTTTTTTTTTTTTTAATTGATGTAAACTAGAGATTGACTGCGATCCCACCTGATGGTAAGCAGTGATACAATCGTTGATGGTGAGGCGCTCTAGCTTATTAAGAGCCTATTCACTCTAGCCTTGAAGACACCTAAATTATAATCGGACGGGAAGACCGCAGCCGGCAAACTGTTCCAGTCCCTCGATGTACGTGGTATAAACGACTATGCGAAACGTTTGGTCCGGACCGTAGAGGTCTCAACAACATAAGGGTGGATACTCGCCGTTCGTCGGCTTGTCCGATTGTAAAAGTGAGAAGGTGGAATCAAGTCATGTAATTCCTGCGCACACTCTCCAAAATGCATCCTGTAAAACACCGAAAGGCTGGCTACCCTTCGCCTGTGCTCAAGACTTTTGTAGATTGGACTCAACCAGATCTGGATCAACAGATTTATGAACTAAGAATGTGACCCCTTATTACTTTGTTTAAATAGTTTTTTTTCATCGGCAATTTTTAAGTGAGATGAGCTATGAATATGAATACAGAACAACAGTCACCAAGGGATAAATTCTGAAATATGAAAAAAATAAGAGTTCATAGGGGCGGGTAGGGTTCAAGGTGGCTGCCATTAACTTATTCCAAGTCGCTTTCTAGTGAAAGTTCATCATATACCGGAGTACTTTCACTCTCAGAAAGATTTTCAATGCATTAAAAGTCAAGTGTACAGTGTAGCATCAACGTGCCTTCGTTGGGGCGATCAGAGCATCGCCCAGCCCTCGTGGGGGCGATCGGCGGCAGAGATTTTTCACGCCGGGTCTTGGTACAGGCCATGGTCCGGAGCGAGGAGGAGTGGCAGGTGGTCGCCTCCTTCCGCGAAGCAGTAATGCTAGCAAACGAGGACGCCGACCTCATCAGGCAACGGCGCCTACAGCGCCCCGGCCGCCGCTGGGATTCAGATCCCGATTTCCGGGCACTGCAGGCGCGGGCTGGCGTATGGCGAGCAATGAGAAGCTCGCTGTCCGACCGTCAGGTAACTGTCATCGACAGCGCACACTGTTCCCTCCCGTCTCAAGGAGTTGTCAGCAACAGCAGGGGCCAGCTGGGTCGAGTTATCCAAAAGGAACTCGAGCCTCGGTATGGAGGCTAAAAGGAACGGGGTGGATTCTTAGTCAGTAAGAGTCTGACACTATCTGCTGCTCCACCCAAAACCGGGGGTTGTCATTAGATGATTTATGCGCACCGAGAAAAAGAAAACACACAAGCATAGCAGTCAGGGCCACTAGATCAACAGATCAGGCCAAGCAAAAGACTTTGCTAAGAATCAGGGCCACGAGAACATCAGATTTTTATATTTCTTAGCAAGCTCTTTTGCTAAAAACATCCTACTAATATTATAAATGCGAAAGTTTGTATGTATGGATGGATGTATGGATGGATGTATGGATGGATGTATGGATGGATGTTTGGATGGATGTATGGATGGATGTATGGATGGATGTATGGATGGATGTATGGATGGTTGTATGGATGTATGTATGGATGGATGTATGGATGGATGTATGGATGGATGTATGGATGTTTGTTACTCTTTCACGCAAAAACTACTGAACGGATCTCGATGAAACTTGGTACACGAGTAGACCATATCCCAGAGTAACACATAGGATACTTTTTATCCTGGGATTATGTACGCGGGTGAAGCCGCGGGCAAAAGCTAGTTTATTATAATCCTAAAAGACTAGTCAAACTAGCGAACACGTTAACCTTCAACTCAGCTATAAATATGAACGAAATCGTTTGTATAAATCATATAGATTAATAGCGTCGTCTTGTTAACTTTATATCTTACTTTAGTACTGAGAAATAAACTTTTTATGTCTTATTATCGACGATAACTTGACAATAACTGTTTGTTTTTCGTTGAAGGTAATTTTGACTTAACTTAATGCTGAAGTTGTGTCATGCTATTCAAGTTATGTATATTTTATCAATCGAGTAGTCTTTGTATAGTCATGCCAAATGGTCGCTGAATCTCCTGCACTACACGGTGCCCTTCCGCAAGAGGTAGATCCTCACAAGACCATTTTTTTTATTGTGGGCAAAGTCATCCAATGACAATCTTGGGCGAAGCGGGAGATAGTATCAGACTCTAGACTGACTAAAAACGTGGCGTTCGGAGCTAACCCAGGCCCCAAGGCACGGTGTCCATACCTTCCGCATGACGCAGGTCCTCACCCAACGTGGTAAGTCCAGAAGGTAATGGTTCCGGATTTAGGCAGAAGAAATGCCCGGATGTCACCATTATGCGGAACGCCGGAAAAAACGGTGAAACATACAGTGGAAGCGTGCCCCACTCGGGCAGAGTACCACCACCATCATCATCATTATTTCAGCCAAAAGACATCCACTATTGGACATACGCCTCCCCCAAGTGTGGCCACAATGAACGGTCCTGTGCGTCTCGCATTCCTTACTAGGTCATCGGTCCACCTTGTAGGAGGCCTTCTAACGCTACGTCTTCCGGTACGTAAACGGCAGTCATGTCGTCATGGAGGCTTCAAATTAGAGAATTTGGTTCCTTAAATGTAAACTAACATTGCTTGGAAAACAGTTGGTCAATGGGGCCAATATATTAATGATGATGTTAAATTAACAAAAGTTTTCATTATAATCCTACATATTTTTCACACACGGGTAGCTCTACGCAACACGGCAACACAAAATTGATAGGTACAGAAGACAATCTCATGTATGTACTTTACTTTTTATACCTACGCTCGGTGGACGCATACTAATGAGCGTTTGAGCCGGAACTGTTTGACGAGCGGGCGAGGCGCTACGAAATACCATGTCGGTGAGCGGTGTCTATGTGTGCGTTGCGAGAACGCGCACAGTATGTAGATTGACTTCTGTACCTATATATTTTATGTCTTCTTCTTCTTCTTCTTGTCCTTATCCCGTTTTATTTGGGGTCCCGGTCTACCTTACCATATCCTTGGGTGAGCGATATAATAATGATATAAATTAACAAAAGTTTTCAATACAATCGCACATATTTTGTCACGCACGAGTAGTTCGACTGAACACGGCAACAAAACCCAACACGTGTTCAAGTTCTGGAACACTAGTAAGGTTCCAGCTATTTTTAGATCACAAAAGGTATGAAAAATCACGAGTTTTTTGGAACACGCTCTCTTGAACACTAAATTGAAAGCAAACCCTTTGAGAAACTATCGTCGCGTGTCGTTTACACGAGTTCCTTTTTGAAATGAAAACTCGGGACTGGACTTGTGAAGAACTTTTATTGGATCGACAAGAAAAAATCCAATTTGAAAATCCTATTTTTAGATTTTCTTTGCATTTTCAAACTTTTTTTTAATGACACCATTGACGTTTTGGTTGAGCGGGTTTGATTCTCGCACACAACACAAATATCATCTCATCATTTCAGCAGATACACGTCCACTGTTGGACATGGCCTCCACCAAGTGTCGCTGCAGTAAACGATCCTGTGCGTCTCGCATCCATCGATTTCGTTAACGTTCATCAGTCCACCATGTAGAAAGCCTTCCAGCGCTGCGTCTTCCGGTACCCGACGCAACTATAGAACCTTTCGGCCCCAACGGCCAACTGTTCTGCAAGCAATGTGCCCTGCCTATTGCCACTTTAAGTGGCGATTCTTCATGCTATGCCAGCAACCTTAGTAAAGTATTAAATACCAAAATATAAGTACTTAATTGTATTTATTTATTTGGGACAAAATAAATAAGAAGCATAAACCCGCCTTAAGGCATTAAGTCCGCCTTTGTACTCTTTTGTACATGAAGAATAAAATAAATAATAAATAAAATATAGTCGTATACTACAGAATCAATAAACAGTAGTTTTATCATAGAAGTATACTCGTTTTAAAATAAGAGGCCCGTTTTGACATTTGAGAAAGACCCTAGAATGTAACTTGGAACAAAACTGAAAGAAACAATAAAATTATAAATTAGGGGTCCGGTGTAGTAGTAGCTACACTATACCGGATAAGCCGCTTTGCCACATACGAATGTCTCAACAGAATTTTTATTTTTTGATAACTTCAAAAACGTATAACTCAAACCATTGTCTACAAAATTACACTTGAAATAGGATATTTACTTTTTTTTACTTTATAATTCTTACTTTACCCATATGTTGTCGAAACCTCTAGGGTCCAGAATAAGCGTTTCGCCTCGGCGTCTATACCACGTACGTCGAAGGAATGGAACAATTTGCCTGCTGTTGTCTTCCCGTCCGATTATAATTTGGGTTTCTTCAAGGCTAGAGTGAATAGGCTTTTAATAAACTAGTGCGCCTCACCATCAGAGATTGCATCACTGCTTACCATCAGGTGGGATCGCAGTCAAGCACTAGTTTATACGAATTAAAAAAAAAGGATAACAGATGCGTGTTTAACAAAAATAATATAAATAAATAAATACTTTTAAAAATATCTAAACCTATAAAATGTGAGATCATATCAGCCTTTCAAATGTTCCCACTGCTGGGACTCCTTTCTACGAGAGGGAATTGGCCGTAATCCACCACGCGGTCCCATTGCGGGTTGGTGAATGTCACATGTCGTCGAATTTTTGGTTCTAGGACAGCCGGTTTCCATATACTTTACGTTGTCGGTTTCTGCCGGTTTTCAAATGTGAGATACTGGTTGCTATAAATTGGCGAAGAGGTTCCCGGAACCCAAAATTCGTCCTACAACGTGTACAACTGTACATAGAACAAGAGGTACGCGCTCCTCCCGCCGGACAATAGTTCTAGGTACTATATAACATAGCTCGTTGGAAAGTTCAATACAGTATGGCAAGCTGATAGTTGTTCCGAAAAAAAAAACTGCAACTTTTTAACCTCAACATAGATGGGGAAAAAGCTAGGCTGGAGATGTATTTATTTACTAAAGCTTTCGAATACAAAATATTAAAAAAAAAACACGTTATGACAGACTATATAACATAACATGTTATACAACATTGCTATATAACATGTTTCAGATAATGTGGACACTGAATGTTATAAAATATTTTGATATGTACAACAATGTTATTTACGATTGCACCGAAGAACGACAAACGACAATGGTTATATAACATTGTTATATTGCATTGTTATTCTGATGTGTACAGTATTGTTTTATGTTGCAATGTTGAATAACAAGGTTGCATAATGTGGACATGTTATAAAACACAAGTTATATGTTACATAGTCTGTACGCACCTTTACAAAGGCGGACTTAGGGCGGGATATGTCATTAAATGATCTCCCACCTAAAAAAATACCTAGATGAAGATTTTCAGCTAGCCTCAGTTTTCAGAAAATATACAATAATTTAATCAGACGACGCGACGGACTGTTATAACTTTGTTTTTCTTTTACAAAATAAAGCGATAAATCTGTCTGTAGTAAATAATACAACGGATATTTATGTGTCTTCAAAGTTTCAGACTACTTCAACTTGTTGCTTTCTTACGGTTTAATAACTTCAATAACTTTGTATTAGTGTCATTTTAAGTTATATACATTTTTTATTTTGCGCTAGAAGTTCTCCGCTGTCTGTAGATGTAACCGTTACTAGTTTTTACGAACACACGTGTACAATTCGTTTTGAATAAGAATAGGATCGATTGTTTGATTTGAAGTTGACGTAGTGATTGAACGATTGGCTGCTGCGCCGTGTGTCACGAGTTGGATTTCCACATGAAATTAATGTAATTTACGAATTTAAAAAACATTTTTATAAAAAGAAAATAACCGACTTAACTAAAAAAATTAATTGAATTTGAGGAGTTCCCTCGATTTCGCTAAGATTCCATCGTCAAATCCCAATTTGGTGACTATGGGACCATTTGGAAAGTATAATACCCTTTCCAACAAAAAAATAATTTTTCAAATCAGTTAGCAAGCGACGAAGTTATGCGCGAACAAACATAAAAAAAAACATACAAACATCCGAATTGAGAACCTCCTCCTTTTTTAGAAGTCGGTTAAAAAGTATTCGTATGGTATCTTTCGTATGTGAATTTATAATGTTTGTGGACGCCCCCCGACAGTAATTCAAATTGTGGGGCAACTCATACCGTGTTTATATTGACTACAGGCATCACAAAAACTATGTTATAGCTGCGAGAGACTAAACCGAAATGTCCTAGAACCTAGAGCCTATACATTCTGGAAACTGCAAATAAATAATTTCAAACTTTACGTTTGTAGTATTTCTCTTAAAGATCCTAACTTCTAAAAGGGTATCTACTATTAAGCCAATCATATCAGTCAGCATTTTTCATCATTTTCGTATTTTATTCCTCACATTTTACCTAAAACAAATATAAATCATTCTCAGTTTCAAATCAAAACGCTTCCTTTAAAATTGAAACCGTAGCCGTATTCAAAATCGCACCGTAATGAATACCTCTCATTTCTCTTACCTCGGAATCTTCAAATTTTTCATCCCAATAACATTTGTAAATGTCGCTTTTGCATCCGTGGTAGGGAAATGTATGAAATGTTTGATCAAAATATACAGAATATCCCGGAAATATTTTGTGATTAAAACTTGTCTACTTTGAAATGTTTTGCTATTGAGAAATGTATAATTTTAAGTAAGCTGCTTGCATCTGTAAGATTACCGTGTACGTAGTTTCATAGAAACTTGGATTCTAAGAATGTATCAATGCTCTAGTGCAGGGGTCTCCAAACTTTGAAGCCTTAGGGCCATAAAGATTTTTTCAGTGTGTTCCAATGTCCAGGCGAAATTAAAACATTAATTGCTCTTAATTATATTTCTAGACTAGTCGCAAAGTGCGTGACCTAAGCAAACTTAGGATATTCTTAATTCTTAATCGTGTGGTTTTGATTACGTATGCGGGATTGCTCGCAGATGTGCATTTCATAGAAGTATTTATGTAATGCATGGAATAAGCGCCCGAGACGCGTTTTTTGCATTTTGAAATTGTCTGCATCCGAATAAATCTCATTAATGTCGTTTTGTTTAATTTTTTGTTAGTTATTAATATGCTTAGAAAATTTGAGTTTTCTGCGTCATCATTGCAAGTAGGTAAATAAAATCTAGTAATTATCATTATGTTTTTTCTTCCTCAACTTATCACAGTAATAATATACTGGCTATAACTAGATTAATGAAAATAGTCTAAAGCTAAAACTACATTAGACCGACGCTCACGTGGACCACGCCTGATTTGTACGTAGAATGACGTCGCGTGGCGTGGATCTAGTGTAGCTCTACAAGTCTAGTGTCCATATGAAATGTATGGAGACCGACGCGCCCAGTTTGGCGTACGTAGCACACGTGTGCATTGTTTATTTATTTTTAATTTTATTTTAATGTAAATTTGAATGTTTTTTTTTATATGGGTCTTAATAATGGTAACTGAATTTTTTTTTTTTTATTGTGTAGTTCTTCTACCATTAAAGCAGTTGTGAGCCGGATAAATGGCACTGGCCGGCTGTATTTGGCCTCCGGGTCGTCGTTTGGAAACCCCCGCTAGTGCACTGAATGGATTGAAATTTTATTACTTATAGAGTAATATTGTGTATTATTCTACTTTTATTATTCGAGTATATTGTGTTTTATTATTCTTTGCTTTTGTTGAACTGCTCAAATGCCAGTACCACTAATCGTATTATGTGGTAGCGAATAATTCCGAAACGATCTTATTCATTTATTTTCTTTCACATAAATCGGGAAAACGTCAAAATGCCAATTATATTGGGTAAATATGTTATGTTGTATATTATTATTAACCCTTTTAGAAAGAACCACAAATATTTTCCCGATCGTTTGCGTTTTTTGCCGCGAATCTCGCCAGATCATTGGTCCTCCTTGTGGGAGGGCTTCCAACGCTGTGTTTTTCAGTGCATAGTTGCCACTGCTGAACCTTTAGGCTCATTGACCATCCGTTCTTCGAAAAAATATGTACCTTGTCCACTGCCACCTTGAGACTCCTACGGATTAATGAATGCCTTTGAGTTATCACTCCAAGTAAAATGTGTCAAATCGCTGCTAAACGGTACTGTGATGGGGGATCCATCTTGTCTTAGTTTCCGCGAATGTCCTACAGGCTCTTCTTTATTCTATTACCATACTTCACTGCTTTTCTATTTGGCTTAGTGTGTTGATCAAATAGCAATCCCAGAGCACGACCCTTGTCACTTGCGTGACACCCCACAACAGGTGTTTCAGTTATCTAAATCGAAGGAAATTTTAAACATGGCGAGGGCTGTCTTCTTACCAAAAAGTGTGGCAGCTAAAAAATATCATTAAGAAATAATAAAATAGTACAAATTACTATTTTATTATTTGTTAATGATATTTTTTTTAAGTTTAAATTTGCTTTTTATTGTGGTTTTGCCCGTTTTAATGTAAAAATTATATCAAATCATTCTTCCGAGAAAAACAGTCTTCTTTAATTCTTTATTGTACACTATAACAACTTATAAAATAGGTGGATAACAAAGTTCATGTACATAGGCGAGCTTAACTCAAGGATGAGTTTTCTTCCAGCAAACCTTTGAGCGATAGAGAGAGATGATAGGGGGTGGGGTCCAGTGCACAATTTGAAAATTAGAAATACATGGATAAAATAATAAGATATAAATAAGTATACCTACATACATAAATATACACATACTATATAATATTATAGATAGATATATATATGTATACTATGTCATTGAGAAAGGAAATGCTCTTTAATTTTCCTCTTGAAAACATCTAAAGAAGGGCTGTCACGTAGGGAGTGCGGCAGGGAGTTCCACAGACGCACTGCAGTGACAGTGAAGGAACCATCATAACGACTAGAAGTGTGAAATGGGGTACGAAGAAGGAGAGAATTGGCAGTGCGGCAGGGTTTACCCCTCGGGACGAAGTACTCAAAGCGTTCACGAAAGTATTGTGGAGAATTAGGGTTGTGCAGGATAGTGTAGAGAAGAGATAGGATATGGGTATCACGGCGACGCCGAATCGGCAACCACTTCAATCTGGTCCGAAAATCCGACACATGGTCGTATTTGCGGAGGCCAAAAATGAAGCGGATGCACAAGTTCTGCAGTCGCTCGAGTTTGTTAAGGAGAACCTCCGATGCATCTAGAAAACAGACATCCGCATAGTCTATTAGCGGTAGAAGAAGAGATTGCGCAAGAGTGACCTTAGTTTGAAATGGTAGGAATTTTCGGAGACGTTTAAGGGACTGAAAAGAGTAGAAGACCCTCCTACTAACATCCGCTATATGGACATCCCAAGAAAGGCTAGTGTCTATATGGACGCCTAGATTCTTAGCACTTTTCGAGTAAAGTATGAGAGACTGGTGTTTCAATAAGCTAAGCATATATCTGCCACCAACAATGAGCGCTTGAGATTTATTTGAATTCAGTAAGAGCCCAATGGACTTAGCCCACTTGTTGATATTTTCAAGGTCATCATTGATGGCAGCTATAGTCTCAACGAGTTCGTCGACTTTAAAATGACGATATAACTGCAAGTCGTCTGCGTAGAGATAATAGTTAGAAGTTAGGACCTTAGTGAGAGCGTAGAGAAAAGTAGAGGAGAGAGGACGCCACCCTGAGGTACACCTGCAGCCAAATCACACCACTCAGAGGAATCCTCATCAGATCGAACAGACTGCGAGCGACCCCGAAGATAAGATTTGAACCACTCAATTACTGGTGCAGAGACAATAAGGGAGGAAAGGATTCCTAAGAGGATGTCAAAATCTCTACTGAAGTCGTAATAGAATCAATACGGTTAGACATTTATTTTCCATAGCAAATCTTATATCATCGGTTAATTTGATAAGGGTTGTTACAGTGCTATGGCCAGGTCTGAAACCAGATTGGTAGGGACTTAGTAGGCTGTTACAGGATGACAGGACAGTTGCTTTTGAACAACACTCTCAAGGACTTTGGAGAGGATTGGGAGGATGGATATTGGTCGAAACTGGGATGGAGAAGTCTTATGTCTTAATCCTAGCCATCTGCGTGTAATTCTAAATTTTTCAGCCATTTGATCGTAAATAAACATTCTAAAATCAAACATTCAAATACAAACAAAATACTACTTTAATACAGTTTGGTGAATAAATATACAAAATTATACAAGTTTACTGTCCCCGCACACGGCCACAAAAAAACGCCGGTTCAAGCTTCTTTTTGAGGCAGCCTTTTTTTGTGGCTCTTGTCCGGGTTTTCTGCCACAAAAATACGCTTGAAGCGGCTTTAAGCTTCTCTGGACACAAGGTATCGCGCGCTTCAGCATGTTTTGTGGCCGCTTCTAGCTTTTTTTTACGCTTAAAGATCGGTTTTTAATTAGTCTGATTACTGCTTAGTCTAAATTTTTAATACTTCTAGCTACTGAACCGTCTTCCATCTGCTACTTCATATAGTGAAACAATTTAATCCACCACTGAGTCGAAGACGCCACAAGAACGGACTACTAAAGCACTCTTGAGGTTACCTCTCAACAATGTAATCCATCTCATCTCTTTGTAGAGTCTTGAGAAATGTCTGAGGGATTATATTGGGTAGTTGAACAGTTGGTTCAAACTATAGATATACAATATAATTTTTAGTTTATGCGAAACCTGAATATAGTTTGTTTAGAATCAGTGACTGAATCGATTCCAATAATTTTTATATCATGTTATGAGGCACGGGGTGTTTGTATAGTTCTAGATAAACTTAGAAAAGTATATATAAAATGAATTTAAAAATTCACATTTAATGCTTTGAGTAAATAAGTTATAGATTTGGTAAAAAAATATTTTATGGATCATGGTGGTATGAATTTTACTAAATAACTCAAAATTGTATATAGGTAATGATTATGACAACGAATTTTTGGTTTAGATATTTTTGCTTTTCTGAGAAATTTTACTATAATAATGATACTTTTTTTTACACCATCAAAAACTAGAGATTTCGACAAACAAAAAACCTAGCAAAGGTTTTAAAAAAGGAGATATTTTGACGTGAGATTTTTCGATTAAAAATTAGGGTACTTTTTCGATATTAAGTCAAAATGAAGGTGAAAAAACCAACATTTTAAATCAAAAAAATTACAGTGTGTCTGGGACATAAAAACGTAAGTTTGCATTTAATTTTGTGGAAAAAGAATAATTTTTGTAAAAGATAAAAATAAAAAACCAAGAACTTAGTTATTTGAATTTTTCACATAAATTTTGAGGTTATGTGAAAAAAGTGTAAATACAAAAGTTGTAGATCTTTTTATTATCTACAATTTTGCACTATTATTTTTTTTCATAGGACTTGTAGTTTTGTCGGAAATCGAGATAAACTGTTTTTACCCTTAAAAACGCACACCCATCCTTTTCCCGACCTCAGATCGCCCGTAATTTATTTTTCCTTTCTTTTTTGCTGTATTTTCTTTCGTTTTCAGTGTGTTTCATACTACTATGATTTTATTTCGTTTCAAAAATTATCGACCCTGGTCTAGTGCCCATAATTCAAGCTCTACTTAGCTTGGGACCAGACGGCATTGTGTGATAGTTGTAGAATATTATTATTATTACCTTTTAAGTTATAATATTTATTAGTTTATAAGTAGTAATATAATAAAGTTAGTTTGGATATTTAAAATTCAACAGTTAATCCATTCAACAGTTATTCGACTGACAATAGGCAGACAATAGATTGCCTCCCTTAAGCGATAGTTTTGTGTACAGGAGATAAATAAGGTATCCAGGAAGATCACTTAGTAAAGTTAAATTTTTGGAGGAATTACAGAGTCACGTGTGTGTCAATAACCCAGAGGTCCTAACAACGACTGAAGTAGCTGAGAATTAGGGTGCAACGCCACGTTTAGATGTTTGATACGCCAAAATATGCGTCAGCATTGCCACTACAAAAGCGTGACGGTTGACAGGACGGAATGGAAGAAATAAACGTGTTGCACCGACAAAAAGTAACATGGGACAAATGCAAGATGATGGAACGTGGAACCTAAGATAGAAATATAAACACACTTGTTCGATACTACATAAAAAAGCAAAGGAAATAGAAATCTCTAATCCAAGACAGCACATTTCGTCGCAAACTTTTGTTGACAGAAAACATTGTACAAGTGTGCAAAAAAATGCTATCTACGAACAAAAAACTCTCTCAACAGTGGTTCCTATGGACCGAGACATCTACATACAATGTTTTATATCAACAAAGTTTTCTTAGAGGTAAATTTTACCGAGACACCATGGCGGCGCAACTAGTTTCTGCTACCAACAAAATGTATACAGCTCTATAGAGCGTTACTCACCTGGTGTCCGTTTGGTCACCAGGAGTGGCGCGATCAGCTCGGACGGGTAGTGACTTTGGTATGGTGTCTATTTTGGTAGCTTAAGGTGGTGCATCATGACTCACATTTTCACTGTTTTTCATACAACCGCTCATAACTGATTATGACGTTGTTACACATTTTTCATTAGATATTTTGGAAACACAGTATCTTCTGGATATTATCTAGGATTCTAAAGAAGCCAATTTCTAAATTTGTGTAAAACTAATCCAGTAAAAACCTCTGAAAATGTCCTATTTTGTATGAACTTTGACACTTCATAATTTGCCTAAAAATTAAAAAAGTAAAAAAAGTAATTCTCTAGAGACCTTGCAAATTTTATTAAGATTCTAAATGACGACAACTTTTTCCAAAAACTTTTAAGGGTTAAAAAAACAGCTATTTCCTGGAGCAAGTTTTGTGAAATTTTCGAGTAAATCTCGGAATTACTGAATACTAACAGAGTTTCCAGGCGTTATCTCTCTTTTTTTTGCGTTGCCTTTTCGTCAAACATCGCGTTGGAATGCATTAAATGAAGTAACAAGCTTTTAAACCATTTTCGATGTTTACGATAAGCGAGTGGACTCTCTTAAGACTATATTTCACCAGGACACTATGGCGGTGCAACTGATCTTGGTCCCGGTGAAAAATAGCCCTTCTAAGGGCTTCTAAGCAAAGTTAATAGAAATCTCTATTCTAATAGAGATTTCTATTAACTTTGCTTTCTGTAGTCGTATCATACAGGCTTGTATGATAATTATATACAAGCCTGTATGATACGATATCGCATATCTTAGGTTCTACGATCAGATAATGATGATGATGCTAGTGATCTTGCTACGAAGAACATGAAATGCCGTCTACATCCTAATGCAGTAATTCTGGGTCTCGACAACAATTTTATCTCTAAACACGCAATAATGAAGGCACAACGTTGACCTCATTGTCCAAAATATTTCCTTTATACCCTCCGTACCCTTTGCAAACATTATGCACAGCCGTTGTGGCAAGATTACCGAGGTCAGGTCAAGTTATCATTGCCTTCTGAGGTCACGGGTCACGCCAGGGTCCACAAAATCATACATTTTTAAGAAATATTGAAATTAATGCGTTCTAATTTTAAAATTCGTAATCTTCAAGTTTTCAAGAATCGAACTCAAGATTCCAAAAAGGTCAATTCTGATTTATGTTTCGAATATGAATCAATTAAATTGTGCTCGGTTCGCGGTGGAATTAATTGAATTGAAGTAAATCAGATCGTCGGTTTGCAGTTTTGTTTGCTAAATGCGGTTTCGAAATTAATTGAATATCTATTTACTTTTGTTAATTCTGGTTTGTGTTAATATAGATACGTATTTAAAATCCTTGTGTTTTAGTGGTCAATAGCTGTTTTCTATATTTATCATATCCTACAACTTGCTCAGTAAGAATAAAGTCACGATTTTTTAGTACTTAAAGCAGTGAAGAAGGTATATCTCCATTTCTTTTGAAGAACTAAAAAAAGCATTGCCAGCTTTGTCAACGAATTTATGTTAGGTGGGGCCTGCCTAGGCCATGGAGATTTTTTGAAAGGGAAACCCTCACTGAAAGATAGGTATGGTTTTAGTCAGTAAAAGTCTGACACGCCTTCCCACTTTAATTAAGCGTGGCAGAAGTCATTGGATGATTTCTCATCTTAAAAAAACCCATGGTATAATAGCTATTCTTAGTATATGGGTGAATGAAATAAATGTGTTTGTTACAAAACCTGATGCTTGCAGCATTTTTTTATGCGAATTGTTTATGATAACATACTTTTCAGATAGTTTTTATATTCAGCTCTAGCTGATCCGTCTTTCGTAACACATAATATAGTCAATGATTATTGATACCTTTCAGCTAAACTGCCATAGAGTTGGCGTTATATTTGTATTTTTTTTCGTGATTGTTTTTCCTATTTTCTCATCATTAAAAACCTTCTTTGGACTATTAAAAAAAAATCAAGACTAAAATTAGCCAAATTGGTTTACCGGTTCTAATGTTTTAACGAGACTAACGAAAAGTTATTCATTTATATAAATTAGATTATTTCTATAGATTATTTTCAGCTTAATAAATTTAACCGTAAATTTATAATATCATAATGTAAAATACTCTATATATATTATTTATTAATTTCAAAATCCCCCAATACTTCCTGTGATAGCGTGATCGGTCAATATTTTAGTAAAATGAGGAAATGACACCTAATAGTGCCACTTGAAGGGATCGTCCCCGGATCACGCGATATTGTCGTCAAGGAATCATTGATAGACAGGACATTTTAAATTTAGTGTAAGGTGGAATTTATATTTACTTTTTTGTTGACTGTATAAAATCGTTACCCCAATAAATTTTAATGACAGTTTTAGTTGAAAGTAGTTAAATCACTATTTTAATCAAAAACAAGATCTGCATCTACACTAATATTATAAAGAGGTAAAGTTAGTTTTTTTTTTTAATATTTTTTTGTTTTTGTTTGTGGGAGGTAATCTCTGAAAGTACTCGTCCGATTGCAAAAAATTTTTCATCTATAGAAAGCTGCTTTATTTCTGAGTGACATAGGCTATATTTTATGCATGCGGGCGAAGCCGTAGGCAAAAGCTAGTGTTTTATAAAATTAGAAGAAACTATTTGCTCAGGCGAAAAAAGTGAAACATTCCACCAATGGGTGATTCAGAATCATGTATTAGATCCATACTATACGTCAGTGCGTAATCGTCGACACGGTTGATAAAGTATGAATTGTATAGTTATAAGACCAATGGATAAACATACCTGAACATAACACATTAGTAATAACACATTACACACACACTAGTAACATTACACATTAGTAACTTTAATTCAAACACTAAAGAAAAAACAGCAGCACATTATCACCAACAACTTTCACTAACTTCAAACGTTTACTAATCCCTACTAATATTATAAATGCGAAAGTAACTCTGTCTGTCTGTTTGTTACGCTTTCACGCAAAAACTACTGAACGGATTTAGATCAAATTTGGTAGGTAGGTAGAAGAGACACTGGAATAACACATAGGCTACCTATAATTCCACTGCTGAGCACGGGTCTCTGCCCGCGCGATATAAACTGTAGTCCACGCGGGCGAAGCCGCGGGCGGAAAGCTAGTACTTAATAAAGAAAAAACTAACGCGAACATCAAATTCTAATATTCACTGCAAGGATTTATCGCGTGTTTTCTCACAAAACACACATTATTATGATCGTGTAGGCAATAAACTGTTGCACGATAAAATCTCATCTCCTGTTGTGGCATAGTCTATGGATATTTTCATAATGGCCGCCGCAGTTTTGATTGAGTAGAGGTGGGTAGTCACACCTAGGTACACCTTGAGTCTATACAAATTGGGGTATAAACGGTAATGCGTTTAGATCAAAATCTTATGCGGGGTTGATGTATCATGCTATTGTTTGATATGGGTGTAAGCAGGGTTATTAGTTTTGTTGTGGGTAGGTTAGACTTAACATGTATTCGGTTTTTGGAACAAATTTGTGTGGTATCGGGGAATCTAGGAACCGCGTGAAACTGTACTGATTTGTTTTTTTATTGTCTCTCAAATAGAAATGATTTATTATCCATTTGCAGTGGTTGAAGTGACCTTTTAGGCAAAAATTGCCAGTGTTAGAGCACTTCTCTCTTCCGAAACTTAAAATTACTTTTGTTAGTAAATACATAGTATTTACTAACAATTTCAATTCAAATCTTAAATTTTAATAGTTTTAGTTTTACAAAAATCACGTTACGTTAGGTAAGTACGCTCCATCATCGACCGCATCGCTTGCCATCACGTGAGATAGCGGTCAAGCGCGAATCTAAAAGTAATCTATTCACTCTTGACTTAAAGACTCTCAGATTGTAGCTGACAGAAAAATAGACCCCGGCAGTAAATTCCGCTACTTACTGTCACGGGCCTCAAAAAAAAACCTGCCAAAAAAAGACGCTACTAAAAAAAAACGCTGCCAAAAAAAACGCTAGAAACAGCTACAACAAATGCTAGAAGAGGCCGCAAAAAACAGCTGAAGCGCGCGACACCTTGTGTCCGGAGAAGCTTGAAGCCGCTTCAAGCGTTTTTTTGTGGTGGCACCGCCGTACACGAACTACAAAATAGGGCACCTCAAAAAGAAGCTTGAAGTGGCGTTTTTTTGTGGCTCGTGTGCGGGGACGAGTCCCGTATACAGTTACATGGACGCACAATGAATGTTTTCCAAAACATTTTGCTTGTTTTTAACTTAGAACAGATTACAATAATCACATCTTATTCCCTTCCATTATTTCCAATCCCTAAAAAATGTTTTTCCATAACCATTTCTATGCATTGTTGCTTCCCTTTCCAGATTTATAATATTGAGATAAGCGGAGTGGAACCGGGTCAAATGGACCATAACTCCGCTGAGAGGTCCGCGGTTCCTGCATAATATACATCTAGTATAACGTTATATACATGATGAGGTTTCCAGATGGGACAGCATCTGCAAGGTGAATACTAAAACATAAAGTGAAAATTTGATTTCAGGGAAAACCTACTCATTCTGGTTACATGTTTTGGCCTAACCTACGTAAAAGAAAAAAATTAGTATGCCGCCGTTCCCGCACACGGGCTTGAAAAAACGCCACTTCAAGCTTCATTTTGTGGCAGCCTTTTTTTGTGGCTCGTGTGCGGCGGTGCCGCCACAAAAAAACGCTTGAAGCGGCTTCCAGCTTCACCGGGCACAAGAGGTATCGCGCGCTTCAGCTGTTTTTTGCGGCCGCTTCTAGCATTTTGTTTTGGCGGCGTTTTTTTGAGGCCCGTGTGGGGAGA
This sequence comes from Mythimna lalbum, assembly GCA_949319445.1. Lineage (NCBI taxonomy): Eukaryota > Metazoa > Arthropoda > Insecta > Lepidoptera > Noctuidae > Mythimna > Mythimna lalbum. The sequence goes on from OX439355.1 coordinate 21,284,377, forward strand.
TAGTAAGTTATCATCATCATCGCCCAACTCAAAATTATTTTATTTCACATTTATGCCTATATGGACACTTATAGTGCACGTTTCCAATTGGTCGTTTCCTATGGAGAAGAACCGGGAAGAAACTCCATGGTTAGTCTTTTAAAAATTGATTGATTCTATTATCATTATATTTCTTTATTCAAACTTTATGCACATAAACACAGTACAAAGGCAGACTTAATGCATTAGACATAACAGGTGGGGCCCAGCTGGGTCGAAACCTACTGGGACCAGGGTTATCCGAAAGGAACTCAAGCCCCGGTATGAAGAGGCTAGAAGAAACGGGGTGGGTTTTTAGTCAGTAAGAGTCTGACACTATCTCTCGCTCTGCCCAAGAGCGGGGGTTGTTATTGGATGATTTTTGCCCAATATAAAAAAAAACATTTCATCCGAAAGGGCGTTTGTGCATTACACGGTATTTTACCGTCCAGCAGTCAGTTTTAGGTACATCAACTTTCATTGACAATTGTAAGAAATCGGACAGTAAAATTTCTTGTAGTGCACAAACGCCCAAAGACGTACGTGTTGTTTTTTTTATTTTTCATTCTAGAAAACAGAATCTGTGTAATAATCTTTTTTTTTTAATTATCTTAAAATTCTGCTGACTTCCAAACCAAAACGGACTATTACGTAAACAATGTATATTTTGTACTTAATTTCAAGACGGTACCCTAAGTCCCAAGTCTGTCCCGACTTCCATTACATGTAGTTCGAAGTCTGGAAGTCTGACCGGTCTAGCTTCGAATACCCGCTAGTTAATTGGCAGAGGTCGGGGCGCAGTCGTTGGAGTAATATTACAATATAGCTACATTACACTGAAACTAGATGGGCGAGTTCGGAACAGTTCGGAGAGAGTTTGATATGTTAGGTACGGTCAGCAGAAGAGTTGATTGAACGGACGGTTTTTTAAATAAAGTTATTTGTATACGTTATAAGTTGTAGGTCTTATCATGCTAGTAACAGAGGAGGCCGCATGTGCGTGCACGCGCAAGGGACCGGCCCTCACACCCCAGCCGCCGGGATCCCAATCCCGATTTCCGGCCACTGTAGGGTCTGGATTGTGGACGGCTAAATTATTGGTGGATTTTAGTGAGTAAGCACCGAAATTGCGTTAAGCGGGCGTCCGCGATGGTCATCCGTAGCGTGACGTCGCGCGTGTGTCGTGCGTGACGACCCTTGTTGCGGAAACCGTATTATTACCAGCGCAGTGTTGCTAGTTCAACTTTAACGGTGTGCATGTAGTCGTATCGATAGGGAACTTATTATTTACTACGTAGCGAAAAGGAACCGTGAGGCGCGGCTTCCCATGATGACCGCAACGGAGAAATTTTATATGGGACTGTGGGAGCGTCCGCGTAACGTAGTTTCAGCCCTAAGAATCTGCCAATGTCTCTCAACTCCACAAAGATTGGGAAGCTTTATTTGATGATTTTCTTCCTGAAAAAAAAGGAATCAATGGATTGAATAAAAGCTATTGTGACATGGGATCCACTTCACCATCAGCCGCGGTAGGGTGCGGTGTTATCAAAGAATTGCCTTTGTTGAATGGGACACAATCGAAAGGATAAGATTTCTTTGTTCGAAAATTGGTTGTAAAAGTTTAATTTACCATTTTTGATCCCATGTTTTCTTTTTCAAAAATGTTTTTGAACGAAATCTGAACAATAAGAACCTTTCCTAGAAAATTGTTTAACATTTATCCAATTTAAACATCTGAGACAGACATTCATTCGTTTTTTGAGGTTGGAAGATATACAAATAACTTTTTTAATACACTACTATGTTATTCGAAAATTCGCTCTTGTTTCTACCGATTTTAGGCACGTAATTTACCGTTATTCGCATTAGGAAATATGCAGTTTAATAGTTGTGGAAAGTCACTTCAGCACTCGGCTCCATAACACCCTCGCTTACCGCTCGGGTGAATTCCACCTCGGTGGCAATGACAAACTTTCTCCACTTTAATCAAAATTTATTCCCGTTCTGAGTTGAGTGAGAGATAATGTCAGACTTTTACTGACTACCCACCCATGATCCTTCAAGCATGATCATTCCAGCCGCCTTAGCCAAGTTACAACCGTTTCTTTTGCGTCGAACGCTTCGAGTTGGCCACGCCCCGAATTCTTTTGATCTGACCACGTGATTGAGCGTTGATATGACGCCATTCTCATACATTTGAAGTTTTCTACTAGCGTTAACGATAGCAGATTGTCAACTTGGCAGCGAGTCTTTTGAACAATCCTACAGAGAGTTGACTACCTTTTATTATTATTGTACCATCTACAATTCTACATACATACATAAGTCAGTAGGCACTACGACTGAAATATTATCCTTTCACGCAATGGTTTTAAAAAACTAAAGTTATTTTTGTAAGAGCTCTTTTGTAAAGATATTTTTTCTTGAAAATATTAGAAAGAGGAGAATTCATTCATGTTACTTGCGTAGCAAACGTCGTGTGTTACCTTTTGAGTGCAAAGTAGAGAGTTTAATTAAAAAAAGCTACAGGTACAAAGGTGATTTTTATTTTTAACCGACTTCTGAAAAAGGAGGGGTTTCTCAATTCGGATGTTTGTATTTTTTTTATCTTTGTTCAAAGTCAAAGTCAAAAAGTCAAAATATTTTATTTCACATAGGCCTATATGGGCACTTATAAAACGCCTTCGCGCATTACTTCGTCGCTTGCCAACCGATTTGAAAAATTCTTATTTTGTTGGAAAGAGTATACTTCCCAAATGGTCCCATAGTCACCAAGTTGGTATCTGAAGATGGAATCTTGGAGAGAGACCTCCTTAAATTCAATTCAATTTTCTAGTGAAGTCGGTTATTTTTTTTAATAAAAAAAGGTTTTTACGGTTACATTTTTTTTTATCTATGTTATCTGTCAATTAGAGCCACAATAGTAAGACAATAACAGCGCGAACGCCGGCTTTCGCTTGGGGTTTAATAAACTAATTTATTAATCCCAAGCGAACTCCAGCGTTAGCTATCGAGATCAAAGAAAAGTTGGGTTGATTGTGTGAGAGAGGATGTGAAAGAAAAGGGAGATAGTGATAGCGCGACGAGCGACAGGACAGAATGGAAGAAAAAAACGTGTTGAAAAAAAACCCCAAGTAACATAAGACGAAGGAGGAAGATGATGAATTGATGATGATGGCAATTATTTATTTAATAAAAAAATGGGATTACATATAATGACCACCAAAAAATGCTTTGATACCCTTAGGTCTTTAACCAAAAAAAAAAAAAACTTAACACCAGAAAAATAAAGTCTAAAATTACATTAGTAAAACCTATTTTAGTTACAACTGCACCTCAAATTGTATTCAAACACCAAATATAGTAAACGACCACCAAATATAGTAAATGATCACCAAATATAGTAAACGATCACCAAATCTTAGCGAGCAAATTAATACATTTTTTTCTGCCTAAATAAACCACTGTGATTGCCATAAAATGTGGGCTTATTACCAAATATAGTATTATGATGCCATATTAAGTTATGTCTCCGGCTTGCAATCCCCTTATTTGCAAGCATCTTGTTGGATTAGCGATTCGGCTTAAAACGTCCAGCCACCTACAGAAGCCAGAGCTATTCCGATTGGCATGAAGCGCAAAAGAGGACGACCAGCCAAAGCTAAGAAAGCATTAATTGTGCAGTAAATTAGTGCTATTTTATGCTAAATTAATACAGAAGACTGATTCTTCTTAAGATTTTTTAAATGTTTATTATTAGTTTAGTTTTAAGATCTTTAACCCTTCAGATACCGTCAATTAGAGACACAATAGTAAGACAATAGATGCGCGGCCACCGGTGGTCGCTTGGGGATTCATGAATTAAACTGTTAATTAGATTACTATTGTATTAAAAAAAGGATTATTGAAATTGTAAGAGTTTTATTTTTTATCTTAGGCACAGCATTTGGTTAAATAAACGAAATGCTCATTTTTTAGGATTCCGTACCTCAAAAGGAAAAAACGGAACCCTTATAAGATCAGTTTGTTGTCCGTCCGTCTGTCTGTCAAGACTCTTTATCTCAAAAAACGCGTGGAGGTATCACGTTGAAATTAAAACCATATACTCAGGTCTGCGGTCCCTTCAATCTGAGAAAAAATCAAACTACTAAGTTAACGAATAAAAAAGATACGACCGTTTATGTCACAAAAAAACGTATATATACTCTTAAATATCAAAATTCATAGGGTACTTCCCGTTGACCCAGAATCCTGAAATTTGGCACAAAGCAAGGTCTTATAGCACAGGTATAGTAATAAATCTGAAAACAGTTAACTTAATAAAACAAAACAATAATTGCAATTCGGGAACTATAGTTTGCACGGAACCCTCAGTGCGCGACTCGCACTTGCCCAGTTCTTTTTTAGTCGTGGAGTCGATTCGCTTAAATAGGATAGCAAGATGTAAAAACTTTATTACAATTTTACATTAAAATGCTGTTTTAATTTTGGTGATCATTTACTATTTTTGGTGATCATTTACTATTTTTGGTGATCATCTACTATTTTTGGTGATCATTTACTATTTTTGGTGATCATTTACTATTTTTGGGTTGCAAATGATTTATTTGGATTCATTTTGCTTAAATAGGAAAGCGAGATGTTAAGACTTTGGTTATAATTTTACTTTAAAATGCTGTTTTAATTTTGGTGATCATTAACTATTTTTGGGTTGCAAATGATTTATTTGGAGTCATTTTCCTTAAATAGGAAAGCGAGATGTTAAAAACTTTGGTTATAATTTTACTTTAAAATGCTGTTTTAATTTTGGTGATCATTTACTATTTTTGTCTGAAATATGTTACTATATCTGGTGGTCAGTTAAACATTAGCCATAAAAAATTGCTTATAGTATCTAACGCTAACAAATCAACAATCTATAAACTTAACTTTTTAAAGTACTCTTTTTATCGTTTTTTTTTTAATTGTTGAAACGTTCGCCTGACCGGCTATGTCATCTGATGGAAAGCGATGATGCGGTCGACATTGTAATCTCATCCATAATTTAAAGATTTTTATAAGAGAATATAAATTAGAAATAAAACTAATTATTCATATAATAATAACTACTAATACAGATAGAATAATAATTTGATACATTAGGGACCTATAGTCCCCCAAGATGACGCGCAACGCTCGATCTATATGGCGCTGCAATGCAACGTTGTCTTGTGGCCCGCAACTTGTCCTTCACTGTTTTGCTACGCATTCACGAGACGTGGGACTTCAACTCGTCATTAATGGCATTTGTGGAAAAGATACCACACCAATGCCACGTGATAATTAATAGACTGTCAAAAGCTGGAGAATATTTAGTGAGTAATAACAGTAATAAAAAATTATTAAAGTAAAAACTAGAAAGATTTTTTCGCACGCGCCGATTAATAATATTATGAATAAGTACCTACTTGACCGAAACTAGAACGAGTGAATCAGAGAGAGAGAGAGAGAAAAAAAGAAAAACGGAGACGCGGGACATGTTGGTGGACCATTTGACAGCGTTGCAAGTCGTGATCAGGGACATTTTATCTTTTAATGTCTAATCTGAAGTATAATTATGAAAAATATAAATCCCATTCTTGCAAAAAAAGAAAATTATTGCCACATAGTTCTTCCTAAAAATGCTCGGTATAATCTCTTCACAAATGTTAAAATTAATAATACAACTTTCCCGCCTACACTTCTGCTTTTAGACATGAGTTCAGGTTCGCAAACAATTTTTTAATCAAACTACAGTTTGAATAAAAGTCGAGGGTTCAATTAGGCAGCATGCAGGCGGCCATTTTGAGTCCATTCTCGTTTTTACAACAGAAACGTTGAAAAAAGTGCTGATTAATTCAGCAGATTAATTTCAGACCCGTAACAGCGGGTCAGATCTTTGTTCCAGAAGGTATTACGAGGCCGTTTAGTCCTCGTCATCATTATTGTTTAGGAGTCATGCTGATTGTGGGTCAAACTAAAACTTAAAATAATTTTATTTTTTATAAGTCTATACTTATAAGTGCCCAAATTTATTCACGTAGGCCTATATGCGCACTTATGAAACTTCAGAAACTAGTACACGTTTCCAATTGGTCGTTTCAAAGAAACTCCATGGTAACTTTTTTTTAAATATTGATGTTACCATGTTTTTTTATTGCAATTTTAATAGATATGAGAATATAGTTCAGACTGGTCAACTTAGTACCCTAAAGCATAATAATCGAACAATAAAAAACCGTTTGGGAGCTACAATGCCACGGACAGACACATTAAACTTATAACACCCCTCTTTTCCATCGGGGGTTAATAAAAATAATAATCAATGATTACGTCGAGTTTACATTGTTATCACATGTACATTAAGAGGCTATACGTATATAAAAATAAACATATCAATAAATGAGATGTTTACAATAATAAATTACTAATGAAGTTAAGGTTCTCGCAAGTCCTAACAATTTTTTAATAAAAACACATTAACCCTTCAGATACCGTCAATTAGAGACACAATAGTAAGACAATAGATGCGCGGCCACCGGGTGTCGCTTGGGGATTCATGAATTAAGAAACAATCTAAAAATGGCACTAAAAACTCCTCCTAATCACTGTCGACTGCTAAAGTTTTCAAAAGATGGTGGCATTGCCACGCTGTATCGCAATGCTTGTCCTGTGTCTAGGGTAAAAACCAGCCTCAATTTGTCTCTCAAACTCTGACCACATGATCCAAGAGTTTCGACTCGAAAATATTATGAGAATATTTAACAGTAGATCGTAAGAAAGTTTAAACTCAAGACCTACAGCTAAACACTTCAAACTCACCACATAAGTAATGTGTGTTTCTGTAACAAATTCAATCCAGAATAACGGCTAAACTTGAAATGAAAAGAAAGTTCCACTAATTCAAAGGAACATTAACATTTTGGACAAAAGTTTGGAACAAGTTTCCAAAACATTTTGTTTGGTATTGCAGTAAACAAAACGTCTGAGTACGAAGTTATCTCATGTGGATCACAAAATAGATAGGAACAGAAGACAAACTTACAAAAGGTACTTAACTTTTTATACCTACGTTCGGTGGACTCACACTAATGAGCGTTTGAGCCGGAACTGTTCGACGAGCGGGCCAAGACGCTCCCAGATATCGTGGTGTATATGTGTGCGTTGTTTGAGCGCCCTTTGTATGTAGATTGACTTCTGTACCTATATTTTTTGTGTGGATGTCGTAAGCAGAAAGTTTGACAGCCATTAGAGGGTGTTTATGAATGTTTGTTAATGTTTTGGCAGTTCGATGTTTGTATTGAGCTAGGAAATATCGTGAAATGGTATTTCTTGAACCTTAATAGCCATTATACTATATCATCATACTAATATTTTATAGGGGAAAGTTAGTGTGTATGTTTGTTACTTCTTAACGCCCGAATGGCTGATCAGATTTCAATTAAACTTGGTACACGGATACAATGTATGTATATTTGTTACTCTTTGAGGTTAATTCATGAATCCCCAAGCGACCACCGGTGGCCGCGCATCTATTGTCTTACTATTGTGTCTCTAATTGACGGTATCTGAAGGGTTAAAACGCTTAAACTGATTTGGACAAAATTTAACACAGAGTTTCTTGCCGGTTCTTCTCCAAAAGCAACACAACACATCAGCTTCTGACGTTTTATAAGTGCCTATGGAGGCCTAAGTGAAATAAAAATATTTAAATAATAATAAAATAATAATTTCGCTCGGGTAGAGCATGTCCTGGAATAATACAAGGATATATTAATCTGAGAATATGTTTCACACATTCAAAGATGTAAACAAGCACAACTTTTCTAGTACGGTTTTTCTCGAATCATCTCGCTAATCTTTACCCAACTGTATTTGGGTCGGCTTTTAGTCTAACCGTTTGGCGAGTAAGGCAGAGTAGGGTAAGTCAATTGGTATTGTTTCACAATTTTAAATCAAGCGTAAATAATTTTCTAAATCGATCCATAATTGACCAAGAAATCGGTGAAAATACATTTTAAAAAAATGTATTCAGCTGAACATAGGACCTTCGTCTTTTTGAAGTTTGTTAAAAACTAAAATCAAACCGGTGTTTCCAAATTTTATATTTGACACAGCAATGTCCACCAACTTTAGTAATTCCCAAATTGTTAGTAGTTGAAATGTGTTGAAAAGTTTCAATTAAAACAAAACACCTGAGTTTGGTAATGCGCTGTGCCAAATTGTTATTTTCAGCAATTATAAGTTTGACAATCATTGGTCATTAGAGTTGGGCGATCTAGACTATGGGTCAGTACTAATACATATAAATGAAAACTGTTTTTTTGTTGTTAAAATGTTTTTCTTTCTTTCTTTTAGATCTCTGTAGATCGCTATTCGTAGCTAGGTAGCAATAACCTCTTGTAATATACGTAAGGTCGTAAGTGCAGCGTTGGAAGGCCTCCCACGAGGTGTGGAAGGCCTTCCAACGCTGCATTTTCCGGTGGATGCGATACGCATAGGATGGGTCGTTGTGGCGACGCTTGGGGGAAGTATTTGTCCAACAGTAGACGTCCTTCGGCTGAAATGATGATGATGATGAATATAAGTAAACTAAAGTTCTCGAGGGAACTACTTTTTAAGCCTATTAGTAATATAACACTTTAATTCATGAATCCCCAAGCGACCACCGGTGGCCGCGCATCTATTGTCTTACTATTGTGTTTCTAATTGACGGTATCTGAAGGGTTAATAATCGATTTGAATATAGAAAAACATCGGGACAGATGAAACTAAATAAAAGCTTGTAAAAACAAAGAACATCAAAAGATTCATTGTTTACTTACCATTTCCTTATGTTACTTACATTTCCCCCCTGATTCAGACAAAATAATTTATCGACCTACCATTTCAAGCGTCATTACACAGGTCTCGATTAAATTACCCGGAAGATTCCCTGAGGAAGGTTCATCCACATTCTTTAAGGCTGTCCTCATCGCTCATAAGGCCAGCATGTGCCGCTATCGAGACAATCTTATTGGTATCACGTTTGAGAAGAAAATGTGGCGAGAATTGGTTATGTGACAGAATTGTACGTGCTGGAGTTGAGATAGTGTTTAAAGTGAAATAGTAGAAAGAATAATACTGGGGTTGATAAATGGCGAGCCTTTGAAAATTGAAAACAATTGTGTTTAGATTGCATAATCGGGTTATGATTTTTCCACCGGTGGGGCAGACCAATTCGCTTTGTCAGAAAGATTGGGATTTATGCAGGCTCATTTCAGGGTAGAGCTAAAACCTTTTTTCTCTCAAAGATGGGTAATTGTTAAATAGGTCTCGTTTCGCTTTATGTGTAGCGATAAGGATGTATTCGTTGAACTGTTCTTTGCGTTGCAGGACCGGGGTGAATCTATCGAACAATCCGCAGTCCTGACAGGTATCGGCCCTAGTAAACCCGGTCCATTTTGCTGACAGTTATTTGAGATGCACATAAAAAGAACTTGCTGTTGATCCAGCTTGGACCATGTTGGAGAGCGAGCTACCCATTACTCCTCGACCGCTAGAAGTTTTTTACTATTTAGGTAACTAAACCCACCGAACCCTTAATCATTAATTACAATCTATTCCGGTATTGAACCACCAGATGTACGGCGATGCACCATCGGTGGCTACATGGTGGACATCCCACCTGTACCCATTAAATTATTATACACCCATTGTGCGTTCAGCTAGTTAGAGGAATCCCTGCCAGAGATTTCTAATAGCTTTTTTTTTTCGATGGGGAAAATCATCTTATGACAACCCCCGCTCTTGGGTGGAGCGGGAGATAGTTTCAGACTCTTACTGACTAAAAACCCCACCCCGTTCCTTCTAGCCTTCATACCGGGGCTCGAGTTTCCTTTCGGATAACCCTGTCCCCAGTAGGCATTATAATTATGGTCAGATTGATATTGGGTAAAAATAAGGAAATAACAAATATACATGATACATGTTCAATCAAATACAATAATAAATGTATTTGATTGAACATGTATCATGAAGAGGCCCGGTTGGGTCAAAGCCTACTAGGGCCAGCCTAGTAGGCTTTGACCCAGCCGGGCCTCTCCTGTTGCTGACAACTCCTTAAGGCGCGCGGGAACAGTGCGCGCCGTCGACCTCTTGGGCTCGGTCCGGACAGTTACCGGACGATCGAGATTTCTAATAGCTATAAACCTGAGGATCTAAAGTAGAGAGTGATTGACATCTGGGCTAGCGTGCTCCACCGTCCCACATCATTGCTTACCATCAGGTGTGATATTGGTAGCTCGATGAACTTATCAATAATAATAAAAAAGAAGTCGGTTAATAAAAACTTCTCATCGTCGTCGTCTATTGAAGATGTTTTTGTGGTTGCGTAGTAGACGGCTTAAGGATTTATCATGACTGCCTTATAATATTTCTACTACTGGGAATCGGGCATCTTCTCAATATGCCCGAGTCATCTTCTCTAAGATAGGGAATGGGCCGTAATCTACCACACTGGCCTAGCGCAGGTTGGTAGATGTCGCATGTCTTCGAATTTTCAGTTCTAAGACAAGCCGCTTTCCTCGCAATGTTTCCTCTCGCTGTTGTATTAACAAAGACTTACAAAGATTTTTTGTTGGTATGACTCCGATATTGGTCCACATCATGACTGCGCCATAAAAAAGGAAACTACAAAAACAAAAAGAACTATAAAAAAACGAGTATCTACAGAGTGAAGAACCCACGATTATAACCTTCCAAGAAAAGTGTAACCACCCTAAAAAGGAACATGTACACAGAAACTTTGCCAACTATTGGATGTAGATCACAAACATTATTAAGGGCTGTCACGTACACAAACAGTAATACATATGTATGATAGGGTTGTACGTGCTGGCCACATGGAGTAACTCTGGAATGATTCGATGCTAAGGAAGAGTTTGACCAGTTACTTATTAAATTACTTCTACGTGATGAATTGTTGATTGTCGTTAGAAATAGTTGTGTATCAAGGGACTTAGTCACAAAATAGATAGGTACAGATGTCAATATGTATCGTGTATGTACTTCACTTTTTATACCTACGCTAGGTGATCGCGCTATCGTCAGCGCGTTGCGCCGAACTACGAGTGTAACCGGACGATTGAGTCAAGATATCAGGTCCGTGAGCGGTATCTATGTGTGCGTTGCTCGAATGCGCTTTGTATGTAAATTGACTTCTGTACCTATCTATTTTGTATGTCTCTATTTTTATGAGGTGGAAAATCATCAAATGGCTTCTCCCACTCTAAGATAGAGTGAGGGGGCGTGCCGGATTTTCACTGAATAAAACCCATCTGTATCCTTCTGTTGCTCTTTGTATCCAAAATCTTTTTCAGTTTCCAAATGGACAGTCTGATAAATCTTTTAGACTTTTCACCATCCCATACTTCTAGAAGAAATAAAGAAAAGCCAGAGACTAAAAGCCACAAAAAAATTAGTCTGATGCATGTTGTGTTTATTTCTGTTCAATCATAGATTTAACTCCATCAAACTGCGTGGCTTGTTTCGAACCTTTGTGTTGCAGTCAGGTCCTCGAGCTCATTATTTTGGTACCGGCATTTTGGTAACAGCACGTGGGAGCGGTGCGGCGAAGAGCGAAGCGAAGTGACGTGAACTCTTGCGTGGTTGATCGTCGATCGTCGAAGTCACCAAGTCACGTTGAATTTTTGTGAACTGCACTGGATCGCTTCGCAACCGCAATCGGCTCTAGGGCGTGCCAAAGAAATATACATACAAACCCTCTTTCACCGCAGTCGGTTAACAAATAGGTTAGTTTCCTAAACTATAAGACGAACTTACCCACACTTATGTTCCTACTCCTAGAACTAGTACTAACTGTATCAGCGCTGTCACGTTCAGGAACCCAGCGAACTACTAACCTAGGTACGTGTTACTAAATTCAGGGATTATTCGGCTTCAAGGAGGCTGTGGTTATCTTATTCGATCATATTGTAGGTATGTAAAGTTGTGTCCTTAGTACAAAGTTTCTGGTATCAAAACAGGATCAATTTGCCTGCTGCGGTCTTCCCGTCCGATTATAATTTAGGTTTTTTCAAATCTAGAGTGAAGAGGCTATTAATAAACTAGTGTGCCTCACCGACAACGATTGCTTCACTGCTTACCATAAAGTGGAATCGCGGTCAAGTACTAGTTTTGGTCAATTAAAAAAAATTACTCCTTAGTATTCGTTTTTGACTAACTAAAACCCATTTGAGTGGCTTTAGTTGTCTTTTGATCTCTAGGTGTGTATGATCTGTGGGTGGAAGGACTGGCATAATGGCATGTCCGACCGGGCCCCCCGTTTTAAAGGCCGCGAGTTTAGACGAGGCAACTCAATATAATGTTAAAAAAAAAACACACCGAGACATAATTTTTCTGAATTTTTCTCAGCCTCAGATGATATAGTTACACCCCTGCCATCACTTTATCTATACCTAAAGTAGGTGCCTATTATGAGTTAGAAGAAGTAGGCATTTTGACACTAAATGGTGATCGTTATCGGTTTGGCAGAAGTTTTAATTATCCAGCACTTCAAAAGGTTTCTTTACACGTGAGAAAGTCAATAGAAATTTCTTTTACTCACATTTCGGATTCACCACAGATTCACTAATATTATAAAGAAAGTATATTCACATAAAGTAGCCCCTTCATGTAAACCTACTTTACCTCGGGGGCTAACCAAGGGGCTAATCTCTAATACTACTGAACTGATTCTGAAAATTCTTTTACAAATACAATGCAGATTTGTCATTGTGTGATGTACGCAATATTTTCTACTTTCACACAAGTATTGCTGCTGCTAGAAGGTAGGAAAAAACTATAAGCATAACATTGTTATTTTTGTACTGCTGTAATTCAGGTCTCTCTTTCTATAAGAGGCAGTGGCAGTAATCCACTACGCGGTCCCAGTGCGGGTTGGTGGATGACACATATCGTTGAATTATCTGATCATGCCTTCGTCGTTTTAAGAGCATTGGTGATCAAATAAGTTACTACATTAAAACGCCTGCCTAGGTTTAAACCCATGACAACAAGGGCGCAGTTGTGGCCCATCTCTCTTAAAAAGAACCTAACACATAACTTAAAGTCAGCCTTATAATGTTCCCACTGTTAGAACTCAGGCTTCCTCTGTAAGAGAGGGAATAAATAGGTCGTGGCCACCCCCGCGGGCCCAATGCGTATTGGTGGATGTCACATGTCTTCGAATTTTTTGTTCTTGGACATGCTGGTTTCCTCAAAATATGCCTTCACCGTTTTGAGAGCAGTAGTGATAAAATAAATGATTCAAGTGAAGAATCTGTCTGGGATTAAACCTGCAACTGCTGGGCCATAACTACTCTAGCTCAACTCTCTCTCAATGAGAACCTATTCAAACCTAATGTACTAGTCCAACTAACTTTGGATAAGAAATATATTGACACAAGTGTCAATATACCCAAAAAACTATCAATACGAAGAAAGTTTCCAAGTATCGGCGTAGCTAAGTTTGTTAGGGCTGTCACGCTCGCGATCCTTCGCAAGTACGTGCCTGAAGGGAGAATAATTCTCTACAACTGTGGCTGGTTATGCCTAGAGCTATTGAAGTTAGGGAGGTGACAACCTTGTTACATTGTACGTAGTTAAACATTTAGAATAGAATTTTTAGTCATGTACCTACGTACCTAACAGATAAAAAGCCTTAACCTTTCGCGTACCGTTATTAGAGACACAATACAAAGACAAGGAGAGAGCGAACGCCGGCGCTTGCTTGGAGTTTAATGAATTATGACAACCCCCGCTCTTGGGTGGAGCGGGAGATAGTGTCAGACTCTTACGGACTAAAAACCCACCCCGTTCCTTCTAGCCTCTTCATACCGGGGCTCGAGTTTCCTTTCGGATAACCCTGGCCCCAGTAGGATTCGACCCAGCTGGGCCTCTCCTGTTGCTGACAACTCCTTGAGGCGCGCGGGAACAGTGCGCGCCGTACATAGAACGACGTTGCTTGGCGTCGCGTGGCGTCGCGTAGCGTCGCGTGGCGTCGCGTGTGGCACTACAAGCCTAGTTTCCATATAAAATGTACGTAGACTACGCACCCAGAACACCGTACACGCATCGCACACGTATAAGCAGTGTAGTTCTACCTTTAACGGGATCCATTTTACGACCTAAACAGAACTGTTAATGAGAAAGGAGCTATTAAGGTGTATACCCTTATCTGTTCTTCTTTCTCTCTCACACGTTTGATATTTTAACATGTCATTTTAAGACCCCAAATACTTTTTTATTATTATAAACTTTTATTTAGTTTCACCTGTCCCGATGTTTGTCTGTAATCAAATCTTGCAAATTAAATGTGACCCACTTCCCGATTACCGATTGAGCTGAAATTTTGCTTGCATGTGAAAATCAGATGACAATGCAAAATTATCATGACATGGAGCTGATCCGATGATGGAACCGGAAGGTTTGGCTATATGAACTTGGTGGTTAAACGACACAACCCTATTGAGTTTGGGATCGTATGATTCGTCTGGACGAGTGGTAATATATAGGTATACCGAGCTCTAAAAGCTTGCTATGATCAAAAATATTTTTTATTAAAAGCTTGTTACATGACAAATCATCAATTAACTTCTCCCGCCATAAATGGAGCAGAAGGAAATGTTACACTTACTAACTAAAACCCTCAGCATTCCTTTTTGCCCTTTTTTGCGAGGGCAACGGTCACTCTTTTGAACAATCCTTAGTACTGGCAGGTGTCGGTCCTATTTGGTCCGTCAATTTTGTACATAGACATATCTTTAAGGCGTGTGCGTACATATTTCGCTGTCGACACGGGCTTGATCTTTACCGGACGGCCGAACGGCGAGCTAACCTAATAAAGATACCTAGAAGGTGTTTTATACCCAAGTATCAAAGAAAAAACCTGAATTGAATGTTAGGATTTGTGGCCAATGAGGTCCAGGTCTGCGTCAACTGTTTGTTGTGCACGCCTCAAAGGGGTGTCAACGTGATTGACGTGACCTGTTAAGGGAATGCAACTCGACATACATTTTCCCTGATTTTCATACAACCACTCTTACTAGATATTTTGGAAACACAGTATCTTTTGGATATTAAATCTAAGCTTCTATTAAAATCAATTTATTTTGTGTAAAACCGATCCAGTAAAGAGCTCTGAAAATCTGCTATTTTGCATGAACTTCATACTTTAATCAAAAATTAAAGAAGTCAAAAAAGCATAACAATAGAATCCTTGCGAATTTTATCAAGATTCCTAATGACGCCAATGTTTTTCATAAACTTTTAAGGGTTTAAATAAAACTCGTTTTTCCTGTAACAAGTTTTGTAAAATATTCGAGTAAATCACAGAATTACTGAATGCTAACAGAGTTTGAGGCGTTATTTATCTTTTTTCGCGTTGCCTTTTCGCCAAACATTGCGTTTGATTGCGTTAGATGAAACAACAAGCTTTTAAACCATGCTCGATGTTCACAATAGGCGAGCGGAAAAGATTGTTTACTAGGGCTGCGCTTTTTTTTCAAAAGAGTTAACACAGCCCTGTAACGTAAGGCATACTATCACACAAGTGAGTTTTAGTCATAAAACGTCAAATATAGGAAGCATTTGACTTTTATGTATTTATTTATTTATTTATTAAATTAGGTTCACCAACGATTATAAACACTGAATACAGCAACATAACACATATATAAAATTAAACTTCAGCGCAACAATCACTTAAAGGTAAACACCACATGCATAAAACAATAAATTAGAGAATTAAGCTACCATAAAAATGCATTAAAAAAAAAACAATCATTGAAAATAATGAAAGGTTTCAAAACACACAAAAGAGTTTTAGTCATAAAACGTCAAATATAGGAAGAATTAGCTCTTCTACACTAATATTATAAAGAACTAGTGGCCCGTCCGGGCTTCGCACGGGCGATAAATATAGCCTATGATACTCAGGGTGAATAAAGCTTTAAAATAGTGAAATAATTTTTGAAATCGGCACAGTAGTTTTTGAGTTTATTCATTACAAACATACATACAAAAATACAAATTTTCCCTCTTTATAATATTAGTGTAGATTAAAGTTTTTTTTTTTTAAGAAAGTATTAGAAGTAGTCCGATTACTATTTTTTTTTCACTGATTGGCATGTACGTGGGTGAAACCACGGGCAAAAGCTAGTCAATTATTAAAACCCAGTGACTCTTCCCAGAGTGGGAGAAGTTATTAATATATTTCCCACGTAATAAACCAGAGAGATTTTGAAACTCTAAATTATATAATTTTTAATAAAAATATTTAGAAAGATGCCATCGGGAGGTTCAGAATCAAACTTTACACTTCCTTCAATAAATTAGAATCATATAAACCTCCACGACGATAGACAAAAAAATTCCAGCATATAAAAGTTACATCACACAGCTGCCGCGTTTTAAAGCACTTTAGCGATATTTTTCAGCTTTTCTCGTCCCATCCACAAAGGGATTGTATTTCCTCGCAAGGCTTGTGAGTACGACAGCCGTATTGTATGGCAGTGCATAGGCTTCCTTTTAGGCTGAACATTTCAGGAGATAGCGCAGTTATTTAATCATCTTTTGGATTATCTTTTCTCTTTGGTAAAGAAAGGAATTATGTCAACAGCAAGATAATGCTTCCGTTTTTAAGCTGGTTTTTCATGGTACGTTTTTGTTCTGTTGTGATTTTTGTTTAATTAAAAACGGTATTTTAGTTTATTCATTTGGTAGATTTTCTTTAGTAGCCCAAATATAGCACTATACGTTACAATGGTTTCACGGCTGGGACTCGGGCTCGCTGTCTAGAAAAGGGAATGGGCAGAATTACACCACGCGGGCTCAGTGCGGGTTGTTAAATATTTGGTTCAAGGATATGCATGATGTTTTCCTTCACCGTTTTGAGAGCAGTGGTGATGAAATAAATTACACAAAGTAATGCGCCTGGCTTGGTTTGTGTGCCTAAAGCCCGCTATGCCCTGCCGTGACCTGTGTTGTACTTAGTGTCAGTGGTGTCCATCTTGTGACCTTTTTAAATATTTTTGGGAAGAAATATAACTTAGTGAAAAACCTATTGGAATCCATTCCGTTACTGATCTTGAACAAACTATATTCAAGATTCGCATAAACTAAAAACTTGTTGTAGATACATTCAAGTACAATATAAAATAAAATCTGTATCGTAGTCAGAAAGGTAGATCGAATTCAAAGGAATGGCCTGACTGTTCTTTGTGAATCCTAAACCGAAAGACAGGCCATATCCGCGGTCTCTTTTGTTCGAAATACTCTTTAGAACAAAAGAAAGTCGTGTAGAAATCCGACGAATAGGGCCAGGAGATTTACTGCCAGATATTTATGTATATTGTGCAAAATTGTCCAGTATTTTTATGGCATAATTTTGTTACTTTGATATTGTCTCTGCACCACTCTAGGTTGACTGGCAGAGAATGCCTAAGGCATTAAGTCCGCCAATGTACTTTGTGTTGCATGAAGATTAAATAAATAAATAAATAGTAGGCAACCATGGATAGCATGATTGCCATCTGTATATGTGAAAGGCAACAACTTCTGTCACTTACTGACTCATCAATGTCTAGTACAAACTCTTGGACCTAGAATGCTGAAATTTTGCATTAAGGTTCCTTTTATGATATTTACAAAGATTAAGAAAGTGTTCTCCAAAATTCACACTCTAAAGAAATGACTCAGGGGTTAAAAGTTTGTACTTTCCTTTCCTTACCTTTTTTTTACGTTAGGCATAAATCATCCAATGACAACCTCCGCTCTTGGGTTTTTTTTTTACGGTGAGCAAAAATCATCTTATGACAACCCCCGCTCTTGGGTGGAGCGGGTGATAGTGTCAGACTCTTACTGACTAAAAACCCACCCCGTTCCTTCTAGCCTTAAAACCAAGGCTCGCGCTCCGCTCTTGGGTGGAGCGGGAGATAGTGTCAGACTCTTACTGACTAGAGGCCCTCTTGTTGCTGTTTTAGGTCCTTACCTGAGAAAGAAGACTTAAAAAAAAAAATTCACGACACTCAGTTTTGGCATGAATCATCCTATCTTCTTCTTCGTCCAATAGTTCAAACCTTTCTAACAAAACAGAATAAAAAACTCTCTTTAGAAACACAAATGGTACTATCTCCTTACTTAACGAGTAACCACCATTTCTTTTTATTCGGGTTTTCAGAACAGCGATCTATGTGCAAATGCATATCAGTAGAATCTACCTCGCTGGCAAGAGACGAGTGCTTGTGCCGCTGGTTTTATTTGAATTCCATCTGTTCCTGTATGTGTAGCTGAAGTCTTGTTCAGATAGGTATCAAAGAAATTAAATACTTTTGTTTTGGTTCAAAGAGAGGTGTTTAGTTTTACAAGGTTCCACAGTAAAAAAAAAAAAACTAATTGCGTCCGAGTCGGAGTCGGGTATAAGCGGTTTTAGATCCTTTTTCAAATCGCTTTAACTTAAAAGTTTGATTTTTTCACTGCTCCAATAAATTACCTAATTCATACTTATTTTATCCTCTTCTTCTACCTGCCCTTATCCCATATTACTTGGGGTCGGCGCAAAACGTTTTTTCTTTAATTCTGTCCTGTCACCCGTCAAACTATCCCTTTTGTTTCATATTACTCCTCACATAATCCATCCACCTTTTCTTCGGCCTTCCTCCCCCTTCTCTATCCATCTACATGTACACTCAGAACTCTTTTAGCAATATGCGTTTCATCTCCTCCACATGAATATACCAAGACAACCGAATGATCTGATTACTTATTTTATAATAACATCAATTTCAAAATAATAATCTTTAGAAATAGACTTTTACAGGCCAACAAAAAAGTAATCTTTTAAGGGTTTAACTTTGGCTGACTTAGGTACGTACAAAACCCTAAAATATAACAATACAAGATACGTTAACAATTCAATAGAACTTTTTTCTTTTTTTCGACTCAAATGATTAAATCCTTAAATTGTTTAAGCTCCAGTAAGTGGCTAGGTCAATTGAAGCCTCAACAGCATTCCTTGACACCTCCTAGTGTATAAGCGTAGGCACTTAGAGCTCTCACTATCGTGAGGCTCATGTTCTGACCACGTGAGTGGCGTCCGATACTCACGTGGTTAAAGGCATTATACCTATAGATGTATAGTGCCATTTCACCAAGTTGTGAGTGGTGCACCGGTTTTTTTTTTATTATTGATAGGCTCGCGTTTGACCACCATCTCACCTGATGGTAAGCGATGATGTGGTCGACGATGGAGCACGCTTGCCTAGAAGTAACCTATTCACTCTTGACTTAAAGAACCCCAAGTTGTAGCTATCAGGAAACACAGACTCCGGTTTACCTGTACGAGCAATGGAATTGTACGAACAAGTTGCCTCGGTTCAGTCACGCATAGCCGTTTTTGTTGTCGTGCCCTTTCCTTGTCCCCAGAGCAAAAGTTATCTGGTGATCCCTCACCTCAAATTTATTTCATCACCACTGCTCTCAAAGCGGTGAAGGAAAACATGGAGAGGAAACCGGCATGTCCTTGAACCAAAGACATGTGACATCCCGCACTGGGACCATGTGGTAGATTACGGCCCGTTCCCTCTCATAGAGATGAAGCCTGAGTCCCAACAGTGGGTACATTATAAGGCCGACTATGCTATGCTATGCTATGCTATGCTATGGGTGCGCAACCGTCTTCTAGGGCTTTCCATAAAAGTTATTACAATTCAAAGAAAACGCATCTAATATCTCGCCAGATTTTCCAAAAAATTAAGTAGATAACAACAGACCAAATGTTATGTTATATTTGCCGTGATCGTCGGGATTCTAGAAATGTTGTTTATTAGTTTAACATGAAACGATAGATGGCATCGTATGG
The DNA here is from genome assembly GCA_949319445.1 of Mythimna lalbum. Classification (NCBI taxonomy): domain Eukaryota; kingdom Metazoa; phylum Arthropoda; class Insecta; order Lepidoptera; family Noctuidae; genus Mythimna; species Mythimna lalbum. The sequence goes on from OX439355.1 coordinate 21,304,313, forward strand.
TTTTCTAAGTAAGTAAGTTAAAATTCTCAGTCAACATAACCCCTATGTACATAGAAAAATCCAAAGTCCTTGGTGGACCATGGTTGATCAACATCAGGTTATACGAATCAAAACATAAAATCACTTACATTAAAAGTGTATGCTTTATTTTTATATACTAACAAACCACAAAAATTTATTACCCCTAAAATCCTGCAGCAAATAAAATGTTTTTCAAGCGAACTTAATTTTAATTGACTACACCAGCCTATATGTAAGTTATATTCACACAAACTTCTTTCACCAAAATTTTCCCTTCCAGAAAAAGCAAGCATAATAGACCCATTTTTTACCCCGGACCTCTTCGACCTGAGCCTCAAAACGCACGGACAATGGGCCCACAAAATATATTTCTGTACCTACACAATCTTTGTGGCAGGTAGCCTTACCTTTGTTAAGAGCCTTAAGTAGGTCATTTATTGACCCTAATTAGTTGGCAAAATGAACAAGGGTTGAGGTCGGTTATAACCTTGCTCATATCTTATTTAACTTAACTGTATTTTGGAGAATACAGATGTAAGACTGGAAGATTGGATATTTAAAACTCGCCTGAAATGACGCTAACACAATCCTTTAGAGGTTGTATATCTATATTCTCTCTCTTGCCTATTATTCAGCTTATACTATGAAAAAATAACTTTAACATTTATCACACTAATATTATAAAGGCAAAATTTTGTGCGTATGTGTGTGTATGTTTGCTCCTTCACGCTGAAACTGCTGAAAAAATTTAGTACCTACACTAGCAGATCATATTTATTTATTTATTTTATTTTACAGATGGATTATACACTATAATATTACCAAATAGCTAATTACAAACCAAATATAGAAAAAAAAATTATATAGTTAAAAAAGAAGTTAGCTATTATTAAAAATCATAACCCTCCTTTGGCTTTGCCGTAGTCGGGTAAAAAATGTCTATGCCATTTGCTGACGTAAGGTTGCCACACTGGTGCAGAACCAGTCGATATTGAAGTCCCTAGGATGTCTATTTTTTTTTAAATTATTTATTGTAAAAAACAGTCTTCCTATAGTTACTCAATGCGAAAATATATTCTGTAAACTTTATTTGATTTATTCATGGGACAATAAAAAGCTACAATATACATTATAAACTAGAAAAAACGAAAAGTACAAAAGAATGTTTGCAATATTGCAGCCCACTGCATTATCCACCTATAAAACTTCCAAGATTACCGAATAGCAAGTAGAATACGTTTATCCCGAGAGGTGTTCCAGTTGATTAATTTTTTACTTTCGTGCGGGCAAAGTCAGAGTTAGTTTAACAATCGCAATCTCATTTATCTCGACCACAATCAATGTCAAAACTTGTCAAAATTTTTGGAAGTTTATGGTGTTCTTGACAGTTTGCGACTTAGACGCGAATACTCCTTCAAAATAGGAGAACTGCTCAGAGATTTAAAAGTGTTTACCACTTGTGTTTGGCTCCCAAATCTGTTCAACCATTTGGGCGTAAAGAACGCACGGACACACATACATACACAATTTCACCTTTACAATACTAACGTACGTTTAAAAATAAAAACTGCGGTTTTCTCGTCTGATTATAATTCAGGTGTCTTCAAAGCTAGAGTGAATAAGCTCTTAGTAAACCAGTGCGCCTCACCATCAACGGTTGCATCACTGCTTACCATCTGGTGGGATCACAGTCAAGTACTAGTTTATATCACTAAAAATAAATTGTCAAAGAGGGACTTTTCAAACTGACAAGCCTCTTGGTCTAGTGGTTAGTGGCCTGACTGCTATGCCGATTCCCACCAAGGACAAATGTGATGAGCATGATCATTCGTTCTGTGTCTGGGTGTAATTTTATCTATACATGTGTGTCATCATCTTCCTGCCCTTATCCCGTTTTATTTGGGGTCGGCGCAACACGTTTTTTCTTCCATTCTGTCCTGTCGCTCGTCACGCTATCACTAACTCCCTTTACATGATATCACTTCTCACACAATCCATCCATCTTTTCTTTGGCATCCCTCTCCCTCTCCATCCATCCACATGTAAATTCATAACTCTTTTAGCAATATGCGTTTCATCTTTCCTTTTTACATGACCATACCAAGACAAACGATTCCCTTTCAACTTTTCAGTCACCGGCGCCACTTTCAAACTTCCCCTAATATACTCATTTCTCACTTTATCCATTCTTGTCACACCACACATCCATCTTAACATTCTCATCTCCGCTACATGCAATCTTTTTTCATCCGTCTTTTTCACAGCCCAACATTCTGATCCATACAATACAACAGGCCTTATCACGGACTTGTAGATTTAACCCTTCAACTTGAGGTGCATCCGTGGGTCATAAGTTGTTCTCGTGACCTGTCGCCATTTCATCCATCCTGCGTTGATCCGATGTGTTACGTCCCGGTCTACCTCACCATCCCCTTGGACAAGCGACCCGAGGTACCGAAAGTCGGAACAGATCGGTATGGGCGTTCCGGCGAGAGCTAAAGGCACTGGAGTGGAGAGACTGCCGAAATCGCAGAACAAGTACTCCGTTTTGGTTCTGCTCAATTTCAGGCCAACACTTTCCAGTCTGTGCCACCACACCTGCAATCTATTCTGGACCTCTAGGCCACTCTCGGCAATCAGCACAGTGTCATCGGCAAACAACATACACCAGGGAGCCTCTTCCTGAATGTCCGACGTCAGAGCATCCATTATCATCAGGAAGAGGTATGGGCTGAGGGCCGACCCTTGGTGTAAGCCGACAGCCACATTGAAGCTGTCAGTAGTGCCCACTGTAGACCGGACTTGGGTACTGCATCGACTGTACATAGCTCGGATCAACTGCACATACTTCCCAGGCACACTTTTCTCCTTAAGGGCCCACCACAGAACCTCACGAGGTACCCGGTCGTATGCCTTTTCGAGGTCAACGAATACCATGTGCAAGTTTTTATGCGCACCTCTGTATTTTTCGCACAGCTGGCGTATAGCAAAAATGGCATCCGTTGTACCCCGACCCCAGCATAAAACCGAATTGGTTCTGTGAAATTTCACTCTCTTCTCTCAGACGCCTTTCAATAACTTTCTCCCAAGCTTTCATAGTATGTGACATTAGCTTTATTCCTCTATAATTGTTGCACTCAAGCACATCACCTTTGTTTTTAAAAATAGGCACCAAGGAACTGTTACACCACTCATCAGGTATGGCTTCGTCCTGCAACAACTTATTGAAGAATAAAGCTAACCACATCCATCCACTCGCAATAACTTCCTCACTTCAACTATGGTATTCCGTCTGGACCAATGGCTTTACCATTCTTCATTCCATTTACTGCTATCCTAACTTCATCCATACTAACCATTCTCACTAATCCCACATTATATGTGTGTATTTAGAAATATATTATAAGTATGTTTATCTGTAGCCTAGTTAGGTAACACGAGCTCTGCTTAGCATGGGACTAGACGGCGTTGTGTGATTTATTTATTATTTATTTATATTTAGGTAAAACGGTACATGCCCACTTACATTACTTAACATTAGTTAGAATTGTGATATCGTAAATAATAATATTAGCAATTGTATTTGCGGAATATTATTGTTACTAAATTCCTGTAATACTGAAATAAGCATAACTTGTGCAATCCCAGCCCACCCAAATAAACCATCAATGGAAAAACAGTTTGCCCACGTTGTCCAAACCGGCTCAGTGTGGACACACGGAGGCAGCTAATCCCAACCTAGAGTGTCGCGCAAATACGGCTGTTTGATCGGTCCACTCGCCTCGCCATGGATTATTCAGTACTGTGTTCAAAGGCTAGTAGTTGACAGATTAATGGGAATTATTGATTGGCTGTGGTTAATAGTTTACGTACATGTAAGTTATTAATCTTAGAATTAATTCAAATATTACGTAATTGGAAATTAGGTATAAAACAACTTGGGTAACTTAGGTACTAAACAACGGTATCCTGAGCGTGTTAAGCGGTAGGTGGGATTGCCCAATGCTGCGTCACTGGACTTTATTAAAAATATGTGTAAAAGACACTAATATAAATGTTTAAGTTTTTACTAACAATTTTATATGGATTTATTGTGGTCTGAAATAAATGTTGTTATTATTATTACTTCTTATTTTTTAGAGTTTCACTTCAGTCGATAAAGGTACCTTCTACTTATATATTTTGATTTCCTTGCAAGTGTCAAAGCAAAGCATAACTGGCCATATCTTCAGATTACGTAGGCTTAGAAATTTGATTTTTTTTTCACTGCCTCAAAAGGTAGAAAACTTGAGTATTTGAAATTAATTTTAGCCTCCTTTGTTCCTCAAAAAGGGTCTTGACTGACTAATAACAAAGTGATCCTATAAGGGTTCCGTTTTTTCCTTTTGAGGTATGAAACCCTAAAAACAGTATCCCAACGGTACCGGGAACAAGGTTCAAGCTACCGGTGGTCAGAGCTCCAGAGAAAGGAACCGAAAAGAAGCCGAAGAAAGCCGAGAAAAAAAGAAAGCCGAAAAAAAAAGCCGAAGGAAAGAAAAAACAAAAAAGAAAAGGAGGAAAAAGGAGGAGCCGAGGGAGGAGGGGAGGAGGAGGAGAAGGAGGAGGAGGAGGGGAGGGGGAAGGAGCCGAGTTTAGAAGTACCGGTTTCTCAATCAAGCCCTTGATCCAGTCGCCTAACGCGAGTCACCAAACATGTTGGTCGAGGCTCTTGGCTATTAAGTCCTTGTCTAAGACGACTATCAGTACAATGATCACCGAGTCTACTTATTATCATTAATGAATCTAGTGCAAAGTGCCACCTAAAAGTCTTAAAAGTTAAGTCTCAACCTCTGCAACTATATACCTATAATAATAAATGTTACAAGTTTCCTTACCTACGATGCTGCAGATGGCGCTCTGGGATGAACGATGCTGTACCTGTAATTTTAATAAAATTATATTATTCAGAAAAAAAAAACATTTTGTAGATGCATACAAATAAATTTATCAGAAACAGCAGATATTGGGAAATCATTCTTTCAATATCATCACTGTAGCACAAATCGCAATAAAATTTATATAAAAAAACCGCACAGCATAAATACATTCTTATCAATGGATCTCTGTCAGAGGTAAAACATAACGCAGTTCTACAAAAAATATGGCTCACCATTTCCTTATACATATAATCTGGCATAAAATAGAGATACATTACACACGAAACTTGAACATCGATCGTCGATAAGCTCCTTAATAAATTGTGGAACACCGAAATATATTCCTATCAGGTGTTAGCGGATAAATCTGATTTATAGGCGATTAATTTATATTAAATGAAGATTATCGGCTTTGTGAAAGGTATTCATAAATAATAATCATTGTGTGACAAGACCACACTACCATACCATCGCTTACCATCAGGTGAGATGGTGATCAAACGCGAGCCTATCAATGATTAAAAAAAAATTAGAAATTACTCTTTTCTAAAAAATGGCATTATTAAAAAATATATACAAAGTCAAGACCACTTCATCATTTCAGCCGAAAGACGTCCACAGTTGGGCATAGGGTTTCTCTAAAAGTATCACCAAATTATCGGTCCCATGTATCTTACATCCATCGGATTCCCACGACCTACACCAGGTAATCGGTCCACGTTGTGGGGAGCCCACAGTGCTGCATCTTTCAGTACGCGGTTACCACTCCAGCACTTTTCAGCCCCAATGATCATCGGGTCTACGAGTAATGCGTGCCACTTAAGTTTGGTGTTTTTTGGCTGGTTTTCCTGCGGATATCTTCATTCCTGATTCGATTGCGCAAGGAAACTCCAACTTGCGGTGACTTGGTGACAGAAAGACAACTTAGAAAGTGTCAAAGTACTTTTCAAGTAGGTAGTGTGATGCAGTTGATGATGGTTATTTTAGCTCAATCTGAAATAATAACAATTCCTGACTGTCATTCTAGTAACCGGTTGAAAAGCTAGGGATGTTGTTAAAAAGTCTGGCTGTCATTAAAATGTCTGTCTGTCATTACAAAATCTGGCTATCATTAAAAAATCTGCCTGTCATTAAAACATAGGAGAATGCTTAAAAAAAATAAGCTGAATTCCAAAAATAGAGCTGTTCGTTACAAAGATGTTAGAAACTGAGAAAATTACAACCAACGAAATTATTCACATTTCCTTGACTTTATAATAACTTACAGACACAGCGTGTACTCGGTAAACCTGATTTATCGTTTGAAATTAATTAAATTATATCAGTATTTGAATTCGGTGCGCGAGACTTGTTCGTTATAACTCCGAGTGTTATGTTGGGGTCCGATGGGAATTGTAAACAGCTATTTCTGTCGCATATTTGTTGTTTGTTTTATTTGGGTTATTCAAATAAAATATACCGACCATTACTTTTAAGTAATTTTTCTCTTTGTATATAATAATCCCGTACTTTTAGGCTTCTAAGCCTTTAGACAATAAACATAGAATAATCTATTTTCTGTATTTCAATAAAATTAATAAAGAAAATTAAAAAAATGTTTATTATGAGTTCCCCTGCCGGAGTCCGTTTTTCCTGATGGATACAACCAGAGAATCTTTAAGTAAAGAGTGAATAGGTTACTTTTAGGCAGGTGCGCTCCATTGTCGACTGCATCGTCGCTTTCCGTCAGGTGAGATAGCAGTCAAGCGCAAACCTGTCCACAATATAATAATATTTATATATTATTTATTATTTATTATTATTATTATTTTTTTTTTGTTTATTTATATATTTTTTTTATTTTATATTATATATATATATATTTTTAATTCATTTATTCTTTTCTAAGTCTGTATAGAACACACCCCGTGCCTCGGACAGCTCGTAAAGCGATTGGTCTCAGTGATCATCATCCGATATTTGAGGTAGCCAGATATTAAAAAATCTGACAAAACAAAATTTAACATTTAATTTAATTTTGTAACTTGTAGATTTTTTTTATAAATTCACATTGTAATTTAAAATACATAATTCGACCTTTCAACCAGAATTTCTAGAAAAAACACTGATCCATTTTCGTCTATAAAGCATCCATTTAATTAATCTGCGCTCTACACGAGTATGTTAACTTGTTTGGCAACTTTACTCGCTGTAAGCGGTTTTATCACTAACTTTCTGGCTCCAAGCGAATTTCCTGAATTACTTGCAACGCCGCCAAATATGCGTCGTGTTTCGTTTATCCCAGAATTAAAAGCGTCAAAGTTGCATCGAAGCGATTGTTTTAATTTATGTGCTTTCAGTTAGTGTTTTCTAACGACCCTAACCTAGCCTAGGAGTCTTTAAGTCAAGAATGACTAGGTTACTTTTAGGCAAACGTGCTCTACAGCCCCAAGTCGACCGCATCGTAGCTTCATCATCATCATCCTTATTTCAGCCGAAAGACGTCCACTGTTGGACATAGGCCCACATCAAGTGTCGCCACAACAAACGGTACAGTGCGTCTCGCATTCATCGGATGTCGGCCTGTTGTGTGAAAGAAGTGACCCTTCACAGGACACTTCTTTCACACAATAGGCCATCAGTCCACCTTGTAGAAAGCCTTATGCGTTGCGTCAAAAACGCAACGTTGTATAATTAATTAATAGGTATTATGAATTAGTATTTTGTGGAGAAGTCGTTTATTAAGACTCCAACACACACACACACATCACATCTATCATCAATCTAAGACTCCCACAGATAGATGTGACGCACAAATGTGACAATGAGCCCAAGTCTCCAATGGCGCGTAGTGTTCCACACATCCTCAGAGATATTAAAAAACCGTAGGGGCCCAGCAGGGCCAAGCCCACAGGTCATGAGAAATAGGAGAAAAGGTTCATATAAGTCTGGCACTATATTTATCTTAGCACGAATCCGGTTCACTTTATATTCAAAGATATTTTTAAAATAGCATGTCATCGTACTTTATCGGAAAGCCGTAGCGAAACTTTTCATTCCGAAGCAAATGAATGAATGAAATGTGGGTTGAACTGTCCTGAATGAACGAATGAATGCGGCCTGAACTGTCCTGAACTAATGAATGAATGAATGCTTGACTGACAGAGAGATATCGGGAACGCATTCTGTCGATGACTGCATGTTCATTTCGTTTTAAATACTTTACATTTAAAAACATCTGCAACGTCGAACTGTTTTTAATTCCAGTCGCTAAAGTTTTTTAATCAACTGTGTGAATTGTTTTTTCTTTTCAGTAATTTTAACGTTTTTGGCAGTTTGAGTATTTTTTGCGACCTAAGTACTTTTGTCAAATGTTAAGGTTCTTGTAAAGAGGATAGATAAAACGCATGTTGCTAAAAGAGTTATGAATTTACATGTGGATGGATGGAGAGGGAGAGGGAGGCCAAAGAAAAGATGGATGGATTGTGTGAGAAGTGATTTGAATGAAAAGGGAGTTAGTGATAGCTTGACGAGCGACAGGACAGAATGGAAGAAAAAGACGTGTTGCGCCGACCCCAAATAAAATGGGAGAAGAGCAGGAAGATGATGTTGAGGTCCTTAGTAGTCCTAAGTTAGACAAAAGTACTGATTGGATAAATGGCGCCCTCAAATCTGCGTGTTTCTTACCCCAAAAGACCATCTCCGACACTAATCTGCATGGTTAGAGAAGCGATGCGCAAAAGGAAACACTTTGTTCCAATTACCAACACTGAACACTTTTTGATTGTTTTGAGTATGTGTTATGTGGAAGCAACTGGACACAAAACAATTTTACGTATGCGCATGGATGATTTCATACTGGTTCTATAGAAATCAACCATTTATTGGTAAGCTTGTTCTGACACAAGACACGCTTGCTAGCCTTATGGGCGGCTCCGTAGACGCGGGCTCGCGGACGGCGAGCCATGGGTAGCTCGCTGCCCGATCGTCCGGTAACTGTCCGGACCGAGCCAAGGCGTCGACGGCGCGCACTGTTCCCGCGCGCCTCAAGGAGTTGTCAGCAACAGGATAGGTTATCCGAAAGGAAACTAGAGCCCCGGTATGAAGGCTAGAAGGAACGGCGCGGGGTTTTTAGTCAGTAAGACTCTGACACTGTCTCCCGTCCACCCAAGAGCGGGTTTCGTCAATGATGATTTTCCCCGTCGATAGAAAAAAATAAATAAAAAAGCCTTATGGGCGGCTTACATGGGCTTCGTAGCTAAGCGCTCAGTACTTGCCACTAATACCAAGTCCTTATGTCTAAAAATGCTGATTAGTGCTTAGTATTAGTATTTGTGAATAGTGCAAGTGAATAGAAAACGATCCTATCACCATCTTCATATACACATGTTTATACAAATAAATGATCTTATCTTATCTTATCCCACCACGACAAGTACTAAGCACTTAGCTACAAAGCCCGTGTAAACAGGACATTAGTGTATATGTGTTTTTTTAAATCTATTTGTAAAACAAATATCATTTATCAGTATACATTACGTAACAGTACGAATGCAATCCCAAAGGAATAGAATAGGCAGAGACCACATTGCCGGTCATGGTTTTAATTTATAATTAATATTTATGTCTGAAGGTCAATCCTACTAATTAAGTAAGTTGTTTGCGTATAATTTTACATGCCAGATCCAACTCACAAATTATTAAAATACTGTTTCAAAACCCTTCTTTGTAACAATCGAATCTCATTGATTAAAAATTAAACTTCAAGGCTAGAGTAAGTAGGCTCTTAATAAACTAGTGCGCCTCACCATCAACGATTACATCACTGCTTGCCATCCGGTGGGATCGCAGTCAAGGACTGGTTTATATAATTGACCTTGAAACCACGAAGGAGATGGCGGGACGACCTCGATGGCTTCCTAAAGAATTGAATTGAGAAAGCGAGGAACCGTGATCATTGGAAGGAGTGGAGGGAGGCCTTTGCCCAACAGTTGGACAATATGGGCTAACTCTAATATATTAAATAAACTAGTGTTTGGCCACGATCCTGATTACTCATCAACGATTGCATCTCTGCTGACTAGACGGCAAGCAGTGACGCAATCGTTGATGGGGAAGCATACTAGTTTTTAAAGAGCCTTTTCACTCTAGCCTTGAAAACAAATAAGTTATAATTGGACGGGAAGACCGCGGCAACCTAATGTAGGCATTATATTTAGTAGTACGTTCTCCAATAAGGGTTCGCACTGACCTACTTAGTATTTACATTATAATTAGCCCAATATGGGTAAATACTAGGAATTCATCAGCCTAACCAAAACCGTGGCTTTATGTTTTCGATACGAATATATTGATGAAAATACGTAGTCTATAAACGTCAATTTGTGAACATATTCCCTTACCGATGTTCAATAAATGGTTTTGAGGACGTAAAAGCATACATAAAATTGGTCTGTCGCAAGGCACAAATATAATTCGGTAGACGTAGATGTAAACAAAGCCAAAATAAGTAAATAACAGTAGCAAGAGAGGTTCTTTTTTGCTACGTGATTGTTCGTTACTTACTAAAGCCCACATATAATGGGTTATTTGTAAAACACTAACCTCATTTATCAAAAACAAACCTTCAAGATTTCGTTGTTCTCTCTAACACATTTCAACTCTGTATTTTTCCGTATCTACTTACGGTACACTGTCCTCTAGTAAGCAAGCTTCCGAAACATTGTCATCACACCTAGCAAGCATTCGCACTTTTTCCGTGTACTCGACATTAGAATATTGATACACCATCATGTAAAAATAATTATGTCCGCACTGCCAAAATTCGCTACAAGAAAACGTATGACGCGACGAAAGTGCAAGGCGACCGACCGACTCGTGAGGGTCGCCCGTTAATAGGTCAAGTTCATGTTCATCTACCCTTTGCTATTGTACTATCGCTTGCTTCACATAGACTTTGTAATGTTTAGAACGTTCAATTTAAATATTTTTATTTTTGTATGAAAATTTTACAATTTGTACAATAAAAACATTGTACACTTAGTTCGCAATAAATGTATTGACTTTTTATTTTTTTTAAAGTCATAGAAAAAAAGTTGTTGATTATGATGTTCTTAACATAGTTCTAAGAGGTTGCTAGTGTTTTACAAATAACCCTGTGTATATACATATTTTTATATAAGTAGATATCGTATTTTTTTTCTTTGACTTACATTTGCTAGCAGTAGTAGTCTGTTTGCTAGCAGTAGATTGTCTTCTATACCCATTTATTTTGCACTTATAGTCCATCCTAATGTTGTTTAGTTATCGATTAGACCGCCATTGTACCCATTGAAATTGTTACTATTTTGGTGTACAGTAGTGTATTCTTCTATTCTGTATTTCTGGAGTTGTTTTTTGCGTTCCAGTGCTGCTATATTTTTTCCGAACTATTAGATATTGCCTATGCTTATTATTGTTCAATATTTTATACTAAGTAACACTATAAATAAATATTTTTCTGAAAACAACCTGAAAATTCGTTTCATTAAATGAAGCAGAATTTATCATTCCAAATATTGGTTTGTGGAAGAGTGGAGGCATGGTGGACATATTTCACTATTCGCTATCTCTTTTGAGCACACGTAACCTAATGGCTGTGACGTCACATTTCAGTATGTGTGTGTGATGTGCATCCTTCTACTGTTATTTGACAGTTTTCCCTTCCACCAGATTTAAAAGGTTTTTAAATTGATTAAAATTGAACGAATTTGAAAATTCAAAACGTTTCGAATTCAAAACATTTTGGACACACATTTATTGTGAATAGGTTATTTTTAGGTAAGCGTACTCCACCGTCGACCACATCGTCGCTTTCCATCATATGAAATAACGGGATAAACACAAACCTATCAACAATAAAAAAAATCTTTCTATTTGCGATTTTGGATAAAGTTACTAACAATAAAAAATATTGAGTCAAGTAAGTGCCTACCAAATTCAGCAACCCCACTTTGGTTGACCTACACATCAGACAATATAGAATCTCCATAGAAATAGTGTCCCGAATTCTCACCTACAATACGATTACCATATTTTCTACAATTCTTAGTTACATTTTTAGTACATTTCGCATAAATCACGAGATCAGGATAGTATATGAGGCAGTTACTGTACGCACGGAACCACGAGATTTATTAGTCTCTTTTGATGCTTCTAAGTTATTGGACTGGCGGGGAAATGGCGGTAGGTTACTAGAATTGAGCACCTGAACGTGTGGCTTAGATTAGAATTTATACTTTGCGTACGATTTTAGGAGGTAAACAGGAGGGAAAATACAAATCTTTGGCTTGTTTTCGTTATTATAAGCCTCGCTTTTCCTGCTGCAGTGCTGAAAGGAAGAATTTTGAAAAAGGAGACGGTGGTCCTAGAACGCGAAGGGCAACTGACTGACATAGGTGGGCTTTAGTCAGCTCGCCGTCCGACCGTCCGGTAACCGTCTGGACCGCGCGCAAGACGTTGACAGCAAACCATAGGGCCCCAGCAGAGTCGAAGCCTACTGGAGCTGAAGATTCGTTTCTGAACGGAATGAAGGAATAGGAGTGGGTTTTTAGTCAGTAAAAGTCTGACACTTTGTGCCGCTCCGCCTAAGAGCGGGGGATGTCATTGTATAGTTTTTCCACCTAAAAAAAGGTAAGCTTTAGTCAGTAAAAGCCCGACGCACCCTCTCGCTACGGCCCAGAGTGGTTAGTGAATGATTTTTTACCTAAAAAAAACAGGCATAAACTGTATTTGCAAAAAAAAAAAAAACCAGTGCTGAAGAAAATTGACATGCATTGCATGTGTTGTGTGTAGCCAATAAATGTTTTATCTATCCATCTATCTACATACCTATATATAAAAAACCCTTTAATTTTTCTCTCAATTCATACATGTAACTGAAAAGATTGAAGACATAAATGGATTTTCTATCGTCCCTTTTTCAATAGCCAAACGAAAGTTGTAAAATTACCTTATTTGAAGTAACACTTGACCACAAAATTGGATAGATTGTTAGCTAAAATGAAAATTTCATATGAAAATTGAAAAGTAGTTTTATTGTGAGTAGCGTTAGGAGTAGCATAGGGAGGTAGCTTCGGGCTACGCAAGTCTGATTTTCGCTCAGATTAAATATTTTGCATAAGTAACTGTATATACTGTGTTATGGTTTCAGTTTGAGATGGGGTCGGAAACTGCTCAGACGTCGCGATGAGAACGCAGATCGCAGAACAATTTCAATTTACCACAGGCACCGGCTTGCAGACGGCGAGCAATGGGTAGCTCGCCGTAAAGACGTCCGGCTTACGACTCGGACCTCAAAGAGATGACAGCAAGATTGATGAGGCCAGTTAAAGCCGATGGCTGACAGGGCTGCGGATTTTTCGAAGAAGTTACCGTAGCCCTCGTAAAATGCCAACTGAAGTAACATGGTGGACTTTACTCAGTAAAAGCCAGACACTCGCTCTAGCTTCATAAGAGCGGAAGAAGTCATTTGATCATCATCATCATCATCATATTAGCCGAAAGACGTCCACTGCTGGACATAGGCATCCCCCAAGCGTCACCACAACGACCGGTCCTGTGCGTCACGCATCAATCGGATTTTCGCGTCCCTGACCAGGTCGTCGGTCCACTTTGTTGGAGGCCTTTCAACGCTGCGTCTTCCGGTACGAAGTCGCCACTCCAGAACCTTTCGTCCCCATCGACCATCTGTTCTACATGCAATGTGCCCTGCCCATTGCCACTTAAGTTTGGCGACTCTTTGAGCTACGTCGGTAACCTTGGTTCTCCTGCGGATATCTTCATTTCTAATGTGATCACGCAAGTCATTTGATGATTTAAATAAAAAATATATTATTTAATAATTGTGAATGATTCAGGTATAGGCAAAATTTTTCAGAAATATTTATTTATTTATAAATATATAATTATATCGTAAATAAAAAGTTACCTAAAACACAGAAAGGACCAAATACAAACCAAATTAATCTTAATTATTTCCTTACGAAAACTTTGCGAGTTGAAAACAAATTCCGATAATTTTCCTGTCCCTAGTCTAGATTTGTTTCAAACTTCGACCACCTATTAATTAAATCTAAAGACATATCCAATGAAAACCGTACCTTATGTACCCAAAAATAGAGTTTCATTTTTCTAAGCAGAAAATATTAAGGAAGGAACAGGGTACTTTATTTTTATTGGTGAATAGTACCAACTTCCTTCTCTTGAATGATAGTTTTAGTGATTTAGATACTCGTAAATCCTGATTCAGTTTGAATCTCGTAAATTCTGATTCAATTTGATTCTCTTAAATTCTGAATAAATTCTTGTTAAGTTTTGCTAGTCAGAAAGAGACGGAAGATGCAAAATGTATTCCATACATCACAAGAAAATGCTTTCTCTATAAATGTGGTTATATATTTTTAGACGAATATCTTTTGGTTTTCATGTCTTTCCTATTGTCTTGTTCTGCTGCAACTTTATTGATTTTGTTTATGGTTACTTTTCTACAATAGCATTTTTATCAAATATGAAATCAAAACTTATAGGGTATTTTCTCTTAACCTAGAATCCTAACATTTGGAAAGAAGTACTATCTCACTACTGTATTGTTGTAGGTTTGACGTTTCACTTTTTACAATATATAACGTTTGACTGTGACAGATTGTTCTGTCGAAATGTGAGTCCGTAGAGTATACATACAAGATCCTTGTATGTATACCCTACGGATCCAGTCCAAAAACTACATCCGTCCGTTCAGTTAGTAGACAATCTACACTAATAATATAATAAAGAGGTAAAGTTTGTTTTTATGTTCTTTTGTTTGTAGGATCTCTGGAAGTACTGGGCCGATAGCTAAATTTTTCACCTATGGAAAGCTGCTTTTTTTCTGAGTGACATAGGCTATATTTTAAATACGCGGGCGAAGCTGTGGGCAAAAGCTAGTATTTTATAAAAGCATGAGAGGCAAGCGATAAAAAAAAACCGGCCAAGCTCAGTTTAGGTTTCCTTAGTTTCTCGTCCGTCACAAAAGTGTCCCCATTTAATGGTTAAAACAATGAACAACAGACAATGAGCAAGAACAAATACCATCAAAATCAACGAGAGACTAACCCAATAATGCGGCAATCTAATTGCTCATACCCGTTCCGGCCCCATCAAAAAAAATATCTTAACCTTCATCATTTGTGGTATAGAAAAGTAGCTTGCCGTCAGTCTTCCGGGTTCCTTAGAATTTCACCTTGCCTCTAAGCCTTATAATATCGACAATAAACACAAAAGCCATTATTATGCCAGTAACATGACGAACAAAAACTCTACATGAATAACAAGTTAACGATCATGATGAAGAGACATGTTATATTGCTAAGTTCATTAAACAACAATGGAGAAATAACAAAAGATAGTACTAGCAACCGCATGTTAGTAGTAACTCTTGAACTTGGGAAACCTTTAATTGAGTAGATTTTTAGACGAGGGTTAGAGCAGTACCTTAACCGTTATAGTTAAAGGAAAATGTTCCTTGGAGACCATCTAATCTTTATCCAAGATATCGACGGCGCGTACTGTTCCCGCGCGCCTCAAGGAGTTGTCAGGGTGTCGTTGGATGATTGTTGATACCGAAAAAAAAAATCTATATCTTTATAAGATAAAAAAGGCCTTTTATAACATTTTAGAAAGACCCAAGAATGTAACTTTGAACGAAACAATAAAATAATAATTAGGGGTCTGATGTAGTAGTAACTTAGCTATTTTAGGAGTAGCTACACTACACCGGAAAAGCCACTTGGGAGAAAAATACAAATGTCAAAACGGGCCTTTCTTTTTACAACTTGAGTAAGAAAACTCTAAAATAGATACGTAATAAATGACTGACTGAGGGCTGGAGCGGGAGAATGTCCGATCCCTTACGATTGCGGTTATCTCTTTCGCTAACATTACTGCATGGCAGAAGGAAACGACCACTTTCCATTCCATTTCGCTTCGGACCATGACTTGAATCAAGGTCCAGCAGGAAAGATCACCCTGATAACCTCTATGAGGTGACGGCAGTGCTCCACCCAAGTGCGGCACAATAACCCAGTGGCAGTTTCTTCCGCCTTAATCCGAAACAGGAACCTCCCGAACTTGTCATGTCTAGTGAGGACCTGTGTCATGCAAAAGATGAGGGTGTCAAATATCTCTCTAGCCAGTCCTCAAAAAAGTCGTACCACCGTGATCGTAGCGTGCCCAAGAACGATAGGCTGACTGTATAAGCAAGTTTTGAAGCTATCAAAGTCTCTCACTAAATTAAGTAAACAATATAACTTAGCTTTACTTTTAATCCTCACTTCACTGTGACAATGTTGGTAAGTAACCTCTTCATAATTTAGCCGACAGCGAAGAGGGAGGTTGTGTCAAACTTCTGTAGTATCGTGTTATGATGATGATTAACGAGTTTTAAACTTTGACGTCACGATTAGGAAAAGGATGAAATGAGGTGGAAGAGAAAAAGGCTTTTGTGTTATCTTGG
Source organism: Mythimna lalbum (assembly GCA_949319445.1). Taxonomy (NCBI): domain Eukaryota; kingdom Metazoa; phylum Arthropoda; class Insecta; order Lepidoptera; family Noctuidae; genus Mythimna; species Mythimna lalbum. Next base: position 21,320,759 of record OX439355.1, read on the forward strand.
GGACTTGTTCTTTGATAATAAAGTTCTCTGCTAAGTTTAGAGCATTATTAAGTTGAGTAATGGTTCAATTTATCTGTTTTTAGGATTCCGTACCTGAAAAGAAAAAAAAATGGAACCCTTATAGGATTACTTTGTTGTCCGTCCGTCTGTTTCTCTGTCAAGACCCTTTATGTCAAGAACGCGTAGAGATATACTTAAGTCTGCGGTTTCTTTAAGCCGTGAAAAAATTCGAAAACGTTTATTTTGATACGTTCAAAGATCGAAATTCATTCATTCTTTCCAATGACCTAGAATCCTGAAATTTGACATAAAGCAAGGCCTTATAGCATAGGTTTAGGAATAAATCTGAAAACAGTAAATCTGTTATTATCAATGTCACAAAAAAAGGCCTGCAAGCGTACTAAACATTTAAATCCCTTCCGGAGTTAGTGTTTCTCAACGACACAGTCGTTGTTTCCTAATAGCTACAACTTAGGAGTCATTATGTAAAGAATTAATGGGTTACTTCTAGGCAAGCGTGCTTTACGGCCACGCGTCGACCACATCGTCGCTTACCTACCATCAGGTATTATAGGGGTCAATAATAAAAAAAACCCGGGCAAGTGCGAGTCGGACTCGCGCACTCAGGGTTCCGTATAACCGAAGGGTTACCTATAATAATGGTTCACGGCGTATGCATATAAAATCATAAACATAGACCTTATGGTCTATGTTTATGATTTTTTTTAAATTTGAGTTGATTGAATGAAAGGTAAATTGCGGTTTACGATTTGTGCTGTAGATCTCTAGATCTAGATCTCTTTCAAACTTTTTTTCGGTGGAAGTTTGCATAAATTATATTTTTGTTTTATCATTCTGTTATTTTAGAAGTTACGGGGGGGGACATACTTTACCACTTTGGAAGTGTCTCTCGCGCAAACTATTCAGATTAGAAAAAAAAAATATTAGAAACCTAAATATCATATTTGAAGACCTATCCATAGATACCTCACGTGTATGGGTTTGATGAAAAAAAACTTACAGTTTCAGTTTTAAATATCAAATCAAATCAAATCAAATCATCTTTATTGCAATCCATAATGTACATAAGAGGTCACAAATAATAAAAAATTGAAACAATTATGGACCCTGTCGGGAACAGCAACATTATAATGGTAGGAGAGAGGAAGAGCGCTAATATACATAAGTATTTAATTTTCTTATCTGAATATCTATTATGTTGTTTAATTCATTCCAACTGATTACTTATTATTATTATGAGCAGATTCTATAGATGTCAGATTGTTCACATTAAATATTAAAACAAATAATTTGCTAAAAATAAAAATAAAAAAATACAATTAGATGTCATTAATAAATATATAAAAATATGTAACAAAACAAAAAAAAAATACAATCTGATGTCATTAATAAGTGCAAAATAATATAAAAAAAAATTGCTATGTCGTTAATAATTACAAAATAATATGTCAAAAAAAAATTGATGTCATTAATAATTACAAAATAATATGTCAAAAAAAATGATGTCATTAATAATTACAAAATAATATGTCAAAAAAAAAATTGATGTCATTAATAATTACAAAATAATATGTCAAAAAAAAAATTATGTCATTAATAATAACATAATAAAATGTTAAATATAAAATAAAAAACGTTTTTAATCTATTTTCTAGTGAATTTATCCGTTAGGTATTCGTCAATTCTGTAGTAGGTTTTTTCAATCAGGAATTGTTTTAATTTTTTAATAAATATATTAGTTTTATTTTGTTGTTTGATGTTTTCCGGTAATTGATTGTAAATCCTTATTTACATTGAATATGGACCAGAAGAGTGCAATTTAAGGCGCGAAGGAGGTAAATTGAGCCTGTTTTTATGGCGTAATGAGACTTTTGTTCGCATATCTTCTCGTGTTTTATAGAAATCGGGATATAAGCGGACTAGTTTACATAATTCTAAAATATATATACCGGCTAAGGTGAGAATTTTATGTTTCTGAAAATAAGGCTTGCAACTCTCTGTTGGTACTATATTACATAAATAATTCGTATCAGTTTTTTTTGTAAGGTAAATAGGGAGGGAGCGTCTGTGCTATTTCCCCATAAAATAATGCCATAGTTGAACCAAGCGTGGGCGTAAGCATAGTATGTTACTAGTGCGGTTTGCAAATTTGTGGTCTTTTTAATTTCGCTAAGGGCATATGAAAACTTTGAAATTTTTGTTTTAAGTTTCTGTATATGTGTTTTCCAGTTTAAGTGTGTGTCTATTGTTAAACCTAAGAGACTGAAATTGTTAACTGTTTCTAATTTATGTTGGTTAAATGTAAAATTTATGTTTATTTGCGTTTTTTGCCGAGGATGAAAGGTTATTAATTTTGTTTTTGTAATGTTTTTGTAATGTTTAAGTATGGGGACCCCCAAAATTTATTGTTTTTTTTTTCTATTTTTGTGCAAAAATCTTAAAGCGGTTCACAGAATACATCTATTTACTAAGTTTCAATAGTATAGATCTTATAGTTTCGAAAAAAAGTGACGGTGACATATGGACGGACAGACAGACAGACAGACATGACGAATCCATAAGTGTTCCGTTTTTTGCCATTTGGCTATGGAACCCTAAAAAATGAATCACGTACAACAGAAAAGTCATGTTGTCTTGCAGCATTCGATATGTAAAAGTATCGGGGGTCATTAACGAACAGTATATTCTTCCATGTTATTGCAAGTCGTCTGGATGCATGAAATAACGATTGCCTTCTGAACTCGACTTTATAATTATGCATTGTCTCCTGAACTACAAAGGATTTTTTTTTTTTTTGAGTACTATTTGTTTTTGTTGTAAGTTTAGAGGTATGCGGAACAGGGTGATCCTCCAAATCTCCGTTGAAAATGGAGGATCTTCTAACCTGATGGGGGTTGTCTGGGCTGGGCAATTGCCCGATAGTTGATTTCGGGTTGTTGTCTAAGTTCTAATCGCGCGGACTCAACGAGCTCTATCCACTGTTGGACATTATGTCTCCCCAAGTGTCACCATAATGAACGGTCCATCGAATTCCCGTAACCTTTACCAGATCATTTAAGGTCCACCTTGTAGGAGGTCTTCTAACGCAGCGCCTTGGGTACGCGAAAACCCTAAACTACCTAAAAAATATTTTAGCGTGGATAAAAAGAACAACCCTCATTATTAAAGTAAAATTACATCCTTTCAATTAGCAAAACAGCTGTTTCGAACTAAACTTTCTCACAATTTTACCAAAACCAATCTAAAATTCTCAGAAACCATCTGGCCGTTGGCGGAAGAAATGAGTAAATACACGCCAATACTAGCGGTTTCACTTGCGTATAGTACGCCCGACTGATCTTGGTGACCCTGAACATAGTCTTTGCGCAACTCTCTCTCTCACGTCACGGTCGTTGGCTATGAACAGCGTCAGAGAGAGATACGCAGAGACTATGTTCAGGCTCACTAAGATCCGTTTGTCCATTTTTGAGACGCAAAGTATGTAAGTAATCATAATCGGCCTTTTAATGTTTCCACTGCTGGGATTCAGGTGGACTTGTTAATTTAGGGGCTTTTGGTCCAGTAAGACCATGCCAGCCTTATCAACTATTAGGGCTCAAAAATTTGTGGCTGGAAAGACCTCACGCTGTCCTTACCTTCCACATGATGCAGGTCCTCACCGGATATGGTACGTTCGGGAGGTACCTGTATCGGATTAAAGCGAAAGAGACGCCCGGGTGTCACCACTGTGCGGAACGCCCGAAGGACACGGTGGAGCACACAGTTGAGGTGTGCTCTGCCGGGGCGGAGCATCGCCGTGCCCTCGTGGGGGCGATCGGTGGCGGAGACCTCTTGCTTTGATTAAAGTCATGGTCCGGAGCGAGGAGAAATGGGCTCGCGGACGGCGAGCCATGGGTAGCTCGCTGTCCAACCGTCCGGTGATTATCCGGACCAAGCCCAAGACGTCGACGGCGCGCACTGTTCCCGTGCACCTCAAGGAGTTGTCAGCAACAGGAGGGGCCCACCTGGGTCGAAGCCTGGGCCAGGGTTATCCGAAAGGAAACTCGAGCCTCGGTATGAAGAGGCTAGAAGGAACAGGGTGGGTTTTTAGTCCGTAAGAGTCTGACACTATCTCCCGCTCCACCCTAGAGCGGGGGTTGTCTTAAGATGTTTTTTGCTCACCGTAAAAAAAGGGCTCTAAAACTTTAAGTTCACTAATTTATAAACAGCCACAGCTGCGTAAGAGAGGGGTTCGGACAGTATACTCTGAATAACACTAACATCAATCAAATTAATTTTGAAAGTATTCATCAGCACCTCTTTAGCAACTCGTGTCCTGATGCATTCCACCAACAAGTGGTGGACATCCTCCACCGTGCCGCATTCTGCACAATGTGAACTGTCACTTTTTTTCATTAGACGCCGAAACTTGTTGAGTGGAACGTATCCAGGCCCCCTAGCCAAGTTGGTAATCTGCAATAGTTAACGCTAGTAGAAAGCTTCAAATGTACGAGAACGACGTCGTGTCAACGCTCAGTCACGTGGTCAGAACAAAAGAATTGGCGGCAAGGTCAACTGGAAGCGTTCGACGCAAGCGAAACGGTTGTAACTTGGCTAGGGAGGCAGATCGCAGTCTTGCGCTATTATTATAAACTTTCTATTAAGCTCTTATCAATTATCCAGATAATAATATCTGCTTATATTCAGACAGATACTCACAGTACTTATGTACAGGCTTTTTCGTGATTAACTGTTGAGAAAAGTTCCTCCGCCATTTCAGCTATCAAAATTCATAAGACTAAGTATACCCAATCGACTCGTTGAATCATGAATATTTAATGGCCTATTATCGAGTCGGAAGCGAGTTCAAATCGATCGATCACAATTTTAATGACAATCAAGATTTTTAATTAAAATCCTACTCATTAGACCACATTACTAGCTTCCGCCAGCGGCTTTGCTCGAGTGAAATTAGGTTTCTGCATTCAAACTTTGTACCCCCCCTTTTATCCCTTTAGGGGTCGAATTTTGACAAATCCTTTCTTAGTGCTAGCTTACCTTATAAAAGGAAACCTTGTGCAAAGTTTCGGTTGTGCCAGCCAAAAGTTAGTCAGTCTCTCTTCTAAATTTTTCTTTTTTTACATCATATAATTTTCACACTTAAAGTTCATAAAAATGGCGATTGAATCTTTAAATTAGTTTCAACTAGTTTTTGCCCGCGGCTTCGCTCGCGTTAAATTCGGGTTAACACGGTTCCCCTGGGAAGTTAGAATGAGACAAAAAGTAGCCTATGTCACTCTCCATCTCTTCAACTATCTTCACTTAAAAAATCACGTCAATTCGTCACTCCGTTATGCGTTGAAAGACGGACAAACAGACACACACACTTTCCCATTTATAATATTAATATGGATTGTTACTTTAGTCACCAAAAATTATTTTACCTACGAGTACCTACTTCCTACTTTTCACGCACGCTTTTATTAATATGTAGTTCGAAACCATTATTTCGCGGACATTTGTGTGGGTTACACGTTCACTTACTTTAGATGTTAATTTTGAAAAAACCTTAATTGTATTTTATGTTCCAATAAAGTAAAATAAAAATAAAATAATAATTACCCTTTGTTAGAAAAAGCTAAAAAACTCAATTCAGGAATCAAACTATGTATTTACATTTACATAGCTAGCTATGTTTGTACGGAATCCTGAGCGAGTCCGGTTTGCTCTTGACCGATTTTTATTTGGTTTAGGCACCATTTTAGAGAAGCTTTGTTAGATTAATTTATTTAAGTACCTTCGTGTTAAGTAGTCATTATGATTCCAAGTTCCAATAATTCAAAAATAATTTTCGTTACTTCGACATCAAAATTTTATATTCAACATATACTTATGACTTTTAGAACGCTTTTTATAGCCTTGGAAAACTTGAAATACGACTAGGCACTTACAACTCTCTCAATTATTCGTCTAAACGTATTGAAAGGCTATTTGATGAAAATTCATTTAATAGGTTTAGGTGTACTGAGAGGGTTGTATTGATGATTTAAACGACTATATGAGTAACTCGCACAGCAGTGGTGACCGAGTGGTAATGGCCCAGACTTACGACTAACCAAGCAAGGCGCATTACTTTGCGTAATTTATTTCATCACCACTGCTCTCAAAACGGTGAAGGAAAACATTGTGTGGAAACCGGCATGTCCTAGAACTAAAAATTCGAAGACAGGTGACATTCATCAACCCGCCCGTTGTGGATTACGGCCCATTCTCTCTCGTAGAGAGGAGACCTAAGTCCAGGTAGTGGGAACATTAAAAAGGCTGATCATGATGATGATACGTGGTTAAGGCACAAAATAATTTTTAATGAATATTGAAACTGACACTGACTATAAAACTGCAGAAATCTTAAAAGATTTGAATTCCACAGTCTACCATGACGCAATTTATTACACTAAGGTTTTCATGATTTCTTCATATATTTCTTACCACAAAAACCCATTTCAGCTTCCTGTCTCCCGAACAAAGTTCCCCCATCAAGAAGGCCGCAAATCTTCAGTCCTATTTGCATCAAATTTTCCATAAAAAGGGGGAGATTATGTTGAAATTTCACTCATAGTAGGTATAATTTTCATTCCGGACCGAAGACGAGACAGATGGACCAAATTGCTTCGTCAAAATGGTTTCCGTTTTCTACAGTAACTTAAGAACTGATTTAATAAATTCCGTTTTGAGTTTTCGTATTCGGTTTCAGCAGTTTGACTTTTATCTGTGCATAATTAGTAAAGTTGAAGACGCTTGGAAACATGATACATTGATTATGAGACGTATTTTCTCAGGGTTGTCCTCGATTTAAAAAGTTTTAAAGTTCGTTGATCTAAAACCTCCGGTCCTTTATCTTCTTTGAAACATTTTGTTTTTGAGGTTTGAAATCATCATCCATTGATTTCAATACACATCCGCTACAGGACAGAGCTTGAGGAAGTTTTAGACTTGCACTTACTAAAACCTTATCTGTATCCTTCACTTGGCCTTTGCTTTATAGGACCACGCTTTTCTCTTTCACAAAATCTCCGTAGTTAGCATTGGCCTTGCTGGGCCCATATGGTTTGCTGATAATTCTTTGAGGAGTGCATGGAACACTATGCGTTGTTGACGATTGGAGCTCGGTCACGATGTTTACGGGACGAAGAGCTTCCTATTGCTCGTCGTCCGCAAGCTGGGGTTGCGGTGGCTGGGGCATGTGGATGTCGGTTCCCTCACACGTGTGGTCATCTCCTACGCTAGCATTACTGTTTCACAGCAGTTGTCGACCGTCTGCAATTTCCACCTTTAGCTCCCGATAATGGTCTAGCCAGGGCCCGCCGCGTGAGGTCGCCAGCTCCGATCGCCTCTCCCGCCTACTCCAAGCTGTCTTCCACTTTTTTATTCACTTCACTTCTCCTCTTCTTCTTCTTCTTTATTACGTTTTTAGTATATATGAAACAAAGTCACTCCTAAACTACACATTCGATTTTGCTGCGCTTTATTCTTCCTAACAAAAAAGAAAGTACAATAAACGAGGACGTTTTATACATATATCATTTTACTCTCTCAATAATATAAATACAAACGTATTTGTCCGTTTGTTTGGCTTTGTGAAATCCTTGTAAATGAAGAAATTAGGTTAATCAGATTGTGAAAATCTTTAATTAAGATGAGTACAAAATCCTTTCTTTTATTTTTAACCGACTTCTAAAAAAGGAGGAGGTTCTCAATTCGTATGTTTGTATGTTTATTTTTTATGTTTATTCGCGCATAACTACGTCGCTTGCAAATAGATTTGAAATAGTACATTGTTACACTAGTGGTGAAAGTTACTTATTTAGTCCCTCGAATTAGCGACCTCGCTACGCTCGGCCGCCAACTCCTTCTCGGGACGAAATAAGTAACTTTAACCCCGAGGTAAGCATTGTGCTTTTCATTACGAATACAAGAAGATAGACCTAGTTTTTTTTTTAAATAATTTGACAGCTGTTAGGTGAAAGTAAAACTCCCTAGGGATGAAAAGTGTGATACTTTTCAGCCCGCTCCTCCGGCAACTTCAGACCTACTTTCAGAGCATGAGTAATGAAAAAATCTTTTTTTGTTGTAAAGGGTATACTTCCCAAATGGTCCCATTGTCACCAAGTCGGGATCTGATGATGGAATCTTGGTGAAATCGAGGGAACTCCTCAAATTCAATTCAATTTTATAGTGAAGTCGGTTATTTTTTTTTATAAAAAAGTTTTTTTAGTATTGGTTTCAAAGCTTTTAGTTAAAGAAACATCCACATGATATAACGAACTGGCTTTCAAAATGCGAATCAAAAACAACAATTCTGTTTATATGACAAACATTCTCGATTACAAGATACAGTAGCTTGCCAAATGGGCCATCGACTCGACAAAACATCGTGACATATCAGGATAATGTTTATTTACCCTCATGTCGTAAAGTTGCAATTACGAAATCAAAAGTAATGTCTCATTGGCAGACTTTATTCGCAGATAATAATAAAAAAAGTTACTTATAACAAATCTTATCACAACAACAAAATAAAGACTTTTTCCCAATTGTGCAGTACCTACAGTAGAGTTTTCAAATCATAAAACAAAAAAGTGCTCTATCGTCGATAACGTCGACATTTTTCAAGTGAAAAAGTGATTATGCGAAAGTGTATCAACCATAAAAAAATACACATTACAAGACAATTTTATTTTAATTGAAAAATACGTAAAAACAATGTCCACCTATCAGAGTGAAATGCAAGGTACTTGCATATTTTAGTGCCAGTTACAGGTATATGTAGCTTCTTTAGATAAAGTAGTGTAAGAACTGCAAGTAGGTATGTATAAAATATTCATGTGATACTTATAAACTTCAATTGCGACTCAGTTTACAAACTTAGAAAGAAGGAAAGAAAACACGTTTATTTGGCACACAGGTACACACAATGAGATAACACTATAATTATGGTATACAAACTTTAATCTAGAATACATCTACATTATATATCTCACGGCTGCGCAAAATAGGTCCAGTTCAGCATGATGCCAGGCCACTACGTAGCAGTTGCCTGACGCTGGATTTCAACTGAACCTTGCTATGAGTGTACGGATGTTAATCAGTCTATATTACACTCTACGAGTATATTAATTATGTGACAACCTTTGTTATGTGACAGTATCATATAGTACTATTTATTTATAAACTAATGTTCTGAGTAATGGGGACCGATGGGAAAGACGCCGTAGTTCCCTACTGACGTTCTTTAGTTACGGAATTCGATAAGAATCGATAATGGAACAAAGTTTTGGAAGAAAACAAGGAAGGGAAGATGGTGGTCAATTTGTTTTTGTTCTGATAAGTATTTATTACGGGATGGTTTAATACATTATAAAAGAACAAGCTAATTTAGAGAAATAGGTAGCTCGGCGTCCATCCATCAGGTAAGGATCAAGCCTAAGTGGTGATGTTCTACGCGTGCTTCAATAAGTTATCAACAATATTGACGGGGCCAGCCAAAGCCGATACCTGCCAGGGGCTTCGAGTTTTTCGTAAGAGTTACCGTACCGTGGCTCTCGCAAAAGGTTTTTTATTAACAAAACTAAATTACCGTTAAGCGACAGTATCGCAGAAAGTAAAAGAAAATAAACTACAGTAAAATCACTTAGTAACATTTATAATTATAGTAGAATAAAACCTTTTTATAAAAAATAAATAACCGAATTCACTAAAAAATTAAATTGAATTTAAGGAGTTCCCTCAAATTTGCCAAGATTCCATTATCAGATTCCAACTTGGTCACTATGGCACCATTTGGAAAGTATAACCTTTCTAACAAAAAAAGAATTTTTCAAATCGGTTGGCAAGTGACGAAGTTATGAGCGAACAAACATAAAAAAAAATACAAACATCCGAATTGAAAATCGCCTCCTCCGAAATTGGAAGAGATGTCAAACACATTCATTGTCCTCATACACAACAGTCCTTCTAACGTAATTTGTTCTTGGTGCTCTTAAAATTATTATGATTAGCCTGCCTACTCATACGCATTTATATTTGTAATCTTTTAGTTGTAATATTATCTGTATAGTATATATTATTTTCTTTTTCATACGACCGGGAACCACGTGAGGTTCTGTGGTGGGCCCTTAAGGAGAAAAGTGTGCCTGGGAAGTATGTGCAGTTGATCCGAGCGATCTACAGTCGGTGCAGTACCCAAGTCCGGTCTACAGTGGACACTACTGGCAGCAACGAAGCAAGCGATAGTACAATAGCAGGGGGAGCTAAGAGCGAGAAGGGGGATTGCTTGATAAGCTTGCACCGCGTCGTACAGACGTAGTTATAGGTAGGTATAGACAAATACATGGTTTAAATGAGTTAGAATAACGAAATCTTGGAGGTTTGTTTTTGGTAAATGTATAATGTTTTGTAAAAAGTCATTCAACAAAAGTTGTTGCCTAGGATGTTAGTAACACAGTCCTGCAAGGTTGTTAGTGTTTTACATATAACCCTGTATGTGTATTTTATTTTATATAATTTTTTTGAGGTGTGGTGGCACAGACTGGAAAGTGTTGGCCTGAAATTGAGTAGAACCAAAACGGAGTACTTGTTCTGCGATTTCGGCGGTCTCTCCACTCCAGTGCCACTCTCACCGGAACGCCAATACCGATCTGTTCCGACTTTTTCGGTACCTCGGGTCGCTTGTCCAAGGGGATGGTGAGGTAGACCGGGACGTAACACATCGGATCAACGCAGGATGGATGAAATGGCGACAGGTCACGGGAACAACTTGTGACCCACAGACGCCCCTCAAGTTGAAGGGTAAAATCTACAAGTCCGTGATAAGGCCTGTTGTACTGTATGGATCAGAATGTTGGGCTGTGAAAAAGAAGGATGAAAAAAGATTGCATGTAGCGGAGATGAGAATGTTAAGATGGATGTGTGGTGTGACGAGAATGGATAAAGTGAGAAATGAGTATATTAGGGGAAGTTTGAAAGTGGCGCCGGTGACAGAAAAGTTGAAAGGGAATCGTTTGTCTTCGTATGGTCATGTAAAAAGGAGAGATGAAACGCATGTTGCTAAAAGAGTTATGAATTTACATGTGGATGGATGGAGAGGGAGAGGGAGGCCAAAGAAAAGATGGATGGATTGTGTGAGAAGTGATATCATGTAAAGGGAGTTAGTGATAGCGTGACGAGCGACAGGACAGAATGGAAGAAAAAAACGTGTTGCGCCGACCCCAAATAAAACGGGATAAGGGCAGGAAAATGATGATAATTTTTTTTTCCCGTTTAAAGTATTAGTTATTTGTTTATCGTGCAAACCTATCACAGTGTTTTCTTTTATAACCCAAAGGTTGACTGGTAGAGAATGCCTTATTGCATTAAGTCCGCCTATGTACCACCACTGCACATGAAGTTTAAATAAATAAATAAATACTTTAAGTCCTTTACAATGCTATGCAGCTGTCGTTTTTCTTAATTTAGTCTTGCAGACAAACAGATTAACAGCTCGACTGAGCTCGCTTTGAAGAACAAAGACTCACAATTTCCCTCTTTAACAAACAAAAGGTACTTTCTCGGAATTGATCGGAAACTGTAATTAAAAGGATTCGCTTTTAAATGGATGCTAGATGTTTTTCGTAGTGAAAGAGAAAATGCTGTGTTATTTTGAGAATTCTTTTTTTTTTTTTTAATAATACTAGATAAGCTGTGCCACACTCGTGGAGCACTACGCGCCGTTGACTATTCGGAATTGGTCTTTGTCGGACAGCTGGACGGCGGGCAACCCAGTGCTTGTCGTCCGCAAGGGAATCGCTCAGCGACTTCTAACTTAAATTACTTTATGTCTGGGTTAAAAAGTAGTTTAGAACTTGTCGAAAAAGCCGTCCATATTTCTTCAGATACCGTCAATTAGAGACACAATAGTAAGACAATGACAGCGAGAACGCCGGCGTAAAAAGTGTTTCAAATTGTGGTATGTGATAGCTGAATATATGGTGTGTCGACCCTTTAACGTTGGACTACAAATTATGCCACACCTTGTATATAAAAAGTGGAACTGATTAACTGACATATCACCGCAGAGCTGAATCTACTGGAACTAGGAATGTGTTATTTTCTACAAGGTTTATTACGCAGGCGAGCACTTTTTCAAATTCACCTCCTACAAGAATGAAATGTGGGTAAAGTTTGCATGGAGAAACCCATTCATGCAGGCGAAGACGCTATGGAAGATAGTCTACACTATATTTATAAGTAGGTAAATTTATTTTTATTATTTTGTTTGTAGGAGGTAATCTCTGAAACTACTGGTCCGATTGCTAAAAATTTTCACCGACAGAAAGCTGCTTTATTTCTGAGTGACATAGGCAATAAGCATGAGTGATGTACGCAAGCGAAGCTGTGGGAAAAAGATAGTAGATAATAAAATCGAAGGCGACACGTTTTCAGTGACAATATTGGTAAAACTATTTGCCCCGGGGGACAGAACACGTGCCTTTGTGAAGATCTTCGGGGCTTATCTGAAATAAACTTCTGTATCTTAGTCCAAAGTTTCAAACTAAACGTATCATTAAGCCTCATAGGACCTATCACTTACTTTTCTAGTAAATTCTGTATGAAGCAAAAATGAACTGTGCAAAGTTTATTTTTTAACACATTGAAGGCTCTATTTATAAAGTTAACTAACAGTGTTTATAACGAGATATCTCATTTTTAGGCACAAGCGATTTGAATATTTTCATTAGAGGTCATCTTCGAGAAAACTTCGAGTTTTCTTGTAGGTTGCATCTGAAAATAAATCATCTACGAGATATCTTAGCTGGCATCCTTACTAATATTATAAAAGCGAAAGTGAGTTTGTTTGTTACGTCTTCACGCTTAAATGGCAAAACCGATTTTGATGAAACTTGGTACACGGATAGACCATGTCCCGGAATAGGACATAGGATACTTTTTATCCCGGAAGTATGTTCCTTTGGGATCATTTTCTGCTACCACGCGGGTGAAGCCGCTGGGAGCAGCTAGTTCAGTATAAGTACCAAAACTAAGTAAATACAATATGGTACTTAGGCGTATGTATAATGCGATAAGTCATTATCTACTAGGTTACGAATAATATAGTATTAAAAATTAAAACAAGTGTCACTATAATTAGATTAGGTAGATTTCTCTATTGATTGTATTGTTGTTACTTTACTTGATTAGTTGTGCAAAATTGCATAATAACTTAAGAAATGACTAAATAACTAAAATTTTAAATGCTAAAGTAAAGTGAAGTAATTGACGCTAGTTATTATAGAAACTACTGCCCCCCTAGCCTTATAACCGTTTCGTGTCAATTCTCTTTCATTGATCACCTCGATTTGGTCACGCCTGCGATACCTTGGTTCTGACCACGTGACTAAGCATTGAGATGACGTTAGAACAAAGAAATCGGAGGCGTGGCCAACTCGAAAAAGAATCGAAACGAAACGGTCGTTTCTTGACTAGGCCTGCTGTTATAATAAATCAGTAGTGATAGCTACGTAGTAACAGTTATATATTTTTATATAAAGATATTATCAGCCAATATCGTTATAAAAAAATATATATACTTAACTGCCCGGTAAATGCATCATTTTTATTGTAGAACGACTTCTAAATATCATGTCTTCTGTACCTATCTATTTTGTGGTATGACCGTCATAGTTTTTAAAATTTTTAAAATAAAATCTGCTTCTACTTTGCAAGTATTATGTCTATGCATCTCTTTCTTTTGTATGCAGTCCGAGAGAGACCAAGCTTTGGGTACTATAGTCCTCTTAATTGAAGTGACTAAGGGAAATTAGTTCTGCAAGCGTAATTAACAGTTTCTGTATCGAAAGCTTCTTGGCAAAGAAACAGCAAGAACACTTCGCGTTGAGCAGAAAATTAAGGCGTTTTTTAAAGTCTTTTCCGAGACGATAATGGAATGAACACAGCAGCGGTATTTTAAAAACAGAATGCAAAGGAAGCTGTTTAAAGATCTTAAAAGAGTAGTGCAGGAATAAAGACATACAGTTTATAGAGATGGCACCACTTGCAACACTTTTTACTACCTTGAACGTTGAATTTTAAAGTAAATGTAGAGTTATATTTATATTCGACTGCAGACTGTATGCTCATTTTCAAAAACATGAGAAGCAGTGAACATAACTGTCGACATTATTCCAAAACTATTCCAACTTCGAATATCTCTGAACATAAGATCATTATGAAACTTCTAGAGTAAGTTAATAAAGAACATAATATTATTATGCAAGTTCTAGTAGCAATCGCAGAGTACTAAACTACTATTCCAGTCTGAGAAATATATTCAGTAGAACACTGAACGAACATTACCTACAATTCCTCAGGAATTAATTTGTACGAAACACGTTGATAGCCAAACTTAGTTCTAATAGGACCCAAACTCCACAACATCGGTTAAGTTCGACGAACTCCGGCGAACTTCGGAAAATGCCTGATGCATGGGACTAGACTTCGCTGGAAATTCTTTTGATGCAACTTTCAACCTTGAATTTATGAAATTAAGGTTGAAATTCGTTTGGAAATTGACACGTTTATATTTAACTAGGGTATTGGAAATTATATTGAAGGTTTTAATTTTTTATAGAATTTGAATCCCATTATACCATTGACTCAATGACACTGTAAATTGACTTAATAATGATTTTTTGACACCCGAAAGATGAATTGTATTTATAGATCAATTTATATACAAAGGCTTTTTATGACAATTTGATTAATGGACATAAAGCTACACGCCATTTGTGTGTCGAGTCGACGAGGTTTCGACGCAAAATGGCGATGTAACAATCCAATTTTCCAGACCTATTATAAAAAAAGACCCGATTTCCGGCCACCGTAGACGTGGGCTTGCGGACGGCGAGCCATGGGTAGCTCGCTGTCCGACCGTCCGGACCGACCCCAAGACGTCGACGGCGCGCACTGTTCCCGCACGCCTCAAGGAGTTGTCAGCAACAGCAAGGGCCCAGCTGGGTCGAAGCCGATTTGGGCCAGGGTTATCTGAAAAGGAGCTCGAGCCCCGGTATAAAGGCTAGAAGGAACGGGGTGAGTTTTTAGTCAGTAAGAGTCTGACACTATCTCCCGCTCCACCCAAGAGGGGGTTGTCATTGGATGATTTTGGCCAACCGAAAAAAAAAGACCTATAATAATCAAAGCTCGGTGACTATGTAGCGACATCTATGACGCCACATAAGAACTACGAAGAAAATACGAAATCCTGCATCGCGCAATCAAAGTTCTCCGCGCGATTTGAACATATACGACAGCCCGAAAACAACTATCGGGCAGTCGCCCACCAGACTATAAAACCTGTCTGGTTGGAAAATCCTCCCTTTTTTAACGGAGGTACGTGGGACTTTACTCTCTGTTCCCCATATCATACCAAAACTATACCAACAGGAGTACCAAGTTAATAATATCGTTTACTCTGACGACTTACAAGAGACTGTATTGTACCAGCGTAAGTTTTTTATTTATTTAGGATGTAAGGGTAGTGTAAAAATCAATACATATTATAAAATAAAGTCCCACACCGCGTCTGTCTATCTGTTCACGATAAACTCAAAAACTACTGCACCGATTTTCAACCTGTTTTCACCATTCAATAGCGTGATTCTCGAGGAAGCTTTAAGTATATAATTTGTTAAGTTTTTGTTTTTATTTCTGTGTATATTAAGGATATTTGTTGAAGATGTCTACTAGATGGTACTAGACAACTGATATACACACTTACATATTCCTAAACTAGCTTTTGCCCGCGGCTTCACCCGCGTACATAGATAATCCCAGGATAAAAAGTATCCTGTGTTATTCTGGGATATGGTCTACTCGTGTACCAAGTTTCATCGAGATCCGTTCAGTAGTTTTTGCGTGAAAGAGTAACAAACATCCATACATCCATCCATACATCCATCCATACATCCATCCATACATCCATCCATACATCCATCCATTCATCCATCCATACATACAAACTTTCGCATTTATAATATTAGTAGGATTAGTAGGATACATACATATTATAGAAAATTACACCCAGACACAGAACAAATGATTATGCTCATCACACAAACATTTGTTCTCTCTGTCATTTGACCTCCGGCATAGCAGTCAGGGTCACTAACCACTAGACCAACAGTCGAATCGGTATCTAAGTAACTTAGGTAAGTTAGTTTTAGGTATATGTTGCAAAATGACAAATCTACACTAATATAATACAGAGGTAAAGTTTGTTTTTTTGTTTGTTGGAAGTAATCTCTGGAAGTAGTGGACTGATTGCTAAAATTTTTTCACCGATAGAAAGTTGTTTTATTCCTGAGTGACATAGGCTATATTTTATGTACGCGGGCGATGTCACGAGCAAAAGCTAGTGGTGATAAAAAATAACGAATATTCTTTATCATTCTCATACTATCTCCGCCATCTTGGATATTGACACTTAAAACCCATTTATCATAGACTGCCATGGGCGTTTTTGCTAGAAGACGATATTGATTAATCGCTGTTTATGAAGTGGTGTAATTTTTTTTATTTATTTTTTTCCGATGGGCAAAATCATCTTATGACCGCTCTTGGGTGGTGCGGGAGATAGTGTCACACTCTTACTGACTAAAAACCCCAACCCCGTTCCTTCTAGCCTTCATACCGGGGCTCGAGTTTCCTTTCAAATAAGTAACCCTGGCCCCAGTAGGCTTTGACCCAGCTGGGCCCCTCCTATGAAGTGGTGTTACGATTATTTCATTTTTTTTTTTGCCGCAGAATTATAATCTATTTTTCTATCCTACATGCTGAAAAACTCACGTTTATGTGCAGCTAAGGATTAAAATTACTTACAGGAAGATTCCTGTAAACAGATGTTTTTCCTAATAGCTATAACCTTGGTCTATTTAAGCCAGAAATAAACAGTACTCCTAGCCATGTTGATAATCTGCAATCGTTAACGATAGTGAAAACCTTTAAATGTACGGGAATGACGTTATCTCAACGCTCAGTCACGTGGTCAGAACAAAAGAGTCGGAGCGTTGCCAACTTGAGGCGTTCGACGCAAGAGAAACGGTTGTAACTTGGTTAGGGGGGGCTGGTTACTTCTAGGCTAGGTTAAAAAAAAGTGGCAAAATGCAAGTCACACTCGCCCATGAAAGGTTCCTCCGTAGCAACAAGTAACATAATATAAAAATTCTTGTAATTCGATGTAACTTTGATCTATTGGGGGTCTTTAAGTCAACAGTGAATAGGTTACTTCTAGGCAAGCGAGCTCCATCGTCGACCACATCATCGCTTACCATCAGGTGAGATGGTGGTCAAACGCGAGCCTATCAATAATAAAAATAAAAAATGTTTTAATAATAGTGTATTTTGATTAGATTTTTGACGTATTAAAAAAAAACTACTTACTAGATCTGGTTCAAACCAAATTTGTGGTGGAGGTTTGCTTGGTAATGTACATCATATATTTTTATTAGTTTTATTATTCATTTATTTTAGAAGTTACAAGGGAGGAGGTGATGTGGTATTTTTATACCTAGACTGTTTGTCTTTGCAGCCTGTCCAATTAATAAATTACTTTACAACTAATTAATTTATTATGTCAACTAAAAACAGTTAAAAGTTTCAAGCGCTCCAATTCTTTATTAAACCACACTTGTTTAAACACATAATCTAACAAATTAATTGCGAAAACTTAAAATCATTAAACTTAACAATATATTTTAAAATAAGTAATTATAGAAGTCTTAAAGTTTAGTTTCAATTTGCGTCTAAATATTAATCAAAGGCTTAGCGTGATTGATTGTTCTTAAAATTAGTTGGTATATCCTTTATTATTATCTGGATATTTAGTTAATTTAGTAAAATATTGGACAACCGTCTTTTTCTGCAGATGAGTAAACTTATTACAGGAGAATAGGTAAATTTGTCAAAAAATAAACGGCCTATTTTACCGCACCGGGGCTGAGATATCTTTCGAACTAACCTTGGCCCCAGTAGGCTTCGACCCAGCTGGGCCCCTGCTATGGTGACAGCTCCTTGAGGCGCGTGGGAACAATGCGCACCGGAAATCGGAATCGCGCCGTTGCCTAATGCGGTCGACCTATACCTTAGCTAGCATTACTGCTTCACAGTAGGAGGCGACTGACTGCAACTCTTCCTCGCTCCAGATCATGGCCTGTACCAAGGCTCGGCGGAGAGATCGCCGCCGCCGATCATGCACCCACTTAACTAACTAACTAACTTATCAAGCAGCTTGTCTGGTATTGTGTAGCTACTACTAAAATAGCTATTACTACACAGGACCCCTATTATTTCATTGTTTCTTTCAGTTTCCTTCCAATTTTTTTTTACTGTTGATAGGTTTGCGCTTGACCGCTATCTCACCGGGTGGAATGCGACGATGATGTCGACGATGGAGCGCACTTACCAGCTAGAAGTAACCTATTCACTCTAACATTCTAGGGTCTTTCTCAAATGTCAAAACGAGCCTTTTATTTTTTAAGAAGTTAAATATATGTGGGCCTCAAAAAAACGCCGCTTCAAGCTTCTTTTTGACGCGGCCTTTTTTTGTGACTCGTGTGCGGCGTCGTTGCCACAAAAAAAAACGCTTGAAAAGCTTCTCCAGCCATAAGCTGTCGCGCGCTTCAGCTGTTTTATGCGGCGGCTTCTAGCTTTTTTTTGTGACCGCTTCTAGCATTTTTTTATGGCGGCGTTTTTTTGAGGAAGATAGCTTTTTTTTGGTGGGCAAAAATCAAAGTGGTGAAATTATTGTAGTAATCGGACCACTACTTTCAGAGATTATCTCCTAAAAACAAAAAAAAAATATTTCTCAGGATTTTCGACTATCACGCAGGCGATGCCAATGGCAGCAACTAGTATACGATAAAGTAGGGAATGTAGTTTAAAAATAATTATAATTATTCACACTATTAAACCCATTTTGTTTTGACTATTTGCGGTTCGTTGCGCAAACCCGCAAACTGTCTGCGGTTCCCAACGTCCGACGCGTTGCTGGAAATTGTTTTACAACCGATTATTTAATTAGTTGCAAACATGCTAATTGGATTTTCATGAATTTTTAGATGGTTAAATATAGCTCGTAAATTATAATACTTATTAGAGATTTTGAATCGGGCACTAGTGGGTGAAGCTTTTTTAATAATAATTTATTTTTCAGTTCATATTATCCATTTTTTATTAGTAAAGACATAATTATACACCACTTACTAGCAAGTGGTAGTACATATACCATTTTCAATTAGTAAATAAATTCAAAAGAAATATTAAATCCGATTATATTAAACTAGCTGCAATCAGCGGCTTCGCCCGCGAGATAGCATAAAATTATCCCAAGGGAACATACTTCCGGGATAAAAAGTATCCTATGTCCTATTCCAGGACATGGTCTGTCCGTGTACCAAGTTTCATCAAAATCGGTTTTGCCATTTAGGCGTGAAGACGTAACAAACAAACAAGCAAACAAACAAACTCACTATCGCTTTTATAATATTATAGTAAGGATTAATCTGGCCTGTTGGTCTAGTGGTTACTGGTCCTAAACACCTGACTGCTATGCCGAAGGTCGTGGGTTCCATTTCCACCCAAGGACAAATGTTTGTATGATGAGCATGATCATTTGTTCTAATATGTATGTATTTAAAAGTATATAAGTAGGTATGTTTATCAGTTATCTAGTGCTCATACCACAAGCTCTGCTTAGTTTGGGACTAGATGGCGTTGTGTGATAGTTGTGGAATATTAGTATTATTATAAATTAAATCATCATCATCATATCAGCCGAAAGACGTCCACTGCTGGACATAGGCCTCCCCCAAGCGTCGCCACAACGACCGGTCCTGTACGTCACGCATCCATCGGATTCCCCCGACCCTGACCAGGTCGTCGGTCCACCTTGTTGGAGGCCTTCCAACGCTGCGTCTTCCGGTACGTGGTCGCCACTCCAGAACAATGTCAATGGCGAGTACATCACTCACCTTCGGTTTGCCGACGACATAGTAGTCATGGTTGAGACTACGGAAGAACTCAGTACAATGCTCGGTGACCTCAGTAGAGCTTCCGAAAGAGTGGGTCTTAAAATGAACATGGACAAAACCAAAGTTATGGTTAACATCCATGTAGCACCCACTCCTATTAAGATCGGAGACTCTACACTCGAAGTTGTGGACGATTACGTTTACCTGGGACAGATGGTCCAGTTGGATAGGTCTAACTTCGAGAAAGAGGTCAATCGTCGAATCCGACTCGGCTGGGCAGCGTTTGGGGTGTTGCGCTGTGTCTTCTCGTCTAATATACCACAGTGTCTCAAGACGAAAGTCTATGACCAGTGCGTGTTGCCAGTGATGACTTATGGCTCCGAAATTAAATCATACAAAGAAATAATAATTAATAAACTTTTTCAACACCTAACGTTACTTATGAGCACGGACGGGTTTTGATCGCTTCCTGATTTCTACAGGAACTTTGATATTTTTGAAAACACAAAATGCACTGAATCTTTAAGGCTATTTCAGTAGCATTTTACTGGTGTGTTAAGTTGAAACAAGAGTTGTTGCCCTGGAACGCAAAAGGCATCTAAAGGAACATGGGTGGGTTTCAGTCAGCAAATGTTTAACACTCTCTTTTGCTCCACGTAGAGCGGAAAAAGTTATTCTGCAGCATAAGCCATTCTTGATCATAACTAAGTAAGCATTTATTGTCATTTATTGACAGTAATTAGTTGAAATGAATTAAACAACATAATAGATCAATCAGAGAAGAAAATAAAATAGTTATATATTCATTTATCACTGACTGGACGGGTCCACTCAAATCTGTATGGTTCTTTCTTCAAAAGACCATCTCAGACTGATCGGCATGGTTCTCATGTGATTTGACCATTACATATTTACTGTAAAGAGACTTTGACCCTTGAGTTTGTTTCGGTGTTTCTTCTCAGGGTAGTCAGCTAGGAAACACCGGCCTCATCTAGCTTAAACAGACGAAAAAAAAAAATTGACGTGTAAAAGTGTTTTTTAAAAACCAATTTGCAAAATAAATATCATTTATCATTAGCGCTCTTCTTCTCTCTTACCATGGTCCATAATTGTTTCAATTTTAATTATTTGTGACCTCTTATGTACATTATGGATTGCAATAAAAATTTGAGATTTGATTTGAGATTTTTCTTACAAAAAGTACTATGACACAAACGTGTTTTATTCTACCATTTCCATAAAAACCTAGACTAGCACCGTAAACTCTTTAATTCATGAATCCCCAAGCGACACCCGGTGGCCGCGCATCTATTGTCTTACTATTGTGTCTCTAATTGACGGTATCTGAAGGGTTAAATCAACCTAAATTAACAGCTTACTCAACATATAAATAATTATACATTCTATCCAGACTACAAGGTTCTAATGGCGTTCCTAATCAAATATGCATTAGGTCCGCTTTGTCGCATGGACGTGCGGTTAGCGGCGGGCGCTTCAAAATTTATAGAGTGCGTGAGTTATGTAGGACCGTGTAACATAGCATTACGCTTGCATTCTTTATGGGGTAGGCAGAGGTGTACCTATTCCTTACAGACTAGATCAGTGGTTCCTAAACTGTCGTCTCACAACTGGTGGTTTACAAGAACTACATTTTTAGGGTTCCATACCTCAAAAGGAAAAACGGAACATTTTATTGTCCGTCCGCCTGTCTGTCTCTTAATCTGTCAAGACCCTTTATGCCGAGAACGCGAAGAGGTATCGAGTTGAAATTAAAACCATATACCCGAGTATATGGTTTTAATTTGAGGTTGTGGCTACGGTCCCTTTAAGCTGTGTAAAAAATAAAACTTCTAAGTTTACTAATAAAAAACTATAAGTTTACTAATACATAATACGGCTGCTTATGCCGCAAAAAAAAACGTATATTTTGGTACTCTCAAAGATCGAAATTCATAGGGTATGTTCCGTTGACCCAGAATCCTGAAATTTGGCACAAAGCAAGATCTTATAGCACAGGTATACGAATAAATCTGAAAACAGTAAATTTGTTGTTACCTACGTCACAAAAACAAAAATTGGCATTTCGGAAAAATCTTCGAGAATCCATTCGGGAATTGTAGTTTGCACGGAACCCTCAGTGCAAGTCCGACTCGCACTTGCTTGGTTTTTTTTATAGTCTATTGTGTGTCCCACTGCTGGGCAAAGACCTCCCCTTTCTCCTTCCAAACTTCTCTGTCTAGGGCGATCTCTAGCCATTTTGCCCCGTGAACATGATCAGATCGTCACACTACCTTCGCCGCGGTCGACCTCCTTCTGGCGTCCAGTGAGTGACAATCCTCGTCAACCTGTCCGGGAGCTATCGTACAGCTCACTCCCACTTCAGCCTGGCTGTTTTTTCTCCGACATCTGCTATTTGAGTTATGGAACGCGGCATGTTGTTTCTAACGCGATCTATTTGCTTATTCGCCCTTTGACAAATCTTAACGTCACCGCACACCGGCTTCAAAAATACACCGCTTCAAGCTTCATTTTGAGGCGGCCTTTTTTATGGCTCGTGTGCGGCGGCGTTGCCACAAAAAAACGCTTGAAGCGGCGTCAAGCTTCACCGGACACAAGAGGTGTCGCGCGCTTCAGCTGTTTTTTGCGGTGGCTTCTAGCTTTTTTTTTTGTGGCTGCTTCAAGTGTTTTTTTGAGGCTCGTTTTCGGGGACAGTTAGAGAGTTTGAACTTATTACTTTTAGGACTAAAATATGGATCAAAATGAAAGAAAAAAAACTCACTAGAAGACTGCTAAAAATCAAACTACAAACTAGACTAGACTCAGGGACTAGAGTCCATGGGGACTTAGGAACTAGTTTTAGTTGGCTAAAAGTTTCAAAGTTCATTTAACTGAAAATGACACTGATGTGATCAAATATGAATTGAATTTTGTATCTACACTAATATAATAAAGGTAAAGTTTTTTTTTTTTTTGTTTGTAGGTGATAATCTCTGATAGTACTCGTCCGATCACTAAAATTTTTTCACCGATAGATAGATGCTTGATTCCTGAGTGACATAGGCTGTATTTTATGTACGTGGGCGAAGCTTCGGGGGCAAAAGCTAATAATTTAATACAATTAGACAATATTACCACATTAGACTTTTGTAATGTAATTTATATATTTTTTTTATTTTTTTCTACTGTTTTTTTTTTGTGTTATTATTAGTGACATATATGTATTGGTTTTGCCTAAATGGCAAAACCGATTTTGATGAATTTTGGTACAGAGATATATAAAAAAAGGGAGAAAAATGGAAGAAAGAGTAAAGTATATAAATAAACGCGGGCGAAGCCGTGGGTAAAAGCTTAAGTTGATTTATTTATTTATTTATTTATTATATACTTTATTGTACACCGTTACACATACAAATGGAAACTTAAAAACTAAAACACATACATACAATGGGCGGAGCACTACAAAAGGACACTAGGCAAACACTTTCCTGCACTCTTTATTTAAGTGATCAATCATAAACAATGCAGCTCACTATTCCTAGCTGACATTCTCGTAAAAATGGTCTCCACTGTGGAAAACAACACCTGCTCTCAAATTGAGGGATAAAGTAGCGAGGAATAAAAACTATAAAATACTAGAATAGTCTGTGAAGTATTTCCTTTTTGAAATTGTACTTTTTGGTGTACAATAAAGTTTATTCTATTCTATTCTATTCTATTCTATTCTATTCTATTCTATTCTATTCTATTCTATTCTATTCTATTCTATTCTATTCTATTCTATTCTATTCTATTCTATTCTATTCTATTCTATTCTATTCTATTCTATTCTATTCTATTCTATTCTATTCTATTCTATTCTATTCTATTCTATTCTATTCTATTCTATTCTATTCTATTCTATTCTATTCTATTCTATTCTATTCTATTCTATTCTATTCTATTCTATTCTATTCTATTCTATTCTATTCTATTCTGATCTATTCTATTGTCATTATGGCGACAGTTAGGGGAGGCCTATGTCCAACAATGGACGTCTTTCGGCTGATATGATGATGATGATGACTTTGATGTCTTTCCAGCGACTGTTCAAAAACGGGGACAGTTTATATTACAGTTGGTCTCTTCACTTTGAACCTAATACAGCACACTATCATAAGAAATGCATATCAAAATAGTACTATCTAAATACCCACTACTCAAATAAAACAAGTTCACTGACCCAATACAACCTAACCTGCCACCATTGAGCAGTCTAGTCTGTGCTATTGTTTTGAAGCACCCATCAATTTGAACTACTATGATACAACATAAATGCATACAAGGTACACGGTAGAGAATATCATACAAACGTGAATGCACACCGCGCAACCTTGTATTGAACAGAATTTACTAATAGTCTACATTCGAAAGTTTGTTTGTTTGTAAAAAACACTGAAAAACCAATTTTTCAAATTTTGCTAGAATTAGGATGCGAATTTTGCGGATGGTGAGCCATAGGTTACTCTCCGTTTGGTCGTCCTGTAAGGACCGAAGCCAAATCGATGGATACCAAGCGCGTCGAAAAGAAACTACAACTAATTTGTAGGAGCTAGTTAGGGCTTGTAAATTATTTGAAGGAGTTATCGCAGTCCTCACAATAAAGAGCAATTAAAGGAATTTTGTGAATTTTCATCAGCAAAAGTCTAGTTACTTCACAAAAAAAAATAACAGATTTAGAAAAAGGCTAACTTGGTTGCACTTTGCGTTTGGATTAGCGGTTTTTTGATTTTTAGAATCGCAGTATTTGGGAAAAAGCATGTTTTATTTTTGGATAAGAAAGCACCACCTTTAAATCATACCTAAGAGCCCTCTGGTCTGTCCTGTAGTCTGTGGCACACAGGTGTGAATGCGCAGCATTTGCCGAATGTACATACATAACCGTTTGAACTAATGGTAACCAGAACAACCCTTTGAGTTGGATCGGTGGGTAGTAAACACACTGGATGGTATAGTCAATCTGTCGTTATGTTGGTGGAATTGCTGGGTAAATTGATTAAATGTGTGTTATGTTGGTATCACATTTATTTAATACTGATTATTTTCTGTGCCAGATAGAACAAAAAATATAGCCCGTTCGTTAGCATTAAACAATAAAATAATAATAGCAGCTTTTTTTCTGTTTTATGAATACGTCTTGTATTCATAGAACGTTGTGGTAAAACATAAGTAATTAGGTTCAAACCAAAATATTTAGTAATAGAGAGTTGAAAATTATCTAATAAAACAGTGGATCCGTTGTATTATGGTCTGCAATCGAAAGAAGAAAATTCTGAATACTGTAGTGACTCTTTTCTCCCTTCTTCAATCCTTCTTCTCTTCCTCTTTTCTCTCTTTTGATTTTGAATTTGAAATGGTTTAGTACTGACGCATTTTTTTTCCTACCTATATTCTTCCAAGTCTTTCCAAGCAATCCTCTTTCACGCTGTCTCAAACCAGTGTTCATTGTACACGTCTAGATCGTCTCGTCACCTCTTAGAGCTATGTATCATTGTAGACCCTGTTTGGGCACAGCAACACGTTATTTGATATTTAAATCAATTAAACATTAAATACTCTAGGAGTTTTTCATTATACATGCAATTTAAATTTAAAAAAATTGAAATAAAAAGAAAATAACAAAATCAAAAACACTTAAGCTTTTTACGATTATAAAAGGAAAGCCAATAATTCCGAAAGAATCTGAATTTTGAAAGTCATGACCAGTCCATAAACAATAAGGTAATTTAAACGTGTAGATATAAATCTGTTCCCAACAATACAACAATAGCCAACATTAATTGAAACCAGATTCTCCTGTGTGACGTCACTGAAAGTATATTATCACATTTACCAATCAGCTCCATCGCAAACGCGAACCGTTACCACCTCATTCCGGATATGTGCGGTTTATTTCAGTACAGGTCAGTTTCAGAGTGCATTGACGCAGTTCTGTTATTTATAGTTACCATAGACATAACTGATACATAGACATGCCGATAGAACCTTGAATGAGGGTGGTAGATTTAAGGATTGGTACAAGAATTGAGAGGACTATGCCAAACTGTAGGTGTCGGTAACGGTTTTTAAGGCCCAAGCGCCGGAACAGTCAGGGAACGGCCAGATAAATAGATTTAAAATTGATTTTATTTTGCGATCAATACTTTTGTTTTAAAAAAATATTTAGCAATTTCGTAACTTTTCCCTACTCCTACAAAACGGCTTGGATCTTTAGAAACGTTTTTACACAAAAATATTGGTGGTCAGCGCGGTTCTATCCAGGTGCAGCTGTATAAAATTAAATGCACAGATACTCGTACTGCCACCTAGGTGGGAACGAGTATTGTGTCCTTATAATTCCGGCTAGTTATTCAAAAGTCTATAAGCTTCAAAACAACAAAAAATTACTCTTTGAGGTTCAGGGGCGCGATGACTTTTTCAAACATTTTCGGGGCCCTGGTAGGCTTCTCTCTCACTCTCTCTATTCGTATTCACTTTACAGAGCTATTTTTAAAACACTGGCAACCTCTCAGGACTATGTTTTTTACATCATAAACAAGAACTTTTGTTCAACGACTTTTAAAAATGTATCATATTTTAGTTCATCAGATTTTTATACAAAAAATATTTAAATTGATCGATCTAAATACTACGAAGTCTATGCAAAGCAAGCAGTAGTAATAGCTGAGGGGAACGGGGATCGAGCGGCAGGGGTGCTTGATGCGTTTGCGTCGTGTCATACAGACGTAGGTAGGTATAGCAAAATACAGAGTTGAAATGTGTTAGATAGAACAACGAAATCTTGAAGGTATGCTTTTGGTAAATTAAGTTTAAAAAAAGTTAGAGAACAATTATTGTTATTTATAATGTTAGTAATATAGTTCTGCATGGTTGTTATACAAATAACCCTGAATCAGAAATCAGAAAGGTTTATTTCAAATAGACCTATTACAGGCACATTTAAATTGTCAAAATATCGGTCAGTCAAACAAGTGAAGCTAAATTGCACGTTTCAAAGCGAAGATCTTTATGGAACGTGCAACAAACTCCATTGATACTTTCAAATCATATTGGTTACATGAATCTTCGTTATAATACACCAAACAGGAAAAGCTCAGTCCATTATCTACGTCTATTCGTTACCTATAATAGAGAGTGTTGTACTCGGTATGCTGTGAGAATCGTGGTTCAACACAGTATGAATAAACTCGAAACGGAAACGGATATTGAATTAGAATTTCTATTTCCTTGTATTGACTAGATGGTTCAATACTAATTTGATTAGGCTTTTAAGGAGCCAATTAATAGAATATATAATAATATTAATTACTCGCCTAGCATCTATTCATGATAATACCCATTATTCCGTATTTCTGAGAAATGTGAATTTATAGACACTGGATTACTTTTTAATTAAGTCTAGACTGAATAATAATAACTTCAGGGTGTGAAATATATTAGTGAAAGTACTTTTTATAAAGAACTAGCGACCAGCCTAGATTTGCACGGATGGAATGCCACCTCAAAAAATGTGTTTATTTGCGACATCACATTTAGAAACCTCGGAAATTACCAGTGTTTATCAACTATATTATGCATGTATTGTACACATAAACCTTCCTCTTTAATCATTCTATCTATTAAAGGAAACCGCATCAAAATCCGTTGCGTAGTTTTAAAGATTTAAGCATATAGTAGGGACAGACAGCGGCAAGCGACTTTGTTTTGTACTATGTAGTGATGATCTGGTACAGTACAAAAAAAAAAATATTATTGTTAAATCTTCATTCGATATTAATACCACAACAATCATGAGAATTCGCTTATTACTAAGTAGTGCCATGAGATTTGTAACGAATTATGTCATAGCCATATCGTGAAATTGACCATTTCATGATATGGTCGAGCTTTGGTTAGTTTTGAGGTAGCCATTTCATGAAGTAGGTTAAGTTGGCCTATTTCGTGAAATGACCGACAATATCATGAAATGGCCAACTTTACGAAATGGCTACGACACATCCGCCTAATTCACCTCTCTTGCCTTGTATACTTTCGAAACATTCGCCAAGAAATAAGAATTGCAGCTTTCTAAGTTTTGCACCTATCACAGTAATATTTCATCATCATCATCAACAGCCTTTTTTTAATGTTCCCACTGCTGCAACTCAGGCCTCCTCTCTAGGAGATGGAATGGCCCGTAATCCACCCCGCTGGCCCAGTGCGGGTTGGTGAAAGTCACAGTCTTCGAATTTTTGGTTCTAGGACATTTCGGTTTCCTCACGATGTTTTCCTTCACCGTTTTGAGAGCACCACCACTCACAGTGGTGTTTTGAGAGCACCACTGTGATGACATAAATTACACAAAGTAATGCGCCTGGCTGGGTCCTGGGACACCACTGCTCTTACTAGGCTACAGCAGCTTAGTAATATTTCAATAAGTGCTAAATCACAGTAGCTGTATAAACATCCGGTAGGTATAAAATAAATCGGATGTGAAACCGGTATGGAACTGAAATAGAACTTGTGCGGTTTTGTGGCCGTCGGGCTAGATGTACACCACGCTTAGAATTGAACGCACATCGAAATACTAGGTGAATTTAGAATGTTTTGGAAACAAACACATTTGTGCACATTCCTACAATATTTATAATTAGCTTTTGCCGGCGACTTCACCCGCGTAAAAAATTTGGGTGCCCCAATTCGAAAAATCCCTAAGTCCTAGTTAGGGATTATCATATTATGATATCCCCTCTCTGTTGGGATATCATAACAAAACAATTGTTGGACGTATCGATAGAGAAAAAACGGCAAATGTACCTGAGGTGGTCACCCTTTCGGTGCGGGCACGCTCGGCGCACTTTGTAGTTTTGTTACTTTTTAAATTAACTTTTATGCTTACAACTGTCGTGCTGTGTCTGCTCTGAATAAAAGTATTTCTATTCTATTCTATTCTATTCTATTCTATTCTATTCTATTCTATTCTGTATTAGTAGTGCAAAAAATCCCTAACTAGGACTTAGGGATTTTTCGAATTGGGGCACCCATTTATGCCTACGTCACTCAGATATAAAGCAGCTTTTTATAGATGAAAAAAAAAAATTACCAATTGGACCAGTATTTTTAGAGACTGATTACCTACCTCCTACAAACAAAAAAAAAACCATAAAAACAAACTTTACCGCTTTATATAGTGTAGTATCTACACAGTAGATAATACTCATAATTTAGATTATTGAAGCCAATCCTACTAATATTATAAATGCGAAAGTTTGTATGTATAGATGGATGTATGGATGGATGTATGGATGTATGGATGGATGTATGGATGGATGTATGGATGGATGTATGGATGGATGTATGGATGGATGTATGGATGGATGTATGGATGGATGTATGGATGGATGTATGGATGGATGTATGCATGGATGTATGGATGGATGTATGGATGGATGTATGGATGGATGTATGGATGGATGTATGGATGGATGTATGGATGGATGTATGGATGGATGTATGGATGGATGTATGGATGGATGTATGGATGGATGTATGGATGGATGTATGGATGGATGTATGGATGGATGTATGGATGGATGTATGGATGGATGTATGGATGGATGTATGGATGGATGTATGGATGGATGTATGGATGGATGTATGGATGGATGTATGGATGGATGTATGGATGGATGTATGGATGGATGTATGGATGGATGTATGGATGGATGTATGCATGGATGTATGGATGGATGTATGGATGGATGTATGGATGGATGTATGGATGGATGTATGGATGGATGTATGGATGGATGTATGGATGGATGTATGGATGGATGTATGGATGGATGTATGGATGGATGTATGGATGGATGTATAGATGGATGTATGGATGGATGTATGGATGGATGTATGGATGGATGTATGGATGGATGTATGGATGGATGTATGGATGGATGTATGGATGGATGTATGGATGGATGTATGGATGGATGTATGGATGGATGTATGGATGGATGTATGGATAGAAAGAAAGAAAGAAAACCGTTTATTCGAACCTCACACATATTAAAAATATTAATTAAAAAATAGGTACAGTAAACATAGAAGAATTTGTGCAAGGTCAGAAAGGCACCTAACTCAGCATATGCTGCGATATCTATAAAAATAAATAACGCAGCGCTGGTATTCTGTTAGGGCCCGCGGTGATGCCACGGTCATACTTACGGAGACTAAATAAAATATATATTAGGTATAGTAGTAAACTATATGTAGGTAGGTATCGGAACAAAAAATAAAAAATACGAAAAAAAAAACATAGGAAAAATAATAATAATTAATACATCACATTGGTAAAAAGCGTGAATTTATGTTAATAAGTGTCATGTGTTACAGATATATTATAGAGAGAATGTAATAAATAATTAACCATAGACAGACGCCTGACAGCGCGCTCCAAAAGCATTTGTCTAATTCATAGACAAACAGATGAACGCGAGCGTACGGCGACGACGGCAACAGGTCACGAATATTCGATTCGAGTGTTTAGCATCTATAACTAATCTGTGGAGTG
Source organism: Mythimna lalbum (assembly GCA_949319445.1). NCBI lineage: Eukaryota > Metazoa > Arthropoda > Insecta > Lepidoptera > Noctuidae > Mythimna > Mythimna lalbum. Next base: position 21,351,404 of record OX439355.1, read on the forward strand.
TATAATCTATAGATATTAGTATTCTGTGGCACGATCTATCGACTTGCAAAGTTGCAATCAACTGTCAAAAAAGTGGGTGGATTGGTTATTATACAAATAAACAAAGGTTGAGTAATAATACATACATATAATACATTAATACGTCTAAAACAAAAGTAAATCGGGTGCATCTGAAATATTATTGTGTGAAGTGTAATGTTGTGTTGTATTGGACGCAAGAGAGAGATGTCAAACTGAGCGACAAAGTCACCATCACAAACCGTGCAGAATTTTCCGGTTAAATTATGTGGTGGTCTCTTTTTGGTTGCGTAATAAATACTGTTTGTATTTGGAACTAAAAGCACCAACCGTCTTTAAAGCACGAAAAGGTGGTGGCAGGTCATTCCAGACCTTGCTACTGGCGTATTTGAAGCTTCCACGGAATGCAGCAGTTTTATGGGTCAAAGCTAATAAAAGGTAAGATGATGCTCTCGTTTTAACCTTGTTTACATCCCGTGACCAAGTTAATTTATTATATAGATAAGTAGGCTTTTTTGTGAGGATTGTGCCAAAGAGTAGGGTAGCCAGATGGAGTTTTCTACGATCTGTCATTTTCATTAAATTACCTCTATTTAAAAATGGTGTTATGTGAGATCTTGGAGGGACATTAAAACAAAACCTAGCACATGCATTTTGTACTCGCTGGATTAACTTATCACTTCTACCGAGAATGCACGCCCCGTACACAGTGTCAGCATAGTTCAGCTTGGATAAAACAAGTGACTCACACAGCATGATACGCATATCCACACTTAAGTATGGGCGTACACGGTATAAAAGCTTGAGACGATAGAAGCAATTACGCACAGCTTCTGTAATATGAGTCTCAAAATGTAAGTGTTCATCAAATACTACTCCAAGATTACGTGCTTCCTGCACCCTCTCAATGGAACAACCATCAATCCTCACATCCAAATTGCTGCTGCTCAATTTGCTCAAGAAATCTCGTGATCCTATGATCAAATATTTGGACTTGACTGGGTTTAAAACCAGCGAGTTTCTCGAAGACCAGGCTGTGATTCTATCCAGATCCTCATTTACTCTTTTTACAGTGTCAACAGTCTGCTGAGGATGGAAAGACAGATACATCTGTAAATCATCCGCATAAAGGTGGAACTTGGTGTTTAGCAGGCAGTTGGTGATGTCAGCACTGTACAGTATGAAAAGAAGAGGCCCCAGGATCGATCCCTGGGGCACACCTCTGCCCACGCACCTTGGAGCAGAAGACTCAATGCTTCCATCACTTTCACTTGTCACCTGGACAAACTGAGAACGGTGAGTCAAGTAGCTTTTAAACCACTGAACCGTCTCAGGCTGACATCCATAGTACGACAGCTTGGAAAGGAGAAGTGACGTATTAATTGAGTCAAAGGCGCGTGAGAAGTCCAGTAGGACCAGCATAGCACCCATTCCCTTATCCCTGCCTTCAAGGATATTCCCGACCACATCAAGTAGGGCTGTGGCTGTACTATGTCCCTTACGAAAACCAGATTGAGCGAGCGGCAATATGTTGTGTTCCTCGAGATACGCTCTGAGCTGGTTGGACACTACCTTTTCTAGAACCTTGGAGAGACAAGGCAGTAAGCTAATAGGGCGAAGTTCTTTAACGCTGGTAGGGTTAGAGACTTTAGGGATGGGTCTAACTATTGCCAATTTCCACAGATCCGGAAAAGAGGAGGAGGAGATGGACCGGTTGACGATAGCCGTTATAGCTGCGAGCGTACGAGGAAGAGTCATCATCAACATTTCAAGCGAGATGTGGTCACAACCCTGAGCATTAGACTTTAGACCACGTAGCAGCCTCAACACCACATCCCCCTGAACGGGCTCCAGCTGGAAATTAGTGTTACTGAATCTGTGTTGCTCATAATATTGTAAGTCGGCAGCTGTGACTGTACCACTACCTGGTACATCCAAAAAGTGTGCATTGATTTTTTCAGGATCACTACAGTGGTTTGGTAAACTGTGCTCTGGGGTTTTAGAGATAGCTATGGAGGATTTTATGTGACTCCATAGCTTCTTTGGTTTTTTAATATTTTTATTTATACAAGTTTTAAAATATGCACGCTTCTCACTGTCCAGCGCTGCCCTAACAAGGTATTTAAGCTCTTTGTATGAATCAAAATGATGTGATGCTTTAGTAGCTTTTGCCTTGTTGTGGCTCTTGTCACGCAGCTTCATCATGTCTTTGATAGTATCAGTTATCCATGGAGGGGATTTATCTTTGATGAGAACTTTTTTAAGGGGAGCATGTAAATCAAATAAATTTAAAATATAGTTATTAAAAGTTTCCACCATGGAATTGACATCATCCAGACTTTCAATGTATTCCCAGTCCATCTTATTTAGATCCTTGTTGAAATGGTCCAGCAGTATATCCCTAAGTGGCCTAAAAGTGACCCAGCGTGGCGAAGGCCTATCTAATTTAAAATTAAATTCAGCAGATATCATTGCATGCTGGCCGAGCTCTGGTATGTGTGATACAGAAACTTCACGCACACGGGCATCGGTGCATATAACATCAATTAATGTCTCGCTGTGGTCTGTGAAATGGGTTGGCTGGGATACAATTTGATTTAACTTGCAGCATAGCAGAAAATTGTTTAGGAGTTTTGTTTTATTATTTGTATGACTTAACATGTTAATATTGAAGTCGCCCAGCAAAATAATTTTATCCACTTTAGAAAAAGAGAAAAGAGAGTCTGTAATTGCATCCAGGAAAACATTGACATCGAGCCACGGCGGTCTGTATGCAGTTCCGACGATGACAGAATGGGAGTTGACACTCAGCCGAAGCCACATCTGCTCGACCTGCGGCGCAGACGGGTGCGGCACGGTGCACACGCGCAGTCCGCGGCGAACAAAAAAGCCAACACCGCCACCGCGGCCGGCTCGCACGGACCGCGGGCGCGGCACGTGCCGCAGCCGATACCCCGGGACGCAGGGCGCACGGCCTTCCTGTCCGCTCTTTAGCCAGGTCTCATTTACCGCTAAGATGTCAACCCCAATGCCCTCCATAGCCACAAGAAACTCGTCATGACGTGATCCCAGAGACCCAGCATTAAACAAACCAACTTTTAAGTTTTTAGTCTTAACCATTGTCATTGCAGGGAATTTTACAGAATATATGTATATTTACTCTAGATAGTGTAACTGTGTAGAGTGTAGTGTAAAATATAGAATACTTTATAATGATAATATATGATATAAGTACATGAATGATATATGAAGAGTCCAATGATAGTTGTAATATATAAGATATTTTAAGCAGTGTATAGTGACGTAGCGAAGTGATAGGACGAAGTAGTATAGATAAGTAGTAAAGTATATATATGATTGATGTAAGAGTAGCTGGGCTCCAGAATGACACCATCAAGCACTGAGACAGAAACCGTTCCGACCCCACACAGTGCAAACACAAATTTGAAAACACAAAAAATATAAAAACACAGAAAGCCAATTGTAATTTACTAGAGTTTAAAATTCTATAGCCAATGTTAAACAGTTTTTCAACCACTAAACTAAATATTGCCCTCAGCAGACAGCCCCTGGCCAAAAACACGTGGAAGGTCCTCCTCCGTACGGATACAGAAGGTAGGCTTCCCGTCTCCCTGCTTGGCCAGGATACGACCAGACTTTGTCCAAGTATATCGCCACCCGAGACGACTGCCAGCCTCACGCACCCGATAGAAAAGACTTTTGTTGCCCTTGGAGAGCCGCTCATTCAAGTAGAAGCGTCGCGGGGGCGCAGGAAGGCCAAAGTCCGCAGTGGTGGATCCACGGCGGACACGTGCGCTCCGTAGCAGCTCATCGCGCAAAGTGCGGCGCGTCAAGCGCACTACGATCCGTCGCCCGCGCCCCGACTCCGCCGCTGCTCCCGCTGGGCCCACCGCGGCCGCAGCCGTCGCATGCCCCTCACGGTCGACGCGCAGGCCCACACGGTGTGCGAACACAATGTCACGTTCCTCCAAGGTCACCCCAAGTTTCACCGCAATCAGCCCAACAGTGTGCGCCACATTCTCTCCCGGGATCTCCGGGATGTTCGCTATCTCCAGGTCAGAACCAAGCAGATCCTGTTCGCGGTCATTAAGATCCAGTCGGAGCTGTACCACAGTCCTCTCCAGCTGGCTGAGTTTGCTTTCAGGCAAGGCGACACTTTCCTTGCTCTCGAGAGCCACTATTCTGGCCTCCAGGCTGTCGACTCGCTCAACACAAATACCCACAGAAGACTGCAGGCCAGCCATCTCACGACGAAACTCCCGCATTTCATCTCGGACCTCCCGTAGCTCAGACCTGAAAAGCCTTATTTCTTCACGGAGGGTCAACTGTGCATCCGGCGAGGGCTCCCCGTCTGTAGCCTGTTCGCTACTTGCCCGCGATAATCCCTTAGGCCCAACAACGGGGGGCTTGGCCTGAGTGCCCCGAATCTGAGAGGTCTTTGCGGGTGACCTGTCGGCAGTGTCCGAAGAGCCCGCGACAACCGTACGCACAGCCGGGGCAATACTATCCACGCCTCTAACGGGTGTGGCGCTGTTGTCTCCCCTGGGCAACTTATTTTTGCACTCCGGACACAGCCAGTCACTGCTAGTCGGCACCGCGTCGGGCAAGCAAGCCAGGTGATACCTGTTTTGGCAAGCAAAATTGCCACACGTAGCGCCACCTTTCGCCGCCAGGAACTTCCCGCACGCTGCACACTTTACCATTGTGCACGTAGTACTCTAAAAAAATACCAGATGGCGTGCACGTTCCTCGCACTTTTTCAGACGTCACCGCCAGATGGCGCGTACTCCGCACAAAAATCGATCCACAAATGCAAAAACCGTGGCACAGCGCTAGCAACACCCGGAATATCACTTTTATGAAGGTACTAGTCGCAAACCAAAATGTTCGTGTAGCTTCAAAGTTAAAAAATGTTCGAAACTTCTGAGGTAATATTTAAGCAATTACAATGCCGAAACACTATTGTCACCCCGCAAAAACCTATTTGCACGTAAGTCGCACTACAGCAATCTCGTGAATATAACTTTAACGCGGAATAAACAATGTTTATTATTTTATACTAGTGAAAACATGAACAGCTGATGTGCTCCGTAAAGCGTCCGTGACGTCACTCTAGTTAATACTGAATGGATGGATGTATGGATGGATGTATGAAAGAAGAAAGAAGAAAGAAAGAAAACCGTTTATTCGAACCTCACACATATTAAAAATATTAATTAAAAAATAGGTACAATAAACATAGAAGAATTTGTGCAAGGTCAGAAAGGCACCTAACTCAGCATATGCTGCGATATCTATAAAAATAAATAACGCAGCGCTGGTATTCTGTTAGGGCCCGCGGTGATGCCACGGTCATACTTACGGAGACTAAATAAAATATATATTAGGTATAGTAGTAAACTATATGTAGGTAGGTATCGGAACAAAATAAAAAATACGAAAAAAAAAACATAGGAAAAATAATAATAATTAATACATAACATTGGTAAAAAGCGTGAATTTATGTTAATAAGTGTCATGTGTTACAGATATATTATAGAGAGAATGTAATAAATAATTAACCATAGACAGACGCCTGACAGCGCGCTCCAAAAGCATTTGTCTAATTCATAGACAAACAGATGAACGCGAGCGTACGGCGACGACGGCAACAGGTCACGAATATTCGATTCGAGTGTTTAGCATCTATAACTAATCTGTGGAGTGTATAATCTATAGATATTAGTATTCTGTGGCACGATCTATCGACTTGCAAAGTTGCAATCAACTGTCAAAAAAGTGGGTGGATTGGTTATTATACAAATAAACAAAGGTTGAGTAATAATACATACATATAATACATTAATACGTCTAAAACAAAAGTAAATCGGGTGCATCTGAAATATTATTGTGTGAAGTGTAATGTTGTGTTGTATTGGACGCAAGAGAGAGATGTCAAACTGAGCGACAAAGTCACCATCACAAACCGTGCGTGTATGGATGGATGTATGGATGGATGTATGGATGGATGTATGGATGGATGTATGGATGGATGTATGGATGGATGTATGGATGGATGTATGGATGGATGTATGGATGGATGTATGGATGGATGTATGGATGGATGTATGGATGGATGTATGGATGGATGTATGGATGGATGTATGGATGGATGTATGGATGGATGTATGGATGGATGTATGGATGGATGTATGGATGGATGTATGGATGGATGTATGGATGGATGTATGGATGGATGTATGGATGGATGTATGGATGGATGTATGGGTGGATGTATGGATGCATGTATGAATGTTTGTTACTCTTTCACGCAAAAACTACTGAAAGGATCTCGATGAAACTTTGTACACGAGTAGACCATATCCCAGAATAACACATAGAATACTTTTCATCCTGGTATTATTTACGCGGGTGAAGCCGCGGGCAAAAGCTAGTTAGTAATAATGAAAAAAGAGGCACGTAATAATTGTTGATATAACCATCCCGCATGACGAGTACCTCGTGAAAGCTGCGAAAGATAAGCAAATCAAGTATATTGATTTGGCTCGCGACGTTGTTGACATGTGGCACGGTAATAATATCATACAGTATTCCAACTTCATACAAACGGACGAAACGCGAGCTATACCTACGCGCCTCGGTTGTAGCATGGGCTCGGCATGGAGACAGTCGCGACCGTCGCAACTGTGCCGCAGTGACGAACGACCACGACGGTTTTTTTTAACAATAATCGCGTGATTATTGTTAGTTTGTATAATTCAAAGTAAAAACGTGGTATTTTATTATTAATTCATGAATCCCCAAGCGACCACCGGTGGCCGCGCATCTATTGTCTTACTATTGTGTTTCTAATTGACGGTATCTGAAGGGTTAATAATAGTGGTTTATTGTACTATTTGTATGAATAATACTAGAAAAAGCATTTTATTTAAATCTACCAATCAAAAAACTACACGCATTTTTATTGAACACTTACTATTCAACCCACAAAGTATTTTGTTTATATAAAAAAGTAAGTATATTTACAATCACAAAAATAAATGAAAACAAACTAGGCAAATGTAATTAGATTGCTGGAGGCGGGTAGCCCTAACGCATGTTTACGTACCGCGCGGCTGTAGGCATTTATTTCAAAGATACGGCCGAGTTACAATACTGTATGATATTATTACCGTGCATGTGGGATGTGGACTCGGCAATCATTGCGTGATAGTTGTGGAATATTATTGTTCCGATAATCATATCAGCCAATGGCTTAATAGGCACTAGCCTCGACCAACACCTTAGACGACTGGATCAAAAGAGACACGGGTGGTTTTTTATTTTTTATTATTGATAGGCTTGTGTTTGACCACCATCACACCTGATGGTAAGCGACGATGTGGTCGACGATGGAACACGCTTGCCTAGAAGTAACCTATTCACTCTTGTAAGTTTGTAAGTTGTAGATATCAGGAAACACAGACTCCGGCAGGGAATTCCACTCATTACGCTGTACGCACAATAAATGTGTTCCCAAAACGCTTCGTGCGTATGGGTGGAATGTCTACCATGTACCGGTGGTATAGGTAGGAGGGTTCTTTCTCTAAAATCATTTTATCAATATTGTAATAACCACTTTTTTTATAAGAGTAACCATGGAGTTTCTTGCCGGTTCTTCTCTATAGGAAACGACCAATTTGGAACTGTGCACTAGCTTCTGACGTTTTATAAGTGCCCATGTAGGCCTATGTGTAATAAAATATTTGGAATGTTGACTTTTTTTGCCTTTTAAAACCCTGCTCGCCGGTAGAATTTGTTCCTGATACCGGTGGGATACTATTTTTATTGAAACATTTAAAAAATAATTTAAATGTAAATTAAAATGAATAAAGAAAGAAAGAAAGAAAAATAATTTATTTGGCACAGCACAAGACCCAAACACAAATACAAAAACCAATACCAAAAAAAAAAAAAATAAAGATAAAAAATAAAGTTGTAATATAAGCATTCAGTCAGCGTTAGTTACTACCTATTGTTAGGTTTTATAATCAGGTCATATCAGATTTTCAACAACCCCAGGATGTTTGACTTTATTTTCTAAATGTCTTATTTATCACAAACACCTATTTTGAGGTGGAAAATCATCAATTGACTTCTACCTTTCTAAGGTTGAGCTAGAAGGCAGTTCAGACTGTTACTGGCCTTCAGTTGCTTTTGCTTTGTAAAGCCATAGATTACTCTTTCGACTAATATTGATAATGTTGGTCCTTTCAGTTTTGCTGACATATATTTGAGGCCATAGGAAACAACATTTACCGGATGGTAGGACGGTGAGCTCTTCATTAACTGCAAGTATAATCCTGCGGCTTTCGACACCCAAGGCCTCTCCTGCTGCGGCGGCTGGAGTGTGAATCCTTACACATAGGTCCCCTAATCTATCTTCCTTCTTACAGTCCATCCAAAGGTTGTTTGTAAAAGATCGCCATGTGCGATAAGACCGCCCATTGTACATTTATTTCTTTAAATGTTTGTCCTGTATATTTGTTTATCTAGTGTAAAATATAGAATATAATAAATAATAGGTTTACGTGCATTTATAAAACGTCAAAAGCTAGGGCACGGTTCTAATATATCATGTTCTGTTGAATAGAATCGGAAAAACACTCCACGTTTTTCTCTATAATTTTTTTTTTTACAGCATTTCTATGTGTGTAGACCAGTTAACACGGTACTAAAAGTTATAGCATATTATGATTTGGTATTTGTATAGATGGGCCGATTGGACTAGTTCCCACTAAACTAAATTATTTGCGTCGTAGCGGAATTGTTTGCTACGAAAGCGTAGCAAGTGACGTACTTGCTACGGCGCGAGCGCTACGTTGCGTAGCAACTTTTATGCGCCACTTTTATACAGGCGTATGTATAGTCTCTTGAACATCTGGCTGGAGGTAACGTCGACAAGTCACGAGTACGTGTGCATTTAATTCCGGCCAGCTCTACCCGGACATCGACCCGCTGACCTTTAAAATAAAATATTGTTTGAGTTTTTATAAGCTACGAGTATGTACATTCTGAAGAATGAAGAATTGGCCTGTTAAGCCAATTCAAAAGATCAAAGCCGTGTCAAAGGATTAAGGAAAACAAGTGAAAAAATATCATGCTGTCATATATTTTTTTTAGACAAAAGTGTCGAAAAAATCAGTAATATTAAATACTTTTTTTGAACGATAAATGAATACTCAATTAATTTGACACGTTCTTAAAAACAATTATTTTTTGCAAAAATCTTATGACTTTGAAAGATTGACTTCAAAAATTGAGCATGCTGCTTGATCGTAACACGTTAACTAAAATCTCTACTGTACCATATTCACAACATTATCTACAAAACATGCTCACGCTCCAGCCACGCGTGTGAGCAGATATTTGCCAGCACACACCACTAACCCCTAATGCATTAGGTAAACATTACTAGTACAACATTACACTCACTGGGTTGAGGTTAACGATTTCATAATAGAGCTTTTGATTTACGTCGCGTTGGATGTTTTGATCGTATATTTTGAGCTTGTATTTTTTATGTTAAAAATTATATGGCTTGGAAAAAGGTGAACAATTTTTACAGTAATTATATCAGCTAGGGCCACAGAAGCTACCTGAAAAGGAAAGAGGGTAGAGTAGGGTAGAGTAGGGTAGAGTAGGGTAGAGTAGGGTAGAGTAGGGTAGAGTAGGGTAGAGTAGGGTAGAGTTGGGTATAGTAGGGTGGAGTAGGGAAGAGCGGGAGCGAAGCCGCGCGGGCAAAGCTAGTCTAAGATATAAATAAATATACCTATATATACACGTACGTGTACCTAGACCATGATTTCTCGCTTGACATACCACAACAAAGCGATATTTGCTAACGAACCAATCCGTTTACAGATGTGTTTAGCACACAGAATGCATTGATCCGACACATGCCATTTTGTTCATGTGTGTTATCAACATATATTATGTTAGTTCATGAAAATGGAATTATAAATGCGTGTTCATTTATAAAACGGATTAAAACAGATTAATGTACACAACACAAAACCTTTTAATGAGGGTGAAATTAAAACACATTACGGAGTTTAATTTCGTTAATGTTGAAATTAATTTTAGGCATGAGTAGTTAGTATTTTATTATATTTTGTGAATATGTTTTATGTATTTCAGAATTGAGAAAATTTACAGTGATACTCTCACAACTAAGACGCCTCTCAAGCTAAGGCGAGCTGAAGAAATATACATAGAGGTACACTCAAAAAACCTCCTCTTTCTTCTGGTACATTCAGAGTGGTGGTCAGGTAAAAGGGTGCTTTTCCACGGAAACAGTGTGAAGCAGAGTGGTCTAGGAATGCGTAACAATGCTGTTAAACAGTGGTAACTGAGTGGTGTCAGGATGTGTAGTGGACTATTTACCCACATTCGTTCATATGACTCCTAAACAATCTATACTTTGTTTGGCCTTCTTTTCCCTTGCCATTCACTTACATTGATGCTCATAAATCTCTTTTTTTTATACGCGAGGTTTAGCAGTTCTATCTAAAAAAAAACAAAATGTTTTAGCAATATTGGTCTAAGCTGAGATCAATGTTGCTAAAACTTGATCTTAGAGTTGCGCTTTTCTGTGTGTGTGTGTTTTTTTTAAGCCGAGTCCAGGAAGAGCCGCAAAAAAAAGTGTGTGTTTGTTACTTCTTTGTATTTGAACGATTAAATACTTGAAATGTTCGTAATAGAAATTTGACATTTTTTTCAGAGGTAGATCTCTCCCTTGAACCCGCTTGCAGAAGCTAGTTTATAAAATAAAATCAACCAAATCAAACCATATATCACATTGCAGTCAAGACTTCAGGCAAATCAAATCAGCCATACACGGCCACTGTTCTGCCTAGCTACGGAATCTACATAATTGCCTTGGACACAACCTATGCTTGACGTTGACGTCGTCAATGTAGCTGGAATTTATGCTTCAAATGCTTATGGAATACTAATTGACGCGTATAATTCAAAGTGCATTTGGAAATAGGCCTTTATATTAAGATGAAGTGGTCTTTGATTACGATTTAGAGGTTGTTAATTAATAATATAAATATTAATCAAATAAACAGGTTAACAGAGAGTAAAAAATAAATGAATCCCACTTGTTGAACCATTCATATCAAATGACGTTCATTAAAACATTTGTTTAGTATTTTCACTGTGGATCACACAAAATGGTCCCAATGCGCTAGTCATCAAGTTAAAACTAATACGCAGAATCAGAAAAATTTATGGATGTGCATTTCGACTGCCACTGCACCAGATAAAAGTTTGGAAAAAAAAATTATTTGAGACCATGTTTGCACCAGGAAGTCTGATAACACAAGCTTATAATGACAAACTTTCTACAAGAAAGGCATAGTTGATCAACAAAAATATCAACAATACCAATTTTGATCAACTGATAAGAACATTTTTAAAGTAATTTATAATGACTTTGAAAACAGTTTTTCACTTGCAGTATCTATTACTAATCTATCTATCACTATCCTGTGCATAAGAAAACACGTTATGCCATTGGTCCCAGTTGTCATTCGTAAATCTTTGACAATCGTTGCGGGCTATCACAGAAACTCAGACCACCAGTCTATCCAAGGGGTATCTGTTGCACAGTAACTGGCCTGTTAAACTCTGATAGGCAGTCGTTGCTGGAACTGGACTAAAAACCAAGCTAGTTGGGAAAAGTCTAAAGAGATGACAATTTTTATTTTATATTTTTGGAACTCAGTTCCTTATCGCGCGTTGTGAAAGGGGGCTAGACGGAAAAAAATCTCACGAAAATTTTATTACAATTCCTTCACTAATTAATCGAAAGGAACTTCGTTCCATCCGGGTGTCCCTTGACACCTCTACCCTTGATAAGCTCGCGTTTGACCACCATCTCACCTGATGGTAAGCGATGATGTGGTCAACAATGGAGCACGCTTGACTAGAAGTAACCTATTCACTCTTGACTTAAAGACGCCCTACAACTTGGGCTATAAGGAAACACAGACTCGGGCAGGGAATTCCACTCCTTGGCGATTGACGACCATCACTGATCTGACGTACTCTTTGATTACCATCATTGATGGTAACCAGATGAGATAGTGGTCAGTCACAAGTCAATAATATAAAAAATATAATATATATAAAAAATTACGAGCAGACTATGAAAATATACTATTATAGTTAACTGGCTTTTAAACCCACTTAACTTATAAAAACTACGAAGCCTTAAAAGCTTGCTCTCAAGTAAAGTGGATCATATTTCCAGTTATAATGATCGTGGTACGATGAAGAGGCTCGATGCTTGCTAGAATACTTGAATCTGGGAAATGTAGGGTAGCCAGCCGTTCGGTATTTGATTTTGCCACTACCTTCTACCATCGTACAACGTACAGTGAGTGTCCACCCTTATTTTGTTAACACCTCTACGGTCCGGAGTAAGCGTTTTGCCTCGTCGATTTTTATCGCGTACATCGAAGGACGGAAATAATATACTTGCAGTAGTCTTTCCTTCAGATTATAATTTAGATTTCTTCAAAGCTAGAGTATAATAGTCTCGTGATGATTAATCACACTAGTTTAAAATGCGATAAAGCAGGTTCGAATCAAGCACTAGATTATATCATTAAAAAAGCTTTTAATTAAAAAAAAAATCATAACAAGATTTTATAGCTCGGTATACCTATGTATATAATTTAATACACGTCAAGACGAATCATGCGAGCCCAAACTCGATGGGATTGTGTCGTTTAACTACCAAGTTCCTATAGCCATCTTCCGGTTCCATCATCAAATTAGCTCCATGTTATAATAATTTTGCATTATCATCTGATATTTACATATGCATTTACATGCATATGTAAATGCATATGTAAATTGTGCAATTCAAAAAAATCAAAAAAATGTGCAATTTCAGCTCAATCGGTAACCGGGAAATGGGTCAATTTACAAACAAACATCGGGACAGGTGAAATTAAATAATAGCTTGTAAAAAATATGTACTCCACATTTTTTTAAATGATATAATCTAGTATATATCGTATTCTATCTGTCTATACACTAGTAAAGCCAGAAGCAAAGTATTTTTGAGCACACCTCCGGTCGACATCACTGTCGAATATTATTTATGAGTTTTTGTTTTAAGTGCTTATACCACATATTGTGGTATAAGCACTTGTAAATATTAAACGCATATCCACAAGTAAATATTAAACGCATATCCTGTAAGTAATATATTTAAAATTGGCTGATAAATCGATTTCAATAGTTTTATTATCCTATAATAATCTTAAAAGAATTTTTTTACGAAAAAAAAAATTGGCTATTTCCATAGATCCATACTAATATTATAAAGTGAGTTTGTTACGTCTTCACGCCTAAATGGCAAAACCGATTTTGATGGTTTTTGGTACAAAGATAGTTGGGACCCTGGAGACGGACGTAGGCTTTTTTTTAAAGTGAGAAAGGGGGGGAGACAACCCGGGACCGAGCGTCCTGGCGCCGCGGTACGAGGAGAGCCGACCCCAAATAAAGAGACAAGGCTAGGCAAAAGAGAAAGAGAGAGAGAGAGAGAGAGAGAAAGGGGTAGAAAGAGTAAAGTATATTAATAAACGTGGGCGAAGTCCCAGGTAAAACCTAGTTCTTGATAAATCTTGATTGTGTCACTAGCGTGTTTGTGTGTGACGACGTTGATATTAATTCATGAATCCCAAGCGACCACCGTTGGCCGCGCATAATAGATGCGCGGCCACCGGTGGCCGCGCATCTATTGTCTTACTATTGTGTCTCTAATTGACGGTATCTGAAGGGTTAATACCGATGCAATGCACGAATGTAGTAAAGTAGCAAAATTAAGATAATTCTATCTAAGTGCATTTTTGTTTCATTACTTTGTCAATAACTGACAGGTTTGTTTTTTATTTTTATGCAGTCTTTCTTTTCTAATTTTAATGTGAAAACACTGTGAACTCTATAGATTCTTAGGTTATGATCAAGGTAAATGGAAAAATAACCAATTACACTTTGTCTGACCCAAAAAGTAAACTCAAAACCTCATGCTCAACAGTGCCGCTTGAAAACACTGGACCTACAAGACAGTCATTACAATCCTAATTGCTTACCTTTTATACAAAAAGAAAAAGTCGAAATATAAATTCAAAATGAAAGAGTTCCCAAAATGATTTATCTGCCTTCATCAACAGCTGAGCCGTGAAATTTGATATTGCACAGTGAACCGATCTCAGTCCATGGACGTGGACAGAATTTGAAAACTGAATTCACTTTTTACGTTTTATTATTTTTGTTAAACTTTTTTTTTTTCAGCGATGCGGTCTGTTTGATACGGTGTGTTAAAAACATTTTGTATACGAGTTTTATTTTCGTTTTCGTAAATTATTTATAGTCACCCAAAGAGCGATGGAAAGGGCTATGCTCGGAGTTTCCTTGCGTGGTCGAGTCAGAAATGAAGATATCCGCAGGAGAACCAAGGTTGCTGACATGGCACGAAGAATCGCCAAACTTAAGTGGCAATGGGCAGGGCACATTGCACGCAGAACAGATGGCCGTTGGGGCCGAAAGGTTCTGGAGTGGCGACCGCGTACCGGAAAACGCAGCGTTGGAAGGCCTCTTACATGGTGGACCGATGACCTGGTGAAGATTGCGGGAATTCGATGGAAATAGAACGCACAGGATCGTTCATTGTGGCGACACTTGGGGAGGCCTATGTCCAATAGTGGACGTTTATCGGCTGAAATAATGATGAAATTATTTAGATTTATGTTAATAAATCAGTGTTTATATTTTAATAAAAGTAATTTTACAATAATTTTGACAAGATGTTTATTTTAAAATTTAAAATTTTAGTTTAATTTTTTAAACGGATCATTCAACGGGACATTTAAGAAGCCCTAATAATGTTGAAAGCAAGTTGGATATATATTTAATTTACATTATTTCAGTTATTAATAGTATTGAGCCTTTTAAAAGCCCCGTAATAATACTTTGCAACAGTCGTAATGTCATGCAAATGTTTCCGATTGATAAATCAAGTCAAAACGCAAAAGTAAAAGAAAAATGTTCATGGGGGAAAACTTTTGAAATATTTCACGGATTTCAAGTTATACCTTCAGTAGTAGCTAGTTACAGTTGACGGCTTATAAAACTTTTAAATATTTAACTGCTTATGCAACCTTAACTTTGAAGATTCTTAATAATTGGCCACAAAAACCTAAAACCATAAGGGTGAGGATAAACGAGCGTAATTTTGTGAGTCCTGTGTCGCAGAATTTCGGTAGCGTAATCTCTGCTGCATTCGGTTTCATACAAAAGTCCTGTTTCATTCACATGGCGGCGCAAAATGGGTTGTCTGCCGTAGTAGAAATGCAAGCAGTAGAAATTACGTGACCAATATTCTGCGACTCACGATTTACAAAATTACGCTCGTTTGGCCTCACCGTAAGGGTGCATTTTAAGTGACGGAGAGTCCTGCCACGAGCTTTTAATGTAATCCATTTGACAACTTAAACTGAACTGGAAAGGGAGAGAGCTATATAGGTTATATCACTCCATCCCTCTTTCTCGCTTGTACGTCTGACATTATAACATGACATGGTAAGGCCTCTCAGCGTAAGGAAGAGGAGCGGACCGTGAGTTGTTCAATCACAGTGTTTAAAATTTCCACTGCATATTAGAGGAAACAGTGGAGCTGAGTAGACTTTCAAATAAAACAAATGAATCCACGACCTCGAGCCGAACAAAAAGAAGTTCGGTACTGATCGGAGAGCACAAAGCGGAGACAATTCACCTCGCTCCATTACAAAATGGAAACAATATAAAATATTATAATTTAGGTGTCTAAGATTACATGTAGCGGAGATGAGAGAGTTGAAATGGAGGTGTGGTGTGACGAGAAATGAGTATATTAGAGTGTGCCGGTGACTGAAAAGTTGAAGGGCATTGATATCTTGGTATAGTCATGTCCATCCTCTTCAAGGAGGGATGAAGTGCATGTTACTAAAAAGTTCTGAGTATAGGTACATGTAGATGGATGAAGAGGGAGAGGGAGGCCAAACAAATGGATAGATAGTGTGAAGAGTGATATGAAAGAAAAGGGAGTTAGTGTGACGGGTGACTGGACAGGCTTGTGGCTTACCATCAGGTAGGATCGCAGTCAAGCACTAGCCTGTATAAAAAAAAACACTTGCCACTTTTCACTTCTCTTCTGCTCTCTACTCAGCCCGTCAGTGTAAACATACCCTAAACAAGTTTTAAAAGGATTCTGCTGTCAATGTCCGAGTAATAGTTTTATTATGACGAGGTTGAAGGACACGCTACCTTTTACGCTCACTTTGCCTCAGAGAATGGGAGGACTTTGAAAACAACATCAAAATGTCACCTTCATAGATGAGTAATATTTTCTTATATCTTGTCAGAATTGCCCATGGCTAGCCTCTAGACGCCGAATTCCAGAATAGATTGTTGCCAACTCCTTTGATTATAAAATTGGATCATTGATGAACTTTATGTAGAGGATAACAAATATTTGCTTGTAACAGAATAAACGTACGCATAATTTTAGAATAGGTGTATTTTTATCCTAAAATAATCAAGAATTATTGTTTTAGGATAAAAAATTACTTATTTTAATAACTCTTAGATAAATCTTGATTGCACATTTAGATATGTGCGCAGGTACCGATCAATGCGCTATCAACCAATGCACTATGTGCCGAAATCATTTGCCTGCAATTAGGTAGGATGAAAGATTTTTTTTGGGATTGAAGTAAAATTTCAGTACTTAATTATGATTGCAACAAAATTTAATTTTGGACACCGTAGGCATAGGCATAAGGATATTGAGTAATCGGTAGCCCGCCGTTTGCCCGTCCAGTAAGAACCAATACCGAGTCGTTAACGGGACGAAGTATTCCGGACGCGTCCTTCAAAGATTTGTCAGTTAAATGCATAGAAGCTTAGCGAAGCCGACGCCCGCCACGGGAGCATTCCTAAAAAGTAAACCTGTAGCCACTAAGTGCTACTGAATGAACATAGGTAGGTTTTTTCAAAAAGAAAAGAGGATAAAAAGTCAATGGAACGACCATAGCTTGTAGACTTGAAGATTCATATAATATTCTAAAATGAAGCTACAAGAATAGCTCATGTTGCAGTGGAAACATTAACTCGCCAGGGTTAGTGCAAGGCCGGCTACTTAACATTATTTATTCAACCCGTGAGAGAAGCACAGGGGTCGCACTACCTATTTGTTCTCTGTACTTAAAAATGAATAACGTTTTCTATGTATGAGAAACTAGCGGTTTTTTTCACGAGGGAACGCACTCCCGTGATAAAAAGTATCTTATGTGTCAATCCAGGACAAGGTCCTATACGTGAGGCAGATTTTCTTCAAATCTGTTTGAGCGTCTCCTTAGGGCGCTTACAGATCAACGACACTCGATCGACGTAGTCGCCTTGACGATCGTGGACGACGACGTCGCCTAGTTGTGTCGGCAACAAATAGTTTAAAATACGCACGCAAATTACGAGTAAAATGAGTGACGACGAAATTGGTGTCGATTTATTAATTTCTTCAATTTAAAAACACGAATCATCATCATCATCATCTTCCTGCCCTTATCCCGTTTTATTTGGGGTCGGCGCAACACGTTTTTTTTCTTCCATTCTGTCCTGTCGCTCGTCACGCTATCACTAACTCCTTTTTCATTCATATCACTTCTCACACAATCCATCCATCTTTTCTTTGGCCTCCCTCTCCCTCTCCATCCATCCACATGTAAATTCATAGCTCTTTTAGCAACATGCGTTTCATCTCTCCTTTTTACATGACCATACCAAGACAACCGATTCCCTTTCAACTTTTCAGTCACCGGCGCCACTTTCAAACTTCCCCTAATATAAAACACGAATGTATTTGTAATAATACGTCTGGTCTCCGAAACTATCTGACAACTACATACATACATACGTCACAACTAGGCGACTATGTCGCCTGTTAGGCGACGATGTCGTCGTCACTAAGGCGACTACGCTGTAGCGCTCGTCGTCAATTGAGTGTCGTTGGTCTTTAAGCGCCCTTATGAAGAAGGCATAAGACACATACACTACACACACATTCGTACACAAAACCTTTCGCCACTACAATTAGTTGCTGCCAGTCGGTGCTCGCGAAAAATTGTCCTAAAGGAACGTAATTCTTGTTCTTGTATCCTGAAATAGGACATAGGAAGTATCTTCCGTGTGCCAAATGTTATTTTTAACCGACTTCGAAAAGGAGGAGGTTCTATGTTCGGCTGAATGTATGTTTTTTGTTTTTTTTTTTTTTGTATGTGTGTTCACCGATATTTCGGTCAATTGTGGACCGATTTTGAAAATGTTTTTTTTGATTGAAAGGTTTTGCTTCTAAGTTGGTCCCATAGAAATATTGTTATGATCTGATCATGAACTTTGAAGATATGGAACAGAACTCTTCATAGTATCATAGCAGAATTTTCGTAACAAGTAAAATTGATTTGTTTATACGTGTAGTCGATGACAGACTGAAAGAAAAGGGGGAGGGGGTAAATTCATGTAATATAACCGTATTTGGGATTATAAGAATCGTTATGAGATGCACTCTGGCTATAAGGTAATTTATGTTTAGCTGAAGGGTAGGTACTTTTTAGTGGTGCTACCATAACTAAAAAGTGAAAAATAAAAAACTTAAAAAAAAAAAATTAAACCGACTTCAAAAAGTACGAAATAACTTTAATTTCGGAAGTCGGTGTTAAATAACGAAGAGAAAAGATTAGGTATCTATTATAGAAACACCGACTTCCGAAATTAAAGTTATTTTGTACTTTTTGAAGTCGGTTTAATTTTTTTTTTAATCCATTCAATCCTTTACCTTGAAAGACTAAGATATGAATATTTGGTTGTTTGAGTGGTGTGTGTGTGGTGTAGGTACTCACTGGGTAGATGTCGAGTAAATAAAAGTCCTTGCTGAATCTTCAGGTATATTCCTCACACACAACACTACAACACTATAGAAAAGAAGACACAAACACAAGCTGATATATATTGTAGTAGCAACTACTAATAGTTCTTACAAGCACAGTGGTAGGTTACCGCGGGTAGATTTATCACAATTGTTAATCGGCGCGAGCGCACGTGTATCTAGTAGGCAGCGTAGATCGTGACTGGTGAGAAACGAAATGTAACATGTATGCTACAACTTGGCGGTAGATGAAAATAAGTCGCCGCGCGTCATCGACGGTGCGCGTGTCCAATGCGTCACGTCAATGTGTGTGTTGTGTTTAGTGTTAGTGAATATGTGTGTTGTGAACTTGGAAATATATAAATATATGTGATTGTATAAATAATGTCCGTGATAAGGCCTGTCATACTGTACGGATCAGAATGTTGGGCTGTGAAAAAGACGGATGAAAAAAGATTGCATTTAGCTGAGATGAGAATGTTAAGACGGATGTGTGGTATGACAAGAATGGATAAAGTGAGAAATGAGTATATTAGAGGAATTTTGAAAGTGGCGCCAGTGACTGAAAAGTCAACCGAAAGGAAATCGTTTGTCTTGGTATGGTCATGTAAAGATGAAGGATGAAACGCATGTTGCTAAAAGAGTTATGAGTTTACAAGTGGATAGATGGAGAGGAAGAGGGAAGCCAAAGAAAAGATGGATGGATTGTGTGAGAAGTGATATGCAAGAAAAGGGAATTAGTGATAGCGTGACGGGTGACAGGACAGAATGGAAGAATAAAACGTGTTGCGCCGACCCCAAATAAAACGGGACAAGGGCAGGAATATGATGATATGATTGTATAAATAGACAGAATAGATGTAGGTGAGTATATTTATTGTGTACGTGTAGTATTTACAGAGTAAACATATGTGAGTCACCCACACATACAAACTTGAGTTGTACATACAAACTTTATTATGTACCTACTACTAGTTACAGCCAGTGGCTTTGCCCACGTAAAAGTAGAAAATCGTCCCGAAGGACCATACTATTGGATTAATAAGCCAGTCTATTTAGCTATTTCAGAACATGGTCTAATGAATTAAATTTTATTAGAATCCGTTGAACTTTTTGAGCGTGATGGAGTAACAAACATACCCACATACTCGTACACACAAAGTTTCGCCGTTATAATATAATTAGTGTGATATGTTTTTTTTTAACGGTGGGTAAAAAGACTCTTGATGAGTAAAAACCCACCCCGTTCCTTCTAGCCTCTTCATACCGGGGCTCAAACTTCCTTTCGGATAACCCTGACCCCAGTTAGCTTCGACCCAGCTGGGCCTCTCCTGTTGCTGACAACTCCCTGAGGCGCGCGGGAACAGTGCGCGCCGTCGACGTCTTGGGCTCGGGCCGGACAGTTACCGGGCGGTCGGACAGCGAGCTACCCACGCCGTCCGCGAGCCCACGAGTGTAATGTGTTGAACATCAGAAACATCACTTTTGTTTTTATCTCATTTACTGTTTGCGCAGTATCTTTTTTTTCATCATAATAGGTATTTACCCATTAGATTCATCATCATCATCACCATTTCAGCCAAAAGACGTCCACTGTTGGACCTGTTCCGTGCGTTTTGCATCCATCAAATTTCCGTGAACTGTGGGTTGAAACTCTGGTGTCCGTCTGTCTGGTGAGCAGGACAGACGGACGAGGTTAACTTAGAATCATAAGTTCAAATAAATGTTATATTAAAGTAACATTTTCTTTATTCGAAATATTGTATTACTAAAGGGACTTAAATTATTCTTTTTTCATAATAGACTTATTAGTTTCATTGGGTTTCTGTAATATCGTAGTCTTTATAACCATTTTTATGAAATCTAAGAAAACTCGTATTATTTAAGAATGTGAGTTTGCCCTTGAACGCAAAAAGCAACTGAAGGACACAGTTGACTTTTCGTTATTAAACGTCTGGCATGCCTTTTCGTTCTAGTATAGAGCTGGAGAAATAATTTCATAATTCCTATATCAAAAAAGGGGGGTCATTAATTCATGCAGTCAGGAAATATCTGGCGAGGGAAACGTAATGATCTGCGTTTCCGTTAAAAGTAGTAGCAGAAAACCGCCATCAGAAGTCAAACAGACTACTCCATGAAGATTTCTACCAGTTCAAAATATAGTAGGATTAAGGACGCTCATATAAGACTCTGATTAGTGTATCCACGCCTGCAAATGACGTGACGTTTGAACTCTTCGTGTGTCTGACGGATTACTGCACTAGACGTGACGTGCTTTGAGGCTATGTGTCACATCACTAGCATACAGTGACTGCTTTATATTACTACTAGCTTTTACCCGCGGCTTCGCGCGCGTTTAATAATATACCTACTTTAATCTTTCTCCCCCTTTTCCCACATTTTATTTTTAAATTAGCCTATGTCTGTCTCCAGGGTCTCAACTATCTCTGTACCAAAATTCATCAAAATCGGTTTTGCTATTTAACCGTGAAGACGTAAAAAACAAATAAACAAACTCACTTTCGCTTTTAGTAAGGATTTCGCTAAGCTATTGTGCGGTAAGTTGGCATGTTGTATTACGAAAAATGGCTCTTAATTTATGGTGATTTGCATGACACTTTCAAAAAACAACTCTCTATCTTTTTTTTATTAAAGGAGTTTTGGAAGGTGAAATTTCGATACTAAGGTTGCATTTCGGGGAATTTGCATCGAAATTACATAAATGCCTAATTCCGCCAAGCCCATTCCATCATCGGAACACCAGACGTATGGCGCTGCGCCACCGGTACATGATGGAAATTCCACCCATACACACAAACAAGAGGCCTTCCAACGCGTATGGTATGATACGCGGTCGCCACTCCAGAACCTTTCAGCCACGATAACCATCTGTTCTGAGAGCCATGTGCCCTGCTCACTAGCAGTTAAGTTTGGCGATTCTTTGGACCATGGCGGTAACCTTGGTTCTCCTGCGGATATCATCGTTTTTAATGCGAACACGCAAGAAAACTCCAAGCATAGCCTCGTCTAATATGCCATTGTTTATATTACAAGAAGACTTATTTTTAAATGAATATGGGTTAGATACTAACAGATACAGAAAGACACATGAAATATAGTAGCTGTTTCGCCTTAAGCGGTAATAATTTGGTTCATAGGAACTATAATATATTGAGATATTTCTGCACCAAGGGGTGACAAATTGGGAGAGAAATTACAACATAACGTTTCCGCCAATCCCACCCCTTGGCCAACATTGCCTATAACTGGTAATCTAGCACAATCAATATCCGGTTGGTTGATAATTTTTCATACATCCGACAATACGCAATATTGTAGCTATCAATCACGGTACCAAACAATGGTAGAATGCCATGAAATATGGGAGGATGCGTAACGTTACGTTGTTAGGAACGAAAGGATGAAAAAGAGGTATGGTGGAGTGTTTTTTGGATGATGTGACTTCGGTTACAGGAAGTATTATTGTATGGTTAGGTAACATTGGAGAGCAGTGGTGGCCGAGTGGTAATGGCTCCGACTTGTGAGTTGTAACGTCGCAGTTTCAAACCCTGCCAGGCGCATTATTTTGTGTAATTTATTTCATTACCACTGCTCTCAAAACGGTGAAGGAAAACATCGTGAGGAACCGGCATGTCCTAGAAAGATATGTGACATTCCCAACCCGCACAGGGCCCGCGTGGTGGATTACACTCTCTCTCCTAGAGAGGAGGCCTGAGTCCCAGCAATGGGAACATTAAAACGGCTGATGATGATGAGGTAACATTAAATGTCTGCTTTGGCGTCTAGTTTAACTGTATGCAGCTGAGCGTACGTTTAGTGATAGGTACTAACCAACATAGTTTGAATTACCTGTACGTACGTGTAGGTTAAAGCAAAATAGGTTTACCCAACAACATAAACATATTCAATATAATATTAAAATATTCCACAACTATCACACAACGCCGTCTAGCCCCAAGCTAGCCAAAACTTGTGTTATGAGTACAAGACAATTGATATTTCTAAATACATAGATACATATTGTAGACAAATTACATCTAGAAACAGAACAAATGATCATGCTCATCACACAAATATTTGTCCTGGGTGGGAATCGAAACCACGACCTCCGGCATAGCAGTCAGGGCCACTAACCACTAGACCAGCTACCAGTAGAATGAGAAATAGAATAAGAACCACTCCAATCAACATATTTTTTATTATACAAGCATTTTTTATATATTGCAAGCAGTTTCAGTAACGATATTAAGAGGGTCCTTCTCCACTCGCTTATCGTAAACATCGAAAATGGTTTAAAAGCTCATTTAATGCAATCCAACGCGATGTTTCACGAAAAGGCAACGTAAAAAAAGATAAATAACGCCAGGAAACTCTGTTAGTATTCGGTAATTCCGAGATTTACTCGAAAATTTCACAAAACTTGCTCCAGGAAATAGCTGTTTTTTTAAACCCTTAAAAGTTTTTGAAAAAAGTTTTCGTTATTTAGAATCTTAATAAAATTTGCAAGGTCTCTAGAGGATTACTTTTTTGATTTTTTTAAATTTTTAGGCAAATTATGAAGTGTCAAAGTTCATACAAAATAGGACATTTTCAGAGGTTTTTACTGGATTAGTTTAACACAAATTTAGAAATCGGTTTCTTTTGAAACCTTGATAATATCCACAAGATACTGTGTTTCCAAAATATCTAATGAAAAGTGTGTAATAACGTCATAATCAGTTATGAGCGGTTGTATGAAAAACAGTGAAAATGTGAGTCGTGATGCACCACCTTAATGTGCTCATACCGTTACCGCTCACATAACACTCACGTATAAAGTCTAGAGATGGTATCAAGTCAGCACGTACCTAAACTCTCCGACCTCTAAAATAAAAGATAAATAAAGTAAAGTTTTTATTTTTCTAAATTATATATTTGTTGGATCAGGATGCTGATTCCTGAACAAAAAGAGAGTGACAATCACTTAAATTCCAGCGATCATTATGTAGGTATTATGTGGATGATGTGAAAGTATTTAAAGGTAGCCATAAAAAAAAATGCAACTGGTGTATTATGATGTAGGCTTTAGGTCCTCGAACCTCAGAACCTCGCGACCGGTAAAGTAGATGGAAAAAAGGCTTGGCGGGCGTAGCCCGATACGTTGTTACGCCCAGACCCACACTGCTCTTGACTCTACAGTATACCATGCCCTTCACTCCACCAGAGACAGAAACAGATGGAAGAAAATCATACAAGTTAAAGTGATAAAACAGGGAGGTCATGTCCCTCAGTATTGAGGGATACCAAGGAGGCTTTAAGTAATCAAATCACAACGAGCCGAAAGACTAACCAGCCACACGCCAGTCGGTAATGTGCTTCACTTGCCAAACTAAAAAACGTATTTTAAATGACTAGAAACTTTTAAACTAACCAGATCGGCTCAAATGAGCGCCAAATTTTAAATATCTGTCTTTGTTTCGCAAGCCTGTTTCACCGAAATGAAGGTTTCTATGGTATTAAGTTTAATTTGCATTCTAGATATTTTTTTGTTCTAGTCCATTCTATTAAATTTAAAAGTTAAGCAAGGTATAAATCTGGAAACGACGAGAATTAATACAATTTTATTTATGAGAAAAAGTCCTCTGAATGGAGCGCAGATCCTTTTCAAATCTTCATTCCCTGCAGTAAAAAATGCTTGTCTGGAAATATGACAAAGCATCTTGAAGATTTTAAAACAAAGAAATAGGTTTCTTGGTTCTTAATCTATTCTTGCAATAAAAAGTCAAGTCGCAAAACATTTAGAGTAAAAATAACTTAATAAAGGTCTAATATGAACCTACTTCATTGTTTCCCGCGTCGATTTAGTTCTTCCTACCCTTACAAATCATAGCCAATTTGTGAATCCAGGACATAAGCTATCCTGGTACCATATTTCATTTATACAGGGTTATTTGTAAAACACCGGCAACCTCTCAGGACTATGGTTCTGTAGGGTTCACCCCTACCATATTATAAGTTTATTTACGTTTACAACAAAATCACACAACACAATAACAGCAACACAATTATGTAATGACATTTATTAATATTTATTTGCATACACAAAAACGATCACATTTCGGAACGCATCGGTGGTGTCAAAGGATCTCGACGCATGTGTGCGCGCACGCAGTGATCTACGCTGACCTTCAGTCCGCTAAGAACTGCCGTGCGCGCCACTGATTTTTTTCCGTTCGCATCCTTCATATTGTTACGCGAGTCTTTACTTTTTTATGTGAACTATTGTTTTGTGCCGTGACTGTATATTGTGTGTCTCCTTGTCTTTTCATCTTCTCCTTCTGTGTTGTTGTGTGGACTTAGCAAAGTAAACCGTGAGTACTTGGTAGCAGTGATTTTTATTTCCGCGCACCCGCACTCACCGCCTACCCACATAGACTTTTTCTCCAAACTGGTGACCCCGAGTCGAACACAAAAGAAAGACAATGAGTGACAGTGATACGGAGCACACCGCGTCATCACAGCCCGATGACCATGTTGCGCACCACACGCGCAGGGCCAAACGCCCCCCGGGTCCAAAGGTTGAGCCAGCCGAGGTATACCGCGTCGCATTGCGCCTACCTCCATTTTGGCCAGACGAGCCCGAAATTTGGTTTGCGCAGATCGAGGCGCAATTCGAGAACGCAGGGGTGACGAACGACGTCACCAAATATAATTACGTGGTCGGACACCTGGACCACCAGCAGTCCAAGGAAGTCAAGGACATTATCATGTCCCCACCTGCCAGCAACCGCTACGAAAAGCTGAAGACGGAGTTGGTGCGGAGACTCTCAGCCTCCCAAGAGCGGAAGGTGAAGCAGCTGCTCATGCACGAGGAGCTAGGAGATCGGAAGCCCTCGCAGTTCCTTCGCCACCTGCAGGGTCTAGCCGGACCTACTGTGCCCGAGGACTTCGTTCGCACCATCTGGTGCAGCCGTCTCCCCACCAGCATCCAGCCCCTCCTGGCATCGCAGTCGAACAGCACCCTGGGCGCGCTAGCCGAGCTGGCAGACCGCGTCCAGGACATCGTCGCGCCAGCAAGCCACGTCGCAGCAGCCTCGGCAGCAGGACCCTCCAGCAGCGAGATGGCCGCCGAGATCGCCGAACTGAAGCGGGCAGTGAAGGACCTGACGCTGCAGCTGCGTGACAGCCGTTCGCGCAACCGCTCCCACAGTCGTGGCCGCGACGCGCGACGGCGCTCACGTCACCGGTCCTCTACCCGCTCAGACTCCAGCTACCGGCAGCACCCCGTGTGTTGGTACCACTCCATGCACGGGGAGAAGGCGAAGCGGTGTATCAAACCCTGCGACTACCGGCAGGGAAACGCCGCGGGCAGTCGATAGTGGCGACAAACGATTGCCTTCCCTCGACTGGTCGCCTGTTTGTCACGGATCGCAGCACGAAGGTACAGTTTCTGGTCGACACAGGTAGCGACCTCTGTGTCTACCCCCGCCGTCTACTCAGTGACCGTCGCGAGTGCACCAATTATGACCTAGTGGCCGCGAATGGCACGCCCATCAAAACATTTGGGTATGTTGAACTCAATTTAAATTTAGGACTCCGTAGGGACTTTAAGTGGCGTTTTGTGGTGGCCGAGGTAACAAAACCAATTATCGGCGTTGACTTTTTGAGTTTTTACTCGCTAGTCGTTGACTGTCGAAATCAACGACTAGTCGATAGTACGACAAACCTGTTTTCTATTGCCTCGAATCACTCAGATTCGTCTTTATGTTCTGTAAAGATTACTTCTGGCGACTCGAGGTATCACAAAATT
This sequence comes from Mythimna lalbum, assembly GCA_949319445.1. Lineage (NCBI taxonomy): Eukaryota > Metazoa > Arthropoda > Insecta > Lepidoptera > Noctuidae > Mythimna > Mythimna lalbum. The sequence continues at coordinate 21,378,274 of OX439355.1, forward strand.
TTAGAGTGTTTTCCCGACATTACCCGACCCGCCGGTACGTTACGCACTACACCACATAACACAGTACACCATATCCGCACGACCCCAGGCCCTCCAGTCTCTTCTTCTTTTCGGCGACTAGCGCCAGACAAACTTAAAATAGCACAGCAGGAGTTCCAGCTCATGCTATCAAACGGAACAGCCCGACCTTCTGAAAGCCCTTGGTCATCGCCACTCCACCTCGCCCCTAAAAAGGACAACGGTTGGCGACCCTGCGGAGATTACCGCATGCTCAACGCCCGCACCGTTCCTGACAGGTATCCGATTAGGCACATACACGATTTTGCACACAGCATTGCAGGTTGCCGAGTTTTCAGCACAATTGACCTTGTTAAAGCCTATAATCAGATACCTGTCAGCGTGGAGGACATACCGAAGACGGCGATCACCACACCATTCGGTTTATACGAATTTCCGTATATGACGTTTGGTCTGCGCAATGCGGGCCAAACTTTTCAACGTTTTGTCGACGAGATGACCAGAGGTTTGGACTTTTGCTACTGTTATTTGGACGATTTTCTAATCTTTTCTAGGACAGAAGCAGAGCACGAGGAACACCTACGAAAGATCTTCGGCAGAATGAAAGAGTTTGGTATGCTGGTCAACACGTCCAAGTGTGTTTTCGGTGTCTCGGAGGTAACCTTTTTAGGCTACCACATTTCCGAAAAAGGCACCAAACCACTTGAGTCCAAAGTTGACGCTATAAAGAAGTTCCCACCACCCAAGGACGTACGTCAGCTGCGCCGATTCTTGGGCATGATCAATTTTTACAGGCGATTCATACCCCACGCAGCGCAAATCCAAGCACCACTGAACAACCTTTTGATTGGCAACGTAAAGGGCTCGCATCCTATATGTCTTGCGGAGAATACTTTGCATGCATTTGAGGAATGCAAAGAAAGCCTCGCTAATGCTGCTTTATTAGCTCACCCCGATTGCAGTGCCAAACTCGCATTAGTTACCGACGCGTCGGATACTGCAATCAGCGCGGTGTTGCAGCAGCTTAGCAACGACGGCTGGCAACCTCTCGCTTTCTTTTCAAGGAAGCTCAGCCCATCGCAAGCAAAGTATTCTCCCTATGACAGGGAACTGCTTGCCATTTACGAGGCCATCAAATACTTCCGCCACATGTTGGAAGCTAGGCACTTCGTCGTGTACACGGATCACAAGCCGATCAGTTTTGCATTCCATGAGAGGAAGAAAAACTGCTCGCCTAGGCAGTTCCGGCACCTCGACTACATAGCTCAGTTTACCACTGACATTAGGCATATTTCCGGCAAAGACAATGTCGTGGCCGACCCTTTGTCTCGTGTGGAAGAGCTACAGGTGCCGGTCAGTCCCAACACTCTCGCGGAATCGCAAGCTTGTGATCCGGAGCTGACTAAACTCCTGCAAGAAGGTTCGTCCTTAGTGTTGGAGAAAGTCAAGGTATCTGGAGAGCGTACAGCAGTGTACTGCGATGTCAGTACGGCGTCCCCCAGGCCATTTGTTCCCGCTATGCTGCGAAAACAAGTTTTCGACAGCCTACATTCCCTCAGCCATCCTGGTGTCTCAGCGACAGCCAAGCTAATAGCAGAACGCTTCGTTTGGCCAGGCATCAGGAAAGACTGTAGGGAATGGGCACGAGCCTGTCTCCAGTGCCAGCGGGCCAAGATTAGCCGTCACGTCTCAGCGCCATTAGGAGCGTTTCATCTCCCACGCGCAAGGTTCACCATTGTCCACATTGATCTGGTGGGCCCATTGCCGATTTCGCAAGGCTTTAGGTACTGTCTGACGGCAGTCGACCGATTTACTAGGTGGCCAGAGGTCGTACCTATCGTCGACATAACTGCCGAGACAGTAGCTAAAGCGCTGCTATCCGGATGGATTGCCAGGTTTGGCTGTCCGACTGATATTGTTACGGACAGAGGTCGACAGTTCGAGTCGGCCCTGTTCGAACAACTGTCAAAATTGGCTGGTTTTCAGCACAAGCGGACAACGGCATACCATCCGGCTTGCAATGGCATGGTGGAGCGATTCCACCGTCAGCTCAAAGCGTCCATCACGTGTCATGCAAATGACAAATGGACAGAGTCCTTGCCGTGGGTATTGCTTGGCATACGGAGCGCATTCAAAAAGGATGTCCAAGCGTCTTCCGCCGAGCTTGTGTACGGCGAACCGCTAAGACTCCCAGGGGAATTTTTTACCCCCAGTGATGCAGGTAGCACCGACATCACGGAATTTACTGCCCGCATTCGCAAATTCGCCCAAAATCTGCAGCCAACTCCAGCTTCCCGTCACAACCAACAAAAAGTTTTCGTTTATAAGGATCTGCAGACCACGGATCACGTGTTCCTTCGTGAAGACGCATTACGTGGCTCGCTACAGCCAGCCTACACAGGTCCTCACAAAGTGCTGCAAAAAGGTGACAAGACCTTCAAAATATTATTTAAGGGCAGAGAGGTCACGGTCTCAGTCGACCGCCTGAAGCCAGCTTACATTTTGGCAGACAAAGCTGACCCAAAAGAAATCGATCCACCTAGCAGTAGCAAGACGTATACCACTCGTTCTGGTCGTCACGTCACATTTCCAGACTTTTATCGCCCTTGACGGTCTCTGGAGGGGGGTGATGTAGGGTTCACCCCTACCATATTATAAGTTTATTTACGTTTACAACAAAATCACACAACACAATAACAGCAACACAATTATGTAATGACATTTATTAATATTTATTTGCATACACAAAAACGATCACATTTCGGAACGCATCGGTGGTGTCAAAGGATCTCGACGCATGTGTGCGCGCACGCAGTGATCTACGCTGACCTTCAGTCCGCTAAGAACTGCCGTGCGCGCCACTGATTTTTTTCCGTTCGCATCCTTCATATTGTTACGCGAGTCTTTACTTTTTTATGTGAACTATTGTTTTGTGCCGTGACTGTATATTGTGTGTCTCCTTGTCTTTTCATCTTCTCCTTCTGTGTTGTTGTGTGGACTTAGCAAAGTAAACCGTGAGTACTTGGTAGCAGTGATTTTTATTTCCGCGCACCCGCACTCACCGCCTACCCACATAGACTTTTTCTCCAAAGTTCTAACATTATAAACAACGACTTTTGTTCTATGACTTTAAAAAAAATACCATATTTTAGTTCATCAGATTTTCATACAAAAATAAAAAATATTTAAATTGAACGTTCTAAATGTTGCGAAGTCTATGCTGGCGTATCAATTGTCTACTCTAGTGTGATGAGTACACGAAAATGGTGCGAATGCTTGCTAGGTACGAGTAGGTGTGATGACCATTTTTCGGAAGCCTGCTTATTTCGAGAACAGTGCACGGGAATCGTAAGTACCTAGATACAGCAAAATACAGAGTTGAAATGTGTTAGATAGTACAACGAAATCTTAAAGGTTTGTTTTTGGTAATTGTGTTATACTCGTATTTTGTAAAAAGTCATAGAACCAAAGTTGTTATTTATGATGTTCTTAACTAGCACCTAGGAGGTTGTTAGTGTTTTACAAATAACCCTGTATATGGTTAGCCGTTTGAGCACGTAAGAGGAACAAACATACACACTCACAAACATTTCCCCTTATAATATTAGTGTGATCTTTCTAGCCTTTTCTAACTAGTTTGGGGTCGGCTTCCAATCTAACTGGATGTAGCTGAATACTTTTTTTATTTATTTCTCTCATAACTTTTAACATTCGTTTAAAACATATTTTTAATTTGCCAAACTTTATAGTTTGATGGCGAGAAACGCTCGTTTACGATTTTCAATCAATTCATTGACATCATAAAACAACACAATCAACAGTAAAAGTATAGTGGTTTTGTTGTCTCAGTATGTGTATAATATAACATGCTTAATCCTTAACTTATATAAATTTAAGTTGTTTATGTACATACATTTTACTGTTTAACAGAATTGCCTTTTTATTTAATTTTTTTTTTTGAGGGATTAATTTCTCGACATCGGCAGACTTGGCAGGTTATTCTAGTTCGAAACTCATTCTCTTTGTAGTACGCAGTGAGTCTCCAACCAAAACATCAGATGCAGTATGTACCGTCGCTCTCGAGTATTATTATTATTTTTGAAGAAAAGGGGCTATGCATCTCCCATAGTGTAGGAGATGTAGTCACTGCGACCTAAAAGATCTATTGTGACTCGCCACCTTGTTAGAGTAACTCTTTTAGCCGGGAGGCTTCCAGGAAGTCTAGAATACTCCTAGCTTTGAGAGTTTTAATCTCCTCCGGGCGAATAATGTGTCGACCCAGATGGATACTCCGTTTATGGATAAGGGGCCCACATTCACACAACAGGTGCTTAGGCGTCTCCCTCTCCTGATTACAGTACCTGCAAACATCAATGTCACTCAGTTTCATGTGAAATTGGTGCCTGTTTAATTTGCAGTGGCCGGTTAAGGCGCGGGCTATCGCACAGATGTTCGTCCTGCTAAGCTCAAGAAGCTCGGCAGTTCGTTTTTGTGAGTAGCCTTCTATAAGAGATTTGGCGTGTACCAGTCCTGGTTGTAACAACCAGTGCTTTTTTGAATCGCCAAATAGGTTGCCCTTAAGGGTCTGCATGGCCTGGTTCTTTGAGATACCACAGAAAGGTTCTGGTCCTATCTGATGACCCTGAGCCCCAGTCCTTGCAAGTTCGTCGGCTTTTTCATTGCCAGTAATTCCAGAATGACCCGGTACCCATCTCAGAATAACTTTATTACGCTCTCGAGTAACAAATTTCTCCTGTGTTTTACATGGAGCGACTATCTATCAGACCTCCACAATAAAATATTATTATCAACCAAATATCAGATACCAGTTTATGCAACAAGATACCGCATGGATAAACTAATGGTCAGGCTTTCTGACGGCCCACTGCCTATAACAACGGTCAAAGATCTACGAATGGCAACCAGGACCAATGATTTTACGTGTTTGATGCAATGTCTTACATAAACTTTGACAAGCACATATGAATTTAAAATTCACATCGGTACTTGCATGGTTTTGAACCGTCAATTTATATTTTAATATTTTAGAATATGTTATGATATAAAGTTGTCAAATAATAATAGGCAAAAACTTAAATATGCAATAAAAATACTCGAAGAGTAAAGAAGAGAGAGAATAGAGTAATATATATAAGATATGTTGTTGAGGATTTTCCAAATAAACCACAAATTGTTTCTCTGAAAATCAAAGTTTTATTTATTTAATACGTCTTTACTATATTACAACGTTTAACTATGACCATTACACCTATAACTTACCTGAAAATCAAAGAAACGACATTTAAAGTTTACTAATATCGCCTCCTCAATTATATCCCTTTGTTTTATCTCTTTACAATAGAATTTTTAACAATAAAATATGCAAAATAATCTAAACATCATCTGCCATTCAATCACACGTCACCCCGTTCCACAGAACATAAATTCCATTGACAACTTCAACGCGCGAAGCGCGGCAAATTTGAATTAATGAAATGTCATTTCATTACATATATACCATCATTTTATTTAACGCGCCAAATAAATGTATGTATTATTTTATAACCCTAAGTAATTAATTATTATTTTATTGTTTCTTTTAGTTTTGTTCCAACTTACATTCTATGGTATTTTTCAAATGTCAAAACGGGCTGTATAAAATTGTAGGAACTTTTAGGGAATTTACGGAAATAAATAATTAGGATCGTAGCTTGCTTTTAGGTTACAAGTGCGTTGCATTTAAGAAGTTCCTTTGCCGTAATGTTGGCAGTACGGAAAAACAGTGTTGCAATTCTTTTAGCAATTAAATTACTTAATATTAAGGAGATTAACTGATACTTCGTTACTTTTAACAATTGCCTTTCTTGTGTTTTTTTAAAACTAAAAATAGTTTTAAAAAAACACAAGTACAAAGTTTAGGACGCTGGACTCCATTCCGATTGTCCTGCAATTCTTTCAAACACAGAAAACGCTACGCCACAATATCGTATCTCTCTATTAACGACTTCCTTTTAGACCTGCTTGTTTTTTAAATAAAATCCCATTCCCCTAATAATTCTCCAAAAAGTGTTGCAACTACCGTTAAAATCGATTTCGTTTCGCATTTCGGGGAACAATTTTGGTAGAGTAGGCAATTTTTCCTTTTTTCCCTTCTTTTTTGTGTAGACAGACAGGGGAGCCAACATTACGCCAAAGGAACTTCTTAAGTGAAACGCACTGTAGGTTAGCAGTTTAATATGTCAGTCATGACATTCAAAATCATGGAGGTTGATAAATAATTAACGCCTGATAAAAACCTTATTGCTAACTTAAAGTAGTAGTGCAGAATTGACGTAACGCTTCAACATTGGCTTTTTTATTTTTTTAACGAGTTTAGTATGATAAGCGAAGCAAAAAATATAACACTAAAAAGTAGGCAGCTAAAAAACACGAATACCAGATTTATATTAGATCACGCACCATTTTTCACAAAATCGTTTTAGGGATTTCGCATTTATTATAACGTCTGACATTTAATATTGTGTTGCTCAAATAGGTATCCATTTTGGAAATTTACTAGAGCTCAATATATTTTTGTTTCGATCAGGTTTTATCCCGAGGGGGTCATAATATCGGTCATAATTTGAATGCGGATAACATTGGAAAAGGGAATATTGGGTTAGGGGAGGTTTTATTTTTTTCCATAGGGGGTTGTAGTTTAACAGTGTTTGACCTGCTTTGGTGCGAGAGAGAGTGTCAGATTTATACTGACTAAACCCACTAATGTTCTTTCAATTCAGACTGGCCTGTTAGTCTAGTGGTTAGTGGCCCTGACGGCTATGCCGGAGGTCGTGGGTTCGATTCCCACTCCGGACAAATGTTTATGTGATGAGCATGATCATTTGTTCTGTATCTGGGTGTAATTTATCTATAATATGTATGTATTTAGAAATATATAAGTATGTTCATCAGTGTTCTACTATCCATAACATAAGCTCTGCTTGACTTGGGACTAGACGGCGTTGTGTGATAGTTGTGGAATATATATTATCCAACAATTTTATAATAATGTGAAACAAATATTCCGAAAATGTCAATATTTGATAAACCTACCAGTGTTCCTTCAATTGCTCTCCTTCAAATAAAGAAACCCATTATTCAGGCTCTTTTGTTGATATTAGGTTCTGAGTGAACCTCTAAATTAAAATTTGATGTTCAAAAGTTGATGAGCAATGAACTATCTAATGCTTGACAACATCTTAATATTCCGAAATCATAATAGCGCGGAATCACATTAATATTTCGAAGGCGAAAGTTTATGAATGTGTGTATGTTTGTAACATCTTCACACTCGAATGGCTGAACAGATTTCGATGAAACTTGGTACACAGATAGACCATGTCCTGCACATAAGATAATTATATACTTTTATCCTCAGACTATGTTTTCTTGGAATTATTTTCTATTTTCACACGAGCGAAACCTCTGGCAGCAACTAGTATAATAATATGGATCCACAATCATTCTACGAATCTCGTTCCGCCTCGCGGATGTATTTGGAAGATTTTTCTACAAAAAAAAAATCATTTCACGAATAACATGACAATAGAATTAGGAAAACAGGAAAAACACATGACAGCGACAGAGCTTTTCTGAGAAACGGTATCGATCTGAACCATAACACTCCCCATAATTGATAGTAGTCGTGTTTTTATTCAATTTGAATCATTCGCTTCTCCTCACACAGGGAATAACATTTGTGATGAGAAAACGGATCATTTCACACACAATTTCCATTTCCATAATGCCTTCCGACAACTCAAAAAGAATTCTATACCAAGGACTTTACGGTTTAAATTACTTTGAGTAACATGTGACAATGACGAGTATAAAATAGTTCAGAAGGTTTAAATATTTGCCATGTTTCAGTGTTTGAAGTTGGGATGCTTGCATATTTATGTATGTACGAGAAATGTACCGAATGTCAGACATTTTAGTAATTTATGAGTTCTCTAGTAATATGTCTATAAATAATAGTTATGTCACAAGTTTGTAGTTTCAACTTTCATCGATGAACGGATGTGTAGAGTATGGAATTCAAACTTAATTTAAAGTAATTTCTGAGTAGAAATCTTCATGTACTGCAAGTTTGAAAGTGGTGCTAGTTACTGAAAAGTTAAAAAGGAATGGTTTATTATTGAATATGTAAAGAGGAGGGATAAACCGCATGTTACTAAATGGGTTATGAATATACATGTGGAAGGATGGAGAGAGAGACGGGAGGCCAAATGTTATGGAGGAAAACGGTGGAAGACGATGATGAATTTTTATGTTAAAATTTTGAAATTGCAACATTATTAAAGAACAAAAACCTTCATATTGGAACCAATTACATTTATGAATGTAATGGATAGAGCAAGCAAGATTATGCCTATATCACTCCGTAGGCACGGGTTTGCGGACAGTTAGCTATAAGACGCTGTTCGACCGTCCGGACCGAGCCCTTGATGGCGCGTAGTGTTCTACGTGGGCCTAGGAGTTGTCAGCAACTTGGAGGGCCCAGCAGGGTCGAAGCCTACTGGGGCCATGGGTGATGCAAAAGAGACCCTGATCCCTGGAACAATGACAAAGAAGGCACACGAGTGGTAGAATTTTTAGTCAGTAAAAGTCTGACACGCTCTAAGGGCGGGAGATGTCATTTATGTACATGATTTTCCCACCAAGTAAAGCTCAATATTATTATATTTTGGGACATGATTGTTCTGATACGTCACTTAATAAATACTATGCACTATTAGAGAATCGTATCTCCCAGCTGAATTGAATCTTCAGGATGGAGTTGAAGCTGACCCGCACTCTGCAGAACGATGAGGCAGATTTCTGTCTAATAATGGCCGTCAACGTAACTCTATAATATCATAGTAGATGCTCCTTAGAAACGTTGCATTCCTGACAGCATCCTGAAATGTTTGAACTGTATTGATTACGCGACATATCGATGAATGGGCGCTGTCAGTTGGGAATGAATATTTCTTGGGTGCTAGTGGTTTATTACAAGCTTTTATTTAGATTCACCTGTCCCGATCAAATCTGAAACCGATTTACACGTGCATGCATTTGCACGAGTAAATTAGATGACAATGCAAAATTATTATGACATGGTGGATCTGATGATGAAACCGGAAGGTGGCCGTAGGAACTCGGTAGTCAAACGACAAAACCCCATCGAGTTTGGACTCGTATGATTCGTCTTGACGAGTATTAATTATACATGTATACCAAGCTATAAAAGCTTGTTATGAAAAAAATGATTTTCATTAAAAATTGTTTTAATGTCCATTTATATTAAATTGTTTTTGCTTTATTTACATTGTTATCACATAACAGAGGCGAAAAGAAATATGTTACCGAGATCGTAATACATGATATGATTTAAAAGAATGTCAATGGAGTTTTTTGCACATTCTTTTCCATAGAGATCTATGCTTTGAAATGTGTTATTAGCACCATTTTTTGACTAACCTGAAAAGTGCTTGTTAATAGTTTATTTAAAATTAATTCTTTTGATTCTTTTTTTGATTTAAACAGCACAACCAAACTATTATTAATTAAAAAGCACTCGTAAGGCGCTAATGGCCTAAATGAAAAAAAAACCATTCAAAAAAAATAAAACTGTAAAAGCTAACTGAAACTTTATAATGATGAATCCATTAAATAGTTTTTATTTCATCAAATTAATTAATTGAAGTTTTCAATTATATCAAGAAGAGTATAATAAGTCATAGAAATCGTATATAAAACGTCAACTTGAAGTAATCTTAGAAAGAAGAAGACTTTAAAAAATTAACATTTGAAAGACAAAAGACGAGAATTGAATGCAGTCGTCACAGTGATTGAAATAGGTACCTACTTTCATGAATTAAAAATGAAAAAAAGAAAATCAAAATCCTTTCTAATGACTTCTAAAGTTTTAGACAGGACTTTTTCTAGTAAGTGATTGCCAGCTTGCTGAGTCCCAGCAGTGGGATCATTATAGGGCTGATAATATATATAAAATATGTTATGTATGGAAAAAAAGAAAAAGAAAAAAAAATCTAAGGTCTGTTTCATTCAACAAATCATATTTATTTGTCATATTCAATTGGTTGACCACTTTAGAAGCTATAGAAACTCGCTAAAAGGGTCTGATCGGAAAACTTTAGGCCTTCGTGTTAATGTCTATAAACCTATTTTGGTACTTTATTTGTTAGACTTATATCGGATATAATTTACTCAAATTTTATTAAAACACTAGCTTTTTCCCGCGGCTTCGCCCGCGTATATAAAATATGGCCTATGTCACTCAGGAATAAAGTACCTTTCTATTGCTGAAAGAACTTTAGAAATCGGACCAGTCATTGTGGCGACACTTGGGGAAGGCCTATATCCAACAGTGGACGTCTTTCGGCTGAAATGATGATGATGATGGACCACTACTTCCAGGGATTACCTCCTTCAAATAAAAAAACAAAAAAGTAAACTTTGCCTCTTTATAGGTATTGGTGTAGATTTCTTGCAGACAGGATTCTTGAGTTACAATATTGGTAAAATAATATCACACTATTGAAAATGGTTTCTTAACATCCTCGAAAATTCTCAGTCAAAGAGGAAAAAATAAAAAAAAAAACGCCATGCTTGGCCAAAACAGATTAAGATCTGTATAAACATTATTTGAAGTTTCAACCAACACATTCTCGAGCCAACCTTTCATGTTACCTTGAAAGCCAAACATTCCTTGAATTCCGGCCTCATCTAGTTAAAGTTGTGCATCACGACTCACATTTTCACTGTTTTTCATACAACCGCTCATAACTGATTATGACGTTATTACAGCCAAAACAGATTAAGATCTGTATAAACATTATTTGAAGTTACAACCAACACATTCTCGAGCCAACCTTTCATGTTACCTTGAAAGCCAAACATTCCTTGAATTCCGGCCTCATCTAGTTAAAGTTGTGCATCACGACTCACATTTTCACTGTTTTTCATACAACCGCTCATAACTGATTATGACGTTATTACACACTTTTCATTAGATATTTTGGAAACACAGTATTTTGTGGATATTGTCTAGGTTTCTAAAGAAACCAATTCCTAAATTTGTGTAAAACTAATCCAGTAAAAACCTCTGAAAATGTCCTATTTTGTATGAACTTTGACACTTCATAATTTGCCTAAAAATTAAAAAAGTCAAAAAAGTAATCCTCTAGAGACCTTGCAAAATTTATTAAGATTTCTAAATGATGACAACTTTTTCCAAAAACTTTTAAGAGTTTAAAAAAAACAGGCATTTCCTGGAGCAAGTTTTGTGAAATTTTCGAGTAAATCTCGGAATTACCGAATACTAACAGAGTTTCCAGGCGTTATCTCTCTTTTTTTTGCGTTGCTTTTTCGTCAAACATCGCGTTGGATTACATTAAATGAAGTAAAAAGCTTTTAAACCATTTTCGATGTTTACGAAAAGCGAGTGGAGAAGGACCCTCTTAAAAGTAAAAATGCCTATTAAAAACCTATTTACGAAATAAATATTAGAAGTGATATGAATGAAAAGGGAGTTAGTGATAGCGTGACGTTTCATTACGAATACAAGAAAATAGACCTAATTTTTTTTTTAATTTGTTAGCTGTCAGTTGAAAGTAAAACTCCCTAGGGATGAAAAGTGTGATACTTTTCAGCCCGCTCCTCAGGCAACTTCAGACCTACTTTCAGAATATGAGTAATGAAAAATATATTTTTCAAATTACTACAATAATAGTTGTAGTGTTTAAAAAAAATCTAAAACAAGGTTACTTTTATAACAGAAATAGATTATATTTTTAGATATACTGAACATAGTTAACTTTAATTAAAATACGTACTTAAAATATGTTTAAATCTAAATTTAAAAAACATGTATACAACCTATGCCGTCACTAACACACCAGATGTGAATATTACAATACTTATAAGCTATTTGTATCTCATTTTAAGTGAACTGTAATTGTTCTTATGAGAATAAATTCTTTAAACCTAAATGCAAACGTTTGCTGACTACTTACAACTCTGCTAAATGTAAATATTTTCAAAGTTTCTCTAGTACGTTGTTTTAATCGAATTAACGCTTAAATAAACTTTGCCGGTGAGTGGAGTAATCGAATCACCTTCCAATAAAATTAAAAGCTTTTTATGTACTGAAAATTAATGAAGTTTGTAAAATTTACAATGGATTGGTAAACATTTTTATTGATTAAAGTTGAAGGAAATATCAAATATGTTTTGAAAACTTTCCGATCGTTTTTTATTCTAAACATAAACTCCAAAAAATGCCGCGAAATCTTCAAATAAAAATTAATAAAACAACTAAGTACATACCTGACACCAAACAACTTCACACAACACAACACTTAACCACAAACAACACTTTAGAACCACAGCAAAAACTTAGTACAACAGTTGTTTTTAGCGCGAACTTTCCGGGCGGGCGGCGAAGGCACCTTGTGCTCACGACTCCTGCAACCGACTGAAGCCTGAAAGCTCAGTTGTAATCTAACGCACGCGCGCACAGATAGGTATGAAAAATGCTAGATGATTGAGGATAGTATGGCTGGCTCTTGTTTTTGATAAAAGTTTGCTCATGCCTGTCAAGTGATTTTGATTTGACGCTGAAGACTTTGAGAACTTCAGTGCTTTTCAATATATTATTAACTATCTGCTCCCAGCGGGTTCGCTCGCGTGATTACAAATTATCCCAAAGGAACATACCTTCGGGATAAAAAGTATCCTGTGTCCTATTCCAGGGCATGGTTTATCCGTGTACCAAGTTTCATTATAATCGGTTTTGCCATTTAGGCGTGAAGACGTAACAAGCAAACAAACAAACTCACTTTCGCTTTTATAATATTAGTAAGGAAGTAAGGATTTACAGCCTTGAGCAATAAGATTTATACATTGTCACATGTTATAAAATACAAAAAAGACTGTCGCACACATGCATCTTATTGCTCTGACTGAACTCGTTGCAGAAAGCTGAAGTCTAGTGCATGAATTCTTACGAAAATAAATGCACATTTATACTTTTAGAATATGTTTAAAAGCTTGTTGTGATATGATTATGATGACTTAGGAGACGTGTCATAAAAGCAAGAAGACTAGTCGGTGAAATATTCTTAACCCTTCAGATACCGTCAATTAGAGACACAATAGTAAGACAATAGATGCGCGGCCACCGGTGGTCGCTTGGGGATTCATGAATTAAAAAAAAAAAACTTGGAATAGAATTTGAATTTATTAAGTAAATAGTTGAAGGGTTAAGTTTTGATCTTTCAGTCACCTTTCGTGTTCTATGGCAACGATATCTCTTTCAAATAATCTCACAGTAGACTTGAACTTGCGCTACAAGCTCTTCAGTACTTATAACGCCTATATGGGTATTTTCTATTCTTATGCCCTTCTAACTTTCACCGAAGCAATCCAGACTACCTATATTTCTTTTGTAAATTAATCTAGTTATAGTTAAGTATAAGTATCAGAAATGAAGATATGTGCAGGAGAACCAAGGTTGCCGACATAGCACGAAGAATCGCCAAACTTAAGTGGCGATGGGCGGGGCACATTGCTCGCAGAAAAGATGGCCGTTGGGGCCGAAAGGTTCTGGAGTGGTTCTCGTACTGGAAGACGCAGCGCGGAAGCCCTCCTACAATGACCTGGTGAAGGTTGCGGGAATCCGATGGATGCGAGACGCACAGGATCGATCATTGTGGCGACACTTAGGGGAGGCCTATGTTCAACAGTGGACAACGTCTGTCGGCTGAAATGAATAATGATGATAAGTATAAGCTGTATTACTTTTTGGTGTATAATAAAGTTTATACTATTCTAGAAACTTGAATTCTCGACCGTCCAATATTGAGCTACTAAAATATTAAAAAGTCAGAAAACATTGTTGTATTTTACAATTCTGTCGGTTTTGAGGGTCAAGGTTACTGAAAACTCATTCTATTTTTAATACTATGTAGTTTTTTGAGCTGAGAAGTCATCTAATGACTACCGCTCTAGGGTGGAGCGATAGAGCGTGTCAGATTTTTACTGACTAAACGTCCCCGCATACGGGCTTAAAAAAAACGCCGCTTCAAGCTTCATTTTGAGGTGGCCTTTTTTCGTGGCTCGTGTGCAGCGGTGCCGCCACAAAAAAACACTTGAAGCGGCTTCAAGTTTCTCCGAACACAAGGTGTCGCGCGCTTCAGCAGTTTTTTTAACTTTAAGCTTTTTTGTGGCCGCTTCTGGCATTTTTTTAGGCCTGTGTGTGGAGACAGTAAAACCCATCTATGTATTTCAATTGCCATTTACGTTCCTGGACCTCGATAACTCTTTTAAAAATTCCCATGGCAAATGTAATACTGTAAACAGTGGGTTACTTTGAATGCATGCGGAAGCGAGTTTTTAAATTTCACAGGAGAGTTTTATGAAGGATTTTACGAGCAAAGTGGGCCAAGGCTAGAGGGACGATTTGGATGCTTTTATGAAATTGGACAGAGATGATAGTAAATTATATGTCATGCAGGAATAAAAGGGGACCTTTAATATTTATGTAAAAATCTTTTATTCATTTTATTAATTGGTTTATCTTTTTTTCAGGTAGAATCGGGAATTGGGAACCTTTAAGTCGAGACTGAATTGAGCCGAGAGGTTTTCTTATTCTAGGTCAAAAATTCGTTACAATTCCACTTATGATAGTATAATCTATACTATGTTAGTATATGTTTGTATAATCGACAACAAACTTAAAAAAATATAATGCTTAATTAGCCTTTAGAGACACCGGGCACATTGCACGTAGGTGCCCTTTAATAGATGGCTTTCAGTCTTATTAGCGACACTTGGGGAAGGCTTATGTATAACATTGGACGTCCTTTGACTCAAACGATGATGATGATAATTGAGAACGAAACTAAAATATTTTATTTATTTATTTTATTTTATTTATTCAGCTCACCCAAAAATTTACTACTCACATACAAAGATATAAAATACATGGAATAAATTTATAAACTAGTGCAGCAATAATAGGGTAGTTTCCAGGGTCAAAAAAACTACATTTTATTTAGTCCGTGTTTTCTATACTTCTATACTAATATTATAAAGAGGTAAAATTTGTAAGTTTGTAAGTTTGTATGTAGGGGGTAATCTCTGGAACTCATAATCCAATTCTAAAATTTTTTTAACTGTCAGAAAGCTACATTATTCCTGAGTGCTATAGGCTATAAATTGTTTCTATAGCATGTATATTAATCGAGCTATCACAACTTTTGTCTAGCAAGTCCGAAAAAAATACCTCATAAAACAGAATTATTTGCGTGCGCTGCCTAAACAGTTGCTTAAAATTAAAAACAATGTATGGCTACCTGGTTCGTCTTATGTATTTCTACAAAAAAGTCCGCGATACGATATCTATCTTTTATATTTTATCTTTTATACTTCTTTTATTGCATTAAAAATATTTTTTTTCGGCATACTTACGTTTGGTTGATTATTTGAGCAACAAAATATTAATTCTTATGGCAATAAATTATTTCAGTATTACAAGAATATCATACCGATAAGATTTGCCATTTACAGTATATCAATTGGTCATACAGTTTCGGAGATAATATAAAATTATTAAAACGCAAAATGCCCCTAGCATAACTTTCATTGTGCAGACGTTTTACCTAATTTTTTTTTATGGTGGGCAAAAATCATTTTATGACAACCCCCGCCCTTGGGTGGAGCGAGAGATAGTGTCAGACTCTTACTGACTAAAAACCCACCCCGTTCCTTCTAGCCTTCAAACCAGGGCACGAGTTCCCTTTCGGATAACCATGGACCCGGTAGGTTTCGACCCAGCTGGGCCTCTGCTGTTGCTGACAACTTCTTGAGGCGCGCGGGAACAGTGCGCGCCGTCGACGTCTTGGGCTCGGTCCATTACCGGACGATCGGACAGCGAGCTATCCATGGCTCGCCGTCCGCGAGCCCGCGTCTACTGTGGCCGGAAATCGGGATCGGAATCCCGGCGGCGGCGGCGGGGGCGCCGTTGCCTGATGCGGTCTGCCTGCTCCTTTGCTAGCATTACTGCTTCGCAGAAGGAGGCGATCGCCTGCCATTCCTCCTCGCTAAGGACCATGGCCCCAACCAGAGCCCGGCGCGAGAGGTCTCCGCCGCCGATCCCAGCCGACCCAGGCAGGGCACACCTCGACTGTGTGCTCCACCGTGTCCTCCGGGCGTTCCGCACAGTGGCGACACCCGGGCGGCTCTTCCGCTTTAATTCGGTGCAGGAACCTCCAGAACTTGCCATGTCCGGTGAGGACCTGTGTCATGCGGAAGGTAAGGACGCCGTGAGGCCTTTCCAGCCACGCCTCAAAGAGGGGACTTACCGCCATAATTGTGGCGTGCCCAACGTTTTACCTATTTGCCCATAGATGGCGTTCTGCAATTACGTAATTTTTCTGAATCGCGACTTTCTGTGGATGACCCTCTCCAATTATTATGCCCACGTTGTCGTTAGTTGGAGTTCTTCTGTCAGTTGCTTATTTGTTTCGGTTTTTTCGTTCGTATGGTTGTTGTTGTTGATAGATACCTCATAATCGAAAATATCGTAATTTCGTTGTACGTTTGTTTTGTATGTTCGTAGTTTCGTACTTCGTTCTATCGTAATAATCGATACGAGTTATTCGATATTACGATTGTTTTGTTTTGTAAAGGCGGACGGTGTTCGTGTCGCTCTCCCTTAGCTAGGATAGGGAGACTAGCGCTGAGCGCTCGTAGCGGCTTGGTAGGCAAAATGTCATAACATCGCAGGCCCGTGCTCGGGAATCTAGCGCTGAACGTGCGCAGCGTCTATCTCATTTAAGGCAGCATGTCTCTGAGACAAGGGATAGGGAGACTAGCGCTGAGCGCTCGCAGCGGCTTGGTAGGCAAAATGTCATAACATCGCAGGCCCGTTCTCAGGAATCTAGCGCTGAACGTGCGCAACGTCTAATCGAGTGTAATCTTATTCGAAGGGCGAAGTCGCGGGCAGAAGCTAGTAGATTATAAAAAGATATCGGACACGTATTTTTTTCTTTTTTAGATTAAACAAAAAATAACAAAGATACAGTTACGTGTGACGTCACCCCGTGCGAATAAATGTAGTACGGCGTGACGTTACACGTAACTTTAATAGGCTATATCTTTGTCATTTTTGGTTTAATTTACAAATAAAAAAATACGTGTCCTTTATTTTTGAATAATCTAAAAGACGAACTAATTACATTTTTTTAGGCATCTAGCCCATTCCTTACAGGTAAGCACAACATGCGTAACTTTACTTTTTTGCCTACATAAAACTAAATTACTCACCAAACATAATTACCGCTTATAACTAACAAATTAAATTATTTGTACTTAAAACTAAGTCAAAAAGCGAGCCTAAACTTCGCATTGTTTCTTAATTGAAGAAATAATATAATATATATATATATAATGGTATGTTTTATTAACATACAGCCAGTAAGCGTTCTTTACAAGAAATTGAATAATAAGGTGGTAAAATAATCATCTTTATCATCATCAATTTCGGCCGACAGACATCCACTGTTGGACAAAGGCCTCCCCCAAGCGTCGCCACAATGATCAATCCTGTGCGTCCCGCATCCATCGGATTCCCGCAACTTTCACCAGGTCATCGGTACACCTTGTAGAAGGCCTTCCGACGCTGCGTCTTCCAGTACGTGGTCGTCACTCCAAAACCTTTTGGCCCCAACGGCTATCTGTTCTGCGAGCAATGTGCCCTGCCCATTGCTACTTAAGTTTGGCGATTCTATGCTATGATTCGTGCTATGTCGGCAACCTTGGTTCTCCTGCGGATATCTTCGTTTCTGATTCGATCACGCAAGGAAACTCGGAGCATAGTCCTTTCCATTGCCCTTTAGGTGACTTTGAGGGGGCCCATTGTGAGCGACTACGTTTCGGCACCAATTTGCAACCGTGCACTAGCTTCTGACGATTTATAAGTGCCCGTGTAGGCCTATGGGAAATAAAATATTTTGACTTTGACATAACGTCATCACTGGCAACACGCACATAAAAAGTGGAAGTAGGTAAAATAATAATAAGTTGAAAACATGTAAGAAAACCAAACAGGAACACATATTCAGGAAGTCCTTGCACACATGCACGACATGCGCGTGGAGATGCAACGCCGGGGTGAAAGCCCACTGCCGCAACATGTCAAGGCATGGCGGAAAGAGCTCCGGCGGAATCTCATGGTGAAATGGCGTCAACGGCTATCGCAACCCAGTGCTGGGCACGCCACGATTATGGCGGTAAGTCCCCTCTTTGAGGCGTGGCTGGAAAGACCTCACGGCGTCCTTACCTTCCGCATGACGCAGGTCCTCACCGGACATGGCAAGTTCGGGAGGTTCCTGCATCGGATTCAAGCGGAAGAGACGCCCGGGTGTCGCCACTGTGCGCAACGCCCGGAGGACACGGTGGAGCATACCGTCGAGGTGTGCCCTGCCTGGGCGGAGCATCGCCGTGCCCTCGTGGGGGCGATCGGCGGCGGAGACCTCTCGCGCCGGGCCCTGGTCGAGGCCATGGTCCGGAGTGAGGAGGAATGGCAGGTGGTCGCCTCCTTCTGCGAAGCAGTGATGCTAGCAAAGGAGGAGGCCGACCGCATCAGGCAACGGCGCCTTCGCCGCCGTCGCCGAGATTCCGATCCCGATTTCCGGCCACCGTAGACGCGGGCTCGCGGACGGCGAGCCATGGGTAGCTCGCTGTCCGATCGTCTGGTAATGGACCGAGTCCAAGACGTCGACGGCGCGCACTGTTCCCGCGCGCCTCAAGGAGTTGTCAGCAGCAGGAGGGGCCCAGCTGGGTCGAAGCCTACTGGGGACAGGGTTGTCCGAAAGGGAGCTCGTGCCCCGGTATGAAGGCTAGAAGGAACTGCGCGGGGTTTTTAGTCAGTAAGAGTCTGACACTGTCTCCCGCTCCACCCGAGAGCGGGTTTCGTCAAAGATGATTTTCCCCGTCGACAAAAAAAAAAACACATATTCAGGAACAAAGTTGCATTTTCCTATACGACATGTAACGTCGATAGGTATCCTGCTATCGTAACTTGGATGTAAACTTCACGAAAGTTTACTAAACCAATTTCCTGGATTGAGGAAACCGGTAGGAGCAACTATCGTAAATTGTCATCCTGTTGGAGTAGTCGCTCAAGTGGGCCAGACTAATTACATTAGCGGTCGACGAGATGTGAGATATACTTCCGTTTTATTTGTAATTAGCATTTTTTGCGACTACGCTTGCGTATATGATATATAGCCTATGTCATTCAGGAATAAAGCAGCTTTCTATCAGTGAAAAAATTGTGGCAATCGGACCAGCATTTTCAGAAATTACCTTTTTCAAATAAAAAATAAGAATTTTGATTCCCTTGAAACGTCAAAATACTCGTTTTTTTGGGACGTAAACGGCCGTATTTTTGTTTTCGTTAACTCAGAAGTTTGATTTGATATTGTTTTATTTTAACTCGATACCTCCACGTGTTTCCGAGGTAAAGAGATTTGACAAACAGTCAGTCGGACAACAAAGTGATCCTATAAGGATTTTTATTTTTCTTTTTGAAGTACGGAACCCTAAAAAAACAGTCGTTTATTATTTCAAAGTTGTAACCAAACTTGAAACCCCACAATGTTATGAAAATCATGACATAAACACTATCAACCATAATAATGTCAAATGTGACATTATCAATATTAATTATGTAGCAAACAATGATAGTAACTGACGGGCGTTTTGATGCTAGTTAACTGTGCTTTAAAACAATTTACTGTTAATGTTTATTAATGATAGAAGCTGCCTGATATTGTTGTAAAATATGAGCAGCGGGAAAACTGTATTGTCTAAAAGAAAAATGAGGTTCATTGTGTAATGTCCAAAGAATTCGTAGCAAGATATATATACAATATGTAACAGAAATGAAGCCAGAAGTACACTGTGTCCACGTGTGCCATACACGCTGATCTGTACCCCTAGCCAAGTTGCTAATCTGCAATAGTTAACGCTAGTAGAGAGCTTCAAATGGTCGGGAACGACGTCGTCTCAACGCTCAGTCACGTGGTCAGAACAAAAGAATTGGCGGTAAGGTCAACTCGAAGCGTTCGACGCAAGCGAAACGGTTGTAACTTGGCTAGGGGGGCTGGTAGCGTCAGTTTCCGTACATTTATATGGAAACTAGATTTGTAGAGCTACACTTGCTACACGCCACGCGACGACGCCACGGCCGCCATCGGATTCCTCCGACTTAACCAGGTCATCGACGAGCTGATTCCCAAATCACAGGCTATAAAGCGAGTTTGGGAGCCAGTAGTTGATAATGTGTCCACGTTTATGTACTAAGAATTATGTATCTACTTGTTTTTTGTCACCATTTTTATTTCGGAAATAATTATTATTTCCTTTATTTCTCCATTATACATATTTTTGATATTTTTAAATATTTCTTAAAACAAATATAAAAAAAAAAACATTAAAAAATACAAAAAATAGTAGATCGATAATAATAATTATTATTATTATTATCGATCCAACTTATGGGAGGCTTTCCAATAAAAGACTAGGTTTGCAGACAACGAGCAATTTATGGGTTGTTCGCCGTATACTGTTTCAGACACGTCAACAAACTCGAAGCCTACTGAAGCCATGGGTTTTCTTCTAAAAGGAAAAACCGTAGTCCTGGAAAGGAAGCCATAGAAAGAACATAGGTGTGGTTTTAGGCAATAAAAGACTGTTACACCCTCGCGCTTTGCTCTAGAGTGGAAGAAGTCATATTTGGATGGATTTTTACCTTGAACGCCTATAGTGATGATACGTGTATATTCGACAATGAAACTTATCTAGAGCAACATATTCACTTTTGACTTAAATACCCCCACGTAGGTAATTAGTAGTTATCAGGTTTAATTTGGGAAGTCTACATAATATTTCAAAAAGATAGGTATCTACAACATTATCTTCTTCTTCTTCTATATTATAAAAATGAGCCCCGTATTCCGTTGTCACGACATGGCATGAAAACGGCTTGACCGATTTGGCAGATTTTTTTTTTGTTGTGATTGTTATTGTGAGGATAAGGTTCTTATGGAAAAAAAATAAAATTAGGGTAGTGTAGGGTAGAGTAGGGTAGAGTAGGGTAGAGTAGGGTAGAGTAGGGTAGAGTAGGGTAGAGTAGGGTAGAGTAGGGTAGAGTAGGGTAGAGTAGGGTAGAGTAGGGTAGAGTAGGGTAGAGTAGGGTAGAGTAGGGTAGAGTAGGGTAGAGTAGGGTAGAGTAGGGTAGAGTAGGGTAGAGTAGGGTAGAGTAGGGTAGAGTAGGGTAGAGTAGTATAGAGTAGGGTAGGAGGGTGGAGTAGGGAAGAGCGGGAGCGAAGCCGCGCGGGCAAAAGCTAGTTTTTTATATATGCGAAACCTGAATATAGTTTGTTCAGAATCAGTAACTGAATCGATTCCAATATTTTTTTACACTAAGTTATATTCTTTCCTAAAAATATTAAAAAAGGTCCCAAGTTGGACGCCACCGTCACTAAATACAAAACAGGTCACAGTAGGTCATAATGGGCAGTAGGCGCCAGCGCACAGCTGAGAGCGGAAGCAAAACAACCCCTCAGTCACCCGAGTGGTCCGGTGACCGTATATTTATGTCGCCAACTAGGGCCCCAAGTCTTCTATTATAATTGTGTCAGAATGGTCTATCATTGACTTCATAATTGTTGATTTTGGCAAGTTTGGTAATGTGCTAATATAATGGCGTCATTATGATTTTCCAATGGTCAACCACTGACACTCCGTTGAAAGAAGAGGCATATAGAACGGTACGAGTAATCTCGTACATAATGACAACTTAATGACAGTTTTGCGCTGATGTGACGTATATCCTATCTAGCTAATATATAGTTTTAAGTACCTACGATATTGTTACTTGTTACATTAATTTATTTTTAGGATATGCGTCATGTTAGACGCAAATAAACTCTTTTTTTTCTTCTTTCTTTTAACTGAATGTCTGACGTGTGCGGTAATCTGCTAAAATTTTGACAGTTCCTTTGATCGGTGACCTAACATTAGAACGTAATTGTGCTGTTATTGCTTAAAAGCAATAACTGCACTATTATGAGCTTATTATGACTAGCACTATTATGTCTATTTTGTCTATTTTAAGACCATTGGCCGATCAGTGATCGATCATTATGAATTAGCAGATTACGAACTTTTAGCAAAATGACAATGGAATCGTGTTGGAATTACGAATTTATAAAAATAGCAGACCCAGAGGCCAGGGCCCCAGGTACCATAACTGGCTTAAAACTTTATGATTTTTCATAATCCAGTTTTGAAATTTTGTACATAAGTTCTTTACATAAAAATACTATATAGGTATTTCAGGTTTCGCATATACTAAAAGTAAGGTTGTATAAATATTCAAGATCCTTTTGATAACACCAGTCCGCCAGTAAATTAGTTAGCAATGTGAAATGAAGTGGGCGCCGTGCCCTTACAGATACTTATTTAATTACTTTTGATCACCGAATCTGTCTGTGGAAGTAATTTCATTTTGTTATTAGGTACCCAACTTAGTGATTGATGTTCTTTTCTAGAGCTTTCTCGGCTTCGTTTGTACAAGGGGGATGGGGTCAAAGTTTTTTGGACAAGTTCCTTATTGCCTGCTCTAGTAGTAAATTACGTTAAACAATATTACATCAGGATCAATTCTTCAATATAAAGCAAGAGGGTAGAAAACCACATTGAATTGAAATCAGAGGCAAAATCAAAACGTTTTCATTTTACATAGGGCTTGTATAAAACGTCACAAGCTAGTGCTAGTATTTTGTTTTTAAAAGAGTGTCCGTGTAATTTCTTGCCGGTTCTTCTCCAGACAGAATCAATCATCATCAATCTGATTCTTCTCCAAAGGTAACGACAGATTGGAACTATACACAAGTCTGTTATGTATTATAAGTACCCATGTAGGTGAAATATATCATTTTGAGTTTGAATAATTACATAGATATTAATAAAAAGTGAAATTCAATCTTTAATTCCTCTAAAAGATAGTGTGACTCCTTTGGACATACCAGTAAGTATGGGTAAGAGATTTTAGTGTGATTTTTTCTGGTGAAGTCGTTAACTTAGAAGTTTGATTTTGAAGTGATATGAAGGAAAAGGGAGTTAGTGATAGCATGACGAGTGACAGGACAGAATGGAAGAAAAAAACGTGTTGCGCCGACCCCAAATAAAACGGGACAAGGGCAGGAAGATAATGATGATGATGAAGGGACGGCAGGCTTGAATAATGGTTTTAATTTTAACTCAATAACTCCACGCTTTGCCGAGATAAACGGTCTTTGACCAACAGGCAGATAAACAGACCGACGGACAACCAACTGATTTTATAAGAGTTCTTTTTTTTTTTGAGGTAAGTAACCCTAAAAAAAGAGTAATTCAGGTATAATTACTGAAGGTCGAGGGCAAAGGACCCGCGTTCGATTTAGATCATGAAACCTTTGCAGCATATTAATTATCTTCTCGCGTGCAAAGGTTAAAACAAACACAGCTGTAATTTAGGTCAAATATTGGGCTTTTTTTTTACTTCGGGTAGCGACGGTTCGTTAGTGGGTATCGAAGTACCATCGGCTTTTTTTTTGCTAATTTATGTCTATTGGGACCTTTTTTTTCAGAAAAAAAAACAGAATACGTTGTTCCTTTTTTAAGTAGTATAATATATTTTAAAATAAATATGTTTGGAATCGGCTACTGAATATATTTAAGCTATTTTTAAAGTAGGTGTTTTTAGTCTAAAATTACTTGATTATTTTAGGAATAATCAAGAAATAAGAAAATTTTGATTTTTGTGAGCTTTTCAGAGCGTTCGATGAAAAAATCGTACAATGAAAATATATAAGAGCATTTTTTTATACGAAATAGCCAGATTTTGTAATCTTTTAAAAATACACTATGTATTTATTTACCGTTTTTCAAGTTCCATTAGAAATTTTCAGTCACAAAACAACGATAAAAAAATAAAGAGCTCTATAAACATCTAAATGTTTAAAACAACATTCCAAACAAGTTAACAAAATTTCTCATTAAGTAAATAATTAATATTTTAACGGACATTAAAAAGTTCTTAACAATCTTTGCAATTAAACTTTTGAAAAATCCTACAAAAAGTGCCTGAAAATATACAAGTGCGGGCTCGAAAGTCTGACCAAAGATGTAGAAGAGAGATGGATACGGTGGATGGTAACCGGTGTCCTAACTTGTCTTAGTGATTTTTTCTTTTGAGGTGAGGAAATCATTCTATGATTTTTCCCACTCTATGGTGAAGCGAGAGAGCGTGTTAGACATTTAATAACTAAAACAACACTCGTGTTTTTCAGTTGCCCTTTGCGTTCTAGGAAAAAGATTTAACTTTCGACATACGTAGGCTATTTTTTTTTTGTCGACGGGGAACATCATCTTATTACAAAACCCGCTCTACGTACACCGATCTGTTTGCGTCGGTCTCTATTTTTATATGCTAACTAGACTTGTAGAGCTACATTAGATCTTTGCCACGCTGCGCGAATCTACATACAAATCAGGCATGGCCCACGCATGCGTCGGTTTCATGTAGTTTCCACTTTATACAGTTTAAGTTAGACATCAAGTACTCTCATTCATATAAAAAGTATCAAAATTACCGCTACAAAACCAAGAGTTTCAACCATGAACTGCACCGTTCATCGTTTCCAACATCTGTGGCCCATACTCATACTTTTACCGAGGCCTTAATTACAATGAAATTTGCATACTTCAGAAGTTTCTTAATTTCATAAATATATTCATGGTGATAGATGTTAGTTTATTAAATTATTATGACCACGCAATCTAGTGGCCTTATCATGTTCTTGTGTTATCAGTGATTTATATTGTAATGGAGGTCTGCAATGTCAAGAGGTGCGCAATGTTTTTTTTTATTCATGTGTTTGAAAGTTGTTTGACATGAAATGCGGTGATTGCCCTTTTTTACTTGGTTGCGCTCACGTTGCGCTAGAACAGAGTCATGTTTTTCGAGTTTTTGTAGTTTAGATTTTCGAGGAAAAACTAATGCCACGATGCAGGATTACAACGCATTTAAAAATGTATGAAAGTTTTAGGTTGTGAATATATTAAAGGTCTAAAAACACTTATGTTAGGTTAGGTTGACATAAAAATGTCTTATAAAACCTAAACCTCATACTTTCGAGAGATGTCGCCATAGTAAAAAATTCTTGGCTTGTCAAGATATTTCGATTAAGATACATTTCAAATCTGTTTGTCGATGTAAGAATTGGGGGGACGTTTTGATGCATCGTCCTTAGATAAGTAGAAGATCTTTGATTCACTTTAGACCTGAATGACATCCTTCAAGCAAAACTGCAACAAACCGTTTGTTGTATTTTTGCTTAAAATATGTCGTTAGATTTATCTTATCATCATCATGATCATCATTAGCCTTTTTAATGTTCCCACTGCTGATACTCAGACCTCCTCTCTAGGAGAGGGAATGGGTCATAATCCACCACGCGGGCCCAGTGCGTGTTGGTGAATGTCACATGTCTTCGAATTTTTGGTTCTAGGACATGCCGGTTCTCTCACGATGTTTTCCTTCACCTTTTTTAGAGCAGTGGTAATGAAATAAATAACAAAAAGTAATGCGCCTGGCAAGGTTTAAACCTGCGACTTACAACTAGTCAGTCTGAATCATTACCACTCGGCTACCACTGCTCTCAATTTATCTTAGTTGATAAATATATTGCAAGAGTGTTGTTTGGTACACAAAACTTAAATTTCTAATAATCGACTTCTACGATGTCCATCACACCGTTCCGGGCTTATCCACTTCTCCTTTTTCGTTCAAGCGTTATCTCTTTGGAATGCGCTTCCGCTGAATATCAGGATGGCGACTAGCCGATTTTCTTTTAAGGTGAAGGCACGTGAGCATTTTCGCAAGATGTTGGTAGAATCATCATCGCACTGATTTCTTTTTTCACTACAGCTTTGTTTATTCATATGTTTGTATCTAAGTATGTATTTACTATTGTATTATTTTGTTTCTCATTTATTCAGTTGCACCTGCCATGTTATGTTTCTGCACCACTCTAAGGTCGGCTAGCAGATAATGCCTAAGGCATTGAGTCCGCCTTTGTACAATTCTAGTGCATAAAGCTATAAATAAAAAAATAAAATTTATAAAAAAATCTAGGTAAATATCTTTTTTTAGACCAGTTTCATTTTATTCTTTTTGTGAAATATGTAGCCGTCTAAAGTAAATAATTCACAAGTACACCGAAGACTTTGATTTACGAAATCCCAGTTTTATCTATTCCCAGGTTAGCATAACCCACTTTACTCTCCCCGGAGTGCAGTGAAAGCAACAGAGGCTTTATATCATGAGGACATGAAGCATGCACCAGTACAAGGGTGTAATGTAAAAATGTGCGTTGTTGCTTGGACCAGGAATGAACTGACGTGGATGGTTCGTAAATCTACATTTGGCTTGAGTTTTAGTAGTGCAGCTGCGAGCTACTCGTATGAAAGAATACGTGTAGGAAGGTATTGGATTTTTCACACCGAACAACATGTCGTATGTGTTAGTAGTGTGTCTAATGGAAAAATATTGCCAGTTTGGAGGATGCTAGTGAAATTACAGGTAAATATGTTTCTTTTTCAAAAATCTTATGAAAAAACCCGCTCTTGGGTGGAGCGGAAGATAGTGTCAGACTCTTACTGACTAAAAACCCACCCCGTTCCTTCTAGTCTTCATACCAGGGCTCGAGTTCCTGGCCCTAGTAGGCTCCCAGCTGGGCCCCTGCTGTTGCTGACAACTCTTTGAGGCGCGCAGGAACATTGCGCGCCGTCGACGTCTTGAGCTTGGTCCGGACAGTTACCGGACGGTCAGACAGCGAGCTACCCATGGCTCGCTGTCCGCAAGCCTGCGTCTACGGTGCTCGGAAATCGGGATAGGAATCCCGGCGACGGGGTTGAGAGCGCCCTTGCCTAATGCGGTCGGCCTTCTCCTTTGCTAGTATAACTGCTTTGCAGAAGGAGGCAACCGCCTGCCACTCCTCCTTGCTCTCGACCATGGCCTGAATCAAGGCCCGGTGCGAGAGGTCTCCGCGGTACCTATATCTTGGTATTTATGATAACAAATGTAGTGTCCAAAAGAAGCACAATTTTGTCTTTAAATTATACGCTAATACGGACAGGTCGTTGTGGCAACGCTTGGGGGAGGCCTATGTCCAACAGTGGACGTCTTTCGGCTGATATGATAATGATGGTATACGCTAATTAAATATATTTGAACATCAATAAATCTCGACTCCCATTCTTTTTCTATGTAGCAGTTCTGTATAGCAGACCACCAGTATCGGGAACAGGGTCCAAGCTACCGGCGGTCAGGGCTCCAGAGAAAGGAACCTCCTAACTATACGAGCCGTGTCCAGAAGTACCGCTTTCTGAATCAAGCCCTTGATCCAGCCGCCTAACGCGAGCCTCCAAAAGTGTTGGTCGAGGCTCTTGGCTATTAAGCCATTACCCGACACGACTATTATTATTATTTATTTTTAGATAGTCTATTTGTTGAGGAAGGCTACAAGCTATATATAACACCACGCTACGAAACAATGGGTTTGAGCACGGCAATCAATGGGTAGCTAGCTGTCCAGCCGTACGCAACCCATCTGGACCGACCCCAAGTAATCGACATAACGGCGCGTTCTCGACGGACGCCTCAAGAAGATGTCAGCAAAACTGTAAAGGGGCAGCAGGGTTGAAACCTGCTGGGGCCATGGGTTTGCTTGTGAAAGGAAAACCCGGGGTCCTGGAACATAGAAGTAAGTTATAGTCAATAAAATCTGACACGCCCTCCCGTTCCGCCCTAGAGTGATAGAGTCACTGGTTGATTTCCCACTTAAAAAAACACACACAAACGAAAGAAGCGATCAGTAATCTAAAATGGGGGTGAAATCTCAGTGAACTGCTAGTTAAGGCCATAAACGTCATCGGAAATTCATTTTTAGAACGAAAACTTCCTTTTTTTTCTTTTTATTCTATAACTATCACACAACGTCGTCTAGTTCCAAGCTAAGCAGAGCTTGTGTTATGGGTACTAGACAACTGATAAACATACGTATACATTTCTAAATTCATACATATTTTAGATAAATTACACCCAGACACAGAACAAATGATCATGTATCATCACATAAATATTTGTCCTGGGTGGAAATCGAACGACCTCCGGCAAAGCAGTCAAGACCACTAACCACTAGCCCAACAGGCCAGTCAAGTTCTTACTACTAATTAGAATTATGAAGACAATGAAGAGACTGTCACACTGAATCACCCAATCCCACCCATTTCCCATCGCAATCATACATAACCATAATAATCAAATTAAGCCCGAACATGGCGTGCTACCCCACATTCCAGGGTATGTCTGACCTTGTACACCTTATTAGCCGTTGTAATAAACGTCAGGGCGACACGCAAGAACTAGTTGAAACTCTTTATTGTTTTAAAAGTAAGTGAATACTAGGGAACGGAATAAACAAAGATTATAAATAGTTCGTTGAAGAAGACAAATTGTTTGTGTTTTGTGAACAGGCGATGAATTCTTTTAGGTATTATAGCTTTATTAACAAGGTCAATTTCATAACAGTCTACTGTAACAACTCTTGCTTTTGTGCGAACTACCATTAAACAAGACCAGAAGATTCGGCGTCCGCGTACCGGAAGATTAAAGATGCAGCGTTATAAGGCCATCAGGAATGAAGAAATCCCCAGGAGAACCAAGGCTACCGATGTAGCCGGAAGAATCACCAAACTTAAGTGGCATTTGGCAGGGCACATTGCTCGCAGAACAGATGGTCGATGAGGACGAAAGGTTTTGGAGTAGTGACTGGGTACCGGGAGACGCATTGTTAGAAGGTCTCTCATAAGGTGGACCAATGACTTGATGAGAGTCGCGAGAATTTGATGGATGCGAGACGCACAGAACTGTTCGTTGTGGAGACATTTGGAGGGAAGCCTATGTCTTACTGGATGTCTTTCAGCAAAAGTGATGATGATGATGACGATAATGACTATATAATTATAGAGCAAATTTTAATGACTCCCGTTTTTAGTTTTGATAGACTCGTGTTTCACCGCCATCTCGCCTGATGGAAAGCAATGTTGTGGTTAACAATGGAGTACGCTTTTCTAGAAGTAACCTATTCACTTTTGACTCCTTCAAAGCTTCAAGACTAGGGTGGGCTCTTAAACTAATGTGCCTCATTATCAATTATTGCATCACTGCTTACCATCAGGTGGTATCGCAGTCGAACACTGGTTCAAATTAACTGTAGTCGATAAAAAAAAACTTAAGTACCTGTAGTTTGTACTATCAAGAAACACAGACTCCGTTGCTTATTACCAAAACTTTTTGTGCGTATATATGGGATGTCGCAGTGGAAGTGTGCTGGGCCTATAACCTAATAAAACACGTTGTCTTTTCGTATTTGACTGACTCTTTATTTCAACGTAAAATTTACATAAACTTATAGATAGGGGGCGCCACTTGTATCTAAACCATAAACATTTTAATAGTTTTTGTTACCATAGATTAACACGTCCATCATGTATCGGTGACGCATTGCTGTACGTCTGGTGGTCCGATGATGTAACGGGCTTAGTGGAATTAGGTTAAGCAATTCTGATGCGTATTCACCAAAATGCAACCGGTAGAAAACCGACGAGCTAGCAACTTGGCGTCGACGCTCAAAACTTTGAAGTTTCTACCAAAGATAAATCATTAATTACGGAAACCTTACCTAATATAATTTGGCTGACAATACACGACGGTGGTCTCCTGGGACGGAACCTCGGACACCGCGGTAACGCTGAAGTTTTAACGAGACTGTCATTAATTATGTGCAGGATCGGTTTACGATGTTCATGTTTCTTTTCTATGCAGTAAACCTTTTATTTTTTATTTGGTTAGTAAGGCAGACGAACAAATAGATTTTGAAGAAAGAAGATGAAGGTCGTGACCTTTATAGCTTAGCATAGCATAATCAGCCTGCTAAAACTAAGGCGTTCTCTCTGGAAGATGGAATGGGCCGTACTCCACCAGAATGACACAGGTTTTCGGATGATTAATTTTAGGACGTGCCGGTTTCCTTCATCGTTTTGAGAGCAGTGGTGATGAAATAAATTTCACAAAGTATTGCGCCTGGCTTCACTTGAACCTGTGACCTACAACTCGTAAGTTGAGGCCGTTACTACTCGGCTAGCACTGTTCTAACTCGGCCACCACTGCTCTTCTCGGGCACCACTGCTCTTCTTATTCTATTGAACCTTGCAGTGAATTTACATGCATTTTAACGGTCAGCGGTGCTACCATCAGCTCTTAACGCGATCCATTTTAAGAACTAAACTGTGCTGTTAAAAGGAAGGAGTAATATAGGGTGTATAGCTCCATCCCCCTTTCTCGCTCGCACAACTAACGTTTTAATAGGTCATGGTAAGTTCCCTGGTAGTAGCGCATGTTACCAAAAGAGTTCAAAGTCTGCGTATATATGTAGATGAATAGAGAGGAAGAGGGAAGCCAAAGAAAACGTGGATGGATTGTGTGAGGAGTGATATGAAAGAAAAGGAAGTTAGTGATAGTGTGACGGGTGAAAGAACAGAATGGAAGAAATAAACGTGTTGCGCCGGCCTCAATTAATATAGGATAAGTGCAAGTAGAAGGAGGTAAGTCTTTTGGTAAAAATATGCAAAACAAATCCTCACTAATATTATAAAGGCCAAAGTGAGTTTGTGTGTGTTTGTTTGTTACGTCTTCACGCCTAATAGGCAAAACCGATTTTGATGAATTTTGGTACAGTGATAGTTGGGACTTTCAAGACCGACCTAGGCTATTTTTTTTATTGAGAAAAGGGGGGAGAGAGGGTAAAGTACTTATATTAATAAACGCGGGCGAAGCCTCGGGTAAAAGCTAGTTCTACATAACTCTTTGAAAACGTTTCTTAAACTTTATGGTTCCATATTCAGGGGTGATTTCTGCTAGCATAATAAACATAAAGTGTTTTGCATAGGAGCGTGAGGTCAGGTGCACCATAAAACCTCGGCTTGCATGGCGTTTGTTGATATCATTTCGCCAAGGAAAATGCTGCTGTGGTTTTGAAGTTTATAGCTTAACTAGTTTCTAGTTAGTTTAGTGTAGTGGTGCTTCGGTCTCATGACGTTTCACACAAGAACAGGAGATCAAAAGGGCCTCATGAGAAGGCTTAGTCACCCAAAGGTTAATGGCGAGGCCAATGTTGAAAAATCATAAATAAAAATATCCACATAACCCGAAGAATCACTAAACTTATGTGGCTGTGGACAGGGTACATTGCTGGCAGAGTAGATGGGGGAAAAAGTTCTGGTGTGGTAATCGCATACTGGAAGAAGCAGCGTTTGAAGAGTCCACCTTTCAAACCGAACCCAAGTAGTCGACATTGTGGAATGATCCACGCGGCCCACGCCAGAGTGGGAGAAGTCATTGGATGATTTCCCACCTTGAAAAAATAAATTCCTTGCACGGCTAACTATTGCAGGCCAATTACTTATTTATTTATTTCCTTGAGGATCACCAACAACTTTAAAAAAAAAAAAATCTTACAGAAAGAACAATTGGTAACCCTTATCTTAAGTCGGATACTTATCTACGAGCTGTTACTGTAACCGTTGCAGATACATACCCAAATTTTATGATTACGTAGTTCGCGGGCTCGTTGTCGACGCGAGCCAGTCGCAGCGAGCCGAAACTTGTTGGTTTTTTCCGCAAACACAAAGGAGCTCGCAGTGAGCTCTCTAACCACAACTAGGAAACGTCTACACTTGAACGATGTTACTGTATCTGCAACGGTTACAGTTACGGCTCATAGGTGAGTACCCGGCCTTACAATGCACACTAAACTATAGGCAATCATAGCTTACGCATTACCGAGCGTACATGGCTCTAAATAATTAATGTAATAAATAAAAGTAATTGGCATGCCAAATCTAGTAACATTTTAGATTCTGAAAACTACCCCCTGGTCTCTACTACACTTTCCTAAATAGGACCACCAATTTCAATATGAATCTTGATTTGATTCTTCTCTACAATAATACCTTCAAAATAGTTGTAGTAATAAGCTGTTCAACTTGAAAACTTCAAGAGTACTC
This sequence comes from Mythimna lalbum, assembly GCA_949319445.1. NCBI lineage: Eukaryota > Metazoa > Arthropoda > Insecta > Lepidoptera > Noctuidae > Mythimna > Mythimna lalbum. The sequence continues at coordinate 21,410,581 of OX439355.1, forward strand.
CATTAACATCAAATTACTTCTACTTTACCGCCACGTCGCGTCCCATCTCGTCTGCATTCACAGGTTAGTGATAAAATCGAATGGGCAAGTCCATTATATTTTATTAGAAACGTGCTTATTTCCTTACGATAAGAAATTGTAGATCTGAAGGCTAGGGTTAGTTAGGAATTGCAATATTTCGTGCAATAGTTTGTGGTGTTCGCAGGTCTTTTTTTTCAGGGTGGGAAATCTTCCAATGACTTGTCCCGCTTTTGATGGAGCACGTGGGCAAGTTAGTGTACTAAAAAAAGCCACCGCGAAAAAAGCCAGAAGCAGCCACAAAAAAAAGCAGAAGCGCGCGGCAGCTTTTGGCCGGAGAAGCTAGAACCGGTTTCTAGCTTTTTTTGTGGCGGCACCGCCACATAAGTGCCACAAAAAAGGCCGCCACAAAGAGACTTTTTGTGGCCCGTGTGCCACAAAAAGGGGACATTTAGACTTTTACTAACTAATTCTACACCTGTGTCCTTGAGTGCCCTCTGTGTTCTAGGACCACGGGTTTGCATTTCAGAAAATCCTCGCGATTCTAGCTGGAATCAGCCCTGCTGTGTTCAAACGGCTTGCTGATATCTTTTTGAGGACCTGCGCCATGCGGAAGGTGACGACGCAGTAAGGACTCTTCAGTCAGTCTTCAAAGAGGAGATTTACTGCCATCATTATGATGTGCCCAACACCCAGGTCTTAAGAATGTGTTGGCTATTTGTGTGTGCTGCATATTTTACAAACTTTTTGCCAACCGTATTTTGATTGAAAAGAAATCTCATAATTTTGCACCTTTCTATTGTTTTTTAATATATACTAGCTTCTGCCAGCGACTTCATACGCGGATCCTGCTGCTTATGCCAGCAACAACGGGGTCGTCAAAATCAAAGATCTGAAATGTCTGATGTCGAATTCTAAGAGCCCGGGGACTGGAAAACAACGTGATGCGCGAGACGATTCGAGACGTTCCAGATCTCTCCCTTCCACTTACGCGTGTGACAGTGTGCACACACCTTAGACATGGTGCCAATGTCTTCGTGTTCGATGTAATTAATAAATGGGTTATAGGAAAACGCGTTCCTTTCTTTATTCCCAAAAAGTGTTCCCATAGCGTGATCTAACTCGACGCCAACGCCATTTACGAAACGTTTAGAAAACGGAAACTACATATTATTTACCCAAATATTATAGTATCTTAGCCACATGCAGCGCCCCTTAGTGAACTCCACAGCGGGTGACGTAACCTACGACCAACTTATTATTTGCGGTTGGTACAGTAATCGGGTCTAGGGATCGAACCCCAAAATTAAGTTTGTTTTTATTGTATATACTTTTCCGGGATAAAAAGTACCCAGTGTGTTGCCTAGGATATTAAAGAATAATTATACCAAGTTTCATCGTAATCGGACCAGTAGTTTTTGCGTGATGCCTGAACAAACAGACAGACAGACAAAAAATTTTATCACATTTTTGGTTTCGGTGTCGGTCTAGTAACACCTGCCGTTTATTTTTTTATATTATCAATGTACAGAATTTTCACTGCTACAGATTTATTATAAGTATAAGTAGGTACCTAAACTACGTCTAATAGAATGAAATAACCTATTTGATACCTAGGTACCTATTTAAAACTACTGCTAAATAAATTTTAAAAAAAGTTTAATTTATAATTAAGCTAATAGTAAGAAATATTTAAACACTACCAAAATAACTAATACCTATTTTATAAAATAACAACCAAAGAAATCTAAAAATAAATTATTAAACGTAAGAGTAGACTAAAAGTCGCGCTGATAAGCACGGTTTGTTAAAATCAATTATTGTCTGTCAATAAGGTCGAACACTCTGAACGTCTATTCGCATCAACAGCCAAATATTGCCGCCGCGAGCCGCGTCGCGCGCGGCGACCGTTACACAAAAATAATCCTTATAGCATGATTCAGTTTTCAAGCGCGATGGCTTATTAGCGTATTTCATGTATAACTTTGGTGTTTCTATACCGATTTCTATGATTCTTTTTTTATTGAATAGATAATAATATTAACTTTTTTTAATTAGGGATGAGGCAGAGTGTTATAAACGTAAGAGTAGACAAAAATAAACAGAAGGCTCCGAACTGCTAAGCTATCGGGAGTTACACGTGTTATTGTGAGTCAACCATAAAAGATAGACATATGCTGTCGTGAGATATTTTTTATATAATTTTAAGGAGAACATTTCCGTTATACATGATTTCTGTGTAGCTTTAACCATTAAGGCTGCAAATGCGACAGAAGCTTAAAAAATGGAGTAATTTCTCCCGTTTCCCCAAAATTTGCCTTTACTGCTCTGCTCCTATTGATCGTAGCGTGATAAAAAGTATACTATAACCTGCCCAGGAGTATGAAGAATGATTGTACCAAGTTTCGTTAAAATCCATCGAGTAGTTTTTGTTTCTATAAAGAACATACAGACAGACAGACAGACAGACAAAAATTTTACTGTTTGCATTTTTGGCATCAGTATCGATCACTAATCACCCCCTGATAGTTATTTTGGAAATAAATTTCATGTACAGAATTGACCTCTCTACAGATTTATTATAAGTATAGATTATTATATTATTGATAGGCTCGCGTTTGACCACCATCCTACAAGATGGATAATGTGATCGACGTAACCTATTCAAAGTCAAAGTCAAAATATTTTATTTCACATAGGCCTACATGGGCACTTATAAAACGTCAGAAGCTAGTGCACGGTTCCAAATTGGTCGTTTCCTATGGAGAAGAACCGGCAAGAAACTCCATGGTTACTCTTTTTAAAAAAAGTGGTAGGTGTTACAATATGATAGTATGTAAGAACAGTGTCAATACTGTTTCAATATTCAATATTCTACGCTTGCCTAGAACTAACCTATTCACTCTATACTTAAAGACTCTTAAGTAGTAGCTATCTAGTACCTATATTGTTTATTTTTTTTATTTTTATAAGGAGACGATCTCCATATAAACAAACAATCCATGTAAGTGAAGTATCATAAACCAGCCATGTTTCAACCAGGCCGTTACATGCATGGTGTTTTATGGCGCAGCCTCTTAATACAACCATCCTTAAATAAATCAGCTGACCTCATGGGATACGAGTTATGCTATTATGTGGATGACGTCAAAGTATACCCTTATCTTAGACCCCTGTCTATCCTGTATCAATATGTTCTTTTGAGTTATTATTTTTTCTGTTATGTTGGCAGAAGTTGTAATAGCCTTACTAACAGCTTAAAATACTTTATTTTGATCCGTAGTCAGTTGGTAGTCAACCAATACTCAATTTGATTGTTGGATTTCGCTAGAGTATCTAATATTATATGTTCTCTTTCTATCTTGAGCAATATTTATTTATTGATCACAAGTCTTGACTTAGCTTGCAAATAATTGGTTTGTAAAATAACGCATTTTAATTTTATTATTGGTTGTATTGATTTCAAGTTTAGACTGATACTCTTATTTGACAATACTGTGTAAAGCTAATACTTAAATTTGGCTAGTTTTTATATAAGTATAAATTATCTCATATTTCTATGTTATAAGTAAGTAATTTTGTTATATTGTAAAGCTCTATGCGTTCTAGTATTTCATAACTAAGAGAACGTAATGCACGCGTTCTTCTAAGAAATCTTTAAAGACCGCGTGAATCACTACGCGCTGTCGACAACTAGAGCTCGGTCTTGTCGATTACCGGACTGCCAGAGGGCGAGCAACCCACTGATTGACGTCCGCAAGTCCACGTCTACCGTGACTGGTAGTTAGAGTCGAGGCGTGCCGTCTGAGGTGTGAGGAGATTCGTTCTCTCACGATTGCGGCTTGCGGAGGCCATTCTTCTTCGCTTCGGATCATAGCCTGAACCAGGGCCCGGCGCGAGAGGTCATTGCCTCCTCGAGGACACGTTGGTGCTAAGCCCAAGCGGGGCATATCTCCACCATTATGCTCCACCATGTGCTCCGGGTAATCCACACGGTGGTGACACCCGGGAACAGTGCACCTATTTAAACAATTCTTTTGTCAGTAAAGTCGACTACCACATATTGCCACATATTGAACTTGGCACCTATTTTTACGTTTATGTTGTTGTCGAGATAATTGTATTAAATAGTACATTGTTACACTAGGGGTGAATGTTACTTATTTCGTCCCGAGAAGAAGTTGGCGGCCGAGCGTAGTGAGGTCGCTAATTCGAGGGACTAAATAAGTAACTTTAACCCCGAGGTAAGCATTGTGCTTTTCATTACGAATACAAGAAGATAGACCTTTTTTTTTAAATTGTTTGACAGTTGTTAGGTGAAAGTAAAACTCCCTAGGGATCATTACTCATACTTTCAGAGTATGAATAATGAAAATAAATATTTAAATAGCTTTAAAAACATAGCAAGCAAAAACTTAGCGTGTACAAATAACACGTTCCATAAATTCCTTCATACACTTACATCAAGGATTGCATGAAAATATGCAAATTTATAAAAATAAACTCGCATTCTTTCACGCAATTCCTGCCATACTACATTATAGTGTAAAAACAAACAGCTTAGGTACAATTACTTATATGCCTTCAACAAACGTTTTTCCTAATTGGCGTACTGAAAGAAAATGTCAAGAACATAGTACAAGCAAGCCACAGTATTTAAACAGTGTTAGTTTAATTAAAATACTGATAAAACAGTGAAGTTGAAGGATAAAATTTACAAGTTCGTCATAAGACTGATGAATGTTGGGCTGTGAAAAAGAAGGATGAAAAAAGATTGCATGTAGCGGAGATGAGAATGTTGAGATGGATGTGTGGTCTGACGAGAATGGATAAAGTGAGAAATGAGTATATTAAAGGGAGTTTGAAAGTGGCGCCAGTGACTGAAAAGTTGAAATGTTGTCTTGGTATGGTCATGTGAAGAACAGGGATGAAGCGCATATTACTAAAAGAGTTCTGAGTATACATGTAGATGGATGGATTGTGTGAGAAGTGATATGAAAGAAAAGGGAGTTAGTGATAGTTTGACGGGTGACAGGACAGAATGGAAGAAAAAAACGTGTTGCGCCGATACCAAGTAATATAGGATAAGGACAGGAAGAAGATGAAACAGAGAAAACCAAAGTAATGGGTTCAACAAGCCCTGTTGAGCTAATTGACAGTTATTTTTAGGGTTTCGTGCCCAAGAGATAAAAAAGGACTTTATTAAGACTCCGCTGTCCGTTCGTCTATCACTAGGCTGTATATCATGAAGCGTGATAGCTAAACAATTGATTTATAGCAATGGAAAGTCAAAAAATAATCATTTTTCAAGCATTTCGATCAATTTAGGTCTCTTAATTTTAAACAGTCTTACATATGGCTCTATAACGTGGTTGCTTACACCGGTACACATCAGAGGGCTTAAAGTCACCTGAAAGGAATGAAAAAGGCTAAAATTGGAGTTTGCTAACGTGATTGCATCAGAAAAGAAGATATCCGCAGGGGAACCAGGGTTGCCGACAAAGCCTGAACAATTCCCAAACTTAAATGGCAGTGGCAGGGTATATTGCTTGCAGAACAGATATTTGATTGAATCGAAAGATCTGTTGTGGCGACCACGTACAGGAAAGATGCAGCGCGGACCAATAACCTGGTGAGAGGCGTAGGTATCCAATGGATGCAGACATCTTACGGTAAAATGATGGTGATGATGATGACTACAATAATAATCACACTAATATTATAATGGTTAGTTTGAAAGTATGTGTGGTAGATAGATAGATAGATAGATAAAACATTTATTGGCTACACACAACACATGCACCAAATTATATATTACACACAAGTTATAAAAATTAAGCACTTATACTAATATACAATAACAAAGAAAAGAAAAAAGATAATAATAATAACACAAGTAGGTACTTAGACAAAAAAAAAGAAATACCAAAATAGACCCATAGTGCGGTGTGCATGTCGTGCTGCACCAATGGGAGTCCAGCTCAGCATGTGTCAGGCAAAAATACCTGACGCTGATTTTCTGCTGGATCCTTGCGGTGACATTCGGACGCTCAGCTGGTTTTGAGAGATAAGTTTTTTAATTGGTATATTTGTTACTCCTTCACACTCACGTGATATAACGGATATAGATAAAATTTTGCCACAAGGATAGGCTGTACCCTGGAATACATATTATAATATTTTTCATCCCAAGAGTATTTTGGCTTGGTATATTTTTTATACTGCTACGCAGGTATTAATTACACTACTAACTGTAAGTGAGAACAAATCTAACAACGTTTTGTAACACAACAGGCCAAAATTTACAACGTTATAAACCAAACAAAAGAGAATATGTTTAAAATACGCCACTCTGAAATAATACGCCGCGATGAAACGCGACGATGCGATGGTACTTTCGGTACCCGGTGCCCGGCAACCATAAAATTGCATTATAATGGATGAACTTTGCATTTTTATGGTTGCTTCACGGAGACGAAAATTAAAGTAGTTTTATTGTTAAAACGGAATATGAAAATAGATGTACCCGAACCACTAAACATTTGGGATATGGTTTTTGAAGAAACTGAGTGACACTGGTGTTTGCCGGTACTGTAATCAGGAGAGGGAGACGCCTAAGCACCTTTTGTGTGAAAGCAGGCCCCTTATCCACAAACGGAGTATCCATCTGAGCAGACACATTATTCGCCCGGAGGAGATTAAAACTCTTAAAACTAGGAGTATTCTAGACTTCCTGGAAGCCTCCGGGCTAAAAGAGTTACTCTAACAAGGTGGCGAGTCACAACAGATCTTTTAGGTCGCAGTGACTACATCCCCTACACTACGGTAGATGCATAGCCCCTTATCTTCAAAATAATAATATGGTTTTTGTTAGATTTTAAAAGATTTTTGTTTTAGCACACTTGTAATGATACTGCACAAAGTATAAACATGTTATTTTGACTTATATTTTTTACTAGCTTCTGCCCGCGACTTCGTCCGCGGAAAATTTCTTGTTTTAAAATAAGATTACACTCGATTAGACGATGCGCACGTTCAGCGCTAGATTCCTGAGCACGGGCCTGTGATGTTATGGCATTTTGCCTAGCGAGCCGCTGCGAGCGCTCAGCGCTAGTCTCCCTATCCCTTGTCTCAGAGACATGCTGCCTTAAATGAGATAGACGCTGCGCACGTTCAGCGCTAGATTCCCGAGCACGGGCCTGCGATGTTATGACATTTTGCCTACCAAGCCGCCGCGAGCGTTTAGCGCTAGTCTCCCCTATCCCTTGTCTCAGAGACATGCTGCCTTAACTCAGATAGACGGTGCGCACGTTCAGCGCTAGTTCCTCGAGCACGGGCCCGCGATGTCCTCACATTTTGGCTAGCGAGGCGCTGTGAGCGCTCGGAGCTAGATTCTCTAGCGCGTGCTTGCGAAGTATATTCTCTATTTCTCGAGAGGCGCTGCTCATTTTCAGGGGCAGATTCTTCCGTACGGCGTACTCGAGCGGCTCTTGTCTGTGATGTCTGCCGGGACAGTTGAGATTTCCTTTTAGACATGCTCTCAACAAACTACGCACAGACTTGAAAACAATTATGAACAAAAGGAGAGCGACTCGAACACCGTCCGCCTTTACAAAACAAAACAATCGTAATATCGAATAACTCGTATCGATTATTATGATAGAACGAAGTACGAAACTACGAACATACAAAAACGTACAACGAAATTACGATATTTTTGATTATGAGGTATCTATCAACAACAACAACCATACGAACAAAACAACCGAAACCAATAAGCAACTGACAGAAGAACTCCAACTAACGACAACGTGGGCATAATAATTCGAGAGGGTCATCAATCCACAGAAAGTCTTAACACCGCGATTCAGAAAACATGGCAAGTTCGGGAGGTCCCTGCACCGAATTAAAGCGGAAGGGACGCCCGAGTGTCGCCACTGTGCGGAACGCCCGGAGGACACGGTGGAGCACACAGTCGAGGTGTGCCCTGCCTGGGCAGAGCATCGCCGTGCCCTCGTGGGGGCGATCGGCGGCGGACACCTCTCGCGGTGGGCTCTTTTTGAGGCCATGGTCCTTAGCGAGGAGGAATGGCAGGCGGTCGCCTCCTTCTGCGAAGCAGTAATGCTAGCAAAGGCGGAGGCAGACCGCATCAGGCAACGGCGCCCCCGCCGCCGCCACCGGGATTCCGATCCCGATTTCCGGCCACCGTAGACGCGGGCTCGCGGACGGCGAGCCATGGGTAGCTTGCTGTCCGATCGTCCGGTAATGGACCGAGCCCAAGACGTCAACGGCGCGCACTGTTCTCGCGCGCCTCAAGAAGTTGTCAGCAACAACAGAGGCCCAGCTGGGTCGAAGCCTACCGGGTCCAGGGTTATCCGAAAGGGAACTCGTGCCCTGGTTTGAAGGCTAGAAGGAACGGGGTGGGTTTTTAGTCAGTAAGAGTCTGACACTATCTCTCGCTCCACCCAAGGGCGGGGGTTGTCATAAGATGATTTTTGCCCACCATAAAAAAAAAATAGGTAAAACGTCTGCACAATGAAAGTTACGCTAGGGGCATTTGGCGTTTTAGTAATTTTATATTATCTTCGAAACTGTATGACCAATTGCTATGCTGTAAATGGCAAATCTTATCTGTATAATGTTCTTGTGATATTGAAATAATTTATTGTCATAAGAATTAATATTTTGTTGCTCAAATAATCAACCAAACGTAAGTATGCCGAAAAAAAATATTTTTAATGCAATAAAAGAAGTATAAAAGATGAAATATAAAAGATAGAGATATGGTATCGCGGACTTTTTTGTAGAAATAATTAAGACGAACCAGGTAGCCATACATTGTTTTTAATTTTAAGCAACTGTTTAGGCAGCGCACGCAAATAATTCTATTTTATGAGGTATTTTTTTCCGACTTGCTAGACAAAAGTTGTGATAGCTCGGTTAATATACATGCTATAGAAACAATTTATAGCCATATTATACATACAAACTTACAAACTTACAAACTTACAAACTTACAAACTTACAAATTTTACCTCTTTATAATATTAGTATAGATGGACCAGTTCCTTTCAACAAACAAACAGTCATCGTTCTTGTTAGTTGAACTGTTTCAGAATGCTTGCTTATTTTGTAAGTTTTATTTCATAACTTAGGATATTTTCTAACTTTTCTATAATATGATTTAAAAGATTTGTTAGAAGCTAGACTTTGTGTCACTGCTACATTTCTAGTAAGATGTATTTCGTATAAAACTGACAATGTTAGAGAGTTTAGTGGCGCGTTAGGTAACAAACTGCCGTCCGCTAACTTTGTTATGGGCAGACATAAACTTAAGTAGGATCCAGGTAGACGAAGTATCCGCGGTAAAATTGTCTCTGAAAGACCATATTATTATTTGTAAATAATAAAATAAAAGAATTTCACGTGCAGCAGATTATCAGCGTAAAGCTCAGGCCTTGCGCTGATAATCTGATACTTATGTCAGCGTATGCTAAAATGGATTCCCATTTAGTACAACAATATTTAAGTCCTTCATTAGGATAACTATCGCGAAGGATTTCTGAAGAATTTTTTTTTTTGTAAAGGCCTATCAATATTACGAATTACTCCTGTATAATGATTTCCCACCTAAAAAACAATTAATGTCTTCTCCTGCTCTAAAGCGGATCTAGAGCGTGTGTTAGTGTCTTTTACTGCCAAAAAAAAACCCTTCTTTACCTTCGTTCTAGGAGCCCGAGGTTCACTTTCGCATTACCCATGTCTTCAGTAGGTTTCGACCCAACTGGGCCCCTACAGTTTTGCTGACATCTCTTTAAGAGTAAAAATCATCCAGATGACATCCCACACCCTTGGGCGGAGCGGAAGATCAGAAGTTTACCGACTAAAACCAGTCCTGTATCTGCGGGTTTCCTTTGGAAGAAATTCCTCTAGTGGCCATCGGTCTTGCTAGATACTCTAGGACATCTCTTGTATAACTGTATTTGTCGTCCAGAAACCAGCTCCTGTCGTAAATCTTGGGCGGAGCATCACGTTGCCCTCGTGGCAGTGATCGGCGGCAGAGACCTCTTGCGCAGGGCGTTGGATCAGGCCATGGTCCGGAGCAAGGAGGAGTGGCAGGCGGCCGCCTCCTTCTGCGAAGCAGTAATGCTAGCAAAGGAAGAGGCCGACCGCAACAGGCAACGGCGCTCTTGGGCAGACGGCTAGCCATGGGTAGCTCGCTGTCCGGCCGTCCGGTAACTGTCCGGACCGAGCCCGAGACGTTCCCGCGCGCCTCATGGAGTTGTCAGCAACAGCAGGGGCCCAGCTGGGTCGAAGCCTACTGGGGCCAGGGTTATCCGAAAGGGAGCTCGAGCCCCGGTGAAGGCTAGAAGGAACGGGGTGGGATTTTAGTCAGTAAGAGTCTGACACTATCTTCTGCACCGCCCAGGAGGGGGGGTTGTCATTGGATAATTTTCTCCACCATAAAAAAAAAAAAACCTACTGCGGATTAATCGGTCAGTTAAGATGATAGTCAAGACAGATGACCATTATCATCAATTCGTCAAATTAACCCTGAAAACAAAAACCACAATGAGAAAGAAGACTGTCAGAAACTTACTGTCAACAGACCCTCACAAAATGGATTGCGCAAAACCAATCAAAAGCTTATTCCAATTGATTCAATGAAGATAGAGTTTACTTAGTTCGAGTTAGTAACAAGTTCTGCGGCGGTACTTCAAAGCTAACAACTGTACAATCATAGATTAAGTTCTAACAAAGTCTGAGATCGTTGTCTGGAATGTGAAGTGATTTCTTGTTTAGTTTATTAGTTTAAGTATCTGATTCAATCATGTATTTATTGGTTTAATTCATGAATCCCCAAGCGACCACCGGGGGCCGCGCATCTATTGTCTTACTATTGTGTCTCTAATTGACGGTATCTGAAGGGTTAAACAGTTTTAAAATTTAATGTCTACCACAGTCAATCGATCGGTATTATTCAAAAGACTAACCGAAGCTCTTCCTAGCGAAGGGTAACTGAAGGGATGGAGATTTGAAAATATATTGTTTATATTTATTCTAATGGTTTATTAGTATATCTATTCTATGGTATATTAGTATATCATTACTTAAATTTGCATTTTTCTCACTCTTTTATTGCACCTACCACTACCTTTTCTCTGCATCACCCAAAGGTTAACTGGAAGAGAATGCCTAAGGCATTAAGTCCGCCTCTGAACTCAGGTGTACAAAGTGCTTAATAAATAAATGGAGGAGGAACACAGAAGAGCGTGTCATATATTTACTGATCAAAACCACACTAGTGTCTAATGGCCTATTGCTGTCCAGGACTACGATGTCTCCCCTAACAACCTCTAAACCCTCACCTGTACGTAGAAACGTACACATAAGACACACATAGCATAGCATAGTCGGTCTTATATTGTTCCCACTGTTGGGATTCAGGCTTCCACTTTAGGAGAGGAAAGAGGCCGTAATCGAACACGTGGGCCCAGTGCGGGTTGGTGGATGTTACATGTCTTTTGAATTTTTGGTTCTAGGACATGCCGGTTTCCTCACGATGTTTTTCTTTACCGTTTTGAGAGCAGAGGTGATGAAATAAATTACGCAAAGTAATGCGCCTGGATGGGTTTGAACCCGTAAATTCGTGCCACTCGGCCACCACTGCTCTCAAACTGCGCTTGTCTGGCGAAATGTGTGTCACATTTCGCCAGACAAGCGCAATCTCACTATCTTTCACTGCCCAACCTGAGTTCAAATCCTGCACCTAATACGTGGCAATACCGCTTGCCATCACAAGTTTGTAAAGGAATGAGGAACAGAGTGTGTGTTTGAAATGAGGTCGATGAAATAAATCACACAAAGAAAAGTGCCTGCCTGGTTTGAACCCTACTCCCACCCCACTTGTAAATCGGAGATTTTACCACAGAACCACCACAACTCTAAGCAAAACAGTTGTAAGATATACCCAAAGATTATAATTTGGTTCTTTAGATAGAACGAGTATCAAAGATAAGACAAGAGATAAGTCTTTAATATTGATAATATTCTATTAATTTGAACGTAAAATATTTCGCTTTGTAGAAACGAATTCGTTTCATCTTTATACTAATTTGTAATGTAATTAAAATTTGAATTAATTAACATTTGCCTCTTTACATACCTGCTAGCGAAAAGGACAAAAGCAATTATAATATTTAAAGTAACCGCAGTTAAAGCTGATATCTTAATTATTAAGAATCCTGGGAAGAGTTTCACAGGATACCATTACACCTCCGTCCGGTTACCATCCGGACAGAGCCCAAGTAATCGACGGCACGAAGTGTTCCAAACGCGCCTCAAGGTTGTCAGCAACCGTAGGGGCTCAGCAGGGTCGAAGCCTTCTGCCATTGGTGATGCGAAAGAGATTCCCGTGGCTCTGGAACAATGGCAAAGAAGAAACAGGAGTGGGTTTTTAGTCAGTAAAAGTCTTACACTATCTCTCGCTCCACCCAAAAGCAGGGGATGTTATTAGATGATTTTTTCACCTAAAAAAAAGGATACCATTACACCAAAGGTTCAAATTTATCATTTTTTTTATTCTTACCTTCCATCTCAACGTCAACCAATTCGCATACATTTTCATAATTCTTGCATTTATCCTTTGGAATGTCGCATTTTGGCTTCAGTCATCTTCCCTGCGAAAGGAGGAAACAGAAATGAAAGATAGTACAATCCGTCTCTTGGCACTGACAACTCTGAAATGCTTACCTGGGGTTCGAGGGCATGCTATTTATTAATTTATTGTTTACTTCAGGCATTAATTGATTGCTACTTACAGAATTTCTGACAATAATAGTCATAGTCATAGTAGATAGTAGTTTATCGGTAAGGGATTCTTACAAGTCAAATACAGAATGTTTCATTATTCTTAGTCGACAAATGATTACATAATAATGTCAAACGATAACGAATGTCAAACAATAGAAGTCAAATCACAAATTAAAATTAAAATTCATAACAAAAGTCAATAATAAATATTGATTATATTCAACCCGACATAGTTTAGGTACATTATTTATTATTATTAGTCTGCGTGTACTTTATCTATAACATGTTTGTATTTAGAAATATATAAGTATATTTAACAGTTGTCTAGTACTCATAGCACAAACGCTGGTTAGGTTCGGAGTAGACGGTGTTGTGTGATAGTTGTAAAATATTAATTCAAATTAAATTTATTTATTTCAGGCATCTAGGCCCATATAAGTTTCACATATATATAAGAGGACAAAAATTGCAGTAAATAAAAAAAAAAAAACAATTCATAAAAATTAAAAATACAATAAAATTCATAATTAATGTCAAAAAGTTAAAATTTTTGTATTATTATTAAAGGTTATTTGTTATTTATTCACGCTCTAATAGCTAAATGGGTTTAGATGACATTAATTTAGCATACGATAAAATCATTACGATCACCATTAGGTCATTTTTATCCCAGGATTATATCCCTTTAAGACACTGTAAAATATTATTGTGATAAAAGCGTGTGGCTCTTTGTACCATATTTTTCGTAAATCGAGCACCCCAAGCTTTAATCATAATAATATGTTATTATTAACTTTTTTTTTTCACTTTTTAGTGAATAGTATTTCAAATAATTAAAAAAATATATATATTTTATTTTTTTATTCTTTTATCCTGGCGAATCTAATCAGGATAATCGAATATTTTAATCGGATTACTGTATTGCTATCGGTCTTTGAAAGGTGTGAAAAGCTTAAAGAAAATCTGCTCACTCAAAGTTGGGAAAAATCGAGCTTAAGAGGGTCCTTTTCCACTCGCCTATCGTAAACATCGAAAATGGTTTAAAAGCTTGTCATTTAATGCAATCCAACGCGATGTTTGACGAAAAGGATACGCAAAAAAGAGAGATAATACCTGAAAACTCTGTTAGTATTCGGTAATTCCGAGATTTACTTGAAAATTTCACAAAACTTGCTTCAGGAAATAGCTGTTTTTATTAAACCCTTAAAAGTTTTTGGAAAAAGTTGTCGTCATTTAGAATCTTAATAAAATTTGCCAGGTCTCTAGAGGATTACTTTTTAGACTTTTTTAATTTTTAGGCAAATTATGAAGTGTTAAATTTCATACAAAATAGGACATTTTCAGAGTTTTTTACTGGATTAGTTTTACACAAATTTAGAAATTGGTTTCTTTAGAAACCTAGATAATATCCACTAGATACTTTGTTTCCAAAATATCTAATGAAAGATGTGTAATAACGTCATGACGTTATTACACATCTTTCATTAGATATTAGTCTAGTAGTAGTAGTAGTAATCAGCTATGAGCGGTTGTATGAAAAACAGTGAAAATGTGAGTCATGATGCACCACCTTAAAGGCGTTGGTTACAAGCAAACAAACATACAGGTGAAGCTAATAAAAGATGATACACAGAGACTATGTCATTTTTTGGCATTTTTTTAACGGTAAATATAACTGCTCGAATTCCGGGAGATGTCATTGGATGATTTCCCACCTAAAAAAATTCCTTTAGGATGATTTTTTTCGTTCACACAGGAAAAGCCGCTGGTCCTACATACATTCGATTCTCAAATATTACAATATTATTATTGCCTCTCAAAATGTGACCTAGAAGCCTTAACACAAACCAATGATTGAATTAAACCAACCCTCCAATTAAACTAACCGAATTACCCCTAACGCTAATTCAAAGACACACGAAATTACAAACCAGATCGCTTTTCTTAACTCAATTGAACATTAGAAGCGAAAATAACTTGATTGATATCTATATAATTACTAGCTTTTGCCCGTGACTTCTCCCGCGTACATTAAATATAGGTTTTGTCAGTCAGTAATAAAGAAGCTTTCTATCAATGTAAAAGTTTTCGCAATCGGTTAAAATATTAGGAAAAAAATATATCAGAAACCAAATTTACCTCTTTATTAGTGAAGATAAAAGAAGAAATTTACTGACTGACATATCAACACACATGTCATAAATAACTGGGACTAGAAGCGTGAAATGTTTGCACAAAGTTTCCTTTTATGACGTAAGCGGTAAGATTTTCCAAATTCACCCCCCCCCCCCCCAGAGGGTGATACAGGGGTCCAAAGTTTGTAATATATAAAAAGAGAAACTGACTGACATATTAACGCATAACCGAAATAATCAGGACGCGGGTGCGTGACAATTTGGACAAGGTTTCCTTTTGTGACGTAGATATACTGAAATGAAATAATTTATTTGCTGTGACTGTAGGTACAGAAATATGGTGCCAAGTAGTAGAAGGATCCAATACATCCAACCGTGAGGCATGCAAAAAATTTTTATAGTCGAATTAATTGGGAAATAATTTAATAAAAACAAAAATTTAACTCATTTTCAAATGAGTTAAATTTTTGAGTTAGACAGTAAAAAATCGTGCAATTTGTAAATTCATTCAGTGTTAAACCAATGTCAAAAATAAGTTAACAATTAATTAATAATACAATGTCAATAAAAAATTATAGTCAATACAATGTCAGTAATAATTACTCTAAATACAATTAAAATATGAATTAAATCATAACGAAAATCATTCTTTAATTGTCATTCTGAAATTCATCTATTGTATAATAACATTTTTCAATTAGCAATTTATTTAATTTCTTTTTAAATGTTTGAAGTGTACAATTTTATAAATTATTATATATATGCTGATTTTTTATATTACTATGGCGCTTATAAAAGAGAATTTTCCAAAATTAACCCCCTAAGGAGATGAAAGGGGTTCAAAATGTGTATGTAGAAAATTTTTACGCAAGTGAAGCTGTTGGCAAAAGCTAGTATATGTACCATCGTCAAGTTCCGGCGCAGCGTCATCAATTGTAATTAAATCCATTCAGAACACTTCGCTTGATGTATGACTGTGTGTGATGTGTTTCTCAAGTTATAGTCCCATGGATGTAGAGAACTAGCATATTGTCTAACAAGAGAATACGGTATATTATAGGTATTATAGATATTATCAACAACATAAATTAGCAAAGCCTACTTCGGACGAGGCAAGAGTCTTGTACCAAATTTATCACAACCACTTAAAATAAACTATAACACAAAATTTGGCTACGATGGAGCGACGTAGTCTAAATTGAGACAAAGCTCCTTAAAAAAGGTAAAAAAAAAGTGAATACGGTCAGAAAAGTATGCAAGCGACGAAATGATCGGGCGGCCAGTTTTTTCTTTTTATAGAATTCAGCTTGGTTTAATCAGTGAAAGAAACTGTTATATTAATTACTACGAGTATAATCTACATAAAAAAGTAAATAGGTGTTAGCGGCCCCTTCACTTTATCTGCAAATGCCTCTTCTTGTAGACTCCTAAATTTTGTGACGATAATACCCGGTTTAGTTCTCAATGTCTGAATGTACAATTCCAAAAGGCTAATAGGTATGATATATCAAGATTTAAAATGAAATTTTCACACATGCTTAAGTGACAAAGTGTTTTGCGGGGGAATTTGAATATTTACAAAAAATGCGAGGTGATGGTGGTAGCCGTAAATTACATCTACACTAATATAATAAAGAGGTAATGTTTGCTTTTTGTTTTTTTTTCTGTTTGTAATCGAACTCTCGAAAAATCGAAAAGTAGGAGGTAATCTCTGGAAGTACTAGTTCGATTGGAAAAATATTTTCACCGATAGAAAGTTGCTTTATTCCTGAGTGACATAGGCTATATTTTATGTACGCCAAGCTGCAGGCAAAAGCTAGTCAAGAATATCTTACCTAGCTTTTGCCCGCAGGATTTAGATTCGGATATAGGAATATTGTACGGATTTCTGCTACGGTTACGGATATGATATTATTTTGGATTGTCAGTGAACAATAAAAAAAAAATACACTATCCGAAACTAGCACAGTTTCGGATAGTTTCAAAAGTAAAATACAAATAGCAAGATTTGATTTTTTTCTAGTCTAGATTATCATTAGTTTTGCTGGGAAAAACAAACAAAAACCTGTCGTAACCAGCAGGTTACGACCGGTACAACTAATTTTGAATAACGGTGAAGTCTATCTTTACCTTTTTATAATAATAATAGTTGTAGACTATCCAAAAGTGATAAAACGGTTTCGGTTACGGTAGTTTCCCAAAACTCACTCAGTTAATTTTTTATAAGCGATATTTTTGATCTTTTAGGTATCTTTTTTTAAAGTCGCGGGAAACCAATGGATGCGAGACGCACAGGATCATTCGTTGTGGCGACACTTGGAGAGGCCTATGTCCAACAGTGGACGTATATCGGCTGAAATGATGATGACGATGATGAGGTAGATAAAAATTCTGTATAATTTACATCAAAAACTGCCCCAAATCATCGATTAAAACATAATTCACAAAATCAAAAACATTTTCTAACTCAGTCACAATTATTTCCAAAAAAAAGACAAAGAAAGAAAAACACACTTTACATCAAAATAGGTCCCTGGTGGTTCAAACCTTATAAAGTCAAGATTGTTTGTTTAAATTATCATTTAGAATAAAATGGAGCTTGAGATGCCGCCGGGTGGAAGATTTACGAAGGTAAATATTTTTGAGAAAGGCGGAGTATTTGAGGAATACGTTTATGAGGTAAACAAAGCTAAGCTAGAGTGACGTCTATTTTGCCTTAAACATTTTCTTGACGGAGTGTCAGTTCACTTGGCTAAGTTGTGAACTGGTTTAAGACTGCATAATAATTTGAGTAGCTGATTTGAAATCTTATTATAATAGGGTTTACTTAGAACAAGACTAAGTAGAAAATATTATGGTTGAAAGAGTTACCGTGACTTGAGAATGCAAAAAAGAAACACAGGTACGTTTTAGTCAATAAAATATAACATTATTAATAAAATATTCCGCTACGCTTAGAGCAGGAAAACGATGGGTTTTTTTTTCTGTCGATGGGGAAAATCATCATTGACGAAACCCGCTCTTGGGTGGAGCGGGAGACAATGTCAGAGTCTTACTGACTAAAAACCCCGCGCCGTTCCTTCTAGCCTTCATACCGGGGGCCTATTTTCCTTTCGGATAACCCCGACCCCGGTAGGCTTCGACTCAGATGGGCCCCTCCTGTTGCTGACAACTCCTTGAGGCGCGCGGGAACAATGCGCGCCGTCGACGCCTTGGCTCGGTCCGGACAGTTACCGGACAATCGTACAGCGAGCTACCCATGGCTCGCTGTCCGCGAGCCCGCGTCTACGGTGGCTGGAAATCGGGATCGGAATTCCGGCGGCGGCGGCGGGGGCGCCGTTGCCTGATGCGGTCTGCCTCCTCCTTTGCTAGCATTACTGCTTCGCAGAAGGAGGCGACCGCCTGCCACTCCTCCTCGCTCCGGACCATGGCCTGAACCAAGGCCCGGCGCGAGAGATCTCCGCCGCCGATCGCCCCCACGAGGGCACGGCGTTGCTCCGCCCAAGCAGGAGGAAAACGATGGGTGATATTCTGATTTACTACACACAATGATGTGTTTTTTTTTTATTCTTACTACCTTTCTTCCTGTTTTCCTTTTATTTTTATTTCGCTTTTTTTTTGCTCTAAATTTTGTTGTTTTTCTCCTGTATTTTTCCTACCTATCTTTCTTGCTTTCTTTTTAAGCAATTGGACCTATAAAAATTATAAATCAGGGGCGTTAAATTTTTTTAAATCTCAACTTAACAGGCGCTACTGTATGGGCCCAGCAGGGTCGAAGTCTACTAAAGCCATATAAAGAAGGAACAGGAGTGGGTTTTTTGTCAGTAAAAGTCAGACACTATTTTCCGAGATTCCATTTAGATGATTCTCCACAAAAAAAAATACTCAGAAGGCGCTCGTAGCTAAAATAACAACAAAACAACAAAATTAAACCACAGTTTCTGAGGTAGGTGTGTAGATGGATGACCATTCACAACAAACCGAAATTCCTCCGTGCCTCGGATAGTACATTACGCCATTTGCCCCAGCTGTCAATTGAAAATGTTTGACAGTCGTTATGTATAATCAGAAACCAGGATATATGCCACTGGTTTGGCCAAGGGGTACGTATGTTGCGGTTATATATTGCACAACTACTGGGCTGTGAAGGGCAGATAGGCAGCTTCATCATGAAAAATACTGGTTACTATTCAGTGAAAGAAAATCGCATTAAAATCCGTTTTGTACCTATAAGGCAATCGCGTATACACAGACAGACACGATGACAGATATTGTTTTATATATTAAGTTAAGCGATCTATATACCTGGTTATAATACTTCCTGAAGCCATTTGTAATTAAAACTTCCTTAGTCAGCGTTTGAAAGAATGACACCAACGATAATTAGTTTCAGAAATTCTATAACGTTAACATAATGAATTTACGATGTTGACCATACAGTAATTTACCTGTTTCCACGTGGGACCACTTATCTCACTGCAAAAGCAATTTAAACTTTTGTAATATACATAATTAACGTTCTCCACAAAAGACTAACAAGTGGACTCGTAATTAATTACTGTCTTTGTCGGTTATACCACAAAATAGATAGGTACAGAAGACAATCTCATGTATGTACTTCACTTTTTGACTTAGCAGTGGTGGCCGAGTGGTAATGGCGGCCCCGACTTACGAGTTGTAGGTCGCAGGTTCGAACCCAGCCAGGCGCATTACTTTGTGTAATTTATTTCATCACCTCTGCTCTCAAAAAACGGTGAAGGAAAACATCGTGAGGAAACCGGCATGTCCTAGAACCAATAATTCGAAGACATGTGACATCCACCAACACGCACTGGGCCCGCGTGGTGGATTGCGGCCCATTCCCTCTCCTGGAGAGGAGGCCTGAGTCCCAGCAGTGGGAACATTAAAAAGGCTGATGATGACTTCACTTTTTATACCTACGCTCGTTGGACGCACACTAATGAGCGTTTGAGCTGGAACTGTTCGACGAGCGGGCCGACGCGCTCGGAGATATCGTGACCGTGAGCAGTGTCTATGTCTGCGTTGTTCGAGCGCGCTTTGTATGTAGATTGACTTCTGTACCTGTATATTTTGTGGTTATACTTTGGGTGGTGATTCAATGTATTTAAATTATTATAAATAAGCGTATTCAGGTTCACTTGTGCATGAGCTGTTCTTATTAGAAACCAGCCTTATTGTACGCGTGAAAGTAGAAAATTATCCTGAAAGATACTGCTACTAACAGTTAGAAAGATGTTTATTTATTTACCACATGGTGATGATTAAGATTACCTGACAGTTTTCTCACATGACAGGAATTTAGAATCAGTTTATTATTCAATTGCATGAAAAAACCTAAGCATGGAATGCTTAGGCGCAATTGAATAATAAACTGATTTAATCTGTTTTTTTTTAAATTATTAATTTTTGTGGGTCCGTACTCAAAGGGCCAGGCTGTATTTCATAAACTGTGATAGCGACTGTGGCAATTACACAGATGATATATTTCTGTAGCCTACAAATACTACAAACAGAACAGAATATATGTAAAAAATAGTTTAGATTTATAATACTACGGAATTCTTCGTGCGCAAGTCCGACTCGCACATGGACGGTTTTAAATTGATAATTACTTGTCTATCTATAAAATGAACACCGTCTTAGAAATTCGTCAACATCTTTATTAAGAATTCATAAAAGGGTGAGTTTGATCAACCTGGTCGGTTTACATCTACATTACATGAAAGCAAACTAAGTTAACTTTGAACTACACTAACAACTAACTTCAAATATGATGTTTATTTAACTGTAAACCAGCCTTTGATATGCCACCGACTAGACCTGAGACAAAAATAACTTATTATGCTGACAAATTTTAGTCTCTACACAAAATTAACACTAGCCCTTTTTCACGATTTTGCTTGTCTGGCTTACTCTAAAAGAAAATCATTTTTAAGCCTCTGAATGAAAAAACGACTTCTATGACCGTCTTATAAGACCACTCGAATGTCTATCTGTTTGTCACAGCCTATTTTCTTCGACCGTTCTGAAATAATTAAGTTTACGTTTAATCCTTGTGTTTTTTTTTTGTTTTTTTTTTTTGTCGACGGGAAAATCATCTTTGACGAAACCCGCTCTTGGGTGGAGCGGGAGACAGTGTCAAACTCTTACTGACTAAAAACCCCGCGCCGTTCCTTCTAGCCTTCATACCGGGGCACGAGCTCTCTTTCGGACAACCCTGTCCCCAGTAGGCTTCGACCCAGCTGGGCCCATCCTGCTGCTGACAACTCCTTGAAGCGCGCGGGAACAGTGCGCGCCGTCGACGTCTTAGACTCGGTCCATTACCGGACGATCGGACAGCGAGCTACTCATAGCTCGCCATCCGCAAGCCTGCGTCTACGGTGGCTGGAAATCGGCATAGGAATCCCGGCGACGGCGGCGAGGGTGCCGTTGCCTGATGCGGTCGGCCTCCTCCTTTGCAAGCATTACTGCTTCGCAGAAGGAGGCGACCGCCTGCCATTCCTCCTCGCTCCGGACCATGGCCTCGACCAGGGCCCGGCGCGAGAGGTTTCCGCCGCCGATCACCCCCATTAGGGCACGGCGATGGTCCTTATGTGTTTTTACTACCCCAGTCGAGTATAGTAAATAAATATGGTTTTTTGAGGACATCATCAGTACTATGTGTTAAATTTAATATAAAGGCTTGTAATGAGAATCTTAAATACATATTTATGTATGTCGGTGAGTATGTGTGCATGCACAAACAGCTTAGGATGGAATTTGACATACGGGTAGGAATAGAGCACTTAATACAGTAAGGTACCACTTTAAAGGGGTTATACTAAGACCCTAGGGTGTTAGAGGGAATGAACCGTAATCCACCCCGTGGGCCTAGAATGGATTGGTGAATGTCTTCGAGATTTTGGATCAAGAACATGCCGATTTCCTCAAGATATTTTCTTTCACCGTTTTGAGAGCAGTGGTGATGAAATAAATTACACAAAAGATGTAAATTATAATATCAAACTATAAAGGAAGTTCTAGTGAACAACTTGTTAATTCTCAAGTACCTACTGCGTAACATACATAATTTATGAAGACATAAATTAGAACGCAGAAACCTGACATACTTCCTAAAATTGCCAAGAAACTATCTAACTAGTCTTGTTTAACCATCAAAATATTATTTATAGCACTTTACACAGACGTGGCAGAAAGTGTCATAATTTTCAAACTTCGATCGTAGGTATAGAAACTCAAAGACGACCGGCCGTAAGAACGAATAGAATAATATGCCTTTGCGATCTATGAGAACTCTATCTATATATGATACCAACACGTGCCAAAATTCATTGATTAAATTATAATTTAAGCAAAAAAAATACATGAATCAAATTTTACGAATACAGAAATTAATAATTTAAAATTATAAAAAAAAACAAAAAAAAAAACAACAAAAATAAAGAAAATATACATGACAAATTATATGATTTGTATAAGTATATACTTAGGCAACTAAATAGGCTGCAATAGTACCAATCAACCGCCAAAATATTCAATGAACTTGCCTCCGTGGCTTCACTCTTGCCTATCTCACAGGAACTTTGAATAATCTTATTTTATTTTTTACAATTATATTAATTGACTCGCGTTTGACCACTATCTCATCTAATGGAAAGCGACGATGTGCCTCCTTGGCTAGTATTACTGCTTTGCAGAAGGAGACGACCGCCTGCTACTCCTCCTCGCTCTGGACCATGGCCTATACCAAGGCCCGGCGACAAAGATCTCTGCTCAGGCGGGATAGACCTCTACCGTATGCTCGGTCATCTGCTTAAGTTGCCCACTGCCCAACATTGTTGCTGAAAAAATGACGACGGTGGTGGTTCAGAATGGGATGAGAATAAGCAAATTCAATATCATTATCAATTTGTCTGCATTTGCTCACGTGTGTATTGATCGAAGATCAGAGAGGACACTATGAGATGATCTATTAACACTATATTTTTATTCCAATTAGCTAGATTCCTAAATATTTCTATTTTTATCGAAGTATTTTTAGATCAAACAATAAAATTCTAATCAATCGACTTGACCTTGTCTATAATTGTGAACTACTCCAAATAGAAATAAACGTGATGATAGAATGCAAATAAGATTATAAAATTAAAAATAGATGAGGCAGGCTGTCTGCAAGGATGTCGAAATACCCGTTTAACTAGGTTTGAATGATCTTCATTGCATTGTAGAACTGCTCAAAGATAATGGTTAAGAAATTGTTTGTAGTAAATCGTATTTTTAAAAATATTAATGTTAGTACTAAGAGTGATTTGGTTAATGTGGAAATTGAAGAGGCTCTGGATTTAACAGGTGAGTGAGAAGTGCGTGTTCTTGCATCTGGTTTTGTCAATTGGCAATCTGATTGCTAATACTTTTGCAAAATCACGTTTGAGGAATTTAAAAGGCGCATGATTTTTTATGATATTATTGGATATATCAGAGTAGATGCGTAAATAGGTTAATCTATTTACGCCCTGAGTAAAGTTATAAATCTTATTTTTCGGGAGGAGGTGGGTTGGTTGGAATGAAGACCGCCGTAGCCCACATACAATGGTCTAATAAGGAGTGAGTTCGGGAATTAGACCACAAAAATAAGATAATATAAGACAGTGCATTAACCATTGAACAGGCATACATAATTGAAGAAAGAATTTAACTACAATGTACAATCCCGCTAAGATAACAAAAGCGTAGTATATTTTACTTGTATTTGAACAAATACAAGTAAAATATACATTTGTTATTCATTCACGTTCAAATGGTTAAACTAATTTAGAAGTTTGGCAATGAGTGGACTGAGTCATGGAATAGGACTTAATTTTTACTAGTATCAAATCAAATCTCAAGTATTTACATGTAAGGTGATAAATAATAATAATAAAATGGAAACAATTATAGACTCTGTCGGGCACAACAAAATTATAAATGGTAGGAGAAAAGAAGAGCCCTGAAATGAGTATTTAAATTATTGTATGTATTTACTATTATTTTATAAAACCGGGTATGTTATCTAATTTCACATAGGCACAACCGCAAAAACAAAAGTATGGACATCACATAATTATGTCATTATAACTTGCTTGTAGTTTAACCATTTATATATTTTATTTATTGAAACTTTGTACAAAGGCGGACTTAATGCCTTTTTCTGCCAATATTCATATTTTTTGTTTTGATTATTTTAGCAAATGTTTTAGATCATTAATTTGCTTAATTCATGAATCCCCAAGCGACCACCGGTGGCCGCGCATCTATTGTCTTACTATTGTGTCTCTAATTGACGTTATCTGAAGGGTTAAACATATAGCTAAATTGACTGGAAAATATACCTAAAATATTCCAGACGTCAGCCTATACTAGATTAAGATGCCTCTGAAGCCGCTGAAAAACAACAAGGCGTAGGGTGAGGCAGTCGAACTCGAGGAGAAAAACGCCACGGGCATGGAGCAGAGGTGTGGTAGTACTCTTCTTTAAAAAGGGTGACAATGACCTGCCTAAGAATAATAAGCCCCTATCATACTTCAGAGCCTTATCAATAAGCTGTTTTAAAGAGTCATCACAAACTGTCTCGCACGCAAGTTCGACAACTTCCAGGCTCCCGAGCAAGCCGGATTCTGAAAAAACTTCAGCACCGTGGACCATATACATACGCTAGGTTATACAGAAGACTAAGGAGTGTAATTAGTCTCTCTGCTTAGCATTTGTGAACTACGAGAAAGCCTTTGATTTAACTTTTGACTTGGGTTAGTCTTAGACACTATCGGTATATGTGTTTGTACAAAAACGCCACCATGATCGCCTTTACGATCAGTCCTCAAAACCTATCCTCTTGCTGCCGGCTATGAGGTAGGAAGACGTAATTTCTCCTAAACTATTTACAGCCACAATAAAAGATCTTTTCTAAGTTCTGGAAAAGAAAGGGCTGGTAAGTACATCACTCACCTTCGGTTTGCCGACAACATAGTAGTCGTGACTGAGACTACGAAAGAGCTCAAAATAATGCAGTGGGATTAAATTTACATGAACAAGACCATACTCATGGTAAACATTCTTGCAGCACCCACTCCTATCAAGATTGGAGACTTTACAGTCGAAGTTGTGGACGACTACGTTTACCTAGAACCGAGGGTTCAGTTGGATAGGTCTAATTTCGAGAAAGAGGTTAATAGTTGAATAAGACTCGGTTGGGCAGTGTTTGAAAAGTTGCACGGTATCTTCTCATCCAATGTATTACATTATCTACAAGACGAAAGTCTATGATCATAAGTGTTGCCAGTGATGACATATGGCATCGAAAAATGGTCGCTAACAAAGTGCTTTATCAGAAGACTTAAAGTCTTACATAAAATGGTAACGTTGAAGATTCGGAATGGGTCACATTCGATAAGAATATTATTATTGCCTCGAAGAACAAAGAGGGCACTATAAGGAGAGCTATAAAAATAATAGTTTATTCCAAGAGACTAGAGATTCCTAAATATTCTGTGGGTGAAACTAAAACTTTAATTACATATCAATGTTTGTAGAGCAAATTCTACGCGTACTTTTACCACAAAACCTTTGGACCAAACATAAAAAAAAACTAGTCAATCGACTTGACTTTGCCTCAATAAGTACTTCAAGTCGAATTAAAAAAAGTCTATTCAAAAAATTTGTGAGGCAATAAACACAGTATCACTGGGCCTCGAAATACCGGTTAACGAAGTTTAAATGATCTTAACAGTATTGTAAAACACCTCAAAGACAATGGTTTAGAAACTGTTTGTGTTGAACCGTGTTTAGAAATGTATAATGTAGTACCAACTAGTAGTGATTTGGATAATGTGGATATTGAAGAGGCTCTAGATTTGACTGGCGAGTGAGAAGTGCGCATTTTTGCATCTAGTTTTGTCAGTTAACTACTAACTTATTAGTAAAACAGTTTTGCAAAACCACATATTTGGTTAAAAATTTAATAGACGCATAATTTCTTAGGCAGTTCTTGGTTACGTCTGTGCGCGCGAATTAACAGGATGCGCGATGAGAGTATTAATCTATTTACGCCCTAACTTAACTAAGACATCTCATTTGCTTTTGGAGAGAAGTGGGCTGATTGAAATGAAGGCTGCCATGGCCCACGTTCAATAGTCCACCAAAGAGTGAGTGCAGAAACTAGACCACAAAGATTATATAAGATAAGACAGTGTAATCACAATCGAACAGCCGTAGTTTCAAGTCTTCCCGATATAGAATTGAATATTACAATGTATAATGCCACAAAGATAATAAAGTTTGTATTTTTATTACTTCAAGAGTAGACTAAGTCTTGGAAAAGTGACGAAATCAAATCTGAAATTTTTATTCCACTCCGTGTGTACAAAAAGCTAAAATAAATACAAATTATAATTAAAAATATTTTGGTAACTAAATAAATAGTACTGCTAGGAGTAAAAATGTACTAGGGTTTTATTATAAAAGGAGTTTGTTCTATTGGATGCTACCAACTTTCGCATATCGCACGCTGAGAACGAAAGTGATCGATTTCAAAATTTTGGTTAAATGAGTTAAGTATACAGAATGACTTAAAAAAGTATATTCTATCATAATTATTATCATATTATATTATCTAAAAACTTCTAATACTAAAGTGACCTATTTTTTCGTTTTTTTTTTTTAAACTTTATTTTATACGAGAAAATCATATTTTTTTGCAAAAACTATATGTTTCTAAAGATATTTAGTGAAACAATAAATTTCAACAGAAATTCATAACTTTTGTTACCATGTTTTAGTGTTATTGTAAAATGAACAGAAAATGCTTAATACGACGGACACATTTTCGCTCTTTCCCAAAAATTAGCAATTTTGAGTTGAGTCACTTTCGTTCTCAGCGTGCGATATGCGAAGCCGCAGACTAAAGTTTGTACGAGTACATCATAATTATGTTGTTACAACTTGTTTGTAGTTAATTGCATGCATTTGATTTTAATATTTTATAGAATAATTACTTACTAAAAGATCGTATTTATACGTTTCTGTTGTTTCTTTATTTAGCGGTTCTGCCAATATTTTGTATTATAATCTTCCAATCATCAGCAAGTGTAATCCATTATTGAGATATTTTCGTATTTGATGTCAGGAGATCTGCAAGACTATAAATGTTGTGTTAGTATTAGTGCAAGCAACTTATGAAAACCCTTGCTTATTCGCCTTTTGTCAACATCAGTATGTTGAAAGCTTATTGTTTCATCCAACGCAATCTATATTATGTTTAATAAAGTGGCAACGTTAAAAAGAAAGATAAGTGTTTGGAAAAAAACAGAATCTCGAGTACTTTGTACATTACAAAGTTTCCAAAGCCAAACACGAAAAATTTCAGAAGTCTTTTCTGGATGCATTTTACAGTTTATGATTCGGTTTCAATAGAAACCTAGATTCAAAGATGCTTGTGCTGCCAAAATATTTTGAGATTGATTTGTAATAACATCGTAATTACGTAAAACTGGTTGTATAATTTCGTGTTGGCCACTCTTAACCGAATACCTGGAATATGCAAGCTAAACCTAATCTCAAGTAAAAACTAATACTTGACAAGCAGCGGCCTAGTTACGAGTATTGTTCATTTAGATCAACACGAGATATGTTGTTTGTTTGTATATCTTTTTATCCCTGTTTCTTCAACAGTCCAACTCTACGATACGAAAACTAAGAGAATTGTAATGTATCGTTTGTTTTCTTTTATTTATTTGTTTTGTCTGTGCTTCGTTTACCCTCTTTTTGGGATCAGTAATATAAACAATATATATTTGATTTTCTTTGAAGTAAATTTTATCAATTTGATACACAAACTGGTAAGGTTTTACAACGATTTCCACTGATTTTTGATTTACTAATATCTAAATCAAAATTTAAAATGGAGGTGAATATAAAAAGTTAAAGTTATTTTATAAATGAAAGTTTCTAATATTTGAATGACATAATTTATAATTATCTAAGTTGAAATTGTGACTTAAAAATATTCTTCGTTTTGACTTTTGCTGTGACGTTGCATGTTGGTTAGTTATCTCAGTCTGGCGTTCTTATATATGCCTAAATTTAGAACATTTAGCTCCTTTTAAAATTGATGAGCTGAGTATTGCCGTTACATACGTCATATTCGTGAACGAGTAGAGTGAGACTGTGACCGCTGTGACCAACAGCACCCGATGAATAACACGTGATACTGATTATTACTTAATAAAATTGTCACTGGCTCTTTTTATTTTTTGTCTTGAATTGTTTTTATTTATAAGTGTTGTAAGTAACATAATTATTGATTCTCCATTAAAGTTCTTGCACGTTCTTCTCCATAGAGATCCTAAGTTTTTGAATATGCATTAAGCTACATCTTTTTGAATTTTAAATAAACTATTTGGTTTATTAGAACTATACGCCTAAACATTGAATTTGATAATTATTTTAAAAACTTTTTACAAACATCCACTTTTACTTCTTTTTAATTAGTTACGAATAAGATATGTGATTCATTACTATTCTAGGTCATGGCCGCTACGACATCCTTCTTCTTTTCACCTGCTGCATCATTCACTTGGGAGCTGTCATGGACATGCTTGGCTACAGCTTGGTCGTACCAGCTGCCAGCTGCGACCTACAGCTCAGTCTAGGAGAAAGTGGCATGCTGACTTCTGTGTCTTTTGCAGGTATGCCTCAGGTATATTTATTTTTCTGTTTTCTGGTGAACTGAAGAATGACTCGTACCATATAATATAAGTTACGAGTAGCACATTATATAAGTTTTATCTAGAACATGTGTATTTTTACTTAAACTATTTACTTTATTATATTGCATATATTTTTAAATAAACCTATTTTTAAAATATCACATTATCGATCTGTATTTGGTTTTATTTATATATAAATTATGTTTTTAAATATTGCAATGAAAATAATAAAAATTTAAAATTATAACCTCCTCCTCCTTGCGTCATATTCCTCAATGCTGAGGGCGTGAAGCAGGGACTTCATCACTTTAACCCTTACGATCTCTTTCCATCTGTTCCTGTCTCTGGCGATGTGAAGGGCATTGTACATCGTAGAGTCAAGAGCGGTGCGGATCTGGTCGGACCAACGTATTGGGCTGCGCCCGCGAGGCCTTTTTCCTTCCACTTTGCCGGTCACCATGAGCCTTTCGAGGTTGCCACCGTTCTTCCTTGCAATGTGACCGAAGTATTGTAAAACTTTAAATTATAACACATCACCTATTTGTTCGTGAATCTTTTAACTTTATTATTATATTAATTATTTATAGATCATTGTCAAATAATATATTAATATTAAATGAAGAAATATTTTAGACTATGCTAACTAATTTTTAGATAAAACTTCTGCATCAGGAGCAAATTAAGTGAGATGGCATTGAGATGCCCACAATACATACAATACGAGTTACTGTAGCATGCACTAAACGCTAGACGTCATCAGGATAAAACTAATAAAAATAGATCTCTCGGTAGCACGGTCGCTCCGTCACGTCGTCTCACCAGGTGTTGCCATAGTTACTTCAGTATTATTGCAAACTACGATTTCATGTCTGAAATTTAGGTTAAGTTGAAAATTAGGCTCAAGACCTAAAGTGCAAAGGGACTTTTTGTAAAAGTTGAAATAAGAAATTTCGTCTTTCTCTTTTCTTCTTCATTTCTATTGCTTTCTTTTCTGTCTCTTTCTTTCACTACAAATATGACCCTGTGCAGTAATAACTACTACCAGTAGTAAAATCTAATCATTGTCTTATGTTATGTTTTCTTTATATACCAGGATTTATGTTCGCCCTATTCTGGGGCTACTCCACCGATAAATATGGCAGAAAGAAAGCCCTCCTCATCTCTTCGTCTGTCGGCTTCATCATGTCTAGTCTCACCAGTTTCTCCACCAGCTTTTATATGATGCTGATACTTAAATTCCTAGCTACCAGCTTGTAAGTTGATTTTTTTTTTCACTTTTTTTTTCATCACTGATGTTTTAACAAAAGTAATCATAATTTTAAATAATTATAATTTAGTATTAGTGCACAATTTACTAAGTGAGATATTTTTTGGTTAAAAACTTAGAAACATATTTTCAGAGGATGCAAGTCAATGCACGATCATAATGATTTTTATAATTATAAAATCACGAAGCCAATTTTTTATTCCGACACTACTCAAAGTGACATTAATTTCAAAATGCCTTTAAATTTTTTTTTTATAGCATTTTTAATCTTTTTAATTTCTATGTATAATCTTGTAGGACACTAGTGATAGCTAATCACTCATCGTTTATTGTATTGTTTATTTTATAAAATATAATTGTTTTGTAAATTTCTTTAGCAAAAACCATTAATCTAACATTCTTCCAACATATTTCTAGCTCAACAGCATCAATCACTCTAACAATCACATTTTTGGGAGAGTGCACATCCAAAAAACGTAGAAACAGATATTTATTCACACAGAATGTGTTTAGTCTAGCCGCTGACTTCGTCTGCTTTGGTAAGGAATTTCAATTTTATTGTTTTGCATTTTGATCTATTGTCTGGGTTGACTCTTAAAGTGGCGGTAAAATGATTGAGAAATTATTGATAGTGCCCAGACAATATCATTAATTCATGAATCCCCAAGCGACCACCGGTGGCCGCGCATCTATTGTCTTACTATTGTGTCTCTAATTGACGGTATCTGAAGGGTTAATTGCTTATTTATTATTTTATTTTATGAATAAAATTCAGTTAACACAATAATAGGCGAAAAGTTATCTTCTCAGATTTACTAGCTATGAATAAAACGAAATTAATTATTTACTGGTTAGTAACAAGTCCTTGTGTTCCTATTTCAATTAGTTTTTGCTTAATCATTACTAAAATATTTTGAGGATAAAAAAAATGTACTTGTTGTTATCTATAAGCGAAAATAATTGTTGAACCAATGTTCAATCAACCGTTGGTGGCAATCAACGAGACATCATTATTAACATAGTATTTGCAGGCTAATTACAAAGTGTTGATGTTGTTGATCGTAATTTTTTTAATGCTTCCAGGTATAGCCTACTTTATTTTGCCATTAGACTTCAATATTCTCCTACCACTGGTGACTAACTACAGACCTTGGAGACTGATGAACCTACTCATGACAGTCCCTCTTGGTATGGGGTCCTTGATAATATGCTTTTTGCACGAGAGTCCGAAGTTCTTGGCTAACATGGGGGAAACTGACAAAGCGTTGGAAGTCTTGACGGCTATGTATGAGGCTAATAACGGGAAAGGTAGTATTTATCCTGTAAGTAATAGTTTTACTTGTTAGATTTGTGTTGAAAACGCAGATCTTGCGAAAGATATTTAAAATAACTAAATTTTGAGATTATTTTGAAGCTATTTGGTGTCTAAATAACAAGTTTAAAATTTCATTCAATATTAGTCAAGTAGCTAGCGAATAATTGATAAAAAGCAACGTTTTTGTTAATTCTTTTCGAAAATAAAAGTTACAATTATGTAGATCAGAGTTACATTTCAGAAAGAAAGAAAATTTATTTTGTTTGGTAAAAATTTACAGTGCAAAAGTACGAGTAGCATAATAAACTTAAAATAAAAAAAAAAATAAAACTAATACAACATTAAATAACATTTTCAAATACTAAAAAAGGATCCTCTCTCATATCATTGTTTTATATTTTAGGTAAAATCTCTGATAAAAGTAAATAAACCAGACAGTACGATATCATTCTGGGACTCCGTGGTAAAACAAACAGTACCGATATTTAAACCACCGCTGCTCTGGAGGTCTCTGCAATTATTTCTACTGTTTTCAATCTGCTGCGCAACGTAACAATTTTAAAATTAAAATAATAATAAAATAAATATATATATACTGCACTGGCCCGCACTGGGCCCGCGTGGTGGATTACGGCCCATTCCCTCTCCCAGAAAGGAGGCCTGAGTCCCAGCAGTGGGAACATTAAAAAGGCTAATGACTATAAGCCGCTACTTAAATGACATCTTTTAATTTTGTAAAAATATAAGAAAAGCAAATATTAGGTATAATATATTTCATTTCTTTCAGCAACAACGTATTTTTTGTGTGGTTTCCGACGATGGTGAATTCTTTTTTCACGACTATCTCCGAAGATACCAGTTTTTGTGAGAAGATCGTCGCGAACATTACACCTGTTAAAATTAATGTGAGGAAACTGAAAATTATCTTTTATTAAACGCAGATTAGAACAAAAAATATAGATAGAGTTCTTTTTCTTCATTTTGGAAGAACAAATAGTTACAAAAATGTATTTTTAATTAATAATCCACGATATGTATTTACAATTAAATTTGTATCTGTCATCATCATCTTTCTGCATATTATTTTACTTGGGGTGGGGCAACATGTTTTTTTCTTTCAGTCATTCTTATTAACCATTACAATATTACTGACTACCTGGTTTTTAATATTACTTCTCACACTAACCATCCTCTCCCTCATCATCCACTAATAATATTCACCAGTCGTTTAGTGTTTATAATTATTTTTTTTCTATTTACAGGTAACCTGTATAGACACTAACCCGATGAACACTATTTACGCCGGTTTACTCTTCACTCTTTTCTTCACAATCCTCAACATTGTCATCATTCCCGTGTCCAACTGGAGAAGAACCTTGATGATATGCATCTTTGCACTATCAGGAGTGTCTTGCATCCTGGTGGATATGGTGCGGCAGCCTATTGCCAGCATGATCATCTTCATTACTATACAGTTGACAGGCATCTGTATTGGTACTGTCGGATCTTATTGTGTTGATTTGTTTCCAACTTCTTATAGGTGAGTATTTAAATGTGATCTAATATTATGTTTTTCTTGTTTTAGAGAACTGGCTCATAGTTGGCAACTCCAATTTTGAAAAGCGCAAGTACTTTGCTATCTAAATGATTTAGAGAAACACTTTTCATTAAGTGCTTACTTGAAAAGTATAGATCTCTTTGATAGCAAATATAAGAGATAAATCTACACTTTCTATCACTAAAAGTTCCAAATTTTCGTCCTAGTATGAATTTCTTAACAAAGCTGGATAAGGTTAGTCAAGTTGTTAGTCGATTGGAAACACCATGTCAAATAATTAACTACTGTGTACCCCTAGCCAAGTTGCTAATCTGCAATAATTAACACTAGCAGAAAGCTTCAACGAGAATGATGTCGTCTTAATGCTCAGTCACGAGGTCAGAACAAAAAAAATGGCGGTAAGGTCGATGCAAGCGAAACGGTTGTAACTTTGCTAGGGGGGGCTGTTGGCTGTTTATTGATTTTGAGAAAGGTAAAATTCTTTATCTTCTTTTTTGTCATTCCCTACCTTCATGTCTTTAACTTAATATAATAATATTGTTGATATATTGTCATACTCAAAATTTCTTTTCTATCAATTAGGGGTCTAGCTACCAGTCTTAGCATGATGTTTGCTAGATTGGTCTGTCTTGGTGGAGTCAACATCGTCGGCGCTACCCTTATTGATTACTGTCGGATCACTTTCTACTGCTGGGCTGTCTTTGTGTTCAGTAAGTACTTTATCTTTGTGATTAAAAATTGTAATGAAAATGGAACTCATTTCAACTTTATACAATTAAAACCTAAGGTAAAACCATTTTATGAATTGATCATTTAAAAAAATCTTTGTCCAAAATAATGTATTAATTTGTACTAACTAATCCGATTACATATGAATCTCCCCGATCCAGCCACTATTAAAACGAAATTTCCTGTAAATAACTGGTCCAGTGCAAGTTGGACTTGCATGCAGTAGGATATTTTTAATTTGTTTTGTTTTAAATCACAGACTTCTTACAGGTTTTCCTGTAATGTATATATGTAAAGATCCATAGATCTTATTGCATATCATTTTCTTTTCTTTTAAACTGTGAGAAATATGTATATCTAAATACATATACATACCTAATAATATAAGACACTAGCCATAAGATTTGATTTTTGGTATAGATTGAAATAGTTTCGCCTTTTGTTAGTATTATGTTATTTAACCAGAGTTTTTTCGTTACAGGTGGGATATTAGCAGCATTATTGCTTCCATCGGAGGCAAAATCAAACTCTTCTGAAAGGCATAAGACGTACAAATAATTTATTATATAGATTAGGTACCTAATTAAATTGTTAAAATAAATATTCTTTAAATCTATAAAATTGTTTTAGTATATTCTCCCAAAGTAACTAAAAGCATCTCAATAAAAGCGACAATCAATCAGTGATAATCATTGTTGTACCGTCAGAAGATATTAAATTGATTTGGACTACAAAATGATGCTTGTTCAATACCAAATATTTTGAAGTTTATATTTTATTGACGTCTAGACTCGTTACAAAGAACCAAATCACGAAATTCTAAGTACGTATTTATTATTTACCAAAAAGTGTGCTAGCTCACGGGCTAAAAAAATTAAAAAAGAAAAAGAAAGTAATCAACTATTTATTGAGTATTCCAAGGAGAAGTAAATGTGATAAAAGAATATAGCCTGACTAGCCTTTTACCCGCGACTTTGTTTAGCCAATTGAGAACCGATTTTAATTTATTTTATTTTGATTGAAAAAGTATACCGATATCCCAAATTAGCACCTAAACATATTGTCATGAGTTTATATAATCAACTTAGAAGATATGAGACGGAACTCTTCATAGGATCATAATAGAACTTTCTTAACAAATAAAATTACTTATTTTATACGTGTAGTAAATATAAACTATGTTATATAACTATAGTATACCTATTTACAAAGTACAAATTAAAATAAAGATAATATTTATAAAAACGAAGGCATGCAGTATCAATGTCGAAATACTACTTAGTTTAAATGAAACTCATTGTATTGTAGAACACCTCAATGATAATGGTTAAGAAACAGTTTGTTATAAATTGTGTTTTAAAAAGTAACAATGTTAGTATTAAGAGTGATTTAGATAATGTGGAAATCGAAGAGGCTCTCGAGTTCACAGGTAAGTTAGTAACATGTGAATTTGCTTCAGTTTTTATCTATAAATCACTAAGTGCCAATATTTTTGCGAAATGTTGTCTTTGGCTTCGAATAAATTTAATATAAGCGTCAAATCAAGCGCAATTCTATGGTCACGTCTTAACTGGATCCAGAATCTATGCATTACTCAACCTAAAGAATTTCAGAATGGAATTTTAAAATTGGAATTTTAGAATTTTATAGTGTGGATTTTTGTCAGATAGAAATAATGTATGTACAACATTAACATATAACCAATACAAGCATTTTATTTTGAAAGTGCTAAGACATTTTAAAGACTAAACATTTACTAATCTTTGAATTGAACCGTTAGATATCTTTTATTTTGCCTACATCACTCAAATACAATCCATATCTTTTACAAATTACTTTGACTTTTCTCCTTTTTAGTTTTTGTTTTTTCAATGGGGAAATCATCTTATGACAAAACCCGCTCTTGGGCGGAGCGTGAGATAGTGTCAGACTATTACTGACTAAAAACCCCATCCCGTTCCTTCTAGCCTTCATACCGGGGCACAAGCTCCCTTTCGAACAACCCTGTTCCCAGTAGGCTTCGACCCAGCTGGGCCCCTCCTGCTGCTGACAACTCCTTGAGGCGCGTGGGAACAGTGCCGTGCCGTCGACGTGTTGGGCTCGGTCTATTACCGGACGATCGGACAGCGAGCTACTTATGGCTCGCCGTCCGCGAGCCCGCGTCTACGGTGGCCGGAAATCGGGATCGGAATCCGGGCGACGGCGGCGATGGCGCCGTAGCCTAATGCGGTCGGCCTCCTCCTTTACAAGCATTACTGCTTCGCAGAAGGAGGCGACCGTCTGCCACTCCTCCTCGCTCCGGACCATGGCCGCCGATCGCCTTCACGAGGCCACGCCTCAAAGATCCTTTTTAGTTTGGCAATGGCAAAACAAGTTTTGTTTTTTTTTTCAGTTATATTCCTTGCCTAGCCTATTATTTGGCCACGGCAATGCCCGTCCACTGAAGTTGCCACTTTTGATTGGTTCAACAACCTTCTACTTACAAACAATTCGCGACTTCAAAATTTACAAAGAGTAACATTAATTTTATAACCCTTCCAGGCCATGGCCGCTACGACCTCTTGCTTCTCTTTACCTGCTTCCTCATCCACTTGGGAGCTGTCATCGACTTGCTTGGTTACGGTTTGGTAGTACCAGCTGCTAGCTGTGACCTGCAACTAAGTCTAAAAGAGAATGGCATGCTGACCTCTGTATCTTTTGCAGGTATGCCTTAGGTATTTTATTTTCAATTTTTGACCTACAAGAAAATGGCTCATGCCATCAAAATATTATTTTGCACAGTGAACGCACGGTGATAAGACCGTATGCAGCCTGTAACTATAATATAAGATTAGTTTTGTATAAAACAGTAGACGATATGGCATGTACTAGGAGCTCTTAGTACCATACATTTGACATCCTAAACTGTTAGAGTGATGGAGTTATATAAAGTATACACCCTGTCAGAAAGAGGACTCTTTCTTGTTTATGCACCTGATTTTCTATCACATTATGAACAAGGCCCCAGTAACAACGACAAAAGATTTAGGCTTTATATGATTTAAACTTCGAAACAAATTCCTGACCCTGTTTGAGGCTAAAGATGGGAAGTAATGGCATTAACAATCAATATCTACTATACATTAGATAATGCCTTCTGGTGGTGGAGGTTCAAATTAAACGGCTGTAGCATATTCACAACCATGTACTATCTCAGTGTCCCAATGGCTCAGTAACTGGACAAATACAATATTGCTGATTTGCAAACGTAGTTAGTTGAAACAAATATTTAAGACTAGTCTTTACCAATAGGTTCACGTTCAAGAGCATTGTGACTACGTGGGTGTACAATATACACACATAAACAGCTTCCTTTAAATGGATCATCAATAGAATGTTTATCATTCTGCAGTAATTAACTAAATATCTTATGGTATATTTTCTTATCTACCAGGATTCCTATTTGCTTTACCCTGGGGCTACACCGCAGACAAATATGGCAGAAAAAAAGCCCTCCTCATCTCGTCGTCTGTCGGCTTCATCATGTCCTGTCTCACCAGTTTCTCCACCAGCTTCTTTATGATGTTGATACTCAAATTCTTGGCTACCAGCTTGTGAGTTTAAAATTTTATCGACACTTTATTTTCATTCACTAGTTTGATAATAATTCCCATAATTACTTTTAAATAATTGTAAATTGATTGTATTTTTAGTGCTCCAAAAATAACATTGTTTTTCACAAATTGCAAACAAGTTTTCTGAGGAAGCAAGTCAAGGCACGATCATGATAACCTACTTTCCCTTTAACTTTCAATTTGTGACTAACTGCATCTATCATGATGATATTTATAACAGTGTTTTTTGATGCCAATATCATTTTTGTAATAGTTTTCGACGTTTTAATTTTTATTAATGATCTGAGAGGGAACTATTGGAACAAAATCTTATCGTTTATATTTTTCAAACTAAAATTTATTGTAAACCACTTCAACAACATACGTTCATCAGTAATTCAGCATTTTTCCCTCATATTTCCAGCTCAACAGCATCAATAACTCTAACGATTACATTCCTGGGAGAGTGCACATCCAAGGGACGTAGAAACAGATACGTGTTTGCTCAGAATGTGGCAGACCTAGCCACTGATTTCGTCTGCTTTGGTAAGGAGTTTTAATTATTTATTTCTTTTAATCTATTTTTCTGGGCTAGCTCTGAGAGTTGCGGGAAATAATGTTGAAGGAATGAATAATTCAATATTTATGAATCAAAAAATACCTGAAGACAATTTACGAAATCGTTTACTGTGTACAAATGCAAAAAAAAATAGTGGCTGAGGTGCTGTATTTCTAGCTAGGTTAGTATACAATCTGTGCTAAAGAAAAGTGCCTATCTCCAAGGAATGAAACAAAAAAAAAGTCGTAATTGTTGATAGTGTCTTCTCGAGTAATTTAACAATTTTTTTCAAGGCTCAAATTTTAATTTTTTTTGCAATTGATGCAGTAGTAAAAATACTAGTGAATTGGTTATATTTACCGACAACA
This sequence comes from Mythimna lalbum, assembly GCA_949319445.1. Taxonomy (NCBI): domain Eukaryota; kingdom Metazoa; phylum Arthropoda; class Insecta; order Lepidoptera; family Noctuidae; genus Mythimna; species Mythimna lalbum. The sequence goes on from OX439355.1 coordinate 21,448,696, forward strand.
AAAAACTCTTAAACATTGCTTGTTAGTATTTAGTATAGTTGTGCAAATTAAACCAGAAGTTTTGTTTTGGACTTGGAACCAATGAAAAGGCTTAATTTTTTTTAGCACTTGATTTTATTGATCAGGTAAAAGAGTATAAGATCACAAAGAAAATAGTATGACTAACTAGCCAGATGGAATGGCGCTCTATGTGAAGAAAAATTTCAGGTCGTGTCAGTACTAATTGCCAATAATAAATCGTCAAATAATAGCACATTATGATATAAGTCTGTAATGTTAATGATTACCGTCGAGGCGGTATTTAGACCCGAGCCATGGCGAGGGTCTTAAGAGAGCTGAAACGGCAATCACTAATTACTCACGTGTATCATACGTTTTTCAATACACTTGTAAATAAAATAACTGTAAAACTAGTAAACTTTTGTGGTATTAAAAATCTGTTTTCATATGCGCAGCCATTTTTTTTTCACGTGGGATTCGACCTGCGCCAATCCTAATACGATAAATGTAATTTAAAAAAATTATGGCGGTGGAGAGGTTGAACAATGAGGTTTTCACCACATTATAGCACTAGTGCGTAATGGTAATCAAAATGTCACAGTTTGGTAACAAGTGCCATTGTATACCTAAGTGCAGTGCAATAAGAGTCACTTTATGAGCAAGTGTATTGAAAAATTATATTATATGTGTGTGTCCTGTCCAATGATCAGAGATACCTAACAAATAGAGTCAAGTGGTTATCACTGTCGAGCTGTCTAAGTGTCCAATAAAACTAACGACGGGTTTATTGCTATGGAAATGTACGTTCAAGCATAATTCGACTTAATAGTATCGTAGGGTTTGACAAATAGGTACACTCAAACGACTGAATTTAGTATGCGTATTTTTACAGATATAGTACGTTTAAATATTGAATTGTAATACCAGTTTTTTTATTCTATCTTTTCATCTAACGTTACGTACGACGGACTTTTGTTAAATTTCTCTACACTTAGATCCAGGTCCAATCCATCAAGATCATTTGACTTGACGCCATTAAACTATTTTCTGTGAGACTACGTGAAGTTTGGGTCTATTTCGACAAAACATGAACGATTATAGTCCTCAAGGCCGAAATAAATATTATTCTTCAAGAAATTGATCGACTTATGATGCGCGGTGCTAATGAAGTAGTGGCAGACTTTTGTTCAAAAGTATATTCTACACAAAATGTCATCGAATAATAATAATTAATATAATAATAATAATTTTATTCAAATAACGTTTACAAAAAAAAAAAAATGAACATAAAGCCAACAGTAATAACGTTTTACATACAGTTCAGTGCCTAAAAATATACTAAAACTAAAATATTATTAAAGGTGCAAATAATCGTGATTCGGATATACAATGTTTGTCAGTGGACCACCCGAACTAGGTTAATTTAAACCTGTGTTTCAGGCCATCACTTTACAGTTCAGTTTCAATACGACAGTAAAATTTAAAATTAGAGTAAAACTATTACAAAAATGCATTCTATTTATAACTACGAAAATAAGCTTATGGTACAATAATACCTAAAAACTATGTCTATAAATGTATACAAAATAAACATTAACGAGGGGATTAGAGAACATTATGCTAAAATTTCCAAAAGTTGTTCAGTGTCTGTGTAATTGAGTATCACTAAATATTCTGACAACATCTTACTACATTTTTTATACCTAACACTATAGAAACTTAGTTCTTTGTTAAGCCTATTATATAGGAAAGGTCCTAAAAACACGTAAAAACGCTTAGCAAAGGCATGTCTGGTCTGAGGCTTTATGCAAACCAAGTCCTTCCTTCTCTTGTCGGATGGTAAGGGTTCAAAAGGAAGTGAAATATGCTGGTGTAGTACTATGTTTAAGATAAATAATTGCCGCACTGTAAGCACTTTACATGCTGTGTACAGCTGATGCGTAGGAAATCTAAAAGGACAAAAGGTTGCAACCTTGAGAATAGCTCTTTGAGCACGCTCTAACGGGAGTAAAACTGTTTTAGCCGCACCGCCCCAAGAAGTTATGCAATATGTAAGGATGGATTGACACAAAGCCAAATAGACCTGTTTAATTAATTTGTAATCGGCTATGTTCCGTAAATTTTTAAAAACATATATTAATTTGCGCACTTTCGTACACAAGAGTTCGATATGTTTACGGAAATTTAGATTTGAGTCAATCGTGACACCTAGATATTTTAAATAGTCTGCTCTGTCTAAAGTGGGGCAAGAGCATGCAGTGTCAGCATACATGCAATTAATATGTGCGTGAACGTTTAGGTTATTAAGCGGTATGTTAGCATTCCTCATAGTAAATAAAATGTGATTTGTTTTATCTGCGTTTAGTGTTAAGAGATTATTCTGGAGCCATTTGCCAGAATGCATATTATTATAATAAAGAGAACCATTAAAACTGTTTGTTGTATCTACTTGGAAAGTTCGAGCACTTTGAAAGTAAAACCCTATACTTTGCCTGCAGAAACATTCACAGATGGTGGTTAAGTTTTCAATATTGTCGACCGCACATAAATTTATTTTTAATTATTACAGGTCTAGCTTATTTCATCCTGCCATTAGACTTCAACATTCCACTTCCACTGCTGACCAGCTACAGACCTTGGAGACTGATGACACTCCTCATGACAGTCCCTCTTGGAATGGGGTCGTTGATGGCATGCTTTCTGTACGAGAGTCCCAAGTTCCTGGCTAACATGGGGGAGACTGAGAAAGCGTTGGAAGTCTTGACAGCTATGTATAAAGCTAATAATGGAAAGGGCAGTGTTTATCCTGTAAGTACCTATCAATTTTTGAAATGATGAATGATTGAAATTAATGAAATATGAATGAAAAAAAAGACTTATTTTAGAACAAACCACAAGATGCCATGTCATAATGTTATGTTTGTTTTCTTTATGTCTTTAGGTTGAATTACAGTTGAAATACCTTAATGCTATGTTTTTTTCTGGTGATGTTGCTATACTCAAATTACTTTACGATATCATAAATACGTGTCATTATAACCACTATATACTAATCACAAACACATTTTTTTTATGCTTATTATCGAATGCTGAAATGTACTTCCTAAGTAATACACATAACATAGTCATTAATTTACTTGACCAAGATTTATAATAGTGGCAACATCAAAAGTAAAATTTTGCCAAAAGTCATGTAGTCAAACTATCGTAAAAAAACTAAGCCATGGTTATTTATTATCGTAAAAAATCTAGTTAATTAAGTATTCAACTATGACGAATTTTTTTTGACTAACTACTAGCTTGATTTGATACCACTTAGTAATTTATTTCGGCGGTATCATCTTTCATGGGGACGTATGTATAATCGGCGCGCAAGGGATCAATAATTTCATTAACAATTTCCTTGCTTTAGTTTATGGTAGAGTTGTTTGTTTATGAATGACGCGTAATTTTAATTTCAGTACAGTTTTGTACAACTTTATTCTACAAATGTAAGGCAAGATGATAAAAAACAATGTGTCTGTTAACACTTTTAGAAATTCAGGTTGCTAAAAAAAAGATCAGGATTTTAATATTACTTAGAGAAAAACAAAAAGATCATGGCGTTTGGTTTTTCAGGTAAAATCTCTAATAAAGGTAGACAGACCTGATTGTACTATATCATTCTGGGACTCTGTGGTAAAACAAACAGTACCAATATTTAAACCACCGCTGCTCTGGAGGTCTCTACAACTGTTTCTGCTGTTTTCAATCTGTTGCGCTACGTAAGTACTTTGTTTTTTTTTTAATCTTATTTTAAAGGATATTAATAGAGTCTAACAATAAGAATTTACTCATATTATTACTATAGTTAGCCCATATTGTCCCACTCCAAAAGCAAAAGCCTCTCCACTCCTTCCAACGATCACGGTTCCTCGCTTTCTTATTCCAATTCTTAAGGAAGCCATCCAGGTCTTCGCGCCATCTCTTTTGTGGTCTGCCTCTACCCCAAATTTACTCATAAACCATTAAATATTTTTTGAAGACTTCTTAGTTCACTTGACCCATAATGTATAATGAAAAACAAACCATAAGATAAATAATACGTTATTTATCTGCCAGTTCATTGAAAAAAGTGATTGAGGTACTGGTATTTTGATAGTTGTTGAGTTTGTTCAGCTCAAATTGAGTCCAGTCAGTCCACGTACTGAGTAGTAAATTAAAAGAATCAAGTTTTTGCCAAAAATAACACGCTTTCTGAAGATCCCCGATATATTAACGGGGTTCTGCCCCGTTAATATATCGGGGATGTAACAGACTAGTCAGAATCAAGTTAGTACAGCAACGGTTAGTATTTCTCTTCCTCATTGCTATTTATTTTCACTTCTCAGAAAAGACTTGACACCTAAATAAAACGCTAAGCAGTAAACCAAAACTGATTCAATAAAAAAAAACTAATAAAATATAAATATAACGGAGGATCGATATCAGTGGGTCGCGACATCGGAAATAACACTCACAAAAACCTTTGATAACACTTTTAATTACTCGTAACACACACTCAGTACAAAATAATCAAGGATGCCTGAGATATGGCTTGATTAAGAATTTAGGAACGCGGGAAGTTCAGCGTGGAGTAACCAATGTCTTCCCTGACCGCCGGACCGATTCAAAGTGTCCTCCAAATCCACGGACACCCGACACGTGGCCCTATTGCCGGTTAGCCAATTTACCTGTCAACGTCAGTACCTGTCAATGTCGAATAATCGATTATACCTCCGGATCGACATTTGACTCGACTATTCGCTCAGTGTTGCTATTACTCCACGCTAACCATCCCCAAGTTAATACTTGACGTTCCCAAACGTAAGCTGTTCAATCTAACTACATAGTTCCTCCAGTGAAAGATAGGTGGCGCTGATGCAGACCGACTGATATGCGTCAACGCTTCGACAAATATGTTTTTTTAGAGTACTATATTACTTAAAAGTATTAGAAATACTTCCAATTGTCTCCATTATGCTTAATTACAAGTTACGCAACGGTGGTTCATAAAAAAGGACACTTTTTTAACGTACATACATCAAGTACATAATAATTATTTTAATAGATTAGTATAAAACATTAAAAAGGAAACAAATATGGCGATTTTTCAAAAGTAATGATGATGAATGACAGCCATTTATAAATTTTAACCCATATATGCCCAAAAGGTCGGTAACGACCCACACATACTCGAAGCAATTAAGTGATTGTTTATTAAACTCTTGTAACACTTGAGCCCATCCATTCGAAGCTTGACAAACATCTCTTTTTTCTTATCTATCACCATTCGGTTTGTTGTGGATGTGAGAAGTTATTTTTGTACCTTCAAGTTATTACTAGCTAAATTGTGACGTCGAGTGCACGTTTCCCTATTTAGAAATGTAAGTATTTTTTATTTGTCTATATGAAAATATTTTTTTGCAGTTAATTTATATTGACTAATAATTAAATAATCATAACAAATAATTGAAATTGCAAATAATAGTTGTTTCAATAGTTATAAACAAGAGTAAACTTGGATGGGTCGTTATCGACCCTTTGAGCAAATATATGACCTATTGTTATTTTTATAGGAGTTCACATCCGCTCACAAATTTTGAGATTTTGGATGAATCGGAAAGGGTTGCCGTGGAAGATTCAATTGGTCAAATAAATATTTACATCAATCCCCCAACCAGTGGCCAAAATTCAGAATCAGACTCAAGAAACGAAGGATGTAATGATCCAGATCGGCTCAATCAAGCTCAAGGTACTACGACTATCACGCTGATGAGAGGGCAAATATCATGGTAATTTTTTGGAATAATAACAGTGTGATAACTCTGATCTCCAGCAGTATGGCGCCGAACCACTACATCAAGTCTCTCAGTTCGCAGCTGCCGGAAAACGGTGTACTTCTGTATAACAGCCAGATCTGATTGATACACACGTACATGGAGGAGCAGACCAGCTTGATGCTAAAGTAGGCACCTATAGCATTGCCATCAGGAGTAAAAAATGGTAAATTATATGCCGATCATGTTATGGATGGGCTTCATCCACAGAAGCTGTAATCCTACCCTTTTGGCAAAATCTTTTGTCAGCTCTGTGGACACTTTAGATTTCAGAAGATCCATAAGTACGCTTCTCATGGCATATGGAAGGCCACGAAACAAGCCAGGTCCCGCTTGCTCATTAAGATCAAAACGAGTACCGTCTGCAGTTTGCACTTTTGCAGCAGATCATTTATGATGATTACCCAACAAAGAGAAAGACGGTGAAACAAGACTACAAAAGCCTGTAAAAAGTATGAAATCGGATTACATGATAAATGTTTTGCAACTTATGATAAATATACGTGATAAATTGTAATAATAATGTTTTTTTGTAAAGTTTATTTCACTTTGATTGGACATGTTTTGAGTTATTTATTTAATATCTATAGGACAGGTATGTGCCCAGTGGGTCGTTAGTGACCCACCATAAAAAAACCACTTTCCAATTTATTTTTCACAAAATTGTTCTTACAGATATGGTTTTATTTATACCTGCCCTAATATATCAAAAAATTACAAAATTTGGAGAAAATCATAATTATGGGCATATATGGGTTAAGCATCGTCTATATTAATTTTCCTTTCATTTGTCTTGGAATATCCATTTAACTTAGACAAGACAGATTGAGGGAATAGAAGCAAACACAATATTTTTTGTATCTAAGTAATTACATAAGACCATTTTCATCATCATCATCATCATTTCAGCCTGTTTGAACAAAGGCCTTCCCCAATTGTCGCTATAATTACCACTCCTGTGCATCTCGCATCCGTCGGATTCCTGCGACACTCACCAGGTTATCCGTTCACTTTGTGAAAGCCTTCCCATCGCTGCGTCTTCCGGTACGTGGTCACTAATTCAGAATCTTTCGACCATCAGTTCTATGAGCAAAGTGTCCTGTCAAACTTAAGTGGCAGTATTTAAGTTTAGCGATTTTTCGGGCATGTCGGTAACCTTGGTTCTCCTGCAGATATCTTCATTTTTGATGTGATCACGCAAAGACACTCCAAGCATAGCCCTTTCTTTTTGGGTGACTTTAAATCTTCTGATGAGGCTCATTGTTATCGACCATGTACCGGAACCTTACTTCATCTCTGAAAACACACATTATGGTCATAGACTTTCATCTTGAAACACTGTGGTATATCGGACGAAAAGTTACCGCATAGTTTCCTAACGCTACCCAGTCTTCATTTATTCAATTCTAATCAAATCGCTTCATCTCAAAATCCTTCTTGAAAGCGACGCAAATTAAATTCAATATCTTCAACAGGTACTTTAACTTTTCAATCTTTCCAAAGCCAATTCAGAAGTCATCGACTCAAAGTGTTCTTACATTAAATACCATTTAGATACTGTTAACATTTATTCCCCCTTTTTAGCATAATATCGATACAAAATTGAGAGCAAAGTGCTGTTTGTGCCCTGTTTGAAGAGCAAACAATATAAAATTAGATTGGAATTAGTGATGCTGTAGGCAATGAGATTTAACTGTCTGTAATAATTTATTAGTATTCGACGTTATAGTATTTCGAACCCTTTTTTTGGAATTGAACGTTTTATTTTAGTGGAATGATTATTGCAAACATTTTTCTCAAATATGCTGTTAAAGAAATGTTTTCAAATATTTTAGAAATAGATGTAGGAGTTTATTTTTTTATATTTCGTTGTCATACATTATACCATGTGTGCAATATCATAAAATAGTTTACCTTAATAACATTTAAATTATTATTGTATATTCTATTTTAAACCAAAATTGGGCATTTAATTATCACTTGTATCAATGGTCAGTGACATTTTTATGGTAATAACTATTTATTGCATATGTTATATGACACGAATTTGTATTAAATTTATTACTCTCACGATACATATTGCATTAGTTTTAATGATCACTTCTGATTGAGTGGTAGACATAGAAATCTTTGCTTGTGCGAGGAATTTCGCGGAAGCACTTTTTGGTTACCTATACACGTATTCGTAATTTATTTACATTCGACTTACTTTTATACTTACCAAAACGATAATATTTACTTTTTATTTTGAAAATGGAAGTAAACAAGCATATAGTTATTTTTTAAAGTGGGAAATAATAATTCTCGTGGTTTAGGTAGAGTGAGAGAACGTGTCAGACTTTTACTGACTTAAACCACTCCTGTGTTCTAGAGTTGCCTTTTGAGTTCCTTTTCAGAAAAATCCGCAATCCTAGCTTGTATTGGGCTACTGGGCCCTTACGGTATGCTGACATTTCTTTGAGGAGTGGTGTACGTTATGATTATTTTTATTTATCTCTTTCAGCAACAATGTTTTCTTTTTATGGTTCCCGACGATGATTAATTCGTTTTTCACGACTGTCTCAGAAGACACCAGTTTTTGTCAGAAGATCGTCGCGAACATCACACCTGTTAAACTTAACGTGAGGAAATCGTGCTTTATCTTTTACTAAAAGTTATTTCAAATAAAAACTATAGACAAAGTTCATTTTCAAATTGCTTTAAAATTCGAATTGCCTTACAATCGAATATTTGGCTTTGGAAATATTCCTTAATAACCTTTTGACAGTAATATCACTACTTACTTTAACATTAACGTTTTGAACAATCGTAATAAATTGTCAAATTATGTTCTCTATTGATCTCTCGGTACCAGATACATTTGCAAATAAGCATATCTGGTAAAGTTACCAACGACATTTTTATTTTTGCATTTTCTTGTCTTACAAATCTCGTATACAGTATGTAAAATAGTTGTTATGGCTGTTTTAAATAATTTCCTACAAATTCAAATCATTTTCTGCATTATCATATTAATAATTATTTTATAACTTGTTTTCTGTTTTCAGGAAACCTGCATTGATACAAACCCATTGAACACCATCTACTCCGGTTTACTCTTCTCTCTCTTTTTTATAATCCTCAACATTGTCATCATTCCCATATCCAACTGGAGAAGGATCCTCATGATATCCACCTTCGCCTTGTCAGGACTGTGCTGCATCTTGGTGGATATGGTGCGACAGCCTGTTGCCAGCATGGTCTTCTTCATTGGTATACAGTTGACTGGCATCTGTATTGGCACTGTTGGATCTTATTATGTTGATTTGTTTCCAACTTCTTATAGGTAAGAATTTAAGTGTAATGTATTTTTCCAATTATTGTATAATATCTCAACAGACCAATACCTATTTATATATAATACCCAATTTAGTCCTAGTATTACTTTCTAGTTAAAAAAAAAATATAGTTCAAGCCTTTAAAATTACTTAAAAATAGAATTTACAATTTGTAAATGAAACTTATTTGAGAAGTATTTGGAAATAGATGGTTTTTGTATCTTACGGCTGGTCAAGAATTTAATTTGGTGGGATTAACTAGGCATAAATCTACATCAACATCATCAGTTATCATAAATTTTTCTTTCTATAACTTCTTTTACACATGAACTAAATCAAATGACTGTTTCAGAAGGGAAACTTAAGTTCATGGAAGATTTAGCTGATTGTCAATAGTTAGATAAGTTATTATTATTTGAGGAATAAATATGTTGGTTTGACAGCTTTTGTGTCGACAAAAGTTGTATTTATTCTTTAGGTAACTAAACGTTATTCACCTTTGAAAAATTAAATTTTAGCTATATTTATTTGGACATTGCGTTTTGGTTCGAGACTTTTTGATCGATTGAAAAGGGATTTTGGACTGCTGATTGATGTTTAAAAATTTGAAAATTCTATAATAGGTAATAATAATAATATTCCACAACTATCACACAACACCGTCTAGTCCCAAGCTAAGCAGAGCTTGTGTTATGGGTACAACTGATAAACATACTTATATATTTCGAAATACATACATATTATAGATAAATAACACCCAGACACAGAACAAATGATTATGCTCATCACATAAACATTTGTCCTGGGTAGGAATCAAACCCACGACCTCCGGCATAGCAGTCAGGGTCACTAACCACTAGACCAACAGGCCAGTCAAGGTTGGTATATTCTTCTTAGCCTTTACTTCATTCTAAGTGCCCGAACATAACAGTACTCTGCTTTTTTGTTCATTAGGGGTCTAGCTACCAGTGTTGGCATGATGTTCGCAAGGTTCGTGTGTCTTGGCGGAGTCAACATCGTCGGTGCTACCATCATTGATTACTGCCGGGTCACTTTCTACTGGTGGGCTGTGTTTGTTTTCAGTAAGTAATTTATTAATTTGATCAAACATTGTAAAGAGAGTAAGTATAGCTAGTAAGTGTAAGTATAGCTAGTAAGTGATAGCTAGTTTACAATATCAAAACATTATGTGTTTTAATAATTCGTTTAATTAATCTTCGAACCTCTGCAAACAGATCTGTTCTACGTTTTCAATAATCAATAATCATTTATTATTTGTATAACACAGGTAGTTTCTTTAGCTCCCTTACTTGCATACTATACTTGCTTGAATCTGCATGTTCAAGGGTCACACTCCCTTTAATATTGTTATCATCTTCCATACCCTCACCTCTCGTATATTAAAAAAAAACCCTCATTTTCCTATTACAGGTGGCATATTAGCAGTATTGTTTCTTCCATCAGAGGCAAAAGTGAACTCAGCTGAAAATGAATAGGACGTGACAAAAAAAAAATCTGTAGGTTACGAAATATTTCCATAAATATTGTTAAGATCAAGAAAATTGTTTCTGTATATTCTCCTAATGTTATTAAAACGGTATTAATATAAGTGATAATCATTTAGTAATATTATTTAAACGTTATAAACTATTGTTACATATTCATTTATGGTACTCTCACAAAAAATATTGCGAGTTCAATCCCCAAATATAATAACTTTTAAAAACTGTAGTCATCTTGATTGTAGTCACTTTATTCAGTGCCTACAAACATCGTCTTACAATTAATATATTTAGAATTAGTATATCGACAATGGGCAGGGCACATTGCTCGCGGAACAGATGGCCGTTGGGGCCGAAAGGTTCTGGAGTGGCGACCTCGTACTGGAAGACGCAGCGTCGGAAGGCCTCCTGCAAGGTGGACCGATGACCTGGTGAAGGTTGCGGGAAACCGATGGATGCGAGACGCGCAGGATCGATCATTGTGGCGACACTTAGGGGAGGCCTATGTCCAACAGTGGACGTCTGTCGGCTGAAATGATGATGATGATGATGATGATATTGACAATACCGTACTTTATTTTTCTAGCTAGTACTGTCCCACTGTTGGGCAAAGGCCTCACTCAAGTTGTTCCAGGAGCAGGAGAAGAATTTCCCCCTTCGTCTCGAACCAGTCCTCGTGGGTCATCATCTCGCGTCCAGCTCTGCCGTACTTACAAAAGCTTACAACATCTGTAATGTATCAATAACCTTCAGGAGTTGCTCGGAAACTATCCTATAACATCCTTCAAGCATTAAGTAAAATAGGTCACGTTATACAAGGACATTCTCCTGGCCACTTTTCTAAGAGCAGAAAAATATAAAATTTTATACTACTGCAAGAATTGTATACGGAACGAGGGCTTATCTTGAAAATGGCTACAATTCAGGTAAAATATTGAAGTCTATACTAATATCACAAAGAGGTAGGTAGTTAAAGATTGCTTTTTTGGTTTGTAGAAAGTAATCTCTAAAAGTACTGGTTCGCTTACTAAATTTTTTTCACTGATAGAAAGCTGCTTTATTTCTGAGTGTAATAAAGAGGCAAACTTATAGTTTTCCAAATTTCAGTTAGACCCTGTCTAGCAGCTTGGCATTGAATGGAGTGATTTGGACGAAATAAAAGAAATCAGCTTATGAATAGATTCTTGGAACCCAAAAATCCACTGGAAGACATAGGTGGGTTTGTCAGTAAAACTCTAATATGCGGGCTTTCGTTCTTTTCTGGAGCAGGAGAAGTCTTTGATGATATTCCTCTCGAAAAAATCTATTAAAACCAATATAACTTTTGTAATTAATTTTATCTTTACAAGCCTAGATTAATATTACCTATAAAATGATAATAATACTAGTTTGTTCAACTTTCAAAGGTTTCTGTTTACAAATAAAAAGTAATAATCTAGGATAAATGGTTTTTAGCTGGAGGACCGTAATAACGAGCCACACAATTTGTAGGACAATATGACTGTTAAATTATATAAATATAAACTAAGAAGAAAAAGTCAGCGCGGTTTAGTAATCATTTATGATGACCTCGTTATCGATACATGATAGAAAGAGGGCGACTCTATGATCAAACCATACATTTTGTAGGACAAATAATTTTTCGAATAATTTATATTTAAAACAAAATCCAGTAAGTATTTTTTTGAGAATCATCAAATAGATATATTCTATCCCTGCTACCTCTGTTAGCTACCACAATCGAGAGTTTAGTATAGCAAACTGTTGAACGTCTCATCAAAATGGAGCTTCTCACGGAAAATTAGCTTGATAGTAATATAGTGCAAAAATGGACAATGGATCCTGGACAAACATATTACATTAAAGAGTTGATATTCTATCGAGCCGTATATTATTAGACTTCGAGATCATCTATCATCTATGAGACTATCAGCATGACGGGGTCGTGGTCCAGACATTTTAAGCGGTCAAACCCCGAATGGTTGGCCCTCCAGCCTGAGTCAATTTTCAGTTGAAATGTCGTATAAAGTGAACCTCTTTACATAATTATATATCACATGACTACATAACTAACAATCTGTGCGTGTATTATACACATTTGTCTCATTCCTCGGGTGTAAAAAGCGAGAGTTTATATCATGTTTAAAATAATTATGATAAATTATATTCTTTATTGTAGGTACACAATTTTTACATTTAATAAAAAATTGGACAACTGATGTGCCCAGGCCATATCAGGCAGGTAAGATGTTTTACAAGGTCAAAGGTTTTTAACACTAAGAAATAAAACTGTTTAAATTTTCAATTGATGGCTCATTAAGTATTGATTTCTTATTGTGATGTTATATTAACCCTTCAGATACCGTCAATTACAGACACAATAGTAAGACAATAGATGCGCGGCCACCGGTGGTCGCTTGGGGATTCATGAATTAAGGTAATGATTGCGGAAATGCGGTGGACTTGACGGCTGAAATTATGGAAAGATTTTGAGAAATGTTAAAAACTATTTTAATCTATATATATAAAAATCAATGCCACTTTTCGTTGTTATTTTATAACTCAAGAACGGGCTCACCTATCCAAACCAAATTTTTAGGCTTTGTTCGGACTATTTAGTAGATGGTTTATGTGAAGTTTGGTAGGGTAGAGTAGGGTAGAGTAGGGTAGAGTAGTGTAGAATAGGGTAGAATAGGGTAGAGTAGAGTAGGGTATAGTAGGGAAGAGTATGGTAGAGTAGGGAAGAGCAGGAGCGAAGCCGTGCGGGCAAATATTCCTGCTTTATATATATATTACTAGCGTTTGGCTAGTAATATATATATAAAGCAGGAATATTTTATATAATAATAATTAATTTATTGATTGTGTACAAGTATATGATCAGGTCTTATAATTATTTGTTGTTTATGGCTATAACATACTCATGGGCTTACAATATTATGTAAAAAAAAAAAACATAAAATACGTCACTGGTCATAATTATATTACGAAGAACAATTGCGCAAAAATCTTTGATGAAATTCTATATGTCACATGTCACTGTTATAGAAATCACTAGAATAATCTACTAAATTTTATCAAACCAAGCTTTTAGACTTGTTAAAAGTAAAAAATAAAATCATAAATGGGGAGTAAATAGACTAGTCTAAAAGTACGTAACATTTAGGGAAACGTTTAAAAATTAAGGTTTTCATTTCACCATTCTTACAAAAACAGGAGTACTTAGGCAACTTTGTAGACTCACTCAAAAAAGTTTCAGATTCAAGAATTAGTGCCTAAGTAGGTTTTAACAACAAAAAGTATGATTTGGACCTAGACCATGACGTTTAAAAGTAAGATTGTTTTAATATTGTTTCAGTGTGGGTAAGAGACAGAGCTATACAGGTTGTCTAGCGCCATCTCTTACCCATGCCGAAACAAGATTGAAACAATCTTACTTTGAACGTCATGGTAACCCCGTTGGTCAGGGTTACCACGAGGTCTTAACGCAATCCATTTATACAGGGTGTATACCTCCGTACCTCTTTCTCACTCTCACATTTGTTTTAGCGCGTCATGCTAAAGCCCCTGATTTGATTTTAGTGTAAAAATATGAAAATAATAAACTATGAATGATAAAAAAAAATTAATTTGTTCAGTATGATTTCTTAATACACTGCTAAGCTAGAAATCTCAACTCCATAGGAACCAAACACAAAGCCCTGTACACTCTTAACCTCTTCTCAATACACATATCCCCATTTATCCTTTCTTGACCCATAAATCTGAACAATGCCACAAAAATATACCTTTTTTAGCGTACCACTATAGTATGAACACTAAAATACTACAGAAGCCGGTACGTGACTGTGGACCAAAATGGCGGACTCGTCATAAAAAGTAATGCACGCGGGAAACTCAATTGTAGTAATGACAATGAGGAAAGGCAGTAGAAGCTACCAAAACTGTGGTAAAGAGACGGTTTTTGCAAGTGGAATTGGCATTGTTCAACTTTGAGAGTGTTGTAAATGGCAAAATTGCTACAAGATTGGTCTCAGTTTGAGTGTGCTGTAGTAAAAGGACTTTTGATTCGGGAAGTTTGCTCTCTAATGGTCCTGGCTGCACAAGATGCTGTAACAGCACTCGTGCCTGCCATGGTGCTAAATGGCGGAACGGTTGGCGCAGTAATTAAGCGATTTGCTGCGGTGCTGCGTGTCGCGGGTTCGATTAGGAACAAACATTTGTAAAGACTGATAGGCATTCCGGGTCTGGGTGTCTTGTCTATGTGATTTTATATGTTGGGAAATGCACCGACGTAAAAGAAGTTATTAATAGTGTACGTTATTAAAAAAAAAGTTTTGTTAAACCATTTCATTTCGTTCCATAGTTTGTTGTTATTTGGGCAGAAGTTAGTACTTTAAATAACATAAAATTCAAATCTCAAAAACCGAGTGTCTAATAAAAAAAAAAAAAATAATAATAACCATTTATTTCAGGCATCGAAGGCCCATAGAAAAAATACATAAAATAATCTTATAAAATAATAAACTAATAAATATCATAACAACAAAACTTGAACTATTTATAATTTAACACGTAACATCGGCGTCGTGTTCCGCTGCGTGGTGTCGCGTAGCCGTCCTCGGAAACGTCGATACACGACACCTTTCGGCCAAAAATCCTCTCTCAAAAAGGTCTCCAGATGCGATAGATTGCTGTTTGTGAACATGCATCTGTCCTGGTATTAAATAAATCAGCAGGAGTCTTATTTAAAAAATGGCATGACAGACTTGTAAGATTTTTGGTACATAGAAAACCAGCACAAACACAGCTATGTTAGGTAGAATATAGAACTAATGGCTTACCAGATGTTTAGTGTAAAAAGTTGTATTTTTGTGACGTAGCAATTGTTGCGATATGATCGGCCGCATTTTTTTTTCGTTAATTTAGAAGTTCGATTTTTTTCCACTTTCAATGGACCGAAAACCTGAGTATAAAGTTTTAATTTCAACTCGATACTTCTACACGTTCCCAAAATAAAGGGTCTTGACTGACAGACAGACATACAGACAAACAGACAGATAGACAGACCCACAGACGGACAACCAAGTGATCCTACAGTTACGCTGCTAAATGATAAAAAACTCTCAATTTTTTTATTAACACCACTTTCTAAACTTTCTATGCTCACTTCTAATACATCAAATAATATTTACCTAGTTTCTAACAATGTCATAAGTATTTCTCAAGAAAATTTCATATTTCTAATAACTCCACTGCAACAATTTATACTTTTGAAGTTTTCTTCAACAGCTTTATGTACGATATTTGCGAAACTACCATGATTCCGACAGTTCGGTAACTACTTACACGCGATAGAAAAGTAACCTTGCCTGTTACCGAAACTTTCGCTATTCGTTATAATAGAAATGATATAGATTCAATTACTTATTCGATACTAGTTATTTCTTATGCTGTTTATATTTTGTCATCACCAGTCTCATCGTCAGCCTTTTTAATGTTCAAGTTTAGTAATAGTAATCCACTACGTGGGCCCAGTGCCGGCTGGTGAATGTCATATGTCTTCGAATCTGCTTTGGTTGAGGCCATGGTCCGGAGCGAGGAGGAATGGCAGGCGGTAGCCTCCTTCTGCGAAGCTGTAATGCTAGCAAAGGAGGAGGCCGACCGCATCAGGCAACGGCGCCCTCGTCCCCCCCCCCAATTTCCGGCCACCGTAGACACGGGCTCGCGGACAGCGAGTCATGGGTAGCTCGCTGTCCGACCGTCCAGTAACTGTCCGAACCGAGCTCAAGACGTCGACGGCGCGCACTGTTCCCGCGCGCCTCAAGGCGTTGTTAGCAACATGAGGGGCCCAGCTGGGTCGAAGCCTACTGGGGCCATGGTTATCCGAAAGGAAACTCGAGCCCCGGTATGAAGAGGCTAGAAAGAACGGGTGGGTTTTTAGTCAGTAAGAGTCTGACACTATCTCCCGCTCCACCCAAGAGCAGGGGATCTCATTAGATGATTTTTGCCAACCGTAAAAAACAATCATGTCTTCAAATTTTTGGTTCTAGGACATGTTTCTTCATGATGTTTTCCTTCACCGTCTTGAGAGCAGCGGTTATGAATTACAAACATTATTGCGCCTGGCTAAGTTTGAACTTGTGACCTATTAAAATTAAAATTTGAATTAAGTATTTACAACTAATTGATATTTAAACTAATAATTTGACACGCAGATTATTTTTAACACCTAAGTCCTTGGGTTTTCGCGTACCACACACATCTAGCCATCCAAATGAAGTAAGTATAAATATTTCACTGATTCAATACTAAAAGATTTCAAATAACTTGACACCCGACAAAACCAATATTGTAGCAAAAGTACGCAATATAAAGAAACTGTGACGGAGTGTAAAAATAACTGAACATATTGATAGACTTAATAACTTTTTTTTTTTTTTTTGATGAAACGTGTATTTTTATTAACATACATATATACATCTTAATTATTAAATATTATAAACTAATAGGTATATATACAAACTTAAAGAAAAAATATATACAAACGAGTAAAAAACAAAAGGAATTTATAGGGCATCAAAAAATTCGTCCACATCGATGTCAATGGGAAATGTGCCCAGAACGCTGGCAGCATTGCCACGCTGGATGGCAATGCTGATTCGTTGACCGAAGAAAAGCCCAGCCCTCTGGTCACGCGAAGAGTCGACCAACTGTTTGCTAATATCTCGAACAACTCGATGAGCGCTTAATAACTGAGTATAGTAACATTACAATGATATATAAATGCGAAACCCAATAACTGTGGAATACAAGAGAACCTTGTAATGTATTGTATTCATGAGACGAGAGAGAATATTAAATTATTGAATAGAAGGAAACATACATTATTAATTTAATAGAGAAATTCGTATCTATGTACTTATATATTGTTTATTTTATTTCAATACTAGCTTCTGCCAGCGACTTCGTACGCTGATCCTGTTGCTTATGCCAGCGACAACGGGGTCGTCAAAATCAAAGATCTGAAACGTCTGATGTAGAATACTAAGATCCCGGAGACTGGAAAACAACGTGATGCGCGAGACGATTCGAGACGTTCCAGATCTCTCCCTTCCACTTACTTTTTTTAAATAGGGATGAGTGAGAGTGTTATTAACGTAAGAGTAGACAAAAATAAACAGAAAGCTCCGAACTGCTAAGCTCTCGGGAGTTCATGTGTTATTGTGAGTCAACCATAAAAGATAGACATATGCTGTCGTGGGATATTTTTATATAATTTTAAGGAGAACATTTTCGTTATACATGATTTCTGTGTAGCTTTAACCATTAACGCTGCAAACGCGACGGAAGCTTAAAAAATGGAGTAATTTGCCCCGTTTCCCCAACATTTCCCTTCACTGCTCTGCTCCTATTGATCGTAGCGTGATGAAAAGTATACTATAACCTGCCCAGGAGTATAAGAATGATTGTACAAAGTTTCGTTAAAATCCATCGAGTAGTTTTTGTTTCTATAAAGAACATACAGACAGACAGACAGACAGACAGACAAAAATTTTACTATTTGCATTTTTGGCATCAGTATCGATCACTAATCACCCCCTGATAGTTATTTTGGAAATATATTTCATGTACAGAATTGACCTCTCTACAGATTTATTATAAGTATAGATTTATGCTAGTACCTATAATTATTATGATTTAGAACGTAGCGATAAAAAAAAAACTAGCACCAAGGCAAGCTTTAAGTGATATCCTTTATCAGAGGCCTATGACCTGATAAGGGTTGCGGGAATCCGATGGATGCGAGACGCACAGGACCGTTCATTGTGGCGATACTTGGTGGAGGCCTATGTCCAACAGTGGACGTCTTTTGACTGAAATGATGATGATGATGATTTATCAGAGGTACCTATAGTGATGATATGACGGTAATACTTATTTAAAACTGTCGTAGGCAGTGGGTAGGGCATGTACCCACTGCCTATGACAAGCAAGCAATGTTGCTTGCGGAACAGATGGTCGATGTGGCTGAAAGTTCTGGAGTGGCAACCGCGCACCCAAAGACGCAGTGTTGGTAGGCCAATTTGGCCAATTTTTAACCTTTAGAAAACCGTTATAAGAGACAAAATAGAAAAATAATGAGAGAGCGTAGTGGCGTTCGCTTGGGGTAATGAAATAAGCAATTGATGACAATTTCAGCTATTGGTATAAATATTCAAACTATATTGTATTCATTTTCCCGGTTGGTACTAGAATCTTTCTCACCTCAAGAGTGTGTCTCTGAATATTTTACGTAAAATGTTAACAAACACTTCAATAAACTAAAAATACAACGTGTTTACTGAGCGGTGCACTATATAAATGAGGACTGAGTTTCATTGATAAATTTTTACAGCTAGCAACAGTTTCTGACGAAATCTTTTATTTTAAAGTGACCATGTTTTTGGCAAATCAATATTTTACAATACTTTCTGACAATATTTTTATACTTATTTGTTTTATGCAAGTATTTACTTTAAATGTAAATATAAATTTTATTTAATATACCAAAAGCAATGAAAAGGGCTGCGTTCAGAGGTTCTTTGCGTGATCGCATCAGTGAGAGATTGCGAGTTGTTTTCACGTCATTGCGACCACAAAGGTGCGCTGCAATTTTTATCTATTAATTCATGCATTTTTTTTGTGGAGTTACGTATAAATTATGTTCTATACAAATACATCACAGACGATTAGATGACGTATAGCTTGCTGTTAGATGAGGACCAGGCGCGAGGCAACGGCGGGCGCATTGTGTTCCATGAGCACCTTGAAGAGCTGTCAGCTTAACAGACGAGGTCTACTGTATAGAGTTGATGTCTACCAGAGCTCTGGAAATGCTCGTAAAAATCACCGTGATTTTGGAACGCAAAGGGTCATGTAAGAAACACGCGTTAAAACTCACGCGTGTTTCTTACTCTTTATCAATCACAAGTCAATAAAAGTCTTCACCCAGAGCGGGAGAAGTTTTTTAACGATTTCCCACCCCCACCTAACCCTACATAATAAAAATAAAGCTGCCTAGCCTATTTTACCTAATAAGGGGCAAGCCTAATGCCTATGCCTACTAAATGTTCACACCTAAAAATAACTGTTACAAAATACTTAGGAGTATTTTTTGGAACGACCTATTAATTTCGAATAACCGTTTCGAAGATAAACCAATAATTTTCCTAATAAATTGTTATCGCAGATCACATTACCTTTGTATAATAATACTACTAATACTTCTATTATAAAAATCTGTATGTTTGGATGTGTCAAAAAAAAACGCTTTAGCGTCAGAATGGTTTTAGATAACATTTGGAACACTGATAGACTTAAAGGACAAAATATACTTTTTATCCCAGTAAAACATTAAGACTCTTTATGAAAAAAAATGTTAGATTAGAAAAAAAAAAACCTTTTTTTATTTGCGATATCATCTAATGACTTTTCTTGCTCTAGGGTAGAGTGAGAGGACGAGTCAGATTTTTACTGACTAAAACCACACCTGTGTTTTTCAGTTGCCTTTTTTATCTGTATGTATCTCTATCATACTTTTCTTCATGGCCCTAGATGGCACTAGCAGGGTTCGGCTCTGCTTTGCTCACCCCCGATTTTTCGTGGAATCTTCATATGGGCAAAGCCGCTAAATAAGAGCTAGTATATTATTTTATTTGAGTAAAGTGTGCGTGTGGGCGTGAGTATAATCGATTTGTATCGTTCAGATTTATGTCAGTGATTAAATAATTAATGAACAGCGTATTATATACAGCTTTCATACATATTTCATGAAATAAGACTTGCTTTTCGGTTATTTAGTTAATATAATTTTATTAACCAGATCGTATCTACTAAGCCATTCTTTGGTCTTGATTTTGCGATACTGTTAAACCTCTATATCGCTGATAGTTATAATTTGGGGGTCGTTTTGTCTAGTCAAACTTGCTCTATCGTTGATCAGTTTGAAGTAAGATAGTGGTCAAACGCGAGCCTGTCAATATTATTAAAAACTAGCTTTTGCCCGCGGTTACATCCGCGTAAACAAAATATAGCCACCTAGCCTTTTGCCCAAGGCTTCGCCCGCGTACATCAAATATGCCTAGGTCACTCAGGAATAAAGCAGCTTTCTATCGGTGAAGAAATTTTAGCAATCGGACCAGTATTTCCAGAGATTACCCCCTACATACAAACTTACAAATTTTACCTCTTTATAAATCTATGGGTATCTTACCTGAAATAAATATCTATTACTAGCTTTTGCCCGCGCGGCTTCGCTCCCGCTCTTTCCTACTCCACCCTACTATACCCAACTCTACCCTACTCTACCCTACCCTACTCTACCCTACCCTACTCTACCCTACCCTACTCTACCCTACTCTACCCTACTCTACCCTACTCTACCCTACTCTACCCTACTCTACCCTACTCTACCCTACTCTACCCTACTCTACCCTACTCTACCCTACTCTACCTTACTCTACCCTACTCTACCCTACTCTACCCTACTCTACCCTACTCTACCCTACTCTACCCTACTCTACCCTACTCTACCCTACTCTACCCTACTCTACCCTACTCTACCCTACCCTACTCTACCCTACTCTACCCTACCCTACTCTACCCTACTCTACCCTACTCTACCCTACCCTACCCTACCCTACTCTACCCTACTCTACCCTACCCTACTCTACCCTACTCTACCCTACCCTACTCTACCCTACTCTACCCTACCCTACTCTACCCTACTCTACCCTACTCTACCCTACTCTACCCTACTCTACTCTACCCTACACTACCCTATTTTTTTTTTTCTATTAGAACCTTATCCTCACAATAACAATCACAACAAAAAAAAAACAGCCAAATCGGTCAAGCCGTTTTCATGCCATGTCGTGACAACGGAAAACGGGGCTCATTTTTATAATATAGAAAAAGAGAGAAGAGAAGATAGATTATTATTATTCTTTTATTTCATTTAAACACATATTGATTACATTTAAAATATTTCAAAAATACAAATAAAACAGAGAAAGGAACCTCCTAACAATACGAGCCGTGTCCAGGAGTTATTATTATAATTATAATATTAGTATAGATGTCACTGGACTAAAGCAGCTTTCTATCAGTGAAAAAAAATTTATCAATCAGACCAGTACTTTCAGAGATTACCTCTTACAGCCAAAAAGAAAAACATAAAAACAAAAAACACAATGTTTATGAAATTTATTTTACGTCCGAAACAAACAAACATTCTAATATATTTTTTCCTTTGTTCATCTTGAATCTGTAACAGGAGAGTCTAACAAAAAAAAGTCTCATCACTTTTTGAGCAGGTTTCCAATATTAACCGTTTTTCTCTGAAAGCAATGGAGCTTCCTTTGAATTCACACTTCATTGAAATTATTTGAGTATTTCTCTTGAACTTGCACTTTCAAAGCGTTTAGGAAACACCGACATAACTTTTAAAATGAAATCTTGCTCTCTTTTTCGTTCAGGATTCTTATTCTTACAAATAAATGTTTACTACAGACTTGTTTTGCGTATTTTTTGTTAACAAGACATGAATAACCTACGTAAATTTTAAATACTTTTAATAAGACCAGTGGTATTTATTGTTATTTACACAGAACAGAAAATATAGGTAGAAGTGCCCCTAACGTGGCTAAGTACGGGAACCAGTGTCGCCAAACTCACACATTTGCGTATCTAATTGTACATTACACACATAAAAAACGGTAATATGATTGGCTGCAAGCAAAGTTACGAATTACAAACTTAACTTTTACAAATCATATTCTTATTGCTTTCATAAATTAGGTCTTATTACAACGTAAGAAAGTTGTTATTATTTGACATGACACAAACAATAAAGAAGTTTTAACCAATTTACAACGAGTTCGGCTACTCAACGCTAGATGGCGCTGTAGCCAATTTATTCTATTCAGAACGCTAGTGCCTTTGAAATAGACGCCATATTCACCTGCACATATAACACGACAACAATAGGCGAATCTCGCCTGCTATTGACAAACGAGCGATATCTAAGAGGCACTTCCTCTACTTTTCTTTATTCCGTGGTTATTTACTTAATTCAAAGTTACTGCACTTACTCAAATTGTAAAAATGCGACGTAAGAAATAACTGATACGTATTATCAGTTATTTTTCCTAAATAAAACATTGAATCCAAAAAAAAAACGTGTCGTTGCATTGTCGATTCGCGTCGGTCTGCAAGAGTACCTATTTACATGCTAATAATATAATGATATGACTCTTTTGCAATTGTCACATTGATGTGTTCGTCTTTAAATCTAATAATAATATCTAACACGAGTATTCCACAACTATAACACAACGCCGTCTATTCCCAAGCTAAGCAGAGCTTGTGTTATGGGTACTGGACAACTGATAAACATACTTATATATATTTCTAAATACATACATATTATAGATAAGTTACACCCAGACACAGAACAAGTGATTATGCTCATCCCATAAATATTTGTCCTGAATAGGAATCGAACCCACGGATGATTTTCCCCGTCAACAGAAAAAAAAAAAAAAAAAATCTCATTCCTGAGCGCCACCATGAAGGCAAGATATAGCTTGATCATATTTTGTAACATCTTCAAACGACTATTTTCAGCAACCAAACCAGGGCTTGCGGATGGCGGGCCATGGGTAGCTTGCTGTCCGACCGTCCTGTAACTGTCCGGACCAAGCCCAACACGTCAACGGCGCGCACTGTTCCCTCGTGCCTCAAGGAGTTATCAGCAACAGCAGTGGCCCTGCTGGGTCGAAACCTACACGGGCCAGGGTTATCTGAAAGGAACTCAAGCCCCGGTATGAAGAGGCTAGAAGGAACGGGGTGGGGTTTTTAGTCAGTAAGAGTCTGACACTATCACCCGCTCCATCCAAGAGTGGGGGTTGTTATTGGAAAAAAAACCACCAAACCAAGATTTGCAAGCTTTCAGCATTCCTGAACCATAATGAGTATTTTATACATAACCCTAGAGAGTTTATATGTGCATAAAAATAAAATATCACAGTAATATTTTCAACAATGTATTCCACGAAAATAATTCTGAATTCCAAAGTATAAATATAATTAAATACATCAGTTATTTCATCAGGAAACTGAAGCCATTAATATTAATTAAATCCGACTTTATCATTTATTACCGACTTCACTGGGATACTAATTAATGTACGGAGAATTTTATTATATGAATTGAAAAGCTTTTTGGTAAATAACAGGATGAAATAAAATTTATATAAAGAAAATACTTGTTTTAATCAGAAATCTGATTATGTAATCTGTAATCATCATGCTACCGTAAATAAAGAATTGAGTATTAAAACTTTTCAGTATTGCGGATTTTAAGATCATTATCCTCCTGTCCTTGTCCCGTATTGTTTGGGGTCGGCGTAACACGTTTTTTCTTCCATTCTGTCCTGTCAACCGTCATACTTCATCACCAACATCCTTTTCTTTCATATCATAATCTCTCACAATCCATCCATCTTTTCTTTGGCTTGCCTCTCCATCCATTCAAGGGGGGCCGATGACTTGATGAGGGTCGCAAGAATCTGATGGATTCGAGACGCATAGACTGATCGTTGTGGCGACATTTGTGGAAGGTCCATGTTCAGCAGTGATGATGATAGGTTTTCGTCACCTTTGACAGGAAATAAATTTTTTTGGGGTGAGGAATAAACTTTTTTGATTCGTTTTGCCTACCATTTATAAGCGGCGATTGATTTCTTTCTAATTCTAAAATAGCGGTATTCTTCAAGCATTGCAGGATACAATTTCCCTTAGTAACGTTTTTCAATACAAGTAATATTTGGTGGAGGTACTCACCGTGTTTATCACTCAATGTTTTTAGTTTTCTATGCGTGAATGCAGAAATCATTTTGTTATGCCACAACTATTTATTGGGATTCAATTGATTTACAATGCATATCCTATTAAGATTTTACCTTAAAATTAAATTTAATCAAATTTATAATTAACGTAGAATTGGGTCATGAATGAATGACATAAAGGCTAAATATATTTACCTGGTTCCTAGATTACTGAGAACAAATCTCATTTTCCATAAAATGTTATGGAATTATAGTAGTTTCTGGTAATACGGCTGTGCATAGTGTGTTGTGTATACTTAACCTTTGACTGGTGACATGCTTTTTATGTAACGTAACTGGTGACGTACGGTCCGAGAGGCCGCTGCCATATCTGGTCTAAGTATAAGAAAATTAAGTAAGGTAGCTTACCGCAGTCTTCAAAAATAGTTTAATAATATTTAAAAGAATAAAATAAAAGTAACCAACAAACTTTAAATGTAATTTTGAATGACAAACTTGCTATTACAGTCGAAAGAGTAACTAAAATCAAAAAACTAGAGATGAGATCTATAATCAGATACAAAAAAAAATTAGTCAAACAAATTATGACAAAAATACTATTTTTCCTTAAAGTTGAGATACTAAACAATATTAAAAAAAAATGATCTAATTATAGGTATCATTTTACAAAACTGACAATGGTCAAACTTTGGTTATTTTTATTGGCCGTCAGATCATAATTTTTTGGCGCACTACAACAACACATGTTTATTAATCGATGTACATCGGTAATTAGATTTGTGATTTGACTTCAGAGAAAAACTAGCACAGGATTGCCGTATTTTTTGGCTTCTGATGCATCTGAATCTTCAAGTGTCAGATTTTCACCATTTTGAGAATTTTCAAGCCGTTTACTAGTGTTTAACAGTGAAATCCCTACTTTCGACTCCCTATGCTTCTTTTTTGGTGTTAAAGAATTATTTATTGTAAGTAATAACTGTTAAAATACGAAAAACGATTTGGCACAATATTTGAAAAAAGTTACGTAACTGGTGACATGCGGTCTGAGAGACCGCTGCCGAACTTTACATCGATGTAATGGACCGATTTGGGACTATACAACGCAACTAGATCTCTCTAAGGCGTAGACGCATTTCAAGTCGAAGCTACTAAGGCGTTGGTACAACGGAAACGCAGGGAAAGGGGTGAAATGATCATTCACTGACGGGGCCTATGAGACCGCATGTCACCAGTTAAAGGTTAAAAACCTGTAAATGCTTTGTAAAATGTATTGTATGCTACATTGTTCGGTTATATGCATCTATTAAAGTACATGTAATCAAAAAAAGCCAATTTAACCATATTCATTAGAGTTTTTATAACTGCTATATCTTAGCTCTAGCTGCGGATATCTTTGACGCTCTTTTTGAAAATTTCTCTTTGAGCTTTATTTTCTCTTATCAAATCTATTATAATATAATCGCTGATATGATATGATAGGATGTTTTTAGATAAAATAGAAAAACTTAAAAAAAATATACGAAATAACGTTAATTTCTGTAAAAAAAAGTTCTGTACATTTTACTTTCAGCATATCTTATGGTCCCTATACAACACTCGTTGAGAATCGACATTCCATTCATGAATGCAATGCATGCAAACTTTACATTGTGTTGTGAAGTGCGGTCGTTCAGTAGTTCTACAGCGTTCGGTCTAGGATATATCGGCAAAGTTGTTAGACGAAATATTCTAAACAAGTTTACTGTAGTTGACATCAGTTATGCAAAGCGTTTGGTTAACCAGAAAATCCAGTTTTTCGAGACCATTTTATGAGATAACAATTTCAATCTTGAATATTTTTTCCAAAAGTATACTTTACAGTGTTTTAATGTCGGTATCTGAAATTCGACAGAAGTTGGTTTTCGACACAACCAGAAAATTATTCTGTGTAGCCAAACGCTGCTAATTTATAAGTGGACTGCGCAGAGTACGTTGAGTGCTAAAAAAATTACCGTTGAGGTTAAAAGATTTTGTGGTGGCAAAGCGTAGGAAGCCGTATGTCTTTCGAGAGGTAGAAGTTGGAAGGGGTTCAATAAAGTAGGGGTTCAATAAGGTAGTAGTAATCACTTGATAAAGGACAGAACGGCGGACGAAAATCCGCTGTATGCAAGAAACAGATCTGATCGATGTAGCGACGCTTGAACCACACTTCTTGGGCATTGCATCGGTCTATAAGTAGTAAAAATCCTGTCGTGGAAATTGAGTGCAATTGCTATTCTAAGCTCCGTAATGGCAGAAGACAAATGTGTGTAAAAAAGGGAGGGGTAGGCCTATACCCGTGATATGATAGATTTGATTTTAAACTCTATTTTACATAAATAAATATCATTATCGTCCTTGAAGTTATGAAAATGATACTAAATTAAATTATCACTTTCTTCGAAGGAGTTTCCTAAACCCATTACAGGTGTTATAAAACCCTAACAATCATAATGCGGCAGAAAATTATAAGTACTCCCGAAAGTTGAGAGTTTGGAACGACTTGCCCAAGTAACTTGAAGAAGATATTAAGTTAGAAACATTGTTGTTGTGGCCTAATCATTGTTAGTTCAAGTTCACTTGAAGATCCTTCACTCTTGGGAAAAGTAATGGAAGGTTCCTTCAATATTTAAGATTGTGGAAAAACACCTAGCGCTTGACGTCACACAGATGAAGGTGTGTGTAACTTTGACACTAAAAAGTTTATTGCTGATTAAAATATAGGACCAAGTTTAAGACAAAACACAGGAAAATAAACTGGAGTGACGACACACAAGCTATAAAAAGAAAGCAAGCAAAGAAGACATATAAAAAGAAATAATGAAAAGGGTAATTTTAACTTAGCTCGGCAACAATTTTTTTTACTTATAAATTGTATTTGCCGTAAACCCTAAGGGCTATATTTTATAGAGAAAAGATGGCGGCACGATCAGTCGCTGCTACCAACAAAATGTATACTCGAATAGCTCTATCGAGAGTTACTCACCTGGTG
The DNA here is from genome assembly GCA_949319445.1 of Mythimna lalbum. Classification (NCBI taxonomy): domain Eukaryota; kingdom Metazoa; phylum Arthropoda; class Insecta; order Lepidoptera; family Noctuidae; genus Mythimna; species Mythimna lalbum. Next base: position 21,476,275 of record OX439355.1, read on the forward strand.
TCCGTTTGGTTGCGCAGCCAATTTGGTGGCGCGACCAACCCGGACTTGTGACAATTCTGTTGTCTGTATGGTGTCTAGTTTGGTAGCTTAGGTCTATATTTCACCGGGACATCAGGGCGGTGCAACTGGTCACACCGCCATGGTATCCCAGTAAATATACATATATATAACTCTAAGCTATAAGACTATGACCAAATCTGTTCTGTGATGCTGTTATGTGGAGTGGCTTTCCATTGGAAGCATCTACCCGTCTGCTGTTCAGAGCTACTGCTGGTCTTCAAGCTTTAGGATATGATGATGTTTTAGTCGGCTCACATACTGGGTCATGGTGAGCTGGCGAGTGATTTCGTTAGGGCGGCAGCCTTACCGCTCTTGTATTTGGCTCTCGTAACAAATAACTAAGAATGTTTATTTTAGTTTTGCCCCTTAGGTTCAGAAAACACAATTTTTATGGTCCGAACCTCAAAAGGAAAAAACGGAACCCTTATGTGATCATTTTATTGTTCGTCTATCTGCCTATCTATCTGTCTGTCTGTCTGTCAAGACCCTTTATCTCGGGAATGCATAGAGATATCGAGTAGAAATTATAACTATATACTCAAATCTGCGGTCCCTTGAAGCTGTCTAAAAATCAAATATTTATACATATATATATATATATTCCACAACTATCACACAACGCCGTCTAGTCCCAAGCTAAGCGGAGCTTGTGTTATGGGTACTAAACAACTGATAAATATACTTATATATTTCTAAATACATACATAAATTATAGATAAATTACACCCAGACACAGAACAAATGATTATGCTTATCACACAAACATTTGTCCTGGGTGGGAATCGAACCCACGACCTCCGGCATAGCAGTCAGGGCCACTAACCACTAGACCAACAGGCCAGTCTAAGTTAATATTTAACTAAATAATTAAGCTATCACCGCGTGAATAAGTTAAAACAGTTGCCCTGCACCTGAACCGATAAATACAATGGTTTTGATCATACTCTCACTTTTCGAAGACAAATGCAACTTACACTTCTGTTAAACTACTTTTTTCAAATATTTTGTCCCCACATCTTTTCAAGAATTTCATGTTTCACGGTGACGTGCTACGTGAGAAATACATATTTTATAGAACAGCTTCAGAAATTCAGTAGTAGCGTATCGGCAGTGCTTTCCATTTAAAGCACTGAATATTTGAAATTCTTTTCAATATTTCATGCTGTGTTTTTTATAGACTCGTTTACATTTTGATGTGGAAAGATTGTGTTCGTTTTGTTGCGTGCATCGTCAGTAGAAGTCGATGTAATATTTAGTTTATTCATAGAACTTGAAGTTGTTTACCTACCTCGAAAGGCACAACCTCAAAACGGAACCCTGATAGGTTAGGGGTCGGACGGATTTTCCGTCCATCCGTCTCTCTGTCTCTCACTATTTTGCAGACCGCTTGGAGGACACGGTGGAAGTAAGTATCCCACGTTTGAACTTTCGCGTCGTGCCCTGGTTAAGGCTATGGTCTGGAGTGGGGGAGAATGGGTGGCGATCGCCTTCTTCTGCGAAGCAATAATGCTAGTAAAGGAAGCAGCCGTACGCGTGAGGGGATGGACATCCTCATGCCCCAACCACCGGGACTCCGACCTCAACTTCAAGTCACCATAGGCGTGAGCAGACAACAAGTAATGATATGCTCGCCGTCCGACCGGTCTGGTAACCCTCCGGACTGAGTCGTTGACGTCGGGTAAAACATGCCAGTTCTTTATCTTCTAAAATAGTAATGACGAAAGATTCTTTACAGTAGGTATATACTAGCTTACAGCTACTTAAATGTCAATCTTTTCGTGTATCACGACACGAGTCAAGTATACAATCACAAAACTTTACGATTGCCACTCACTTGCAATTTTACTTTTTCTACACGAGCCGAAACAAGATGTGAAGTTTTCCCATCAAGTCGAAGTTAAGTTGAACGAGGAAATGTGTCGGCATGCAAGGCGGGACTAGTTATAAGAGTTAGAAAATAGGCAATCAGGAACCACTGTATGAAGTCAGAATCTGGTAATATAGAGGCAAAGTGGAGAAATGTGACAATGACGTGTTTCATTATGTTCCAGGAGATTGTTTTGTCGTGTCGACGGGAAGGGCCCGGTCTAGCTATTTCGCAGCTTAGTCATGAGACTTATACGGTTTTGTGTGTAAGGGTAGCGAAAATTGTCTTTAAAATATAAAATATTTAAGACTTAAGGATTCTAAATATTTCCACTATCCAACCTGAAGTAGGTTGGAAGTTGGCACATAAAATTCTCAACCTGCCAACTTGGGTGTAGATGGCTAATGCCCAGGTTGGAATAAGTCGATTTTGCTGCTCCTCATTTTTTGCCGTTCTGGGCAAATGCTCAGCTCGCCTCCCCTTAGATCGGGCCCTGTCGACAGAACTTGCATAAGTAGTACTTGCCTTAGACTTCTATGTCACCTGATGGTAAGCGACAATATACTCGACGATAGAACACGCTTTCCTAGAAGTAACCTCTTCACTCATGACTAAAAGACACTAGGTTGTAATTAGAAACATAGACTCCATAATGCATTTAAAAATGATAAACAAAAATAAAGAATAGCCCAATTACAAGACAGTAATCATACTTATAATAATAGATAATAATATTCCACAGCTAACACAAAACGCCGTCTAGTCCCAAGCTAAGCAGAGCTTGTGTTATGCGTACTAGACAACTGATAAACATACTTATATATTTCTAAATATCTACATACGAGTAAGTATATAGATAAATTACACCCAGGACAGAACAAATGTTTGTGTGATTAGCACAATCATTTGTTCTGTCCTGGGTGTAATTTACACAGACCAAAATGATTTTGGACAGAATAAAAGCAGCAGTTAACACTAACCACTAGACCAACAGGTCAGTCAAATATAATATAATACTAGCGTTCAGATGTCTCATCTCAATAGATCGTGACCACGGTGTTAGGTATTTTTGGCAGGCAGTTAGGGAACGTGGCTGCCAGACTTGGCATTATATAAGGTCAGATCATTGCAAGTCCCTAACACAGGTAGGAACCATCGTTCCTAGGACAGCCCTACTGTGAAGTTTCAGTTATGGTGGCTTTAGCAGGTAACAAGTAACAAAAGTGTGCAATATAGCAACCTAAGTTCGATTAATTATACAAAGTGTAAGGGGAAGGTCTCCGCAAACTTTAAGGACTTGCTCAGTAGACCAAACTAAATAACTGGAAGATAACAAACTGTCCAATGAAATTTATAATTTCAGGCAACGGCGCCCTCGCCGCCGCCATCGGGATTCTGATCCCGATTTCCGGCCACCGTAGACGCGGATTCGCGGACGGCGAGCCATGGGTAGCTCGCTGTCCGACCATCCGGTAACTGTCCGGTCCGAGCTCAAGACGTCGATGGCGCGCACTGTTCCCGCGCGCCTCGAAGAGTTGTCAGCAACAGGAGGGGCCCAGCTGGGTCGAAGCCTACTGGGGCCAGTGTTATCCGTAAGGAAACTAGAGCCCCGGTATGAAGGCTAGAAGGAATGGCGCAGGGTTTTTAGTCAGTAAGAGTCTGACACTATCTCCCGCTCCACCCAAGAGCGGGGTTTGTCATAAGATTATTTTTGCCCACCGTAAAAAAAAACCTTTAAATATGTAAACATCTAGCAAAAGGACGGATTTACATAGATGGCAGCTGGTCTTTACTCGTAATAAAACAATCGACTCATTTACAATGCTGTGTCTTCGCGCGATCAAAAGATATCTCCGTTTATATCCTCCGGCTCGATATTTATTCAAGTCCTACTTTTCTTCGCTACGCCAAAGTAAAGCTGCAAACAGATCAGATCTGCATCGTAGTGCCAATATTCTTTGATGCAACATGCACGAGTAGCATTTTGTCGGAAATCGTAGCTTTAGAAAAGTATTCTGAAATCTAAACACTTCATATTTAAGTTGGTAGTTTTATTTTCTGTTTAGTATGCAATTTATTGAGCAGTATTAGCGAGCAGTGAAAAGTGGTGGTGGTGGGTATTTTTTTTTTGCTTCCTGTATTTATGTTTGGGCCTTGTGCTGTCCGAAATAAATTATTTTTCATTACTTATACTCTGAAAGTAGGTCTGAACTTGCCTGAGGAGTAGGCTGAAAAGTATCATACTTTTCATCCCTAGGGAGTTTTACTTTCAACTAACAGCTGTCAAATTATTTAAAAAAAACTAGGTCTATCATCTTGTATTCGTAATGAAAAGCACAGTGCTTACCTCGGGGTTAAAGTTACTTATTTAGTCCCTCGAATTAGCGACCTCGCTACGCTCGGCTGCCAACTCCTTCTCGGGACGAAATAAGTAACTTTCACCCCTAGTGTAACAATGTACTATTTCTTTCTTTTCTCCGACTTACGAATATGTAGGTTGCGAGTTCAAACCCAGCCTGGCGTATTACTTAATGTAATTCACCATTGTTCTCAAAATAATAAAGGAAAACTTCGTGAGGAAACTGGCATGTCCTAAAACCAAAAATTTTAAAACATGTGACATTCACCAGCCTGTACCGAACCCATGTGGTGGGTTATGGTCCATTCCCTCTCCTAGAGAGGAGGCCTGGGTACCAGCAGTGAGAACATAACAAATAGCTGATTATGCTTTATGTAATTTATAGATCGTCACATAGTGGGTACCTAAAAACGAGCGTCGTCAACGAGGCAGGTCTTAAAAACACCGACGTGGTAATTTAGATATTATAATACATGGGTTGCTTTCGAAAGAGAAACCCGGGGTCCTGGAATGTAAGGCAAAGAAGGAAACATAGGTGTGATTTTAGTCATTAAAAGTCTGACATGACACTCGACCTTAGAGAGGGAAAAGTCATTGAAAGAAAGAAATAAATATAATGAAGAAACAACTTGTATATCGGCACTTATAATTAAAAAAAATTAGATTAGATTCATTAACCCTTCAGATACCGTCAATTAGAGACACAATAGTAAGACAATAGATGCGCGGCCACCGGTGGTCACTTGGGGATTCATGAATTAAACCCCAAGCATGCTGGCGTTCGCTCTCTCATTGTTTTTCTATTGTGTCTCTAATTACGACTTTGGAAAGATTAAATAAAAATCAGTAACATCGGTGCAGGCAAAAACTAAAGTTTTAGGGTTAAACACATAATGACATTTGGTAAAAGTTTATGTGGGTAGGCGGTGAGTGCGGGTGCGCGGAAATAAAAATTGCTGCTAAAAAATACTCACGTTTTACTTCGCCACACAACATACACAACAACACAGAAGGAGTACATGAGACAAAAGGAGACACAATATATAGACACGGCACAAAACAATAGTTCACATGTAACGGTAAAAGATTCGCGTAACAATTATGACGGGTGCGAATGGAAACACTCAATGACGCGCACGGCAGTTCGTAGCGGACTGAAGGTCAGCGTAGATCACTGCGTGCACGCACACATCGATATCCCTTGACACCACCGATGCGTTCCGAAATATGAACGTAGTTTTTGTGTATGAATATAAATATTAATAAATGTGATTACATAATTGTGTTGCTGTTATTGTGTTGTGTGATTTTATAGTATACATAAATAAATTAATAATATGGTAGGGGTGAACCCTACACACAAATACTGATTTTCATCTAACCAGATTATTAACCATATAAATAAAACAAACGATGTCAAAAGTCATAAAAATACAGGTAAAATTACCCACAGAAGCTTTAAGTGTGAAGGTAACGTCAATTTAAACCGGGAAATGTGGTACAATTCGCCAGTGGTCATAAATTTTGAAGCCAGGGGTGCTATAAAGTTTATTATAAACTTGATGGAGGATTATCGTGGAAGTTAGGCATTCAAAGTAGAGATAGAAAAAAAAAGTACAGTCAAAGCACATGAACAGAAAGAACAATGTAGAAGGGATTTTCATGTTATTTATTAGGTTTTGCCAGCATTTAAGTTCTCATCTATTATATTACAAGTAAAAGCTAGTAAATGTTGGAATAATATCCCCCCTCCGATAAAACTCAGTAGAAGTTGCTCAGCTTTCAAATTAAAATTAAAGCTTTTTTTATTGAAGCATCAAATTGTCTTCCAAGATGTTAGAGCTGACATTTCAGCCATTTGAATTTTATAATTATATTTTATAATTTGAACAAATATTTATCTGTCCCAATTTTGGCATTGCTATTTTCTTTTTATTTTTATTTATTTTTTTACGCATGTTTTATTTTATATACTTTTTTGTTGTTTTATTGTGTTTTTGTTTTAAATGGGCACATAAATCTTATTAATTTTGTTTTTATTTTAATCATGTAATCGCAAGGTTTTCTTAGCTAGTGTATGCACAGTACCTTTTTTAGTTTTTAATAAATGTTGTGTTTTCTTTTTAAACATATGGCACCCTAGGGCTGCAGCTGAAAATCAGCGTCAAGTGGTGGCCTTGTGTTGCTACTTGGCATTATGCTGAGGCCTTTTTGGCATTACTCAATGTATCATTTGTTAAATTTTAAGGTGTACCTATTTTTGTAATGCAAATAAACGCAATTTTCTTTCTTTCTTTCTTTATTACTAGGTTCAGCCAGCGGTTTCGTCAGCGTGAATGCGGGTCGCAGTCAAAGACGGATACTTGAATTTCAAGCTTCTTACGTACTAAATGTCATTAATATCGGTTTAGTAGTATAACCATGAAAGCGTAACAGACAGACGGAGTTACTTTCATATTAATAACTAGCTTTTGCCCGCGTTCATAAAATATAGCCATGTAACTTGGGCTCGGTCCGGACGGACGGTTGCCGGATGGTCGGACAGCGAGGTAAACATTGCTTCGTAGAAGGAAACAATCGCTTGCACCGCCTCCTCGCTTTGGACCATGACTTGTACCTACCCAGCGCAAATATTTATAACATTACTAACATTAGTATCGATTTGTAATAAAAATCAATGGTGTAACATAAATGTATACATAAGTGAAAATCCTAATCAAAGTTTTGTTCCTACTTTAACCTGTGTTCCTATTTGACCCAATTGATGTATTACAGTTCTAGTATTTTGGGGTTTTTTTTTTAATTCGTATAAACTAGTGCTTGACTGCGATCCTACCTGATGGTAAGCAGTGATGCAATCTCTATTCTATTACTACAAAATTCTTTGGAGTTCCTTTTAAACTTAAGCTAACTTATCCATAAGCAAAGTTCTGATTTCTAGCAGGTTTTTGTTTCTATTGAATACTATGCTTCTAGTTTTTGACCTGGCAAAGTCTAATTGAAATTGAAAAAGTATAAGTTTGCCTCTTAATACTCTAAAAACTTTTCTTTTGGCACACATTAAGTCCAAAACTTTTTCGCTGTCTCCACAAATTAGAATCGTAACTAAAAAACTTCTCGAACTAAATCTTATTTCAATAACTTACCTGAATTTCAGCCATTTTGAAGATAAGCTCTCGTTTCACAAAGAGGATTTTTGCAGTAATATAAAATTTTAAATTTGACGGCTCCGAAAAGGGTGGTCAGGAGAATGTAAGCACCTTTAAATAACGTGACCTATTTTGTTAAATATGCTTGAGAGATGTTAAAGGACAGTGTCCGAGTAACCACGAAAGGTATGGGTCATTGACACATTACTCACGTCTTGGCATTTTAAGCTTTTGTAATTTTGGGATTGTTCTATATCGTCCTCCTCCTTGCATCGTAATACTTAATACTGAGGGTCGTGACCTCTCTGTTTTATCACTTTTATTCGTACGATATTTTGCCATCTGTTTCTGTCTCTGGCGGTATGAATGGCACTATACACTGTAGAGTCAAGAGTGGTGTGGATCTGGTCAGACCAAAGTATTGGGCTGCGTTTTTAAATCTACTTTACCGGTCACGATGAGCCTTTCGAGGTGGCCACCGTATTTTTTGCTATGTGACCAAAGTATTTATTTATTTATTTTTATTTATTAAACTTTATGCACTAAAACAGTACAAAGGCGAACTTAATGCTTTAGGCATTTTCTACCTGTTGACCTTAGGGTGGTGCAGAAATAAAACATGGTAGGTGCAACGAAGTATTGTAGAATCTTGCGTAGACACAATGGTTGGTTGGCACATGTGCGAATGCCTGAAATGATCTATCGGGCAGTTGTCGTAACTAGACACAGCACCTTGGTTTTATATAGTAGGTGCATGCCATGATTGGTCGGACGTTTCATCATCAAAGATTATTTTCAAAATTCCAAAATGGTTGGGTTTTAACACGTGGCATTTTGGTACAGCATTAAATTTGAAGAACATTAGACTACACGTTGTCCCCCAACTTGACGCGCAACGTTCTATCTACATGACGCTGCGACGTTGCTCAGTGTCTCGCAACTTGTCCCCCAATATTTTGCTTCGCATTCACGTGATGCGGGACGTTGTTAGACAATTTAACAGCGTTGTTCATCATGTTGGGGGACATTTTATCCCCTACTGTATCTAAGGTTTTATATTTTCTGAATATATGAGCATTCTAAACGTATATTAATCGTTGTTACTGATTCATTAATGATTACTTTTATTGAAGCCTTCAAAGCTACTTTAGGAGAAAATACAAAAACAATTTTCTTTTATCTTAACAATATTTATACACAAAATTACATAATTTAATTAACAAATTATTCTCACGTCCTATTCATTTTCTGACTTATCTGCTTTTGCATCTGATGGAAGTAATAATACTGCTAATATCCCACCTGTAATGAAAAAAACGATGGTTAAAGTTAATTATACTGACGACGCTGACTGGCGGATGGTGTGGAAAGTGACAATGACCTGCGACCCTAAATATACTAACTTGGTACTTGAGCTAAAAGCAGGAGGTTACTTATTTACAGGAGTGTGTACGTCCAAATAAAAAATGGAACCCTAATAACAACACTCGCGTATCTGTCTGCCAAGTTGTTCCGAATTTACTGGACCGATTTAGTTAAAAGATATTTTTTATAGAGACCCTCTTGTCAATTGTTGTGATCAAGACGTAGTGGCTTCTTTACGGACCGAAGTGATTTACTCTTTTTCGACCTCTGGTGTCTTCCACTTTTCAATTCACTTCCACTCAATGGAACAACTTCTTACTTGGAGATGTGTCTAAAGATTTCTGATATGCGATTCAGCGCGGGAATCTTGACTTGTAATTTGGCTACTTCTTGGTAAAAAATGTCGTTTAAATGGCTACCAATTTGTTTTGTTTTAAAGGCAGATGTGGTTTACTAAAATAGTAGAAAATAAACAGCTTATGAGTTTCTGATAAAAAACTTGGTTAAACAAATAATTTACAAAATGACTTCAATCAATAGAGTATATGTAATAGCTAGAGTGAATGGGCTTTCTAAACTATTGCGCCTCGCCATTCACGATTGCATCACTGCTTACCATCAGGAAGGATTGCAGTCAAGTACTAGTTTATATCAGATAAAAAAAATATAAGGGCTAGACATCGTAAACTAGTCTCATAACAGTGTTTAATTTAAGTGATGAAGTACTTACTGAACACAAACACAGCCCAGCAGTAGAAAGTGATCCGGCAGTAATCAATGATGGTAGCGCCGACGATGTTGACTCCGCCAAGACACACGAACCTTGCGAACATCATGCCGAGACTGGTAGCTAGACCCCTAATGAACAAGGAATCATTTATAAGTACTTCCATTTAGTTTATACATCAAAAATAAGTTTAAGATGGAAAAAGGCAATGATATCTTAGATGTAACTGGGCTTATCACATGGTCAACCAACCCAGTACGACAACTGGAATTTTTGACTGCCAAAGAGATAAGAAAGCTGTATCCAGACACTTCTTAAATAAGATTAAAGTTTTACAAACTGTAAGTTTTATTTTTAAGTAATTTTAATAGGTTGGCAAGTTACCAAGTGCCTCTTATCTAAGTCTTAAACTATACGAAGTTGATCCTTACAACTTATGGAAAGATAATTCCGCAATGAAATCGTTTTTCTTTGACAGTTCTTCTACATAAATAGCTTCGTAACCTAAAGAGCTTTTAGGCATAATACTATCTAAATTATCTTCACTATTTTGCAACGATCAGTTAATTTTCAAGCATTTGTGTGGAGTATACTCCTCTTGAAAATATTGTATTTTTCGTTATTACAAAATTCGTACTGAAAAGCAAACCAAAACGATTTATCTATCCATGAGCTACCTGTTTTTGGTAGACTATCCAAAAACAGTACCTAAATAAAAAAAAAGATCATACATACACACTTACCTATAAGAAGTTGGAAAACAATCATCATAATAAGATCCGACACTGCCAACAACGACGCCAGTTAACTGTATGGCAATAAAGATGACCATGCTGGCAACAGGCTGTCGCACCATATCTACGATGATGCAGCATAATCCAGATAAGATAAGGGTGCATATCATGAGAGTCTTTCTCCAGTTAGACACGGGAATTACGGCGATGTTGATGAATATAAAAAAGAGAGAGAAGATCAAGCCAGCGTAGATGGTATTCGTTGGGTCTGTTTCGATGCAGGTTTCCTGGAAACAAACAATAAACTGTGAAGTATTTATTACTAGTCTGGCTCCCAAACTGGACTAGGCTTGGGCTGCCTTCAAGCTACTCCTACTTAACCTAGGGGGTTGGATCCAGACGCGTCCTACCGGATGATCTAAGCAGGTACCGTTCGGTCCATGTCTCTTTATGGGGAGCCGGTATGGCCGCCATCATTGCAAAAGCAACCACCAGCCAAGCTTGAAGGCTTGCCTGAGGGTCATAGGCATCCGGTTGGTGCGGGGATACCACAAGTTTCACTATGTCACAATGGGATATAGAGGCAACGGTCCTTGAACGCATGAACGATCTGCACGTGAAGATGCAACACCGTACATGCAGTCTTGCGAGACGGCGAGCAATGGTTAGCTGGCCGTTTGACCTTCCGGTAACCATCGGACCAAGCCCAAGTCGTGGACAGCGCGTAGTGTTCCACGCGTGCCTCAAAGAGATGTCAGTAAAACCGTAAACCGGAGATGTCATTAGATAATTTTTCTATCTAAAAAAAACATTTTCTATCTACAGTTTTGGTTTGACAGCTTTAAATAAAGGAAAACGTTCATACTCCTCACATTAAGTTGAACAGGTGTTATGTTTGCGACGATCTTCTCACAAAAACTGGTGTCTTTTGAGACAGTCGTGTAAAACGAATTCACCATCGTCGGGAACCACACGAAGAATACGTTGTTGCTGAAAGAGATGAATTATAGTAGTAAATTATTCCCTCTCTTATAGAGGAGGCCTGAGTCCCAGCAGTGGGAGCATTAAAAAGGCCGATGATGATGATTATGATGATTATGACTAAATTACTACAGGCAGTCAAATATTAATTATTCTATAATTTTTGCTCTTCGAACAAGGAAATAAATGTTAACGGTGTCAAAATAGTATTTAATGTAAGTTTATCTTGAGTCAATATTCTCCGGAATAGTTTTAAGAAGATTGAAAAGTGGCAATCGGTTGGGAAAAAGAGGCGTGTTATAAGTTTGATGTGTCTGTGTGTGTGTGCGTCTGAGTGTCCATCATCACCATCGTAGCTCCTAAGCAAATAGAACGATTTTGATGCATTTTGTTTTTTTGGATATTCCAAGAAAATTTAAAGGAAAATTAATATAATAATGATTCTTATGATTACAAATGGGCATATTTTTATCATCATTACTTTAATTCTTTCCTGGATAATTTTTTGTTCAGAATTAACTGAAATAATGATAAAATATACAAAAAATAACAAACGTAACTTACGAAGCGCAACAGATTGCAAACAGTAGAAATAATTGCAGAAACCTCCAGAGCAGCGGTGGCTTAAATATCGGTACTGTTTGTTTTACCACGGAGTCCCAGAATGATACGGTACAGTCAGGTTTATCTACTTTCATCAGAGATTTTACCTTAAAAAACAAGAAATAATGCTGTGAGGATTCAAATTCATAGTACATTATTGGTTAGGAGTTCTTACAAGTCATATACATAATGTTATATTATAGTCATCCTATAGCTGCCAGTCTTCTGGGCATATTTTCGTGGCGGAGTACTTCGATTTAATATAATATTATGTATGGACATAGTAAGTTTTAGTATCAATAGTTTAGTTTATATTTAAGTTTTATATATAAATATACATAGGTATGTAGTTATGTAAATTTTATTACAAATATATTAATATAATAAAGAGGTAAAGTTTGTTTTTTTTGTTTGTAGGCGGTAATCTCTGGAAGTACTGGTCCGATTGCTAAAATTTTTTCACTGATAGAAAGCTATGAGGATTTTTTCTGAGTGACACAAGCTATATTTTAAGTACGCGGGCAAAGCCGCGGGCAAAGCCGCGGGCAAAGCCGCGGGCAAAAGCTAGCTACAGGAGAAATGTTTGTGATGAGTATAATCATTTGTTCTGTCTGGATGTAATCCATACTATGTAGGTATTTATAAATAGATATGTATGTTTATCAGTTGTTTAGTACTCAAAACACAAGTTATGCTTTGCTTGAGACTAGACAGCCTTGTGTGATAGTTGGGGGGAATATTATATTTTATATTATTGTTTTTTTTTTTGTAAATATGTGGTTTAGATACTGTGCCAGCAGTAAATTAGTCTACCTCAGTACAGTTATTACTTACAGGATAAACACCACTCTTCCCGTTATTAGCCTGATACATAGCCGTCAGGACTTCCAAAGCTTTGTCCGTCTCCCCCATGTTAGCCAAGAACTTGGGACTCTCTTGCAGAAAGCACATCAAGAAGGACCCAATTCCAAGAGGGATTGACATGCACAGACCCATCAGTCTCCAAGGTCTGTAGCTGGTCAGCAGTGGAAGGGGAACGTTGAAGTCTAATGGCAGGATGAAATAAGCTAGACCTGTAATCAATAAAAATAAAATTAGCTATATGCATTCGATGATAATGGAAAGCTGACCGACCATGTTCCAATTAGTTTTGCATACATTATAGTTTACTATTATATTTTGGTATATGACCAGTGTGCGATGCTAATGATGACATAAATAGCGACCGCGTCTTGGAAGAAGCCAACACTGGATGTCTTTCCAAATGAAAATGATGGCATTTATATATTCGCAAGCGTGATTTTTGGGTCCAGTCCAGAAAATTCTCGTCGGTGTCTGAGTTCTTTCATTTGTGCCCGGTCAGTAAAAGTCTGACACTTTCTCTTGCTACCCAGAGCAGGAGAAAACTTTTGCAGTGTAGTGCAGCTGAAACCTACCTACTACTTTACTAATCGAAACATCAAAACTATATAAAACAGTTAACATACTTTTAGGGCTATATTTCAGCAGGACTCCATGGCGACCGGTTGTGCTGTCATGGAGTCTCGGTGAAATATGGCCCTAAGCTACCAAACTAGACACCACACAGACACCGAGTTGCCACACGGCCGAGCTGATCGTGCCACCAAATTGATGCAATCAAACGGACACCAGGTGAAGTAACTCTCGGTATCGGCGACTGGTCGCGCAGCCATGGTGTCTCGGTGAAATAAAGCCATATGGGCCAGTTCACACAAATTGATCGGAATGTGTAACAATTGAAATTCCTTACCAAAACAGACGAGGTCAGAGGCTAAATTAAATACATTCTGAGTGCACACGTATCTGTATCGACGTCCTTTTGATGTGCACTCTCCCAAGAATGTGATTGTTAAAGTTATGGATGCTGTTGAGCTGAAAATATGAGAAAAGAACGTTAAATTAAACATAAGTATACCATAATCATCCTTAAAATATTCCCACTGTTGGGACCTAGGACTTCTCTCTAGGAGAGGTAGATAAAGTGAATTAACATTGAGATTTATATTATATAAAATTCATTATTTTTAATATAAACTCGCCCGCGTTTTTTTTTTATAATGATGGGCAAAAATCATCCAATAACAGCCCTCGTTTTGGGTGGAGTAGGAGATAGTGTCAATCTCTTACTGACTAAAAACCCACCCCGTTTCTTCCAGCCTTTATACCGGGGCTCGAGCTCCCTTTCAGATAACCCTGGCCCCAGTAGGCTTCGACCCAACTGGGCTCCTGATCTGACAACTCCTTGAGGCGCGCGGGAACAGTGCGCGCCGTTGACGTCGGCTTCGCCCGCGTGCTTAAAATCTATACATATAATAAAACTGTAGCAAAGTGGTTTTCATACATGAAAAAAAAATCCAAAAAAAATAGCTAGGGCGTTAAAGAACAACCAATAGAACCCATTTCAAGCATTTTTAGAATTTTTGTCTGTTTGTCTGTTTATTTGTACGGGCATCACGTAAAATATACGAACGTAATGTAGATAAATTTTATACACAAGGATTGAGCGTAACTTGAAGTAACATTTAGTTTTTGTTTTATTGCAATCGGTTCAGTCTATCAAAAGATATTGGAATTTAAAGTTTCCCAGAAGTAAAATTTAGGTAGTATGTATTGCGTGGAGGTGGACCTAAGAATTGGACGCTTCTCCCATGGTCAAATATACGTAGCTCTTTCATGCGTAAACAACCCTACCGTTCCGACATCCACGCGAACGAAGCCGCGGGCACAGCTAGTCTATAACACTAAGGAATAAAGCATTTTTCTATCGGTAAAATTTTTAGCAATCTTACGAGTACCTTCAAAGATAACCGCCTACAAACAAAAAAACAAACTTTACCTCTTTATAATATTAGTGTAGAAGAGGTATAAAAATAAATAGACGGGAAATATTTAAAAAAATAGGACCAATGACAATACTGAACCCAGTTATTAAAAACTACAGCACACTTTTTCTATATAGGTTTAAAGTCACCAATTCATTTTTAAATGGATATCATGATCATAAAATGAAGTGCTTCCTCAAAAACTTGTTTCCAATTTATAAAATACAAAAATACCACTAATCGTAAACTTAAAATAGTTACATGCAATCATTTGCTATACTTAAAAAATGCTATAAAAATTAACCTGGCTTGTGTTATCGCAACAGTGAATGAAAAACACGTCTGAATAAAAATGTTTAACTTACAAACTGGCCGACAAGAACTTGAGTATCAACATCATATAAAAGCTGGTGGAGAAACTGGTGAGAGTGGAGAGGATGAAGCCGACAGACGAAGAGATGAGGAGAGCTCTTCTTCTGCCATATTTGTCTGCAGTGTAGCCCCAGGGTAAGGCAAACATGAATCCTGGTATGTAAATAAAAAAGAAAATAAGATAACGTGTTGGGTAATTTTACTGATCTTCATGTGTTTTATTTATTGATGTTCTTTTATTTTGTTTTGATGGAAATCCATCCATCATAAATATTGATCCTTTTTTGGGATGGTAAGTCGACAACTAACTTCTCATACTCTGGTTAGAGTAAGAAGGATTCTCAGCACCTCTACGAGTGGCCATTCTATTTATTATTATTTTGAGTCCGTTGTGTCCCACTGCAGGGCAAAGGCTCCCTTCCGTTATACCACTCTTTTCTGTCCTTAGCCACTTCACATTTTATTTTTTTTATTATTGATAGGCTCGCACTTTACCTCTATCTCACCTAATAGACAGCGATGGTATGGTTAACAATAGAACGCGCTTGCCTAGGAGTAACCTATTCACTCTTGATTTAAAGGTTCCCAGGTTGTTACTATAAAAAATTAAAAGCCCAAAGTATACCTGCAAAGGATACAGAATTCAGCATGCCACTGTTTTCTAGACTTAGCTGCAGGTCACAGCTGGCAGCTGGCACCACCAAACTGATGCCAAGCATGTCCATGATAGCTCCCAAGTGGATGATGGAGCAGGCAAGGAGAAGTAGCAGATCGTAGCGACCATGGCCTGCAATCATTATAAAAGTAAATTTTATCCTTAGCTAATTATGAAAACGTAAAATTATTTATTATTATTATTATTTTTATCTGTTTATTAATCTCAGGACCCTGAGGTCCTGGGCCTTTGAGAGGCGTACAAGGGGCCGAAGCCAACTTGCAGAGGCCCTTTTGGTTACTATAATGGAACGTGATACCAACCGACGATTATCCCTGTACGCGCTATACTAGTGCACCCAAGGACAACCCCCGGTTTGAAAAACTATTGCGACATAATATGAGAAACAAAATAATAGGGCTATGATTTTTGGAGTCTTAAGTGGACTGGTAATATGGAGCTATGTTAAGACTATGGCCCCTGCCTGAACAATGTTATTAATATCCATCGATAAAAGTCAGGGGGTGACTTGCACACTCAATAAATGGGCCCCTTAAACGGCCGCTAGCACAAAGTGACGTAGCAACAAGGGGGCAACATATCCTGAGGCGCTTTAGGAGTGGAGAGGCAAGCCACGGCTATCAGGACAATCCCGGAAGTACGGTCATGATCCCTACCAGCACCTTACTGGATTATGCATCCATCTCCCGAGCATGTTTGCTCTTGCGACTCTCCACTCAAGCCAGCCAGTAAAGGCAAGAGAGAGGTGGGAGCTCTGTTCCTCGTCAGTGTTCACTACGGCCGGCCAATAAAGGCAAGCCGGAGATGAAGAACAGGAATTCTCCCGGGAGATCGGGTCCGTGGGGTCGCTAATACCCAACAGTTCGCCACAAAACTGCCCTGCGGATTGTATCTCTTTTAGTCTGGCCCCTCACCCTAGGTATGTTACGGTAAAGAAAATTCTACCGATACAGACCCAGGGCATGTTGGAGCACACAAGCCCCACCACGACGTCAACGTAGAGATACGACGATGGGGTTATTATTATTATTATTATATTAAAACCCGCCACGCGTTTAGGCCGTGTATAAAAGCCTGAATTCATTTATTGGCAGTTGACAAAGTCAGACAGAACACCCGTCTGGTCGAAGGACCTTCCTTTTTAAACGAAAGTTTGTGGAACGATACCCTGTTCCGTCTGGTAACTGTCCGGACCGAGTCCAAGTCGTCGACGGCGCGCAATGTTCCCGCGTGCTTCAAGGAGTTCTCAGCAAGGCTCCAGCTGGGTTGAAGACTACTGGGGCCAGGGTTAGCAGCTACAAAAGGTAGCTCAGCCCCGGTACGAAAGGCAACGAAGGAACAGGAGTGGGTTTTTAGTCAGTAAAAGTCTGACACTATCTCCTGCTCCGCCCAAGAGCGGGGAACGTCATTAGATGACTTTTCAAAGAAAAAAAAAATACCCTGTCCCGCAAACCTAGGTTTCGAAAATCAAAAAAATAATTTATTTTGGGCAGACAATCAGTATAATTATTTTGAAAATCTAAAACAAAAAACTGTCTTTTAGAACGTTTGACCGTTACTAGTTCCAAAAGGTTTTAATTGAGAAGAAGAATTAGCGCAACCAACTTTTGAATGAATTGCCGCCGATATGAGCCGTCGTGGAGTTGCCGCTTCAACAAGATTTCGTAGTTTTGTGTATAAGCTGTGAGCAAGCGTACACTAAGCGAATAGTGACGAATAGGCGTCTATAAAGCTACGCGTCCGTGGTCAGTTCGCCTAAGAAGAAATCTTTTAATAATGCAAAATTGAGACATTACCCTCTACGACAGCAAGTCAAGACGATTTTATTCAGATTTAAAAGTCGCAAATTCAATCTAGATAATATTATACCGTTATAACCAGTATTGAGAATATTTGCAAAATAATTTTATAAAATAACTTTAAAACTTTCTAAATTAATCTTCATTTCAACTTTTGATTTAGATTATTCAGCAGTCAAAATAGTTGCAAAATTTCACCAGCTGGTGAACCAAATTATTAAAATAATATTATACTTTGAAGAAAACCAAATAATAATAATAGATAATATTTATTCAAAATTCCTTACAGGATAGATTAATACAGTCTTAAATATAAATCTTAATTACGAGTCTTAGGCTGACCCCACATTAGGCATGCGCGATCCTCGGGCGTGTGAGTAGCTCGGGAGCCGCGCGCGCGCCGCGAGCCCGCTGCGTGAGCGTCGCATTTTGCTGTCCTACAGCGTGTGTGGAGAGTGCACACGAAGTGCACGTGGCTCTCGAGTCGCGTTCTTACTTCTTCCGTCACGCGCTCGCTGCACACCCGTCACACGATGGCAACACGCGACGCTTACGTAGCGAACTCGCGGCGCGCGCACGTCGCGGCGGCGCCCGCGCTACTCACACGCCCGAAGAATGCACGCGCCTTATGTGGGGGAGGCCTTAAGTAAATACCTACCTATTGTTTATTTTATGCTGCAGTAAAGTTAAATATAGAACAAATAAATAAAAAAAATCAGGAGCATCTTATAGTTCTCAAAGTTTTCCGGCAGCACATGTGGACCGTTGCAGAAACAGACAAAAAAAAATATAGAAACAAATAAACAATCTCCATTGATTTCCAAATATTCAGGTTGCATATTCCAGGCATTTTGATAGAGAATAATGTTGTGTTTGTTTTGCGAAAATATTAACACAACACAACAACAGCACACAATTATTGTGACCATCGACATACTTACTCGTGTATTGTGACAAAAAAACTAAAAGATTCATGACTAACCTACGTACAAATCGACCAACCTTGTAATGAACTGGTTTACTGAGCAATGTATATTATTAGAATGTTTGCAACTTTGTGAAAAAACAATAGATCAAGACGATATTTTAGTAAACGTTTTGTCTCCAAAATTAAAATGCACTTTAGATCAAAACCAAAATACACGCATTAAGATACAAGCAAGTTGTATTAAAATATGCGTCAATAGTTTCACTCGCGTGAAAGTTTATAATTAATTATCCCAAGTGAACATATTATGCGTGGAAGCAGCAACAGTATTATAAAAATGATAGCTTGTAAATTTGACAGCCCTCTGGCGTGGAACCTTATCCAGAGGACTAAGACACTTTTAGTTATTAACTAGCTTCTGCCAGCGACTTCGTACGCGGATCCTGTTGCTTATGCCAGCGACAACGGGGTCGTGAAAATCAAAGATCTGAAACGTCTGATATCGAATTCTAAGAGCCGGGGGACTGGATTCAGTATTCACGCGCGATGGCTTATTAGCGTATTTCATGTATAACTTTGGTGTTTCTATACCGATTTCTATGATTCTTTTTTTATTGAATAGATAATAATGTTAACTTTTTTAAATTAGGGATGAGTGAGAGGGTTATAAACGTAAGAGTTGACAAAAATAAACAGAAAGCTCCGAACTGCTAAGCTATCGGGAGTTACACGTGTTATTGTGAGTCAACCATAAAAGATAGACATATGCTGTCGTGGGATATTTTTTATATAATTTTAAGGAGAATATTTCCGTAATACATGATTTCTGTGTAGCTTTAACCATTAAGGCTGCAAACGCGACGGAAGCTTAAAAAATTGAGTAATTTCTCCCGTTTCCCCAACATTTCCCTTCACTGCTCTGCTCCTATTGATCGTAGCGTGATGAAAAGTATACTATAACCTGCCCAGGAGTATGAAGAATGATTGTACCAAGTATCGTTAAAATCCATCGCGTAGTTTTTGTTTCTATAAAGAACATACAGACAGACAGACAGACAGACAGACAGACAGACAGACAAAAATTTTACTGTTTGCATTTTTAGCATCAGTATCGATCTCTAATCACCCCCTGATAGTTATTTTGGAAATATATTTCATGTACAGAATTGACCTCTCTACAGATTTATTATAAGTATAGATTACTAACATAGTGATTTAAGATCATACTAACAATTTGTTGGTAATGAATGGACCAATATGATGTCCGATTAAATAAATAAATACATAAAAACAAATACAAAAGTATACGCAAACGTACACCTTTACAATAATATTATTGTGATTGTACATTGAGATAACCTTCTGTCTCAAAAAGACTTACATACTTATGCATAGGGGATTCTTAATGCATTCATCACGAATTCTGTGAATACGCAGAAACAATCCAAGTAATAATATAATAGCTTAAAAAAATTACATATGTATATTGCTTAATCAGACATTTAGGTTCACAAAAATACTAGCAATCACTACTTTATTGACCAAACACGGAGTAAAATCACGCACTTCTCACTCACCAGTCAACTCAAGAGCCTCTTCAATTTCCACATTATCCAAATCACTCTTTGTACTAACATTTTTCCTTTTCAATACACGGTTCACCACGAACTGTTTCTTAACCATTATCTTTGAGGGTTTCTACAATATAATAAAGATCTTTAAAATCTTGTTCAACTAGTATTTCGAGGCACAACGTGTTTTATCTGATCTTTTTTGTGAATACTTTTATTTATTCGGTATTTGGTAAACTGGTTGGTGGCACGTTTGGTTCTCTCCTTGGAATAATTAAAACAAGGTCAAGTTTATTGATTATGATATATTTTTTTATATCCTGAGGTTTTACGATATTATTAGATATAAATACTCTTAGTTTTTGTTTTCAAATCAAATATCCTATCGCTTGTATTGTAAGTAAAGTTTAGGTTTTAAACAGCCAATGTTTAGGAATCTGTCTAATCGTTCTTACTCATATTCATATCTCATCATAACTTTTTTTTTGTTTTTTAATTCTTGATAGGTTTGCGCTTGACTGCTATCTCACCTGATGGAAAGCGACGATGCGTTTTTTTATAACTTTTATAAAACTTTAGATAACTTTTTTCAAGTGATATTGTTCTCAAAGAAAAATGGGTGATTGTTGTGTAAATAACGAGACGTTATAATTTGATTCCCTTACTCACTTCATCACATCAACAATATACCAGTCAAAAGATAATGCTAAGCAGTGAGTATCTTTGAACATAAACCTTCCCAAAGCGTCACCACATCGACCAGTCCAGCAACCAAGCCGAACAATGGTGAATAAATAGTTTCCCATGAAAAACAAACTCAATGTAATGCTGTATATTATAACACGAGGCTACAATCAAACAATTATCGCTTCTAATTAAGTGTAACTATATTGTTTGTTGACACTTTCAATTAAAATGACACAATTGGTGACAGACACTTTGGGTGGTAATTAGCAACTCGATTACAGCAAACTGCAAATAAAGATAGGTAAAATATACCTATAGCAAGCTAAAAATAATTTAATTCCATTTATATGATAAACAAAGTCGGTTATTGGTAAGGAAAATATAGATGTCACATGTTGATTCAAAAGTAATTAGCTGGTTTTTTTTTTTTTTAATTAAAATACATAAAAAAAAAACTATAAGAAGCTATCTGCTCAGCTGAGCTGAGACGTTCAGATAAAAAAAGACGAAAGAATTAAAAATACTATTGGGGTAGAATAACGATTTTGCACACTTTAAAATGATAAAAGTAGTACAGATCTATTTTTTCTTTTTGTTAAAAAAAAATCAACGATAAACCACTGCGGGTCTAGAATACTGGATACATGATAAACGTCTGTGTCTATGCAGTGTATAATATGTAAAAAAATATTCATCATCTCAATAATCTTCTGTATCCATATCATGTTTTATACAATCTATCCCTTATCTGAACCTCTGAACTTTCTACTTCTGTGTACCACAAATACTTACTCAAAACTTTCTATACTAATTAATTTTCATCCTCCTGCATCACAAAATGCCAGTAAATTTCAAAGCAACTTGTTGAAATGCATATACACCTAACTAATTTTAATTTAATTAGCTTCTAAACTGTTAACACAAAAGCATTTATCAAAATAGTTCACGTATGCGTGAACATTGAATAGTTAGGTCAGTGATTACCATACTGTCAATATACGGGCTGATCGGTTAGTTTGCATAGTTGAGGTCGGTTATTGTTGGCTGGTATTCATTTATTTATACAGCCTCTAGTTTTAGAGCGAAATAGTCTCTCTTTTTAATCGACTTCTGAAAAAGAAGTAGGTTCTCAATTCGGATGTTTGTATTCAAGTAGTCGACACTTTCTAAATCTAGATGGAACTAAACATTTCTAAAGTTATAGAGAAAGCAACATAATCTAACGATTTCAAAAAGAGATTAGTTAGCTCTTCGCTTGTCCCAAGGACTGGCTTCTATCTCGGTCAGAGATGAAGTATTGCCATACAACGTGGCAATGCCGCCAGCCTTTTGGGAACACTTCGATGTCAGTCCACAGCGATGCGGAGGATGCGATACTTTATTGTATATATTATTTTTAATTATTTAAGTGTATTTTAAAATTTAATTTGTTTAAAAAGAGTAACTGTATAATGGAGATGACAATATTGAGATGTATGTATGTAGTGACTAAATTGGATAAAATGAGAAAAAAAGTATACCTATTAAAAATTAAGTTTAGAAGTAGCAGTATAGGTAACTTTTTTGTCAAGAAAATTTACAATGGAAAGGTTTTGTTTTAATTTTAATTAAACCTCATTTGAAGCTCATTAATAAGAACTTCGATAATTCAAAATGCATCAATCAAAAGACCGTAGATAAGATAAAGGAGCTCTTTTAATCTTCTTCCAACCTTCTATAGTAAATGAGACAAAAACGCCCTCTTTCTATCTGCCACGCTACTATCCGCAATTAGATTAGAGCGTCGGACCGAGTGCTTTCATACCGTCCTTAGTACTGAAACTGAAAATTCCTTTGTGCTGAAAGATCTCCAGATTACACCCTATTGTGGCCGGTAGCTGGGTCAATTCATTCAGGTGGCTCACCAAATGATGCATTCTGTGGCAGAATAAATTTACGGCAAAGGGAACCTTTGTGAGAATATATTGAGATGAAATATGTTCAAGTAAAAAGGGGTTTTTGAATAACGTATGAAGGCTTCTGAAAAAATATTTCTGTTCGGGTTATGGTGAGTAAATTTGGTTTTCTGAGAAGTGGGTCGGTAATTTGGTATGTTAAAGGTTGAGATACTAAATAGGCAAGTTATATCCAAGAAAACAGAAAAATGTTAGGCAAAACTAAGTTTATGGATTTCTTTAACTTATCAACATTTTTAACATTTTTTACACGAATTTTTAACGGATGTACTCTACCAAATCAAAAGCCAATTAATCGAACATCAATTAATCGAACACTTTGAATCGAATATTTAAATACTCGAACGTTCATAATATATCAAAATCGAATACTCGATACGTCGAGTGTTCAAACTATCGAATGTTTATTGGATCGAGTGGCCAACGCATTGCACATTCATTCCATCGAAATATGAATATAGGTTCTGAATAATTTTTATATAGAATACATGAAAAACACAAAATTCACTTATATTTTTTTTATTATTATCTTTTAAAGCTAAACCGCATGATGCATAACAGAATTTAAAATAAAATAATATTTAAAAACAAACATTAGTTAATCGCATTTACAAAATTTCTCTATATAAGTTTTTTTTTTAAAAAACTCATAAACGGTCAACAACCGTTTATGAGTTTTTTTTTTAAAAAACTTAAACTAATTTTAGATCAGGAACATCAAGTAAAAATTCAAATCCGTAAGATAAGTGAAATAAAGGAAGGGGTTCTAATTTAACTTGCAAGTTTTGACATAATTTTAAACACTTCAAGATTCAACGCATTTCTTTACCCCAAAAATACAAAAAAAGAAACATCAAAAACTTTTCTAACGTCATAATAAAAGACTAAGATTATATTCAAAAACTCAATTTAGGTTGAAAGACAACAATTATGCTTGGCAAGCAGACCTCATAATTGTTTGTGAAGAACCAACCGCCTTCGGGCAGAGTTGATGGTTATTTTACGTATTTGCCAATTAGGGTAGGCAAAGATTGAGTCCCGAATTGAGTAACGAACAAGGTAAATCTAGTTGGGTTTGTGTCTTTTTTTCTAGGTTTGTGTTTACGTTTCAAATGTATTCTGTTATAATTTATTTTAATAGGTATATTTTGCTTTTTGCTAATTGATTTTTTTTAAACATTTTTACATGTCAATTTTATCTAGTCAATTTACTATACCGGGTTATTTGTATAACACCAACAACCTTGCAGGACAGTATTACTAGCATCATAAACAACAACTTTTGTTCTATGACTTTTAACAAAACATAATATAATTTATTTACCAAAAAAAAAAACCTTCAAAATTCACATTTCAACTCTGTACGACGCGATGCAAGCGCGTCAATTATCCCCACCACAAGATCCCCGCTCCTCTTTGGTTTTGTACTATTGCTTACTTCGCATAGATTTCGTAATATTTAGAACGCCCAATTTAAATATTTTTATTTTTGTTTGAAAATCTGATAAACAAAAATATGATAAATTTTTAAAAGTCATAGAACAAAAGTTGTTGTCTATGATGGTAGGAACATAGTTCTGAGAGGTGGCTAGTGTTTTCTTACTCCTAGTTAGTTTATCAACCCGCACTGGACTTACGTGGTAGTTTATGGCACATTACCTATTTTAGAGAGGAGGCCTGAGTCTCAGGAATGGGGACGTCATAAGACTGTTAATGCTAATTTTAGTTAATGTAAAGTAATATATGTAGGCTGCAAAAAAAAACCGGATCAGTAATATACATTGTGCAAAACGATATTTATTTTGCAAATAAAATAGAATTAAATAAAAGTCGAGTCGATATTTCGACTAGACGTTTGGACATTCTGCCAGCAAAAACTTTCCTATCAGCAGACTGCGCTCAAGAAAACGTCTAAGCACTTATTTCAATGACCGGTCCTCTGCCAACTTTCAATTCTTGAATATGCCTGACAATGCAAACTATAAGGCTGTTTATACACGTCAGGAAAAGTCGCCAAGTCCTTGCAGATTTTGTGTCGTTTCTACACACGAAATGCGTAAACTGTTTTAGCACTGACCAAGAAAAAAACCTTGTCTGTGCTAGATTCTAGCGGCTAGACACGACGCGTGATGTAGAGAGGTGGGCTAGGTGAGGCTGAGGCGTAAATCGTGCTATATCAGACCAAATTATTATCCTGTATATGATGAATTGATCCTATTTTCACAGACACGGTGAAATTTCTTAGCGTGTACAAGAGCCTTAAGGTGGTGCATCACGACTCACATCTTCACTGTTTTTCATACAACCGCTCATGACTGATTATGACGTTGTTACACATTTTTCATTAGATATTTTGGAAAGACAGTATCTTGTGGATATTATCTAGGTTTCTAAAGAAACCAATTTCTAAATTTGTGTAAAACTCTCCTGTGTAAAACCTCTGAAAATGTGCTATTTTGTATGAACTTTGACACTTCATAAATTTTATTCTACAGACCCGCAAGAGCCAAAAAAACACGTGAATGATAGTGTATACAACCAGATATATCATGGTTTAAAAATAGGATTCGAATACAAATTTAAAAACAGAATGTTAAGAAAACCGCATTATGCTTATAAGGACTTTAACAGCTTAATCGACATTTATTGGAATAAAGAAAAAATTGTGCAAAGCGGATATTAAAATGCGGTGAACAGTGTTTATGAAAGTGTGTTGTCGAATTGTCCTGTCACGATTGTGTGCGTAGTACGTTTCATCTGGACAGACTATACCTATTTTCACTATAAATTCAAATCGAACGTATTATTCGAAAAAGTTATCGCTGCACAGGAACAAAAGAGGCAACTGAAAGAAGGTGGGTTGTACTTAATAAAATCTAACACTCCCACTTACTCCAACTAAAAAAGAAGGAAATATTTGAAAATATTCTCCCATCAAAAATAAAAGTATAAAAATAAAGACTCGGCTATGTTTGACATTTAAATAGAATGCGAATTATGCATGCATTGTGCCTTAGGGCACGGTCACATCGATAGTTGTGGTTAGTAGTTCGGCAATTGGAATTCCTATTAAGAGGGTCCTTCTCCACTCGCTTATCGTAAATATCGAAAATGGTTTAAAAGCTTGTTACTTCATTTAATGCATTCCAACGCGATGTTTGACGTAGTATTCAGTAATTCCGAGATTTACTCGAAAATTTCACAAAACTTGCTCCAGGAAATAGCTATTTTTTTTAAACCCTTAAAAGTTTTTGGAAAAAAATGTCGTCATTTAGAATCTTAATAAAATTTGCAAGGTCTTTAGAGGATTACTTTTTTGACTTTTTAAATTTTTAGGCAAATTATGAAGTGTCAAAGTTCATACAAAATAGGACATTTTCAGAGGTTTTTACTGGATTAGTTTTACACAAATTTAGAAATTGGCTTCTTTAGAAACCTAGATAATATCCACAAGATACTGTGTTTCCAAAATATCTAATGAAAAATGTGTAATAACGTCATAATCAGTTATGAGCGGTTGTATAAAAAACAGTGAAAATGTGAGTCATGATGCACCACCTTAAGAGTGTTTTTGACAGCTGTTATTATCGTCATTGCAGCCAAAAAACTTCCTGTTGCAAGTAGGCCTTTCCCAAGTTTCACCACAATAAACAGTCTTGTTGCGTCTCGCATCGACCATCTGTTCAGCAATGTATCCTGTCCATTGCCACTTAAGTTTGGCGATTCTTCATGCCATGTCGTTAATCTTGGTTCACCAGCGGATATCTTTATTCCTGATTCAATCACGACAGGAAACTTCGAGCAAAGCCCTTCACTTTGCTGTTTTTGTAACTTTAAGCTTAAGCCTTCTGCCATTTTAAGTGACCATAAAAATGGCAGTTTTGGAGCCCAGTACTGGCAATATGCAATGGACTTTCATCTTGAGACACTGTAGTATGTCAGATAAGAAAATACCGTAAAGCTTTCCCAACGCTGCTCAGTGCTCAGGCAATTTAACGGCCTCACAGTGGCAAAGCTCAATAAAAGTTTACTTTTTAGATATTAGTAAAAATTACCTATGTACCTAATCTAAAACAAAAAGTATTTATTTTTATTTTAAATATGAATTGGATTCACATTATTTTTACAATTTATATTTGGCACAATAATTCAGTAGTTGGTTTGAATAAAACAGTAATTTATAAGCATTACAAATTCTAAAGTTTAATTAAAGTATCATCATACCAATGCATTTAAAAATTCCATTAAGGGCAGCTGTTTTAATAAATGTTCTTCAGTAACACATCGTAGCACTCGTTTCTTAATTCTGTGGGATCAGAATTTCCCAGAAAATGCATTTTATTAAAATGGCTACATGTCGTTTTCTATACAGTTTCGTAATTACAGACAGTGTTTTCCTTTATCATGTACTGAAAATATTTTAAAATGTAGAGTAGAGTAGGTTGACAATAAAAAAAGTCATCAAAAGACTGAAACAATTTGCTTGCTGCGGCCTTCCCGTTTGATTATATTTTAGGTATATTCAAGGCTAGAGAGAGTAGGCTCTTAATGCTTGCAAAGAAGAAGGCCTACCGCATCAGGCAACAGCGCTCTCGCCGCCGCCGGGATTCCGATCCCGATTTCCGGCCACCATTGACGAGGACTTGCGGACGGCGAGCTATGGGTAGCTCGCTGTCTGAAGGTCCAACTGTTCGGACCGAGCCCAAATTGTCGACAGCGCGCACTGTTCCCAAGCACCTCAAGGAGTTATCAGCAACAGCAGGGGCCCAGTCGAGTCGAAGCCTATTGGGGCCAGGGCTATCCGAAAGGAAGCTCGAGTCCCGGTATGAAAACTAGAAGGAATGGTGGGTTTTTAGTCAGTAAGAGTCTAACACCATCTCCCGCTCCGGCCAAGAGCGGGGGTTGTCATTGGATGATTTTCCCCTTCATAAAAAAGTAGGCTCTTAGTAAACTAGTACGTTTCACTGTCAATGATTGCTCACAGCTTACCATCAGATGGGGTCGCAGTCAAGCACTTGTTTATATCATCAATGAAAGATTACGATTCGCTTAGATGTGTGTTAATGTTCTTATAATTGAGTCAGACATGAGCTATACATTAATAAAAGTTAAACACTTGAATTGCTATTACAAAAAATATATAATAACTCCATATTATTATAATTAAAACAGAACTTGTTTAATTATGTTGGATAAAGTATTAAGATAATACAAAAAAGAAAATTTTAAGAAAATAAATCGTAGTTTTTTTCTGTATCCGTTTGTTTGATGTATACAGGGTTATTTGTAAATAATAACTACTTTGCATGACTGTATTACAAATTTATTACATTCTAATTATTTCGAAATCGTTACATTTTTAATTACATAAAAAAAACTTAAATACTAAATAAACTATTTAAACTAAAACCTAACTATGTACATAAATATAATACAAAAAGACAAAGCACGCTCAGGCGTCAAAGTACTCCTCCACATCGCTGTCATCCGGAAATGTGCCCAGAAGACTGGCAGCATTGCCACGTTGAATGGCAATGGCACTGTATTACTAACATCATAAACAACATTTTTAGTTCTATGACTTTTTACATAATGTGTAGATTTACCAAGACGTGGTTTTGGATACTTTTTACTACGTGATTTGGATTAAGTAAAAAATAACGTCTAAAAAATCCTTAAAGTGTAATACAACTATATAAATGTACTACTTCATTTAAGTATAGTACTTTATACTAAAATGAAGCCACACATTGCAACTACAGCCTTATCAGGACAAGCATATCCTCAGAGCCTACTAATAAAGTTAGCTCACTGATGCACCTAATTGCGTTATCCAGATGCAATTGTTCCGTGATACAATTGTCTCAGTTCCTCGCACGTGCAGCTAACTACGGCCTCCCACATGTTGTGGGTAACGTAGGGTGCGTCAATTATTGTTACTGATATACAAAACGTTCAGGAATAGTCCAGCAATGTGGTGACATTAATAGGGAAGAGGCGTACCGCGTACGAGAGGGTGTTTTATTTACATCCTTACTAAATTTATAAAAGTGAAAGTGAGTTTGTTTGTTTGTTTGTTACGTCTTCACGCCTAAATTGCAAAACCGAGTTTGATGAATTTTGGTACAGAGATAGTTGGGACCCTGGAGACGGACATGGGCTAATGTTTTTTTTTTTTTTTTAAGAGAAAAGTGGGAGAAAGAGAGAAGTTAAGTACAAATATTATTATTCAATTAAAGTATATTGATAAACGCGGACAGAGCCGCGGGTAAAAACTAGTTATACAACGTGTAACGTTAAATGCGTAAAACCTGAAAATAGTTTGATCAAAATAACGAGCAGGATCAATTAAACCACTTTTTAATACCTATAGGTTACATTTTTGAAAAAACTTTATTTAAGTACAATTTCACCTTGTCTATTTATGAATAGGTCAAGCCATCACGTTCGCAAAACCGCCGAAATAGGTAAATAAACACAAATGTTTGTAGTCCAATCAAATTTTCTCATACACGGGAAAGCAAAAGTTCTTATTCCAAAGCAGTTATTAATTTTAAACAAACTAAAACTGCACATAAAACCTTTAATTTTTTTTAATGATATTTTTCTCACAGTATAAGGTCAATTAAATTAAAAATCATTTGGGGTGTGTGAGGTTTTGCGCATTTAAAGTTACACGTTGTATAATAAAACAGTAAAGTTTGTTTTTTCTTGTTTTTTCCGATTGCTAAATTTTTCACCGATAGAAAGCTGCTTTATTCCTGAGTGACATAGGCTATATTTTATGTATGCGAGCAAAGCCGCGTGCAAAAGCTAGTACTGTATAGAAATATTTGGGATTGAACCGTTCCAGTATGCATTTCAAATTGTCGTTTTTTGTTTTGTTTTTTTTTTTTAATTATATTTTTACAATTTAAGATTGACGCATTTTTTTTCTTTTTATTTTTTTTAAATTAAATTTGACATAAATGTTTACTTTTTAATTCATGAATCCCCAAGCGACCACCGGTGGCCGCGCATCTATTGTCTTACTATTGTGTCTCTAATTGACGGTATCTGAAGGGTTAAAGTACCTATTACCCTAATTTTAAGGTATAAAGAGTGAGAGAGCATGATTAAAGAAATATTTTTTTATCAGAGTCACCGCAGCCTTAGATCACAAATGGCAACTGAAGGAACACAGGTGGGTTTTAGTCAGTAACAGTCAGACACAGGGAGTGTCCTCACTGCACCCAGAGCGGGAGGAATCAATTGATGATAACCCACTTAAAAACAGGAAAAAAGTGTGCCACGTCAATTATCGTAGGTATCTGTTACACTGCGTGGCAGAAATAGTCTAATTTTGTGGCATTTATGGAGGACATGGAATAGAATTTATTTGCATACCAACGAAGTCATATTGGATTTCCTAGAAGTGTTTTGCATGCTGAGTTTAAAATTGTTGGAGATGAAATATGAGTATACCGATGTACGAGATCAACTCTGACTTTGTAATTTATTTCAATACGAGTTTCATAACAAGTTTATATTGCAATAAATATCTCTACTTATGCTTCATTTGGTTAGGTAGTTAGCTAAACAATCTTGATACTTATGTCTTTTTATTTAAAATAAATCGTATAAAATATTATTTAAATTTAGAACTTTAAACTACCTAAAATACCGTTGCAAACATTTTTAGATAAAGTTTTTAGATTTTTCTTTGATAAAAGACATGTTAAGATTGTTTACATTTACTTAATTACCTAAACAGATGAGTATAGATGTATCATTAAAGTCGATTCTATATATTTGATTGTCGCCAAACTTGAGTGGGCAGGGCATATAGTCCGCAAAATGAACGGTCGATGGGGCAGAAAGCGACTACGTACTGGAAAACGCAAAGTCGGAAATCCCCACAGGTGGACCGATAACCTGGTAAGGGTCGCGGAAATCTGAAAGATGCGAGATGCACAAGCGTTGTTGTGGCGATAGTTGGGGGAGGCCTATACTCAACAGTTTAGTTTATCAGAATAAAATTCTAAAATTGTATACACACCTTACTAGATCAGGTACAGTGTAAGTAGGTACTACCTATTGTACCCAAATGATATTTTTTGTTATACTTACCTGTATTATGCAAATAAATATATAATATGTTATATCAACTGGTCTGTTGCTCTAGTGGTTAGTGCCTCTGTTTACTATGTTGGAGGTCATGGCTTCGATTGCCGCCCAAGACAAATGTTTGTATGATGAGATGATTCTCTGTCTGGGTGCAATTTATCTATATAATATATTTAAAGATATATAACTTTGTTTATTAGTTGTCTGGTACTCATAGCACAAGCTCTGCTTAGTTTGGGTCTAGAATTAGATGGCATTGCAACTATTATATTATTATATCTAGCCTATACTGTCCCACTGCTGGGCAAAGGCCTCCCTCCACTCCTTCTTCGTTCTCGGTTTTAAGCCAATTCATTCCAATTGTGTGAAAGTTATGGAAAAATAAATATATTTTGATTTGATTAGAAAAGCTCTTCGTGTATGCCTAAACGTACATGTTATTTGAGATTACCGGATTCTTCAAACGAAAAGGAAAGCCTAACCCAAAACTCGACAGGAAAGAGAACTGACATTCCTTATATTTTCATTGATCTTTATATCCGGAACCGATTCGCCATTTGCAACAAATATAAGAATACCTTTACCCTTTGATAGTATTACGGTTTGTAGGTATTATTTACTTTCAGTGGTAGAAATAAAACTGACCGTTTCATAGGAACCAATATGAAAAGTTGATATACTTTTGTATTGTAATATTTTTCTATCGTACTACGTCCTTTCCTTGAGAAATTATAATATTTGAGAATATTAATATTATTCGTTTGTGTTACCTGAGGAATATTTCTTTTCAAACTCGTTAAAAAATAAAAGGCCTAAAATAAAAATCGTCAGTGAAGTTCTAACAGTACGGAAGTCAAAAATGGCTAATTTACAGGAGAATGAAAAAACTGTATGAAATGAATGTAACGTACGTCTAAGACCGTATTGTGTTTAATTATTAATACAAATGAACTCTGTCATGATTTGAACTCGTGAAAATCGCAATAATCTTTTCCATTTAAGTAATTTAGTGAATTACATTCAAATCTCAAAACACTCACAAAATGACTTACGCACTGTTAGAACTTCACTGACGAAATGTTTTGGCATTTAAAAAAAAAAGACTTTAGAATTAACGAACTAGTCAACTTGGAACAAAACTGAAAGAAACAATAAAACTAATCACTAATTACATAAAATGTTTTAATGTAACATAATGGTTTAATAATGTAATATAGACGATTATATAATCTAAATAATAAAAACATCAAATGTCAAAATGAGCCTTTTATTTTTTGTTCAACTATATATTGACCTTGATTTAATAAATTATTTTTTGAGCAAATCATCCAATGATTTTTCCCGCTCAAAAAAATGTAATACTAATTAAATCATTAACTAAATTACAATTATTTTGCACTCATAATATTCTAATGATACCGTTATGATACAAGTGTCGATAAAGTTAAGTTTTTACTTTTTGACAAGTGAATATATTTTTTTAAGTAAAGTATCCAATTCAATTTAAACTTTTCATATTAATCATACTTATTGCTTATATTATGCAAAAAAAAAAAAACACAAAATATAATCAACTAGCTTCTGGCGGCGGCTTTGAAGAAAATTATTCCAAGAAAACATACTCCGGGATAAAAATGAAAATATTCTATGTGCAATTTACAAAACAAATTTTGTCGGCACGCTTAGCGCAGTGGTTGAGTGATTGACTGCTGCGCTGCATATCAAGGGTTTCAGCTCGTGATTCTCACCTAACAGAAAGCGACGATGTGGTCAAGGATGGAACACGCTTGCTTAGAAATAACCTGATCAGTTGTTTTGGATCTGAGTGTGTGTGTGAGTTTACATGTTTGTGATACGTAAGGTAAAGTTAAAAAATCCAGGACATTTTTTTATTGTGGTGGGCAAAATCGTCCAATGACAACCCCCGGAGCGGGAGATAGTGTTAGACTCTTACTGACTAAAAACCCACCCCGTTCCTTCTAGCCTTCATACCGAGACTCGAGCTCAATTTCAGATAACCCTGGCCCCAGAAAATCCAGGACATGATCTTCCCTTTTGGTGAAAGAGTAACAAACGAACCCTCACATACATACACATAAATCATACATATAAACTTTTGCCTCCATCAGTCATTTGATACCTGCCAGAGCACAGATGTTGGCACCTCTCCAGACTGGAAATATTGGCAAAATTACGAACTCGTTTCTGCAAGAGATGCAATTTTGCAAATTGTTCATGCACGCCACTAAACTTTATCGGTGCAGTTTTACGTAGACCGATAAAGGCTTTTTGAGTAGAAAGTAGCTTTAAAAGCAACTAAATTATATTTGTGGAAATGTCACGGTGAAACCAACCAGACCAACAGATCAAACGCCGCGCGAATGGAACTGGATTGGCCACATGCTCTAAAAGAACCCTGAACATAAAAAGTCAAGCCCTAGACTGGAATTCTCAAGAAAAGCGTAAAGCGAGACCTAGTGACAAACGGTGATCGTAAGCTGAGGCTTAAAACCGAACGGGACTGGCGGCGTACTGAGGATAACTTTTGTCTCATACACAGCACAGAAACCTAAGTAATTCAAGCAGCTTAGATAGAATCTTATTGAGCTAATTGTTCCGTTTAAAAAACACTCTTGTAGTCACAATCAACCCGAAATATTCAAATGACTGCTGTTACAACTTTCTGCAAGTAACATCTTACAAAAATAAAAATTCCTCCGTTGAATTGGATGGTCAAGCCTTTAAAAAATCAAGAATTTATTTTAAATAAACAATTTAGAGGCACTTTTAAAAAGTTAGTCAGAAAAATTATGCTAATTTCACTTCCCAAAGCGTACATCTTTATGGAGAAGAATATGCAAAAAACTACTTAGACATTCTTTGAAATTATGCTACCGTACTGCAAAAATCTCGGCTACATCTTGGTGCTTCTATTATTGTCTGAAAGCTTTTGAAATAACAAAACAATACTCTTTTTTGAGGTGAGAAATCATCAAATGAATTCCTTTACTCTGATAGAGCGAAAAGGCGTGTCTAAATTTTACAGACTTAATTCTACGTGTGTCCTTCAGTGCGTTCCAAGGTCACAGTAACTCTTCCACAGCGACAAAAACCCCTTGGGAAGCAAACAAAATGCAAGGTTCTGTACAAGGAAGTTCTAATGGAGGTCGCAATTATGGACCATTAAGGTGTAAAAACCGAGCAAGGGTACTACTTACCAATTTACCTTACCTTCCCCCTATTGTGATAAAAGCTTGACCTTGAATATTTGATAAAGTGACGGCGCACGAACCTTATAAAGTTATGGGCATGCAAATATCCGATTAGTTATGCATTTTTATGAGGCCTAATAGTTCTTTTATTCACCTGATCTCACCTGATGGAAAGCGACGATGGAACACGCTTGCCTAGAAATAACCTATCCATTCATGAATTAAATATTTCCAGGTTGTGGCTATCAGGAAACACAGACTCTGGCAGTAAATTTCACGCTGTACGTACAATGGATTTGTTTTCAAGACGTTTTGTGTCTATGGGTTTTTTTTTGGTGAAAATCATCATGAACGAGCGAGAGAGCGTGTCAGATTTTTACTCACTAAAATCACGTCTCTGTTACTTCTTTGCCCTTGCGTTCCAGGATCACGAATTTCTCTTTCGGAAGTTAACCCATGGACTCAGTAGGCCTAAACCCTATTGCCCCCTTCAGTTTTGCTAACATCTCTTTGAGGCGCGTGAAAAACAACGTGCTGTCGATTTGTTCTTATTAATCCTTGCTTGACGGTTGGATGGTGAGCTATCGCTCGTCGTCCACAAGCCCACGCCTGCAGTGACTTTTTTTTTGGTGGTCAAAAGTCATCCGATGACAACCCCCTGTCTTAGGCGGAGCGGGAGATACTGTCAGACTCTTACCGAGCTCCTTTTCAAATAACCCTGGCCCCAGTAGGCTTCGAACCAGCTGGGCCCCTGTTGTTGCTGACAACTCTTTGAGGCGCGCGGGAACAGTGTGCGCCGTCGACGTCTTGGGCTTGGTCCGAACAGTTACCGGACGGTCGGATAGCGAGCAACTTATGGCTCGCCGTCCGCAAGCCTGCGTATACGGTACACCTGCAGTAGCTGGAAATTACCCTGCGCAATGTAGTACCCTATGGAGTTTCGTTTGATAATGAATGATATTGTCTCACTGCGTCGGAAATTGGGGGCAACCTGCACCTGCATTATTAAGCAATTTCAGCCTGTGTTGTTTGGTAATCAAATATTTATTTTAAAATGTAATAAAAGTAGATATTAATGCTTTCGTATTTTACAAGCTTTTATTTAGTTTCACTTGTCCCGATGTTTGTCTGTAATCAAAACTTGCAAATTAAATTTGATCCTCTTCCCGGTTACCGATTGAGCTGAAATTTTGCACGCATGTGCAAATCAGATGACAATGCAAAATTATTATGACGTGGAGCTGATTTGATGATGGAACCGGAAGGTGGCTATTGGAACTTGTTAGTTAAACGACACAACCCCATTGAGTTTGGGCTCGTATGATTCGTCTTGACGAGTATTAATTATATAGGTATACCGGGCTATAAAAGCTTGCTATGAAAAAATGATTTTCATTAAAAGATAGTTTATTATGCTTCCTGGATATTGTCTTCCATGTAGTTTTTACCAGCAGACTCGAATGTACTCGTAACTGATCATTTCAGTACATTTTTTATAATCCTTACATTATATTAAAACTAAGTCCCCCATCATGTCACTCTGTCTGTGTGAACGCGACAAACTCAAAAACTACTTAACGGATTTCCGTGTAATTTTTATCAATAGATAGAGTAATTCATGAGGAAGGTTTAATTCCCCTCCACTCATCATCATCATCATCATCATCATCATCATCATCATCATCATCATCATCATCATCATCATCATCATCATTTCAGCCGAAAGACGTCCACTGTTGGACATAGGCCTCTCCAAGTGCCGCCACAATGAACGGTCCTGTGCGTCTCGCATCCATCGGATTCCTGCAACCCTTACCAGGTCATCGGTCCACCTTGTAGGAGGCCTTCCAACGCTACGTCTTCCGGTACCTGGTCGCCATTCCAGAACCTTTCGGCCTCAACGGCCATCTGTTCTACGAGCAATGTGCCCTGCCCATTGCTTCCCCTAATTCTATTTCATACTAGTCTATTTTTTTAATTTTTTTATATAATTTTATCTCTAACCAAATGAAATTGTATTTTTTTTTGCACAAAGCCAGCCTTTTTGATCTTAGCCTTCAGAGATTTGTAAAATACTTATTAATATTGAAAACTGGTGCTGATTATTTATTCAGAAATATTTTGATATTATTTTAGCCAAATACAACAAAAGAATTTCTTATATCTTTCTATAAAAATATATTTGTGTTCTTTTTATTTTCTACTGCGGAAAGAAATGTACTTCGAGAGCTTTCATTTTCAGACTAAAATTACCTAACAAAGTTCTTGTTTGCGGTATGTCGCAATGCTACGCTGTCTGCGGTAGCCTTGTCCTGCGTTCCTTTCTCCAACTATAAATATATAAATATTTTACACTATTCCAAGCTATGTCTTACTCAAGATATTAAAGCTTGTTTTTTTTTTTAAATTGGTGTGTAATAATAATAATGTACGGTTCACGTACAGGCAAATCGCTAACGCCGCGACCTACTTTTCGCTACTCGTTTTGTTTACTTTTATATTTGTAATTATAATAAACTAGATAGTGTTACATACAACGAATATATAAAAGAAATCAAACATCCTAGGGAGTTTCCCGACCTGGAAGAGTTCGCCGGGTTCTTAGAGTCCAAATTTATGTCATTGGAAGCTCTACAGGGAAATATTCAGAAGGTATCGTCATCAAACAGACCATGGAAATCAGAAAAGCAAACTCATAAGGGATCAGAAAACCGAAATAACACCTACAAAAATAAAACACAGGGGTCATCGTACTTTAATAAGTCACAAAACTCGCCAAAAACCTTCTTCACGACAGCAAAAACATGCCCAATATGCAAAACTAACCACGTTCTGATGAATTGCGAACAATTCTTGGCGATGAACACAAACAAGCGTAATGACGCAATTCACAACTTGCATATTTGCAAAAACTGCTTATTCAGCCACGGAGAAAAACAATGCAAATCACGGAAGACGTGTAAATTGTGTCATAAGGCACACCACACACTTATGCATGAAGCAGAAACTGAACAATCTAGCAGCAAACAAACGAAGAGGGAAGAAAACCCGTCATCAACGCCATCGACTTCCTATGGGGTCAATAACGTAACGAACGAAGAGAAGGAAGTGCTGCTGACAACTGTACTTCTGAAGGTCAAAACAATTGATGGAAACTTCATCAACTTGAGAGGTCTACTTGATCAAGGCTCCCAAGTGAGCCTGATAACGGAAAACGCGGCACAGCGCCTCCGATTACAACGACGTAAGGTGAGCGCAGTTGTATCGGGTGTAGAAACCCTTAGCGGTAACTGCAAAGGAGCAATGAACTTAGAATGTCAGTCAATACATTCAGACTACAAATTCAACTTCGAAGCACTAATTATGAAAAAACTCATAAGCAACTTACCTACCGCATCCTTTTCAATCAGCAACTGGGACTATCTGGAAAATTTAAAACTAGCAGACCCACAGTTCAACCTATCAGGTCCGATTGATCTGCTCTTGGGCGCGGACATCTATTCAGAACTTATACTAAACGGCGTCATCAGGAGCGATAATAGATACCCAGTAGCTCAACAAACCAAAGTAGGCTGGATTTTATGCGGGAATGTAAAGACGTTAAACTGCTTCGTGACACTCATCGACTTCGAAAACCTGGCAAGATTTTGGGAGACTGAGGAAATTTCAGACAAGTCCTCATCATCAACTAGTGAAGAACAACACTGTGAGGAATACTACAACGCAACCACCACAAGATTGGCGAACGGACAATATGTGGTACAAATGCCAATGAAGCCTAACTTCGAAGCAAACTTAAGAAATGCAAGGTCACAAGCTTTGGCACAGTTCCTTCAACTGGAAAGGAAAATGCTAAAAAACAAAGAACTCAGTTACGAGTACAAGCGTTTTATGAACGAATACATCGCTATGGGACACATGAAACCTGTCACAGGAGAAAGTAGGGGCCAAGTCTACCTACCTCACCATGGTGTTTTGAGAGCCGAGTCCACTACAACAAAACTAAGAGTAGTGTTCAACGCGTCGTACAAGACAAAAGGAGACAGCAGCCTCAACGATCACATGTACTGCGGACCGAACTTACAAAAGGATATGCTGACACTTCTAATCAATTGGAGATCGTACAGATACGTCTTTACAGCAGATGTTGAAAAACTTTATCGGTTTATCTGGCTAAACAAAAGTCAACAACGTCTACAAACGATAATCTGGAGTTCTTCTTCTAACGAACCTCTACAAGATTGGCAGCTGGGCACAGTAACTTACGGAACAAAAAGTGCACCTTATCTGGCAATGCGCACTCTACATAAACTCGCAGAAGATGAAAAAGACTCCTATCTGGAAGCTGGAAATGTCCTGAAGAACTATTTCTACATGGATGACTTGGTTTACGGACAGGACACTATCGAAGCATCGAAAACACTGGTCACACAGCTAATTGAGTTGCTGAAAAAAGGAGGATTTAATTTGAGAAAGTGGAAATCAAACGAACCAATTATCTTGGAAGACTTGCGAGATGACCAAAAAAGCTGCAGTACGAACATCGACTTTAGCCCAGAACAAACAACAAACTCAAAAATGTTGGGCATGAGATGGAATCAAGACGACGACAGCTTTACATACCAATGGGATCTACCAATAAAGAAAAATCTTACAAAACGCGTACTACTGAGCGAAATAAGCAAGCTATACGACCCACTAGGATTGCTATCGCCACTTACGATAAAAACTAAACTTCTATTCCAAAAAATCTGGATCAGCAAAATCAACTGGGATGAACGCTTATCCGACGATCTCATTACAGAATGGGAAACTATAAGAAAAAATATCCAGTTACTTAATAAACTGTCCATACCACGATGGTTACAAAGTCAAGAAAACAACTTAGAGATACACGGGTTTTGCGACGCAAGTGAAAAAGCTTACGCGTGTGTGATTTATAGCCGAGTGAAAAATCAAGCCGGTGAATACAAGACAACGCTAATTACAGCAAAAACAAAGGTTGCACCAATCAGCAATAGGATAACTGTACCAAGAATGGAACTTTGCGGGGCCCTTTTACTGGCCAAACTGTTAGAAAAGGTTCAGAACACTCTCTGCAATAAAAAACTACATATAAGGTGCTGGAGCGACTCCAAAGTCGTTTTAGCCTGGTTGCAGGGCGATACAAACCGATGGGAAAAATATGTGGCTAACAGAGTCAAACAAATAAATAGCATTATCTCGGCAAACTGCTGGAACTATGTGAAGTCAGAAGAAAACCCTGCTGACTGTGCAACTCGAGGGCTCACACCTTCTCAACTCTTAGAATTTAACCTTTGGTGGAATGGACCAGATTGGTTAAAAACAAATATGACAGAAATCCATAAAAACTATCGCCTGACCTATACCACGAACACCGAGTTGCAAGGAAAAAACTGCTGCGCAGTCACATACAAGAGTTGTGAAATAATTGACACATTATTGAATAAATACAGTAATTATAAACGTGTAATACGAGTGCTTGGATGGATTCTACGATTGAGCAACATTCGTAAGCAAAAACGCACAGTAAAATCTGTTAATAACTTAGCCGACTGCGGTAACCAAAAAGAGGTTATGTGTTTGTCACCACAAGAAATTATGAGAGCAACAGAATTGGTGATCAAGAACGTCCAAAATCAAAACTATGGCGACGAAATTGAATGTTTGAAGAAGTATCGACCAATATCGACAAAAAGCAGCTTGCTGAAGTTGACTCCGTTTCTCGACGACAGTGGAATACTGCGCGTGAAAGGGCGACTAGGCTACTCAACTTTATCTCCTGAGACTAAACATCCAATCATACTTCCGGCAACAGGCAAATTAACGGAGCTTATTATTCAAGAGGCACATCACGACACTCTCCACGGAGGTGCCCGGCACACTTTGGCCCATTTACGTCAAAATTTACGTTTCAAACCAAACCGAAACGTCCAACTGATGGCAGACTTGCCAAAAGAGCGTGTAACTCCATCTAGACCATTCACAAACACGGGTGTCGACTATACCGGACATGTTGATGTGAAAATTAACAAAGGAAGAGAAGTCAAAACTTGCAAGGCTTACATAGCAATTTTCATTTGCATGGTGACCAAAGCTGTGCATTTGGAATTGGTGTCAGACCTGACCACGCAGACATTCCTTGCCGCATTCAAAAGGATGTGTGCCCGCAGGGGTACACCCCGACACGTATTTTCTGACAACGGAACGAATTTTGTGGGCGCAGCAAAACTACTTCAACAGGAATTTGAGAGAAACAGTACGTTTAAGACTTCAGAATTCTTTGATGAGATGAGCCACTTACAGGTTCAGTGGCATTTCAATGCCCCTCTTTGGCCAACTGCTGGAGGCCTATGGGAGGCTGCCGTCAAATCCATGAAATATCACCTACATCGAGTACTGGGAGATCAAAAACTTACTTTCGAACAATTCACTACATTGCTAAATCAAATTGAAGCCTGTCTTAATTCTCGTCCGCTGTGTCCACTAACAGAAGATGTCGAAGACTTGGAATACCTAACTCCCGGTCACTTCCTCATTGGCGGCCCACTGCTGTCACTACCGCAAGAAGAGCAAGATTTTGCAGAGCAAGATCCAAGAAACAGATGGAGGCTTGTTGAACAAATGAACGTGCACATCTGGAAGCGCTGGTCGAATGAATATCTACACCAACTACAAATCCGAAGCAAATGGCAGCAACCAAAAGAAAACCTGAAACAAGGAAGCCTAGTATTAGTAAAAGATGAATACTTACCTCCTGGCCGTTGGGCTATAGGAAGAGTCCAAGAACTTCATCCAGGTGCCGATGGTCAAGTACGGGTTGTTACCTTGAAAACCAGGAAAGGGTCACTAAAACGACCAATAACGAAGCTTTCGCCGTTACCACTGAAACTCGAAGAACAAAGAGTAACTGAAGAGGAAGTGAAAAGGACACCTGCTCCGGAAACTAAAAAACGGGGAGGGACAACAAAACACAAGAAAAATTGTCTGTCACTTGTTCTCTTATCCATATTAGCAATGACGGGATTTGCTCAGTCAGCGCCAACGACCGACAACTTGAAGGTTACAGCTGTACCGAGCAATCATCCGATTTACTTCGATGAAGCAGGAAAAATACAATTAATACATGACGAATGGACTCTATTGGTTTACTACAACTTAACGTCATACTGGCAAGCAACTGATCGGATCAATGATTATGTCAACCAAATAGATAAACTATGCCAAAGGATATCACATGAGTACACACCTTGCGAAACAATTGTCGGCCACCTACATCATGAACTGAGTCACCTAGTGGACTATAACTCGATGCTGCTCACTCAACATTCAAGACAAAAACGAGGATACTTTGATGGAGTTGGCAAGTTAGCAAGAACTCTTTTCGGAGTGCTCGACGCAGACTTCGCCGAAAAGTACGAAAGAGACATACAGAATCTACAATCAAATGATGACTACCTACTACAACTTATGAAGAACCAAACATTAATTGTAGAGGCTGAAAACAATATAATAAAAAGAAACACCGCCTTCATGGAGAAACAATTCAAGACATTGAGTGTCTATATGAGCGAAACATGCAGAGAAATCACAAAAATAGAGAACAAGGCGCAAATGCTATTCACAATGAATGACATAAATTCCGCTGCCGTGACGTCAACTCTGATTATAAGTGATTTAAATCGAATATTGGAAATGTTAATAAATGCCCTCGCCAACATTTACAGAGGACATTTAGACACCCATTTATTCCCAGCCAACCAACTGATCGAGCAGCTAAACATCATATCCGGAAGGTTACCACAGGGATTGTCATTACCTGTAAAGGACATTCAAAGGGATTTGAAAAATATCTATGAACTCATCCATGTGAAGGCTCGAATAACAAACAACTTTATGTTATTTGAAATACACATCCCATTGCTGAGCGATGAAGACTACAAGATATATCGAGTCATTCCGATACCGTTCCTTAGATACGGACATTTAAAACTCATGCAACCAACTTCAAGTTTCATCGCAATCAACTTCAGGAAAAACTCTTACATTTCAATGGAAGATCATGACATGCGCCAATGTACTTCATACGGAGAAGACGAATTTATTTGTATCTCTCGTAATCCTGTGTACAATATGCACGATATAAACGCCCCATGCGAGGCCCAAGTCTTCAACCAACAAGAGTCTTTATCATGCGTCCTCAATGACGTAACATGTAAGGAAACCTGGACAAAGCTTCACAAACCGAACATGTGGTTATTTACATTATGCGGGAAACAGCTGATGCGCGTCATATGTAACGATCAAGTTACGCCAGCGGTCATTGACGGGACTGGAGTCATTACCTTGCAATCAAAGTGCATACTACAGAAAAAGGACGCCACAATATTTACACAGAATCAGCTGGGAAGTGTTTTTAACATGGAACCAGACATAGAAATACCAACGATAAATTCAACAATAAACAACATCTTTGACTTCGGCTGGAAGAATGCAAAATTAAACTTAACAGAACAAGGGGCGCCAACGGCAGTAGAAATAAGAAAAATAAACCAGCAGTTGGAATTCCAAAAAAGCAGAGAAATATTACCAAAGGTGTCTGAGTCTGACTTGTCAAGACACGACATCTATCTCTACTCCGTTACTTCTTTGTTGTTGGGAGGAATCGCTGTGCTTGCCCTCTATGTTATTATAAAACGATGGTGCAAAACAAAGAGAGGCGCCAGAACAGGAGAGACACCTAGAAGAAGGAATAACTTGGGAGAGGACATCGAGCTACATGAAATACATTCGACAGCAGCGGAGCCCGTTTACAGAGAAGCAAGACAGCCGAAGAAAGCATTTCACTTTGACGATGTGAATTGAGTGACAACTATATTTTTACTTTTATACTTATACACATTTACTATTGTCTACTATTTACTTTACACTTTATATTAGATATTTTTTTTTGCTTTGTAATAGATGCTCATCCC
The DNA here is from genome assembly GCA_949319445.1 of Mythimna lalbum. NCBI lineage: Eukaryota > Metazoa > Arthropoda > Insecta > Lepidoptera > Noctuidae > Mythimna > Mythimna lalbum. The sequence continues at coordinate 21,519,265 of OX439355.1, forward strand.
ACTTTTCCCTCGGGAGCATGTACGGTTCACGTACAGGCAAATCGCTAACGCCGCGACCTACTTTTCGCTACTCGTTTTGTTTACTTTTATATTTGTAATTATAATAAAATTTAGTTGACCAATAGCTGCCGTAGCGCTATTACCGCGGATTAGCATCTAACTTAACTTAGTGTCAGTTTTGCAAATAAACTCAATTATCGTGAACTCTGTGGTTTTCGTCAACTCACATCCAACAACTCAACTGTAAGTAACTACCTACCTCTGAGCCATACAAATAATAAATGTATTTATTGGAACATAACATTTTTTTACAATATATGTATGTACCTAATGGCTAGATAAAAAAAAAAAATATGTATAGTGCTCATTAACACTAGATAGTTTAAATAAAACTGCGTCTATTCTAGTACCTACTTGAATGCGATCCCACCTGCTGGTAAGCACAACGCCGTGTCCTCGTGGAGGCGATCGGCGGCGGAGACCTCTCGCGCCGGGCATTGGTTCAGGCCATGGTCTGGAGCGAGGAGGAGTGGCAGGCGGTCGCCTCCTTTTGCGAAGCAGTAATGCTAGCAAAGGAGGAGGCCGACCGCTTTAGGCAACAGCGCCCTCGCCGCCGCCGCCGCCGGGATTCCAATCCCGATTTCTAGCCACCGTAGACGCGGATTCGTCCATATAGCGAGCTATCCATAGCTCGCTGTCCGATCGTCGAGTAACTGTCCGGACCGAGCCAAGACGTCGACGGCGCGCACTGTTCCCGCGCGCCTCAAGGAGTTGTCAGCAACAGGAGGGGCCCACCTACCGGGTTCGGGGTTATCCGAAAGGAAACTAGAGCCCGGTATGAAGGCTAGAAGGAACGGCGCGGGGTTTTTAGTCAGTAAGACTGAGAGTCTGACACTATCTCCCGCTCCACCCAAGAGCGGGTTTTGTCATAAGATGATTTTCCCGTCGACGAAAAAAAAAAATTCTGATGGTAAGCGGTGATGCAATCGTCGATGGTGAAGCGTACTAGTTTATTAGCAGCCTATTCACTCTAGCCTTGAAGTCATCTGAATTATTGGACGGGAAGACTGTAGCAGGCGATATGTTTCAGTTCAGTCAATAATATTTAATAGACTTGTCCCCAACATTTTCATTTTATCTTTGAGAACCCTTTTGAGACTTTTTTTTTTTTGAAGGCGTGAAATCACCAAATTATTTCTTCCACTTTGGGTCGAGTGAGAGTGTGTAAAATTTTTACTGACTAAAAACCCCAAAAACGCATGTACCTAATTCAAAGTCAAAGTCAAAACTCAAAAGTTTTTCTTTCATATAGGCCTATATGGGCACTTATAAAACGTCAGAAGCTAGTGCATGGTTCCAAATTGGTCGTTTCGTTTGGAGAAGAACCGCAGAACGAAGGTTTTGAAAGCATGTAAAACTGTTGGTCCGGCGCCCGATTTCTCTTCGGTTGTGTTGGATTACCATTTCATCAGACTGTGAGAGTAAAAGAAAAGATATATGAGTCTATACATTATAATAAAAAATATTGATTGAGCTGCTAAAGAAAAGATTGAGCTGCTGGTTGACCTGACGTTGGTGACTGTGTAACAGTCCAGTTTTTATTGTTACCTGTAAAATGCTGTATACAGAAACTATTATAACTTATTTTGTTTATTTTTTACGGTGGGCAAAAATCATCCAATGACAACCCCCGCTCTTTGGTGGAGCGGGAGATAGTGTCAGACTCTTACTGACTAAAAACCTACACCGTTCCTTCTAATCTTTCCATACCGGGGCTCGAGTTTCCATTCGGATAACCCTGGCCCCAGTAGGCTTCGACCCAGCTGGGCCCCTCCTGTTGCTGGCAACTCCTTGAGGCGCATGGGAACAGTGCGCGCCATCGACGTTTTAGGCTCGGTCCGGACAGTTATTGGACGGTCGGACAGTGAGCTACCCATAGCTCGCCGTCCGCGAGCCCGCGTTTACGGTGGCCGGAAATCGGGATCGGAATCCCGGCGGGCGGCGGTGGTGAGGGCACCGTTGCCTGATGCGGCCGGCCTTCTCCTTTGCTAACATTACTGCTTCGCAGAAGGAGGCGACCGCCTGCCACTCCTCCTCGCTCCGAACCATGGCCAAGGACCGGCGAGGCAAGCTATTATAATTCACTTTATTTGCTAAAATGTAACAACTAACGCCATCTCGTATGTTTTTACAAACCTTGCTGGAAAATAATTCAACAGTCACGCACGATCGTGTGAAAGTTGCGCGACACCATCGCCATCTAGATAACATAATAGAAAACTGGATGTCGGAACTTGTTCATACAAGTTCTTTGGTACGAATAAGTAACAATAAAGGAAGGCCAGCTACTAAATGTAGCTGTTTTTAAGTAGATGGCAGAAACTGAAAATAATAATATGATTACTTTTGAAAGATATGAGGGTAGGCAGTGTTTGAGTAGAATTAGATTGAGTAGGTGCACCACTTCCTATTAATAGATAATAATTAAAATTATCCACAGTAGCAATTATCCACACAGCCACCATAGACGCGGACTCCGACCGTCCGGTAACTGTCCGGACCGAGCCCAAGACGTCGAAGGCGCGCACTGTTACTGCGCGCCTCAAGGACTTGTCAGCAACAGCTGGGTCGATGCCTACTGGTGCCAGGGTTTTCCGAAAGGAACTCGAACCTCGGTATGAAGGTTAGAAGGAACGGGGTGGGTTTAGTCAGTAATAGCACTATCTCCCGCTATACCCAAAAAAACAGCATAGTAGTTGAGTTAGGAGTCACCAGCACTATACAAATGGACTGCTACGTAATACTTCATAGTTAGAATCGGTACGTCATATTGCGTGGATAGGTATACCATTGACATTTATTTTAAGTATCCAAGTTTTTTACTTTAGTTTTGTTAATGAAGATCTATGTATAATACGTAGCTAGCATCTGCCATTGCATGAGCAGCTACGTAATACAGTGACAGAAGGCGATCTGCTGCAACGACCTCTCGCACCGGGCCTTGGTTGAAGCCGTGGTTTTGGGTGGGGAAGAATGGCAGGCGGTCCTTCTTCCTCGGTTTCTTCTGAGAAGCAGTAATGCTAGCGAAGGAGGTGGCCGCACGTGTGAAGGAACAGATATCTTCACGCCCCAGCTGCCACGATCCCGACACCGCCTATCATCCACGGTAGGCGCAGGCTTACGGACGATGAGCAATGGGCACCTCGCCGTCCGGCCGTCTGGTTCCACACGCTCCTTAAAGAGATGTCAGAAAACCGTAGGGGCCCAGAAAGGCCAATGTGTGCTAGGGCCGTGGACATTTTCTGAAAAGGAAAGCTGTGGTCTTAAAATACAAATGGTAACTGAATGACACAGGTGTAGCTTTAGTTCCTCCCACTTCACCTAGAGCAGGAGAACTCATTGTACCTTAAAAAAATCTTACGTGAGAATTTAACTCTACGTAGGTGATCAAACATTCTGATACTTACAGGCATTCTCCTCAAAACAGGAAGAGTTATTTGATAAATGTCTATCCAAAAAAAGGTACTACCTTCTACCAGTGGCTTCACCCGCGTGATAGTAGGTTACTTTGTACAAACTTGGGGCCCTGTTTCATCCCTTTAGGGGGTGAATTTTCGAAAATCCCCTCTTAATGCTCGCCTACGTCACAAAAGAAAATCTTGTGCCAAATTTCCTGCTCCTAGCCTCTTATAATTTCGGTTGTGTGTTGATATGTCAGTCAGTCAGTGTCTCCTTTTATATAGCTAGGTATAGGTATATAGATTAAAGAAGACATTGAACCAATTCCAACAAGTAAACAGCCTTTCTATCGATACGAGGACCACGAAATTTTTTTACCATTTACCATAAAATTAACAAACTAGGACCCTTAAGTGAAATAATCGCTTACACCAATAAAGAACGATGGAAAGAACAAAAAAATATTAATTACAAGCTTAATGTTCCCTAATTTATTTACTGGGTTTCCGTTCGAAGTTCCTTAATTAGTCTTATATTCGCATTTTACAGAACTTTTAATGGGCATCCTTTGCCTTTGATGTAAAAATAATCTTCTGTACTTAGTTATCAACATGTTTTTCGTTGCTAATAATGTCGGATTAGTGAAGAGTGATATGAAAGAAAAGGAAGTTAGTGATAGCATGACGGGTGACAGGATAGAATGAAAGAAAAAAAACGTGTTGCGCCGACCCCAAATAACACGGGACAAGGGCAGGAAGACGATGAATGTCGGATAAGTGATTTCTCTTGAAATGTCTGTTTTTTGTAGTGATACAAAGTGCCCAAAATTGTGGTAGGCTGGGACTTAGGTCTCCTCTCTATGAGAGAAAATGGGGCCTAAACCATCATGTGGGCTCAATGCGGTTTGGTGAATGTCATATGTTTTCGATGGATTTTTGGTCCAAGGACAAGCTGGTTTTTCTGTCAGATTTGACAGAACACCTACACATCCACACCCCACACTAGTTTTAATATATCCATATAGTAAACTATGGCCAGGGAAAAAAATAAAAGACAAAAGTTTTAATTCTGTGTATATATTTTATTGTTTTCCCATAGTCCTCCCGCTGGCCGATTAATTTTATTGTCCAATCTTTTACTTAGTTTGTCTAGTTAAATAGTGTTTCATCTGGAATTCTTTAATTTTTTAAAATTTATTTGTTCTATTCAGTTGTTTGCCGATGACATTGTTCTGGTTGCCGAGAGTGGCCTAGAGGTCCAGAACAGATTGGAGGTGTGGGGGCACAGACTGGAGAGTGTTGGCCTGAAATTGAGCAGAACCAAAACAGAGTACTTGTTCTGCGATTTCGGCGGTCTCTCCAATCCTGTGCCTTTATCTCTCGCCGGAACGCCCATACCGATCTGTTCCGACTTTAGGTACCTAGGGTCGCTCGTCCAAGGAGATGGTGAGGTAGACCGGGATGTAACACATCGGATCAACGCAGGATGGATGAAATGGCGACAGGTCACGGGAACCATTTGTGACCCACGGATGCCCCTCAAGTTAAAGGGTAAAATCTACAAGTCCGTAATAAGGCCTGTCGTACTGTATGGATCAGAATGTTGGGCTGTGAAAAAGATGGATGAAAAAAGATTACATGTAGCAGAGATGAGAATGTTAAGATGGATGTGTGGTGTGACAAGAATGGATAAAGTGAGAAATGAGTATATTAGGGGAAGTTTGAAAGTGGCGCCAGTGACTGAAAAGTTGAAAGGAAACCGTTTGTCTTGGTATGGTCATGTGAAAAGGAGGGACGAAACGCATGTTGCTAAAAAAGTTATGAGTTTACATGTGGATGGACGGCGGGGGAGAGGGAGGCCAAAGAAAACATGGATGGATTGTGTGAGAAGTGATATGAAAGAAAAGGGAGTTAGTGATAGCGTGACGAGTGACAGGACAGAATGGAAGAAAAAAACGTGTTGCGCCGACCCCAAATAAAACGGGACAAGGGCAGGAAGATGATGATATTTGTTCTATTCAGTAAAACACACACGCATTTTTAAATTTATTAAACTCACAATATTACAAAAAGATATATTTAATTATTTTATTACATTTGTCGTTCCGCACAGGGACATTGAAGTAGTTTCATGACTATGACATTGGACATACTCATGAAATTACTACAGGATATTGAAGTATTACATACTATTTACATTTGTGTGGCTAGTGTGTGGTTTGGTTTGTAAGACTTTCCGTAAGCGTACTCACAACGCTTCTGTGTAAATCTTATCTAGATCCTATAACTTGCGATGGTATCAATGTTCCTGATATTATGATAATACCAAAGATGTTTTAGTTACAAAGAAATTCCAAAGAAAAGTGTAAGGTGTCTCATCTGAGTATATTGGCTACCTACTTGGTTAGTGGTAGTTTCCCAGCAAAAGTTTTTTTTTTTCTAAAGTAAAATTTCTTAATATTGATCTAAATTGTGCCAAAAAATTAATAAGCAATTTAACGTTATACACAATGTTGAAACTAAAAACTCCCTTTTCGCACTTCTTCCCGTTTCTACACCAGTCCGTAGCATTTTCTTAGAGTCTGATGATTGATGAAAACACTTTGTTCAAAGTTAAAAATATTGCAGAACATTTATCATAATTGTAGACTAACTTTAAACACTACATTAACTGTTTAGCTAAAGGTAAAAAGAAGTCAAATACTTTGTAAAGTGTTACATTTCTGTAAATAATGAAATATATGCAAAATCAAGACAGAATTTTGAGTATTTGTTGTAGTTTTATGATCAAATTGAGGAAAGTATCTCATATTCATGTAAGGAATGGAAGTTAACTGATTTTTTTTTTACTATACCTATGTTTGAAACGCATGTTACTAAAAGAGTTATGAGTATACATGTGAATGGATGGACAGGGAGAGAGAAACCAAAGAAAAGATGGATGGATTGTGTGATGTGTGATAATATGAAAGAAAAGGAAGTTAGTGATAGCATGACTAGTGACAGGACAAAATGGAAGAAAAAAGCGTGTTAGGCCGACCGCAAATAACACGGGGCAGGAAGATGATGATGATAATATGTTTGATTACTATAATCTGAAAGACCGATACCCTGGTGAGTTGTGGAAACCCGATGAATGCGAGACGTATGACCAGTTATTGTGGCAACACTTGGGAGAGGCCTAAGACCAATAGTGAACATCTTTTGGCTGTAATGATGATGATGACGGCTATAACCTCTATCGACAAGTTCGTTGTTTAATGACCTATTACTATTGACTGAATAGTTTCTAGTCTGTTTGCTATTGAAAATGTTTGTTTTGTTATTTGCTTGGGTCGTAAGTGTGTTCCCAATTAAAGTGCATTCTCGTGTTAACTGTCACTGCGAGTGCCAAGTGCCAACACTACCACACATAGGTACCTATTTGGAACCTGTGAAGCTACGATTGTCAAGTGTTTAATATTGTTGTTCTATGCACTTCCTGATATTAGTTCGTCACTGCGAATTACGCTTTACTATGGCCTCGACTAGGATATACTAGCTATATTTGGGACTTCGTTCCAGAGAGTTCCCCAACCTTTTGGTGACTCTGTGGCCATGGGTTATGTGAAAGTAGCCCTGGAAGGAAGGCAAAGAAGGAACAGATGTTGGTTTCAGTAAATAAATAAAAGTCTGACATGCCCTCTGGCTCTGCGCAAGAGTGAGAGAAGTAATTGCATGATTTCTCACGCAAAAAAACCCTTCTGATTTATAACTAAATTATAACTAATAAAGTCTAGCCATTTTTACTGACACTGAAATGGCGACAGGTCACGGGAACAACTTGTGACCCACGGATGTCCGTCAAGTTGAAGGGTAAAATCTACAAGTCCGTGATAAAGTCTGTTATACTGTATGGATCAGAATGTCGGGCTGTGAAAAAGACGGATGAAAAAAGATTACACGTAGTTGAGATGAGAATGTTAAGATGGATGTGTGGTGTGACAAGAATGGATGAAGTGAGAAATGAGTATGTTAGGGGAAGTTTGAAAGTGGCGCCAGTGAGTGAAAAGTTGAAAGGAATCGTTTGTTTTGGTATGGTCATGTGAAAAGGAGTAACAAAACGCATGTTGCTAAAAAAAGTTATGAGTTTACATATGGATGGATAGAGAGGGAGAGGGAGGCCAAAGAAAACATGGATGGATTGTGTGAAAAGTGATATGAAAGAAAAGAGAGTTAGTGATAGCGTGACGAGTGACAGAACTGACGCAAATTCTGCTATTGCTGCTATGAATCGTGACCTGGATTGTGTCAGTGCTTGGGCTAAGTCATTTGATTTGCAGATCAACCCAACAAAATCACAGGCCATGATCATAGGCAGTAGATTCGTTCGCAATGCGGCTGTGGTTTCTTCACTACCACCTTTATTTCTCGATGGCGTTCGTATTGAATATTCCGAAACTGCCAAAGATTTGGGTGTTATTATTGACTCCAATCTTTCGTGGCGTGCGCAGGTTAACGAGGTTAGTCGAAAAGTAAATTTTTCTTTTCACTCGCTTAAGTGCCTCCAGGGTCTACTGCCTTTGAAAACTAAAATCAGTTTAGCCCAAACACTTATTCAGCCGATTATAGATTATGCCGACGCCTGCTACCTGGATGCTACTGAGGAGCTATTAAACAAGCTTGAGCGATTACAAAACTTATGCATTCGGTTTGTTTTTGGATTACGAAAATATGACCATGTTTCTCATCTTCGCAAAGAACTCAAGTGGCTCCCTATCCGTCTTCGCAGGAACACTCGGATTTTATGTCTCCTTTTTAACATTTTACACAACCCATCTTATCCTTCCTACCTTCGTGATCGTTTCTCCTATGCTCGTCCGAGTGACGCGCCGTGCAGATCGCACCTCAGAACCCTTCTTAAATCCCCTTCTCATAAATCCAGTTACTACTCCTATTCTTTCTGTGTCCATGCCGTGAGGTTGTGGAACTCACTTCCGCCTAGCATTCGAGATTTAAAATCGATCTCACTTTTTAAAAATCGAGTAAAAGAGCACTATCTTTCCTCTCAACCGTGATATTTATTTATATATTATATGTATTATGTATGTTATATATTTATATTAGAATTTATATATTATTATCATATTTAATTATATTTGGATTACGACTTCACACATTCTGTTTTTTTTGCTTCCTACACACTATTGTCTACATTTCTTTTCATTTCTCCTTTCGCAGGTCTGCTGGAAGAAATTTCTTTGGAAATAAGCAGTACCTTTGTACTAATGTCTCTTATGTATTATCTTTTTTTGTTGTTTTGTGTGTACATAAATAGTAAAATAAATAAATAAATAAAATAAAATAAACAGAATGGAAGAAAAAATGATGTTGCGCCGACCACAAATAAAACGGGATAAGGGCAGGAAGATGATGATGGTGATTGTTTACAAGTAGGTACCAATTTATTTGAAACACTAACCTTTTGATTTGTTTGTCATTACTAACAACATATAATTCGAAACTACAGTCGTACTTAACCAGTGAAACTGAAGCCAAACCAAGCAATGAAAGAACGAAAAGTTTTTCATTATGAAAATCTTGGTAGGTATCGTGAAGAAGCCCTTGCAAAGTCAATATTAAAATTTTATGCCAATTCTACTTTAGGATTTTTTAGCCCGCGACTGAAACCGCGGGTAAGAGCTAGTAATAAGAAAATAGAAACATTATTCCTACAGACCTAGATGAACAAACCTTTACTCTATGCGCCTCAGGGAAAAGTACAAGCGATGTTGTAATCCCTCACGTTTGCCTGTTATTTTTTTGCAGGCGCTAAAACCCGTATAGTGGTGATTTTTCGCTTTGTGGATCTGATGCTAATCGTATGTACCTCGCACCTTTAGAATTATAGGGACCTAATTCAAAAAATCATGTATTTTTTTATCAAAATCGATTAATTTATTTTCTCATAATACATGTATACAACTAAGTTAAGAAACAAATTCAACTATTGTTTTTATAAGTTGTATGAAATTTCATTATAATAACCTTCATTTACAAAATAAACTTACGTGTATAAAACTTTATTTAACGTTTCCCAAAAATTTACATTTTTTGAATAGGTCACTATAATTCTAAGGGTGCGACCTGTGGCAAACTCCGTTTTGTAAAGCCATGAATAAAGAATAAGGTTTTTATATTTTCAACGTTTCATGGGGAATATGCTTAGACCGATATATGTAGGTAAAATATAAAATTAAATTGACTAAAATCTAATTTCAATAATATAAATAACGCATTTTAATTCGATTCATTTTGAAAAGGACTTTTGGATTGTAAACATTCTTAACTGGGTTCCTTTTTTCATAATCTTGTGTATCTACAAATCTTTTAAAAGAGACAAAATTCTGACCACGGCTCATTCACTCAGTGACTCGCCATCGTCCAGCCCAAACCCCTGTCAGCACAAAGGGTTCTTTTGTAACGTATTCATACAAAGAATAAGAAAGGATATTTCAAAGGACCAAATTTTGTATGGCGAAACCGACTTAGACGCGGGCAAAGTCGGTGGCAGGAGCTAGTACTACATATCGAGCCTTTTTAGGAAGAACATCGTAAGCGACAGTGAGCGTTTTTGCAGTACTAGTAGGTTTTCTCTTCCATAATTAAAAATTATTAATTTATGATAATAAATAAAAAATAAAAAAAATAACTTCATATATCTACCGATCTAACAGAATTGTTGCTACTACATATTTTCGTAAGACTTTATAATTATGGAAGAGAAAACCTACTAGTACTGCAAAAACGCTCACTGTCGCTTACGATGTTCTTCCTAAAAAGGGTCGATATGCTCAACTACAGTACAGCCAAATAACAATTACCTACTGCATGAGGAATATTTAGCAGTCACAAATATCTTTGTATTGCAAACAATAACATTTCCTTTGAGTAATTATTTCATACAGCTTTGTGCATTAGCAATTACGGTTGTGATTATTTAGTTGCTAACATAACTATTCTGAAGGCGTTTGTAGTTGTGTCTAGTGTCTAAGCGTTGTATCTCGTTAGTATTTAAATGATATAGATGATGTATTTTATGAGTATGTATCGTAAAATACATCATACGAGTACCCTTTTTCGAATAGGGTAGTTTCCAGGGTCAAAATGACTACATTTTGTTTAGTCCGTATTTTAGATTATAAAAAAATATTGGACAAATATTTTTTCTTTTTTTGATTAAACAAAAAATAACAAAGTTATTATATCCCATTAAAGTTACGTGTGACGTCACCCCGTGCGAAAAAATGCAGCATGGCGTGACGTTACACGTAACTTTAATAGGCTATATCTTTGTCATTTTTTAACCGACTTCTAAAAAAGGAGGAGATTCTCAATTCGGATGTTTGTATGTTTTTTTTTTAAGTTTGTTCGCGCATAACTTCGTCGCTTGCAAACCGATTTGAAAAATTATTTTTTTGTTGGAAAGGGTATACTTTCCAAATGGTCCCATAGTCACCAAGTTGGGATCTGATGATGGAATCTTGGCGAAATCGAGGGAACTTCTCAAATTCAATTAAATTTTTTAGTGAAGTCGGTTATTTTTTTTTTAAGGTTTTTGATTTAATTTACAAATAAAAAAATACGTATCCCTTATTTTTGAATAGTCTAAAAGACGGACTAATGACATTTTTTACGGCAACTACCCTATTATATTGATGTCGGCTTTCAAGCTAACCAAATGCGTCCAAATACTAGTACTTTACATGGAGCGTCTACTTATCAGACCTCCATAACCCAGTAGCGAGAGAACACGATAGTCTTTAGATAAACTGATGGTCAATCTTGCCATTGCCATTTACCGAATGCCAGCAGAACATTCAGGCGTTATCTCTCTTTTTTTGCGTTGCCTCTTATCAAACAGTACGTTGGATTGCGTTGGATAAAACAAAAGAACGCAGACGATAGATGAATAGGAAAGAATCTTGACAATCTGTACCTGCATTAGAGATCCGATTTTTGTCGTGAGATTTATATAAACGAGCTCCTCAAACAGATGTCAACAAACCATACGGGCCCAGCAAGACCAATGCCGCTAAAACCGCGGAGATTTTTTGAAAAGGAAATCCGTAGTCCTAAAATGCAAAGGGGAACTGAAGGAAACAGATGTGGTTTTGGTCAGTAAAAGTCTGACACGTCCTCCCACTCTGCCTAGAGCGAGATGATGATAGGATGAATACCTACCTTTAAAAAAAATGAGTTTGAGATTTATGGGTTCGTAACATTTCTAGAGTACAGAGTTATTTCATCAGCAAACTACTGCTTGCATTTAACTATCATATCCACTAATTAATCCAGGTCTCAACCTATCTAAACCAAATTCCCCACAAAATAATAGAAAACTTGAAATGGCTTGAAATAGCAGCTTTATGGCTCTATAAAATGTAACTGAAACGTTATTTCAAAGTGAGATTTTAAAGGTATAATTAGACTTGTAAAAATATCAAAGTTTATTACGTAAAGTCACGGTGCCATTGCAAGCAAGAAACGAAATGTCATTGTCTTCTAAAATGAAACAAGTACAGACACACTCAGATTCCCAGTACTAAGGCCATGGGTGGACTTTTGAAAGCGGTACTTTTTTTTACGTGTGAAAATCATCCAATGACATCTCCTGCCTTTGAGCGGAGCGCTAGGGCGTGTCAGAATTTTACTGACTAAAACCATGCCTGTGTCCTTCAGTTGCCCTTTGCGATTTAGGACTACGGGTTTCCTCTTCAGACATTCCCCGCAGTCCTAGCTAGTAGGCTCCGGCCCTGCTGGGCCCTCCCTGAAGAGTGCGTGAATCATTACGCGCTGTTGACGACTGGGTCCATCAATTAGATACCGGACGGCCAGACGGCGAGCTGCCCATTGCTCGACGTCGGCAAGCCCACGTTTATCGTGGCTAGTAGTCGGGGTCAGAGTCTTGGACGTTTGGACGTTCGTTCCCTCATGCGTGCAGCCGTCTCCTTCGCTAGCATTATTGCTTCGCAGGAAATGACCGCCTGCCAGTCCTCCTCACTTCTGACCATGGCCTGCACTACGCTGCCGCTGATCGATCCCACTAGGAGACGGCGGTGTTTTAACATGTCCTCTTGGTGATGCTGGAATCCGGTGCAGGAACCTCCCGACCTTGCATGCCATGTCCGGTAAGGACCTGCGTAATGCGGAAGGTGAGGACGCCGTTACGTCTTTCCAGCAACTCCTTGAAGAGTGAACTTACCACCATGATATGATGATTATGTCCAGTCCAGGTATCACTGTCGTGATATTGCTATGAGATCCAAAAAATCGGAACAAAATATTATCAGAAATCCCTAACCGCTAACGCCTTTGACTTGACCCTGAATCCAGTGGGAGACCTCAAAAAACTTACACCAATCAAAGTTTAAAAAAGTGCCATAAAGCGTCGTTGCTTACCCTCACCCCATTTACCATCCAACCCTTATTGAATAAAACATATTTTTTCACCAAACATACTTCTGCATCTTCTTCATAATTCATGTATGGTAATTTCGTTGACACATTATGGAAGTTTTTACCCTGATAATGCCCAGACTGCATGGAGTTCATTTTCTGCTGGGGCCACTGGTAATTTCTGAAAGGGAACGGTGATCCTAACCGTTGTGCTGTATCTGTATCGAATAAAAATATTTGTTTTCTATTCTATTTCTAGAACGAAAAGTGCAGCTGAACACAGGTGGGTCGGGGTGAACCAAGTCGTTGACAGTACTTGGTGTACCCCGCGCGCCGTCAGTGTTGTCAGCAACCGTAGTTGCCCAATAGGATTGGAGCCTACCAGGGCCATGGGTGACGGAAGAGATACCAGATCCCAGGAACAATGGCAAAGAAGAAAGAACAGGAGTAGTTTTTAGTCAGTAAAAGTCTGACATTATCTCCCGCTCTGCCTTAAAGCGGGAGAGGTCATTGGATGATTTACAAACCAAAACCAAGTAACCAAGGTTACTTCTAGGCAAGCGTGCTCCATCGTCGACCACATCATCGCTTACCATCAGGTGAGATGGTGGTCAAACGCAAGCCTATCAATAATAAAAAAAAAATCTACAATATTTAAAGTCCTATAAACCTACTTGATCCCAACAATAATAAAAGAGTCGTCATAAAAGGACCTCGATTAATTACTTTTTCTAAAAGCAATCGCTTTTTTATAAAACATTGCTACTTGGTTCAAGTTTCGTGTTAACTTTTCAATAAAATGAACTCGATAGGAAACGATACAGCTGGTAATATTTTTTCTCTTTCCGTGTTATTCGTGTAGAAAATTAATTTCCTTACTTTTATGGACTAATATTAATTCCCAAATCAGGTGTAATTTTACTGCCTTGAAGGTTTTTTTAATAACACTGATAATTCATTTTTTAATAATTTATACTTAATGCTCTAGTTAGCACAGTACAAAGACGGACCTAATGCCTTAGGCATTTTCTACCAGTCGACCTCAGGGTGTCGCAAAAGAAAACAATATGGTAGGTGCAACTTAAAGGCAAACTAACTAATATAAAATTTTTTAACCAAAATAAATATACAATTATATAAATAAAACTTAAATAAATAAATACTATGTCTATGTCCAACAGTGGACGTCTTTCGGCTGATATGATGATGATGATGATGATAAAATAAATACTTAAATACAAATAAACAAAATTATTATGAGAAACGAATCACCCAAAATAACGCTATGATGATTTTGCTAACTTCTTGCAAATGTGTTCACGAGCCATTACCTTTAAGGATTATTTACATTATTATATCAGGGCTTATCATTATAATAATTTTATTTATGTTGCAAAATTATAATATTTTAAGGATTTATAATTATAATTTTTAATCCAATGACTTCCGTCACTCTGGGTGAAGCGGGAGGGCGTGGCAAACTGTTACTAACTAAACCTACACCTTCGTCTTTCAGTTGATCTTTGCGTACTGAGACGACGGGTTTCCTTTTGGCCATCTCTCTTGGCTGATATCTCTTTGAGGATCATATCGAATGTTACGCGCTGTCGACGACTTTGCTTTCTTCGTTTTCATCGACTACTGGACGGCTGGACGGCGATCTACCCATTTCTCGTCGTCCACAAGCCCGCGTCTAGGATTACAGTTTACGCAATAAAACTATTAAGTTCGTTTTATTAAGTATTTTATTTAAATATTTACAAAGACTCTCAGGCAATATTTCGTTGTACAAAAGTTGCAGCAAGCATTAGCCAACTACATTGAATATTCAATCAACATACTATTGGTGGTATTAAACTCAAAGACAATCATATTTAAATATCACATTAAACCTCCCAATATCGATCACAGATTAAAAAGATTAAATACAAATTCAAAACCTCAAAATCCATTGCTTTGAGTATTTAAAAAAATAAAAGTTGGTTATAAAAATTTTGAAGACAATTTGGAACGCAAGGTCAGTTTTAGTGATGTCCGTAGTATCCGCCGTATCCGCCATATCCGCCATATCCGCCATATCCGCCAAGGCCATGGCCGCCGTATCCCAGACCGTGTCCGCCATATCCTCCATAGGCGACTTGGTTAGCGTAGCTGACTGCGGGAGCGCTGTAGTAACCGCCATGACCGTAGCCTGAAGACAAACATGTTTTATTTAATAATAATAATGTTGGGTTATTTATTTAATAATAATAATATTCCACAACTACCACACAACGCCGTCTAGTCCCAAGCTAAGCTGAGCTTGTGTTATGGGTATTAGACAACTGATAAACATACTTTTATATTTCTAAATATATACATATAGATAAATTACACCCAGACAAGGAACAAATGATCATGCTCATCACACAATCGAACCCACGACCTCCGGCATAGCAGTCAGGGCCACTAACCACTAGACCAACAGGCCAGTCATTTAACTAGAGACTGACATAAAATTACTTCTCTGTAAAATTCTTGTAGCAGTATTCTACAAGGCTAGAGTGAATATACTCTTGATAAACTAGTGCGCCTCACCATCAACAATTGCATCACTGCTTACCATCAGGTGGATTCGCAATCAAGCACTGGTTTATATCAAATAATAATAAATAATTCTACTTTAAATTTTATGAAAGTAAATGGCACTAATAAATTTATATGGGCTCATTTTTCAATAGTCAGGTAACTTATATATGACAAGAGGTTGGACAGTTTTTAAATTGAAGATATGCTATACAAAAAAAATATTTTTCCGACAAGATAATAGTAATTTTTTAATGCTCTGCATTGAGTAGATAAAATTTAAAAAGATTATTTAAATTTCCCTTACTTTATAAATAACAACGCTAAACTAGAACAGAAACTTAAACCCCTCTAATAAGACAACAGACTAATTAGCAATACATAGCTCTTGTAGAACAAACTCCTAACATATTCTGTTGCGGAACTAAGTCTCACGTTACAAACTTAAAACAACCACTGACTAAAAACCTATTATAGATAGCTATTGATATTTTTGTTGTCAAGAACAATACTGGCATTGTACTTGAGATAAAAATCTCTATTATCTGAAAACAATTTAAACTTGATTCGCGTTCCCACGGTTTTAGGGATAGAATAGAATAGAATAAACTTTATTGTACACGAAAAAGTAACACAGCTTATACATAAAATTAAATTTATGGGTACAATGGCGGTCTTATCGCTGAAAGCGATATCTTCCAGACAACCTTAGGATGGACAAGAACTTAAAATAATACAAGGGGTAGTCTGTGGTGTACTGCTAACAAATGAACTCCATATAAAACACAATATATAACTATATATATATATATAATGTATCATAAAATAATAAAATAAAATTATATGTAGGGATATACTTTTTTTAAATTTTGTTATGTTTAGTTTTATTATTTCTTTTAGTACATATCAAACCTATTGTACTAAAGCAACAATAACTGTAGCTTCATTAGTAAAAACTTAATAAGTACCTATACTAATTATAACTCTATTGGCTACTGAGTTAGTTTATGTTGTTAAATGGAGTTTCTTGCCGGTTCTTCTCCATAGGAAACGACCAATTTGGAACCGTGCACTAGCTTCTGACGTTTTATAAGTGCCCATGTAGGCCTATGTGAAATAAAATATTTTGACTTTGACTTTGACTTTGACTTTGACTTTGAAAATAATTAATAGCAATAATTTTATCTTTGTTGATTTTGCTTTCCACTATCTCAAGATATGCATTTTCGAACGTATGGTTTTTCAGTTCTTCGTTATATGAATAACTAATCATGTAAATTATTATTCAAATGTGTAAGTTCATGAATTTTCATGCACGTTCTAATTCAGAAAAGCCTAGTGCCTAATAGTAAAATAAATTGAAAGAAATTATGTGTGGTCGAATTTAAAGTAACTGCATATTTGAAAAATATTATTAATTGCCAGATAAGATTGTTGTTGACATTTTCAAAATTTTTTTTTTGTGAAATAAATCAATTTCTTATATTGTAGTTGTCATATCTCTCTACTACTACTGCTCTCCAAACGACTAACGAAAACATCGTGAGGTATATTCTAGATCCAAAAAAATTGAATGTGTGTAATATCCACAAACCCCACTGGGTTTGCTTGGTAGATTAGGGCCCATTCTTTCTCCTAGAAAGAAGCCTTGAGTCCTAGCTGTGGGATCATTATAAAGCTAATGCTATTTTTGGCAACCGAAACAATTTGCATCATCATTTCTACGGGATCTTTTCTATTGACTACGGAACATAAAAGTTTCGTGGTCAAATCTTTAAACTCACCAAGGCCGCCACCATATCCGCCGAGGCCGCTGTATCCACCATATCCTCCATAACCTCCATACCCGCCGTAGCCTCCGTAGCCGCCGCCGTGCGCGGTGGTGTACGCTACCTTGCTGACTGCTACTGGTGCAGCTGGAGACAAAGAAAGAGGTGGTTGAGATATAATGAAGCATTTAGATTTTTATTTTGTCAAAAATAAAAACCGTCTCCTATAATGAATCCTCCTGAATCTGTGCATAGTGCATACAGCTAAGGAGTGGAATTCCTTGCCAGAGCCTGTGTTTCTTGATAGCTACAACTTGGGAGTCTTTAATTCATGAATCCCCAAGCGACCACCGGTGGCCGCGCATCTATTGTCTTACTATTGTGTCTCTAATTGACGGTATCTGAAGGGTTAAATTATGAGTCAGGTTACTTTTAGGCAAGTGTGCTCCATCGTTGATCATATTTTACGTGAAATAGTGGTAAAGAGTACACACATTATTATTTTATTATTGGTAGTATTGGTAGTAGTATCTTTGTAAAAGATCATTAAGGCAGAAATACTTAAAAATAGTCCAAAACTGCAACTATTTATAGAGATATAGCATACTATTATATATACATGCGTCGTCAGTTTCGATATGATTATATTATTACATATTAGTTATTAAGTAAAATTTGATATGCTATATTTTGACAAGTCTAAGAAAAAAATTAATAAAAAGATCTAAGGTATAAGCAGTTTTTTGAATGACTAGTAACTTAAAGATTAGTAACTAACGTAAATTTTACTATAAATACCGTAACAGCAGGACTTGTAACATTACTAAACATTGTCAACCATATTCTTTTTACATTAAAATCTAAAATTACTAAAACATATAATCTCAAACTCCACTTCAACTAAAGCAATTACCTCATCAAAACATTGTCACTTCAAATGAGTACTAACAAAAACAAACCACGATCTACTAATTACTTGCCCAATCCCTTACGTTACTGACCGTAACGTAAACGCAGAAGTGTACGTTAACACTACAGGTAGTACAACAGTATGCCAAGGACCGGAGTTTCTCACACACTTGTGACATTGTGACTAACAATGGATTCTGATGACAATTGTGGACGTTTACTTTGTCCTAGCTTGGTTTTACTGAGGTGGGCTGATAGAGGATCAATTAGGCGATAATTTTGTTAATTGCTGGTGTAAATTTATGTAAATTTTACAATTTTGCATCGTGGTTTTGACACTATAAAGGCAAATCTGCATCTTTTTAGAATAATCTAATTATCAGTTATTATCAGTTTTGAATGTAAAAAGTGGATGTAGATTTTTATATTATGTTTTAATTTGTCTTAGTTTAGTTTGTAATAATCTTTAGTTAGTAAAAGATTTATGTTAATTTTAACTCGTTAGTTTATCATGTTTTGCACTTTAACAATTAAAAAATTGCACGATTGTAATACTTAATGTATTGTACCTTGTATTTTTATATGTAAATTTACAGCCTTTGTTGAAGATTTTTAATAAATATATAAAACACAAAGTAACAAAAACCCTTAATTTGTATTTACTCGGCTTAAATATAGCCTGAGATAAAAAATATTTACTTAGCCACAGTAATAATAATTTTAATGTGTGAATTTCAAATAAATTAAAAAATAATAAAGATTTTTTTTCAATATCTATGCGAACGAAATATACGGCCTTTAAAATAATTCAAAACAATTTTTTAATTCTTTCGGGCAATTTATGTATAAAAGAAGAAACTGACTGACTGATATATAGTACATAGCCGAAACTACTCGGTCTAGGAGCATGAAATTTCGCACAAAGTTTCCTTTTATGACGTAGTAGTGTATGCATAAACCTACTTTCACGCAGGCGAAGCCACTATCAGTGGCTACTCTAATATATTTAGTTAAAGAAGAATATTAAACAGATACCTAACTTTCATATTACATACAAAATTCCTAAACCAAACCAGCAAACAAAATTTTCAACAAGCCACATCCCCACTAGTCCTATGGGAATAAACTAAATATACTACAGTATTCTGTGGCAAAACGAACGCAATATTATGTTAGACAGCTTGCAAATCACATCTGCAGCATTTGATATACTGTCCGAAGTCAGGAGCAATCCCTGTGCAGTCGGGAGTTCGTTCAGGATCTAATGTGACTGTGGACGTGATGGAGATATGGTTTATAATAGGATGGGTGTGCATGAAATCGGATTTTATTTCAAGATGAATCGGGTGAATAGGGTTAGTAGTCTCAAATAGTAGAACCATGTAGCAGGTACCTAAACGTAGGATAATACCTCAGTATTATAAGGAGTGTAATAAAATTATGAAGACGAAGTGATGAGACAAACATGGAAATTTTTAACAAAGACAATTTCTGATTCTATATACACTTATTACATTGTTCATTTTAATTTATTAAATATTTTTTCAAATATTTCTTAAAAAGCAATAAAATCATACATTTATATACAAAAATAGCATCCCGCTGCGTAGCGGCAATAGGGCTTAATTTTAGGCGGTCAGGGTTGTAGAAAAAAAAACGTCCTAAATTATATGAACCGAGTATATTGTAGTCGTATTATGTTGTAAAAAAAAACTATGTATTCTATTGAAAGCAACAACAACGAACAAATAAGTATAAAAGCTGATTTCTTGGAAATGCCTATCACTATTTCCGTGACGTAACAAAACTACAGAGGACATGAAAGAATTTTTTATCAAGACATTTTTGTGTCGTTTTACAACTGAATGACCACCGCAAAAACTAGCTGATTCATACAATCTTAGTGACCAGTCATGCACACAAGATAATTATTATAAAAGACCTATAAGTTACGATAGTTTATTTTTTACTTTATTGTCAATCTGTGACCTTAACATTGAAACGATTGACCGTACTGCCTAAAAAAAAATAATCTTTGACAAAAAAATTAATATCCTTGCCCGGATGTTTGCTTCGTATTTTTTTTTTAATTTATGATAAATATTCGTACGATATGGAAAAAGACAAAGATTTAAGATATCAATTAGAACTGATATTTTTTGTTTTTTTTTTAGAAGTCGGTATATTTTTTTATTTGTGCGTTATAGGCTCTTTTGTTTTTTTTATAATAATTCTACTCTTCTAATTTTTCATTGTGACTACGCCTACTGCATTGGTCAGAATTATTATATTATTTATACATTATTAAACCATTGATTGTGACACATAAGTGGACTTAAAGCAACAAAACATTATCAACCAGTCAACCTGTGGTAGGTGCACACTGTACAACAATAAATAAAGAAATCCAATTCAGTGCCTATAATAATAGGATGCATATTACACATATAGACTAAAACAATGAATAATAAGTAAGTAATGACAATGCAATAACTTACAGTAAATTGATTGGAACAGGTCCTAATGCAAGGCGTACGCAATTTGTTCCTACAAAGGCTAAGAAAATGACCTTAAGAATCATGTACTTACAAGCTAATTTCCTAAATAAGTTCCTACAAAATACATTGTAATTACGTCGAAATAGGATTGAATTAGTCACGGATAGAACAATTTACTTTAGCACTTTGGAACCTTGCCAAAGCTATAATCGACACTAAGGAAATCCGCATAAGATTCGAAATCGTTAAATGTGATAGATAATGAGTTCTAAAAAGAGCACTTATTCTTACTATTAATCTCTCAGGCACTACAGCGCTGTAGCGCTGTTTTATAGGTCGTCTAAGGACCGTTAATTGAGTGTGCAATTTCTTCAGCGCTTTACGCTTAAATATTTATAGACATTTCTAATGAGGAACTAATCGATCCATTGGTTTTTATTTTATCGTTTTGTGGTGGCCTTTATTGGAAAGTTTTAGATTTTGAGCGCCTTTTAAATAAAGATTCTGGAATTCAGGAAAAATAAAATTAAATGTAAATTACTGGCAATTTCGAAAAAACTTTTCAAAAATGCGTTTAGGGGCCATTTTCAGATTGTAGAGATTTTTACGTGCTTACTTAAAATTATTAAACTTCAGTCATACTGTTATAAAATATTCAAATGCAAGCCGTGATAAATCTTTAAAATCCAAAAACGTCACCGAAAATAATATCTTTGCTATTACTGAAGACAATTAAAAAATAACTGCATCTTACACCACATAAGATGAAACTGTCATCAAAAATTTCCAAACCTGACAGTATTATTAAAACGTTCTGCACAGAGAGCACCAGAGCCAAGTACTTGGCACTCGCGTCACGTCTCTCAGATGTGAGGCTCTTGGCCAATTTAAACTTGGACAGACAACTTGGCTACCGTCGATTGTTTGAAATTTCCACTAAATCTTGGTATTAGGAATTCTCGTTGAAGCCTTCTAGGCTTCAACAGAGCAGTGATGCGAAGTTTAGTAGGAAGGAAATTTATGTAATAAGTGTATCTAGTATTCTAGCAAGACCAGGAAATAATTTAATAATATTCCACAACTATCACACAACCCCATCTATTCCCAAACTAAGCAGAGCTTGTTCTATGAGTACTAGATCATACCAATATATTTCTAAATACATTCACATTATAGATAAATTACACCCAGTTACAAACCAATTACAAATATTTGTCCTGGGTGGGAATTGAATCCACGATCTCTGGCAAACAGTCAGAACCTAAATCAATAGGCCTGTCATTGAACAAAATGTTCTTAAAAATCTGGTATAGGTTTCTGATTTTTGAGTAATACAAAAATTATTGTATCAGGGAGTTTTATTCTTTCTAGGTTCAACCGGAAAACCTAGGTTATTGACCAGCCTTTTGTTTGAAAAACTATTCATGCGTCCATTTTGGCTAGACCACAATTAACTTCAATGAGTATGCAACCACAACACAATAGTATTTGGGAAATTCATTGATTTGGGAGTGCAAACCACAACGTTTCATTGGTCCTATCATGACTATGAGTTTTCATGCTATATCTATTTATGCAACCTCACCTGTCAACCACAATTTTACACTAGCCCTTTCACAAAAACCAGTATTTTCCTTAAAGTGACAGCTTATCTCATATTGGCATAAATTTAGGGTCAAAGCTTGGTAATCAGTCACACAGGGTATCCTAGTATAGACTGCAGTCTCTCACAACATGTGCATTAATATCTATTATCTGTCGTGAAAACTTACATATTCATTTATTTGCCTTTAAGAATAATAAAAGAATATTATTATTATTATCTGACCTCCATAACCCAGTAACTGTAACCACATAAACATTTCTAAGGTAATATTGCCATGAAACTTACCATATCCGCCATATCCGAGTCCCCCGTGTCCGAGGCCACCGTAACCGAGGCCTCCATCATACCCGAGGCCACCGTACCCCAGACCTCCATATCCGAGACTTGAGAGGCCCCGCTTCTCCGTCTTCTTCGCGGCTTCCTCAGCGGAAACCGCCACCATTGCTACGGCGAGGACGATCTGGAGATTGAAGATATAAAGGGTTAGAGAAGATGTTAATATGTAATAAAAGGCCAAAATCTTTGGTGTATGGGAAAAATCTTATGATTAGGTTGGAAAATATAGAAGATGAATTTAAACAAGCCGTCGACACAATTTTATATTTTGGCGTATAAACAAAGTTTGAAAATTAGATTTACAATAATATTTTGTGCCAAGCCGTAACTTGTTTCTGAAATTGTAGTTAGCAATTTCAAATTATTTATATATATATATATTTTTTTTTAGATTGGCACGTATTTTCACTAAGTATCAAAACCAAAATTAGTGTTTTACAAAGTTTCAGCCACGTTTTTTTTTCATTGTAATGAATGAGAGTGACCATT
The DNA here is from genome assembly GCA_949319445.1 of Mythimna lalbum. NCBI lineage: Eukaryota > Metazoa > Arthropoda > Insecta > Lepidoptera > Noctuidae > Mythimna > Mythimna lalbum. Next base: position 21,542,333 of record OX439355.1, read on the forward strand.
TACTAGAAACACTATCTATAAAATCCCTTCACTATAATCATCAAACTACTCGTATTACTTGAAACGACGACCTATTTCCCTTAGTGTTAATTTCCAGCTCAAAAATCTTTTAAAATAAGTCTATTTTAAACATTAATGGGACCGAAGCAATCAACATTGATACAATCCTTTTGTCTTAGCAGGAAATCCGAAGTTGCGACACTTCCTTTGTTGGGGCATATGAAAGTGTTCTATTATCGAGCGACCATTGTCTTATTATCGTGATTATTATCGGGTTGGGTGAACAGGGTGGGAGCACTAAATATGTCACCATGAATATAGTTTTTTTTTTTCGATTTACACGTTTTGTTTTGCCTGCTAGTGTTTAGAAAATATTTTGTTTTTGTTACAGCATACAGTTATACTCATAGTGTTCTCAGCTACATTTCAGATTTAATCATATATTAATATCTTTACAGTATTTGGTAGCAATTTAACACCCTGTCTTTGCTTGACTTCATGCAGAAATATATGTATACTCTATTCAAGAATCAGGAAAGTCAAATTATTGAGATTTAAAACAGAATATATAAAATTATAATAAGTAATAAAATAGACAATAAATGTAGGTCTTAAAAATATTCATTTAGGACACCTTTGTAAAGATTCTAATGTTTCTATAAAAATAAATATCAAGAAAGTAATTTTATAATAGTAGTAAAAAGTAAGAAATGATAATAGCCCATGCAACTGAAGAAATACGTCATATTACTAAACATTACTATAAGACGTATTTTTGATACTTCAAACTGCACCCAAGCCCAGCTGAAAAATATCAATCGCTACGTTTACTCCAGGCAAATTATCGATTTTAAGCGTGCTGAAATAGCAAAAGATATCCATTGCCGGACATATGCTCGCCGCAAGTGTCACCACAACAAACGATCCAGTGGGTCTTGCATCCATTGGATTCTTGCTTCCCTCACCATGTTCAAGCACAGATGGTCAGCTTATTTCAAGCGTATTTACATTATAAAATACTTCAATTAAATAAATTTTAATGTGACGTAAAATAATTAATTGCCGTCTACGCAAAAGCAAAAAAAAAAGAACAACAGAAAATGAAACAAGATGATAATAGTCTGAATCGGATCGTTATCAACGCACATTAATTTGAGTAACGATGTCTAGCCACGCCCATCTACGTAGCTAACTCATAATTATTCTGATTATCATTAACAGTGCGTTTACTTACTCTGCAATAAAGGTAATTAAAAAAAAAAATCAAAGTCAAAAAAAGCAAAGTTCGTTAATACGAGTATTTTATTAGAATCTTTTGAAGCAACTTACCTGTTTTCTTCTTCTATGAATAAGATTAATAAAACGAAACAAAAAATGGATATTTAAACTAAATATCTACCTACATAGTATTGCAGGATTGCTGGACCAGTGGCAACGGCCTCAATTTACGAGTTCGTGGGTTAAACCCAAGCTGATACCCAATTTTGTGTAACTTATTTCATCACCACTGCTTTCAAAACGGTGAAGGAGAACATTGTGAGGAAACCCGCATGTCTCTGAATCAAAAGTTTGAAGACATTGTCTTTCAGGAACCCGCACAGGGCCTGCATCTACTACGTGGCCTCATTTCTTCTCCTAAGGAAGCTTGAGTCACAGTAGTAGGAATATTATGAAGCTGATTATGCTACATAATATAGCAAAATTTTAAGCCAGTAATTAAAGGCACAGGTATCAAAAGCAATGATAAATGATAATATTTATTCTCCTAATAGGTCACACACGTCAATTCTTTTGTCAGTTTAAACTAGATGAGCCCGATGTTTCAATTCCTTGGTTAAAATGACAATGTATTGATAGATTAGTTGCATGTTAACAACAAGTTCTGTTATTTGTTAAAATTATATAACCATGATGAAATGATTTTTGGTCAAAAGTGATAATATTTAGTTTATTTTCTGTACCTTTATTTTTATGCATTATATATATAATTTTATTATGCATTTACTAATTTAATTTTGAACATATCAACAACACAAAGACTATATCATTAATTACAAATTTTAGGTCCATTATTAGTATTTATGTCAATACCAGACGAGCACTTAAATGAATAATAACAAAATGAGCAAAACAATGAATACAACTGAATTAATTTTATAGCAATGGATTGAAACTCCAATATTATTTGTGCCCTATTCAAACCTAGAGCTATTTATTTACCAAAAGCAGTAAATTATCTACTCCATCACTCACTAGAACTACAAGAATCTATGCTACATAATGTGCTCTTATTTACATTGCATTAGCCCAAAGGTGAAGGTGTGTTGGCGATCGAAAGGTTGTGGGTTCGAAGTCAATCTAGTGAATTATTGTGATCTTAGGACAAGTGAATTTGACTTAAAGGTTAGAAAATTATTAGTAAATTGTGTTCTACATACTGGTGATATTTTTTATCCAAAAGTAAGAAATCGAGCAGACAGTGTTTTTTTTTATTTGTACGGGCCTATTCGCGATAAACTGAATAGATTTTAGGTTTTTGACAATAGATAGATTCATAAAGAAAAAAGAATGAATTAAGTGTGCCACTGAAAATGTTTTATAGTAAAACCCAAAAACAATGTCCGATCTGGGAATCAAACTCCAAATTAACAAGTTAATAAAAAAATGCAAATAGATTAGATAGAATCACGCAGCACATGAATTTCAAACAGAAAACAAAGAAACAAAAGCCAATCACAAAAATCGTGACTAAATAAATTAAGAGTATGTAATTTCTATATTTTTATTATAGATAGAAATTCGGCAAATAACTTCTACCCCACTAGTTGAGGTAAGGTGGAAGCAAGAGGAAGTATGTGCCTTTATTTGCCCTTTATGATCCAAAGTTGCGATAACTTTTTCTAATGGTCACGTAGCTAGATTACAAATATTATTCTGCGATATAGAAACAATTTCAAACTAGGCACTACTTAATTTTCCTCTAATACCAAAGCACAAACACCTGTCAATACGAAATATCAACACCGATAATGACAAGTAAATACACTATGATTTGTTGCAACGCTAAATATCAACAATATGAATCATATCCTATGTATTGAAGTAACGTATAATTTGCTATGGGTGATCTAGGGCAAGCGGTGCAATATCCTATGGCGATATATGTCTTGGAAACACTGCATAGGCTGGGGGCAGTGAATTGGAGTTTTGATATTGGGTAATTTTTTTTTTTTATGAAATGAACTAGTGCTTGACTGCAATTCCACCTGATGGTAAGCAGTGATGCAGTTGTTGATGGTGAAGTAAGTTTATTAAGAGCCTATTCACTATGCTTGAATTTAGGTATCTTACCTAAATTATAATCGGACATGTAGACTGCAGCAGGCAAATTGTTCCAGTCTTTGATTTACGTGGCATAATAGTATTGATTATTATTTTCATATCTACATTGAATTGTTTGAACCATCACATATTAATTAAAATTATGTCAAAATCAATATTTACAAAATCTCAAAATTAAAATAATTTTGTGAAACCATGTTCTGTAAATTTTAGATATTTTCAGTGCGATATTTATAAATTAGGACACAAATGAAAAGCAAATTTGTTATTGGAAGGGTGTTTTATAATAAATTGGTTTCATTAGGTTAATTCAATTGGTTAGTCCTTTTTTATAAATTTATTCAGAAGCTAGAGTATTTTGCATAATGTATGTAAAATTAATTTTGCATGATTTTAAATTTCAAATAACTGTAATTAGTTTATAAACTTATTAGATCGTTAAAATAAAATACATATATTGAAAAATTTAATGGGAAAACTTCTAATTTAAAATTTTTGTTTAGATTTTCAGGTTAGGCTCTAAAATTATTGTTATTCAATTCAAATAATTGTTTTATTGTAAAAATGTTTTTTTTTTTTTACTAAACACTTCTGATTTATTTATTTTAAGTTTTTAAATTTTCACTTATTAAAGAACACTATTTACAATATTAAGCCCCCCTAAATAATAATAAAAAGGCTCCCTTACCAAGAACTTCATGTTGGCTACAAGTGAACACTGCAACGACTGATGCCAAACTCCCGCGCAGACTGCTTATATACCTCACTGAGCCAAACCAAGTATAAACATACTTCAATTATTTACCATTTTTTCTACAACCAAGGATACGATACGTAAGGGTGAAGAATTATGAAACACTTCGCATTGGCGAAGGTGAATCAGATATTTTAAACCTAATAAACTTTAGCTTAGAAGTTATTCTTGCATGACGACTCTTGGTTATAGAGATCAGGCAAAGGCTTCTCTCGTTTGTGGTGTAAACTATACCATGATAATAGGTCATGACGAGGTTAAAAATGTTAGTCAGTCGGCAATACGGTGTCTGGGCTCACCGACCTGATTGTCAAGGTTACGTCGCTTGACTATGACTGTCAATAAATGAATGATCATTCATAAAGTACCTACATACTGAGATCCCTTCGTGCCTAGGGAAGCGCGTCATGGTGAAGAATACTCCAGAGTATTTCACGATGTTTTTTTTTTTATTTTTCCAGGAGCCGGCGACGCGATAAACCCAAAAGGGTATAGCGTAACAAGCTGGATTTCTACCTAAAGGATTGCCCAGAAGTAGCGTAAGACAGTGAAGAACAATGTAAGGGAGGCCTTTGCCCTGCAGTGGGATTTTTGTATATCAATGAGTGCCATACATCGTACATAAATGTGTTGCGCCGACCCCAAGTAATATGGGATAAGGGCAGGAAAAAGAAGAAGCAGAAGAATGAGTGGGATACATCAGGTTCATAATAACAAGCCTGTTGGGATAGTGGTAAGTGGCCCTGACTGTTATGCCGGAGGTCGTGGGTTTGATTCACCCAGGACAAACATTGGTGTAAAGAGCACGATCTTTTGTTCTGTGTCTGGGTGTAATTTATCTACAATATGTATGTATTTAGAAATATATAAGTACCTATGTTTATCAGTTGTCTAGTTCTCATATCACAAGTTCTGCTTAGACTGGGACCAGGTGGCGTTGTTGAGTTGTCATCATCATAATTTCAGCCGATACACGTCCACTGTTGGACATAGGCCTTCCCCAAGCGTCGCCACAATGAACGTTCCTGTGCGTCTCGCATCCATCGGTTTCCCGCAACCTTCACCACGTCATCAGTCCACCTTGTTGGAGGCCTTCCAACGCTGCGTCTTCCGGTACGCGGTGTTGAGTTGTAGAATATTATTATTATTACAAAAAAGTAAATAATAATAATAATTTTGTATATTGCAGGTCAGTGCAAGGTTCGTGTTCATTAAGATATTGACAAGCCGTAATAAATACGACTTTACCGAGTTAAAATCATCAATAGAAGCCTCTCAGTTCAGTTAACCCTATTGAATGACTTTTTCATGAAATAGCCATTAAATAGGGTGAAACGATCCGAAACGGTTATTGATGATTGATTGCTACTATAAATAAATACGTATTTAAGTCGCGAACATGTAGAACATTAGACCTGATACTAACCCGTAAGGGCCTACGCACACTTGAGACAAGACGTCTTTACAGCATCTACGTAGAGCGACAGGGGGTGTCAAACTTTTATTCACTTAAGCCCACCTGTGTTTTTCAGTTACCTTTTGGGTTCTAGAACCATGGTGGCCCTTTCAGGAAATCACCGTGGCCTTTACAGGCATTGGCCCTACAGGGTGCGACGGTTTCACTCATATATCTTCGAGGCGCGAGTTTCGCTGCATACCATCGACGACTCGGGCTTAGTCCTTACCAGACGGTCAGACGACAAGCTACCCATTGCTCGTAGTCCGCAAACCCGCGCCTAAAGCTAAAGAGTGGAATTCTCTGCAAGAGTTAGTTTCTTGAAAGGTACAAAACCTGGGGATTTTTAAGTCAAGAGTGAATAGATTACCTTTAGGCCTTCTTTATCGTCGGTCACCTCATTGCTTACCATCATGTGAAATAGTGAGCAGGCGTGAGCCTGTCAATACTAAAAAAATATAAGGCTATTGCAGTATATTTATGCAAATGCTTAATAGTACATTATGATATAAGTGTGTTATGTTAGTGATTACCGTCGAAGCGGTATTTAGACCCGAGCCACGGTGAGGGTTTTAAGAGAGCCGAGAACGGTAATCACTAATTACTCACTTGTATCATAAGACGTTTTTCAATACACTTGTGAATAAAATAACTGTAAAACTAGTAAACTTTTGTGGCGGTAAAAATCTGTTTTCATATGCGCGTCCATTGTTTTTTTCATCTTGATACGATAAATGTAATAAAATTATAACCGGGGAGAGGTTCAACATAAAGTTTTTAACCACATTATAGCACTAGTGTGTAATGGTAATCAAAATGTCGCAGTTTGGTAACAAGTGCCATTATATACCTAAGTGCAGTGCAATAAGAATCACTTTATGAGCAAGTGTATTGAAATCTGTTTTATGTACTTGGGAAGAAGCTAGCTAAATGACAATAAAATAAACTAAAAGCATTAATTTCGGGCAACCTAGAGTAACCAAACATTAACCTGTCTCCTAAAGCAATGTCCGATATAAGGGCAGAGAGCAGACACCCAGACCCGGAACACCTATTCGTAGGCCATACAAATATTCGTTCCGAGCAGGAATCAAATCCGCAACCACAAGCGCAGAAGCCAATCACTCAATCACTGCGCCAACTGTGCCATCAGCACTACCTCGAATAATGACAGTCATTGATTCTTAAAAAAATGATGCATCAAGATCAAGTAATCACCTTGAACAGGCTAGACCAATTGGTGATGAAGACAGGATATGTCTACAATGGGTAATTCCAAGACTTCAAGGTGTACATTCTAATTCATTTTACAGCATGTCAATTCCGTACAGTATGGTGATTGATCGCTAATCTTGTAAATCTATGGGTATATGAACTCTTTAATCATTCTCGTGATGTCATTATGAAGAAGTATTAATACCAACTAGGTAATTAAGTAAATTGTAATGTAAGTATATATAATACGCTTCTCAGATGTGATACCTAAATGGTCAAACGCGAGCTCATTTTATAATTGTGTACTAATTAATATAAAGAGAAAAGATCAGTGTTGTAGAATAGATCTATGTTTGCATTTATAATTTTTTTGTTATTTGAATAAATTCAAAACTACTGGACCATTTTTTTTTATTAATGAAAGGTCATATAATCACTGAGTGGCAAGTTGATGAAGAGAGTTTCACTCGAGTAGAAAGGAAGATGAAGCCCTGTTCCCGTAACCTGTGCGGTACCGCACCGAGTGGACCAAATATGCGGCTGCGTCCTGCTGTGCCTACGGCCCAGCTGTATATTTCGCGCCTGCATTGCTCTACGAAGGTTGAGGAAGTCGTGGAGTACATGAAGATAATAGTAATTGGACTCTGAGGGTGTAAAGGCTGGATTCGCGCCGTGACACCAACTTCAAGTCGTTCGTGATACGAGTTCCAACCCACCGTCTACAGACCTTTTTGAGAGAGGACTTTTGGCCGAAAGGTGTCGTGTATCGACGTTTCCGAGGATGGCTACGCGACACCACGCACCGGAACACGACTCTGATGTTCGGTGTCGTGTTCGTGTATTAAATAAGTTTTTTTTGTAGTTCATTTTATTGTATAAGATTATTTTACTTATTTTATTCTATGTGCTTCCGAAGCCTGAAAATAAATGATTTAATATTAATAAAGGGAAGCCGCCTGCGGACAAAACCACTGGCAGAAACTAGTAAATATTATAATTTAAAAAATTATGTAAAATAGATTCTGTAGGATTTTGGGATTTCATCAAAAAATATTTGGTGGTTAATGATATCTAGCAATGAAGTATATATCGGAATGAAATAGCCTGATCCTTAATTTTATCTGCAACACCTATATAATATAATATTATAGTAACGTTAATCGTTTCAATTCTGTAAGGCCTCTCGCCCACCACAACTTTTTGTATCGACTAAAATGTCGCTACAAAAAGTTGTTGCTTCTTGCAAATACATCCTTTGGTTTTGCACTGGACCTTTGATTTTTCACAATTAAATTTTTTAAAGCGGCAGTAGCCACTTTTCTGACATTTTACTAGATTTAATTTCGTGAAACGACATATCACTGACGATAATAATTTGGCGTTTTATCTTATCACCAGATACATTTAGTAAAAAGACGTAATAAACAAGAATATTCAACATGTCATGATATCCCTGATATCCTCATATCCCTGCGATAATCTATTCGAACTGTGACCTAAAATAAATTCAATCTTGAGCTGTATATGGCATGATTCAATTGCACGCCCAAAATAGCATACCTATAGTCTTAATTGAACCCCTTCACATTCTTAATTGGCAGTCATCTGTCAACAGCCAATAACCTAGTAATTATTGTACATTGCCTAGTTATGATCTTGACAGATGAGGCATAATATTGTAAAGCCTATATGGGACTACATAATGTGAATAGTATATTGCCTTGTTCGTCGGTCAGCAGTCATAAACAAATCAAATCAAAGTATTTAGGATTTTGGAGGGAAACGAAAGATCCAACCTACACGCTACCGACGCCACCGTGAGACATATGAGTGATCATGTCTAACTGTCAACTGCCATGCTCGTTTATGTCAAACAAGTGTTAATTAAAAATATAAATTGCTCTAGTGTACTCACATTTACTAATTTAAAAAAGAATTTTTTAGAGTCTGTCTAAAAAGTCAAATGACTTGGGTATTAGAGCAAATGAAGAATGAAATCTGATTTAGTAATCAATATTGTAATAAACACATTTTTTAAAAGTGCAACCATGGAGTTTCTTGCCGGTTTTCCTCCATAGGAAACGAGCAATTTGGAATCGTGCACTAACTTCTGACATTTTATAAGTGCCCATGTAGGCCTATGTGAAATAAAATATTTTGACTTTGACTTTGGTTCAAAAATCAAGGTTGATTAAGAGATCTTGATCATTGTTTACTAATAGAAGAACCGTATAGAAAGTATCGAATATCAAAATTATTTATATGGTTAAATATTATAAAAAAATCTCATATTTACTTTTTTATTTATTTTTTCTCGACGGGGAAAATCATCTTTGACGAAACCCGCTCTTGGGTGGAGCGGGAGACAGTGTCAGACTCTTACTGACTAAAAACCCCGCGCCGTTCCTTCTAGCCTTCATACCGGGGCACGAGCTCCCTTCCGGACAACCCTGTCCCCAGTAGGCTTCGACCCAGCTGGGCCCCTCCCGATCTCATATTTACTTGATCTCAGATCTAGAGTTGCAGTGATTCTTTCAAACTGTCCCATAGCTTTAACCCAACGGCTCGTACGTTATATATTATGGGTTATGTTGTTTGTCAATTAAGTAGAATATAGCTGTTACATAGGGCACGGTAACTGCTTGTCATTTGGGGCAATAATAGCCTAAAGGCTGGCGGTAACTGGCGTCCAAGAAGTCGTGAGTTTAAACTTAGCCTGTCAAACTTGAGAGCATGTAAGTTGGCGTTTGCAAGTTAAATATATTGGTTTTGCTTTGAGCTTGTATCGTTTACTAGTTGAAGCCAGCGTCTTTGGCCGCGTGAAAATAGTAAACTGTCCTAGAAGAACATATTTCCGATATATAACGTATCATAAGTGCGTCAAAAAATCAATCATCATCAGTCTTTTTAATGTTCCCACAGCTGGGACTCAGCCCTCCTTTCTAGGAGAGGGAATGGGCCGTAATCCACCACGCGGGCCCAGTGCGTGTTGGTGGATGTCACATGTCTTCGAATTTTTGATCGTATCATAAGTGCGTAATTAACACTATTTAAAAAAATATATGACAAAAATAAACAAAAAAATAAAATAAAAATATGTTTAACTATGTATAGACACACGCAACAACACGTTGCGTTGTTGATGATGTTATTGTTGTTGTGGTGTATGTTGATTGTTGTTGTTTGTTTTTTATCAAATTTATTTCTTTCTTTATTTCTATTATTATTAAATATACATATTCATACATACAAACATTAAATATACATATATTGAATACGCAGTCATCTGTAACGTCATCATCATCATTTCAGCCAATAGAGGACCACAGTAGGACATAGGACATAAACCTCTCCCAAGTGTCAAAAAGCGTCTCGCATCCTTCGGATTCCCGCCACCCTCACCAGGCCATCAGTCAACCTTTTATGAGGCCTTCTAACACTGAGTTATCAGGTATGCAGTCGCTACTCCGGAACCTTTCTGTCCCATTGAACACCTGTTCTATGAGCAATATGCCCTGCCCACTGCCACGATTATTTAGGGCACTGTAGTGTGTAATAAATAAAAAATAATACCCAACAATAGTGTTTAAATATATTGTGTGTAACTAACAAAGTCCATAGAAGACGAATCCGAAATGTAATTTTTATTTTATTTTATTAAAACGTTTTAGATCTCAATAGATGCTGCAAATTATTCTATTATTTGTCAACATGCTTTTTTCTATTTTAAACTTTATCGTTTTACGCTACAATTTGTTTTTTTTTTGTCAAACAAGCAATGCGAAGTATAACAAAAGAAAATATTTATAGAAGGAAGCTTTCATTGTTGTTTTTAAGTGACCTCGATAAAACGACTTGCATAATAAAATGACACTGACCTTCCTCCGTTAATGAGTTGGATTAAATCGTCAGATTCTTTTACTAACTTAGTTAAAAATGACGTGTTTAATAGACATTTACCAGAGGTGCGCTATGCGTGCTCAGATGCGCAAGGAAAGAAATAAAAGAAAGAAAGAAAACACGTTTCTTTGGCACACAGGTACACACAATGAGATAACACTATAATAATGGTATATACACTTAAACCTAGAATACATCTACATTGTATGTCTAACGGCTGCGCCAAATAGGTCCAGTTCAGCATGATGCCAGGCCACTACGTAGCAGTTGCCTGACGCTAGTTTGGTTTGGTTGGCTGGCTGGCAAGGGGTATATACTCCTTGCGCATCTGAGAGGTAGTGCTTCGTGGTGGCACTCAGCGGTGGCCACCTGCCGCGCTGGGGCCTGGTTTAGGCCATCATCCGGAGCGAGAGCGAATAAGATGCGTTTGCCTCCTCCTGTAAAGCACTAATGCTAGTGATGGAGATAGCCACACGCGTGTGGGAACAGACGTCGCCACGGCAGGAGATGCTCCGGGCACTTAGAGTTCCAGGGTGATATCCAGTCACCGTAGGGTGCGAACTCGCCGTCTGGTTATTTGGTAATTGTTTAATTTGAGCCCCAATCGTCAACGATGCGTAGTGTTTTACGCGCGGCTGATGCCCACAAGGTTTATTTTTTTAATTGATTTAAACCAGTGCTTGACTGTGTTCCCACCTGATAGTGGTTTATTAAAAAGAAACCGATAGTTCTAGAACTCAAAAGGCAACTGACAGACCCAAGTGTGGTTTTAATCAGTTCGAGAGCTAATTCGTAAGAAGTTCGCAGTAGTATCAACACAACGTTAATGTTTCCCAATTGTCGTATGTAGTTTATATTGTATAATTGTTTTATATATATTATATGGCTTATTAGTACTTATGTTAATTCTTGTATTCGTCTTCGCTTTCTCATTTAATGCACCTACCACTATTTTTCTCTGCATCACCCAAAAGTTGACTGGCAGAAAATGCCTAAGGCATTAAGTCCACCTCTGTACTTTTGTATGCACAAAGCATTAAATAAATAAATCAGTAAAAGTCGAACATGCCTGGTTCCAATTATAGTCCCAGTTTGTCCTAGAGTAGAAAACGTTATTGGATGATTTCCCATTTAAAAAGAAACCGCATCAATTTATAAGAGCACGCACTCGAAATGATAGCATAGATTCATGGGTAGTAAGCGCTTCAGGAGTCAAAGCATTTAAATAGTTATATTGTATATAATAGTTATTTTGACCTTTTATTTTAACCATTTTATTTAGTCCGTGTTTTAGATTATAAAAAAATATTGGACACGTATTTTTTCTTTTTTCGATTAAACAAAAAATAACAAAGATATAGCCCATTAAAGTTACGTGTGACGTCATCCCGTGCGAATAAATGCAGCAAGGCACTTACATCTTTGTCATTTTTGGTTTAATATACAAATAAAAAAAGACGCCTACCTTATTTTTGAATAATCTAAAAGATGGACTAGTTACATTTTTTACGGCAACTAGCCTATTGTTACTGCTACTTGGGTAGGAGAACCAAGGTCACTGACATAGCCTGAAGAATCGCCAAACTTAAGTGGCAGTGGGCAGGGCACAGGCATAGGGCACAAAATAGAATATGCCAAAATAAGATACGGATACTAATGCTGTATCGTATTTACACCGCTGTACCTTGCCATAATATTTATAACTAGCTGTTCCCAGCGGCTTCGCCCGCGTGATAGCAGGAAATTATCCCAAGGGAACGTACTTCCGGGATAAAAAGTATCCTATATCCTATTCCAAGACATGGTCTATCCGTGTACCAAGTTTCATCAAAATCGGGTTTGCCATTTAAGCGTGAAGACGTAACAAACAAACAAACTCACTTTCACAAACAATATTAGTAAGGATTTTCCATTGAAAAGAGGTTACACATTACCCCACAGACACGCCCATCTCCAGCCTTACTCAATAACTTTTCTATAGACGTTTTAGAACCAGATGATTCAATGCTGATGTAATATTTCCAACAGAACCAAACTATAATTCTGGACTGTATCGGCTAATTGCATCTACAGTTTTGTAATTAAAACAATGAATGCATTGTACGCATGTGTGTGTTACAGGGTGTTTCATTTAAAAGCTGTCTGTTGAACGTTTTGGGTGGGCCGATGGCCGTATTGTAAGCGAACGAGAGGGGCGTACTTTATGAAAAGTGTTTAAGTGGCCCTGCTAATGGCAGGGCTACTTATGATTGCCTAAAAATTTTGTTTTAAAAAGATTTCCGAGAACTCCGTCTGTTTTATTTGCTTTTGCCCGCTTTTGCGCGTTTTTGAACTCAAGAATAAAGCAGCTTTCTATCAGAGACAAATTCTTAGCATTAGTACTTTCAGAGATTACCTCCACCTACAAACAAAAACCAAACTTTACTTCTTTATAATATTAGTGTATGATGGTACCTGATGGTAAGCGAGGATGTGGTCAACGATGGAGCATGCTTACCTAAAAGTAACCTATTCACTTTGATTTTAAGACCCCAGGCTGTAACTATCAGGAAACGCAGGCTCGGGCTGGGAATTTCACACCTTGTCTCCTCTTACACTCATGAATGTGTTCCCTAATACATTTTGTGCATATAGGTTGGATATTCACAATGGACTGGTAGTGGAGTTTATGAATTGAGTAAGGAAGAACAGAGGAACATAATTATTTGCATATTCAAACACAATCGCATGAAACCATAAGTGAAAACAGTAACCGCAAAACCGAGGAAGTAAATAATACCTATGACAATATTTCCGATCATTGTACGACCAAGGTCATGAACCCTATTTTTATTATGAGTGTGGTGTCCCATTGCAGGGTAAAGAACTCCTTTACATTCTTCCACTCTTCTCTGCTCTTAGCTACTTCTGGCCTATACCTTAGGAAGGAGTCCTCTATATTCTCGCCACGCTTCAGGACCTACCCCGTCACCAGGTCTTGCTGTTCGGGAGTCAATAGTTCTTCAGGAGTCAGTGGTCAGGAGTAAGGATAATTCGAGACCCAGTAGTCTTCGCCAAATTTTGTTGCAACATGACCAAATGTGGCCTGCCATTCAGTTTGGCGGCTGAGTTTTTTACGTCTAAAGAAAGAAAAAAATACGTTAATGTTGTACATCAAACATCAATTTAAGTTGAAAAAAAAAACAGTAGAATTACGATACAATAAAGAAAATACCATACAATTTAGTATGAAAAAAACGATAACTTTAAAATTTGTGTAAGGTCAAAAAGGCGCCTAGCTCAGCATATGCTGCAATATCTATAGAGATAAATAACACATCTGCTATTTGGGTTTTGGAACTACGTACCAGTCAACCTAGGGTGGTAAAAAGACAATTTGGTAGGTGCATAAAAAATCCACAATATAATCAACCTGTATACAACACTTCAAATCCAACAAGAAAATGTTAGTCCATCCATTTCTGCGTACATGGGATGATTTCAGTTTCGTAATGTGATCTAGAATATATTAGTTCATTTTGTGATTGTCTTTACGTCTGTACAACGTCCAAATATAGACTTTATTAGGAAGTTCCACGTTTGAACCGGGCTTGTTATGCCTAAAAGGGTGGTTGTCCAATAATTTCACTGTGATTTTGAAATTCACAACTACGTCAGTGCAGTGATGGTATGTTTCTAGTAAGTATCCGGTTCTGGTTTGATGCTCAGTTTGAGAAAATAGTAACTACCCGGTATCTGGAATTTCTCTGTGCCAGCCCAGGCTCTGGTCTATCCGACAGATGATGATAAATGATGCCCCGATTACACGGGAGATATGTGTGACATATAGTATATATATGTTGTGGGAGCATGCAGGGTGGTTAGGGGGTGCGTAAAGTATACCTTGTAAAACTTTTGGAGACATTATTTAAAAACTTTGCTTTGAATAATTCTTTCCATAATTTTACTAAGGATGAAATCGAGAAAAAAATAATTAACTCTCCATAGAACGTCCACTGTTGAACATAGCTGCGCTGCATTCTTCGGTGTTCAGTCGCACTCCAGAACCTTTCATCCCCATCAACCATCTGTTCTGCAAACAATTTTTCCTGCCCGCTGCCACTTAAGTTTGGAAATTCTTTGAACTATGTCGGTAATATTAAAAATGGTTGCTTTGGAAAATATATTGGAATATGACCATGTATTTTTTTATTGTTGATAGGTTTGCGCTTGACCGCTATCTCACCTGATGGAAAGCAACGATGCGGTCTGTGTTAAAAGAAAGTTTCTTAACTTGACCAGTTATCAATTATAATAATAGAAGTAAGTTCCGGTCTTTGGAGCCCTACTCACCGGTAGCTTGGACTCTGCTCCCAACACCGGCGAAAAAATATAAAAAATAGCAGAATAAAAAAACATTTGTAGATATTTTTATATTTTTAAATGTTTTTTTTTTATATGCGTGTCTTAAGAAATATATAAAAAATAAATAAAGGAGATAAGTAATTATAATAATAACTGATTTATTGCACAAAGAAAAATGATCAAAGGAGTCGGCCCAACGGGATGTCCGCTACTGCAAATTCCAAGTAATTATGTTACGAAATTGAAGTATTTTTATTACTACATCTAGGCATATTACAAATAGTATTACTCATGAAGTATGTAGAGTAATTTTTGGGTCATAACTCAGTAAATACTTGTCGGTTGTCGGTTCGTTGCCAAATTTTACACTTGCCTACTCATTCGCAACCGCCTATGATCTAGTGTGAATTATGTGGTACATAAGTAGGAATTGTTTTTTTCGTAACGCATCGGTTGTTATATTGTCCAAGGCTTGATATTTGATATTGAACATCGTGTATTCAGGCATAAATTAATGTTAAATAAACTACTTCTTCCTTTTAATAGGTTTTTTAAAAGGAATTCCAAATTTATCGAATTTGGCACTGTTTATAGGCCCGAAAAGCTGCGACTCTAAAGTGGGATTGGGCCGGACATGTTTGCCGCATGTCGGATGAACTGTGGGCTAAAAGAGCCACTTATTGGGTCCCATTGACCGCAAGACAACATCGTGGCAGACCAAGGCGAAGGTGGAGAGATGAGGTTGATAAATACCGGAGGGACTGGCCTGCAAATCCACAATGGCCGAAGACAGACGTGTGTGGAAATGGGAGAGGGAGGCCTTCGCCCAGCAGTGGGACATAAATGGGCTAACTAACTAACTTATAGGCCGATAGAGACTGTCACTGACTGGTTGAGTTATGCTGACTCAAGCCTATCCCTGTTTCTTCAATTGTCTATTGCGTTTCAGGGCAACGGTGTAGTAGTTGTGGTTTTAGTCAGTAAAAGTCTAACACGCCCTCTCGCTCGAGCCTAGATCGTCATTTCAAGATTTCCCACCGTAAAAAATGCACTGGACCTACATTTAGTGCCGTCATGATACTTTAATAAAAGTTTGTATCTACACCGCTAAATTTCGATCGTTTCAATCCCGTGGAGGGTCGATCCGGTACATGGAAGCCTATCGATATGTAACCATAAGATTAAAAAATAAAGGACCTTTTTTTAATCTCGTATTAATTTACGCATGTACGAAATTAATTTCGTTAAGAAAACGTCAGGTGAGCGAGTCCAATGACCTGTAGGTAGTAGTCGGCGTTGCGTACGAACTTATATTAATATTATTTTTCTTAATTTTATGTTTACAAATCGATTGTGTTCCATGTACCGGATCGACCCTCCACAGGATTAAAACGATCAAAATTTAGCGATGTATAACCTTTTAATTCCCCGATTGTACATCAGTGCGTAAGTAGCAGGTACGTAAGAATTGCCCCAGACCCAAACAAAATGACACACACTGTTGCACAACACAGTTCAGCGCACCACTTTTCCTTACAATTTTGTCACACGAAGTCATCGTATGTGTATCACGCAATGTCGTGTGACATTTCTTATTTTGTAGGTGCTATTCTTGTAGGTCATCTGTCAAAAAACCAAGGTGGTCTTAAAGAGGACTGGTAATGTAATTCTTACGTATTTTAAAACCCAAGTCCTCCACTGCGTCTGTATACGCGATAAACTCAAAAACAACTGAACGGATTTTCATGTAATTTCTCTTATGGATAGATTAATTCTTGATGAAGGTTGAAACGTATAAAACATTCACAATATAGTAAAGAAAATCTAAGAATTTCAATTAATTTTAAAAACCGCTGCTACTGCTGGGTGGGGTTGCTACAACATTACACTATACTATATTTACATTTACTGACAACTAACTTATTTAAAGTCAGTGGTCAGTAAGTAACAACAGTCTTATTAAATTAGAAAAGCTATTACTAATTATCAGTAAAAAACTTTTAGTACTCGGATCAATACTTTCAGAGATTACCTCCTACACACAAAAAAACAAACTTTACCTCTTTTTAATGTTAGTGTAAGTAGATGTAGATTTTTTGATGCCAGCAATTAGGACCATCTCTTATGATAAACAATAAGGAAGTTGTCATAACCATCAGCAATATGACAAAATGTTTGCATAAAACGATAAAGAATTTCGAGGAAGTAAATTGTCAGGTGGTCTTGAAGTAAAAATTATGAGCAGTTTATCTTACCCCACAAGTTGTCAATGTGTTTTGTAGTGAAGAGTTCTCTCAAGTGATTAACGAGAATGCTAAAAATAACTTTGATTTATTGGAGAACTGAGACAGCAAAAATGTATTGAAGTATTCCACTTTCGGCACCAAAACTATTCCTCTTTTGGCATCAATGTTAGCTTGGTGCCGAATGTGGAACTTACATACCTATTGGTGCCTAAAGAGGAATAGCTTTAGTGCCGAAACCAGTGGTACTTAAAAATTGGTGCTGAAAGAGGAATACCTCACCGTATTTTGGGTTTTTGTATTATATGTAGATAGTTAGGTTTAGTATAAAAATATGTAGACTACGTAGTTTGTCAAACTAATAAAACATTTTAGACAGACTTATTATATTAACTATACAGTTAATATAATAAGTCTGTCTAAAAAGTCAAACAATTTCACCAAATAAAAAAATATATAATATGATATTTATCATTATAATAATGCAATTGCTCGTTTTAGCTTTTACACAGATATGCGAATTACATACGGAATTATAACATTTAATGTTCGTGAATATAATGTGCAGTGTATTAACTAAAATAATAATTTCGTTAACAAGGTCATGCACATAACTAGTGCAGTTATAAAAGTGTAAAGAATATATTGTAGCGATTACCATCCATTAGATTGTCTGCATGCTTAGTCAATGCTAAAATAATTGTAGTTCATTTTATTCGACCTATTGGCCATTGGTCGTTGGTGTTGTTACCAAGTTGAGAGGATAAAATTGGCCTAATATTATCACCTTCACGTCCAAGTCAGGTCCTTATCATCATCTTATCATCATTGACTGGCCTGGTGGTCTTGTGGTTAGTAATAATAATAATAATTGTTAGTGGCCCTGACTGCTATGCCGGAGGTCGTGGGTTCAATTTCCACCTAGGACAAATGTTTGTGTGATGAGCTTTATCATTTGTTCTGTGTCAGGGTGTAATTTATCTATATATAAGTTTGTTTATCAGTTGTCTAGTACTCATAACACACGCTTTGCTTAATTTGGGACTAAACGGCGTCGTGTGATAGTTGTAGATTATATTATTATTTGAAAAAAGTTCAACTGTTGGACGTAGGCCTCACCTAAGTGTCGCCACAAGTACCGGTCTTGCGCGTCTTGAATCCATTCGATTCCAACAACCCTCACCAGATCGTCTATCCACCTTGTGAAAGGCATACCAACACTGCATCTTTGTAATTCTTCAGGCTATGTTGGTGACTTTGGTTCTCATGCAGATATGTTCGTTTCTGATTCGATCACACAAGGAAACCCCAAGCATAGCCCTTTCTAATGACTTTAAGCCTTTTGAGCTTTTACTGATGAGGTCTTTTATGAGCCCTAAATTATCATTGGCAATACGCACTGGTCCATGGACTTTCGGTTGAGGCACTGTGGTATGTTGAATGAAAAATACCACATAGCTTCCCGAACGCTGCCCAGATAAGTTGGATTCGATGATTGATCTGTGTCTGTTTCTTTCATTCGGAAGGTGCATTTATTAGGTATTGAATAGAGCCCGATTGAATTTCATTTGTCATTTTGACAGATTTTTTATTTTATTTATAGGTAGTCTAGTAGAATAGTCCAAATCTACTAAACCTAAATGACAGACAAAATAATATCCAAGAAATAAAAATAATTCATTTTCAACTCGATACCTCCACGCGTTCTCGAAATACAAACAGACGGACTGACGGACGGACAAACAATATGATCTTATAAGGGTTCCATTGTTTTTTTTCTTTTCAAAGTAATCGAGACAAAAGTCAGTTTTAAAGTTAGTAACAAAAAACAATACGAAAAATACTTAATTAGATTTTTTTATGCATTTTTTTTTAATTATATACAGCTTTCAAATTATCCACAGATCTCTAGTGAATACAACAGAGGACCCAAAGATTAATGACTAAAGTAATAATTAAAAAGTTCGTAAACTACTCGGAGCTCTCGACCGAGACTAACCGATTTTTTATTCCCTCCAGAGATTTGTTTGACGCATCGAATCAAGAAACGAATTAAAATATTTTACGAGATTCATAACTACTAAAAAACCCTCAGTGAAATCCCTCAGGAGAGCAGTCGTGGCAGAGTGGTAATGGCCCCGACTACGAGTCGCGGGTCGCGGTTTTAAAACCTGCCAGGCGCCTTTGTGTAATTTATTGCATCATCACTGCTCTCAAAACATCGTGAGGAAACCGGCATGTCCTAGAACCAAAAATTAGAAGACATGTGACATTCACCAACCCGCACTGGGCCCGCGTGGTGGATTACGGCCCATTCCCTCTCCTAGAGAGGAGACCTGAGTCCCAGCAGTGGGAACATTAAAAAGGCTGATAGTGTTGCGCTTGATGGTTTATCTGTATATAAAACTGGGAATTATAAAACCTAAAAATTGAGCATTGACCTTTGGTACAAAATATATAGGTACAGACACGGAGTTAGGGTACAGAAGTCAATCTACATACAAAGCGCGCTCGAGTAATGCACACATAGACACCGCTCACGGACACGATATCTCGGAGCGTCTCGGCTCGCTCGTCGAACAATGCCGGCTCAAACGCTCATTAGTGTGCGTCCACCGACAAACGCTCATTAGTGTGCGTCCAACGAGCGTAGGTATAAAAATTGAAGTACATACATGAGATTGTATTCTGTACCTATCTATTTTATGCTATCCTCCTCACGCGAAGGCGCTCGTGCAGAATACTAGGAACACTGTCCAACATACCATGATCGAACCAACGACACAAAGCCACAATGTCACACATGCATTCAACATCTTTCCCAGATAATTACGATATACCAAAACACACCATTGTTGTAAGTAAAAACTAATTAGCGACGACAGCACATCTGTCCACCTTTTGTTGGAGGATTTTCCCACAAAAAAGTATAGCTTCGTCCTCTGAGGTCGCTCCAATTACGAGCAAGTACGTTACATGTTTGTTTTTGCGTGTTTAATTCATGAATCCCCAAGCGACACCCGGTGGCCGCGCATCTATTGTCTTACTATTGTGTCTCTAATTGACGGTATCTGAAGGGTTAACTGCTAAACTGCTGCAAGGTTTGAGTGAAACTTTGTGTAACCACATTGGACCGCGTTGTTATTTTTTTGTTTGAGGTACTTATGTAAATTAGGCCAATGTCTCTTGGTTTTTATGGCTTTTTTGCCTTTCGGGGGCTTGAAACTTAAAAAAAAAACTGTTTAACTTAGTCAGTATTGGTTTCGTACATGTTCGGTACGTTTCTTATACATATAAATTATTAGGACTCCTATGCTTTAAATAAAAATATGTAAAAGATAAAGTAGTAAATGCTTTTTATTTTGCAATTAGGGTTTAAAAAACACTTTGACAGTAATTTTTTTGTCTGTTTAAATTACACTATGCCGCTGTTTTATGGTTGTAGACTGTTGAAAGAAAAATACATAATTAGCGTAGGATAGGTGGGTATTCTGCAGATGTCATGGTGATGCGGTATGTGAATCGCATTGAGAAAGTATAAACTGTTCCATTTTTGTACTATGCATGCAATACATTTTTAGAGGGTAGGCGGAACAGAGAGTAAAGTCCCACATACCTCCTTTGAAAAGGGAGGATCCTCCGTCCAGACAGGGTGTTATGGTCTGGTGGGCGACTGCCCGATAGTTGATGTCGGGCTGTCGTATATGTTCAAATCGCGCGGAGAACTTTAATTGCGCGATGCAGGATTTCGTATTTTCTTCGTAGTTCTTATGTGGCGTCATAGATGTCGCTACATCACTCCCCTCCGGAGATCGGAGATCGATGGTTCTTGATGCTTCTTGATGTGTGCCAGGCCAGCGGTAGGTTGGTTCCAGTGAGTCGGAACCGATGTCGCATAGTTCTCGGTGAGTCGGAACTGTCTGCGGTGATGCCCTAATGAGTCGGGGTGTTGCTATCCCAGTGAGTCGGGATAATGCCCCAGTGAGTCGGGGTGATGATGTCCCAGTGAGTCGGGATGATGCCCCAGTGAGTCGGGGTGGTGCTGTTGGCTCCAGTGAGTCGGAGCGGTGCTTGTGCGACGTAGGGCTTGATTGCCGGCGTCGACCAGGTGAGGTTCTTCATGGCTCTTCATATGACTGGCCGAAGGTGCGGTGTGCCAAGGTCGCTGATGCGGCTGAGGTGGTGACCAGGTATGACCAGGTAGACATACTGGTGGTCAGGATACCCTTAGCCGAGGGTGCTGGCTGTTTGGCTCGTTGCTCGAAAGCTTGAGGAAGTGATGATGACGTCACGAAGTAGTAGCTGCACGAAGGCTGCGCTGACGTTCTTTGTCGAGGGTCATCAGTATGGAGGTAGGCGGAACAGAGAGTAAAGTCCCGCAAACCTCCGTTGAAAAGGGAGGATCCTCCGGCCAGACCGGGTGTTATGGTCTGGTGGGCGACTGCCCGATAGTTGATGTCGGGCTGTCGTATATGTTCAAATCGCGCGGAGAACTTTAATTGCGCGATGCAGGATTTCGTATTTTCTTCGTAGTTCTTATGTGGCGTCATAGATGTCGCTACACATTTAATAATAATAATTTTTTTTTCAGGTTAAGCACACTCAATGCCATTTCTATATTTAAAATCAATAAATTAAACTAAACTAAATCAAAAACAATGTCATTAAAATAAAATTAAAATCAAATTAATTAAATCAAATAATATTTGCCAATTTAAAATAAAAAAAAAAGTTTATGGGCTCAAAATTTTCAAAACAAATTGTAAAAACAAAAAACATCCTTTTAGTAAAAATATTCGCGGCTACCAATTCGCGTTCAAAGCTAGCATGTATGATTCGTTCAAATCTCTTCATTACATCACTGAGATATATGGCGAGGATGTAACCGTAAAAAACGGGCCCATTTATTCACAGGTGACGGGTCCGGAAACGGTACAGTCGGACCCGTTTTGATGCGAATTGATCTGCGGTTTGAATCTCTGATAAATTTGAAGGGCTTTCGTGTGTTTACGTACAGTCAGGGAAATAAATCTTGTGCAAAAACGAATTTTAATGTCAACGAAATTAATCGCAAACAATTTCAAAATAATAGTTCTTGCATGTTAAGCTTCAGCAGACAATAACTAAAATGTATTTTTTTATAGGCACGCGTTTGGCCTCCATCTCACCTGATAGTAAGCGATGATGTGGCCGACGATGGAGCACACTTCCTAGAAATAACCTACTCACTCTTGACTTAAAGACCCCTAGGTTGTAGATATCATGAAACACACTCTCTGCTCCCAGCTGCTTCAGTCGCGTAATCTTTTCTCCTTTTTTTATCAAATCAATCCAAAGGTTGTCTGTAAAAAATCACTTTTAGCAATAAGGCCGCCCATTGTGACACCCTATTCATTTGAAGCTCCTACTGTATTTGTCTTTATGGCGTACAACTATGAAGATTATAAATCTATCTATCAATCTATCTACTTGAAAATTAAGTTAAAAATATCTCGTGTCCTATTCCACAATAACCCATGTACCATTTTTCATCAAAATCCATACGGCTCTTTGGACATAAAAAAGAAACAAACTTGCTCGAACACACACAAAATTTCGGCTTTTTAGTCAATTATAGTGTGATTTCATTTATGAAACATCGGCCTTTCCTCTTATTCTTTGATCGTATTTCATATACATTTAAGTATTGCCACATTGTAAATCGTCAACACAATTTGTCAGCGGTTAATCTGGCTTACATCTTACAGTTACAAAGTACCATATCTTATCCACTGCTGAGTTAATCTTGAAAACCGAACCGAACTTGAAACCGGTGTTTATCTTCCGCCTGCATTACACCACAAAGGTGGAGGACATCGTCGAGTGCGAAAAGTTGAAGTACACACTGAAGGTGCAGTTGCTGGAGTTGTACCGCGAGTACCGAACTGTTTTCTGCACCCTGCAGAAGATTTTTGGCCCCAGGGCGTGGTGTTCCGTCGCTTCCACGGACAAGTACCACAGGATAGTACAAAGATAAAATAATGCAAAGTGAAGTGTTACTAACGTAGTTTTAAATCATCACTACATAGTATAAAACAAAGTCGCTTTTTCTGTCCCTATATCCCTATGTACGCTTAAATCTTTGAAACTACGCAACGGATTTTAATGCGTTTTTTTAATAGATAGAGTAATTCAGAGGGTGGTTTATAAGTATAATAACATCCATTAAATAGTGGAGAAACACCCGAACGAAGCCGGGGCAGGTCGCCAGTGTTTAGTAAAAAAATTATTTATTATAAGTAATTATGTATGTTTGTCTATAAGGTATTTATGATATGGGTACATGTTGCCTCAAATAAATTTATTATTATTATTTAATTACTAATCATGTATTTTGTACCTCACCAATAGTAGCCTAAATTAAGTGTCACCTGTAATTCTGTTCCAACTTTTTCAAATAAATAATATGGCTGTAATTAATTCATGAATCCCCAAGCGACCACTGGTGGCCGCGCATCTATTGTCTTACTATTGTGTCTCTAATTGACGGTATCTGAAGGGTTAAAAAAAAAATCGTTCAAAAACTAAGTTTTTTTTTAAGACTGCTTTTACACGTGGAAAAATCCTATTCAGCCAACTAACCCTGCCAATAAATCCTTATAAAAGCTGGTGGTAAAGATAGCTATAATCGTTTTTTGATTAAACTCTCACAACGCTAGTTGCAGGTAAGCCCCTGATTTATGACGTGAGCTGGCGATGCATCGGAGATTCTGTAAGGGCTCTACTATCAGAATTGCGAAGAATTATGTTTTTCTTTTCTTCTTTGAAGGGATTCCACTTTTCTCGTTCAACGTATAACCAATTTTTTTAAAAGCTTTTATTTAGTTTCACCTGTCCCGATGTTTGTCTGTCATCAAACCTTGCAAATTAAATTTGACCTACTTCCCGGTTACCGATTGAACTGAAATTTTGCATGCATGTGCAAATCAGATGACAATGCAAAATTATTATGACATGGAGCTGATCTGATGATGGAACCGGAAGGTGGCTATAGGAACTTGGTAGTTAAACGACACAACCCTATCGAGTTTGGGCTCGTATGATTTGTCTTGACGAGTATTAATTATACAGGTATACCAAGCTATAAAAGCTTGCTATGAAAAAAATATTTTCATTAAAAGCTTGTTTATAGTACGAGTATGTCGAAGTTTGTTGGTAGTTGTAGATGTAAGTTACTCTAGGGAGGTCGAGGAGAATTATTCTTGTTTTTTTTTTATTTATTACTAGCTTTTACCCGCGGCTACACCCGCGTTTATTAATATACTTTAATTCCTCTCCCCTTTTCTTCCTTCTTTCTCCCCCTTTACTCACTTTTTTTTTAATTAGCCTTTGTCTGTCGCCGGGATCCTAACTATCTCTGTACCACAATTCATCAAAATCGGTTTTGCCATTTACTTCCATTTAATTCCTCTCCCCTTTTCTTCCCTCTACCTCAAACTATTCTCACTTAAAAAAAAATGGTTCCGTCCGTCTCCAAGGTCCCAACTATCTCTGTACCAAAATTCATCAAAATCGGTTTTGCCGTTTAGGCGTGAAGACGTAACAAACAAACAAACTCACTTTCGCTTTTGTAATATTAAGTAAGGATTACTTATAAACAAACAACTAAATAACTAAAACTACCATGTTTTTTCTATAATTACTATAGCCACAATATTTATCGCAGTAGTTTATATCATTTAAAAAAAAAAGTTACATAATGATGAAACGATTAAAATTACGGCACGGTGTCGTTTTTGTAAATGTGTGTAATTTACCTGTAATGTTAATTTGGTGTTTATTGAATTATTGTCGGGACAGGTTTAAACGGTTTTTACTTTATTTGTATAATTAAAGTATGCAGTGACATTTGAGGGAAACTGGGTGATCTTTATGAAGCCTATAAAATGTTCTAAAAGATTACATTGTTTCAATGACTTTGTTTTTGGGTGAGAATGAAGCAAGTGAGGCAGGTGACTCTCTAGGGTGATGCATCTTGACACACATTTCCACTGTTTTTCATACAACCGCTCATAACCGATTATGACGTTATTACACATTTTTTATTAGATATTTTGGAAACACAGTATCTTGTGGATATTATCTAGGCTTCTGTTGAATTCAATTTCAAAATTTGTGTAAAACTAATCCAGTTAAGACCTCTAAAAATCTCTTATTTTGTATGAACTTTGACATTTCATAATTTGTCTAAAAATTAAAAAAGTCAGAAAAGCCTAAAACTATAGAAGCCTTGCAAATTTTATTAAGATTCTAAATAACGACAATTTTTTTCAAAAACTTTTAGGCGTTTTAAAAAAAAAACAGCTATTTCCTGGAGCAAGTTCTGTGAAATATTCGAGTAAATCTCGGAATTACCGAATACTAACAGAGTTTTCAGACGTTATCTCTCTTTTTTTGCGTTGCCTTTTCGTCAAACATCGTGTTGGATTGCGTTAGATGAAGTAACAAGCTTTTAACCCTTCAGATACCGTCAATTAGAGACACAATAGTAAGACAATAGATGCGCGGCCACCGGTGGTCGCTTGGGGATTCATGAATTAAACCATTTTCGATGTTAACGATAGGCGAGTGGAAAAAGACCCTTTTAATGAAAAGCTCTGCGCTCATCTTTAAAATATTTACAACTCCAAACCGTTTCGTTACATGCAGATAAAAAGCAAAGTACCTTAACTAGCTGACCTGCCAACCGTTGTTCTGTCATATAAATTAGTTTCAGCTGAAAGACGTCCACTATTGGATATAGGCTTCCCCCAAGTGTCGTCATAATGACCGATCCTGTGCGTCTCGCATCTATCGGATTCCCGCAACCCTTACCAGGTAGGTAATTGGTCCACCTTATGGGAGGCCTTTCCACCTACCTAGACCTGGCTTTGTCTCCAGAACTACCTGTTCTGCGAAGTGGGGTCAAAAGGTCTCATCTCGCAAAATAGGTGGTACGTATTCATCACGAGCAATAATATCTTTAACCCAAAAGTACAGCAACAAAAAGTAATTAAGATCCGCTCACAAAGCATTTCTACCCGAATGCGCGTGACTGTACAAAAGACACGTTAAGCCTGATATATATCGCGATCGCAGCGAGTTCGCGATACTATCGCGAATCAGGAGCATTGATACCTGCAAGCATCTACTATTAGTCGTGCTGATTCGAGTTTGTAGTATTCAAAGTGTCTTCCTCTATATATATTACTAGCTTTTGCCCACGGTTTCACTCAGGAATAAAACAGCTTTCTATCGGTGAAAAAATTTTAGGATTTGTACCGGTCATTTTAGAGATAACCTACAAAAAAAAAAAAAACTTTACCTCCTAGTTATTTCAATTGTAGTAGTAGTACTAGAAGGCTTAATTATCCCTTATCCACACACTCTGTCCTCAGTCATTGCTGGCCAGTTTCTCCAGTAGTTGTCAAACTCATCTTTCCACTTTCGCCATGGTTTGTTCGCGATGTCGCCTTTTAATTAATGAGAAACAATAAGTGGCTCTGCCCATAGCTCATCTGATATGCGGCAGGCATATCTGGCTCAATGGCCCTTTACAGTTGCAGCTAATTGAGTAACATTTTTCATCTTAGCTTTAAGATTATTATGGACATATGTGTATTCATTATAAACCCAGTACTTACACTTCAACAGAGATCCAGGCTTGAGGTTTGTCAGCGAGCCATGAAGCGCAGTATCTTAGGAGTCGAATTTCCAATACAATTCTTCTTAGCGTATCGATGGCAACACCAGTCAAATTCCTTGCTCAGCCCATAAATCGGCCATGGCAATGCCGTCCGCTGATGCTGTCATTAGGTTCTTACGTAAGCAGGTAACCGGGCACGTGGTGCAGGACGGAAGGTGAGACATCGTCTGCGGAGTGACGCCGCACAAACACTGAAGATCGGAACCATCCGAGAACCTGCGGAGATTGTCTTTGCTGCGCCCAACCTGGGTGCGGAGTCTGTTTAGAGTTTTCCAGATTATCAATACAATTGTGGAACTATAACAAAATTGGCCAGCAAAAAATGTATGATCTAACGAGTACTACAGTACAAACTGAAAATAAATAAATAAAAAAGGTGCTTTTGCCTCGTTTTCTAGTATGACGTTAGATAATTCAGATGAAATATAGTAATTCATTGGGTATTTCATACGATTCTGACTGACTGGACGCTCATTAAGGTTTACGAACACAAAACATGCACGTAATTATTTTAAAAGGCACATATTAAATCCTTCACACCTGCTATTTGTTTTGTTCCAGTTCTTAGGAGTTCTTTAAACTTTACGTAACCCAGCGCTCACCACTCCTTGGTAATAAATATATTTGTCATTATTTTGTCAGCAATTCCGACACAATTTATCAAGCCTTAAAAATCACACTAATAATATAAAATTGGGTTTGTACGAGTAAGTGTGTATTAAAAGCACAGAACACAGGAAGCATTCTACATTCTTCTGCTCTATGATTAAAACGATCATGGCAAAATTTCTGGCAAAATTTCCAATAAAATTTTGCTGGCTTATTTTTCTGGTCTTTGGTCAATTGGATCCACTCGATGGGGGCCCGCAAAAGCATTCGACTAGGTGGCGATTTGTAGCTTGCGGCAACCACCGGCGTCTATCGTGTGTGAGCGCTTGTGGACGCCTGTTTTTTTCACCGGATAACGGACTGTTTTTTCCGGATTCGCGGTGTTGTATGATTTATATTATGAACGTGTATACATGCACCGGAAATCAGTCCGGCGATCTATTTACGCCGGATGCACCACCGCTTCTCCTCGGCGCGACGGACATCGGTCCGGTGTAAGAAAGAGCGGTCGTCCACGCCAGTGTATTGGTGCGTGTTGACGCTGCCGGACGTTTTGCCGGTTTTATGTAAGTTGAGTACCGTCTACCTACGTTCAAAAATGGAAACTATTGATATAGAATTATTGATAAATTTGGTTGAAAATATGCCTGTATCCCACAGGATAAAACCCAAGAGGGCTATAAAAATAAACAGTCGAGTTTTTCCACTTGGAGGGTAAGCAAATAGTAAAAAAAAGACCAATACGAGTTTTTTTTTTCGTATTATTAAACACATTGTGTCACACGTGTGTAATCTCTAACTAACAGCTCAAAACTAGCGCATTTAGACGGCAGTCCAGTGTATTATCCATCCGGTCAAAACAATATATGTGTACAAAGATAGCCGTTAATTGACGGTCCTACAAACAACAAACCAACAAAAAACAAACAATAAAGAATACAACAAAAACAACAAAGAACAACAAAGAACAACAAAGAACAACAAAGAACAACAAAGAACAACAAAGAACAACAAAGAACAACAAAGAACAACAAAGAACAGCAAAGAACAACAAAGAACAACAAAGAACAACAAATAACAACAAAGAACAACAAAAAAACAACAAAGAACAACAAAAAACAACAAAGAACAACAAAGAACAACAAAGAACAACAAAGAACAACAAAGAACAACAAAGAACAAAAAAAAGAAAAACAATTAAAAAGAATTAATCTATCTATCTGGTTATCTTTATTTATGTCTATCTACCTGAAAAAAACGGAAACCTACAGAAAATATGCCGGTGGCAGCGTTTTGTAGTTGTGGCCGGTGGCCGTTTGCGTGGCGACCTTTACATTTGTACATTTGTAGTTAATATTATTTACTAGCTTTTGCCCGCGGCTTCACCCGCGTCCATAATCTCATGATAAAAAGTATCCTATATGTTATTCTGGAATATGGTCGATTCGTGTACCAAGTTTCATCGAGATCCGTTCAGTAGTTTTTGCGTGAAAGAGTAACAAACATCCATACATCCATCCGTACAGCCATCCATACATCCATCCATACATACAAACTTTCGCATTTATAATATTAGTAGGATAGTAGGTATTACGTTTAATAACAATTAGGTATGCAAATAGACATTTATTTTTTTCCGGTCGGAGTTTGGGGAAAACAATGTTAAGTGTGGTACTGACCGGCAAAGCTGTAACACATATCAATAAAATGTCTAACGCAACTGTAAACGTGACCCAAAGTGCGGATACTGAATCGAATCTTCGAAGCTCGTTAGGGAACGAAATTTGGCTGATTGGGATCATTATATCATCACTATGTTTGATATTGCAAGTAGCGCTCTTCATTATCAAACCCAATATAAGGAAAATCGACCAGAAGATACTGACACAACTGACTGTAGCAAGACTGATGAATACAATCCTGGATTACATTTTGAATAATGGTTTGTGTAACGAGAATACAATAGATGTCACGTTCGCCCTGTACATGCAAACTGATGTTGTGTTAATATGCTGGATGTTCGTGTACACCAAGAACTTATACGAGAAAGTTGTGTTAGTGTTCGCGTTGCAAGACCGGAATTTCGTCGTCCTGTCTATACTGATTTGGACTGTTATTTCCATACCACTAGGAGTATTGTGTCCAATATTTCTTAATATTCCCGATCATTTTCTTGAATTCTACACGGCTTACGCATGGCTAAAGTTTATTGTCTTGACTATGAATATTTTGTTTTTCTGTAGAATCTTCTTTGTCATCATTACCAGAAACAAGAATTCAATGAGAAATTTTAGCCAAATCATCAAAATTTGTGTAATATCATTTATATTGGTTTGTATAACGAGTTTACATGTTTTCATTAATGATATCTTTTCGTATTTAGAAGTGAATCCAGCAGTGACAGAGTTTTTCTTAGTTATTAATTCGTATCAGGTGATACTGATTACAATTATATTTCTCATTCTTGTCACGAACAATAATGCCTAAATTCAATCATGTTTATTTAACGCAAATGTTTATATCGGGCATTTTTCAGAGAGTTTTTTAATAGATAGCCTATTAAAAAACTCTCTGAAAAATGCCCGATTTTACAGCAATGATGTCGTGGTGTAGAAAAAATACATTATTTATTAGAACATTTCTTCATTGTGATTGTAACATGCATGTATTTATTTTAAAAACACTTTTTTTTATATTTTACACTTAATTTTCCCTGATTCTCTATTATTTAAGTAAAATCCGTTAACTCGATAAGTAGAGATTTTAGAAGTACTGTGATGAATTTATGAATTCTAGTGAATAATAGGCTAAAGTGAACAGGCTCTTAATAAACAAGTGCGCCTCACCATCAACGATTGAATCACTGCTTACAAACCCCAGCAGGCGCAATACTTTGTATAATTTATTTAACTACCACTGTTCTCAAAAACGGTGAAAGAAAACATCGTGAGGAAACCGGCATGTCCAAGAACCAAAAATTCGAAGACAGTCATGTGACATCCACCAACACGCACTGGGCCCACGTGGTGGATTACGGCCCATTCCCTATCCTAGAGAGGAGGCCTGAGTCCCAGCAGTGGGAACATTAAAAAGGCTGATGCAGAACCAGTCATCATGACTGGTTTTTCAAATTAAAAAAACACCTGTTTCAAACATACACTTGGTTATCTAGTAAAAGTGGTTTATATCGTTAGACTAAAAAGTCGATGATTGTGCGCATCCCTAATGGCGTCGCGCATGATCGTCCCCGTACTGGCTACTTAGACATTCGAACATGAAATTGCGCGCCCTTTTCACGTGCTTTTCACGGTGTTATACTTTTTGAATGGAGCATTTTTATTAGGTTACTACTTTTTGTTCTTTTTATTTTTGACATTACGAGCATAGCAGTTGAGAGTTTGTCATGCTCACTTAAATGTCTCGCTGTTTGTGGCACGTGTTATTGGGTCATTCAGTTCCCTTGAAAATGGTTGAGCTGAGTGGGGCTGATGCACGCATCATACTCGTGAACGGGAGCCGTCAGTTGAGACTGGTCATTGCTTAGCTGCCAGTGGCTTAATTCAGGTTTTATCTTTTAATTTTCTTGGACTGACCGACATCGACATTTGACTATTCAAAAGTGCCTATATTTGGTCTATTTGAAATAAATACTTTGAATTTGAATAACTTGGCGTTGTAAATAAAAGTATTATGTGTTAAAATTACGTTTATCTCTATTAATATTATTACGATTCTTTTCCCATAGTCAAATAGGTAATTAATTATTATTATTATTATTATAATGATAGGCATTATTATGTTGAGGAAATTGTTTTAGTTGTCACATTCATTTTCCTTCCCTTGATATATGTTGGATCGTATATCATGAAATTATTATTATAATTTATATTTTTGTCCACACTATCGCATTGAATTGTCTGTAATTATTGTGTATGTATGTCTATTAACAAAAAAGGTTTAAAACTTAATAAGATATGATGAAAATGATATAAACTAGTACTTAACCGTGATCCCGCCTGATAGTAGTAGCCAATCGTTGATGCTGAGGCGCACTAGTTTATTAAGAGCCTATTCATTTAGGCCTAGAAGACATCTAAATTATAATCGGAAATTTAAACCAGCGGCAAGCAAATTGTTCCAGTCCTTTAATGTACCCAGTATAATCAACGAGGCGAAACGCTTAGTCCAGATCGTAGAGGTTTCACCAACGTAAGGGTGATGACTCTATTAAAATCAAAAGTTTAAGCATTTCTTCTTGTGCGTTGAAGATTATTTCATTGTTGGTCTATGAGATATAAGCTTTACGATTTTTTATCATCCATTATTATAGCCGTTTCATAGGCTGCCTCTCTTTGCTTGTCTTGTCTCATGATGAGACATAATACATTTGCTTTAATTCAATCTTGTAACTCTTGTATGACATTAACTGACGACAGTATGCATTATGCTATGTTGGACACTCTTGATAAATGTAAAATAGTAACTTTTCTCCCTATAGAGTGACTACTTAATTCACAGGTAGAAAAGTTACTACTTATACGTTATATTAACCCTTCAGATACCGTCAATTAGAGACAAAATAGTAAGACAATAGATGCGCGGCCACCGGTGGTCGCTTGGGGATTCATGAATTAAAAATAGCTTACGTTACTCAGAAATAAAGCTGCTTTCTATTGTTGAAAGAATTTTAGCAATCGGAGCAGTACTTCTAGAGATTACCTCCTGCAAACAAAAAAAACTTTGTCTCTTTATTATATTAGTGTAGATAGTGTAGATTATAAGAAATTAAACAATGTGAATTTAAAATATTACCTAACAGACATATTGATATGACCTACAGAATGCAATGCTAAAATATTATAATTATGGTTTTTTTTTTTTGTAGACGGAGAAAACCATCTTTGACAAAACCCGCTCTTGGGTGGAGCGGGAGATAGTGTCAGACTCTTAATGACTAAAAACCCCGCGCCGTTCCTTCTAGCCTTCATACCGGGGCACGAGCTCCCTTTCGGACAACCCTGTCCCCTGTAGGCGACAACCCAGTCCCCAGTAGGCATTATAATTATGGTCAGATTGATATTTGGTAAAAATAAGGAAATAACAAATATACATGACACATGTTCAATCAAATACAATAATAAATGTGATGAAAACATAAATAACCATTCAATTACAGGTACAGGAATTATAAAACTATCACAAAATTGTATTGGATATTCTTAAACTGTTTAGTTAATATCAACTAATTTTTATTATTTATATACTAAGTCTCCTTTAGATATAAGCTTTGATATAACAGCAGATGACTCTTGTAAGAAGAACATATTCAATAAAAGTTTACCACATTTGTCGCCAATCTCAATGACTAAAATTAACTAAATAATAAAATTAAATAAACACAAATGTGCAACTCATCAAATGGATAGTTTAGAGCAAGAATTGAATAATCTGAGTCTCATTTTATTAAATATGGCCTTATTATACTGCTTTCACATATTATATTCTAGATTTGTGTTTATTTTTATACATAGCGTATAAGTTAATATATCGCACACCCAGAACAACACTGCACTAAGTCTAAATAGCTCATTTTTCAGAATCGACGATAAAACCGTTATCTCATGTTATGTGACAGTTATTGCGAGTGTCCTGCACATTGCATGTAAAGATGAAGATGTGCTTCTTTACATGCAATGTGCAGGACACTCGCAATAACTGTCACATAACATGAGATAACGGTTTTTCGTCGATTCTGAAAAATGAGCTATTTAGACTTAGTGCAGTGTTGTTCTGGGTGTGCGATATATTCATGAACAAAAGTTCTTCTAATGCTGGACGCTGTGTGCAAACATTTACCCAATGTCATAGAATAGAATAGAATAAACTAAAAACCAAACGTAAATCAAAATTTCAAATAGTGTTCTGATAACGGAAATGTCTTCAACATCTGAAGATGACAATAAGTCAATTCAGTCTCTGCCTATTAATTTTCCAAAGTATAAATCTACTAGTAAAGTTAATAAAGTTAGATTTCCATAACCTAAACGTTTAATATATTGTATAACTCCTAATTTACTATGTTATAAATTTTGATTTTAAATTGTGTACCTTAAATATATAATTAAATATAAGCAGGAATGTCTCTCTTAAAAAAGTATCAAATTAAATCTTTTTTATTCATCTCAATAAAATTAGATAAAGCTTCGTTTCAAAGTGGGAGCTTATTACAAGGCTATGAAGCCTAAATCAGCTTTTACTTTTAATCAATGTTACTGCTCTTAAACATGCTTATTATTTTTTTATTGTTGATAGGTTTGCGCTTGACCGCTATCTCACCTGATGGAAAGCGACGATGCGGTCGACAGACCACAAGGCATAGAAATAATAGGCATTACTTAGTTAGATTCTGGATGCCGCCGCGTTACCTATTGTTACCAAATAAACCCTTTATTTATTACTTATATACTTATATATTTATATACTTATTGTACTTAAGAGAGACATTGTCAAAATTATTAGTGTTAAAATTAGTTTACCTGTGTTTGTAGTGATTAAAGCGGTATAAGTAGAATAATGGCCTTTTTTTAAAAAAAAAACAAATGTCGTTGGCCTTTTTTTTTACGGTGGGCAAAAATCATCTAATGACAACCTCCGCTCTTGTGAACCGGGAGATAGTGTCAGTCTCTTACTGACTAAAAACCCACCTCGTTCCTTCTAGCGTCTTCATACCGGGGCTCGAGTTTCCTTTTGGATAACCCTGGCCCCAGTAGGCTTCGACCCAGCTGGGCCCTTCCTCTTGCTGACAACTGCTTGAGGCGCGCGGAAGCAGTGCGCGCCGTCGACGTCTTGGACTCGGTTCGGACAGTTACCGGACGGTCGGACGGCGAGCTATCCATAATGTCGTCGGCCTTGTTACAGTATGTTCTTCTTCCTGCCTTTATCCCATGATATTTGAGAAGTGGGCAGTGAGTCCAGTTGACCCATTCAAAATGGGACTGGGTCGAGTCCGGAATGGAGTGGGTCCAATTGACCACAGAGGCACAGACCCAATTTTTAACTATCTTACAAGGGTATTTTCCCCAGAGATATTTTTTTATTATATGTTGGGTATGTTCCCGTTGGGATATTTTTTTATTATAATGCTAGCAAAGCTGCTGCTAACAGCCAGAGGTTAATATTTTAATGTTACCGAGTTTTCGTGGTACCGGTTGCATCTAGTAGAGAAACGGTACTCCATTTCAGCCGTGCGCTTTGTTTTCGATCTCGATCTACATACGATGCGCTACATTTTTAAAATCCGCTGTATTTTCGTTAGGGAAAGCGGAAGCAAAATATTGGAGTGTTTTTTTTTTGTTTACAGCAAAGCTTGGATATTGCAGAATAAATTCTTTTGCGATTAGAACTTTAACGTTAGGAGATACTTGTTTTTGAGATAATGTGAAAGAGTGATAAGCTTCTTCGTCTTCTTCTTTTCGTGTCGATGCTCTCAAACTATACTTTTTCTGACCAATATGTACAGTTCTATTGTTACGAGTAGCTTCGCATAGATTCCTGAAAAGTGCGGGTGGTTATGCAGGATGGGCAGCATAGCAGGCGGCGCATGTCCTGTGGAGAGGCTCCACACTGGCACTGTGTTAGAGATGAGTCGAGGAAGCCCCATTTGGCTAGATTATTTTTACAGCAGTCAACCTAGATAAACTTCACATTGTTATTTGACTGATTGTGAAAGTGGCAAAGGCAATCACGACGTCAAAAAAAAACTGACTATACTGAAACCCATCTTATTACAAATGCGGTTATGAGTATGTATGTTGTAATTATGTTTTCAGAAATCGTCACTAACGAATTTTGTTGTAAGGGACATTGGTAGATCTCGATTGGGTTCCGGTATTAAGTTCTCTTCCCGCAGTCGCCTGGTACCAAGGCTACTGATATAGGCGGTTATCACACTGCCACACAGGTTATCACACCACGCCGCGTAGAGCGTGAAAACGCACCTACGCACGTACTTGCGAGAGTGCAGATCTGCATCATCGTGCGGGTTTTTACGTACTCACGCGCGTAAAATAAAATCTACTCGTAAGTATCGCTGACGAATTTTGTAGAAACATGTGATTGCAATTTTTTGAGGTGGGTTATTATCCAATGACTTCTCCTGCTCTACGGTGAAGCAAGAAAGCGTGTCAGCCGTTTACTAGATAAAAATACTAGCTTTTTTTATTCATATAAACTAGTTCATGACTGCGATCCCACTGATGGTAAGCAGTGATGCAATGGTCGATGGTAAGGCGCACTAGTTTATTAAAAGCCTATTCACTTTAGCTTTGAAGACACCCAAATTATAATCGGACGGGAAGACCGCAGCAGGAATATTGTTCCAGTCCTTCAATGTGCGCGGTATAAACGACGAATCGAAACGCCTTTGACCTCGATTTGGACCCGATACTAAGTTCTCTTGGGATACAAAAACGTTTTAACGAGCAAAACCGCTGGCAGAAACTACGTTTTCCAACTTCATTACTAAGTAAATTCATGAGAGCAGTGGTGGACGAGTGAAAATGGCCCCAACTTACAAGTTGTAGGTCACAGGTTCGCACCCAGCCAGGCGCATTACTTTGTGTAATTTATTTCACAAACACCAGCTCTCAAAACGGTGAAGGAAAACATCGTGAGGATACCGGCATGTCCTAGAATAAAAAATTCAAGACATGTGACATCCACCAACACGCACTGGGCCGTGGTGGATTACGGCCCATTCCCTCTCCTAGAGAGGAGGCCTGAATCCCAGCAGTGGGAAAATTAAAAAGGCTGATCATGATGATGATGAAATTCATAAAACTTTGACTTTTTGGCAACTGAAACATTTTTGAAATTGTTGCAAACATTATAGACAGACAAATTAACTATTATCTACTTCAAAACAAATTAATTCAAGGTGTTCATTGTAATATTCAGTGGTAACTAGTAAATAAATTGCCTTATTAATTAATAAATGACTATCGCAACATGAAACGTAGATATTAAACATAATAATTATGATAATGAATTGTTTTTTTGTGGTGAGGAAATAAGGCAGAACTAATTTGGATTATTTCAATGATTGTAATTTTTTTTGTTTACTGACGTTTTGGTTAACGGTCAAACTTGACCTAAAACACGCCTTAAGTAATCCATAATTTGTTCGACTGTCCGTTAACTGTCCGGACCGAGCCCAAGACGTCGACGGCGTGCACTGTTCCCGCGCGCCTCAAGGAGTTGTCAGCAACAGCAGGGGCCCAGCTAGGTCGAAGCCTACTGGGGCCAGAGTTATCGGAAAGGGAGCTCGAGCCCCAGTATAAAGGCTAGAAGAAATGGGTGGGTTTTTAGTCAGTAAGAGTCTGACACTATCTCCCGCTTCGCCCAAGAGCGGCCAAGAGCGCCCAAGAGCGGGGGCTGTCGTTGGATGATTTTGCCCTCCAAAAAAAATAGATACAACAAAATTACCTACTTAGCAAAGTATGTATTTTGTATGTATTGTATGTGTCTTAATGTCTGCAAACGCCCATGACTTGGCTCCCGAAAGGGAAATCTGGGGCCCTGGAACGCAAAGCAAAGAAGGAATTAAGAGTGGGTTTTAGTTAGCAAAAGTTTGTCGCGCCTTACACTACCCTAGAGGGGGAGAAGTCATTTAATGATTTCACACCACCAAAAACAGGTTTATAAACGCACCTAAGACATAAAAATAGGAAAAAAAAAATAAGTTTATAAATTAGTAAAAAAAAATTAAAGGAAGAAAGTTAGTATATTAGAACATATTATAATAAGACTAGGATAAAGAAACGCAATGGTCCAGGCTAACATACACAAGACTACAGATATTCAGTATGAGTGTTACACTCAGATTTAATATTTGTTAGGCATACAAATATTTGCTCCGAACTGGAATCGTATTTGTGCAGTCAACATGCAACGTTGTTGAGAACCATTTTTATAATGAACTCGCTTTTGCCCGCTGCTTCGCTCCCATTAAATTCGGGGTAACACGGTTCCTCTTTCAGCTTATTTTTCCCGATATCTTCTACAAATATCGTTAATGTACACAGAAATAAATACAAAAACTTAATAAATTATATACATAAACCTTTCTCAAAAATCACGCTATCGAGTGGTGAAAACCGCTTGAAAATCGGTGTAGTAGTTTTTGAGTTTATCGCGAACAGACAGACAGACGCGGTGGGGGACTTTGTTTTATAATATGTATTGAAAAAGAATGCATGCTCCAGGGTAACCTGGTCTGTGTCAGGATCTGTGTTCATTTAAAGATTACCTTAAGTAAACAATAACATTGTGAAACCGGAAGCGAGCGTTTATCAAAATAAGCTCGGATCAGATATACAGGATATTTTACATTATTTGATAATTATATAGTATCTTATCGCAATAATTAAGCAAAATTCTGTACGCAAACAATTAAGATTAAGATCTTCAAATTATTTCATTAAATATGTATCCCTAGAAGCCCTTCTGTAATATATACAGCCTTGAAAATTGATAAAAAACCCTTTGACTTTGACAAAATAACATAAATTTAAGAAAAAAAAAATATGATTAATGATGATATTATCAAAAAAGATATCAAACTACATCGTAGGAGAACCGTAATTAAAACAATTAAAATTAAGTAATTGTATTTTTTGTCATAAACCAGTCATAGACTAGTTTTTTTTTTTGCTTTGGAGGGGTCAAAGAACCATCAATTTGCTTTCAGGTGTGAATTGGGTACCGGTTATATTGCATAATTATTATTTTTTCAAAGATCCGTTATCGTTTTCTGACATCAAAAACAGTAGGACGTTCTCAATTATTGTATTGTGTAAGTTTTTTTTATTACCTCAGAACTCCGCCGCAATTTTTATTTTTTTTGTGTTTAATTTTATCTGCCCAAATTCATACCAGTCTTGATTGTTCCTCAGTCAATTTATTTAGCATCGGCTCAGGTGCAGCGTGTGTTTTTTTCTCTATATTTCTGTATGCTGGTTGCTCAATGATCATCTCCTTCTAAGAAATGTCACTCTTTTTTTAATTAATTTTTTTTCTCAACTTTGGTTATCACTTCCTCACGAAATATATATAAACATTCCTGATCTCTACTCATGACAGTCATGCCAATAATTTGTTTTTAGACAGGAAAGTATAAACGCTCTAGGTGGTGACGTGTTTAAAATTTTCTGACCCACCTGTCCTTTAGTGGTCTTTTGTGTTTTTTGGCCGTAGTGACACGTTCGAACAATCCTGAAAGGCATCAACCCTGGCGGGTCCCTTCCAATATGTTGATACTTCTCCGTGCATGATTTTTGTCGGGCGGTAAGCTACCATTGCCTGCCATCCGCGAGCCAGTAACTACGATGGCCAGTACATGTTTATACCATGACATTCAATTACCGTACCACTTGTATTATGTTCATTTACCATTATCGATACAAAATATAAAGTATATTTCTTTGTCAATATTAAACTACGTTGTCAACCTAAAATCTCACGGCCCTGAGTCTTTTTGAAATGCTCATATCCTCTAGACCAAATTATCGACCGACTAATTTATTCGCCAACTTAATTCTACTCGATATTAGAAAGGAAACATTCGAGCGATAAGGATTGCACATGCAGAGTGCATGAATGTACCCACTACCACATTTTCACCGTCCAATTTCCAAATTTGTGTGGCCAGAGAGCTGGCTTTTTTTTGCCCAAAGATTGCCACATAGCCCATTTCCTAATGACAGCGATGTGTAGTGATATATCTCGTTTAAATATTGATATTGTTTTCACTTTTTGGATATTCAAAACTTGTTTTTGCCCGTGGCTTCGCCAACATACATACAATTTAATATAATAATATTTTTTTTTATATTATTAATGTAAAGAGGTTACAGGGTGTGGGTATTGCTAAACATTTTGTTTTCATTAATCAATTAACATAGTATAAATTTCCGAAGACTTCCTGCACTAGGCTAGGCCTGTCCCGCAGGAAGCATACAAGTTTCCTTTGGAGTTACAAATTATAAGTATGTATGCGCATATTAACAAGGCGAAACAGTGATGTAATATTTCTTTTTTATCTGATATTACAAAGATACTAATTAGAGTAGATACAAGCTAAATTATTGGAGAGTAAAAAGGAGTATAAAGGATTTCTATACATAACAAATTCCTAATATTATCTATGGTATATAAATAACAAAATCTTCGAACTAATGGCATTTAATGCTTATTATTTATTTAAAACTATGAGATCATTCCTTATTATAACAATTGTCTTATAAAAAGTTCTGTTCTATCATATGTCCAGTCAATCAATTCTTTGGTTATTTTAGTTTTAGCGTCACGAAGCGATAGGTTACTTAAGCTAAGATTTTTGGTAAGGTTATTGTAAACCAGGGTTTTCATATAGGTGCTGAACCTTTTGGCGAATTCTGTTTTGGCGGGAATGATAGGTAACTTGAACACACGCCTCCTCACCATGTTTTCATAGTCTGGTAATTTTAGTACTTCTTTATGGGTGAGAAGAGTGATTTTTAGTAGGTACAGTTTTCTAACACTAAGTACCTGAGTTTCTTTGTAAGGGAGAACGGTAGGGAAACGGAAAGGTTTTTTGATCATTGTCTTAAGGACTGCACGTTGTGATCTTTCTAAGCCTACGAGATGAGAAGAAGAGGTACCACCCCATGCCAGGATACAATAAGATAGAATCGACTGACACAGTGTGGTATAAATTTTCCGAAGAAGCTTTAACCCTTCATGCGTGAATCCGACTCACACTTGGTCAGTTTTTATTTTGTAAAATAACGAAGACACAAAATTAGAAACATACGACATTATTTTTAGTAACTGATCGATTTTTACACCATGTTATATTTTTTCACAAAAATATTTAATGGAGTCACATCTCTTAGCTCTTTCATTACAAAGACGATCTTTCTTACCCTTGCAGATGTTGCCGCAATATGCTCACTGAAGTTAAGTTTTTTGTCTATGAGTACTCCTAAATATTAGCCTATATTACTCAGGAATAAAGCAGCTTTCTATCGATGAAAATTTTTTACAATCAGATTGATACCTACTTATTACGATATTGTCTGAAAAGAATATCTGCCTCCTACAAACAAACAAAAAACTTTACATTTTACAATTATATTTGTGTATTTTTTTATATTATAGTAGACTTATGAGTGGGCCCGCGTGGTGGATTACGGCCCATTCCCTCTTCTAGAGAGGAGGCCTGAGTCCCAGCAGTGGGAACATTAAAAAGGCTGATGATGATGATGATGATGAGACTTATGAGTTGGTCACGAGTTCAAACCCTGCCGACGCATTTCTGTGTGTAATTTATTTCATCACCACTGCTCACAAAACGGTGAAGGAAAACATCATGAGGAAATCGGCATGTCCTAGAACCAAAAATTCTCCAAATATTCAGATAGTCTAGATAAACTAGTTAAATTTATAATAACTTCTTCTGCAAATCTCCTCATTTGTAAACGTTATAAAATGCTTTTATTCCGTAGTCCAACCTAACTTCCCACCGGAAATTATCACCAATTATCGCCAATTATTACCAGAAACAACCAAAGCTCGCTGAGTGCTAAACCGAATCTTCACGGCAACTATGTCAAGGGTAAGCAGTGACCATCAACGAGGAACAAAGCCTTTGTGTCATTTCAGTAGAATTAGCTAGAAATAGTAACAATGTGAAGCATCTGTATGACTTTGATAAGTCGGCTAGTAAGGAAAAAAGGATGGTACACTATCGTCTATAGCATAATATACTCTTCCACAGTAACTCTTTAATAGCTAATTTTAGCTGTAAAAGGAGCCAGCAAGCCTAGCCAAGTTACGACCGTTTCGTTTCAAACAGTTTGGTTTTTTTCACGTCGCACGCCTCGAGTTTCCTCGCCTCCAATTCCTTCGTTATGATGTAATTTCAACGCTTAGTCACGTGGTCAAAACAAAGGAATCGGTGACGTGGCCAAGTCGAAGCGTTCGACGCAAGAGTATCCAAACGAAACGGTCGTAACTTGTCTAGGAGGGCTGTTGACCTGTAACACAATTTTTTTTCCAAAAACCTTTATTATGCACCAGTCTCTCACAAAGGTGAAACACAGCTGAAACATGTTCTTGTAACAGACTTTAAGTCAGCTTTGTGAAGAGAGAATATAAGGCAATTATTATTATTACATAATCAGCCCTATTTAAAAGGTGGAACGTTATAATGTTCCACTGCTGAAACTCAAGCTTCCTCTTTAAGAGGGTCCTTTTCCACTCGCCTTTCGTAAACATCGAAAATGGTTTAAAAGTTTTTTAATGCAGTCCAACGCGATGTTTGACGAAAAGGCAACGCAAAAAAAGAGAGATAACGCCTATAAACTCTGTTAGTTTAGTATTCGGTAATTCCGAGATTTACTCGAAAATTTTACAAATCTTGCTCCAGGAAATAGCAATTTTTTTAAACCCTAAAAGTTTTTGGAAAAAGTTGTCGTCATTTAGAATCTTAATAAAATTTGCAAGGTCTCTAGAGGTTTACTTTTTTTGACTTTTTTAATTTTTAGGCAAATTATGAAGTGTCAAAGTTCATACAAAATAGGACATTTTCAGAGGTTTTGACTGAATTAGTTTTACACAAATTTAGAAATTGGTTTCTTTAGAAACCTAGATAATATCCACAAGATACTGTGTTTCCAAAATATCTAATGAAAAATGTGTAATAACGTCATAATCAGTTATGAGCGGTTGTATGAAAAACAGTGAAAATGTGAGTCATGATGCACCACCTTAAGGGCGAATGCCGCAGTCTAACACGCAGTCCTAATACAGATCGGTAGATAGATAATAATAATAAATTTTAACTATTTTGAGATAATGTTTTTCATGCAGGCGCTGATATTGGTAGAATCTCCAATAATTTCTCTGCTAAAGCATCATCTAGTAAAATTATTGTGGCAAACCCGTTTCAAACTATCATCAGCAAATTACATCATATCTGCTGCAACAAGACACAGTATATATCATCGATCCATATAAACTGATATCATCAATTCAACGGCAAAGATAATCACCGTAGATCAGATTTAATAACCGAATAAAGAACTCAGACACAAAATAGATAGGTACAGAAGACAATCTCATGTGTGTACTTCAATTTTTATATCTACGCTCGGTGGACGCACACTAATGAGCGTTTGAGCCGGAACTGTTCGGCGAGTGGGCCGAGACGCTACCGAGATATCGTGTCCGTGAGCGGTGTCTATGTGTGCGTTGCTCGAGAGCGCTTTGTATGTAGATTGACTTCTGTGCCTATATATTTTGTGACTCAGACCTTTTTTTTTCAGTGGAGCGGGAGATAGTGTCAGACTCTTACTGACTAAAAACCCACCCCGTTCCTTCTAGCCTCTTCATACCGGGGCTCGAGCTTCTTTTCGGTTAACCCTGGCCCCAGTAGGCTTCGACCCAGCTGGGCCCCTCCTGTTGCTGACAACTCCTTGAGGCACGCGTGAACAGTGCGTGCCATTGACGTCTTGGGCTCGGTCCGGACAGTTACCGGACGGTCGGACAGCGAGGTACCCATGGCTCGCCATCCGCGAGCCCGCGTCTACGGTGACCTAAAATCGGGATCGGAATCCCGGCGGCGC
The DNA here is from genome assembly GCA_949319445.1 of Mythimna lalbum. Taxonomy (NCBI): domain Eukaryota; kingdom Metazoa; phylum Arthropoda; class Insecta; order Lepidoptera; family Noctuidae; genus Mythimna; species Mythimna lalbum. The sequence continues at coordinate 21,585,585 of OX439355.1, forward strand.
GGCGGCGAGGGCGCCGTTGCCTGAAGCGGTCAGCCTCCTCCTTTGCTAGCATAACTGCTTCGTAGAAGGAGGCGACCGCCTGCCACTCCTTCTCGCTCCGGACCATGGCCTCGAACAAAGCCCGGCGCGAGTACGTCTTTTTTTAAGTTAGGTATCTTTAAGACTAGCGTGCAACATGTGTTTCCGCATTCGCTTGAGCACCGCACTGCCTTGACCGAAATTCAGTTGAAAATATTATTATATTACAATAATTCATATCACACAACTTACATAATATATAATATAATAAAAATCAACATCATTTGTCTTTCCAGCTTAGGCTATCCAGCTATACTGGCTCAATTGACATATAAAAAAACATAATTATTTTATTATCTACAAACTAATACAAAATATTATAAATTGTATCTGGAGAGGACTGTTCTCTTCACCTAGGGGTATATACGAGTCTATTATAAAATAGAGAATCGTGCAGTTGGAGTCAAGCCTTAATACCAATTTGTTGTGCGGGTGCCCGACTCACCATTTGAACCTCAAAGGAGAGTTTTGGCCGAAGAGTGTCGTGTATCGACGATTTCGTAGAAAGATACCGACGTCGCAGCGAAACATGACTGTGTAAGTTTGTGTACAATTTAGTTTATAATTTGTTATAGTTTCTTTAAAATTGTGTATTAGATTGTAGTACTGCAGTACCGTAGTTGCCTGATTATAAAGAATTATTATTATTATTCTCTTTATTTTTCATCATAACTTATTCAATACGTTTTTAAATACTTAAAAAAAACATTTATAAATATTTAAAAAAAAATATATAATTATTAAAATATAAAAATATAAGTATTATAGCCAACAACCTATTCTCAGACCTACCAAATATACACAAAAAATCTCATAAATATTAGTCAAGTCGTTTCGTTCGAAGGATAACAAACGCTGTGACACGAAATTTTTTTATTATTAGATAACATATTTTTCCTTGTCCAACATATTTTCCCAGGCCCTTCGGTCTAATGACCAGAAGTAATAATCAAGTAAATGATCGTCACCTTCGGTGTCACAAGTGCGAGACCAGTACCTGCCAGAGTAGTGACACAGTGACTCACTCACAAAGTAGGGGGTTAGTTTATGAAGTTGTGTTGAGGTGCGCGTACACTGCACCTCAGTGTACGCGCACCAACTGATTGGTTTGACTTTGAGAACTTAATTTGTAGGAAATTCAAACGAATCTCTTGGGATCAGCTACATGGTGAAGACTTTCATTCGTTATGTTCCTTTTCATTTAACCCATGGCCTCGGTAGTCGTTTGACACTGCGGGGCCCCTACGAATCAAAGTCAAAGTCAAAGTCAGGTAAACATTTGATTGAACTTTGTTAAAAAAAATTTCAATAAACGTTAGTTGTTTTATAAACTTTAGTTTTATTTATACCTATCCGAAAATTTACACGTGAAAATTATTGGGATATCATGAATACAACAGCTTTAAAATATACATAGTAGCATTTTCCAAGGTGAATAGATCCCTATGCAAATAATAAGTCTGTATATGATTTATCGCAAGCGATATCGTAAAATAAATCTTTGAGACTATAGTGCCCATGTACGAAGGTTTTTCCTGCGATAAGCTTTTGGTAAAGGAATTGAAATATTGCAACAGTTATTTTGTGGTAGAAATAATATTTATAAAATAGTTCTATAGTTTTTAACGTCTTTTAAGAATCCTTTATTTCAGTTAATACGAACTTATAAATGTTATATAATATAATGCCCATATTATGTATTTCCAAGAAGAAAGAATAAGAGGATCCTTCTCCACTCGCTTATCGTAAACATCGAAAATGGTTTAAAAGCTTGTTACTTCATTTAATGCAATCCAACGCAATGTTTAACGAAAAGGCAACGCAAAAAAAGAGAGATACCGCCCGGAAACTCTGTTAGTATTCGGTAATTCCGAGATTTACTCGAAAATTTCACAAAACTTGCTCCAGGAAATAGCTGTTTTGTTTAAACCCTTAAAAGTTTTTGGAAAAAGTTGTCGTCATTTTGAATCTTAATAAAATTTGCAAGGTCTCTAGAGGATTACTTTTTTGACTTTTTAATTTTTAGGCAAATTATGAAGTGTCAAAATTCATACAAAATAGGACATTTTCAGAGGTTTTTACTGGATTAGTTTTACACAAATTTAGAAATTGGTTTCTTTAGAAACCTAGATAATATCCACAAGATACTGTGTTTCCAAAATGTGTAATAACGTCATAATCAGTTATGAGCGGTTGTATGAAAAACAGTGAAAATGTGAGTCATGATGCACCACCTTAAGTCGAGAGTGAATTTCTTGCTTACCATCAGGTGAGATAGTGGTCAAACGTGAGCATTACAAAAAAAATGGTTATTCCTGGATGGAAGGGTTTTTTTTTGGTGGTTAAAAATCATCCAAACGACATCCCCCTTGGACGGAGCGGGAGATAGTGTCAGACTTTACTTACTAAAAACCCACTTCTGTTCCTTCGTTGCCCTTCGTACCGGGGGCTGAGCCACCTGTCGGACTAACCCTGGCCCTAATAGGGTTCAACCCAGCTGGGCCACGAGAGCACGGCAACGCTCTGCCCAAGCGGGGTATGAGATGGACTTAATGCCACACTTAGACTAGATAATATCCACAAGATACTGTGTTTCCAAAATATTTAATGAAAAATGTGTAATAACGTCATAATCAGTTATGAGCGGTTGTATGAAAAACAGTGAAAATGTGAGTCATGATGCACCACCTTAAAAAGGGGAAACAAAGAATTAGACAATATACCATAAAAAGGGTTCCGTACCCAAAAGGCAAAACGGCACTCTATTACTAAGACTCCGCAGTCCGTCCGTTAGTCACCAATCTGTATCTCGTAAACCGTGATAGCTAGACAGTTGAAATTTTCACGAAATAAATATTTAAGTGGGGCTTCTACACAAGAAACGTGATTTTTTTTTTGCTACGGACGGTACGAAACCCTTGCGCAAGTCCGACTCGCACTTAGCCGTCAAATTGTACACATGGCGTTGACAGTCGTAACTTGGTTAAAGAATGTCATGTTACATCACAGTGTGCAGCTACCTCAACCATTACACCATAGCAAAACGCACGTATCTAACTTAGTTATTTATGTGTGAAACGTATTCGTAATGGTGAATATGATACATGGTTATGTTTTATGACGTGCCAGTTTGTGGTTTTATGTGTATTTGTCTACGAAACTGGTTTATATGCAGGATATGACTTATTTTGCAGGAATAGAGTTTACTGTCTTTGTAACGTGGTGATTTCGGAAGTTGATGTCATTGATGAAGGTCTGCGTCACATGGGGGCGATTGGCAGCGGAAACCTCTCGCGCCGGACCTTGGTTAAGGCCATGGTCCGGAGCGAGGAGGAGTGGCAGGCGGTGGCCTCCTTCTGCAAAGCAGTAATTCTAGCAAAGGAGGAGGCCGACCGCATCAGGCAACGGCGCCCTTGCCGCCACCGCCGGGATTCTGATCTCGATTTCCGGCCACCATAGACGCGGGCTCGCGAACGGCGAGCCATGGGTACCTCGCTGTCCGACCGTCCGGTGACTGTCCGGACCGAGCCCAAGACGTCAATGGCGCGCACTGTTCCCGCGTGCCTCAAGGAGTTGTCAGCAGCAGGAGGGGCGCAGCTGGGTCGAAGCCTACTGGTGTATGAAGAGCCTAGAAGGAACGGGGTGGGTTTTTAGTCAGTAAGAGTCCGACACTATCTCTCGTACGACTAGGATGGAAATAAATATGAACAGGGAGAGCTCACGCGCCAACAGAATCAGGATCAACGGCTTTTCGTGCTTTCTGACGTGCAAGGTGTAACGCATGGGGGTCAAGGAAGTCTGTCAAATCCACCGCTGTCAAAAAATAGTGATCTACCAATATTTTCAAAAATGAAAAAGTAAGAGGATTTTTAGACCATTTAGTTGCCAAGGTTATTCCGTATTGCTTCGTGAGAAACGCTCCAAAGCAATTTTTGTACTATTGTGCTATATGAATTTACAAATAAATTCCATAACTGTATATTCCGATCCCCGCGAAGCGGCGAGCTTTCTGGCTGGCCTACTACCGTGGGATCTGGAGGCAACAGTCCTTGCACACATGCATGACATGCGCGTAGAGATGCAACGCCGGGATGAAAGTCCACTGCCGCAACATGTCAAGGCATGGCGGACAGAGCTCCGGCGGGATCTCATGGTGAAATGGCGTCAACGGCTATGGCAACCCAGTGCTGGGCACGCCACGATTATGGCGGTAAGTCCCCTCTTTGAGGCGTGGCTGGAAAGACCTCACTGCGTCCTTACCTTCCGCATGACGCAGGTCCTCACCGGACATGGCAAGTTCGGGAGGTTCAGGAACTTCCCGAACTTGCCATGTCCGGTGCAGGCATCGGATTCAAGTGGAAGAGACGCCCGGGTGTCGCCACTGTGCGCAACGCCCGGAAGACACGGTGGAGCACACCGCCGAGGTGTGCCCTGCCTGGGCGGAGCGTCGCCGTGCCCTCGTGGGGGCGATCGGCGGCGGAGACCTCTCGCGCCGGGCCCTGGTCGAGGCCATGGTCCGGAGCGAGGAGGAATGGCAGGCGGACGCCTCCTTCTGCGAAGCAGTAATGCTTGCAAAGGAGGAGGCCGACCGCATCAGGCAACGGCGCCCTCGCCGCCGTCGCCGGGATTCCGATCCCGATTTCCGGCCACCGTAGACGCGGGCTCGCGGACGGCGAGCCATGGGTAGCTCGCTGTCCGATCGTCCGAAAATGGACCGAGCCCAAGACGTCGATGGCGCGCACTGTTCCCGCGCGCCTCAAGGAGTTGTCAGCAGCAGCAGGGACCCAGCTGGGTCGAAGCCTACTGGGGACAGGGTTGTCCGAAAGGGAGCTCGTGCCCCGGTATGAAGGCTAGAAGGAACGGCGCGGGGTTTTTAGTCAGTAAGAGTCTGACACTATCTCCCGCTCCACCCAAGAGCGGGTTTGGTCAAAGATGACTTTCCCCGTCGACAAAAAAAAAAAAGCTTGAGTGAATTGAAAACTTGAAACCTTTACAGTCCAGACTAAACGTTTTGCCTCATTGTTCAAACCGCGTACGTCGAAAGACTAGAACAATTTGCCTGTTGCGATCTTTCCATCCGATCATAATTTGGGTGTCTTTAAGGCAAGAGTGAATAAGCTCATAAACTAATCGCCTCACCATCAGAGATTGTATCTGCTTACCATTAGGTGGGATCGCAGTCAAGCACTAGTTTATACCAATAAAAAAATGAAGCTCATAAAATTTCCTCTTAGGTATTGTTTCAATGACCTGGTCAAGGTTGTGGGAAACCGATGGATGCGAGACGCACAGGATCGCTCGTTGTGGTGACACTGTCCAACAGTAAACGTATGTCGGCTGAAATAAAGATGATGAGTGACGATAGTTTCAATTAAGTAGTTACAACAAAACCAACTGACGTGGATCCTATCCAACAGAAGGAAATAATCAAGGATCAGTCTTCAAGATTAGAGTGAACAAGTTCTTATTAAACTAGTGCGATTCACCATCATCAATTGCCACTCTGCTTACCATAAGGTGGGATCGCAGTCAAGCACTTAACTAGTTTATGTCATTTAAAAAATATATATGTAGGGTCGAGTTGCCTAAATTAAACCAGTAAAATGTACCATTCCGAAATCTACCAAGCCATAATATATTTAGTTTTGAATTATCGACACTAAAAAGCAAGCAATTTTAACGTGACAGAAGATCGAATCCAAAATGGCAGCGGTAATCGCTTCGCGATTCGATCTTCTTAAGTTATAGGTATAGTTTTAAAGTTCGCAAACTAGTACAATAGAGGCAACCTTCCTATATATCTGTCTTCAAATATTTCAACAAGAAAAGCCAAGTTTTCCGCCTGGTTGAAAGAAGACAATCACCCCAAGGAAACATTCTTCCGAGATGCAAATAGTTCTTAGCTACAAATAGCCCTAGAATAGCTCTTAGAGTACCTACTCGAAGAGTTATTCCAGGGCACGGTTTACCCATGAGTGTCAATTTCTATCCATATCCATTCAGAAGTTTGAACGAAATATAGAAACAAACCAACTTTCGCCATAATTGTATGATATGACCACGGCCATTCCATTCTCATGGTGTATCTTTTTGTAGCAGATAATGTGTCTTGTGTTAAAATAAGCGTGAAAATGAATAAATTAGACATTTGACTACTATTTCAGTTAAAGTTATTATAGTAGAACAAAACAGTTTTGTATACCATAAAAGGTGATGTAGGTTAGTTAGACAAGTCATACTGTACGTTTGTTTGAAACAAACGGATTGATTTCACGGATATCCTTCATGTTCTTTACCTTGTGCGGGCTATGACTTGGGGCTTTGAGTTTAAAAAAATGTTTAAAACTGGCATTCCAACAAACTTTTAAATTTCTGCGCTTAGTATTAGATAGATATGGTGCTTTTTAACCGAATCCTAAAAAAGGAGGAGGTTCTCAATTCGGCTTGTATTTATTTTTTATGTTTGTTCGAGCATAACTTCGTCGCTTGCCAACCGATTTGAATAATTATTTTTTTGTTGGAAAGGGTATACTTCCCAAATGGTTCCATAGTCATCAAGTTGGGATCTGACGATGGAATCTTGGTTAAATCGAGAAAACTCCTCAAATTATATGTATATATTTTTTACTTTCACGCAGGCAAATCCGTTGTTACTTGTTAGAAGCTATGGTTAATAATATTTTTACGTGATAAGGAAGGACTCCGTAATTGTCGATTGTAGGCAACCTTGGTCGCTGATGCGTAACCATAGGTTTTTGTTGTGAAGGTAGACGTGAAAAGAGTTAACGGTAGGTAAAGAATAAAATTGAAATTGATGTTTTTTTGACAGAACCTTGACTGATCTCTTTGGTTGGGAGGTAATTGGGGTTATTATGGGATATTACTATGGTTACTTGACTTTAGAAGTAGGTTAGTGGTTCGGTGATTGTCTCATATAAGACAGTAACGTCTGCTTACAAAATATACCGTTTTAGATGTATCATTATGAGCAAAAATACTGGCCACTGTGCATTGGAATTGCACAATATAACCTTTTGAATACCGTAACTAGAGATACAATGAGAGAGGGAACGCCAGCACTGGCTTTTTTTTATTAACTAGTTCTTGATTGCGATCCCACCTGATGGTAAGCAGTGATGCAATCTCTGATTGTGAGGCGTACTAGTTTATAAAGAGCCTAGCCTTGAAGACACCCAAATTATAATCGGACGGTAAAACCGCAGCAGGCAAATCGTTCCAGTCTTTCGACGTACGTGGTATAAACGACGGTACAAACGACGAGGCCTGATCTGTGGTACAAACGACGAGGCTTGATCTGTGGTACAAACGACGAGGCTTGATCTGGGGTACAAACGACGAGGCTTGATCTTATTATCTTGCTAGGGGTTTAATGAACTAATTTCGCCAAGCACATTCCTTCTTCGGTCTATTAGACGTACCAAGATGTGCCATCAGTATATATCAGTATCAGTATCAGTATATGGTGGCCATCTCACGTACCGCTCAAAACGGGGACACATTCATTGTGCGTGCAGCTAAGGAGTGGCATTTCCTCTCGGAGTCTCTGTTTTCTGATATCTACAACCAAAGGGTCTTTAAGTCTAGAATGAATCTATAGGTAAGCTATATGCAAGCGTGCTTCATCGTTGACCACATCGCTTACCATCAGGTTAGATAGTGGTCTAACGCGAGCATATATACTTGAAATTTTAAAATTATATTCAACGTAAAACAACTGTGTAATCTAGTTGAAAGTAATTAAAGTAAATAATTAAAACCATTTATATTCCCACATCTGCTAAAGCGGCTGGCAACGGTTTATAAATAAGCTCTTTTACATAGATATTTTTGAACTAATTTATCATTACGGCACTCATTTTTTAGTGTCAACTAGTAGTGATATATCGTATGTGTAGTGATAATAATATTTATTTTGAAAATATTATTTTTTTGACACATTTACACGTCCATTTTTTCGTCAGTTTAAACTAGATGAGGCCGAGGTTTTCTTGCTGACTTTCTTGAAAAGAAACACCGAAACAAACTCGGGGGTCAAAGTACTAATGGGATACCACCGTGTCCTCGTGAAGGCGATAGCGGCAGCGATTTCTGGCGCCGGACTTTGGTACAGGCCAAGGAGACAGGGAGAGGAGGCCTCGGAGCAAGGAGAAGTGGCAGGCGGCCGCCTCCTTCTGCGAAGCAGTAATGCTAGCAAAAGAGAAGGCCGCACCTGTGAGTCACAACGGCGGTTACGCCCTAGTCGCCGCCGGAATTCTGATCCCGATTTCCGGCCACCGTAGGCGCGGGCTTGCGGACGGCGAGCAATAGATAGCTCGCCCTCCGAATGTCCGGTAACCGTCCAAACCAAGCTCAAGACGTCGGCGGCGCGTATTGTTCCACGCGCGCCTCAAGGAGTTGTAAGCAAACCGTAGGAGCCCAGCAGGGTCGAAGCCCACTGGGGCCAAGGATTTGTTTCTGAAAGTAAGTTTTGACCCCGGTACGATAGGCAACAAAGGATCAGGAGTGGATTTTTAGTCAGTAAAAGTCTGTTACCATCTCCCACTCTGCCCAAGAATGAAAGATGTCATTGGATGAATGTTCCACCTAAAAAAAAGTGTGGGGATTAGCCCACCAGACCCAGCGGATAACTTGCTTTCCAAAGATGCACGATATCATCTCCAAATTTTAATATCGACATTGTCATTATTACAACACTCAAACCTTGAAAAGGGAACAATAAATTCGAGAACGCCGAGGCACTCCTATTCAATGAACACTCAATGACTGTTATGCATCGTATTGCATAAAGGTAACCACAAAAAGTTTGCCAGTGAACTTGACAACAAACGGTTGAAGGCCGCCGTTCCGCCTCACTGCACACGATGCTCTGGTTTACATTTAAAACACGTTCGCTGTTAGTGGGGCGGCTTTTAAATAAAACATTTCTTTTGAATTTTATTTTAATGAGTTTAATTTGGATTTATTGACTAGGATTTTGATTTTAATGTAGGAAGGTATTTGATTGAGTTATATTTTATTGTGATTTCATTTTAATTTGTTTTTTCTTATTACATACTAGCTTTTGCCCGCAGCTTCGCCCGCGTACATAAAATATAGCATATGTCACTCAAGAATAAAGCAGCTTTCGATCGGTGAAAAAGAGATTACCTCCTATAAAAAAAAAAAAAAAAATCTTTACCTCCTCATCATATTAGTGTAGAAGTGTAGATGTATACGATATACATTTACGATATTATACATAGCTATACGATGCTAACAAAACAATGAAATCATTATGTAGTTAGCGTTGTATATGTTTGTAATATGAAAATGGCAATGGGTATACTCAACCTGAATAAAAATTAGTATTTTTTTTATTACCATGATCATTCAGCTGTACGATGTCTACTGTCACTAGACCATAACTTTCATACAAGCATCATCACAACAACCCATCTTGCTTAATGCTTCCCGTGTCTGTTTAGTGGGAATTCCGCGACCTCCACTAGGTCGTTGCTCTATTTCGTGGAGGTACGAACACAGGACACATAACAAAATCACAATCTCCTTAATCTTTCCCAAAAACATAGGATGAAGAATAATACTTTTATTTTCAGAAATTGTAAAAATGAATTATATTATTACATTAATTCATGAATCCCCAAGCGACCACCGGTGGCCGCGCATCTATTGTCTTACTATTGTGTCTCTAATTGACGGTATCTGAAGGGTTAATAATGTACCAATTTATGAAACATAAATATAAACTAACTATTTTTATACCAAAACCACAAACGGACACATTTGTACATACCTACAAAAACAAAATATATCGAAATCAGATGTGTCACATCGGTGTCATCCGAAACTGTGTCCAGAAAACTGGCTGCCATGTTGAATAATAATGTTATTTTTTTGGGCCAAATACTAATAGTATTTTTATTTATGAAGATGCAGTGAATATACCGCTTACATTCATGGTAGGTACTCATAAATATTATCGTCGTGGCAATATAAGATAAGGCGTTATGTGATAATGATTATATTGACCTCAATAATAATTAATACTTTGAAACGCTAAGAAAAATCAAAGATATAAATAGATACAGAGTAATACAAGTGGCGCACTCTAAATGGTGGAATCTATTTTAGCAATTACGTGTAGCTATATTTTTATATTTAAACTTACAGCAATTCATTTTTATTGAATCGATTGATTCAGAGGCCAATTATATTTTTTTTCCGAATAAAATGTATGTGCACAATTGCACATGTTTTTTGAGCTTCCTGTGCAAAATGGCACGAGAGAAACACGTGCTTATTTTTAACCTAGCGGCGAAAAATGGAACTAAACTGTACTGTGTTTTATTCTGGAATTAAGTAAAATACAATGCAGTGTCCTGCAGTAATATCTGTGTTTTATTTAATTTGATTCTATACAATAATACACATAAACGCACTTTGGTTAGATGAGCTAACATTAATGGTAATCCATTAATGGCGTCGCTCACTTACACCGTGGCGCTTCATTACTTTTCGTTTAACAGGGGGCCAAAAACAGCGTCAGTTATTCGTATCGAATCTCTGCGATAGTTGAGAAACGAACGAGCGGAGTATAATCACTAAGATCATTTCCAGAATCATCATTCGCTGTTCAGTCGAGTCAGTTAAGACCCTCCTGATGGCAACTTGAGCAGCGCGCGGCCGCGGTAGTCATGTTTCCGATGTAACGAAACCATAGCGAGATCTATTTCGATCCCAACGCCATCTATCGAGGTAGGGGTCAGTTTTTATATGAATTTAGTTAACCCATTTGCCGCTGTTGTGTTATTATTTCTTGTGTTTTATTAATATTTTTGTTATAAAATGTAAGATATATTTTGTGCATTATTAATTATGATATTTTTAGTACCCCCGTTCATAGTAATATTACAGTTGTAAAGCAAAAAAATGGCATTCTGGATTTTCTGATAGTGTGTGAAATCTTGAATAAAATAACCAATCATTATATAAATATATAATAATTTTCCGGAATTATGATTTTTAAGACATCAATAACTTTTTAATTTAATATTTATCTGAATAACTCCTGAAATATTTATTATTAATCATGCAAATTAGAGGTTTAATACATATGAATTATCTGCTGAAGAGACATAAACTAAGTGAGATAATAGTTTTTTTTTTTATGGTTGGTACAACTTTTACAATATATATTTATTGTAAGATTTCCTATACTGTGTGTTCCAAACATATTTGATATAGATAAGTACCACCAATTTTATAAATGTTTGTAATATTTGCCAACTGATTTTAGAAAAAAATAATAAAAATAATTTTTAAGTAAAATATACAGTAACAACGCATATAAATGTATGAAAAATAAAACCGAGCGTACCATATAGTGGCGCCATCTATGTCAATATTTGTGAACTAAAGCTTCAATCAGTTAAATTATTATGAAATTATAGTTTTTTTTTATATATTCGAGATTCAAAAGCACAAAAAAAGAATATAAAAGCATAAACAAATTATTTATTTCACTCATGGTTACTTATTTTAGCTGCCAGCTACTTTTCTGAACAACAAAGGGAAACGCAGATGTTTTTCAAACGAAGTGCTACTGGAAAAAGCAATTAAGACTTGGCGATATTGCACTATTCTTGTGCAAAGTACATAAACAGTGTGGCATATTGCCAAATAATAACATATTGAAGACAAAAATGTAGTAAAATCCCCAAAATAATGTATAAACTACAAATAGTCATAATACTTCCATTTTTTAGGATCCTGGGAATATTGTTCCAGATAAACATTGTTTCCGCACGATATATTCATGGATATCGAGCAATTAAATATGTATCCTCTCTCTTAAATCTTTCAGTATTTTACTCACCAAATCCCCACTAAAATAAAAATAAAAAATTATTAATAAAAATCCTAAAATATTTTTTCTAATTGTGTTCAATATCTCTCTATGATTGGATTGTATGGCCCGGCTTTATCTAAGCCAAGACATCAGTATAAAGATTCAATGGATTTCGGTAAAATATAATATTTCTCTTTTATAACAGAGCTCTACCAGTACTTAGAATAAATCTATTTCTAGATGGTAGATTACATTTTGTTGCAATGTGGTATGTTATCATTTGAAAATACTGTACCTGTGAAGCTCATCGTTATCATTTCAGTCGAAATACGTCTGACGTTGGACATGGGCCTCCTCAAGACTGTGTCACCATGACCGGTCATGTGTGTTTTGCATCCATTAGATTCTCCTGCAACCCTCACCAGGTGGTTGGTCCACCTTGTGGGAGATCTTCCAACGCTGCGTCCATCGACTATCTATTTTACGAACAATGCGTTGCTACTAAAGTAAAACCTAACTAAGTGATTATTGTGACCAGATTGATCTCTAAGGTTAAGTAAAGTTTGGTTACCACGATTCATCCATGCCTGTGAAAGCACAGTTGACAGTTGTTAAATTAATGAAATGAAGATTAGCCAGAAGTCAGAAAAATCTGACCATATTGTTGCCAAGGAGTATTATAATCCCAGTATTACATATTACAATAATGCTATATCCAATTATTGTGGAGGACAGATAGGCTATAGTTCTGTGTACAACATTGATATCTAGCTTCATTTGCTGTGTCTGAAAGCCGACCCAAACATAGTGAGCTAAGTAGATTGACTACAAAAATATGATAAAAAACGGAAATGCTCATTCCTACTAATTTTATAAGTGCATAATGCATTGTGTATTATTAAAAATGTTTTATTATCATTTTAAAACTGCAGTGTGAGGGTTAATTGAAAATAATAATTGGATTGTAATATTATTATATTGTAGATACAACATATTTTGAGAATTATAAAAATAATTTGGAATTTACGGCCTATCATTGGTAAAAATCCCTTGCACTTTTTTAAAGTTGTTTTTAAAATGTTGTTAGTATAAAATCGTAAATCTTCTCTAATTCCCAGTTTAAAAGGAAATCATCTAACTTATGTTTATTTTTATCTTGCAAGCTTCATTAAGAACTATCTACAAACCTGGTTAAACATGGTGGGTCATACATTGCTGCTTCAATACCACAATTACCTCTTCGATTCAAACTAAGCCGCCAATGTACTACACACTACCGCCAAGTTTTGTTGAAAATATTTGTTTGAGTGTTAGAGAAAGGTTTCCTGGTAGGGGTAAAACGGATGCGAGTGCAAATTGGTATCAAAAAGCGGAAATAGCGCAGATCATACGCTTTGTTTTGCGGTATGCTCCCTTGGGCTATTCGACTAGTTTTATTTTGCGCTTATTTTAATTTGCTTTACATTCATCTGGTATTCAGAATTGTTTGGCCATTTGTGAATAATTGCTGTCGTTTGTTTTTTTAATGCATTTGGTATATTGAGTGTTTCTATTGATAGCTGTGTAATTTAATTACTGTGATGTTATCTAGTGTTATTTATTATACAAAAAGAGAAGCAATTATTGAAATTATAGGCAAATAAGTACTAGATTGTTCTCAATTCTTCGGAAGCTTTTATTGTTTTTCGACGCAATGTTCCCCGATTATTTGTGAAGACGCCTGGAATGATTTCGAAAACTGAAATTCTTTAGTTCCGTTTCTTCCTTTATGCTAGTTTACATGTTTGTGAATGCACCTATAATACAGGAGTCATTACTAGGGCTATATTTTACCAAGACACCATTGTGGCGCAATCAGTCACCGCTACTAACAAAATGTATAAAGCTCTATAGAGAGTTACTCACCTGGTGTACGTTTGGTTGCGCAAACAATTCGGTGGCGAAACCAATTGAACGTGTGACGACTCTGGTGAGTGAGTGTGGGATAACTTTTTAGATGAAGAAAAAAAATCAAAAGCCCGCTTTTCAATAATAATAGTATAATAATATTCCATCACTATCACACAACGCCGTCTAGTCCTAAGCTAAGCATAGCTTGTGTTATGAGTACTAGAAACTGATAAACATACTTATATATTTCTAAATACATACATATTATAGCTTTGCCACAAATAGTGTTAAAAACAAATAATAAATCAACTACTAAAACTACCCATTATTTCTAGATGTCCTTTAGATTCCTTGATAATGCAAGTCCTATAGCATTGATGTTTTTATTTTTGTACGAAATCGTGATGCGAAATAAAGTTGTTTCCTGTTACAAATTATTTGATTGTAGATTTAATCTGAGCCAAATGAAGGTCGAAACCCCGCCCATAAATAATTGAGGTATTTCAGATTACACAAAACTACTGCGTTCCTCAAAAAGATACAAAATAATACTTATAAACTTTACCACAATAGCCTTATACTTGTCCCTCTGCAGCCTACTCTCTAGGAAAGAGCGCTATTTTTTCAGCGTTTTGAGAGCAGTGGTGATAAAATAAATTATACAAAAGTAATGTACTCAGCTGGGTTTGAACTCGGAAGCCTGAACGACTTCATGAACTACTTCATGATATAATACTTACATCCTTTTAAATGGGAAATCATCCAAAAAACACCTGTTCTGGTTTTGGGTAAGGCGAAAGGAATTTTTACTGACTGAAACTCTACATCTCTACTCCGAAATGCATTTTTTTTATATGGGAATTTATCAAAGGCCTGCTCCCGCTCTGGGAGAGTGAAAAGGTGTGTCTGATTTTTTCTGACTAAGATCCACCTGTTTCTTCAGTTGCTTTTGGTCTTCAACTCTTTGAAAAAGTGCCACGACCCACAACTTTGACCTTACGATTTTCGAGTCACGCGTGGAACGCTATGTACCTACTGTCAACGATAGAGAATGCATAGTATAATTATGCAAGTAGCTCATGATGTAGGTACCTACTCACTTCTGAAACTAAATCAACATTACTGCCGATAAGTACTGTGTTAGCTTAATAATTGATCCAAAAAAGTTTCAAAGTCATAATTATGTTTTCCAGCCATTTCCTGGTCTGACTGTGTCATTATTTATAATAATAATAATAATAATAATAATATTTATTTGCAAAAAACACGGTATTAAAAGATGTTACAATACAAAATAAGTCCAAACATGTTTTGCTTAATATTAAAGCATGCAAAATTCTAGGAAGTACTCGTATTTACATTACAGTTTATGATCGAGAAATTCTTTAACACTATAGAAACTATTTTCATTCAACCAGTTATACAACTTAATTTTAAAAAGTCTATTGTTAAGGTCTTTAAACGTATTTGGTAATTTATTAAATATACGTACACACATAGCTATACAGTTTTTATTATATTTAGCACATCGGGGCATCTCGTCTAGTACAAGCCTGAATTGGTCCCGCCGACTACGTGAACATACATCTTCCGCTGTTTTGAACAATTCTCTATGTTTTTGCACAAACATACATACTTCATACACATATAGTGAAGGCAATGGTAGCAAACCAAGCCTTTTAAATATTGGTTTACACGATTCATCAGATGGAATTCCGTATATGACTCGTACACATTTCTTTTGTGCGATAAATGCTCTATTAAAATCGGTACTATTTCCCCATTTTATTATTCCATACCGCAACGAGGATTCTACATACGCTCGATATGACATTACAGCTGTTTTTATATTTGTTATCTTTTTAATTTTTCTAAGGGCATAAACAAATTTATTCGCTTTGCCACATACATGCTCAACCTGTGCCTTCCAGTCTAAATGTTCATCTATTACTATACCTAAAAACTTAGTTTTTGTCACCTGGTTAATTTTTGGTATGTCCATCTTAAAATTGAATTTATTATTATAATATTTATTAAATTGTATATACACAGATTTGTCAAGATTAATAGATAAATTATTGTTATTTAACCAATTAATTAAGTCAGCAATTGTTTTATTTATGTCAATTTCATGGTCAGTAATCGATTTATGTTTTTTGTCAGCAGTTACAATTATAGAAATGTCATCAGCATAAAGAAAGCATTTGTGCTTAGTCACATTAACAATATCATTTATGTAGAGGAGAAATAAGATAGGCCCCAATATGCTACCTTGGGGCACGCCGCGTTTTATATACTTATACTCAGAGGTATACAGTAACATATCTCCATTTCCGTCGACTTTGGTGACAGTGACACACTGTTGTCTGTCAGTTAGATATGAAGATAACCATTGATGTGGCAGTCCCCTAATTCCAAGAGCCTCTAATTTATGTAATAGGTTAACGTGTGAAACCAGATCAAACGCCTTTGATAAGTCAAAAAATAGTCCTGTTACCAGCTGGTTATTATTTATACCATTTAGTATGGTTTTCAAAAGTGAAAAGGTGGCTAGTGTAGTAGATTTACGTTTTTGAAAACCGAACTGATTTTTTTTTATAATATTAAATTTTTCGCAGTAGTTTATTATTCTAAGGTACATACATTTTTCGTATATTTTTGACAAGATGGGTATTAGCGTTATAGGGCGATAATTGTTCAGATCACATTTTTCACCCTTTTTGAATAATGGTTTAACAATTGACAATTTCAAAGCGTTTGGGAATATTCCCTGTGAAAAAGATAAGTTAATCAGATATGTTAACACTCTACTCACTTCATTGACACAAGCTTTAATAATTTTGGTATTTATTTCATCGTACCCTTCAGAGTTGGTATTATTTAATGATAGTATTTGTTGCCTTACCTCACTTTCAGACATAGGCGTGAGGAACATCGAATTAGCAATGACATTTTCATTGCAATGACTATTTATACTATTTTGTACTGGAAGGTCGTTTATAAAGTGATTGTTAAAGGCAGAGGCTATTTCTGCAGGTTTTGTGAATATAGCGTTGTCGATCTGTATGTGATCAATATTGTCTCCAGAGTTCACACTGTCTATTTCATTCTTTATAACGGACCAAGTGGCTTTACATTTGTTTTTATTGTTATTTATAAACTTAATGTTAGCATTCCGTTTAGCATTGTGTATACATTTTTGCAATAAATTGGAATATTTTGTGTATTTAACTTTGTTAGTTCTATTTTTATTCTTATAATATTGGTACGTTATTGGAACGTGATCTATCTAACAAGTGCGGCCAGTACCTGTTAGGTCACGTTTCAATTCATAACTACAACTAATATTATTGTTAAAAGGCACCAATCTAGTCGAGCACTGAGCTTCGGGTGCAAGTTTGAAGGGATACTTATTGAATCTAAATCCTGGTTTGAGGATAATTTGACACCCGTCATCCTTATAATTTTAGCCGAAAGACGTCCACTGTTGGACATAGGCCTCCCTCAAGGGTCGCCTTAACGACCAGCTTGCTATGTCTAGTATCGTCAGGTTATCAGGTGGACCGATACACCTTGTGGAAGGCCTTCCAACACTGCGTATTTCGGTACGTGGCCACCACTCCAGAACCTATCGTCTCCGTTGTCCTAAAACGCAAAGGTCAACTTAAGAGCACACAGGTGTGGTTTCAGCCAGTAAAAATCTGACACGCCCACACGAAAAAGTAATTAGATAATTTCTCACTTTGAAAAATAAAATAGAGAGAGCAAAACCTCTGCCATAAACACGAACCAATAAAATCCGAAACATTTCCGAATCCAATTTCCAAATTAGAAGTTATTCTCGTTCTAATTGTTTCTCTTCTAATAGGATTGATTATTTTTTAGTACAATGAGGTGGAACATTTGTAATTAATTTGAACAAAGGAGTGTAAAGACCTTCACTTTCATTGTTCACGTCGGTGGCTCAATTTTAAACTGTTTGTATTTACTTGTAGTTGAGTGTTCGCCGTAAGAATTTAATTAGAAGTACAAAATTAAAATATTTACCAAAATTGTTTTGAGAAATTCCTGCTTATTTTGAAGTTTTGACTACTTTGTAAGAGTTAATGAATTAATTAATAATTTTCAACGGTTTTGATTCTTGAGCTAATCTCGTCTTCTTAATAATGCGATCACGAATCCATTTGGAGTCCGATGAATCATTAACAGGGCCAGATTAATCCGCTGAATCTTGGGAATCTGCTATCTTTCTTGCTGTTGGCGATGTTTATATATACCACATTCTGCGCTATCATTCTCTTCTTCCAATATTTTTTTTGATTTTGCAAATTCATATTTTATTTTTCTTCACAAACTAAACAAGGTGCAAGGGATAGCCCTTCACAAACTTTAAGGGCTTGCTCTTGCTCAGTAGACGAAACTGAACAACCTACCAGAAGATTATATTTCAGAAGACGAAAAAAAAACACACTACGGCTAAGTATGGAAAGGCCAATTTTTTTTTCATTTCCTGAAAAAAAGAATGAAATGTTCAGTTTCGTCTACTGAGCAATCCCTTAATTCATGAATCCCCAAGCGACCACCGGTGGCCGCGCATCTATTGTCTTACTATTGTGTCTCTAATTGACGGTATCCGAAGGGTTAAAGTTTGCGGAGGGCTGTCCCTTACACCCTTGATGTGATTTCTGTTGACGGCGTTGGAATATTATTTATTTCTTGAAGCTTCAGCAAAAATTTGTCTTTATTATAAATGGCTGCAACTTATCAATTCCAGAATACACATTGGTTCTCCGAGCCGGATTAACTATATTTGAAAAGGCAGCCTTGCGACGATTATTACTTCTAATAATATTTTTTTTTCTAGGATGAGAAATCATTAATTAACTTTTATCGCTATGGGTAGAGTAGGAGGGAGAGTCAGGCTCTTACTAAGTAATAAAACCTTGTGTTGCCGCTTCAGACATGGCCCCGACACTCAATTGCAATTAACTTCTAATATCCTTGAGTTTCCCACTGAAAACCGCTCACCTGTTTATAAATCATACCCAAAATATTTTACCACACATTAGCCTACTTTTTGTTTTGATAAATCACCAGAAGCTAGTATACAATTTGAAATTTCCTGCGAAGAAATTTTTATCTGAAAGTACACGTATTATTTTATCCTCAATAGGATTAAATATTATTTTATCCTCAATAGGATTAAAATAAAAAACAATATAATATAAAATAATAAATATAATATTCCACAACTATCACACAACGCCGTCTAGTCCCAAGCTAAGCAGAGCTTGCGTTGTGGGTACTAGACAACTGATAAACATACTTATATATTTCTAAATACATACATATTATAGATAAATTACACCAAGTCAGACACAGAAATGATAATGCTCATCACACAAACATTTGTCCTTGGTGGGAATCGAATTCACGACCTCCAGCATAGTAGGCAGGGCCACTAACCACTAGACCAACAGGCTAGTCAATATAAAATTGAGCTTTATTTTATGTTCGATCTTTATAGTGTGGCTACAATAGATCGTGACCTAATTTTTGCTAGACCGATAACTATATGTTGCACCTCACCAGTTCCTATTACTCACACTAAGTACGCCTCAACCATGTACTTCGGCTAAGTATAACTTAGCATCGTAAGTAGTGTCGATAAGTATCAATTTGTGGCCTATGATTGTAGGTCGGGCGGTCTTAACATTTCAATGGTTCGCTCTAGTGCACTTTGACATTATGTGTACATAGGAAATTATCGAGTGAATTGATTTGTAGGAAATGTTATGTTGAAGTGTTTGTAATGTTTTGGGTTTAGATCAAGGTTTATTTTGCTGTCGTTAAATGAAGGAACAACACAAGCTTTGTTTTAATTTGCTCTGCCTACTTAAGTACTACTACTACTAGTACTACTACTACTACTACTACTACTACTACTAGTACTACTACTACTACTACTACTACTACTACTACTACTACTACTACTACTACTACTACTACTACTAGTACTACTACTACTACTACTACTACTAAACCTACTACTACTAAACCAACTACTACTACTACTACTACTAAACCAACTACTATTGCTACTAAAGTGCCAAATTTAAGTGGCAATGGGTAGGGCACATTGCACGCAGATTAGATGGTCGATGAGGACGAAAGGTTGGAAGACACAGCAGAAAAAGAAAGAAGACGTCCCACAAGGTAGATCGATGACCTGGTCAGGGTCGCGGGAATCCGATGGTTGCGTGACGCACAGGACCGGTCGTTGTGACGACGCTTGCAAGAAGCCTATGTCCGACAGTGGACGTCTTTCGGCTGATATGATGATGATGATGATGATGACTCTGCCTACTGACAACATACATACAAGGTGTAACGTTAAATGTGCAAAACCTGAAATTAGTTTGATCAGAATAACGAGCAGAATCTATTAAACCACTTTTTAATATAGGTAACATTTTTCAAAAAAATCTTCATTAAAAACTTCGACCTGTCTGTTTATGAATAGGTCGAGCCATCACATGCGCAAACCCGCTGAAATAGGTAAACAAACACAAATAGTTGTAATCAAATCAAATTTTTGTCAAATACGGAATAATAAAAGTAAAGTTCTTATTTTAATGCAGATATGAATTTTAAGCAGACTAAAACAGCTCATAAAACCTTTAATTTTTTTTAATTTTTTTGTCTCACGTAATTAGGTCAATCGAATGAAAAATCATTTGGGGTGTCTGAGGTTTTGCGCATTTAACGTTACACGTTGTATAGCTAAGATCTTTTTCCAAGATGCATCTAAAAACTGAGTCTACCATAATCTGCATTCGATCTGTCCCAACTCACTGCTCCCTTTTTTTAAAGCCGTTGGTTCAAAAATCACCTAGAGAGTTGGGAGGATTTTTTTTATTGTGTTGTCACATTAAAACAAATTCCTCTCAACTTTCTCATGTCTCACCCAGGACAAATGTTTGTGTATTGAGCACAATCATTTGTTCTGTGTCTGGGTGTAATTTATCTATAATATGTATATATTTAGAAATATATAAGTATATTTATCAGTTGTCTAGCACTCATAACACAAGTTCTGCTTAGCTTAGGACTAGACGGCGTTGTGAGATAGTTGTAGAATATTATTATAATTTTTCAAACAATCCCTCAGTCCAGGACTAAATAATTATGGTAGCGTGATGATATGGACTCATTCCTGACAGATTAATCGGAGAAAAACCTCCACCCCCACATTCCACACTCCACTGCATTCCTCTCACTCTACCCAGCAATCGAAAAAGATTAAACTCGACAATCTGTTCACACGTCCATTAAAAAATTAATCTTACTACTCTATCTTTATTGCTCTTTATTGTGCGGCAGCAAGCAAACAGTGACTCGTTCAATTTATGATATCTACTTTGCTAATATAACTACAAGCTATATTTTTTATGACCATTATTATCATACAATTAGCTATTATTTCATACAGTTGTAGTGCCTTTGTATTAATTCATAATAAAAAAAACTACCGTGTGAATGGTCCATATCGTCACGGCCAGACAACATGGAGTAACATGTTTGAAAAGATCCTGTCTGGGTTTATTCATGACAATATACGTAATTGTGTCAAACCGAATACTAGATTAATTTAAAATTTCAAAAATAATTAAAATCATTGCATAGTCATAATAAATGAATTCATATAATATATCATAATTAATATTGTTAAACTGATTAAATAAATATATATATATTAAATACATACATTTTAGAGTTTACCGAATAATTATTAGCATTTTAAGAAAGAAGAGCGTGTCAGACTTTTACTGACTAAAACCCACTGCTAGTTCCTTCGTTACCTTTCATGCCAGGGCCGCGTTTTCTTTTCAGTTTTCAAATCAATGGCCCATGTAGCCTTTTTTTACGGTGGGCAAAAATCATCTTATGACAACCCCCGCTCTTGGGTGGAGCGGGAGATAGTGTCAGACTCTGACTGACTAAAAACTCACCCCGTTCATTCTAACCTCTTCATACCGGGGCTCGAGTTTCCTTTCGGTTAACCCTGGCCCCAGTAGGCTTCGACCCAGTTGGGCCCCTCCTGTTGCTGACAACTCCTTGAGGCGCGCACGAACAGTGTGCGCCGTCGACGCCTTGGCTCGGTCCGGACAGTGCCCCAGTAGGCTTCGACCCTGCTGGGCCCTTACAGTTTGATGACATCTCCTTGAGGCGCGCGTGGAACACTCCTCGCTATCGACCATTTGATTTTGGCATAAGTGGAAGATATCATTGAATGTGGATATGACATTACCTCATCATCATTTCAGCCGATATACGTCCACTGTTGGACATAGGCCTCCCCCAAGTGTCCCCACAATGAATGATTCTGTGCGTCTCGCATCCATCGGTTTCCCGCAACCAAACATGACATGGCATTAAAGTTGTTATTGAAATAAATTTTATTATTACAAGCTTTTATTTAGTTTCACCTGTTCCGATGTTTGTCTGTAATCAAATCTTGCAAATTTTTGGTCCACTTCCCGGTTACCGATTAAGCCGAAATTTTGCATGCATGTGTAAATCAGATAAAAATGCAAAATTATTATGACATGGAGCTGATCTCATGATGGAACGGGAAGGTGGCTATTGGAACTCGGTAGTTAAACGACACCACCGTATCGAGTTTGGGCTTGTATGATTTGTCTTGACGAGTATTAACTATATTTAAGTATTTTACCGTGCTATAAAAGCTTGCTATAAAAAATTATTTTTATTAAAAGCATGTTTTATAAACTAAATGTTAATCCCAATACACACGCAAATGTGTGAGTATTTGGTAGGTAATAGCACTAAATGATACCAAAAATAGACAAAATAATACGCATATTATGTGACCTACATTCAAAAACCCTTGACCTCTAAACTTATTACTCGAAGCCTGGGAAAGTAGGTTATTTAATAAATTCGGCCCTTTCTATCGACGTCTCATTGTAAATTCAATATTTGACGCCTCTCTATTGAGTCGTGTGCATTGTTGAGATCACAATATGGAACGGCGTACTGCCCTCCAACTCAGGGATGGTCGGATTTCGTAATATTTCTTTATTTGACGAGTAGACAATAGTGATGGAGTTATAGAATTTTCATAAAGTTTAAGAGAGAATACAGCCAACACAGTTTTTTTTTGGTGGAAAAATCATGTAATGATATCTCCAACTCTTAGGCGGAGCGGAAGATATTTCAGACTTTTACTGATGAAAAACCTACTCCTGTTCCTTCGTTGTTTCCTACCGGGGCCAAATCTTCCTTTCAGAAACAAATCCTTGGCCCCAGTCTACTTCGACCCTGATGGGCCGTTTCGAAAAGATTAAAAACAAACCCCTTCAACGATAGTCCGTGCAGCTGATAGAATACTCAATTTTTAGTAGACTTATGTAGAATTGTACAGAACAGTCAAGAACTTAGTTTTTTTTTTTTGAGGCAAGTAATCATTACTTCTCCTGCTTCAGAGTGGAGCGAGTGAGCGTATTAGAATTTCACGCAACTATTCTGTCTAAAAAGTATTGGAATAAATTCAATTTAGAATTTGGGATTTGGAAGCAGATAGAGATCTGCTTTCCCAAATATATTGAAAAGATCACACAAGTTGGACACCACCGACGCTAAGCACAATACAGGGTCACGATAGGTCATAGCAGGTGTTAGGTGCCATCATCTGGGTGCAAGTGCAAAACAACCACTCAACCGCCTAGATGACCCAACGACCTTGTATTTTTGCTGACATAACAAGCTTATAACTTTGTGATTTTTTATAATACAGTTTTGAAATTTTGTACAAAAATTCTTGACATAAAAATACCAGACAAGTGTTTCAGATTTTGCATATACTAAAAATAAGGTGATATACATCGATACATAAGTACTAGAATATGAGTCAATGGTTATAAATCATTTTGTTACCACTATACGTAGGCGTTTATTCTTGTGAAGCCAGCAAGAAAATTGAAAAACAGTATATTGTTTATAATCCACACGTAATAACAGATTTACAGTCATAATTATAGCTTGACTAATATTTACGGCTACCCACAATGGGTGTGGTAATTGTACCGATTAGTTGCCTCAACATATACTTAGCACTAAGTGCTCACACCCTTTACTGTGCCGCTTTAATAGTGCTTATGTTTATGGGAGTTTAAATGCTAAGTTTCAAATAGGAACATAAAAAGCTGTGTAAACAATAAACTGGTTATTTATTTAAACCCTGGCGGTCTCAGCATTAGATGTCCTGTCTGAAAACTAAATTTTCGTCAGAAAAAAAAAATAAAGAGCTAGATTGCAGCGCCATCTACTGGATCCGGTTGTATTTTTAAATCATTCAGGGACCCACTTAAACATAAACACTAAATTTCATCCAAATCGGTCTAGCTTTATAACTTTATACAGAAGAATTATATCTATAAGGATGTATTAACGAAATCACTATTAAAATAGGATGCGTCCGCTGTTAAGGGATACAATGCAAGACTGCTATATAATTGCCTACGAGCAATGCAAATGCCGAAGAATTGAAATTTCTTTAACAAATAACCATGTATCATTTTGGAGAGTGTGCGCGGTAATCACATGTCTTCTATCATCACCTTTCTACCTGGCATATACGGCGAGTGACCACCCTTGCATTGGTAACACCTCCATTATTCGAACTTAGCGTTTCGCCTCGTCGTTTATACCAGGTACATCGAAAGGCTGGAACAATTTGTTTGCTAGATACCTAAGTTATAGTCGAATGGAAAGACCACACGATTATAATTTAGGTGTCTTCAAGGTTAGAATGAATAATAATAATATTCCACAACTATCACACAACGTCATCTAGTCCCAAGCTATGCAGAGCTTGTGTTATGAGTTACTAGACAACTGATAAACATACTTATATATTTCTAAATGCATACATAATATAGATAAATAACACCCGGACACATAACAAATGACCATGCTCATCACACAGACTTTGTTCTGGGTGGGAATCGAACCCACGACCTCCGGCATAGCAGTCAGAGTCACTAACCACTAGACCAACAGGCCAGTCAAAATCTCTCGACTGTTTACCATCAAGTATTTCTTCCATTCTGTCTTGTCAACAGTCACGCTATCACTAACTGCCTTAACTCTTACTTTTAATATGTAACAATGAATTTTTATTATGTTTGTGTTTTTTTCAGTTTTATTCCTTCATTTCTCATCTTTGCTATATGCAGAATCCTTTTGTCTATTACAGGTACTGCTCATCCATCCTCATTTAACAGTCCGTAATGGTGGAGGCTGTTGGAAGCCCGCATGACATGATTTACAGTCACCTACAGGGTAATGGCTATTGGCGGAAATGTAACGACTCTTATGGGCTACGTTATGATCGACGGTGTTCATACTCCCATATCTGTTAGTGGACCTTAAAATTCTTATGAACATTGGTATAGACTGGATATTGCCCAAAAATGCGTTTTTTAAATGATATAAACTAGTGCTTGGCTGCGAATTCAACTGATAGTAAGTAGTGATGCAGTCATCAATGGTGAGATGCACTAAGTAGTTTATTAAGAACCTATTTACTCTAGCTTTGAAGACACCTATAGTACATCCAGATAGAAGCGAAACCAATGACCGTGCTTATCACATAAACATTTGTCTTGGATGGGAATCAAACTCACGACCTCTGGCACAGCAGTCACGGCCACTAACCAATAGACCATCAGGATCAACACAAAAAAATATTGCTCCGTAAAACCCTTGTTGCCTGAAAACTAACTAAAGTCCAATGAAAAAGTTAAAACTTGTAAACTAGCGTTCGTAAAAAAGTTTTAACTCTTTAATATACCTCAGAATACAAGTATAAATAAGTATATTAAATAGGTTTTTTTTTGTTTCGCCCCACGTTTTTTTTTTATATAAAAACTTTTTATAAAAATAAATATTATACTGTTATTAATTGAAAAATGTTACTATACGACGAAACAATTAATTTAGTAATTATTTATTTTATTTGACTAGAGAAACAATTTTTATTATTATTATTATTTAATTCTCATATTGAATGCGCGAATTGACATTACTCTATATTATGACATTTATATTTTTTTATTATATTTAATTACCATCGTTGAATTAATTTTGACATACCTAGCAAATAATTGGAATTTACCTTTCGCATGATTAATATTGTATTTTTTTTTCTATGCATGCAACCATATTTGTACGCCTCTAGGCATAACACAGCGACCTATGAACTTTTATAAGATACAGATCCACTACCTGTGTTATACAAATAATAAATGATTATTGATTATTGATTATATATATAACTGGCACTATTTTGACTAATCTACACTGTCCTCATATATCAAATTGTTATTGTATTGTAATATGTAAATATTGTAAAATCAATCATTTTTTTTAAGTAACCTTGGATTTTCTTATCGGTTTTTTTCCAGGGGAAACGACAAATTGGAACCGTGCTTCTGACGTTATATGAGTTGAATTGTAAAGGCCTTCTACACACCAATGGCGGCCGGGCTTCAAACTAAAAAAAAAACTTGCTTAGCAATTGAATTAAACAGCATTATGCTAGCCGTTATTACATTCTAAAATTTAAAATTATCTCGCAACACATAAAACATATGATTACAATCAAGAAACACCGCCACAAAATCTTCTGTTATTAATTTACTACACGCATCTGCTTTGCAATATGCTTCTGTTTACACGCATCTAACAATAGGTGGCGCTACTACTCAAACTTTCTCTTCCCAAAGTTAGCCTTACCTCGCCTAGTTCACAAACGATCGTGATAACGCTGCCGCGCTGTGTGTGGAGGTCGTACGTTATTTACACCTCAGTTGTTACGATTTAATGGCCTTCTAAAGTTTATTTTATATATACCGTGATTTAAAAAATTCAAGAGAGTGTCTGGTTCCTTTTAAGATCTTTTTACACTATATTCCCACACCCGCTCTGACCTTGGTCTTATTCAATAAAAGCGATAGTTGAGGTTGTATATAATGAGCATGCCCAAAATATGCCCATTCACTCTTGCTTTGAAAACTTATGAATGATAAGGACACACAGATTGGCAAAGAGTTTCCCACTTTGGCTGGGCACATCACTATTTAGGTATATAAATAGAAGTGAATGACTAAATGGGTTACGATGGGAAAAACTGGAGAATAACTGGGGCCAATTTAGTACATAGGTACATTATTTTTTATAATTACTAAATATATAAGGTGACTGGTAATTAGTGACCGATAATTATACGCGTGATTTCAAACAATTTTTCCAAAAAAACTTTTTTTTTATACTCATTAGTTTTATCATAATAAAAACCATTGATGGGCGAATTTGCGCAAACAGCGATTGCGCAAACAGTAAATAAGTCTTTTTCTAGATTTCGTATAAAAATGTAATATTTTTAAACACAACAAGCACAGCAAGTTTCAACTTTAGATAAGGAATTATTAAAAAAAAAATGTCTTTCATTAATTAATGTAAAAAATAAACAAATATTTTTGACATACGCTAATGATTTATTTAACTTAAGAAACAAACTTTCACCCTCCTTCTGAAATTATATCGAATTAAATCTAAACTACCAATCAAGATTATACATGTTTGATCAAAGCAACAGCAACTTAAGCTTACATATTAATTTAATAACCACACACCGTCAATAGATGGCGTGGCATAAACTTGAGGCGGCTCCAAGTTTGGCAAACTATCGCGTTAAGCATGCGAGTCTGAAAATTATTCACACTGGGACCCCAGTGTGAATAGTATATACATTCAGTCAAAAAAGTATCGGGAATGGATGATTTTTTTATGGTTCCAAATTCAAATTTTTGTTTTTTTGTAGTTGTTAGATTGGCACAACTGTTTTCCATTTTGGCGCGGAGTTTGAGTTGCATCTGTTATTTATATTAAATACAGTGCTGGTTTTAGTAATATCATATATAGTGTGTATTGCGAATTTCATAATGGACAAAAATATCGAACAAAGAGTTTGTCTTAAATTTTGCATCGCCAATGGAATTTCGTGTTCGGAGTCACTGAAAATGTTACAGAAGGCTTACGGTGAATCGACTTTATCAAAAACTCGTGCTTATGAGTAGTTCAAAGCGTTCAAAAGCGGTCGAGATGTGATGGAAAATTTGCCTCGCTCTGGTAGGCCGTCAACGTCTGCAACTGAAGTTAACATCGCAAAAGTGAAGGAAATAGTGACTGAAAATCCCCATTCAACTCTGAGAGAGATAGCCGCCGAACTTTCTGTATCTCACGAGTCGATCCGTACCTTTTTAACTAATCATTTGGGTATGAAACATGTTGCTGCTCGGCTAGTCCTAAAAGATCTGAATTTTCTCCAAAAACTCAATCGCATGAAAGTCGCTGAGGACATGCTAGAACGAGTCAGTTCGGACCCAACATTCATGAAACGCATTGTTACTGGTGACGAGACGTGGGTTTACGAGTTTGACATGCAAACTAGTCAACAAGCTTCGGAGTGGCGCCTTCCAACTGATCCGAAACCGAAAAAACCACGCCAAAATCGATCAAAGTCAAAGTCATGTTGACTGTTTTCTTTGACTATCGCGGTGTTGTGCACTCTGAATTCTTACCGGAAGGTCTAACGGTAAATAAAGAATATTTGAGCCTTATGCGGCGTTTAAGAGAGCAAATTCGACGAAAAAGGCCAAATTTGTGGAAAGAAAATTCTTGGATTTTGCACCACGACAATGCGAATTCGCACAAGGCTATCATTGTGAACGAATTTTTGACCAAACACTCAACAAATACCATCCAGCAACCACCATATTCACCAGATATGGCTCCTGCTGACATTTTTCTTTTTCCTAAACTCAAATTACCACTTCGTGGCACCCGTTTTCAATCGATAGAAGACATAAAGGAGAATTCGCGGCGAGAACTGAACTCAATTCAGGAAGCAGCGTTTAAAAAATGTTTTGATGAATGGATTATTCGTTGGCGCAAGTGTATCGTTTCTAAAGGAGCATACTTTGAAGGTGATAAAATAAATTTGGATGAATAACAGACATTTTGTGTATTATTGATCTTTTCCCGGTACTTTCTTGACAGAGTAGTACATATAATTTGGATGAAAGTTATCGAGAAACTTCTGGAGTTGCAGAAGAACTGATAAGAACGTGTGTTTTATGTGACCGTAGTAATTGTGATATAGATCCATAATATTGTGCCTGCCTAGAGATGTGCCGTTGCCGGCAATATGGGAATATTGCTGGCAATATTGCCACCAATCGTCATACTTCGGGCAATATTCCCGGCAATATTTCCACCAATATTCCCACTTCACGGCAGTATTGCCGGCAACGGCACATCTCTATGCCTGCCTAATATCTCTATGTATAAAACTTCAAAATTCTATTTATCCCTTTTAACTCTTCCATGCAATGCATTTTGATGCGGTTGTAAGTATAATATTTGCACCCGTACAAAACCGGGTGGGACACTTGTTTAAGATGAATGATCAATTAGCATCCTTCGGTGCACTTGCTTACAGGGATTAAATTGTAGGTTGATACTAAGTTCTATAAAAAGCCTACTTGTATGCCTTCCAAAAGTCCAGGATCAGGAAGTTTAGTATATCGCAGAACCCTTCCCGGTTCTGCGATATACATAAAAACAATTAATAAAGTAATAAATATCCCGAAGAGTTGCCAAATTAAATTGGCAGTGTGCAGAGCTCAGTGCTTGCAGAACAGATGGTCGATGGAGACGAGAGGTTTTGGAGGGGCAATCGAAAATGTAGACCGATGACCTGGTAGGGTCCTCGCGACCCAGTGAATGTAAGATGTCTAAAACCGGTCATATGGCGATACTTGGGAGAGGCTTATGCCCAGCAGTTGATGTCTTTCGGCTCAAATGATAATAAATCCCATAAACCCATTTTTATTCCAACTCCTTCTCTTTTCATGCAGTACGACTATGGAACTCACTTCCAGCTAAGATCCGTGACGCTAAAAATATTTCTGACCTCTCTACTATCTCGTAAAGATATTTATTATAGTTATATGTATTTTTATAATTTACCTATTGTATCTATTCATTTGTATATTTATTTACTGTTATTGTTATATATGTATGTATTGTGATATTTAATCTGGAAAATTATAGTCTATTTCATTACTTATTTTGTTTATTTTTTTTTTTAATTTATACACACTGTGTCTACATTTCTTATCCAACTGTCCTGTCACAGGTCTGCTGGAAGAAATTTCTTTAGAGATAAGCAGATCCTTTGTACTCTTCTATTCTTATTTGTTCTTTTCTTTTTTTTGAGTGTTTGTGTGTACATAAATAAATAAATAAATAAATAAATAATAAATAAATCTGTTTTGATTCAAGGTACCCAATAGCCTGGGATTTATTCTACCCAAATCGCACTATATTACTCTTGCAATCACTAAACACGGCTATTTAACCTGCTCCGGGCATATTACCTATCGACACATTATCGAATCTATTTTGTAAATATTGATTTTGAGAATTTGGCATTGACAGTTGTTCGACAAATCGAACGCGCCCGTTGGGAAATTAGAGCATTCGAGTCCAGTACAATACTTATGTACTAGAGCAGCTACTCATGTACAATCCGAGTGCTTGTACTTTTAAATTGACCTGAATTTGAGATATATTCTTAAATTTGAAAAGAGCTAAATATTTCTGAAGTAGTTATCTTCTACTAGTGTCTTTGGCTGAGTAAGAGTTTGGAATGCATAGGGCAAAGAAGGGACATAAGTGTCATTTTATTCAGCAAAAGTTTGACATGTACTCCCGCTCCACCGTGAGTGGGAGAATAGGTAGTCATTCCTAGGAATAGGTAGGTTTCACACCTTAAAAAAATGACAATATAATTTACGTTGGAACTGATGATTTTATGGGTAACACAGTGTAAAATACAATCCAACTTGAAGTCAAAGAAAAGAAAAAATGTCATTTGGACTAGTTTGTCAAATAAGGACTGATATAGGTATAAGAAATTTACACATTAATTGTAAAGACAGCTAAGAAGTCGAATTCACGGAATCTATTTTTCTCTACAGCTATGTGGCGTGTCTACGTCTCGCGACCAGCGGAAACGCTCCGCTTATGAACTTTGGGCCACGCACACGATCATACGATCTTTTGTTCGCGCTGACGTCAGGTCATTAGCGGGCCACCTACCTGTGCCGAGCGCAAGCGCCGCACCGGGACAGTCGTACTGAGCCAGCCTCGAAGTCGGTCGCGCCGCGCTTATTTAGCTTGCTCGCTTGCCTATCCATATTTTGTAATTTTGTTTTATCCAATATAAGTATTCATTTCATCTTCCGTGCTTCATTCCACTTTCTTCACCTCTTCATACTCATCTTCTATCTATCATCACATCTAATTCATCCGCTTGTTCCGCTAACTTGCTTCTTAGCTACATAGCTATACGGGTTAGATTCCCGTGTAGCGTAGGACTAGGTGCAGTACCTATATTCCTACATTGGTGACCCCGACTACCGCGTTACTCAAGACACCAGGAGTCTAGAAGTCCAGAAGCCCAGAAGTCTAGGTCTCCAGCAGACCAGGAGCCCAGGACAGCAGTGTAACCAGGTGACATCCGCATTCTTAGAAGCCCAAGTGCAGCAAGAAGCCAACTGTATCGGTGTATCAAGAGGAGCAGCGATTCTGGTGGTGAAGCGTATTTTCACATCAGAGACATTCTGAGGGTAAAAGAAATTTTGACGTTGGTCCAAGTCATAAGCGGTGAGCGATTAAATTTTTTCTAATTTTTGCTACTTGCTAAACATGTATGACGCAGAAAATTATGCTGATGCTAAAGAGGCTACGGGCACTGTCTCCGGAGAAGTGTCGAGGGTTGGACTACCATTGCGCTGTCCACCATTTTGCCCGGAGGAGCCAGCATTATGGTTCGCACAGCTTGAAGGCCAATTTATTTTGTCTCGAATCACCAGTGACACAACAAAATTTTATTTTGCGACTTCTCAACTAGAATCCAAATATGCCATAGAGGTCAAAGATATTATAACCTACCCTCCAGAGACTAACAAGTTCGAAAAACTGAAAAGCGAACTAATAAATCGATTGTCAGCATCTCAAGAAAAGCGCATTAAGCAGCTACTAGTTCATGAGGAGTTAGGAGATAGGAAACCATCACAATTCCTGCGACACCTCCAAGGCTTAGCAGGACCATCAGGTGCCGCAGATTTTGTTAAAAGCATATGGACTAGCCGGCTGCCACAAAATATACAGACAGTCATCGCCTCACAAATTTCCGATTTACAGGTCGAGCGGCTAGCGGAGATAGCGGATAGGGTGCACGAAATCGCCCCAATGACACCACAGGTTGCGAGCACTTCCACATCCTCAAGCGCTGCTTCCACGGACCTGGCAGCGCAGGTGAGTGAGCTTACGAGGCAGGTAGCCTCGCTCACTGCACAGCTTAATAGCAGAGGGAGAAACCGCTCACGCTCACGCCCACGCAGCAACCATCGGAGGTATGATCGCTCTAGCCATAGACCACAGCAACCACCACAGAATCACCCGCACTGTTTTTATCACTACACCTATGGAGAAAAGGCGCGTAAATGCAAACAGCCCTGCACGTTCGAGTCGGAAAACAAGAAGGGCGGTCGCAAGTAGCGGCCAACGACTGCCCCACCACTTCTTCAGGCCGTTTGTTTATTACCGATCGGACGTCAAAGATGCAGTTTCTAGTAGATACAGGCTCAGACTTGTGCGTCTTCCCCCGATCTGCGGTCAAGACGCCCTGCATACAATCCAAGTATGATCTGATAGCTGCCAACAGCACGGTAATTCACACATACGGTCCCCTACAGCTGCAATTAGATTTAGGACTCAGGAGGAGCTACAGCTGGAGCTTTACAATTGCAGATGTGTCGAAAGCAATTATCGGTGTGGATTTCCTCAGCTTTTATAATCTGTTGGTAGATTGCAGGAATCAACGTCTGATCGACAACCTTACGTCCCTGTCTGTCTCTGCTGCACATTGCGATTCCGTTGACATCGCATCAGTAAAGGCTGTAGTAGGAGAGACGGATTACCATCAAATTCTGCGCGAATATCCGGAAATTACGCGACCTCCAGGCAGACAGCTACAGGGAAAGCACAATACACTGCACTACATTAGGACGACGCCAGGCCCACCGGTAGCATGTAAGCCCAGACGCCTTGACCCTTCTCGATTGCAGGCAGCTAAGAAGGAGTTCGAGGAAATGCTTGCAAGTGGCGTAGCACGGCGCTCGGAGAGTGCTTGGTCTGCGCCACTGCACCTAGTGAAAAAGAAGGACGACGGATGGAGACCATGCGGGGACTACAGGGCACTCAACTCACGAACTATACCCGACAGGTACCCAGTCCGTCATATTCAAGACTTCTCTCACCAACTAGCAGGCTGTACCGTCTTCTCAACTATAGACCTAGTTAAGGCATATAACCAGCTAGCTGTAAACCCAGAGGATATCCAGAAGACAGCGATAACCACACCATTTGGGTTATACGAGTTTCCCTTCATGACTTTTGGTTTGAGGAACGCTGCTCAAACCTTCCAAAGGTTCATCGACGAAGTTTTACTTGGCCTAGATTTCTGCTACGGCTTTATAGATGACATTCTCATTTATTCTGCATCTTCAGAAGAGCATAAGGTCCACCTACGCCTGCTATTTGACCGTCTGAAGCGATACGGTATCGTCGTCAACGCAGCTAAGTGCAAGATCGGTCAACCTGAGGTCGTTTTCCTAGGCTATAGCGTGTCAGCGGAAGGTACGAAACCATTACAATCTAAGGTTCAGGCGATCCAGGATTTCCCGAAGCCGAAAACAGTCAAGGAGCTGCGACGATTCTTGGGTATGATAAATTTTTATCGTCGATTTGTCCCAAACGCAGCCCATCTTCAAGCACCACTACACGCTGTACTTGCTGGTCCCAAGGTAAAAGGATCCCATCCGGTTCATATGACGACAGAACTGCTGAAGGCTTTTGAAGACTGTAAGTCCTCGCTGTCTAAGGCAACCCTGCTGGCTCACCCGGATATATCGGCGGAACTAGCAATTATGACTGATGCGTCAAACACCGCTATAGGCGCAGTTCTTCAGCAACGCAAAGGTGAGAACTGGCAACCTCTAGCCTTTTACTCCCATAAGCTCAATGATGCTCAGAAGAAGTACAGCCCGTATGACCGAGAGCTACTGGCAGTATACGAGGCTATCAAATACTTCCTGCACATGGTAGAGGCCAGAACGTTTACAGTGTACACGGATCACAAGCCACTCATATTCGCCTTCAAACTAAATAGAGAGAGCCTATCTCCAAGACAGTTCCGATATCTAGACTACATAGGACAGTTCACAACGGATATAAGGCACTTGTCAGGTAGCGACAACGTTGTTGCTGATGCACTATCGCGCGTGGAGGAGGTATCTGCTGCCATCGACTACAAGAACCTTGCAAAACTTCAGGACGAAGATCCAGAACTGCAAGGCCTGCTGCTCCATGGTACCGCTCTGAAATTAGAGAAGATCACCGGCAGCACAAACTCGCCCGTGTACTGCGACACCTCCACGCAACTACCTCGCCCCTACATAACGCCGACACTTCGGAAGCAAGCATTCAACTCTCTGCATAACTTGCATCATCCTGGGATGTCTGCTACAGTGCGACTGGTGACACAACACTTTGTGTGGCCAGGGATACGCAAGGACTGTAGAGAGTGGGCAAGGCAATGTTTACATTGCCAGGCGTGCAAAGTTACTCGCCACACCAAATCTCCACTAACCACTTACCTTACCCCTTCCTCCCGTTTCTCTCACATTCATCTTGACATCATAGGTCCCTTAACCCCTTCGTCTGATTACAGATACTGCCTCACCGTCATTGACAGGTTTACGCGATGGCCTGAGGCGTACCCCTTGAAAGACATCACGGCGGAGAGCTGCGCAGCTGCTCTAGTGTCTGGTTGGGTAGCCAGGTTCGGCTGTCCGGCACGGGTGACTACTGACCGTGGTCGCCAGTTCGAGAGTCACCTCTTCAAAGCGCTCACAGCCTTGGTAGGCGCATACCACTTCCGCACCACTGCCTACCACCCGGCAGCCAACGGTTTAGTGGAGCGGCTGCATCGGCAGCTGAAGGCAGCCATCATGTGCCACACGTCTTCGCAGTGGACTGAAGCGCTCCCACTGGTTCTCCTCGGCATGCGTAACGCTTGGAAGGAAGACATTCAAGCTACACCTGCCGAGCTCGTCTACGGGGAGCAACTCCACCTTCCAGGCCAGTTCCTGTCTTCAAAGGAAGACTACACCGCTGCGGACGTCACACAGTACGCAACCCGGTTGCGTCATCACTTGGCAAGACTGACTCCAAGGCCTACTTCGTGGCATTCTACATCGCCATTCTACGTGCCGCGCGACCTGCACTCATCCTCGCACGTCTTCCTCCGCAGAGACTACGTTCGCAGCTCACTGGAACCACCATACGCAGGTCCCTACAAGGTTCTACAGAGGCACGAAAAATACTTCACGATCGAGGTGCAAGGGAAACCCAACAATGTTTCCATCGATCGACTCAAGCCGGCCTATATGATGCGTGACTTGCGTGAGGACAACAAAGTCCCAGATGAAAAGCCATCCACCACTACCACCACTACTACCACAAGCGAAGAGAGAAAGACAAGAAGCGGGCGGCGAGTTAGATTTCCCGATTTCTATCGACCGTAAGCAACGGTCTGGCCGGGGGGAACTTGTGGCGTGTCTACGTCTCGCGACCAGCGGAAACGCTCCGCTTATGAACTTTGGGCCACGCACACGATCATACGATCTTTTGTTCGCGCTGACGTCAGGTCATTAGCGGGCCACCTACCTGTGCCGAGCGCAAGCGCCGCACCGGGACAGTCGTACTGAGCCAGCCTCGAAGTCGGTCGCGCCGCGCTTATTTAGCTTGCTCGCTTGCCTATCCATATTTTGTAATTTTGTTTTATCCAATATAAGTATTCATTTCATCTTCCGTGCTTCATTCCACTTTCTTCACCTCTTCATACTCATCTTCTATCTATCATCACATCTAATTCATCCGCTTGTTCCGCTAACTTGCTTCTTAGCTACATAGCTATACGGGTTAGATTCCCGTGTAGCGTAGGACTAGGTGCAGTACCTATATTCCTACAGCTACAACCAAGTGGTATCTAAGTCAAGAGAGAATAGGTTACTTCAAGTCAAAGGACCAGGTGCTACATCACCGAACGCATCTACTCTTGCTATCAGGTGAGACAGTGCCAACAATGGTCCAACACAAACCTATCCATAATAAAAGAAAACAGTTTAATTGTAAACAAAGTTTCTGTGACGTAACTACAAATTTACAGTTTTCAGTTTTTTTCTTATACTTGTGATAAGAAACCTTACTTCATGCCCAATTTCAGAATTCTAGTACCACGGGAGTACGATTTATGAATTTTGATTCTATATCGAAACATTTACGTTTTTCGTTAACTTAAAAGTAAGTTTTTTTACTGCTTCATAGCACCGCACCGCAGATTTGAGTACAGAGTTTTAATTCGTTACCTCTACGCGTTCTCGAGATAACAAAATGAACCCTAAAATGGTAACAAAAGGTGAAATTCTACAGCTGTTAAGATGTTTTTGTAAAGCACGTGGCCAGCCAAATAGCACTTTATTTTATTTCCAACTTTTCGATTTCTAAAGCGACTTCGATTTAAGTTTTGTTGCATTAATTTCTTCACTTGCGAACTCCCATAATTTAGGTGCAAAGTTTGAAGTCTAGTTTAAACTTTTGTTTCGGAGTCAGTCTGAAAGTGTAATAGCGAAATGAGTGAGCGATCATTTGAGTTGCAGTTCAAAAAGACGCACTCTTGTCTTTATGCTATTTCTTACCATCAGCTTTTAGTTGAATAGGTGGCCATTTCGAGAATTTTGGAGTGTCAGTTTGTAGTAGATAATCCGTGACGAAAAGCGAGAGGGAGAGGCAATCTCCACACTGCTGCTGCCGCAGGATTCTGTGGTCCGTGGGTCCGATAGGGACCAAGTTCGGATCGACTGTACGTTGTATTCCACGCGCGCCTCAAAGAGTTGTCAGCATTGTTTATGGGGCGCGCTACGGCTGAAGACATGTGCATGACATTCATTCAGGTGTGACATTCACCAACCCACACCGGGCCCGCGTGGTGGATTACAGCCCAGCTCCTAGAGTCCCGGGCCGGGGTTGCTCTGAAGCGGCTCCTGCCCAACCTTGGGGGTCCAGACGCCTCCTGCCGGAGGCTCTACGCGGGGATCGTTCGGTCCATGGCCCTCTACGGGGCGCCGGTGTGGGCGCCGTCGCTGGCAAAGCGACCGGTGTCCATACTGAACGCCTGCCTGTACTGAGGGTCATGGCAATACGGATGGTGTGGGTTTACCGCACGATCTCCCGCAAAGCGGCGAGCCTTCTGGCTGGCCTACCACCGTGGAATCTGGAGGCAACAGTCCTTGAGTCCTTGCACACATGCACGATAAGCGCATGGAGATGCAACGCCGGGGTGAAAGTCCACTACCGCGACAGGTCGAGGTATGGCGGACAGAGCTCCGGCGGGATCTCACGGTGAAATGGCGTCAGAGACTAACGCAACCCAGAGCTGGGCACGCCACAATTATGGCGGTAGGTCCCCTCTTTGAGGCGTGGCTGGAAAGACCTCACGGCGTCCTTACCTTCCGCATGACGCAGGTCCTCACCGGACATGGCAAGTTCGGGAGGTTCCTGCATCGGATTCGAGCGGAAGAGACGCCCGGGTGCCGCCACTGTGCGGAACGCCCGGAGGACACGGTGGAGCACACAGTTGAGGTGCGCCCTACATGGGCGGAGCAACGCCGTGCCCTCGTGGAGGTGATCGGCGGCGGAGACCTCTCGCGCCGGGCCTTGGTTCAGGCCATGGTCCGGAGCGAGGAGTGGCAGGCGGTCGCCTCCTTCTGCGAAGCAGTAATGCTAGCAAAGGAGGAGGCAGACTGCATCAGGCAACGGCGCCCCCGCCGCCGCCGCCGGGATTCCGATCCCGATTTCCGGCCACCGTAGACGCGGGCTCGCG
This sequence comes from Mythimna lalbum, assembly GCA_949319445.1. Taxonomy (NCBI): domain Eukaryota; kingdom Metazoa; phylum Arthropoda; class Insecta; order Lepidoptera; family Noctuidae; genus Mythimna; species Mythimna lalbum. Next base: position 21,623,585 of record OX439355.1, read on the forward strand.
GACGGCGAGCCATGGGTAGCTCGCTGTCCGATCGTCCGGTAACTGTCCGGACCGAGCCAAGGCGTCGACGGCGCGCACTGTTCCCACGCGCCTCAAGGAGTTATCAGCAACAGGAGGGGCCCATCTGGGTCGAAGCCTACCGGGGTCGGGGTTACCCGAAAGGAAACTAGAGCCCTGGTATGAAGGCTAGAAGGAACGGCGCAGGGTTTTTAGTCAGTAAGACTCTGACACTGTCTCCCGCTCCACCCAAGAGCGGGTTTTGTCATAAGATGGTTTTCCCCATCGACAAAAAAAAAACGCTATCAAGAAGAAGAAGTTTTGACTAAAAATCTTTAAGACCTTTATCTGATTTTTCTTTATGAATATTTCTGAACACATACATAAAGAAAAAGCAGATAAAGATCTCAAAGAATTTTAGTCAAAAGTTGTTCTTCAAACGTAGCCATATCGTCTGGTCCTTCACAGCTTTTATACTCACATGAAACTCACTCCCATCCAACAAGTGGTAGAAAATTCTACGAACTCAATCCGCTACTTAGTATTTGAGTTACCTGCCTGGTGTAAATACAGCCAGAGTTTTGACACGAAAAGCCTTTCCAAATTAGATTTAAAGAGTAACTCGAGTGCTTTAGAGTACAATGGGGGAAAGTGTACGAATCCGTGAAGAATTGAAGGTTTTGTTGGATTCTACGTACATTTTATTGTGAATAGTGTTACGTTCTGTGGTGTATTGTTACTTGACTGTTCGTATTCTTTTGGTACTGTAATGTGGAAACGACTACCTAACGATGTATAGTTTTAGGCGATCAATGTAAGATGGGATCTTATTGATATTGTTTGTACTGGCCGTATCTACATCTATTTAATCTGTAATGCATTAGTGATTTACTGTTTAAGCCATCTTTTCTTTTCTTCTATTGCACTAGGAATTCATACATATCAACCTCCATCTTCGACTGGGTCAAAGTCGCATTAATACCTACCTATTATTGAGATTTAAAATAATACCTGTACCTCTAGCCAAGTTGCTAATCTGCAATAGTTAACGCTTGTAGAAAGCTTCAAATGTACGGGAACGACGTCGCCTCAACGCTCAGTCACGTGGTCAGAACAAAAGAATTGGCGGCAAGGTCAACTCGAAACGTTCGAAGCAAGCGAAACGATTGTAACTTGGCTAGGGGGGCTGGTTACATAATTATTGCGAGATTTACTGTTTTAAGCCATCTTTTCTTTTCGCATACATTTAATTACCTACTATTGCAGTAGGAGTTCATACATATCAACCTCCATCTTCGACTGGGTCAAAGTCACATTAATACGCTATCATTGAGATTTAAAATAATGCCTGGTTACATAATTATTGCGAGTATAATTGGCGTTGAACATTAAAATCATCGATATTATGTGTACTACAAATAACGCCTAACAAAATAAATACAGCAAATTCTCAAAATGGGGACATGTTGCTATTCATTTATTAATAAACTAAGATATTTTATGTACATCACGTCAATACTGTACAATACTAAAACTAAACTCATCACTCATTACTTATTGCACACCACAATAATTCATATCAATTGATTTATCTACGTCAAAGTGAAAATCAGGCGACGCGCGTAGTCATTAGATTCATCAATCATTTTGTATGGTTAAAACTAGATGATCCATCACTTAGCAAGCCCAAAATGCTAATATTGTGTAGTATTTTAGTAATTCTGAAATGCGGAAGTAGGTAATAAGTATAAAGATATTCTATCTTTACAAAATGTGGATATTTAGCTATCATAGAGTTAACGCCTAAAGAAACCACTTACAAAAATTCTCATTCTAAGGAAAAAATGCTATGTCAAAATGTTCAGGCGCTTTGTTAAGTCATGTAAGTTACGACCAATGATTGATGAGCCTAGAGGTTAAGAAAAGTTAAAAGGACACAGTATTATTGAACAGACTAACTTCCCAGCAAATTTAGAGGTATTTTAAAATGAGAAACTCGATTTATAGGGTTCCGTACCTCAAAAGGAAAAACGGAGGCCTTATAGGATCATTTTATTATCCGTCTGTCTATCTGTCTGTCAAAACCCTTTATCTCGGGAACTCATGGAGATATCGAGTTGAAATTAATCTATTATACTCAAGCCCGCGGCAACTTCTAAATTAAGGAAAAAAAGATACGGCCGTTTGTATCGCAAAAAAATCTTTTTCGACACTTACAAAGGAATAAAAAATTCATAGGGCTCTTCTCGCTCGCCCAGAATCCTGAAATTTGGCACAAAGCAAGGTCTAATAGCACAGGAGTAGGAATAAATCTGAAAACATTTAATTTATCGTTACATCATAAAAAGAGTGCGATTCGGAAAAATCTTCGAGACTCCATTCGGAAATGAAACTATTTACATATGTAGGTAAGTTTATACAAAACCTTCAGCGCGCGAGTTTGACTCAAACTTGCCCAGTTTTTCAGTTTGATCCTCTCTGTCGACTGTCCCTGTCCTCAAAAGTATTATACCTGTCTTGAACGCTCAATTCCTTTGTGTACTCAGCCTAATATTTCAATACTGAAACTTTTGAATGTGTTTTTTTTTTCGAACCATTCTCGACCTTATTGCGTTCAGATAAGTTTTGCCAAGTTGATTTATTTTGCGCTACAGAAGTACTTTTCTATTGTTAGTGAGTGTATTGAAGTTATTTCAACTACCATTCGGCATTCGGTCTGGTATAGATATTCGGGAGTTGGTCTTGAGACGTGCTTAAAGCTACGTATGCATTAGGCGACCAAATGTTTTGCGTTTTTCTTTTTTGTATAATTGAGCGATGATCATCTTATAAGGATAAGAAGTAGGTATGTTTATCTCGACTTATGTAGCTTCTTTTTGTGTTGTAAGGGAGTTACTGTTGTCATTCTGAGGTGAAAAAAAATAGGAGCATCACATTATGCGCTAGACTAATCCCAATAGAAACTAACTGTATAACTGTATACTGTACACAAGGTGTAAGGGACAGCCCTCTGCAAACTTTAAGAACTTGCTTAGTAGACGAAACTGAACAACCTTCCACAAGATTTTTTTTCAAGAATCGAAAAAAAAAAATAGCGCTCAAGGAACTCGAGCCCCGGTATAAAGGCTAGAAGGAACGGGCTGGGGTTTTTAGTCAGTAAGAGTCTGACATTATTTCCCGCTCCACCCAAGAGTGGGGGTTGTCATAAGATGAATTTCCCCACCAAAAAAAAAATTTCTCACCATACAAAATTATAAACTTGATTGGTCAGTCTGTATGGAGAGGCCATATTTTTTTCGTTACCTGAAAAAAAAATTGTATGGAAGGTTGTTCAATTTCGTCTACTGAGCTAGCCCTTAAAGTTTGTGGAGGGCTGTCCCTCACACCTAATATACTGTATATTTTGTAAGCATAGCACGTTGCAATCGACACAGGAAATTAAGTCGCCTAGTAAATGTAAGGTTTTAAGCGATATGCGAACTGTTTGTGCTTTTAGGAAGACTTAATTTATAGATCTAGATGTTTTGTTAGTTATTTTCTTTTTATTGCTTGTAAGTTATATGAATGGAAAAGGAGTTAGTGATAGCGTGACGAGTGACAGGACAGAATGGAAGAAAAAAACATGTTGCGCCGACCCCAAATAAAACGGGATAAGGGCAGGAAGATGATGATGAAGTTATGGTCATTACTATACTCAACTCTTTTAATTCCATCGGACAACCAACCGTACAGCGAGTATCCACCCTTAGGGCATTTGTGCACTACAAGGAATTTTACCGTCCGGCAGTCCGATTTCTTACAATTATTGTCAGTGAAAGTTGATGTAAATCTGACTGCCGGACGGTAAAATTCCGTGTAGTGCACAAACGCCCTTAAGTTGTTGAAACTTTTACAGTTTAGACTAAACACTTCGCCTCTTCGTTTATACCGTGTACATCGAAGGACTTGAACAATTTGTCTGCTGCGGTCTTCCCATCCAATTGTAGTTTAGGTGTCATCAAGGCTAGTGTAAATAGGCTCTTAATAAACTAGTACGCTTCACCACCAATGATTGCATCACTGCTTACCATCAGATGGGAGCGCAGTCAAGCACTAGTTTATACAACGTGTAACGTTAAATGCGCAAAACCTGAAAATAGTTTTATCAGAATAAGGAGTAGAATCAATTAACCCACTTTTTAATAAAGGTTACATTTTTCAAAAAAATCTTCATTAAAAATGTCGACCTGTCTATTTATGAATAGGTCAAGCCATCACTTGCGCAAACCCGCCGAAACAGGTAAACAAACGCCAAATGGTTGTAGTCCAATCAAATTTTCTCATACACCGGCTAATAAAAGTTCTTTTTTCAATGCAGATATTAATTTTAAACAAACTAAAACTGGACATACACGTTGTTTACAACAATAATAAAAAAATATTTGTAAGCACAATAGTACCTAGTTTGAAGAGGCCTTTTTTTTTTTTTTTTTTTTTTTTTTTTTTTCTCTCGACGGGGAAAATCATCATTGACGAAACCCGCTCTTGGGTGGAGCGGGAGACAGTGTCAGAGTCTTACTGACTAAAAACCCCGCGCCGTTCCTTCTAGCCTTCATACCGGGGCTCTAGTTTCCTTTCGGATAACCCCGACCCCGGTAGGCTTCGACCCAGATGGGCCCCTCCTGTTGCTGACAACTCCTTGAGGCGCGCGGGAACAGTGCGCGCCGTCGACGCCTTGGCTCGGTCCGGACAGTTACCGGACGATCAGACAGCGAGCTACCCATGGCTCGCCGTCCGCGAGCCCGCGTCTACGGTGGCCGGAAATCGGGATCGGAATCCCGGCGGCGGCGGCGGGGGCGCCGTTGCCTGATGCGATCTGCCTCCTCCTTTGCTAGCATTACTGCTTCGCAGAAGGAGGCGACCGCCTGCCATTCCTCCTCGCTCCGGACCATGGCCTGAACCAAGGCCCGGCGCGAGAGGTCTCCGCCGCCGATCACCCCCACGAGGGCACGGCGTTGCTCCGCCCAAGCAGGGCACACCTCAACTGTGTGCTCCACCGTGTCCTCCGGGCGTTCCGCACAGTGGCGGCACCCGGGCGTCTCTTCCGCTCGAATCCGATGCAGGAACCTCCCGAACTTGCCATGTCCGGTGAGGACCTGCGTCATGCGGAAGGTAAGGACGCCGTGAGGTCTTTCCAGCCACGCCTCAAAGAGGGGACTTACCGCCATAATTGTGGCGTGCCCAGCACTGGGTTGCGACAGTCGCTGACGCCATTTCACCGTGAGATCCCGCCGGAGCTCTGTCCGCCATACCTCGACCTGTCGCGGTAGTGGACTTTCGCCCCGGCGTTGCATCTCCACGCGCTTATCGTGCATGTGTGCAAGGACTGTTGCCTCCAGATCCCACGGTGGTAGGCCAGCCAGAAGGCTCGCCGCTTCGCGGGAGATCGTGCGGTAACCCCGCACCATCCGTATTGCCATGACCCTCTGGCAGGCGTTCAGTATGGACGCCGGTCGCTTTGCCAGCGACGGCGCCCACACCGGCGCCCCGTAGAGGGCCATGGACCGAACGATCCCCGCGTAGAGCCTCCGGCAGGAGGCGTCTGGACCCCCAAGGTTGGGCAGGAGCCGCTTGAGAGCAGCCCCGGCCCGGTTGAGTTTGGGAGCCAAACGTCGGAAGTGTTCTCCGAAATTCCATCGGCTGTCGAGAACGAGTCCCAGGTACTTCATCGTCGACCCGACGCCGATGCGAACTCCTCCTACCGTAAGTTGGGAGTCTGATGGTGGCGCATTCCGAGGACCGTGGAAAAACATGGCCTCGGATTTGTGCAGCGCCACCTCGAGTCCCAACTCCTGGATCCTACCAACGACTATCGCAACCCCACGTGTCGCTAGAGCGACCGCCGCCTGGTGCGACTCTCCCTGCGCTAGAACCAGCGTGTCGTCTGCGTAGCAGACCACGCTGACCCCGTCAGGGAGGTCGCCGCGCAGCACGTAGTCGTAGCCGATGTTCCACAAGGGTGGGCCTAGAACCGACCCCTGCGGAACACCGCACGACATCTCTCGACGTTTCCAGTCTCCCTGGTGACCGGGGTAGATAATTGACCTGTCCGACAGGTAAGCCTCGACCACTCGACAGAGGTATTCGGGCACCCGGTGGTACCGGAGTGCCCTCCGGATCGTACTCCAGGGCAGGGAGTTGAACGCGTTAGCAATGTCCAAGGACACTGCCACGACGCTCCTGCCCCGGGGCACCGCAACCCCTGTCGTGAGGGCTCGCACGCGCATGATGGCGTCCACCGTAGAGCGCGCCCTGCGAAAACCGAACTGTCCGTCCGACAAGTCCGGCCCCACCCGTGTTAGCTGCGCGACGAGGCGGTTTGCAATGACTCTTTCAAAGAGCTTGCCCACCTCGTCGAGCAGCACAATAGGCCGGTACGCGGACGGAGAGTCCGCAGGGCGCCCTGGCTTCGCGATGAGGACCAGTTTCCCCGTCTTCCAGCGAAGTGGAAACTGGCCCCTCTCCATACATGCGCTGAAGAGCCCTCTTAGTCGAGGCCCGAGAGCCTCCATGGCCAGGACCCAGGCTTTCCCTGGCAAGCCGTCGGGTCCTGGGGCGGTGTTCTTGGCACTCAGCCTTCGCACCGCCACTCTCACCTCTACCTCGGTCACCTCTGGAGCGTTGTCGTTGTCGTCGCTGTTGTGGTCCGCGTCAGACACTGCTGGCGGGGGCGGAGCCATGGGCGGGGGGGAGTGTTCCCCTCGCTCAGGGAACAGAGTGGTTACCACACCCTCCACGAGTTGGGGCCGGAGACTCTGAGTCAGCGGTGGAGCCCAGGGGCGTAGCTTGTCCCGTACCAATTTGTACGGGCGCCCCCACGGATCCGCGTTCAGAGACCCCAGCCACACGTTGCGGGCCTCGAGTTTGGCCCGCCTTATCTCCGTTCGGAGGGTGCGCTTTGCCTCTCTGTACCCCTCATACAGCTCCGCCTCTCTGACCTCCGCATCCGGCTGGCGGTTGCGGCGCCTGCAGTGTCTGTCGTACCGGCGGCGCGCGTGGTTGCACGCGTTGCGCAGTGCGCCGATCTCCGGCGACCACCAGTACACGCGGCGCTTAGCACGACCTGGAGGGACTCGGGGCATTGCCGCGTCGCAGATTTGCGACATGGCCTCCTGGAACCACTCCGCCTCGACGTCGATGTCGACAGGCCTGTCCGGTGCTTGCACCCAGGCCTGTACCGTCGCGGCTTCCAGGAGGAGCTCCCGGTCCATCTGCTTAAGCGCCCACCGCGGACCACAAGGGCTCTGTCGGACCGGCGCGGCCGAGGTTTCGGCGGAGACGTCCAACCGGATGTACCGGTGGTCGGAGTACGTCTCCACCTCCTCCATAATGCGCCAGTCGACGACACGCGGCGACAGAGCGGGGCTGGCGAACGAGATGTCCACCACTGATGTACCCCGCATCCGCACCAACGTGGGGACAGAGCCCCGGTTCAGGACGACCAGGCCCAGCTCCAAGGCCCAGTCCTCCACCATCCGACCCCGTCGGTTCGTGCGCCGAGAACCCCAAGCCGTGTTCCAGGCGTTGAAGTCCCCGCAAACGACCACGGGGAGGGAACCGAACCCAGCGACGACGGAATTAAGCTCCATCAGGGAGAGTTGGAACTCGTCGAGAGATCTGTTCGGGGGCAGGTAGACGCCTACTACGGCGATGTCCCCGAACCGTGCTGCCACGCAACCCCGCCTCCTCGTGACGGACTCGGGGGGCGGGGTACCGGCGGCGGCCGACGAAATTAACGTCACCGAGCCGTCCAAGTCCTGAACCCAGTCTCCACGGGGTTGGACAAAGTACGGCTCGGCGACGACGGCGATATTGATCGACCACTGCGCCATGCTCTGGAGCAACAGATCCTGAGCGGCGGCGCAGTGGTTGATGTTCGCCTGGAGGAGACGTAATGGTGTCGTTATTGACATTCCATTATCGTCTCCTCCTGAGCCCTTTGTGAGGGTCCTGCCGCGGCGGCGGGAGCGGCGGCGATAGCAGCGGCAGCCAAGGTAGTGGCTGCGGCGGTGAGGACGTCAGGGTGGATGCCCCTCCTGACCTTGCCCTTGGCCTTGGTGGGAGGGTCGCAGGACCTACCCCCAGCCCGGTGGTCGGCCGGCTTGCCGGCCGCCGCACATGCGTAGCAGTGCGGCAATGCACGGCATTCGGCGGCCTTATGACCAGGCTGTCCGCACTGGTGGCAGCGGTCGCTGCGATCCACCTCTGCGGCGCAATAGGCGCCCGTGTGGTGCCCGACGTGGCATCGGTAGCACCGCAGAGGTCTGGGTTCCAGCATCTTGACTTGGGCTGAAACCCAGCCCACCAACAGCCTTCGGCCCTCGGTCGTGATGGCCTTGGCCACCGACACGGGGCAGCTCACCGTGACGGCTCGCATGCCCGTGCTGTCAGCGCGGATGGTGCCCGCCCGAACCTGATCGGTCGTGCACCTTCCCGCCCTGACGATGGCGGCCACCACTTCATCCACCCTGACAGAGTCGTCCAGACCCATAATGCGCATGTCTACGCTCTTAGTGGGTCTGGACACTCGGGCCTCCTCGACGTCCAGGGACGCCCTGATTTTGTCGGCCAGAGCGTCGGCGAGTTCACCGCTGTCCGCCCCGGGGACCTCCAAAATTCGGGCTCCGGTCACGGTCTTCCTTATTCGGAAGCCCCCGGAGGCTCCGAACTCGTCGAGGTGGCCCATCACCGCCTGCTTCGCCTTGGCCATGACTACGTCGTAGTTCACACCCTTCTTTTCCGCAGCCGGCTGTAGTGTGATCACTACAGCTGCGGAAGTCGGGGCGCGAAGTCTGGCAGCCATGGCCCGCTTCCTGCGCTCCCGTTGCCGTTTGCGCCTATTGGTCGCCCTAGCCGCCTTGCTCGCCTTCTCCTTGGCGCCGACGACCGTCCACTCGGCGCCAGCCGAGGAGTCTTCGGGCGGAGAAGGCGGCAGGCGCGACCTAGTCGCCGCCGCGGCAGGAGGCCCTGCCGGTTTTGTGGCAGCCGCCACCTTGCCCTTCGGGGGGGCGGCAGGCTTCCCCTGCTGCTGCTGTCTGGTCACCGGACCCGACCTCGCCGCTTCCGGCGCCGCGGCCTTGCGCGCGACTTGCCCCGACGGACCTGCCCTGGGTGCAGTAGTCGTCGTGGCCGCGGCGACGGCAGCATATGACGCCACCTTTTTCGGGTTGGAGGCCGCGAGTGGGGGACGCAGCACGATGCTCTCCAGGACGGAAAGCTGGCGCCGGATTTGCTCCTGGAAGCGCTGCTGCTGCTGCTGCTGCTGCTGCCTGGCAGCAGCCAGCTCTTGCCGCAGCAGGGACAGCACCTCGCTTTCCGCCTCCGTGCTCCGTCCTTCCGGTGACTGTGCAGAAGGGGAGTCCTGCAGACCAGCCAAGGCCTCGAGCCGGCCAATCCTCCCTTTCAGGGTCAGCTCGTAGGGCTCGAACACGAACCCCAGAGCCCCCCCAATCGTGGCATTGGCCAGCTCGATGGAGCGCTTCTTGGCCACCCTCTCCCGTTTGTTGGCCACGCTCATGATGGCGGCTGCCACGACCTCTTTAAATTTGGCCATGGCCACCTCCATTCCCTCCGGCAGCTCGGTAGGGATTTCCGGCGGTATGAGGCTGGCCTGGCGTCCCTCGCTGGCGCTCTCAGCGGGGAGCCCTCTCCCTTTGCCCATCTTTCGGGCGGTGCCCCGCCCCGAGGTCGAGACCTTCCGGGCAGGTAACGCTTCGTCGTCCGAGACGGAGCGCATAAACTTCCTTTTGATGGAGGTGGATTCTTCCACCTCCATTACGTCAGAGTTGTGTGAAGACGCGGCATCAGAGTCCGACGCCGCGTCTCCACTCAACTCCCTGAGGCCGAAGCTACGCCCGGCCTCCACCGGCGTCGCGGATGTGCTGGGAACTGGTCCCAGGGACTCCGCGCTGCCGGCTAGTGAGCCACCCTGGCTCAATGCGTCCACGAAGGACGGTAACAGGTCGGTACGGTTAGGTACGGACCTGGCGCGCTCTTTGCCCCCCCCAGAATACGAGGGGCAGCCCGAGCTCTGCTCGGGGAGGGATTCTCCGCCTGCGGGGCAGGCGGTACCCTCCTGGGGTAGTGTCTTTTTAAGGAACGCGGCCATGGTATGCTGAACACAGCTTTGCCTTTTTTATGGGGTGGGGTCCCCAATACACGTTCGCCATCGTGGTCGTGTCTGATGAGCAGACACGTACCCGAGGCGAACCCACTCTCCAAAATCGCTGTCCAGAAGGCGCCAACAGCTGTTGGTGCCAGCGCTCCTGGACAGCGCACCCGCCGGGCGGTCCAACTGGACTCCGCCGTGTGTTCCTCTTGGTCTGGTCTCTCGCTTGAGGCCTTCCGGCATGAGTAGCTCTACCGGCATAGCCCTCAAGGTCATTGAGACACGCAAGCCCCACCACGACGACAACGTGGGAACACGGTTGGTGGGGAGTTTGAAGAGGCCTGTGTTTCTATATTTCAATAGAGACTAATATTGATGATTGAATATTGATCTTATTTCAGTATGAAACGTAAGTACTATAATATATCCACAGTCGCCTTGGAGATTCAAAATGGACAATAGATTGAACAGAGACAATACCTGAACAGCGATGATCGGTAAACAGTATATTGACCAAGTACTATTCAATATACAGTGTTCAGAGGAGCTTGTGGCTGAACTAATATCCCGCATCCACCGATCTCCTATGCTAAGCAGTAGGTACTTGTTGATTTCCGGCCACCATAGGCAAGGGCTTGTGGACGGCAAATATTGTCGCTCGCTGTCCGAACGTCCGGTAACTGTCCGGACCGAGCCCAAGTCGTCGACGGGGCGCACTGTTCCCGCGCGCCTCAAGAAGTTGTCAGCAACAGCAGGGGCCGGATCGAAGCCTACTTGGGCCTGGGTTATCCGACAGGGAGCTCGAGCCCCGGTATGAAGGCTAGATGGAACGGGTGGGTTTTTAGTCAGTGAGAGTCTGAAACTATCTCCTGCTCCGTCTAAGAGGTGGGTTGTCATTGAATGATTTTCCCCACCACAAAAAAAGTGTGTCTATAGGTACGACCATTATCATCATCGTCACCATTTTAGCGGAAGAACGTCCAATGTTGGACATAGGCCTCCCCCGATTGTCGCCATAACTTACGATCATATGCATTGCGCATCCATCGGATGGACCATTTACCTACTGATTCAATGAATAAACTTAATTTTAATCCAAAGATACTATCTCAAACTATAACAGAATATTACCTATTTACATACGTAAAAGGGTAATTTAATCAGCAAGGACTTTATCTTAATGCTTTGAAAGAGAATATTTACCTGGATGAATATTATAACAATAGATACAGGTCTCCAATTTACATTTTTACAAAAGCTAATTCTACTGTTATGACTCCTATTACTGAAGTTGCATTTAAATGAAAAAAATAACTTAGAAAGGCAAAGTTGTTTTTATTTGTTAAATTCATTTTTTACCCTTACTAGCTTTTGCCCGCGGCTTCGCTCCTGTACCTTACTCTACCCTATTCTACCCTACTCTAAATAACTCTACCCTACAATTTTTTTTTTCATAAGAACCTTCTCCTCACATTAACAAACACAACAAAAAAATCGAAATCGGTTCAGCTGTTCTTGAGATTTGCGCTTACCAACACATTTAGCGATTCATTTTTATATTATAGATAGATTACCTACTAGTGACTGGCCTGTTGGTCTAGTGGTTAGTGGCCTTGACTGCTGTGCTGGAAGTCGTGGGCTCGATTCCCACCCAGGATAAATGTTTGTGTGATGAGCATGTGTCTGGGTGTAATTTATCTAGAATATGTATGTATTTAGATATTTTTATGTATGTTTATCAGTTGTCTAGTAATCTAGATGGCGTTGTGTGATAGTTTCGGAATATTATTATTATTATTTACTAGGGCAATGTCATGAGTCGACTTCTAAAAACATTACCCGAGGTCCTAGAACGCAAGAGCAGGTTTTTTAACATTAGAAACGAGGGCGTCCCTAAAACCCATTCCTATGTTCTTTCTGCTCTAATTTATTACAGGTAGAATTTCCAAGTACACCAAAATATGTGTAATCTACATCTACACTAATATCATCATCCTCTGATGAGGATGATGATATGCTGAAATGATTTTTAGCCGATACACGTCCACTGTTGGACATAGGCCTCCCCTAAGCGTCGCCACAACGAAAGTTCCTTTGCGTCTCGCATCCATCGGTTTCCCGCAACCTTCACCAGGTCATCAGTCCACCTTGTTGGAGGCCTTCCAACGTTGCATCTGGTACGCGGTCGTCACTCCAGAACCTTTCGGCCCCATCAGCCATCTGTTCTGCGAGCAATGTGCCCTGCCCATTGCCACTTAAGTTTGGCAATTCTTTGTGCTATGTCGGCAACTTCAGTTCTCCTGCGGATGTCTTAATTTTTGATTCGATCACGCACTAATATAATAAAGACGTAAAGTTTTTTTTTTAATTTTAATGTTTTTTTTTTTCATCTGCAAGAATTAAAATATTCCTAGCGCGTGCTATGAGTATAGATTCATCAAAATTGGGTCCCTACTGTCACAGACCGTATTTATTGAGTCACCCTTTTCAAACTAAGCTTTGTTTAACATTCGCCTGAACAGTCAAAGCGTTCGCAATGAGCGTTCCTTTTTATATAATATGTAGTTGGTTTTCTCTGTGGTACAAATATGTCGATTATGTTAGCGCTAAATTTATTGGATACAAGTTATTGGAATTTATATTATGGCGTTGGTTCGAACTTAGTCAAGCACTTTACTTTGTGTAAATTATTTCATCAGCACTCTAATCGTAAGGAAACTAGCAAATTCCATACACATTGTACTGCACCAAAAAAAAGCTGATGTAAAATCTATAATAAGTCCGATTTTGACAAAAATTAGTTAACTATACCAAAATTATCAGAAAAAAAATGCTCTATCGTTTGATAAAAACGGATCTAAGATATCTTTAAAAATAAGGAAGTTACTTTGTGTAAAAGGGTTCATCTGATACCGAAAAATTCACTAGGGCCACAGAAATATTGTAATGTTTTTGCAGTATTTGGCAGTAAAAAAGAGTCGACTTTTTCTGCAATGTTTGCTGGGGTAGTCCATAACTGCAACAATAAAATTCTCATCTCCATTTTACCGAGATCGTGCCTGTCACAATGATAACACATATTCTCCAGTTATTCTCCATTCTTCATCACAATAACCACCAGGAATCAATTTGCAAATACCAGTCACAGTACTTCACTCAAAAGAGGTCCACCAAAATCCCGTCCTTACCTTTATTTCCATTCAAATCCGTTCAGACGCGATTAATTAACAAACATTCTTGAATCCGAATACCTACAGGTTCACTCACTTTCACAACGTTAGTAGGTTAGGAAGTAAAAGGTTTCAAATTGAAAAATTACACTTTTAGTTCTGTCCTTAGTTTTTTATAGATTTACAGTCTCAAAGACAATAGAATTTTTCTCAAAACGGGATTGCCTCGACACTGATCAAAAATATTTCTAAAATCTTTAAGTCAGACTTTTGCTGTCAGACTTTTACTGACTTAAACCACATCGCTATTCTTCAGTTGCAAAAGGCAAGGCGTCCAAGAATCATCATCATCATCATCATCAGCCTTTTTAATGTTCCCACTGCTGGGACTCAGGCCTCCTCTCTAGAAGAGGGAATGGGCCGTAATCCACCACGCGGGCCCAGTGCGGGTTGGTGAATGTCACATGTCTTCGAATTTTTGGTTCTAGGACATGCCGGTTTCCTCACGATGTTTTCCTTCACCGTTTTGAGAGCAGTGGTGATGAAATAAATTACACAAAGTAATGCGCCTGGCTGGGTTTGAACCCGCGACCTACAACTCGTAAGTCGGGGCGGTTACCACTCGGCCACCACTGCTCCAAGAATACGTTATCTCTTTCGGAATTTCCCGTGGCTCAAGCGGACATTGACTCTGTGCGCATTTACGGTTTTGCTGACATCTCTTTAAAGCATGCGACGTCGATGACTCGTGCACGATCCTTCGATTCCGGATGGCCGAACAGTGAGCTACCTATTGCCTGCACGCCCGCGCCTACTAATTCCGATGCCCAGGGCGTTTCTTGTGGTAGTCTCTGAGGCGTGAGGATATCCGTTCTGCCACGGTTGTGGCATCTCTTTTTTTAGCATTACTGTATTGCAAAAGAAGGTAACCGCTTCCATTCTCTCTTGCTTCAGACCATGTCTTAAAGCAGGGTCCAGGTTGCCGTTTCTGACTACCTTCAAGAGGACACGGTGTCTGTGGTGTGGAAAGAGCGCGTGGGGAGGCCGCGGTACGCGGGACGTGCGACTCCATGAATTCATTTTTTTTTTCTAGTGCCATTTTTAAGCTTCGCGCGCTAAAACCACTCACTCTTCGTTTTATGTTATAGAGACATCGTTTTATGTTATATTTCATTTTTATGGTTAATATACTTACTGATCATCACGTTTGCATTTGATTCATTTCAGTGGTGTTCCCCCCAAGTGGAGGTGATACGTTGGCAAGCCAACCGTCCGGGCAGTCCGAACAATAGTGACACCTGAGGATTTCTTTCACCTAAATCCGAAATGGAAACCTCCTGAACTTGCCATGTCCGGATCTGTCACCATTACCAAATTACAATCGAGTAATTAAAATAATGCATTCTTATTATTCTCTCTCGTATCTTTCTAACGTTATATCTGTTCCAACGTTCAAAAATAAAGAATGTTGAAAACTTTCTGAGTCTCTCTATATTTTCTAGGTTTTTCATCTTTTAGTTCAGGTTCCGTGTGAAAACTGTTGAACAAATCCATCGCAGTTTGCCGTTTTCGAATTTTGATTCCACTGAAAACTTGCATTGCTAGAGTTGGAGTGATTTTAAATTAAGTTTCATGTGGAAGAACTAGTGAAATCATTGGTAGTCGGTAGGATTAGTATTTCATTATCAATCTCAGGGTGAATTTTACTTGCAAGTCTTAATTTTTTTCAATTGCAACCTTTAATTTCAATTTAATAAAAGTTTTATTTGGAAGACCGATGATCTGGTAAGGGTTGCGGAAATTCAATGGATGCGAGACGCACCGTTCATTATGGCGACACTTGGAAGGTCTATGTCCAACAGTGGACGTCTTTTGGCTGAAATGATGATGATAGCGATGATTAAAATACTTTCGAAAACGACGATGCGGTCGGCGATGAAACGCGCTTACCTAGAAGAAACCTATTCACTCTCGACTTAAAGATTCTGTACAGGGAGCTGTGGCTGCTGCAGCGTGAGGTAGTCACAGGACCTTCCCGCCACCGTAAGTATGTGCTTACGGATTTTAAACAATGTGTAGCTCATCGCTCGGTCGTCTGGTAAAGACTGAACACGAGTCGACGACGACGGGGTATAGTGTTGACGTGCTCATCAAAGAGATGTCAATGTCAGCAAAATCGTAGAAATCTCGCCTATTCTTACTAAGGCCACGGGGAATTTTTGTAAGAGAAACCGTGGTCCTAAAATGCAAAAGGCAACTGAAGGACAAGCGAGTTTTAATCCAGTAATGGTCTGACACGCCCTCTTGTTCCATCCACTTGGATGGAACAAGCAGCAGCAGGAGAAGTTGTTAAATGATTTACCAATTTATATAAAAACACGATAGGTCTCCAGCCTAATCTATAGAAATAGATTTTTAGCAAGTACAAAAACCACAACTCAAAATTCATACTTTTACCTAAATCACTTCCTACAAGTATATGATTGAATTAGTAAGGAAATTTAATTAAAGAGAACATAATGAATTTAAATTATATGGGTGCTAGCGTACGCCTCGCGATCACTTTGATTACCATATTACAGAGACACTGATGAACTTACTGATTTTTGTGGAACAATCAAACTTAATGAAGACATTAATGATGTCAATAGTTACAGAGTTGGGAAGTTCGTGAGAGAAAATGGACTTTATAAAAATTTTAAGGTTGATACTCGTATTGTGCAAAATACAGTTCCATACCAAGCACTAAGGATAATATTAAATGAAGATTTGTAAGAAATTACAACGCTGTTTTTATTTTTTTTATTAGCTATTCGAGGCTTTCTACTTTTGATATATTCAGGGTTTAAGTGGCGTATAAACTCAAACCTTACTTTTCAAGATAGCAAAAACAATGATTCTTTTTTTTAATATCATAACTTTTTTTTGATTTTGAACTTTGCATTTGCAGTGTACAATTTTATTTGGCGAGAAAATAATGACATTAAAAAATCACAAAGATCAGAAATAATTAACACCTGATAGAAATCATAGCTCATAGCTAAATCATATGATCAAACAATTGCTAACTTAAAATAGTTAGAGACGACTCTTCAACCGTTTTCGATTACCTCTTTTATTAGCGTTCCAGCAGTGTTATTAAACAAAAACAACTATGGTAAAGTTATACATCTATAAATATCATTATAAGTCTTATAACTTTCTTCCCAAAAGCTTAACTATAGTCATAAAATACTCATCAGTCACTCTCCTACGCGCCAGAATCCAGAAAATCTCATTAGAATCCATAAGCACTTGGCCAGTTCATTACGAGTCGTTATTGAAAGTCAGTGGGATTACAGTCAGACCCTCGTATCCCTCAGTAGTAGTACATTACACTTTCATATACAAAAGCTAATGTCTTAGAACAGTTGGCTCTTCTAATTGGTCTACTCCCGTCTAATAACTGTGGGGCTGTTTAGAGGTGACGACCCATTTGGTAAAAATACAGTTTGCATTTCGGTTATCACTACTGAAATGACAGACGTTTATTGCTTCCTCCAAATGTCACAACATTTAGGGCCCGTGGAATTTCTGAAAAGGAAGCCTCTGATTCGAAAACTTATCTTATAAAGCAACTGAAAGACACAGCTGTGGTTTCAGTCAACCTTTTGTCAGACACGTTTCACCCAAGGCGGGAGAAGTCGTTGGATAATTTTCAAGCTCAAAAAAAAGTGTCGCCAGATCAAATGGCAAGACTTTTGTCTCATCCAGGTTAGGTATTCCCACAATCTTCATCAGGTTTATGACACATCTTATTAGATTTTACTTATCATTAATATCATTAAAAACCTTAAATCTCTTAAAATAGGGCAAACAGTTTTTACTCTTAATTCACTTTTCATCGCCTAAGGATATCATAACATGCATGTATTGATTTAATATCGATATTGTCTTTTAGCAGCCAGCTATTTTGCATAATAATATTATATGGATAACGTCGTTAGTCTATATATAAAAATCAATGCCACTTTTCGTTGTTATTTTATAACTCAAGAACGGGCTCTGCTCGGGCGGGACTTTGTTCGGACTATTTAGTAGATGGTTTATGTGAAGTTTGGTAGGGTAGAGTAGGGTAGAGTAGGGTAGAGTAGGGTAGAGTAGGGTAGAGTAGGGTAGAGTAGGGTAGAGTTGGGTAGAGTAGGGTAGAGTAGGGTAGAATAGGGTAGAGTAGGGAAGAGCGGGAGCGAAGCCGTGCGGGCAAAAGCTAGTAGTGTATAATTATGTTAATCCTATTTACTAAGTACCGATATTATTGTAAAAAAAAATTGTAGCAAAACTTTTGAACTTAATCTATAACATTTGTATAATGGTGGCCTTATCGCTAACAGCGATATCTATCAGACAACTTTACGATGCCCTGTAAGAACTTCTTCTTCTTTTCGTGTCGATGCTCTCAAACTATACTTTATGTGACCAATATTTGGCAACCTGTACTGCTCTATTTGTTGGCCTCGTATAGATCTTGAAAACTGCAGGTAGTAATGCAGGATGGGCAACATAGCAGGTGGCGCATGTCCTGTGGAGAGGCTCCACACTGGCACTGTGCAAGAGATGGGTCGAGGAAGCCCCTTTTGGCCAGATTGCTTTTACAGCGGCCAACCTGGGTTCGCAAGCGGTTTAGAGATTTCCAAATTGGCCACTGGAGTTCACGTCCAGAGGGAAGATGCTCCGATGGGGCGATAAAAAGTGGAGGAGTTTTTACAGGGTTTGTCTCAAACTCAAACCCTGTAAGAACTTAAATTAAAAAGGTCTGCAGTGTAATTCATCAAATCGTATCGTCTCCGTCTCGCAAGGCGTAACCAAGCTCGGAATCTCATTAACAGCAGGGCGTATCCGTGTGACGTGTTCAGTGCGAGATCTTATTATTGGACATAACCACTTAATTCGCTTACTTGATTGCTCCGAGACAATATAGCAAGCAGATGTGGGGAACTGCTTTGTGAAATAATAGTGACAAGGCCTTATTATTATTGTAATAATAGTTTGGAAATTATATTATTGTAAGAAAATATATAATCAGAGATGAGTCTGGTATAGGAACGTGGAATTCAGCACGATAGTAAAAATGTGAAGTCGACCCTATGCAAGAAAATGAAGATGTGAAGAAACTGACTGTCCTGGCCATATAAATGAATATATGGCATTTTATACTAAAATCAGAACAGAACCAAAGGATTCAAAGTTATTTTAAAATTAAGAATGTCCAAATAAATGGAAAATTGTTTTTTTTTTATCTTTATTAAGGAGCTCTGTCTCAATTTAGACTATGTCACTCCATCTGTATCGTAGCTAAATTTTGTGTTATGGTTTATTTGAAGCGTTTGTGATAAGTTTTGTATAAGACGGGTTTTAAAAATAAAAAAGGC
Organism: Mythimna lalbum; assembly: GCA_949319445.1. NCBI lineage: Eukaryota > Metazoa > Arthropoda > Insecta > Lepidoptera > Noctuidae > Mythimna > Mythimna lalbum. The sequence goes on from OX439355.1 coordinate 21,642,307, forward strand.
ATGTAAAAGTGTTTTTAAAAAACCAATTTGCTAAATAAATAGGAACAAAACCGGATGATTCAAAGTTGTTTCAAAATGGAAGAGGTCCAAATAAACTAGGTCATCATCCTACATCTAAAACACTTTTCAAATCATAACCAATCAAATGACAGCACACGGTGCCCCCATAAACTGCCTCCCTACAAACGTTAAACCCAAGAAAACCGTGGCGTCTCAAACCCTTCTCCAACTGGCATGGACAAACGGCGGCAATAAATTATAGGACTAACGCTCCGGAAGATATATCCCCATGAATATACATGATGTTTTAGTGTCAATTTTATATTGGTCACATTATTTGAATTCATGTGGACAGAAAGAAAATAATCTATCTTAGTATACAACCTTAGTTTAAGTATAGATTTTAGTTTGTGGTTTTAGTATATCCGAAACCTGAAACGCGTGGCCGGTATTTTTACAACCCGTGCGAATTAACATGGCACGTGAAGAATCAATGTAAAGATACTGGCAGGAATCTTGAGCGCTGGGTTCAAGTTGCGCAGAAGTCAAATATCGGGCCTATTTAGTGGTATGAGGTGAGACGTGGGGGCAGGGAGCGTCAGTGATTGGCTCGCCGCGCCATCGCGTCATAAACGTCACTCGTGATTCGTTCCTGCGTTTGCTGCATGTATCGACTATGTATGATTGGCTCGCCAATATATGGAATGCGAAAAGCGATCCCCACTTTGATGCCGAGCGCTCAAGATCCATGCCAATACCTATACAAAATTTCAAAACCATATCATGAAAAGTCACAAAATAAGAAGCTTGTTATGTCAGCAAAAATACATAGACACCGGGCCATACAGGTGACTGAGGGGTTGTTTTGCACTTGCATCCTGCTTTAGGCACCTAATACCCGCGGCTATGACCTGCCGTGACCTGTGTTATACTTAGTGTCGGTGGTGTCCTATATTTTTGGGAAAAAATATAACATGGTGTAAAAGCTATTGGAAGCCATTCAGTAAATGATTCTGAACAACTATATTCAGGTTTTTTTATAAACTTAAAATAATTTGTATAAAAGAAAAAAACGCACAGCTAAACTACTGGGACTAAAAAGCACAAGGTTTCCTTCTATGACGTAAGCGAACACAAAGAGAGAATTTTACAAAATTCATACTCTAGAGGGATGAAATGGGGGTCCAAAGTTTGTGAGGGAAGTTTTCACACACAAACTTTGGAACTTTGGACTTTCACGCAGGCGAAGCAATTGGCAGAAGTTAGTTCGGGCTACACAAAACCTCACTGACCTCTATACGAGCTGTCTCTGTCATCAACGCACAAACAAATACCAGGGATCCAGAACATGATTATGGACTCCCCAGTGGTGGAATTTTTCTTCGGTTCTTTCCTAACTAAAAAAAAAAAATCTGTTCTTTTTTTAATTTAAACTGTGTAAAATCGTTATTCTAACCGACCCCGATGATATTTTTAGTAAATAAACAATTTAATTAAAAAGTCATTTAGGTAGACAAAACATTTATACTTCTTTTCTTTTATTTTTTATGCGTGTACATAAATTGTTAAATATTCTAATCAATCCTGATGACATTTTTAATTTCAAAGGTAATTCATTCACTTTTTTCCCTAAAATTTTAAAATAACGATTATATACAATTTAAATTAAAAACCGTAAAAAAGTACGAAGAAACCGACAACAACTTCTACCTGGGGGAGTCCAGAATGATGTACTGGATCCATGATATTCGTTTGTGCGTCGATGTCAGATAGTGTGATAAATCGTCGACCGCATCGTCGCTTTCTATCAGGTGAGATAGCGGTCAAGCGCAAACCTATCAACAATTAAAAAAAAAAACAATAGTAACTGCATTTTTTGCTTTTAATTGACCAAAGAGGAATTCATTATTTACAAAGGAAAAAAACACAACACGATAACTGGTCACGTAACAAAACAAAATAGCTTTGACAAAGTGTCATCGACATGGACAATGGTCATGTCACAAAACGATGTTCCGATTTCCTTATTTATTAAGTTTGCTACTATGTATCGAATTATCATTTTGTTATAACTATATAGACGAAGCCACTGAACGCAATAGGCACAATTTTGGAAGAAATGTAAGAAGAAACAAAGTTAGGAGAGTGAGCAGAGCAAATGTACGGCGGAGTCCCGTACGCCAAGATGATGATTATGATAGAAATCCAGTCGAGTTCGATGTGGCGAGTTTCATACAGCCTGAAACAGATAACTCAGAAAGAGATGAAGTATTTATGGGTCATAAGAATAATAAACGGTAAGTTTGAATAGGGGCCTGTTTTGCCCCCTTTTTAGGTAATTGCCTGTAATTTGTACAAACGTTTGTTTTATTTATTCGATATAATCTAGTGCTTGACTGCAATCTCACCTGATGGTAAGCAGTGATGCAATCCCTGATGGTGAGGCGCACTAGTTTATTAAAAGTCTGTTCACTCTAGCCTTGAAGACGCCCAAATTATAATCGGACGGGAAAACCACAGCAGGCAAATTGTTCCATTCCTTTGATGTACGTGGTATAAACGATGAGTGAATGAGTTTGGTCTAATGAGCTCTGAAAGCCGTAAGATTTTTTAAGACATAGAGGGGTACATCGAAAAGATCTGATGATGAGATTGGAAGTAGGCCAGAACTCCATAATAAATCAATGGATCTTAGACGTGTTTAGGCTTATTAGAATTGTTATAAGATGCTCTTTGGCCATAAGGTGCCATTGAATGTGTTGATGGATCCAGAAAGTAAAAGTTAGGCAGGAAAACTTAAACTAGAAAACGAAACAGTGTATCGTATACGTGTTTTACTTATTGGCATTGTCATCTCCTTTAAACAGCCCCAGTAAAAAAAGTCTAAAGGGTTTAAATCTGACGAGCAAGGTGGTCACAGTATTGGCCCTAGATTACAAAATAATATTTTGTAATCTAGGGTAAGTTGTAATCGAAGTAAACACATAATAATATTATGTGTTTACTTCGATTACAACTTTATTTTTATTTCTGATTCCCTTTTCTAAAGTTTAAAAACATTTTGTCTCAATAGCTGCTTTGATTAAAAAGAAAAAATAAACAGCCCCACATTCATAAAATAGAGTAATTATGTTTTATTTATTACTTACTGAGGCTGTTTCAGTTTTGTATGGGAATCCAACAATTTGAGACTCAAAAACACATATTTTTTCTATATATTTTTCAGAAGATGGACTGATAATAAACCCTTCGATATCGGGTCTATGATGAAGAGCGACGACCTTAACAGCAAGTTGGAAAAGACTCCGGATTACATGAGTATGGGTGACAACCTACCAGATCTGAACATCAGCCCACCTCTCTCCAAGGATTTATTGAACGCAAAACAATTTGGTTACAACCCACTGGAAGATCTGAATGCAGGGAAATATGGACATGAGAAATTCAGAAATATTTACAAAGATGACTTGCTCATGAATCAAAACATGATTCATAACCAAGAGAAGAAATGGTAAGTTGTAGATAATTGATAGTCTGAAGATTTTTAAATATGACACATGGTCAATGGAGCCGATAGGTTTTGGAGTGATGACCGCATACCAGAAGTTGTAACGTTAGCAAGCCCCTCAACGTGGAGCGATGACCTGGTGAGGGTTGTAGGAATCCGATGGATGCGAGAAGCAAAGGACCGGCTATTGTAGGTAACTTTTGGGACAAGTTTATGACCTGGAGTAGAGTTATTCGGCTAAAATGATGATAACTTAAATATGTTTTTAGAACAGAATAGAATAAACTTTATTGTTAACCAAAATAGAAACAAATGTCACAGAAACTTAAATCTATGGGTACAATGGCGGTCTTATCGCTGACAGCGATATCTTCCAGACAACCTTGGGATGCTTTTCTTTTTAATAATGAATTAGGTAGATAAGTGATCATATGCTAACTATCCTAATAGAGAGGTACTGGCTTATGATTCGATATATAAAATTATAATCATGATAATAATACCAGAAAGGCGAAAATTTTAATATTTGTGTAAGTTTCTTAATCCATCACATTCAAATAGTTTTGGATGAAATTGGGTACACGAGTAGACTATGTCCTGGACCAGCCGATAGATTTAGAAGTATTCTTCCATATTGGTTAAAAAAACATTATTTGTTTCAGTTCACTAAAAGCAATAAAGTTCCCGTTTTTTTCCCATAACAAATCAGAGGTATTGAAGCCGAAAAAAACTAAAAAGAGGAAACTCTTCTTCTTCAACAATTCTAAAAAAGAAGTTTCTAAGATCCCTGATTTCAACAAGATGAACGATGATACAATGATACCCTATAAGATAAAGCGGTCGTACGAACAGAGGCTGTGTCCGGCGTGTAAGAAGATATTTGTAGCCACAATGGATCATGAGAGACCTAAGAAGAGAAACCCGTCTAAAATAATTCATAACAGTAGACAGTATTATCAACATGCTGTACCTGATGTACCATTAAAAGAAGAAATCAAGGACTATAGAGCTAATAAAATATCAAATTTTGATGTAATTAGAACGAAAAGACATGAAAGAGATCGTCAGTTGAAAGAGCTAGAAGAAGTCCAAAAGAAGATAGATGCTGTGCAAATTCGTGTGCCTCAGTTAAGCAAGCCTGCTGAAAAGGATAACGTGTATAATTAAATTTTCTGCCGTAAATGTAGCTCAGTACTTATAGTGTCGTATAGTGTGTTCGTTTATGCAAATGTTAGATTTTAGATTAGAAGTTTATTTTACATATTAGTAAATGTAATTTTTCATAATATCTTTGTTTCATTTTAATGATGTGGTCATGTAGCATAGCATAATCAACCTTACGATATATCCATGGATGAGACTCAGGACGGTTGGTAGGCAAGCCGGGGATAGGAATCTGTGAGAGGGAATGGATCGTAATCTACCATGCAGATTCAGCGCGAGTTGGTCAATGTCACACGATTTCAAATATACGAGTAGGTGTCACCGCACACGAGCCACAAAAAAAGCCGCTTCTTGTTTCTTTTTGTGGCCAGTGTGCGGCGGTGCCGACCCAAAAAATAACTAGAAGCAGCTTCTAGCTTCTCCGGTCATAAGCTGTCACACACTTCAGCTTTTTTTTTGCGGTCGCTTCTACCTATTTTTTGTGGCCGCTTCTAGCTTTTTTTTTGTGGTGGTTTCTTTTTGTGGCCCGGTGCGGGGACACTTGGACAAGCACTAACTAATACTGATTTCCTGATTATAGAACATACTTAATAAAATTTATCTTGTACACCAAAAAAGTAACCACATGACAATATTATTCACCGTTGATATTAATTGCAGAAAGTAAAGCGACTTTTAAAAGCGTTAAATCAAGGCCGTTACCTCTGGACTACCATCACTGTTCGAAAATTGGATAGCTTAAAATTTTCTCTTATACCAATTATTATATTCATTAATTTTTTTTCCTTAAGTTTCACTAAAATATACCTTCTAGAGTCTATATCCCAAGCAGTGGGAGGAAATCTTAGTAAAATGAGGAACGGTGCACAATTTCCCGTTGCAATATATCGACCTCCTTCGTCATTGTCTCGAATAGAAATATGATTTTTCCATCGCCTCAACTCTCATCGCAATATGCATAGTTTATGAAAATATTTTGAAGCAGGCTTCACTTGTAAGTTTTGTGAAAGAAATACGTTGGAATATTTTTAATAATCTTAGTTGTTTTGATATAGTACGAGATACATAGAAGAAATCTCTTCCCTTATCTGTTTAACATGTAACATCGTTGGCACCAAATTTAGCTAGGCAACTTAAGCGCAATGTCTTAATGAACGCATTATCTAGCATAAAATATTTATCATAATCAAATAACAGATGAGGGAAGAGATTTTTTCTATTGGATCTTAGATCAATAGCCCAGTGGTTAATGTACCCGCCTATCATGCATGAGGTTGCGAATTCGAAAACGGGAAGAAACAATGTGAATTTGCCAAATCAAAGGACATTATTTTTTTTAGGACATTACTGACGATCTTACCTCAGGAAGCCGTTGGTCCCAGCTGTCATTCGTAGGTCTATAAAAATCTAGTCAGACGCCAGAAAGAGAGGCCATGAGTCTATTTGAAGAGGATTGTGTTAACCAGTAACTGGATCATGTCTGATTGGCAGGCCTCCTATATAAAACATATTTTAGATTAGATGCCAACCCCAAGCTGGTTGGGAAAACGGCGGTGATCTCTCGCGCCGGGCCTTGGTACAGGCCATGGTCCGGAGTGAGGAGGAGTGGCAGACGGTCGCCTCCTTCTGCGAAGCAGTAATGATAGCAAAGGAGGAGGCTGACCGTACCAGGCAACGGTGCTCACAGCGCTCCAGCCGCCCGCCGGGATTCCGATCCCGATTTCCGGCCACCGTAAGCGTGGGCTTGCGGACGACGAGCAATGGGTAGATTGCTGTCCGATGGTCCAGTAACTGTCCGGACCGAGCCCAAGTTGTCGACGCCGTGCACTTTTCCCACGCGCCTTAAACAGTTGTCAGCAACGGCAGGGGCCCAGCTGGGTCGAAGCCTACTGGGGCCAGGGTTGGCTCCGAAAGGTGGCTCAGCCCCCGACACGAAAGGCAAGGAGGCAACTGGAGTGGGTTTTTTAGTCAGTGAAAGTCTGACGCTGTCACCCGCTCCGCCCAAAAGTAGGGGATGACATTAGATGATTAATTTCCCACAAAAAAAAGCTGGTTGGGAAAAAGCTAGGATCTCTCTAGTCTGTTCCCAATGGACGAGTCTTATAATACTGAATCTACAAATAAACAGTAGCTACTATAAAGTATTGTTTACTTAAATAGTACAAAAACGCGCTCGTATAAATGTACAATTTATATTTAATCATGTGGTAAAAGTCAAATGGAAATGAATCACAAATATAAATGTTTTACAGTAATTTAATTAAATACAAAGTCTTCAGGCTTCGTTTCGCATGCCAAGCATATTTGTTCAGTTGTATACGGACCATCTGAAACACATAAATAAACATAAAACATTATTTACCTACTTTCTTTAATGTGTTTAATTATCGGTAACATCTAGTTTAGAAATCAAAAGTCTTTATAGACTTTATTTACAGGTAAAGTTTGTTTTTAACCGACTTCTAAAAAGGGAGGAGGTTCTCAATTCGGATGTTTGTATGTTTTTTTTTTTATGTTTGTTCGCGCATAACTTCGTCGCTTGCCAACCGATTTGAAAATTTATTTTTTTGTTGGAAAGGTTATACTTGCCAAATGGTCCCATAGTCACCAAGTTGGGATCTGATGATGGAATCTTGGCGAAATCGAGGAAAATCCTCAAATTCAATTAATTTTTTTAGTGAAGTCGGTTATTTTTTTTTTTATAAAAAGATTTTTTATGCAATGAACCTTTCAGAAACCATATTAATATTCCAAAAGCAAATTTTTGTGTTTTATGTTTGTTACATCTTCACGCTTGAATAGCCGAACGTATTTCAACGAAACTTGGTACACGTGTAGACTATATCCTGGAATTGTACACTCGATACTTTTTACCCCAAGAATATGTTACGTTGGGACAATTTTTTTTACGCAGGCAAAGTGGCTGGCAACAGCTAGTAATTTTATAATATGACTCGATCAAAGATTTTTCAAAATTAATATTGTTAATTCATTACACTCCAAGCGAACGTTTTCGCGCACCCATTGAATTTCTATTGTGTCTCTAATTATCACGAAATCGATAGTGTTATTTTCTTGAAAAGAAGAATATCAGGAGGAAAGTCTAGCCAGAGCAAGAAGCTACCAGTACAAGTCCAGACTTCGGGTAATTTTTTTTTCTCGCTTCTATGAATCGTGGGTACATTCACAAACATGTAGTCATACACAAAAAATCTGTGGGCCATATATATATTTTTTGCATACGGAAATCGACCCTGCGATACAAAGCGCAGCAGCAAATCGCCCAACCACTGCGCCAACATTTTATATCGTGCTGATATAAAATGTTTTCCATTAAACCGCAAACACGTCACATTCAGTGTTTGGGTGCAAGATAGCGTTGAGCACAGAGGGAGTACGAAGAACAGGGCACTGGGCTCACGTGACGATGTAATTCATAAGCACAGTTAATGAACTATGTCTCCTGATGCAGCTATCTAAGACAATTCGGCTTGCAGCTTAAGATCACACTACACGTTTTTATCTTCTATTCTATCCTATCACCCATCACGCTTCCTTATCTTTCATATCACTCCTCAAACAATCTATCCATTCTTTTTCAGTTTTACACATGGTTATCAATCGTTTTTTTTTCCATATTTTAATACCGATGTGACAGTATCATAAATTATTGTTTTTAATAGCCTTAAATAAAATGGAAAATAACAGTATGCACTGACTATAAATAAGAAAAATGTTTATTGATGAATATATATCACTTATATTAGCTATAAATAGAAAATAGCAATAGGTTTTTTTATAATTAATCACTGTAAAATGTAACATAGTAGCAAAAAACATGGGCAGACAAGTTTATTTTTGAAGAACTTTCATTCTATTTGTCAACTTTGTCCCAGAAGTTTGTTATTGTAGTCGAAAACAAGCCCATATTTTACAATATTTCCAAAATATACAATTCATTACAGCGCGCCTGTATTATTCAAAAGTTTAAGCAGAGGTACTTAATAATGATATTCTTTTTTTTAAGTATTTTTAAGCCCTAAGTTGGGCTGACACTTTTGCAAATACTCGTACCAATAAAATAATTAAATACACCAATCTAGATCGTGCTATCCCACTGCTAGATAAAGGTTTTCCCCCACTTCTTTTATTGCACCAGTTTTGGGATACTTCTTGCCAATTCTTAAAAAGACATCAAGTTGCCTCTTCAATTCATTATTCATCAGTTTTGTGGATTACGAGTTCTTAGTTCTATCAGCATGTGGTATAGATGGCAGCAACATAAACTGGGCAGCCATGTCAATGATTTTAGTTTTGGAGCGCAGTATAGTGTTTTGACCGCGATCCTTCGATTATTTGATATAAAAATGTATAACATTGTAAAACTGAGCCCTTACCGATAGTAAACCACTTGGTGCTGGGTAGACCGGACTCTTGTCTGGCTGATACGATGGCTTCTCTAATTGCTATGGGTATAGACACTGCCATGCAAGTAGGCGGCTCGCTGCAAGCTGTAAAAAAAGTTTCTTTAGTAAGTAAAATAAATATTCACTTTATTCATTACCTGCTATTTTAGAAGTCGTTTATGAATGTGTCTATCTTTTTCTTTTTGATTCGATGTTTCTTTTTTGGTAGAAAATCATCAAATAAGTTCTTTTGTTCTGTGTGGAGTGAGGTAGGTAAAAATGTAATCCTTCCTGATTACATTTTTACCCGACTAAAATCAACTCGTGTTTTTTATGTAGCCCTGACTCTTTAAAACAATCACGCAGCCCTGGCATAAGTCAATGGTTAGCTTATAATTTCACTTGAGCTCAGTAAATAGCCGTATTAATAGTAGTATCAGTGAAATAAAGAAAAATCGTGTAGACTAAAAATACATAATATAGAAAACGTTTTTTAAATGATAAATGCAATGCTGGTATTCTGTTAGTTCCTGCTGTGATGCCAAAGACATACTAATAATGCCTAGATAAAAGAAACCGTGAATTTATATTAGTATGGAAACTACTAGGACCTTATAAGTGCAAGTTCACCTTTAGATCCAAATATCGCCTTAGTAGAATAAGATTTCTTCCTCAAATAGACCCTGAAGTCTTGTGGTATATCCCTGGCTTGCGGCACATAGTAGTTCCAAGTGCGATCGGTTAGTAGCTCTCCTGTGTTGGTATCGTAGACCAGATTCTCGTAGGTCCAGTAACCAAGACCCATTACAAAAGCACCTTCAACCTGGATATTAAGAAAAAAATACTATTATGACAAAAAGATTACTGTTACTACATATATGTACCAGTTTTGTCGTTCAAATAAATATTATAAATTTAATGTAAGACGTCTTCATAATCATCTATATCGTGACTTTTTTACTGCTAAGCCTCATCCAGTTTCTCAGAAAGATGACAATAATACTATCCACTGAACTTACCTGACCAACATCTAGTTCCGGATTAACGCTCTGCCCCGCATCTTGAAGCACATCGACTCTCAAAATCTCCGTTTCTCCAGTAAGCACATCTATTTCTACTTCAGCTACTGTCACACCATAAATTGTATAATTCTGTGTATCGTTTTGATCAGCAAACCCATGAGCTTGAAGGTCCACGTACATTTCAAAACTCTTCATAACTAATTGTTCCCAAGTTGGATTATTTAATTGTCTTCTAACAGGTTCTAGTCGTGCTAGTAACTGTTCACAGCATTTTTCTATGGCAATCATAATATTCTGTGTCGTAAGACTTCCCCCCGTAACAGCGCCATTCGGAGATGAAATTGTATTGTTTTCTTTTATAATAACTTTTTCAATAGGAATGTTTAACATAGAAGCAACTATTTGTGCCGCTTTAGTGTTTATGCCTTGACCTATTTCAACTCCTCCATGACTTATAGCTACAGTTCCATCTGCTCGGTATACTGCTATGTTCACATCAAAGTATCTCGCGTAAATGTGCGTCCATCTTAGGAATACTACTCTAAGACCACGTTTTTTCCACCTATTTTCGGAATTAAATTTATTTACGGCTGTTCTTCTGGTTGCATATTCTGATGCGCTAAATAATGTTTGGCACATTACCTTTAGATCATTGTATTGAGGATCCAGATTAGCTAAGCGCAATTGTATTGGATCTATTGATAGTTCATAGGATATCTGCTCCATCATAAATTCAGCCATTGCTATATTTTCTAGGGTTCCTATAAATATAAAAGTATATATAGTCAAAGTATGGTTCTGTATCAAAATCTACTAATACACTGTAATAAATTAGATTTCATTGTTTACCTGGTGACCGAAACCATGTATTTTTAGCTGTATCAGTGAGAGTGTTTATACACTTATAATTCCAAGTTGAAGAGCTGTAGCAGTTATTGTAAACATCGACACCAAAATTGGATAAGTTCTCGTTTACGGCGTAACCATTGTCTTCATAAACATTATACTTCATATATTGAAACACGCCTGATTTATTTACACCGACCTGTAAAGTACGATGATTTTGCAGTGAGTATATTTATCTTCTTAAGATATATTTTAATTATTTAATAAACAATGATCAACATTTCAGCCCCATAAGCTCCTAAGTGTTATTATTATTTTTGAAGAAAAGGGGCTATGCATCTCCCATAGTGTAGGAGATGTAGTCACTGCGACCTAAAAGATCTATTGTGACTCGCCACCTTGTTAGAGTAACTCTTTTAGCCGGGAGGCTTCCAGGAAGTCTAGAATACTCCTAGCTTTGAGAGTTTTAATCTCCTCCGGGCGAATAATGTGTCGACCCAGATGGATACTCCGTTTGTGGATAAGGGGCCCACATTCACACAACAGGTGCTTAGGCGTCTCCCTCTCCTGATTACAGTTCCTAAGTGTTACTCCAATGACCGGTTTTATGCATCTCGCATCCATTGGATTTCCTTAACCAACACTAGGTCATCGATACGCATTGTAGAATGCCTTCCAAACAATTTATTTCCAAAAAAAATTACCTCGTAGTTAGAGGAGCATGGAAACCTTTTTCCCAATGCTCTAGTATTCGTCTCCATCCTTTGTATGATCCTGCAAGGTCGATTTAGCTTCATAGCTACCAAACTGGACGCTACTGCTGTTTGTATAGTACGTGATATTTTGATGCCATATGAACCACCGAGACGACGGACGTGGACATCAATTCTGAAATTCAGAAGTAATACGATATGATCATGCGATCCCAAACTGTTTTAAAACTTCAAGAGGTTGAACACCTACCTATAAAGCTCTAACTATATTGATTACTTAGCTATACTAATGTTATAAAGAAAGATGATTACTAATTTGTTTGTAATAAACTAACTCAAAATTTACTAAATCGATTTCAAAAATTATTTCACCAACAGAATGCTGCTTTGTTATTAAGTGACTTAGACATATATCTTTACTTCACGCTGGCAGCTAGTTTAGCATAGTTTGATATAAAGCTGTATTCATCATGTCAGTAATCCTAAGCCATATCAGTTACGTCAATTGTTTTTTAGTCTCCTTAATACTCAATAATATTTACTTGCTCTGATCAATCTTCAAAGCCCGTGATATCATCACCTGCATCGCCGCGGGCCATTGCGCGGTCGCATACACTGCTAACCCCTCTTCGATAGGCTTGCTCAGACTAACCAACGTCTCCATAGGAAAATGATACTGTCCTTTTATTGTATTCTCTCCTTTTATGATTTTTACTACATCCTGACCTTTAGTAGTTGCTTTAATTTCTCGAAACAGAGTATTTCTTTTAGAATCTGTCTTTGCTATTTTCACATCAATTACTGGTTTTTCAACATTTGTATATTGTATTTTGACAAGATTAGCTGCTTTGTCAGCAGTATCCTGTGTATCAGCTACAATTAGACCAATTGGTTGATTAAAGTATTTGACTTGACCACTACAAAAAACTTCTTCATTTATTGAGTAGACTGAATCGTCTGCTGGTGTAAAAGAGTTTAAACCAGGAATGTCCTTAGCTGAATAAAATTGTATCACTCCTGGACATTTCTGAAATAAATACAATTTTTTCCTTTATTTATTCTTTTATTTTCACATTATTCGAGCAATATAAAATAGAATATAGTCGTAGAGTTTAACTTACAAGAGCAATCGAAGGGTCTATGGATAATATGCGACCTTTACTAACAGTACTCAATACAAACGCTCCGTAAACTTCTCTGGGAAATGTGGGCATGTCATCTGTATACATTGCTTCGCCTGCACACTGTATCTGAAATGTGAGATAGTTTGTATAGCAATGTTAGAAGTTGAAGTAAATATATTGAACAAGTACTTTGATAAGATTAGAATATGTACTTTTCAGACTTTGGTGTGTTTTTCTTTTACCAAAATTCTGAAAGGATTTCCACTAATTATTTTGTCAGCTGCAATTTAACAAAACTGCTTGTCTTGTACAATCAATAAGCACCTACTTACCAAGCCTTCAATCTTCGGTATAGGTGGGTTAATAGGCCATAAGCTAGGATTTGTATCAAATATCTGCTTTCCATCAGATACAGGTCTTGTTTCATGCAATTTTATTTTTCCTGATTTGTAGCGTGGGTGAATCAAGGACTCTGGACATAATGTTAGCAGGCCCTGGAATCAAAATTGTATCATGTTTTTTATTCTTCTATCTTTTATCTTTCGTCTTTATCACATTACTTTCCTGTGACTTCGTGTAAATTTAGTATTTTCTCCTACATATAATTCAACATGTTTTGAAGTTTTAAGAATTACATTTTGATTATTTTTATTTTTATAATTCATGTCAATTTTTAATTTCATTAACTCAAGGAATATGATTCTTTCATAGAAACTTGACACTCCTGAAACCGTATTTTGAGAGATGTTTTGAAAAATTTACGCCTATCTTTTTTATTTAGTTTGATATATATATTTGACTCAATATATACCATAGTTCTATTATTTTAGTATTGTCAATGTCAATAAGATCTACAGAAAGAGATCATCTATGTCATGGTCGTGATCTTATCCGCTACCTGATGGGTGCCTTTACTTTGGAACCAACGACATGCTCATGAAAATGGGTCTAGCCGCGACTCCTATGTGCAGGTTGTGTGAGGAACATACAGAACGCATGGAGCACCTGCTGTGCACATGCGATGCTTTGGCTAACAAGCGAATGAGTCTTCTAGGGGTAGGATATCCAAGACCAGAGGATTACAGGCTCTTATCCCCGCATCTCGTTGTGAAACTTATGAAGGAGGTTGGGGAGGAGTAAGCTAGTCCGAGTAGTTTCTCGGCCCCGCAACAAGATAAGATAAGATGGTCGTGATCTTACTAATGATTAATAATAATTGATATTAATAAATACATACGTTTTCAATTAGAACTTCATTACGGTGATATCATTACCAAAAAATAAAATAACCACACCACTGTGGTGTGGTTTAGTAGGTGTTGTCGACAATAAACAAACTCTTCTTAACTAATTAATAAATTATTATTAATTAATTAACTACTTATATTAATTAATTTAACAATTAATTTTAATTTAATTTAGTCAAAATTAATACAACATTAATCAAAGCCCTTTTACCTTATAAAACAAGCCCATAGCCAATTGTCTCCTATAAGCTGCAGAAGGTTCTGGTGGATCCTCAGTCACCACTAGTTCAGTTTTCAAAATCTTTACAGCAGCCTGCAAGGTATCATTTTTGAACAATGGCTTTCCTACTAAAAACCTTTCAGTGGCAGATGCTCTGATAAAAGCTGGAGATAGACCACCAAATACGATTCTAGCTTGCAAAACACTATTATCTGGAGATAACTTGAACAGAAAACCGGAGTGCACTATTGCGTGTGCGTTTTGGGAGCGTGGCATTATCTGAAAAAAAATATTGCAAAGTTTATTTTACTAAAAGAAACAGAACTGGATTAACAAATAATAATAAAATTATAATTGTGGCATCAATATTTAAATACAAATAAACATCACTATTGAACATTTTCTCGAGATAAAAAGTTAAATAATTTAATTGTATAATAATGATGAATGTATAAAAATAATAATAAAAAGATTTTTCATAACAAAGTGCTTTTTGATGTGACGTAACTTCAAAACGGTTTTCAGATTTATTCCTACACCTGCAATAGAAGATCTTGCTCCATACCAATTTTTAGGACTCTGGCCCAACCCAGTGAAGAATCCTATCAATTTTAATTACCTGAAGCACACGCTCCGCGAAATATATATTTTTTGCGACATAAGCGGCCGTATTATTTGAACTCTAATCTTCTCGCGTCCCCGTGATGAAGCAACTTGACAGACAGGCTGACGGAGAATAAAATGATCCTACAAGGGTTCTGTTTTATGCTTTTGAGGTACGAAACCCTAAATATACATCTGGAAAAGTATTTGAAAAATGTACCTTAAAAGTTACAAGCCTCCACTCCTTGTTTAGAGGTGGCAACAGCACATTTAAAATTACTTTTCCTTTCATGTCAAGTTTTAGAAATTGTTGCATCGTTACTATCTCTGTCAGACCAGTTGAGGACACTGAAACACAGAATTTATTAATCGTCTTGTTTTGGTTAAACAAAAAAATAGCACAAAAGTAAAAAGTTATCAGTGTTGCTAAACGTAATGATTGCATTTCAAGTAAACTAATTTGTCTAGACAAGGTCTAGATGCTTTCAAAAGCTCACATGCCATTAAATAAAGTTTTAGCAAAAAGTATGAATGCAAATGATGCGATAGTTGCTTTAAAGAAACATTAAAAAAGTTAAAATAACTTCGAATAATAGTTGGAACATCTTGTCGTTATAAGAATTATAATGATGCCTAGACACAATTCATTTACATTTTGAATGCAGTGCTAATTGATATTTTATCAGTGACATGAACAATGTTGAGACGCAAGTGACGCAAGTCTCCGCAGCGCAGTGTACACAAGATTTCTTAATTAATGAGAGCAATTCTTCAGGGACAAAATTTTCGATTTCTATGGGTATATTTCTATAACTAACCCGAAAAACGGTATTTAATTTTTTCACATCGTTTAAACGCATGTTGCTAAAAGAGTTAAGTATGAATTTATATGGGGATGGATGGAGAGGGAGGCCAAAGAAAAGATGGATAGATTGTGTGAGAAGTAATATGAAAGAAAAGGGAGTTAATGGACAGGACAGAATGGAAGAAAAAAACGTGTTGCGCTGACCGCAAATACAACGGGACAAGGGCAGGAAGATGATGATGTTTAGTTTTATCCCTTACTGGGAAAAACTAATTTTTATACATAATAATGTAAAGTCTATTCTTCTGATTCATTAACGTGTCCGTTTGCCATTTTCAATTCAAATTTCATATAACTACCCATGACCGTACTGAGAGTTATGTATACTGCAAAGTAGATATGTACGAATATTTCTGCTCTGCTCTGTTCCTCGTTGAAGTTCCGGCACAGAATTTTATTGCAATAGCAGAACATTTAATACAATTAATTTTATTCGTGGTGAGACTTGTCTGTAAAGTACCTAGTTTTAACTAAATGTAAAGCAGTAACAAAGTTTAGAATCACAACTCTTAATAATCTGTCTCTGAAGTCATTTTGCTTGCCAGCTCGAATATATTTATTATTTGTAATAGGTAGTTCACGAATGTGCCTGCTTTGTAGCATGTGTGGACTCTGTCTACCGGCCCTGCGCTGTCCTGTACAATTTGTATAGTGGTCTGCTGTGTCGAACCATAAAATTAAAAATATTTGGGATCATTTAAGTGGCATTTCAAATTGTAGTACCTTAGAGTTAAAAAATTATACTTACTGATACTCAACTGTGCCCCAATTGTTTCAAACAATAGAAATAAATCTGATTGGAACTCGTTGTGTCTGTGTTTTATCATTAAGTTTCCTGCTATTGATCCTACCTGTAAGAATATTGCATGCCTTATAAATATTCAGTTATAGATAACAACCAAATTGACCTTGGGAGTTCACTCGCGTCCTCTTTTTGCAGCGATTCAGTCTTGTTTTACAACTTCACCCATGTAACCACGATTCCGCATTGCTACTAACACGAAACTGCATCAATGCAGACATGATGCATCATCGATACAATCGTATGAAATCCTGCTAAAACTGATGGTTTTATCGAAGGAAAAACCTTCGCGGGCGATCTCCCTTAGCAACAGCTGTTGTCAGAAATATCATTTGACGAAGTTAATATTTTTTTCCTTTGTTTAGACCCAATTTCACAGCATATTCGTTGGGCTGTTAAATTAGAGGTCCAAAGAAACAAAATAATGTTTTGTTTTAATGCTAAAAACAATATAGACCCAGATTGATTGAGCATTGGTGCCCTAGTGGTACCGGCACCGACTTACGAGGGTTGGATCTCAGCCAGGTGTATTACTTTGTGTAATTAATTTCAACATCACTTATCATAAGGAAACCGGCATGACCAAGTATATAAAAATCGAAGACGTGACATCCACCTACCCGCACTAGATTTGCATGGTGGATACCCATTCTGTCCCCTAGAGTGGTGACCTGAGTCCCAGCAATGAAAAGTTTGTAAAGCTGATTAAGCTTTTATTAAAAATATTAATAAGATGACTTACATTTCTAACAGCGATATGAGCCACTAATAATATATGGTCATACAATATTTTCAAATAGCCAAAGAATTCCTGTTCGGAAATCAATTGTAATATTCCGAGAAAATTGGTAAGAGTTGTTTCACCACCTACGACGAGGTTTTGATCTATGATGTAACCAGTCAAGTCCTGGACTTGGCTTACATCTATAAGTACTTTAGCATTGTCTTTGATATCATCATCTGGATATACTCCTGAAACAATATTTTGATCTTTAAAAAATAGATAAATTTTTAGTATAATAAAAATATATCTCATGCATTATTGGTGATTAATGTTTTTAATATTGATAAGTAATACTATTTCTTTATTGTCAGTCAAATTAAACCTATAGATAAAATATATTACAATCTTAAAAAAAAAACTTATACATATTAAAAATATCACAAACAATCCTTACTAATATTATAAAAGCGAAAGCGAGTTTGTTTGTTTGTTTGTTACGTCTTCACGCCTAAATGGCAAAACCGATTTTGGTGAAACTTGGCACACGGATAGACCATGTCCTGGAATAGGACATAGAATACTTTTTATCCTGGAAGTATGTTCCCTTGGAATAATGTTCTGCTATCACGCGGGCGAAGCCGCTGGGAGCTGCTAGTAAACTATAATCGTTACATTATGTTTTTGTTTCTTACTCTACCTTACAATATAATGAACCTTACCTTTGGCTGTGTTCCCACAAATCAACTTATACGAATCATAACCCTCAGTTCTCAAAACAGTAAAAATATCAGCAACTTTCTTAGCTTTATACCAGGTCTTGCCATCTTTCAAATTAATCTTAAGTATACCGTTGTCAATACTCAGGTCACTCATCGAGACGATACACCAATCTTCATCTTCACATTCCTTGTTACAAGATTTATCATTTTTATTGCAAACTCTCAAGTCTTCTATATCTGGTATTTCAATAGTTTTAGGCGATTCCTTAGCGAATTTCTTGAAAGCTTCCAGTATAGGTCTGTAACCTGTACACCTGCATATGTTGCTTGCGAATGACTGCTCTACTTCTAACATGGTTAAGTCTTTTTTGCTTTGAAGGAGGCTGCAACAACAAGATATCTTCAGGGTCAGATTGCTTTGAAGATTGTAAGATAGCCATTTTTGAGTTACAAAATATCATTTGGCTACCTGTACATGGCCATAACCCAACCAGGAGAACAGTACCCGCACTGGGAACCATTGTGGTCTGCCAGCGTGGTTTGTAGTGGATGGTATCCTTTCTTTCTGTTGCCCACTGCTTCAATGGTGGTAATCTCAAGACCATAGCAAGAAGTTATTGGCAGGATACACTGCAACAAGAATGTGACCGAGAAAGTTTTTATAAGCTGAAGAGAATTTAGTGACACAAATGTTTTGCATTCTGCTATACCAATATGGTCCATTACAGCTGCAGCTAAAACGAAGTTTTTATGCCGTTGACAAAAAAAAGTATTTTTATCAAACACAAAAATTTTAGGTTTAATATGTCTGATTAATATCTACTCATCATCATCATCATCATCATTTCAACCGAAAAACGTTTACCGTTGGACATAGGCCTCCTCAAGTATCGCCACAATAAATAGGTCCTGTGCGTCTCGCATCCATCAAATTCCTGCAGCTCTGGTTGATATTACTTGGTATTTTTTACCACTGTCAAAGTCAAATAAAGGTTACAACTATACAAAATCAAGACCCTTACCGCATTAACAGCATACGGTAGCCCCGGAGGTCGTTGTGCAGTAACCACGCAGGCTCCACAGCCAGCCTGGCGACACATGTACTTTGTGCCTCGTAACTCCAGGTGTTTTCGGATGTAATCCAAGAGCATCACATTAGAGCTGACTTCACATCCCACTGAAATCATCATCATCATCACTCGCCTACCGGGATCCGTTTCCAGTCTAACCAAATGCAGATAAAACATCACTGACATTGAGCGCTTGAGGCTATCTGACCACTACAACCCAGCGAGCACAGCTTGGTAACTGGATACTGAGATACAACAATGCAGTTCTGGGCTTGGATCTTGTTTGATAAAAAGTGATCGATGAAGAAAACATACCATCAAGCGTGCCTGTTTATTTTTGCTTTGGAAATCAGAAATTGTATTCTGTGGATACATCACACACATGTCATCGAATTTTTGGGTTTAAGACATGCTGGTTTCCACACGATATTTTCCTTCACTATTTTGAGAGGAGTGGTGATGAAATAAATTACACAAAGTAATGAGCCTAGCTAGGTTTTAACCAATCAAGTCAGGGCCATTACCACTGGGTCACCACTTCTCACTCACTGTGACTTGGAGATAATAATAATTATGAAAAATTATTAATGAAAAGTGGTCGTAAAGTATCTTCCTCTAAAAAGTACAATCACAAAGTGGCTTATATAAATGGAACATAATATGTATGATGGAACATCGCTGGAGAATGGATTGACCGATTTGGTTGTTTTTTGTTTATATCTAGTTGTCACAAAGTTTATTAGTACTTAAAATTTTATTTTATTTAAAACATTCCGAAAAATATTGATATATATATTATATATTTGATATATATATTATTATTATATTTGGATGATATTGTATTCCTGCAAAACAGCATTAGATCGCTAGTTTGGATTGCAATTAATTAGCAATTTATTGTATTCGTTTTATGAATTAAAATAAAATAATTTCACTAGTTTTAATCACTCGTGTGATATTTGAATGATTAGCAACTAATTCATGAATCCCCAAGCGACCACCGGTGGCCGCGCATCTATTGTCTTACTATTGTTTCTCTAATTGACGGTATCTGAAGGGTTAAGCCAACATAATAACAAACAACAGTTTTTTTTTTAATCTACCCACAAATTTTGACAAGCAAATGAATTAAAACAAAACAAATACTCATGCCTCTAGTTTTAAATGTGGCATTAAATTAAAATGATAGCAGTTTTTTTTCCAATAGCCAATTTGATTACGAAAATAAAAATATATATAAAAGTTCTGCTTGACTTACCTGAATAATCTACTCCATTAATTTTAAAACACACTCTGTCCATGATGACACTGAGTCTTTATCCACTGACAGTCACTGTGTGAATGCTACCCAGCACTCAAGAAACTGGAGTGAACGCTGAAAACTTGTAAACATACGACGTTTGATTGCGTTCGAGAACATGACTGTTCAAAGAAATTTAAAACATAAAGGCGAGTTTATATTAGGGAAAGTATTAAAAATTATTGTTGATATGGGTTTCCTACCTGAAACTTGATGATGTGTCGATAGTTCAGTTGTACGATGTTTTATTCCAATTTCAGGTATATAATATATAGTTTATAGATATATATTTGTATACAATACAGTGTGTTATTTTGTTTAATATTTCACCGGTCACGATTTGTCTCTGCATCACCCAAAGTTTGACTGGTAGAAAATGCCTTAAGGCATTACGTCTGTCCTTGTACTTTTTTTGTGTATAACGGATTAAATAAATAAATAAACGCATATCGAATTTCCGTAAAATCAATCGAGTAGTAAAAACATGTCAAACAATAAAATTCATATTTGCATTTCTATTTTAAATTAGTCACATCAGCCGCATGAACAGTGACAGCCGGGCAAAAGTCGCCACGCAGTGGGTTCCTGCAGAGGGAAAGCAGCGTCGAGGCAGGTCTAGAAAGAGGTGGCGAGACGATCTGGATGCGATCACGCGGTCAGGTTTGGTACGGATAAGAACGGCATGGGGAATGAATGTCTGGAAGTACTTGGGGGAGGCCTCTGCCCAGCAGTGAGACAGCAATGACTAGGAAATAAAATAGTTATGATCGTAATCAACATACTAGGCCCTAAAACTTTGAGGGAAAAGAAAACTATCGTTTCGAGAAGAAAAAGAATAAAGATCATGTTAACAGTGTGAACTTACCCTTACCGCATCCGTTCCTAAAGTAGGGTCTACAGCAAAAGTTAAGGAGAATGATTCTGTGTAATTGTTTACTCAAAATAAAGTCCAAAAATATGATAAAAAAAAACTTTTTACAAAATCATACAACCTTTTTCATACAACCGATTTCCATAATAAAAACATTTAACAATGTTTCTGATTTTATTTATTCGTTTTAAGTTATTTTGCTACAACATTTACATTTTTTTTTGTTATTTTTGAACATTTTTTTTTATTTTTCGCTTTTTAGTTGTGATACTAAACCACAGCTAAACCTAATTATAAAAAATAGTCATTGAAATTAAGTGTATCTACCGAAATATTAATAAGGTAAAACTGAGCTGACATACTTTGTTTTATTACAGAGTTCCCGTACCTACATTCTGGCTTTATCATCAGATAAGTTTAATGGTATCATTTTCATTAGAAACATACATTATATTTAATTTTGGTTCGTCTCAGTCGTTTGTGGTCTCATTAGTGCCACTTTATTGAGTGATATTTTTTATGTAAGTTGACTTTTTTATTTAAGCACCAAAATCGCTATTATGTAACATAATTATGTGTGCTTATTATATTTGAGTTTGTATCCGGTGGACAGTCATTAGAGAGACACTTAGGGGAGGCCTATGTCTAACAATGGACATCGGCTGAAATGATGATGATGATTATATTTGAGAAGTTAGTCATCAGAACTGACTTTTGATTTATCCTTTCAAGAAGGTAATAAAATATTTTTGAAATTACTGAGTAACAAAAAAAAAAAAAATTAAAGGATGCAACCCAATTCAGAACCTTTTTTGGATTCAGTTAAAAATGAAGATCAGATAGTGTGACTAATTACCTTCTTTACAAAACAAAATTAACATTTATCCATTTATCCCTACTTCCCCCCTACTAATATTATAAATGCGAAAGTAACTCTGTCTGTCTGTCTGTCTGTTACGGTTTCACGCAAAAACGACTGAACGGATTTAGATCAAATTTGGTAGGTAGGTAGAAACGACACTGGAATAACACATAGGCTACCTATAATTCCACTGCTGAGCACGGGTCTCTGCCCGCGCGATATAAACTGTAGTCCACGCGGGCGAAGCCGCGGGCGGAAAGCTAGTCCTAAATAAATAAAAATGTAATGATGTTCTTGTCCTTTCTTTGATAGCATCACTTGAGATAGGCAATAACTATTAAAATTTTTGACAATATTTGTAAATACTGAGCAGAGGAATAGATAAAAAAATAAATAAAAAAACTTAAGGCTGCAGTCTTGTAAAAATTCACCCGCGGCAAATTATTAGCGCATCTTTGTATGCTTTTTTTGAACAAAATAATGAAACAACTTGAAATATTATTATAGCACATATTTAACCATAGTATGAGTAGTAGCCAATTATTTTTTTAAAGTCAATTTGGGTGTATTATGTTTGGTAAATCAAGCGTTAAACATAGCTCTTTCGTGCCAACATCATTTCGACTTATGTTTGTGAGCTTCGTTAATGGCATAATATAACGAATTTACAAATCTTACGAATGGAAACTTAGCGCAACGTTATCATCTTTGAAATGCATTCATAGCTAGTTCTAATTATGTTTCATTTTCTTATTTCAGAAGTCACAATTTCATCAAAATTCTCAACATTTGGCTCTTATTAAATGTTTTTTTTCACAATAACTAAGCATCGTAGTTTTTTTTTTTTTTTTCGGCAGGAGTGGGAAATCCTCATGGACGGGCCAGGCTGCCTCACATACGAGCCAGTCTGGGCAGTGTCAGACTCCTACTGACTAAAACCGCACTCCTGCCTTACATTTAAACCACAGACATGGCGTCCGTGCTCTTTTTTGATTTTACATTGTTTGCTTCTGGGCAACTCCACGTGCAAGTGGCGTCACTCCAGAGCACCTTCTAGTAACTATAACAAATCCCGTCAGAATTTCAGAGCTGAGAGGCCACCAATCCGAATCGAAACTCAAGCAGCAACGAGCCATACACGCATAAAAAATTGGGGAAACTCCCAACCTTCAACACACATACAACCCTCCGCCCCCCATCAAATGGCCTCCCAGCTCCAGACTTAACTATAATTAATTCTATATAATATATATTAATAACCTTAAGTATCAATAACTTAAACTACAATATGCTATAAATAGTGTTTCTTTTTCAGTATTTTTTTTTATTATATATATATATCGGGTGTAAAAAGACCCTTAACGTAAACGAAAACTACGTATTCTACCCATCACTGGAACAGTTTTTTCTTCTACAACTTTCCTGGGAATTCAATAGTTTCGGAGATATTCAAGGTCAAAGTTGAAATAAAAAAACCAATTTTTTTTCAAAATCGTTTTCTAAACATCATTAGAAAACTTTCTTCTGAACAAACATTATCAAAATTATTAATTTTTCATAACAAATTAATCATTTGAAGTTACAAAAATGCAATGAACACAAAATACTACGCACGCACACTACCGCGCGAGGTTCCGAGTTCAACGACCAATGCAATACGGGCTCAGCTGATCGACGCGCGCGATTTTACGTTTTCAACAAAAACTTTGATTATTGAATTTTGAAATTGTTTTAATTTTGAACTTGGGTAGGTAGCCTACTACCTAAACGCGACTGCGCTGAAGCAGATCTTCCCCAATCTGGCAGGTCCAGACGTCTCCTTCCGGAGGCTCTACGCGGCGTTTGTGCAGTCCCTGTACGTTAACGGAGCCCCAGTGTAGACTTGGTCGCACGGACTGAAGATGACTCAAAGGATTATAGCCATCCTCATGATACAGGGATACTGCACGGCATCCTGCGAGGCGAGCCAAATGCGGCCTGTCATCGTAGGATTTTGGAGGCGACAGTCCTCACATGTGAAGGTGCAACGCCCCCGAGGGGAAACTCCGCTGCTATGATGATGGCATACCATGGCCGCGTCAAACGGCAACTGAAGGAACAACGATCGGAGAGAGAGAGAGGGAGCTTCAGACTTTTACTGACTAAAGATCGGTAAAAGTCTGACACTCCCTTTCATTTCACACAGAGCGCGAGGGGTCACTTATCTAAAAACTAAACTTGAAATCCTAGGTTTAAACTTCTACCTAGGTTCAAGCCCTACCTACATTTAAAATAACAACGTAATAAACCTCACTAGGTACTTGTGTCGTTTTAACGAACATTGTAGGCATTTTTGAGGATGATTTCTAGTAAGGATGGCTTCTAATGCATAAGGCTGTAACGCCTAAGCAATAAAAAGCCGTCCTGTTAAGTATGATTGTAAATAAATCTCGTAAGTACCTACCTACCTCACTTTATAAAAATGTTTACTAGGTAGGTACCTACTAAATTACATTTCAAAACATGGAACGAGCACGCGGCGCGTTTTATCTGCGTAAATTCCTTTGTTTGTCGATCGGGAGTCACAAAGTGAAACCAGCCACCCTAGACGCAGGCTTGCAGACGGAGAGCAATGGGTAGCTCTCCGTTCAATAACTACCAAACCCTGGTGGACGGCGCGATGTGGAAGCTGTCAGCAAAACTGATGGGTCCCGAAAGAAACGATGCCTGAAAGGGTCGCGAGAACGTTCGAAATAGTTATCGCGACCTTGAAACGCAAAGGCAACTGAAGGAACAACATTGGGTTTCAGTCAATAAAAGTCTAAAATTCCCTCTCGCCCCATCAGAGTGCGAGGTAATTTTGATGGTTTCCTAACATCAAAATAAATCGAAGCTGCACAATTGCAGCAGTCTGAACTAAGATACTTACCGACTGCGGCCTTTACAACCTACTAGCTACGTATTTTACAAAATACTAATCAGAATTTAGTCAGAATTTCATTTTTCTGTGTTCATTGATAACATTTTTTTTTAATAGTAATTTACGTAAACAGATTTACGCAAACACAATTTAGGTAATTATTTATAACTAGAGCGATATTTTGTTATTACACCATGCTGGCGCTGGCGCCAGCAGCCAGTAGCATGCGAGCGGCTTGTGCTCAAAGAAAGTTACCGCCCACCGTGGCGGTGCGCACCTGTGACATCAAAAGAGCCGCCGTCGCGA
Source organism: Mythimna lalbum (assembly GCA_949319445.1). NCBI lineage: Eukaryota > Metazoa > Arthropoda > Insecta > Lepidoptera > Noctuidae > Mythimna > Mythimna lalbum. The sequence continues at coordinate 21,667,578 of OX439355.1, forward strand.
CCTCCTCCCTATCTCCGCAAACAATTTATAGGAATTTTATTTTTATTTATTGTGAATTAGTTCAATTTCTTGCGTCATCGAATGCACTCGTGGTTTTTTTTGTTGCGAATTACTGTTATTAGGTTTGTGTTGTTTTGTGTGATAGTCGGACTGATATTAGTGAAAGTGTTAGAGTGATAGGCTTAGTTTCGATATTGTGAGTGTGTTTGTGTGAAGTGTCTTTTTAGGATTATTTTAGTAGGTAGTAGGCACCTTTCGCGAGTTAAGATGCCTTTCATGTTTATTCGGCGCGCGAGTACCTACCTACTTACGTGAATATGGTTTACTGTTACGGCATGGCTCATGGAAACGCTACTGCAGCCCTGCGAGTGTACGGGATTGATGGGATTCGTGGGCGTGTCAGCCCACGGATTCACGGTTCTTCACTTCAACGATTGCTGGACAATCAATCGATTGTACCAATTTCTTTGGGAGGCGGCCGACAAGTACGACCGGCAGCAGAAGAGGCCATTCTCGTTGTGATGCGGGAAAACCCACGGTTGGGCCAAAATATTGCGGAGGCGGCATGGTCATCACGCTCGGCACACGGTTTCCCATTCAACTGTGCATAAAGTGTTGAGGAGGGATAGGCAACAGCATTACAAAATCCATCGTGTGCAAGCGCTCGTGCCAGGCGACGCGATGCGTCGCATGGATTACTGCAGGTGGCTGTTGAGCCAGGACCGAAACTTTGACCATAAAATTATTTTTACCGACGAGAGTACTTTCACAAATAATGGAATGTGGAACCGCCGAAATACCCATTATTGGTGCTTCGTCAATCCAAATCAAACTATGGAAACAGGCTTCCAGACACGGTGGAAACAATGTGTCTACGGCGGGCATTGTGGGAAACCAGATCCTAGGCCCAGTTTTCTTGCCACCGAGAATGGACGGGCCTGCCTACCTCCATTTTATTACTGGGTACCTAACCGACACTTTAAAAGAGATGCGACTAGCTCAGAGGCTTGGGTTGTGGTACCAGCACGACGGTGCGCCGCCTCATGTCGTGAGACCAGTTCGTGAGCAACTGACTATGCTGTTCGGAGACAACTGGATCGGACGATTTGGGCCTCACGCATGACCAGCTCGCTCGCCTAATTTAACCTCTCTGGATTTCTTTTTGTGAGGTTACGTCAAAAATAGGGTGTTTGACCGCCCATGCGAGACCGCTGCTGAAATGCGACAGAAAATTATTGATGTGTTTGAAGAACTTAAGCAGCGGTCAGCTCAAGAAGGAATCCTAGAACGGGTTCATGAAAACACGCGGGCTAGGGCGCGCATCTGTCTCCGCGTGGGAGGTCGGCAGTTCGAACCGGAGCTCATCAGTGTCGAGAGGCCACCTGTGTTGGATTACAGCTGAAGCGACGGACAGTGTAGGTTAGTACTATTTAAAAACTGTACCTACTTATTTCGTGTAAACGTAAGTAATTGAACACAACACAGAAATTTTTAATTACCAAGAGCCTACTAAAGGGCTCCATGGTTGTAATGCCAAATGCCATGTCACTACCAAGGTGACCTTGCTAGTTGCAATCCGTGGCGCGTTTTCCCAATCACCGAACCTGTTGGCGTGTGGTTTACATCCATGCAGCCGCAGCATGAACCAAGGCCACCTTGGTTAGAACCAAGTTGGAACGCTAGTTTGCAACCGTGTAGCAAACCTTTAACGTAATACCTACACCATTCAAAGCGCGAGCGACGCCCGGGCGCCGTGCCTCGCCTGTCGTATACGTACTACACACACACCGGCACAATCAGTTGGACGCTTTACATTGCGCGCTAGGAAAAGCGTCATTTTTTTAAAGGTTGAAAAAAAAGTTTGTTTCCCAGCAATATGTTTTGGCCAAAATGACTTAGTTATATGTACAGAATGTGTAGTTAACGGGTATGTGATGGGTCTTTTTACACCCTGTATATATTTTTTATGTATATATGTAATTTTTTTTTTTTTTTACAAAAAAACGTACGTTACGTAAAAAAAAAAAGCATCGTAGTTACATCATAATACTAATATACAAACTCACGCCTACGATGACTCTGGAAGTCGGAATAGGGGTTCTGGTGGCTGGGGCCTGAGGATGAGGATGTCGGTCCCCTCACGCTGCGAACCTTATTATTTATTATTTCTCCCGCTCTAGGTGCGGTCTCCTGGTTTTTCTGACTTAGGTCTGGAACCCTAAAAAGGAAGCCAAAAATGCCAGCAAAATAACGTTACTTGTATGGAAACCTTAAATTTTATACTATACACATTCTGTGAAAATTTTATTTCTCTCTTACAGTTTATGAGATATAGTCTCATAAACTGACAGACGAACAGACAGACGGGCGGACGGCCTAGGCGAAGTAATAGGGGTCCGTTGGTACGTCTATAGAACTCTAATACTTAAAACTGAAGAAGTTTTCAAGTTCTGGTATTTAAAACTCTGCGCGTTTTTTTTTTTTGTCGACGGGGAAAATCATCTTTTACAAAACCCGCTCTTGGGTGCAGCGGGAGACAGTGTCAGACTCTTACTGACTAAAAACCCCGCGCCGTTCCTTCTAGCCTTCTAACCGGGGCACGAGCTCCCTTTCGGACAACCTTGCCCCCAGTAGGCTTCGACCCAGCTGGGCCCCTCCTGCTGCTGACAACTCCTTGAGGCGCGCGGGAACAGTGCGCGTCGTCGACGTCTTGAACTCGGTCCATTACCGGACGATTGGACAGCGAGTTACCCATGGCTCGCCGTCTATGAGCCCGAAACTCTGCGCGTTACAAAACGCAGTATCGTCCCGTATGTTATACAATATTTATTTCTGCACGCAGAATGATACATAAAAACCGTAATTAAAATTAACTTTGTCTCGATAAAAGTGCAAGTTCACGACAAGGAAATAAAAGACAGCATTTTTTTCCAAAGCGAGTGGTTTACTGGGTTACTTTCTCCACTTACTCTCAATATCATAAATCCCTTTAGTTTTGTTTTACTTTTTAAACAAGCTGTCTCCCACGATATCACCGGTTTATTGCTCCTCTCTTGAAAGAAATAAAGAAAAGATGGAAAAAAAAACGTTTATTCGAATCTCACACATACATTTAAATTAAAAAGCAATTTAGTATGAAAACAAAAGATAAATTTAAAATTTGTGTAAGGTCAAAAAGGCGATATCTATAAAGATAAATAACGCAGCGTTGGTATTCTGTTAGGGCCCGCGGTGATGCCACGGTCACACTCATGGAGACTAAATAAACTATATAGATAGGTATCGGAACAAATTCAATAATCTTGCAGATTATAGCCTAATTTTGTTTTCGACAAATGGGCTAGCCAACACTAAAATAATATTTTAGTTCGAATCCTGAGATTAGCGCGTTCAATCATACAAACTCTTCTCATAATAGATATATAAACATTGAAGTATATTTGTGTGTACTATTTCTTTCCTATTTAATTCACTTATTTTAAACATCCTCCTACAAATAAATAGTAAATAGCCTGTGTGTGATAAGGAAAACAGTTACTGTATTATTCTGTAGTGATAAGCGCTTACAAGGTTACTACTAACATACTCGTATATACCTATCTTAATTTTTTTTTTCTGTCGACGGGGAAAATCATCATTGACGAAACCCGCTCTTGGGTGGAGCGGGAGACAGTGTCAGTGTCTTACTGACTAAAAACCCCGCGCCGTTCCTTCTAGCCTTCATACCGGGGCTCTAGTTTCCTTTCGGATAACCCCGACTCCGGTAGGCTTCGACCCAGATGGGCCCCTCCTGTTACTGACAACTCCTTGAGGCGCGCGGGAACAGTGCGCGCCGTCGACGCTTTGGCTCGGTCCGGACAGTTACCGGACGATCGGACAGCGAGCTACCCATGGCCCGCCGTCCGCGAGCCCGCGTCTACGGTGACCGGAAATCGGGATCGGAATCCCGGCGGCGGCGGCGGGGGCGCCGTTGCCTGATGCGGTCTGCCTCCTCCTTTGCTAGCATTACTGCTTCGCAGAAGGAGGCGACCGCCTGCCACTCCTCCTCGCTCCGGACCATGGCCTGAACCAAGGCCCGGCGCGAGAGGTCTCCGCCGCCGATCGCCCCCACCAGGGCACGGCGTTGCTTCGCCCAAGCAGGGCACACCTCAACTGTGTGCTCCACCGTGTCCTCCGGGCGTTCCGCATAGTGGCGGCATCCGGGCGTCTCTTCCGCTCGAATCCATTTTACCAAGACGGTTAAATACTGTTCGCGCTGATGTAAAGGTGATATGTGAACTGCTGAACTGATTTTGTTGAAACGTGGTACGCGGGTATACCATATCCTAGAAGAGCTTGGGACATTTTATTACACACATAAGGAAAACCGATGACAGCAGCTAGTATATAAAAGCATTTTAGGGTATTTAGTATTTCAAGACGTTTTAATACATTTCAATCAAGCAACTCGACCCAAAACTGTTAGAGAATGAAGGGCGTCCGGAGTTCTGAAATATAATAAGTGGTTATATTCGAGTGATTGATTTACTTATTGTAAAATATTTGAGGTCGGAACATACTTTGCTTTCTTATATCTATGGTAGGTACTTTGATATAATTTTATTGATAAATCTTGGTATATGAAAAAAGGTGCAGGTAAAATAATCTCTTATGCGTGAGCCATGCCATCATGCCATAACGATTACTAGTCAAGATTTTATTATATTGTCAAAAAAAAAGAATAATTGACATATTTAACGTCAAACTAAGAAACTTCCTTAAGAGGGTCCTTCTCCACTCGCTTATCGTAAACATCGAAAATGGTTTAATTCATGAATCCCCAAGCGACCACCGGTGGCCGCGCATCTATTGTCTTACTATTGTGTCTCTAATTGACGGTATCTGAAGGGTTAAAAGCTTGTTACTTCATTTAATGCAATCCAACGCGATGTTTGACGAAAAGGCAACGCAAAAAAAGAGAGATAACGCCTGGAAACTCTGTTAGTATTCGGTAATTCCGAGATTTACTCGAAAATTTCACAAAACTTGCTCCAGGAAATAGGTGTTTTTTTTTAAACCCTTAAAAGTTTTTGGAAAAAGTTGTCGTCATTTAGAATCTTAATAAAATTTGCAAGGTCTCTAGAGGATTACTGTTTTGACTTTTTTAATTTTTAGGCAAATTATGAAGTGTCAAAGTTCATACAAAATAGGACATTTTCAGAGGTTTTTACTGGATTAGTTTTACACAAAATTAGAATTTGGTTTCTTTAGAAACCTAGATAATATCCACAAGATACTGTGTTTCCAAAATATCTAATGAAAAATGTGTAATAACGTCATAATTAGTTATGAGCGGTTGTATGAAAAACAGTGAAAATGTGAGTCGTGATGCACCACCTTAAACCTTTAATTCTTTATTGTACTCTATAACAACTTATAAAATAAGTGGATAACAAAGTTCATGTACATAGGCGAAACTTCGTCGAATAGTTCCGACTCAAACGCTCATTAGTGTGCGTCCACCGAGTGTAGGTATAAAAAATTAAGTACATACATTAAACTGTCTTCTGTACCTATCTATTTTGTGCCAGTGGCGACTCTGGTGTCTTGTTTGGTAGCTTAGCCCATAGAACATCAACTTGATTTACCTTACTACAACTGTTTTCTTTCAAAAATATTCACGAAACGATAGATAGTTTTTTTTTTTTACGGTGGGCAAAAATCATCTTATGAAAACCCCCGCTCTTGGGTGGAGCGGGAGATAGTGTCAGACTCTTACTGACACTAAAAACCCACCCCGTTCCTTCTAGCCTCTTCATACCAGGGCTTGAGTTTTGCTTTCGGATAACTCTGGCCCCAGTAGGCTTCGACCCAGCTGGGCCCCTCCTGTTGCTTACAACTCCTTGACGCGCGCGGAACATTGCACGCCGAAAGATATATATATTAGAGGAGCTTAAAACGAACGATTCAGTGAACATAACGCAAAGGTACGTACAGACGCCGTAAACTCAAACGCCTATCCAATCTAGTAGTGCATCCAATCCGTATAATGTATTGACGCTCATATTCCTTCATTGCTAGGCCAGTGCACAGTGGAGCGGTGTTCAGAACTGGACCAACGCCTTCAGGAAAGCTGCGTATACAGATTGGATTAACTTTTTTTTGGTATGACTTACGAGTTGTAGTGAGTTCATAACTAGTCAGGCACATTACTTTGTGGAATTTATTTCATCACCAATGCTCTAAAAACGGTGAATGAAAACATCGTGAGGAAACTGGTATGTTCTGGAACTTAAAATTCAAAGATACGCGACATCCACCAATCTGCACTAAGCCCCCGTGATGGATTACGACCCATTTTTCTCCTAGAAAAGAGACCTGAGTCCCAGCAATGGGAATAATATAAAGGCCGATTATGCTTTGTTTAACTTAAGTTATTTTTTTTTAACTACATCTCCTTTTTTTCCCTACACAAAAAAGCTAGAAGCGGTTTCAAGCTTTTTTTATGCACACGAGCCACTAAAAAATGCCGGCTTGAAAAGAAACTTGAAGCGGCTTTTTTTTGTGGCTCGTGTGCGGGGGGGACACTTAAATTTTTTGCCGAGTTATTCCAGATGTTCTTTTGAGAGCAGTGGTATTGAAATAAATTAAAAACTTGCCACCTACAACTCGTAAGTCGGGACCATTATCTCTGGGCCGCTTTCCGTCAGTAGGTGGAATTTATTTTAGTTTACACGTAGAGACGCAATTAGCTGCATAACACTGATAAAACGATTTATTTCGAATTTTTCAGTTGCTTTCTTCAGTTGGGATTTTTGATACTTTTACTTTTTTATTCCCAACATTTTAATGAGTATACTATACATGCTTTTACTATGGAAATACAGATTGCCTTCAAAAATCAGCAAATTTAATTTTTTGAATATTTTTTAGTCTCACAACTAAGAATCGACACCTCTCAAGTTAAAATACAACAAGCCGTTTAAGCTCTACTGCATGCTAAGAAAATATATATATTTACATAAACGTATACGCTTAAAAACCATAACCTGCCTCCTGAAGCAGTTGGTAAATACTTAATAATACTTCATACTTTATATATTTTCCTTTGTTCTCTATATTCCTTTTTTACTTTGATACCACAAAGTAATTTCAAAAAGTAAATAATAATAAAACAAAAATATAAACGGTAACATAATATTTCTCTTTATTTAAAGAACATAAGTTTATTGTAAAATATACTTTGAACAAAAATAAATCCTTCTAATTGCTAATCGGTTAATTCTTACTATCACACTAGAACAATTTGATTTTACACACATTAATATATTTTAGATAAATAAATTATTAGTAATTTTAAAACTAGATAATGTTACAATTTAACGATATCCTGGTAACCAGACTATTACTTATCTACATCAAAAATGAATACCTATTATAATTTCTAATGTTAATATTTCAATACGAGAACGATCTATCTTCGGAGCCCTAATGTAACAAAAATAACAATTAATTCTTGCAGCTGTATTATTTTTAAATAATCCTACATTTTCCCAATCTTAATTGCCTTACTTACGAGATAAAACATTCGAAAAGGTAATTACTTCAATTATTTAAATTTTATTACAAGAAAGACAAATGCCATCATTAGACTAATCTTTATCTGTCACTTTGAAATTATCGACATCGTTTTATGTGCACTTAAGCAATTATACCAGCCTGTCTGTAACTGGTTTATTACAAGACAAAGGTGTCGACTCATACAGAGAAGACACGAGTACAATCAATCCTAGAATAATAAAATTGAGGCAAGTTAGCAATTTCAGACAAAGTTTTTCTACTGCCTATGATTTCTATTGTACATGTCATCAATCGAAAATGATGAATTAAGTTCACAGCCACTATAGCCTCTAAATATAAATTTATTTCCTCAAACCAATGGATTTCAGCATACTATTTCTTCCTTAATTTTGTGTTCAACAATTCCCATGCGTGCATAGCTGATACTTATTATGAAATAAAATAGAAAACTTCTCATCTCAATAAAATTTAAAATCTCTTGTATTCGTGTTTATTGCCAGACAGATGTTCTCCGTTGTGCTTGGCCCATCTGTAAATTTGAAAAAAAGTAATGCTTGTAATTAATATCTGGTTTAATGAAGACACAGTACAACAAAACATTATAACATTGTACTTCAACTTATCAAAGCAGTCTACTCTTCTACTGTCCTATAAGTTGTACTGCAACAATTATATGTCCAGGTTTTTTTCCAACGAAACCTTTGCTGATAGACTAACATAATACACTTACCAATATCAAACCACTGCGTGGTGGGTATTCCAGACTCTTGTCTTGCCTGAGCTATAGCTTCTCTGATTGCAAACGCTACGACCACTGTTGCACATGTTGCTGGTTCTCCAGTACCTGTAAATGAAAACGTAATATCTTTACAATCTACAATTTTACTTAAAAAATATCAAAATAAAGCATTATTCAAATTAAAGCAAACGAGGTATCTAAGACACATAACAATCTTGGAAGCTGCATTCACTTGAATCGTCAAAATATCCAGATGTGTTCAATATATTGGCCAGTTTACACCATTTCTGTTCCTGATAACACACTTACCTTTAGAACCAAGTATAAGTTCATTGCTGAAAGAGTTCTTCTTGAAATAGACCCTGAAGTCCTGTGGAATATCCCTCGCTTCGGGTACGTGATAGTCCCAGGTTCTGTCTGTGAGAACTGCACCATTCTCACCGTAGACAAGCTTCTCGCAAGTCCAGTACCCAAGGCCCATGATAAAGGAGCCTTCGACCTAAACGAAAAGCATAAATTATAAAATGTTATGACAATTATCTTTATCAGAGTTTTTTGTGTGAGGAACGGTACGGTTGAGGTTTATCAGTTTGTTACCCTCCAGATCCATCAGCAACTTGCTCTAAAATAATCTTGTAGAATCTGAAGTACTGTACTACATTTATGGGTTCGATCCAGTTCTCGAAAACCGTAATGACTCGTATTTCAATGGCCATATCCAGACAACCTATGTCCAACAGTACACGTCTATCGGCTGAAATGATGATGATGAAATCCACAAAAGCCTATGGTGGCTAATAATATGATAGTGGTGGTATGCCAAACCAAGAAACGTGCAATGAATGTCGATACAGCCGTTCCATATAACAAGAATCTTGAGTAAGTGAAAGTCGAGAAAGTTTAGTGTATCAAGTAACTGAACTTGGTTTACTCTCTGGAGCCCGAATATCGGTAGCTTGGATTTTTTTTTTTTTTTTTTTCTCGACGGGGAAAATCATTTTTGACGAAACCCGCTCTTGGGTGGAGCGGGAGACAGTGTCAGACTCTTACTGACTAAAAACCCCGCGCCGTTCCTTCTAGCCTTCATACCGGGGCACGAGCTCCCTTTCGGACAACCCTGTCCCCAGTAGGCTTCGACCCAGCTGGGCCCCTCCTGCTGCTGACAACTCCTTGAGGCGCGCGGGAACAGTGCGCGCCGTCGACGTCTTAGACTCGGTCCATTACCGGACCATCGGACAGCGAGCTACCCATAGCTCGCCGTCCGCGAGCCTGCGTCTACGGTGGCCGGAAATCGGGATCGGAATCCCGGCGACGGCGGCGAGGGCGCCGTTGCCTGATGCGGTCGGCCTCCTCCTTTGCAAGCATTACTGCTTCGCAGAAGGAGGCGACCGCCTGCCATTCCTTCTCGCTCCGGACCATGGCCTCGACCAGGGCCCGGCGTGAGAGGTCTCCGCCGCCGATCGCCCCCACGAGGGCACGGCGATGCTCCGCCCAGGCAGGGCACACCTCGACGGTGTGCTCCACCGTGTCCTCCGGGCGTTGCGCACAGTGGCGACACCCGGGCGTCTCTTCCGCCTGAATCCGATGCAGGAACCTCCCGAACTTGCCATGTCCGGTGAGGACCTGCGTCATGCGGAAGGTAAGGACGCCGTGAGGTCTTTCCAGCCACGCCTCAAAGAGGGGACTTACCGCCATAATCGTGGCGTGCCCAATCGGTAGCTTGGATCATGTTCTTACTATCGGCGGGCTACTATTTTTGGTTAAAGTTTTTCCTGCTTATGTTTTTTTTTGTATGTTACATTAATTTATTAAACCCCAAGCGAACGCTGCGCCGGTGTTTGCACTGTCATTGTCTTTCTATTGTGTCTCTAATTGACATGACTGAAAGGTTAAGAATTATTGCCATGCATAAAATACAATTTCAAAATCTGAATCCAAATCAAAGTACGAATAACTTAAATAATAATCACTTACTTGTCCAACATCTATCTCTGGGCTGACACTCAAACCCACATCTTGCAGCATATCTACTCTTAATACTTCAGATTCTCCCGTCAGCACATCTATTTCAACTTCACACAACGCCATACCATAAATATTGTACATCTGTGCATCGGCCGCACCTGCAAACCCGTGCGCCTGTAGATCTACATCAGCATTATATGCAGCTTTTACCAGTTGCTCCCAAGTTGCATCAGGCATTGTAGTCCTAATAGGTGCTAATCTCTCATTTATTTGATCACAACATCTCCTCAAACCAAATATAACGCTGGTTGTCGTAAGACTTCCTCCAGTAATAAAACTGTTTGGGGCAATAATTGTGTTGTTGCCCTTAATCTGAATTTTCTCTACAGGTATTTTCAAGAAGTAAGCGGCTATTTGAGCCGCTTTAGTATTTATGCCTTGTCCCATTTCAACACCAGCGTGAGTGATGACGACAGTGCCGTCTCCATGGAAAATTGATAAGTTGACATCAAAGCGTTGTGCACCAACAGGAGACCATCTTGCGAATGCCCACCTCATTCCTCGCTTTTTCCATCGATTTTGTGTGTTAAAAGAGTCTACTGCAGCCTTTCTCGTATTATATTCAGCGTTTGCTTTCAGCGTATCTACCATTCCTGACATTTCTTCATATTTGTTTCTGTCGAGATTAGCTAATCGAACAGCTACTGGGTCTAGAGATAGTTCATAAGAAATTCTTTCCATTATATACTCCATACAAGCTATGGCTTCCAACGAACCTGAAAAAGAACAAAATAATGAGTTTTTATTAGCTAAAAGTTAGTATTTAAAGACAGTTATAGGTCATGAAAGAGTAAAACTTACCTGGTGATCTACACCAAGTATTTTTAGCTGTATCAGTAACCGTGTCAAAAGACTTGTAATTCATTTTAGTAGCATCGTAGCAATTATAATAAACGTCAGCACCAAATGCAGTCAATGTTTCATTGAGCATGTGACCATTATCTTCATAAATGGTTGTGTTCAAGCGTTGGATCAATCCTGCTCTGTTTACCTGAATCTAAGAAATATTTAAAATTACTCAAATGCACGTTATAATATTAAATATTTATTTAGATCTAGTATCAAAATAGCTAATTAGGTACTTCATAATCATTGACAACAGGCAATCTCTTGCCAACTGCTCGTAAGTTCGTGGTTAGTGGCTGAATGAATCTGCAGGGACGGTTCAACTTCTGTACAATAAGACTGCAGGCGACAGCAGACTGAATACTACGGGATATCTTCATGCCGTAGCCTCCTCCAATGCGACGGACGTAACAATCAATCCTGGAGAAATCATAAAATGTGTTACTAATGATGGAATGTTTCATTCATATGGAGACTAGAACGTAATCTGCTATATTTAGTTATAAGAAAATACTGGAAACTTTAGTATCAAAAGTGCAAGAACAATGACACTAAGATCATAAATTCATTGCTCGTAAATTTTTGGCAGGCGTTCAAAAAATTACAAATCCAAACATTATGCATAGTTGCACCCAAACAGTAAATAAATGCATATAACATTATGCTAGTATTTCCTGAACAGTTAAGAGAGGAATACATCTACTTTTGACTATTTAATTTAGAACTCTAATTAAAATAATATAAAAAAACATTGTAGATTATCTTACTTATTTTCATCCATTTTTAATGCCCTTGATATCATGACTTGCGTTCCATCAAGCCATTGCGTAGCCGAATGCACTTCTAGTCCTTCTTCTGTAGGTTTAGCAACGCAAAGCAGAGTCTCCATAGTAAAATGATATTGCCCATATAACGTTGTGCTTCCATTAATAGTCTTGTATACATCTGTGCCAGGATTGGTAGCATCTATTGATACAAACATGGTATTTCTAGTAGTTTCAGTTTTAGCTATTTTGACATCTGTCACAGGTTTTCTCACATTGCTATAGGTAACCTTGACTAATTTTACAGCTCTGTCAGCTATATATCGAGTTTCAGCTACAATAATGCCAAGGGGTTGATGGTAATATTTTACATTGCCACTGCATAGTACTTCTTCGTTTGCTTGGTAAAGTAGACTGTCAGCTGGCGTGAAAGAATTTAATCCTGGTATGTCTTTTGCTGTGTAAAAGGCTATAACACCAGGACAAGCCTGAAAAATAAATTATTTTATTGAAAAAAAAAATCATCATTAGAAAAAATCATTCGTCTAATGATGATTTTTTATGGTGGGCAAAAATCTTCTAATGACAACCCCCACTCTTGGGTGGAGCGGGAGATAGTGTCAGACTCTTACTGACTTAAAAACCACCCTGTTCCTTATAGCCTCTTCATACCGGGGCCCGAGTTTCCTTTCGGATAACCCTGGCCCCAGTAGACTTCGACCCAGCTGGGCCCCTCCTGTTGCCGACCACTACTTGAGGCGCGCGGGAACTGTGCGCGCCGTCAACGTCTTGGACTCGGTACGGAAGACGAATGATGGTTAAACCAACAGACTAAAAAGCAACTGAAGCTTAAATGCTGCAAATTTAGAAGACAAGCTTATGTAAAGCAGTGGATTACTATAGTTAAATATTTGAATGATTTTTGGCAATAAATAATTTGAAGTATATTTTCTTTTGAAAAAAAAATCTTACTAATGCAGCACTGGGATCAATCTTACTAATAACTCCCACAGCGACAGTGCTAAGCACGAACGCACCAAACACTTCATGAGGTAAACTGGGAATATCGTCAGTGTACTGAGCTTCCCCAGCACATTGAATCTGTAAAAACATCGAAAATAATATTTTAATTCCAGAATGTGTTTAAAAATTATAATTTCGACACATTTTTCTTCTTTTTTTGAAATTTTAATTAATATTCTGACATTACAAATAAACCTAATATTACTGTATTCTAAAAGCACATGTTAATTTATTTATTATAATTGATCGATGATTTGCATGAACTTTACTTTTTTAATCTTTTTACGCCAGCAATGGTATATTATGTAAAACTAGAATTAATGTAAGAGTCATATAAATGTTTAGAAATAAATATTTATATGTATGTGTGTCTTTTTTCCGTAGAACAGTTTCAAATCTAATACTAAGTTGCAGGTTATTTGAAGTTTGTTAGAAAAGGATATACATCATATAATTAACTTTAACCATAGTCATACTTACCAAAGCTTCTACTTTAGCAATAGGTTGGTTCAAAGGCCACATTTTTGGATCAGTAGTAAAGATCTGTCGCGCATCTGACACTGGTCTGGAAGCATGTAAGTGGATAGTACCAGACTCGAAGCGTGGATTTCTGATGTTTGGAGGACAAAGCGTTAGAAGACCCTGGAATAGAGATACAACACATAAATGTAAATACTTGTGTAAATGAGGTTTCAAGGAATTTTATACAATTAAACATATTTGCTCGTTTTTCTATGGGTTATGACTGTGTTATTGACAGTACTGTACTCGTGCTGATCATTACCACATTCTTTAACCATAACTATTCAACTCTTAATACACACACATGGTCACTTTTAATAATAGTTATTTAACTACTAATACATAATAAGTCAGAAAAATGCTGGCTACTAGTGAAGCTATCCAATTACTTACAACAAGATGCATAAAGCCAATCTAAAGTTTATCTAGACAAGCTTCAGTGTAACTAAACATGTCTAGTTACTTTATAAAACTATCGTAGTTTTAAAACAACACAGTCTAGACAGGAAATTCTAACAAGGATAAGAACAAGAAAGTTTAATGGATTATTTTGTTACTGCGTTTTCGCGTTTCTGTCCGAAGTAACCACGGGATTCTAGCATGTTGTTCTGTTTTCAAGATAAACAAAATGAAACAAAATGATACAAAAGCAACGCAATTTATTGTTTGTTTGAGATCTTTGTGAGAACTGATACTAAGTTGCAGTACGTATATTTAAGTTATATTATTTTCCGGTCACAATTTTATGAAGTTTTCCTCCTACTGTAATTTTTAACCAGATAATGTCCTAGATCTTCCAGATTGTTTGAAAGAACTACCGTGACCCTGGAATGTAACGGGCAATTGGAGATACTCAGGTACCTAGGATTCAGCAAATAAAAATCTGACAATCAGATTTTAGACTCGTACATACTATACTTTTCCGTTTGTGTAAATCGTATCTATTACGTTATTTATTAGCCTAGTCTTTAAGTATAATATAATTAGGTAAGTATTTTTAAGAATATTAATACTTACTTAACCTTACTTATGAACTAATTCATGAATCCCCAAGCGACCACCGGTGGCCGCGCATCTATTGTCTTACTATTGTGTCTCTAATTGACGGTATCTGAAGGGTTAAAGGAACAGATTAAACTTACCTTAAAGAACAATGCTTTGGCAACATATCGTCTGTATACTACAGAAGCTTCTGGTGGGTTTGCATCAACGATCATCTCTCCATCTAGCACCTGCAGAGCCGCTTGTAATGTTTCATTGCGAAACAAGGGCTTTCCGATAAGGAATGCTTCAGTTGCTAACGCCCGTAGAAACCTGGTAGATAGCCCTCCATACACGATCGTCGCTCTTTCGACTATGTTGTGTGCGTTCAGCTTGTAAAGACACCCTGTGTTGACTATGGCATGGGCGCTTTGGGCTCTTGGCATTAGCTGGAGGAAGTTAAATATTATAGTAGTATTAGACATTGCTAGCTGCACCACTACTCAAATTTTTTAGATAATAAAACCTGCTAGCGTTTGCAAGCGCTCGATTCAAGAATCGAACGGAGAATTTTTATGATGATTTATGATCAGCAAGTCATTTACGTTTATTATCGTGTAGTTTTCAATAACATTTTTATCAAAGTATAGCAGAGTTGCTTCTAGCTTTCTTTACAAGCTGTCTTCTAGTTCACCTAAATTATAAAATTACCTTGTATGAAAAGAATTTATATTCATCACTGAGAGGTGGCAGCATCACATTCAAAATTACTTTTCCCGTCATATCTGTTCTTAAAAAGTTTTCCATCGTGACTGCTTGTATTGTTCTATGGATATCAACTGAAATAGCAATTTTTATACTTATTTTAAAATAAATATGAATGACGGCAAAATCATGAAATGCTAACCAACAGATAATCAAAGATAGAAAGAAGAAAATTTAAATAAATACTTACCGATACTTAACTGAGCACCTACGGTAGTAAGCAACAGAAATATATCAGATGGAAATGAAGGATTCTGGTGCTTGGTCATCAAATTACCAGCTATTGTACCTACCTGAAATTGGTCACATAAATTTTGTGAAAAAATACATAATTGTAGAAAAATACTTAACATGTTATTAGTTCCACCAAAATAGTGCGGTAGAACAATTAAACAGCGCAACTTCAAATTAAGACAAAGAAATTGAGTATTTAGAAATCAATTCTTACATTTCTGACTGGTATATGAGCTACTAAATCAACATGAAAATGAATTTTTGCCAGATAGCTAAAATATTCATGTGCCGATGCGTCCTTCAAAATTTCAAGGAATTCAGTTAAAGTTGTTCCAGCACCAACTACGAGATTCTGGTCGTATGTAACAGTTCGTAGCTCTGCTAGAGTGCTTACGTCTATCAAGACACGAGGGTAGTCGTCAATTGGGACTGCTCCTGTAATGACATGGAAATAAATATTATCATCTTCAACTCTAGAAAAATGCAGTTTATCTGATTGTTGTGCTGTTAGTGTAACAGCAATATATGTATAATGTAATAATGATCTGTCTATATTTTTCCACAACTAATGTAGGTAAGTATACTAGTGCATCCTATTTGAAGAAGGAATTGGGCCATTATAACCACAGGTTTAGTGTGCATTGAATAATGGCTGGTTAAATAATAGTTCTGTATAAAAAATACGACTTTTTTGTTACAGCACTAGTTAATTAAAACATAATTTCTTGGACCAAAATTTTTTAATACAGTTTAAAAATATCAACGTTTTTTGCTCAAAATGGATAAATCTACTTTTTATTTAAAAACTTAATTACCTTTAGCAGTATTTCCGGCTACCAGCATATACGAACCAACACCTTCATGAATCAATATATTAAAAACATCTTGAAGCACTCTAGGTTTGAACCATAATCTACCATCCTTTAGTACTATTCTTTTCACTTGATCATCCTTTAAATCATCATCGCCTACCACGCACCAGTCATCATCATCATCACATGCAGACTTATTGCATGGTTTTCCTGACTTCTTACAGATTTGGAGGTCTTCTATATCCATGATTCTGTGTTCTTTTGGAGCGTCTTTTGCAAACCTCTTAAAAGCTTCAAGAATTGGTCTGTAGCCGGTACAACGGCAGACGTTGCTGCCAAACGATTGTTCTACTTCTAACATTGTGACATTTCTTTTGCTTTCCAGGAGTCTGTAAATATAGAATTATTAACCGTAACTACAATTTGGCAAGACTGAGTGACACTATATTGTTGTAGTGCTGCCTACTCTTAATAATGATTTTAAAAAAGATGCTTTTTAACTGTCAAAGAAGACTCTTTGACTCACTCAATAGTTATTCATTTATTGTTGTATCTTTACGCACCCGTGCATAGCCATGACCCATCCAGAGGTGCAGTACCCACACTGTGATCCATGGTGTTCTGCTAAAGTTCTTTGTAACTTGTGGTACCCGATCTTCCTGTTTCCTAGACCTTCGATGGTCCTGATGTCCCAGCCATCGCAAGAAGTGATGGACACCAAACACTGTCATGGAGAACAATGTAAAATTATTTGTTTTGAACTATGAAATCTTTCGACCATATTATATTGGGATATGAAAATACACATTAACAACAACAATTTCTACTATGGTCCACCTCTAAAATAACAAACAGATGTATTATAGTTTCTAAAAGTTAGTTCTGTTGTTGAAAAATAATGAGCAGACAAACAATTTTTTTTTTTCAATATTTGAAAGCTGGTGGCATTATTTGCTCCAGTAATATTATCAATGTCAATATTTCAGTGTTGTTAATTACGAACATCACATATATAACAGGTTCATGTGGACATCTTATGAATTTTCATTTATCGTGGTATTAAGCGTTACGCCCTTTTCATGTCTCATAAGTCTAGACCAAATCGTAGGCTTTACTAGTTTAATGAACTACAGAGGTTTAATTCTTGAGTTGTGTTTGTTCACCAAAATCTCAAAGATTGTTTGATGGATGTTCTTGTTTCATTTTACATGTTTACAAACGTGTAGTTTAAAAAGGGTTTAGTTCGCATTAGTACTGTAGCCCGCGCGTTGATTGTAACACTTTGACCTTAAGTCTAAATGGATTTAGAGGCCATCATATACTGAATTTATTACCAATCTCTAATATTGTGTATATCACTGTACTTTCACAAACATGTATGTACTATGGTTTTCTTGTTATGGTTATCTAATCATGTCTGTGTATGTTGGCTTAAGTGACATGCAAGTAGATTTCTCACCTCATGCACCTACCTAATTATTTCTAAGCATGTTGAGATTGCCTAATTTGAGTCCGATTCGATCCGTATCATGATCTTAAATTGTCACGAGGTCATTGATATATCTGGTAATCATGCACACGTTAAACAAACACTCACAGCATTGATGGCAATATGAGGAGCTCCAGGGCACTTTGAGGCCGTAACCATGCAGGCTCCGCAGCCCCCTTCGCGACACATGTACTTGGTGCCACGGAGCTGGAGGTAGTTGCGGAGGTAGTCCAGCATGGTGACGTCTGAGCTCACATCGCTGCCGACTGTGAAAAAATAAACGAAAATATAGTAACAGAAAAAAGGCAGTAGTATCACACTAATATAATAAAAGCTAAAGATACTTTTAAAAATTCTGCTTTTCCTCGTAAAAATTAACATTTTTAAGTCATAGATTACGAAAAATAAAACTGAACCTTCAGGGCTAATTTTGATGTCCACGAGATAGACTTACGAACTAATGAAGGAGTAAACAATCGTTAAATGCAAGACGCCAGGATTGGTATCTATGTCCAGTAGTAAACTTCTTGTGGCTGATAATAATGATAGCATAATGACATCCTTAGACAAGTTGAGGTGCCTAATTTCACAGGGTAGTTGATAGCAGTCGGATGAGTGTTGCCAAGAATTGAGATAAATGGCGAGTAAATAGAAAAAGCCGTTGCAGCAGCAGATTACCGTCTGATAATCACAATGATAACAAAGAATAAACTAAGTGTACCTACAGTATGGAATGACTACAGTATGAATCTAACACTACATTTTCAAAGTCAATGAGCAATAAACTAGATAAAAATCTTCAGGAACAATGATCCACCGTGGACTAAATGCAGAAACCAAAGAGGTAGAACATTAAAAAAAGATACTTTCAAAGAACGAGGAAAGTGTTGCGTGTTCTTAGCTAGGCTCCTTATAAATACCGATTATATCTCTTTTTAAAGTGATAGTATATAATACACTGCACTATCACTTTTAAATTAAAATTACCAAAAGACACTACACTTTAGGTAACTTCTATATGCGCGTCATTTTGGGGGACAATTTGTCCCTTCATGTTCCTGGATTTTTTATGAAACAGTCCACGTTTGGATATTTATATAAAAAAAAGAATTTGCTTGTATATTTTTTTCCTGATATCATTTCTCGAGCCACCTCAAACCTACTTCAAAAATTCAAATAAAAACTTAACTCATCATGAACAAGATGTTCGATACACAAAAAACCATTCCGATGCACAAATCTACTAAGCAAAATTTAAACAAAAAACCGACCTAACCGAAGCTGTAAAAAACATCGTTGCTTTTCAATCAAAAAAGAAAGAAAAGGACATACAATTTGTGCTGTGTGTGTGTATATTATATGTGTGAGTTTAATCACCATCATAATCTTTTTTGCTTACTTATATTATTTCTAAAAGCATTTTCAGCTGACCATGACTGATTCATAAAAGTACCGTAATTCTTACGTCAAGAGAAACAGGTCTTGCAACCCGGTATATTGTGGTCTAGAATCTAGATGGTAGATAAATATAGATGATAAATCGAATCTCATGCATTTATACAGTTTTACGAAACTAAACTCGATTACAAACGCAATAGGCAACGAAACCGATTACGAGTGTATTTCGATTTCTCTTCTATTAAATTCGTACCAATTAGAAATCATGATCGGGAAGTTTTTTCATACATGTATGATTTTAGCCAAACTGGTAAAAAAATACATTAATTTATCTTGACCAATCGAGTGACTTTGAAAAAATATCAGATTTTATTCTCGTTTTTTACCGTCCACCATCATGTAAATTCACATACCCAAAGCTCCTAAAATATTCGTTCTGTGCGGAAGTCGAACCCGCGACATGCATCGCCAGCATCCTATCGTTCAGCCACAGCGTCAACCATGCCGTCATGGAGTAATTGACTTCACTAAGACTCTCATTGTTTATTTTTTTAAATTTTGTCTAGTTCTAAGATATCTAATGGTCATTGGTTTCAAAATACATAAAAGCAGGAAATAACGAATTGGTTATAGTCTGGAGTTAAATCAACGACTTCTAGCATTTCCTTGCTTAGCGACTGTCCCAATTACACCATTCTCGTATCAAGTATTATGTAACCGTACTTTTAGCGTGCATTTTCTAAAATGATATTATGTACCCTTTAGCACTCAACAATGATGAAATATTCATAACTGGATCAGAAATTCTAGTAATTACTTTTGATAAATAAACATTCAATTTTATCTATTTAAAAGATTTTAAGATTTCAATATATTTCATTGCTTGTCTAAATTACCATTAATAAAAATAAAAATAAAATTTGTACATGCTTGGGCATTTCACCCGGTATAATTTATATGCGTACGTATCTTATAAAAAATAAATGAAACTAAACAGTTTTTATGAATAAAAACTCTGTCTAAAAATTTAAATTAAAGCGAAAGTAGGTTGTATGGATCAACGATGACTTTGCATTTATATTATTTTTGTAACATACATAGTTTAAAACTAAATTAGTATACTTAAACTAATTATAAATGAGTGTGTTTCGTGATTTGCAATTTCGGTTTCAAAATCACTATGGGCTCTGTTTTAACACCGAGTACATATACAACTGATTGATATGGTCATAATGCATAAAAATACTGCTGGGCAAGTGTGGGTCGTGCACTAACGGTTCCGTACAAATTTACCTACGAGTATGTTAACAGTTCAAGTCCTGAATAAAGTCTCGAAGATTGTTTCGAATAGCAAAAAATCTGTATTTTTTTTTATTTTAACTCGATACCTTTATGCGTTCCCGATATGGTCTTGACAGACAGACAGGCGGACAAAAAAGTGAGCCTATAAGGGTTTCATTTTTACCTTGTGAGGTACGGAACCCTAAAAATGGGCCTCGTTGGAAGGCTTAAAGTCATCTAAAGGGCATTAGAAAGGGCTATATTTGGAATTTCCACCAACCAAGGACATAGCCCGAGATATTTCCAAACTGATTTAAGTGGCAGTAGGCAGAGCACTCGCTGAATAGTTGATCGTTGGGGTCAAAAGGTTCTGAAGTGGCGAACGCATACCGGAAGACGCAGCGTTGGAAGGCCTTCCACATGGAAGACCTATGACCTAGTGAAAGTACCGGGACTGCGATGAATGCGAGGCGCAGTTGTCCGTCCTTTGTATTGACAATTCGGAGAAGCCTATGTCTTACAATTGACTTTTTTCGGTTGAAATGATGACGATGATGATGGCATATAAACCCTCATAAAAAAAACCCATTCAGAATTGTAATTTACGTTATTACTAGCACTAGAAGAAAACCAAAAGTTCTGGTGACTGACGGCGCTGAATGGAGCTATCAAAATCTAACAGTCATTATCGACTTCCTGCCCTTGTTCCATGTTGATTGGGGTTAGTGCATCGAATTTTCTTCCATTCTTTCAACCGTCACGCTATCACCGACTTCCTTTTGTTTCATATTACTCATCACACAAACTATCCATATTTTCTTCGGCCACTTTCTCCCTCTCCAACAATACAGCAACTTCGTTTTTATTAGGCCTTAGTTTAGCAGTTAGGTGTGAATGCAATGTAAACTCTAAAAGTGCAATGTCGCTGTCGCAAGGCATATGGAGGGATCAGCTGGGAGCTGAAACATGCATTTTGAAAAAAAGCGGACCGCAACCGTATGGATGCCTTCTGCTGTATTGATTACGAGAGTTGAAGATCAAGACAAGACTGTCGACTACCTGAATGCGTAGAGTACTAGAATTTTTAAGCCACATAGCTAGGAAAAATTGCCTCCATCTAGAACAACTCATCGTAACTGACATGGTTGATGACAAATAACTCAGAGATCATAGCCTAAAAACATGGGCAAATCAGGTCCGCTCCACACTTGACACTCAATACCACAATGCACTTCATGACTCCGAGAACCGTCCCAAGTGGCAAGATACCTACCATCAATAAGAAGCTAATCCAGCGGAAACTCCACGATCCTAATTAATGAGAAAATACAACTAGAGGACTAGGAATTTTGTCGTTGCTTAGCAGTACTAAAAATAGTGAGCAAAATATCAAATTGAACCTTATATATAGCCATAGTCTGTGTTAAAATTTAATTCATATCTATAAAGCCTAGTGCATCTTGCTCCAAATAAACTTGCTTCTCTCTCCTGCAAACATACCCATGTATAGGTACTTATTTCGATATCACTTGCATTCATTCCAATCAGGTTTTACGCCGCGCAAAAGTGAAATTTCGGTCAGACGATAATATTAAACCTAAAGGAAGTTCACTGTCTTCACCGGAATGGCGATAATTTGGTGCAGTTTTGAGGTTGTGACATGATAAGATTGCAAACCGGAATTCATTCGGTGCAATGAAGTTGACATTCGGACTTTTATTCTGCTCATATGAATGACTTTTTTGTGTATCTAAGTCTTTGGGTAGGTCTTATAGTTTTAGAACTTTCTATACCATGCCATAGTCTGGTAACGAAACGAAGAGTGACCATTTTAGTAGAGACAGATAGAAACACAAAGTATAATTTATTGAAGGGATACTGGTAGGTTTTGATTAGTTCAAGTCTGACGCTCCGTTCCACTGTTCTTAATTAATATCTATTTATACTGTAATAAGAAATTATTGTAAGATCAACCATTTTTTTAAAAGAGGAGGAGTATGTGCATGAAGTTTCTTGCCGGTTCTTCTCCATAGGAAACGACCAATTTGGAACCGTGCACTAGCTTCTGACGTTTTATAAGTACCTATGTGAAATAAAAACTTTTAAATTTTAAACTTAGAGTACAAGGGATTTGATCATTCTGAACTCATTTAAAAATAACAAGATATTTTTCAAGTAACATTGGCATCCTAATCTTTTGAATTATGACATTCTCTCTTTTTTATTATTATTAATAGGTTCGGATTTGACCACCATTTTATTAAAATTATTTTTATGAAGCAAATGTTATTTGCACACGCCACGTACCAAATGTGATGAGACCATTAACTTTATTGAAGACCATAATAATGTACCTTCCCCATTCTGATAAATAAATAAATCTGATTTATATATTAGAATTATGTATACATAATGCTAATGCTAATGTAGCCATGGGCTATACATATATATTGCTCGCAGAACAGATAGTCGATGGGGACGAAAGGTTCTGGAATGGCGACCACGCTCTGGAAGACGCAACGTCGTAAGGCTTTTTATGAATCAGTCATGGTCAGCTGAAAATGCTACAAGGTCGACCGATGACCTGGAGAGGGTCGGACCGGTCATCATGGCGACGCTTGGGGGAGGCCTATGTCCAACAGTGGACGTCTTTTGGCTGAAATGATGATGATAGATGTTAAATGTAGGTACTGCTCTAAGAAAAAAATGTAGGTGTTAAGTAGTTGAAGCTTATGTTTTACACTAATTCTAAATCTTGTCATACATTCTAACTGCACTCGCTTCCACTCTTAGAAAGTAATAAAATCTGTAACACATAGAACCGGTTTGAGTTAACTCGCTGCCTGCGTTACTATGTTAGTTTAGCCTTTGTTTTTTGTATTACGTACTTATGTAAGTATGATCCGTTAATTTGCTTTGATGAATAGTTTGACAGTGATTTCCTGTATGGTGACTTTCGAGTTTTTTTTTTAACATAATCTGCAGTTTTTGTTAGTGAATGGCTATTCATCATTTTTGAATGTATAGTTTTTTACTTATTTGAGAAAGTGAGGGATCTTACTGATGACCCAATAGTACTTATTAAATAAATTCTTGTAAAAAACAGCCGAGGTTTTAATCACTTAAAAAGAAATCATTCTAATAACATATTTTTCTTCACGTAGAGTTTTTAGTAATATTGTTTTTTTATGTCTTTTTAATTTTTATTACTGCAAAATGATTTCCAACATGTAAGTTACATTTCAAATTAAATATTTATACTTTGTGTAATTTCAATACTCAGTATATTGAAATTAAGTAAAAAAAATTATTCACGAATAAAAAAAAACGCTCCACAAAGAAGGACTGATTGGCTTAACATCTTTGGTAATATTTTATAAGTTTGTAAAAAATACGGCTTAATAAAAATTAAAAGTGACCTTAGCGACATGCGCAATAAACAAGGAATTACCAATAAAACCCAAATAGAGATGCACATGGTTTTACAACAAGTTGCCATCTCAGTTATAAAGTTTAGCGAGGGAAAGTTCAAACCCTACAAATAGGTAAATGTTCTTTCTTTCACCTATAAAATGCTACTTTATCACTAACTGACTAGACGTACATTTTCTACTTTTACACGGGCGATACCGCTGGCAGAATTTAGTTTTATAAAATAAACGACTTTCTACTATAACCACACAATTATTATTATTCCATTGTGACACCCTAATTTTAAGTTTCTGTTATTTTTTTATTTTTGGTGTACAATAAAGAATTTATCTATCTATCTATTATTGCGAGCCAGTAGACCTATAGTCCAACCAATTTTTTATTTTTTTTTATTTTTGCCTCATTGAATGTTGAAAAAATGTGCTCAAAATAGTATCACAACTACTACTTTTAAGACTATCAAGGAAATGATCGTTCATAATCCTATGCTATTTACATAAAACTAGATATATTTTTCCTGTACTTTTTGCCTTTTTATAAAAAAAAAAAAAATATGTTTTTGATAAATTAGTAAATAATAATAATAATAATAATAATAATAATAATAATAATCTGTGGCAACTCAACTCAACGTCAAGTGACAAAAAAATTCGCTAAACCATTTTCGACAAATTAAATTTTTTACAATACATTTTTTCCACCACAATTACAATAGTCAACAATAAAATAAACCTAAATCCGGATAAAACACATATCATCATGAAATATATAGTGCATACTAAGGAAATCAATAAAATAGTGAGTGACAACTGCTGTCACATACCTATAATACAAAACTGAAAATGTGAAAATGGGATTAGTAATTTGAGAAGATGTTGACGAGAGCCGCAGCTCGAAGAGCACGCCCACCACCTCCGGCCTCGTCGCTCAGCTCCGCCTCGCCGCCGCCGGAACCCAGCCCCATCGTGAGTGCTGTGACATCGGCCGCGGCAGTTGCGTCGAGCTCCAGCGACGAGTACTTCTCTCCGCCGACGACTCCACCACCTGCGCGTCGACGGGGAGGACGCCGGCCGCCGAGCGGCTTAGGACCTCGAGGCCCACCGGCCTCTGATAGGGTCCCAGCTCCCGGCGGAAGTGTGCAGCGCATGCGATGGACGAGATCTATCAACGAGAACGTCATGCGCTCATACTATGGGGCTACAGAAGGAGGGAACAATCTGACCGCGTACCGTGTTCGGATGCTCTCTTTGTTTCAGGTGCTTGAGCCAGCCGTCAACGTTTCGACCCAACGACTGTCGGATCAGGTGCGGGTCATCCTACGTAATCATATGTTGGATGATACTGTACTTGATCGCCTCCGAACGGAAATGAGTAGCCGTGTCATTGCCCCTCCGTCGCAGCCTGTGGTACCACATATAGCACTACCACCCAGCCACATTTCTTACCACGCTGACGAGGAGTGTACTGACACGGTAACTAACGTAAGTACCCAGTGCAATAATGAACTGAGGAGTGCTTTGGAGTGTGCGATTCGGGAATATCGCAACATACAACCCGAACTTAGGCCACGCATACCTCGTTTGCCCATGTGTAACAAGAATAGGGCGCTGGTGGCTGCTCTGGATTCGCAGTTGTCAAATTATTTTGATGACTGCGAAGATCTCACCGATACACACTCGATATTGTACTGTGCGGCCGTAGCGGCATGTCGTGTAGCTCATGTCAAATTCCCAAACATTAATGTAGCTACACGACCAAAACCAGCTGTGCCGGCCTGGCAGTGCAGGATCGAGCGTCGTATCGGTGGGGCTAGAGCACTCATCGGCAAACTGATCTGCTTCAGGGAGGGCAACACACGCCCAAGAGTGATGCGCTTTGTGAGACGGGCATTTTCGGGGACTGACATCAGCCCCCGAGACTATATGTCCCGAGTCACAGAGCGCATCGACTTCCTGAAGCAGAAGGTGTATGCATGGGCAAACCGTATCCGCAGGTATAAGAGGCGGGTTGAGCGATACAACCAGAATCGCACATTCCGGAGTAATGAAAGGTGGGTTTATAGGGCTTGGGAGCGACCGGACCAAGGTGTGACTGACGCGCGCCTCCCAGATGATGATGCCATGATTTCATTCTGGCGCAACATCTGGTCGGTGCCAGTCAGTCACACCGAGGGTGACTGGACTCGGGAGGTTGAACGTGCGTGCGATCGGATACCACAAATGGGGGCAATCGACATCAGCCCCCAAGATGTAGCTCGTGCAGTCCGTCCGTTGCCTAACTGGAAATCTCCAGGGCCGGATGGGCTGCACAATTTTTGGCTTAAGTGGTTCCAAAAGTCGCACGCTCGCTTGGCATCCCAGTTCCAGTTTGCCTTAGAGTCAGGGTCGCTGCCTCAGTTCCTAACAACAGGAGTAACCCACCTGCTCCATAAATCAGGTAGTACTGCGGAGCCTAAAAATTATAGACCGATCACGTGTTTGCCGACGGTCTATAAAGTTCTTACATCCATACTGAGAAGCAAAATTAATAGTCATATTGACAAAAATTCGATCATGTCACCTTCTCAGAATGGATGTAGGAACGGGTCTCGCGGTACTAAGGAGCTGCTCCTCATTGATATGGCCATTAGCCAACAGGTTCGACGTTCCCGAAAGGATCTGTCGACATGTTGGATAGATTATAAGAAGGCCTATGACTCTGTTCCTCATACATGGCTCATGAGGGTGCTTGAACTGTATAAAATTGATACAATTCTACGCACCTTCCTGATGTCGTGTATGAGGCAATGGAGTACGGTCCTCCGCTATCCAGGATGTCGAAATATCCAGGGGAATAGCGAACCTGTTAGGATTGAGCGAGGTATATTCCAGGGTGATAGTTTGAGTCCACTTTGGTTTTGCCTAGCCTTGAATCCTCTAAGCACACTGCTGGAGAATTCAGGTCTAGGCTATAGGTTGAAGAGAGGTGGTCAGGTTATATCTCACCTCCTTTACATGGATGACTTGAAACTGTTTGCCCCCAACAATCTGCAACTGACGGAGCTACTGAAGGTAACTGAAACCTTCAGTAGTGCCATCAGGATGGAGTTTGGTGAGGACAAATGTGCAGTCATGCATGTAAAGCGAGGGGAGGTTGTGGAGTCCGTGGGCACTCAACTCACGGATTCCATAAACCTGAGGTCCCTCTCGTCAACCGAAACCTATAAGTATTTGGGTATGTCGGAAGCTCTAGGCATCAGTATCACTGACATGAAGCAATCGTTGAAGGAGCGTTTCTTTGGGCGCCTGAAGAAGGTATTCAATAGCCTTCTTTCAGGCGGAAACAAGGTGCGCGCCTTCAACGGTTGGGTCATGCCGGTACTGATGTACTCTTTCGGCATACTTAAATGGACTCAAACGGAACTTGACGCCCTGGATAGGCGGGTCCGTACATTGCTGACTGCATACCGAATGCATCACCCACGATCGTCGGTGATGAGACTGTATATCCCGCGGAAGTGTGGGGGTCGAGGCTTTTTAAATGCTAAGACCCTACACAACCGCGAGGTATGCAGCCTCAGGGAATATTTCCTAGCTGCCGACGTGGGTATGCATCGAGATGTAGTGGCAGTGGACAAGGGACTCACCCCGCTCGCCCTGGCTAACGAGAACTGGCGCAAGCCTATAGTGCTTGACACTAACGATCGCAGGGAAGTATGGCAGAGCAAAGAGCTTCACGGACGCTTTTTCCGGGCCCTTCATGGGCCCGATGTAGACCAATTGGCGTCCGTAGCCTGGCTGCGTTTCGGTGACCTCTTTGGGGAAACCGAAGGCTTTGTCTGTGCAATTATGGACGAAGTTATCATGACGAATAACTACCGGAGATTTATTGTGAAGGACGGCACGGTTGACATCTGTCGGGCATGTCACCGTCCGGGAGAATCAATACGTCACATTATCTCTGGTTGTTCTCGTCTCGCTAACGGAGAATACTTGCATAGGCACAACCTAGTAGCCAGGATTATACATCAGCAACTTGCTCTGAAGTACTCTCTTGTAGAATCAGAAGTGCCATACTACAGGTATGAGCCCGACCCAGTTCTTGATAATGGCCATATCACTTTGTACTGGGACCGGTCCATCATCACTGACAGGACTATTTTAGCTAATAAGCCTGATATAGTGGTGGTGGACCGAAGTGAGAGGCGTGCAGTGATTGTTGATGTTTCCATTCCACATGACGAGAACCTCGTGAGAGCCGAGAAAGATAAACAAATTAAGTATATTGACTTGGCTCGCGAGGTTGTCGACATGTGGGATGTGGACACTGCGGTCATTGTACCGATAGTCGTGTCGGGTAATGGCTTAATTGCCAAGAGCCTCGACCAACACCTTAGGAGGCTCTCGTTAGGCGGCTGGATCAAGGGCTTGATCCAGAAAGCGGTACTCCTGGACACGGCTCGTATAGTCAGGAGGTTCCTTTCTCTGGAGCCCTGACCGCCGGTAGCTTGGACCCTGTTCCCGATACCGGTGGGATACTGTTTTTTATATTTTTAAATGTTTTATTTTTATTTTTGAAATATTTAAAAATGTAATCAATATGTGTACAAAATAAATAAAGAAATAATAATAATAATTTATTAGGAACTCAACTTACAATTTACAAAAATAACGGTGAAACCACACTAGGCAGAGCCTGAATCGTGGCTATCAAACAAACGATTACACTAATAATAGTTCAATAATTTAAATCTGAATTAGTTTTAATGAAGTTGAAGTGCGAGTGTGTTGTAAGTATATGAGTGTGAATTGTGTAAATAAGTGTTTGAGAGAGTGTTATGTGTGATATGTGTTATGTGTGTCGTGTGTGATAAAATTTAATGAGAGTGTTCAGCTTAGTCTTTAGACAACTGTACGTAGCAATTGTTCCATCTGACAGTAGTTCATGCCGGTGATTAATTTCCTAACTTTAACTTTGGCTTCACGAGTCGTATTATGCTGGAGCTGATATTTATTTGCAATTTTATTGTACAAGTATGGAAACATAAACTTCTGTGATCTTCTAGCAAATGAAGTTTTACATTTAGTACTAGCGATTTTAAAAACTCTACGCTTCAGAATGTCCTTGTAACTTGGCGAATTTATGACTAGCTTATGAGTGGTGATAATTGCATGCATTGCATAGAGCCCTCGCACGCTAAGTAGATCAGCCTCTTTGTAAAGATCCTTTGTTGGATATCTAATGGGCTTCTTTAACATCACTTTTAGAACTGACCTCTGCGCTCTTTCCAACAGCATGAGGTGTGATGTCGATGTGCCACCCCATACGCTTATACAGTATGATAAGATAGATTGACACAAGGAGATATAAATAGCTTTAATAAGTTTCATGCAAGCAACATCTCTAAGTTCCCTAATGACATAGATTAACTTTCTGGTTTTGGCTGAGAGTGCAGTGATATGTTCCTTGTATGTCAGTTTTTCGTCAATAATTACTCCTAGATATTTCATGGATTGTGTTCTTTGTAAATTACAGCATTGACATTTGGTGTTGGAGTACTGCCTTTGGTCGCATGTATGTATTTGAATATTTAGTAGAGAAGAAGGTGAGGAAGCTGCAGTTTTGTGAAAACATAGAAACTTGGTTTTGTTGGCATTTAATGTAAGTAGATTATTGCCTAGCCATTTTGCAATTGTATTGATGCCCTGCTCAGCATTTCTAAAACAGTCTTTCCAGTTACTATCGTGAAATACAACAGCAGTGTCGTCTGCATAGCAAACTACTTTAGCATTTTTCAGAGGTAAATTAGTCAGGCTGTTAATATATATTAGGAACAGCGTTGGTCCCAAAACGCTGCCCTGAGGCACTCCAAAAGATATTTCTTGTTTGGTACTGAGCCAGAAGTTCAGCTTAACGCATTGCTTCCTTTCAGTTAAGTAACTTTTGAACCATTCAAGTGCAATACCTCGTATTCCGATGTTTTCCAGTCTTCTCAGCAATATTGGAATAGCCACAGTGTCGAAGGCTTTAGCTAAGTCTAAAAAGACTCCTACGCATGCGAGGCCATTGTCTAGATGGTCAATAATTTCATTTGTTAATAGATTAACTGCGTCTTCTGTAGATTTATGTTTACGAAAACCAAATTGAGTGTCCGATAAAATTTTATTTAATTCTAGGTATTTGACAAGACGATTATTTACAACTTTTTCCAATATTTTTGAGAAAACCGGAAGCAGCGATATAGGTCTATAATTATCAGGTACATTAGTTTCACCTCCTTTGTGAATAGGCGCTATAACGGCAGTTTTCCAGTCTGTAGGAACAACTCCCGTGGCTAAGCTTTGATTGATTATTATTGTTAGTGGTTCAACTAGACTATGTTTAGCCATTTTTATCATTAAGTTATTAATACCATCTAATCCCGGAGCACTATCAGTTTTTAGGTTCATGATTATATTTTCTATTTCTTGGGTGTCCGTGGGCTCAAAAAAGAAAGATTTCATTGGAGTTGAATCACTATCAAGCTGTTGTGCCAATTCAGACTGGGTTGTGTTGAGTCCCATCAGAATGTTGGTAGCGTAGCTTTGACCAACTGATGCAAAGAATTCATTGCAAAGATTAACTGCGTTTTGTGGACATGTGTGAACATTAATCAAATCAGAAGCATTTGAGTTCGCAATTTTTTTCCTATGAGAGATTTTGTTAATGGTTTCCCAAAGCTTTTTCGGCTGATTTTTGAATTTTTCTAATAAGTCAGAATCGTAGCTATTTTTTATTTTACGCAGCAAAGTGATAAAGAAATTTCTATATCTAGTGTATATAACAGTTTTCACATGGTTCTTTGGTACCCTTCTAGCTTCAAGATGAAGTTTGTCTCTTACTCTGGAACACCTCAGTAACCCTTGTGTCATCCAAGGCTTGAGAATAATTTTTGAGCGACTAATTGTAATTGTTTTAGAATTTGCATCAATAATAGATTTCATTATGTTTAAGAAAGTATCTGCTTGCTCGACGACACTCTGAATGTTATACAATCCAGACCAATCAACATTACTCAGTTCCTCTACTATTGAGTCATAGTTAAGGGATATCTTGTATCTTGTGGGAGTTAAGTGTCCTGGTGCAACAATTGATAATCCAGATATCACTAAGTCATGATCTGTAACAGATGACGGGCAAACAATTGTTTCTATGTCTACTTTACCCTTGTAAAATACATGATCAAGGCAAGAATTAATTCTGGTTGGTTTATTTATAGCCGGTCTCAATCCCAACTCAGCCATAGCACATAGGTACGATGCTGAGTCGGCCGCATCTGGATTAGTTATGTTAATGTTGATGTCGCCAGTGAATACCGTACACGGTCCAATATTTATGGTTTGCATGACGTCATGTAACGAGTTGATGAAGTTATCAATGTTCTTGAAGGAAGGAGACCTATACACACCTAATACAGTTATGATATTTGGGATATTTATCAGAATGCATTCCGCGTCGTCGATCTTAGGTTCAGAAATTGTCGGTGACCAAGTATCCCTCACGTACACAACAACACCACCAGCTCTATTAATATATTTTGTTGTATGATGTGCTCTATAACCTTCGATCTGATATATTAACGAACTCTCGTTTAGCCAGCATTCCGTCAACACAACTACGTCAGGATCAATATTTATTCTCTTAAGCACGGTCATGAAGCTATAGAAATTACGACTAAGACTTCGAATGTTAAATGTAATGATTTTATAATTGTGTTTATGAATAATGTTGTACGCATCCTCTGCAGTGTCTACGTTTTGGCATTTTATTGCACAATCGTTATCTATGCATTCCATAAAGTCAAGTGACGTCATAGTTTAAAATTAACTGTATTGATTTTAAATATAAACAGAACATCGATATAGTTAATAAAAAATCCTATTCGCAAAAATTCACGCACACCCACATATATTTGCCTACATACACCTGCCTAATTATTGTAAGTAGATAAAATAATGTATGTTTCTGTTGTTCCCCCATGAATTAACATTGTTATAATCTTTGATGAAATAAGATTGTTTTACCGAAAAAAAAAAACTTAAGGTCAAGTTTTATTATAATTATGATATTTTTTATATTCTTTAAAGTCACCCATGCAGAACCCACAAAGTCATACGCGTATTGTTTTTATAATGAAGAAATAATGTTGTATATACCTTGACAGCCGATCATGGTTTTTGATAACAAGTGTGTTTTGTATGAACCTGTTCATTTTTATTCATTTAAGTAGTCGTTCAATGCCTTCGCACTTGCATAATTTGTAAAGTAAACCATCCACCATAGAATTGCGTAAAAGTTTAAGTAATATAAGCGGCAAGCATAACATTATGCTGGTATAATAGATACTGACTGAGAACTATCAGATATCTAAATTAAGAAAGGTAGTATAATATATATAAGCCTATAAAATGCCTTATATATAACTAGCTTTAGTACAACAGATGTGGCGTGTCTAAATTGTGCGATATGTTTTTTTTTGTCGACGGGGAAAATCATCTTATGACAAAACCCACTCTTGGGTGGAGCGGGAGATAGTGTCAGACTCTTACTGACTAAAAACCCTGCACCGTTCCTTCTAGCCTTCATACCGGGGCTCTAGTTGCCTTTCGGATAACCCCGACCCCGGTAGGCTTCGACCCAGATGGGCCCCTCCTGTTGCTGACAACTCCTTGAGGCGCGCGGGAACAGTGCGCGCCGTCGACGTCTAGGCTTGGTCCGGACAGTTACCGGACGATCGGACAGCGAGCTACCCATGGCTCGCTGTCCACGAGCCCGAATATGCGTTAGGTAAACAACGGGTCTTATTTGTATCAGAGGTAGCACGTGACAAAATATTTCGGACACGCCAGTGTAAAATGTACAGAATTTTCTCGTTCTATACAATATTATAAAGAGGTAAAGTTTTTTTTTTTTGTTTGTAGTAGGTAATCTCTGAAAGGACTGGTCCGATTGCTAAAATTTTTTCACCGATAGAAAGCTGCTTTATTCCTAAGTGACATATGCTATATTTTATGTACGCGGATGAAGCTGCGGGCAAAAGCTAGTGTTTAATATAATAAACAAGCAGTTGTAAACATTACGGTGTACGAATTTCCAATTGCAAAGTTGCAAATATTAATCGTATCTCTAATTACGGCATACGAAAGAATGAATTAAAAAGTTAAGATGCTTGGCGACATATCATGATCACCAAATTTTTTTTTACGACTATAATTTAGTGGTACATTCTCCAATAAAACGGTTATCACACTGCCACGCACCCCGCAGCGTAGTGCGTGAATGCGTGCCTTGACGTTGCTTGTAAGTATCTCCGTTTGTATAGAAAACACGCACAGTTCAACACACTGAAAATGCATCCACGCGCGTCCATGCAGATCACGCGCCTACATACGGAGAAACATGCACTCACGCGCGTGTGTGCGGAGTGACCCGCAAGGTATGGCACACTGAGTCATGTAGAACCATGCGTGATTATGTATGAAATGAGTGCGTGCCTGCGTGAATTTACAAAACGCACCTACACGCGTGAGTGCGTAAAAAACCCGCACGATGTCGCAGATCTGCACTCCCGCAAGTACGTGCGTAGGTGCGATTTCATGCGCTACGCTTCTATGTGCGTGGCAGTGTGATGGCCACCTAAGGGTTCACCATCCCTGATCTAGACTGTCTCACCGCTAACCTTTAGCTATTTAGATTTGAAAATAATGATCGAACCATCAAGTGCCCTTCAAGAGAAACCTTGTAATTTCCACATAATACCACAAAGTAATTGCCGTGATATTGTCACTATTGTTCTACAAGATTTTTCACCATTTTCTGTATAATTACTAACTGGTAACAATAAATTAAGTAATCAATTTAGTTTTTAACCAGTAAAGTTTTTGGCCTCCACCTTTATTATAACCTTTAAATGTCAACTGTTTATTTCCAAGTATTTTACAGTGGATTTTGTAATTTGCGGTTTCAACTTTTTGAGTATTACTTTCCTGTTCCAATTTCATTCCTAGTGGATTCGAAACGAAAATTTAAAAATGTCAAAGTGCGGGTTTTTTGTCATAGTATTTAAAGAAAGCTCAATATTTAGGCGACCTTGTCGATATCAATTACATTATCGAAATATCAGAAGGGTATCCAATTAATGAAATGTAAAAACCTGGTTTCTTTTTTTTTCAATGACTGCAATCCCACCTGATGGTTAGCAGAAGTGCAATTTTTGATGGTAAACCACACTACATTATTAAGAGTTTCGCCCGTATAATATTCCACAACTATAACACCACGCCGTCTAGCCTCAAGCTAAGCAGAGCTTGTGTTATGGGTACTAGACAACTGATAAACATACTTATATATTTCTAAATACATACATATTGTAGATAAATTACACCCAGACACAGAACAAATGATCATGCTCATCACATAAACATTTGTCCTGGGTGGTAATCGAACCCACGACCTCCGGCATAGCAGTCAGTGCCACTAACCGCTAGACCAACAGGCCAGTCGTTTACTGGCCAGTTTATTTACTCAAAGCTAGCCTTGAAGAAACCTAAATTATACCTACTTTGCATTTTAAACTAATATCAACCGTTTTTTTTAAATTAAATTATAGGAATCCATTATTGACAACTCAGTAAATGACAAATTCAAAAAAAAGAGGGAATCATCCAACTGAAGTAATTTTTTACTT
The DNA here is from genome assembly GCA_949319445.1 of Mythimna lalbum. Classification (NCBI taxonomy): domain Eukaryota; kingdom Metazoa; phylum Arthropoda; class Insecta; order Lepidoptera; family Noctuidae; genus Mythimna; species Mythimna lalbum. Next base: position 21,702,154 of record OX439355.1, read on the forward strand.
TAAATTGTATTTTGTCTATATTAGACTCGAGTACCAAATTGAAAGCAGGTATGCGGAAGGCTTAAGAACTGGTACAGTCGCGTAACTTGGGCGAGGCTTGCCTGTGACTAGCATAATATATCATTTTCACCTGTTAAATGCAATATCCGATTTAATATACAGGTACATTTTATAGTAGTTACTTCAAACCAAAACAATAGATTGATGCACTGTTAAAAAACCTAATCAAAAATCATAATATTTCATTCCAAGCTCTGTTGAAAAATATGAATCTTTTGAATTCCTTAGTCCATTTCATTCCATTCCATTTCATTTGACTGGCCTGTTGGTCTAGTGCTTAGCGGCCCTGACTGCTATGCCAGAGGTCGTGGGTTTAATTCTCACCCAGGACAGATGTTTGTGTGTTGAGCGCGATCATTTGATCTGTATTTAGAAATGTATAGGTATGTTTATAAGTTGTCTAGCAGAATGTATTTTCTAGTCTTCACCCCCCATTTTTTTAGACAATGACATTGGCTCTTGGGCGGAGTGAAAGGGCGTATCAGACTTTTACCGACTAAAGACCCACTCCTGTTTCTTCTTTGCCTTCGTCTCAGTCCCACCCGGTTTCACTTTCACACTACCTGTGAATATTCACCCCCTAAGTTCGATGGGTTCAAAAGGTTTTGTAGGAGCATCCATGTACCGGTAGATCTCCCACAAAGTGGACAGATGGCCTGGTAAGAGTCACAGGGATCCAAAGTTTGCGAGACACACAAGGCTGGTCATTATGGCAACACTTTGCATATGTCCAACAGTCTATCTGGTGAAATGATGCTGATGATGAATCAACACTCAACCCATCCGGTACTAAATCAGTTTAATCATTTAATAATTAGATCGTTTATTTATTTCGCGTGTCTGTTAAATGACCGCAGGTATTAAATGTAACAAGCTAACAAATTATGCAGGTACAGGATAATCATAGCAAAATCGTTCAGATATTGCATGATCATTGTGAGTGCTAAGTGGTTTAATGCCACCATTTATGGCACCATGACCACCATAGCCATCACCATAATAATAACCATAGCTCCATGTTGATAAAATACACGTGCATTGCAAACTATCACAGGCATCATTAGCCTATAATGTGCCTCTCGTTGGGATGTAGGCTTCTTCGCTATGAGGAGTGGGTTACAATAGGCTAGTTGCCGTAAAAATGTAATTAGTCCGTCTTTTAGATTATTGAAAAATAAGGGACACGTATTTTTTTATTTGTAAATTAAACCAAAAATGACAAAGATATTTTAAAGTTACGTGTAACGTCACGCCGCCGGCGGCGCCGTGTTGCATTTTTTCACACGGGGTGACATCACACGTAAATTTAATTGGCTATATCTTTGTTATTTTTTGTTTAATCGAAATAAGAAAAAATACGTGTCCAATATTTTTTTATAATCTACTAAACTACGGACTAAATAGAATGTAATTATTGTGACCCTGGATACTACCCTATTCATCACGTGATTTATAATATATGGTGTTACAAGTCATCGCATTTTTGGCGCCAGGCAAAATTACGCCAGGCAAAATTAGAAGCATAACAAAGAAATCGTATGCAGCCAAACTACGTAAATGCTTAATACAATTGACATGTGGCTCCATCCAAAGGAACATTGACGTACTAAGTATTATTACCAAGTATTATAAAAACAAAACATAACACAACACTCATTAGGTGCAACAACGGCGTAATTACACTTTTTTCAAAACAAGTTTCATAATGTCATAATGTGCGAAAGACTATTTACATCGGGAGAAACATCATTTACGTTGATTTTATTCAATAAGATGACCCACTGACTAATGATTAGAATCGTAATAAGTTTCGCTAAAATGCCATAACCATTAATATCAATCTTTGACTGCATCTCCTGTAAAATTTCTAAAAGTGTAATTACGCCATTGTTGCACCAAATGAGCCACAAGTTCGACACACAAATAAAAAAAGACTACCCTCTCACTGGAGCAGAAAGGAAAACAAATAACAACGCTAATTTTTGGAATTTCCACCCACGTAAAAATATAAAATTGTCCTAATCTAATTATTCCGTTAGTATGTTCCCATACTAACGGGATAAAATAAGTATCTGCTTTCTAGGTCACGAACTACCCGTGTGACAAAATGTTATACAAATCCGTTCAGCCGTTAAGAGCACCAATAGCGTTAGGCAGTAACAAACACACACACAAACTTTCACCTACAGGCTAATGTTGGTGTAATATTATAACCCGGTTCAAAATTGATTTTAACCCTTCAGATACCGTCAATTAGAGACACAATAGTAAGACAATAGATGCGCGGCCACCGGGTGTCGCTTGGGGATTCATGAATTAAGGTCTGGAAGTGCTGCTCAAGTAGGTACAATATAAGGCCGCCAACTTTTATCACAAAAAGTACACGTACCTACCCTACGCGGTCATAGGTCACGGAGATCAAGCCGCGGTTAAAATCAATCAATCAATCATTTAGTTTTGTAACATAGGTGAATTAAGGTATTACATAAAAAGGAAAATAAGTCACACTATGTTTTGCCAAAAGAATGGCGTACAAAATTAAGGCAAGAAGCCATGCAAAGGTAGTTTAATTTAATTTTGGTAATCACTACACCCCTATTCTAGGGTAGGGATGTATTTAAAAATAATAATAGAAAGAAAGAACGAAAAACATTTTATTTACGCGAAATAAGACGCATGCTCTAATTGTAGGTTTAACCCATTTGTGTATATCAGAAGGCTGTCCTGTTTAAATTGCTTTTTTTTTTAATTTTTATGTAGAACTAAGAAAAATACTATTATCTATCCAACGTTGCGTATATAACTGCGTATATATCTATCTATATAAACTACTAATATCATACTTTCGTCAATACATTGCAACTCAGAACTGTTAGTTTGATTAAAAGAGTTGAGACGAAACAAAATAAAATAAAAATGTACGTTACTTCCTCTTTTTTGTATAAAATATGAATTGTTAATAGATTATTATTTCAATATATTCAAAGATTAGAAACGCACGATAAATTTACTAAACATTTTGTCAAAACACAACACAAGACGGTTTATTTTTTATCTTTGTTTTATGATCTACAGTTATTTCAATCAATACTACAACTTAGGAGTCTTTAAGTCAAGAGTGCATAGGTTACTTCTAGGCAAGCGTGCTCCATATTTAAAAATATCAATCCATTTTATTTCTTCCTATAGCATTTTTACTTTCTTACCCAAAAATAAAAATAAATATTTTCACTAACCTGAACACTGATATCCGTTGACCTTAAACTTGATGCGATCCATGACTGTATCTTGCGGGTACACAAAACAAACTGGCAGATTGAACGTAATCTTCAAGTAGGAGAACCTACTATGCCTGTAAACATACGTCGTGATTTTTTGAACGCGTGCGTTTTATTTACTTAATCGCTTGGTGCATAATGCTGCAAATGAAACTTAGTTTGTGTATTTTTTTTGGTTGGTTAATTGGTAAAAAAGTGCATTTTAAGGAATTTAAACAATGGTTTTATTATTATATAATCAATTGTCTAGTTGATCACTAAAACAAAAGGCTCAACTGAGTATTTGATTCATCAGGAGTGGAAAAAAAGAAAGAGAGTAAGAAATTTGTTCTGAGTATGTGTTTTTTTTTGTATAGGATGAAATAAAGAAAACAAAGAAGAGAAAAATAAAGAAAGAACGAAATAAAGGATGGAAGAAAGAAAGACAGACATGAAAAAGAAAGAATGAAAGCAACGAAAGAAAGACCGAAAGAAAATTATTTATTTGGTGGCTGTCACCAGGATCATACAACATAACAAAAGTTACTGCCAATATAAAACAACAACATTATTGGTGCCTTATGGCTGCACCAAAAAGATTAATAGACAATGTTCCCAGACAGAAAAATGTTTCCTGACGCTGGTTTTCCAACGAACCTTTAGTGACGAGTAAAGGAGTAAACAGTGTCATTACGTACATATATCTGCACCAAGTTATAAACAGGTTTAGTCCTCAGATAATGTTAAAGGTATTTATGATCGGATGTCAAATTACTCTGCTATATCACAAAAGCAAAAGTTTGTGTGTTTGGATGTTTGTCACTTCTTCACGTTTGAACGACTAAACTAATTTCAATGAAACTTAGTATTCTGGTAGACCTTGTCTAGGAATAGTTTAATGTATTAAAGGACTTTTTATACCGGGAGTATTTTCCCTTGGGATAATTTTCTACCATTGTGAAGACGCGGGTGAAGCCGCTGGCAAAAGCTTATAATTACATATAAAAAAATATATATTATACTTGTAATACAATTTTCAGGTCCATTTTATTTGATATTAATTTGATTTTGCACTGTTGCTTGGGGCAGCAGACTTAAATATTTAATTTTAGCTTTATACCTCCACGCGTTCTTGAGACAAAATCTTGACAGACGGACAGACGAACAAAATGATAAACTGAAAGATGAACCACAAAGTCAATGGTCCCGTTTTAACTGAATTCGGAAATAAACCCTAAAAAGAAATCAGTAAAAACCTTGAAATAGTTTTGGAAATTTTGCGCAGCTATCATTGTGTTATAGCATATTCAATATCACTAGTATTTAATTTGCATTTCATCTTGCACTAGTGTTGTCATGTGGATCAGACGATACACATATACCATAAAGATAATTTAAGAATACTATAATAATAAGTACCCAATGGTAGAAGAAAGGATATGGCGAAATCATGTTTTGTAGGTTTCACGTTTCACGCTTTCGCTTATCAAACATCGTGTAAATAAAGTCATAAACTACAAAAATATCAAATAAAATCATTGCGTAAACGTGCACGAATCCGGACCGTATGTTTTCACATTACATTCACGAGATTCATAAACAAGAATGAAGAGTAGGTATTATAATAATCGTAATACCTCTAGATTGAATGTAAAATCTTTGTAATAGTATTTCAATTCATCATCATCATCATCATATCAGCCGAAAGACGTCCACTGCTGGACATAGGCCTCCCCCGAGCCTCGCCACAACGATCGGTCCTGTGCGTCACGCATCCATCGGATTCCCGCGACCCTGACCAGGTCGTCGGTCCACCTTGTTGGAGGCCTTCCAACGCTGCGTCTTCTGGTACGTAATCGCCACTCCAGTATTTCAATTACCAAAATCATATGGCCAGTTATGACAATTTTACATTTTCAAAGGAAAATGAACCTTATAGTAAACCAGTGACGTCTGCTTATAGTTTTAATAAGGTGAAAGTTTGATGCTGAGACCTAAGTAGACTGTCCAATGTATTTATAATGTTTGTTGTTCATTTTACGCATATCTATTTTCTATATATTAAAGCGAAGTGATCTCACTGATTAATCACGAAATCTCAGAAACTATAACAACTACTAACTATAAAATTTGGCAAGTAGGATGTAGACATCCGCTAAGAACGGATTTTCCAAATTCGTTCGTTGGGGTTTTTTTTTACGACTGTCAAAAATCATCTTATAAAAACGCTTACCCCCGCCCCTGGGCGGAGCGGGAGACAGTGTCAGACTCTTACTGACTAAAAACCCACCCCGTTCCTTCTAGCCTTCAAACCAAGGCACGAGTTTCCTTTCGGATAACCCTGGCCCGGTAGGCTTCGACCCAGCTGGGCTTCTGCTGTTGTTAACAACTCCTTGAGGTAAGCGAGCTACTCATGGCTCGCCGTCCGCGAGCCCGCGTCTACGGTGGCCGAAATTCGGGATCGGAATCCCGGCGGTGGCGGCGAGGGCGCCGTTGCCTGATGCGGTCTGCCTCATCCTTTGCTAGCATTACTGCTTCGCAGAAGGAGGACCCCTAAGGGGGGGTGATACGAGGCTCCAAAGTTTTATGTTGAAACCGACGTTTCCGCGGGCGAAGCCACTGTCAAAAGCTAGTTTTTTTTTTAATATTATTTTACTACGTATTACCCAATGACACGTTTGTGTGTGTCAATTTTACTTTAATAACAGCCACATCAATGAGCAGGGCACATTGCACGCAGAACAGATGGTCGATAGGAACGAAAGGTTCTGGAGTGGCGACCACGTACCGGAAGACGCAGCTTTGGTAGGCCTCCAACAAGGACCGATGACCTGGTCAGGGTGCGGGTTTTTAATGTGTGCAATTCGCTTGTCCCTATTAACAATGTCGGATATGTTTTTTTGCCATTTTCTTTTTATTTCACGAATCACTCTCAAAAAGACCCTTTTTTTAATAGCAGCAAAAAGAAAAAATAAATTACGTGTAGTTTTTAAAATGGGCCACGTTAACATTGTCAGATGTGGCCCATTCGCCAGTTAACAATGACGTATGTCAAACTTTGACTCGCTCTCGTGTAAAGTTGCCAATTTTCACATCCGACATTGTTAATAGGGATAAGCGAATTATCTTATGACATCTCCCGCTCTTGGGTGGAGCGTGAGGGCGTGTAAGACTTAAACTGACTGAAACCTACACCTATTCCTTCTTTTCAGTAGGCTTGGACTGTGCTGGACTCCCACGGTTTGCTGATATCTCCTATAGGCGAACGTGGAACCATACGCACCGTCGACAACTTTAGCTCTGTCTGGCCGGTTAGCAGACGGTCGGACCGCGAGCTACCCATTGCTTGCCGTCGTCTCTCAAGCATAAGATTACGGCTTCGAAACCAGGCAAGTATTAATGTGAACTTTTCAATTCATATGTACTTAACTACATTTTGAAGTTTATCTAGGACCTTACTGACACCACGTGCACAAAACAGAAGCAATACACAGGTACAGAAGTCAATCTATATACAAATATATAAAGCGCGCTCGAGCAACGCACACATAGACACTGCTCACGGACACGATATCTCGATAGCGTCTCATTCTCGTCTCGGCCCACACGTCGAACAATTCCAGCTCAAACGCTTATATGTGCGTCCACCGAGCGTAGGTATAAAAAGTGAAGTACATACATGAGATTGTGTTCTGTACCTATCTATTTTGTGCCACGTGTCTCAGAAAATACATAAAGATATTGATATTTGTTAATATTCGTTGATCTTTGGGATTCAGTAGATTTAACAGCAAAATCATCGTTTTCTATGGCCGTCGAATGGGCGTATTAGACTTTGACGCCAAAATCTACGTCAGACTTCTCTTTCTTATTAGCAGCTTTGAAGAAATAAAAAATCAGATATGTTTATTTCAAATATTAAACAGACACAAAAGGCTGTCGTAGTTAGTTCTTATGTGGCGTCATAGATGTCGCTATGTGGTAGTTTAAATGAAGCTGTTGTTTATTCTGGCATCCATAACACGTATTACTAACGGGTAGCACTTTACTAGGCAAGGTTGGGTGTCAGATTTTGTGACTTTTGACAATCCATGACGACAGGGTAGTTTCCTGGGTCAAAATAACTACATTTTATTTAGTCCGTGTTTTAAATTATAAAAAAATATTGGACACGTATTTTTTCTTTATTAGATTAAACAAAAAATAACAAAGATACAGCTCATTAAAGTTACGTGTGACGTCACCCCGTGCGAAAAAATGTAGCACGGCGTGACGTTACACGTAACTTTAATGGGCTATATCTTTGTCATTTTTGGTTTAATTTACAAATAAAAAAATACTTGTTCCTTATTTTTGAATAATCTAAAAGACGGACTAATTACATTTTTTTAGGCAACTAGCCCATTATATAAACTCTGTATAGGATATAATAAAGTCTTTGTATAAACTAGACGTGCTTGACTTTCTTTCTTTTTTTTTAGAGTGGAATTCATCTTATGTCATCTCCCACTAATGTACCTTCCTTGCCTTTGTTCTAAGGCCCTGAGATTCACTTTCGCATAACCTATGACCCCAGTTATCTTCAATCCTGCTGGGCCGCCAAGGTTTTGCTGACATCTCCTTGAGGTGCACGTGGAATACTACGTGTTGTCGACAACTTAAGACTACAGACGGTAACTGGACGATCGGACGGCGAGCCACCCATTGCGCGCCGTTTGCAAGCCCGCGCCTGCGGTGGCTGGAAATCGGGATCAGGATCCCGGCGTTTGGGACTTGTGGGCCGTTCCATTATTACTGCTTTGCAGAATGAGTTGACCGCCTAATACTCCTTGCTCGGGACCATGGTCTGTTGTATATATGGTGTGTTATAGTTGTCCAGTTATTTAAATACTCATTACAATTTTTAGAATGCGTTCCAAATGAGAATAGGATCAATTGCATGTTGTGACGTCACCATTTACTGTCAAACTTTTATTTTGTATTTTTTCGTAAAATAGTTAAATTTTTAAACTGTAGTTAATGTTTTACGAAAAAAATTATTCATTTACGAACTGTGAATGAAAAAATTTTAATCAGAATCCAGTTTTTAAATACACGTCATCTCTAAGTTCCTCAATTATGATAAGATCAAAGATATTATATAAAATCTTTGGACAAAATTTCTTCAATTTGGCAGTAAATCGTGACGTCACAACATGCAATCGATCCTATTCTCATTTGGAACGCATAGTAGTCATAATAGATCACTACGAAGTGATATTAGGCTTGTAGAAAGAAAACAGGTCAATTAAATCCGAAGTTGATAGTTCCTCTTCGTATTGAAAGAATTGTAGCGGAACAGAATATCGTCAATCTTTTTAAAAACACTGTTCAAAGTAGATCTCATAACCATACCAGCAACACAAGTAAAGAAGACGTCAGAATCATGGAGCGACAGGTATACATACAGAAATGATACCTAGTTACGTAAGAAAATTCATATAAGAAACTAGCTTTTGCCCACGGATTCGCGTGCGTGCGTAAAATATAGCCTATGTAACTGAGGAATAAAGCAACTTTCTATTGGTGATAAAATTTAGCAATCGGACCAGTACTTCCAGAGATTACCTCCTACAAAACTTAAAACAAACTTTACCTCTTTATGATATTAGTGTAGATAATGCATAAAAAACCAACAGCTCATGACGAATTAGGCTGAGATTAATTGAGGCGCGCGTGGCATACAATACGTGGTCCGTGCTCCCGTCCACAAGCCCACGCCTAGGTACGGTACTGCAAATCGACCTAGGACTCCCGACGTTTATGGCGACTCCTGCGGTGACCAAAGCGTAAGGATTACCTACCTTTCTCTTTCGCGCTTTCAGCTATCTCCTTTGCTCACATTACTACTTCACAGAAGAAAGTGACTACTCCTCATGCCTTTTCGCTCTCTACCTTAGGGTCGATCTAAATCAAAAATCAAAAATTGTTTTTTTATTTTATTTATTTTTTGTTTCTTTATCTACGCCTGCTGGTATGTAACATTGTTTACTACATAATATGTTTTTTTTCTCTGTAAGTAAATGTGAAATTCTTTTGAGAAATAAATATCTTTAACCGTATCTGAACTGGACCTAAGAGGTCCTGCCGCTACGATCACGTCCGCAATGACTCAGCGGTGCTCCATCTAAGTGAAGCTAACCTCCACTGTATGCTCCACCTTATCCTGCTGGCATATCTGCTGCTAGCTGCAGCTGCATACTCGTATCTTTCCACCGAATCTGAAACAGTAACTTCCCGAAATAAGCTGCCTAGTGAAGACCTGCAGGTGAAAAGTGAGAACACTGCGCCGGCTTTCTAACCTCTCCTCAATTAATGGATAATCCTAGCTGCAAAGTTATGCATATGCAAGTATTCTCCGTTAGCAAAACGAGAACAACCAAAAATAATATGGTGGCCTGCATTGATTTAGACAGTATCATTCCTAACAGATGTCAACCATGCTGTCCTTTACAATTAATCTTGTAGTTGTAATTATTTAATAAAATAAGCAGGGTGGGGTGGGTCACGAAAGCGAAGCCACAGCAAAAACTAGATGTTTATAATGCTAGTTTTTTCTTATGTACTGAAAGAAAGGAAGAAAAAAAAAACACGTTTATTTGGCACACAGGTACACACAATGAGATAACACCATAATTATGGTATACAAACTTAAACCTAGAATACATCTACATTGTATGTCTCACGGCTGCGCCAAATAGGTCCAGTTCAGCATGATGCCAGGCCACTACGTAGCAGTGTGTGTTCTAGGATATAGTCTACTCGAGCACCCATTTTGTTCAGAATCCGTTTAGCCGTATATGCGCGAAGGAGTAATAAACACAGCTACACACACCTTCATACTTTACTTTCGTCTTTATAATACTCGTATTTATATAAGCCAAGATAACTTCGTGCTTATTCGCATGTGCTGCAAAGTGACAAAGTATAAATAATATTCTATAAGACAATAAATAATATACTGTTCATTCTCATGCAAAAGAAAGATCGTGTAGTAAATGACCTTGCGCATTTCTGAAGAATTTCTGTATGTACATAATAGTTCCAGTTACTGTTGAAACGATTATTTATAAGGTACATAAGGAAATAAAGCATAGTAGGAACTAACGTCTTGGTTTTATAACTATGTGGAAAAATGTGGGCTTATATCAGAAACATATGATGGTTAACTTTCGTGAATGTCAGCCACTATGCGGACCGGGCTCTAGTCGAGGCCATGGTCCGGAGCGAGGAGGAGTGGCAGGTGGTCGTCTCCTTCTGCGAAGCAGTAATGCTAGTAAAGGAGGAGGTCGACCGCATCAGGCTACGGCGTCCTCGCCGCCGCCGCCAGGATTCCGATCCTGATTTTCGGCCACCGTAGACGCGGGCTCGTGGACGGCGAGCCATGGGTAGCTCGCTGTCCGACTGTCCGGTAACTGTCCGGACCGAGCCCATGACGTCGACGGTACGCACTGTTCCCACGCGCCTCAAGGAATTGTCAGCAATAGGAGGGGCCCAGCTGGGTCGAAGCCTGCTTGGGCCGGGGTTATCTGAAAGGAAACTCGAGCTCCGGTATGAAGGCACGGAACTAGGAGGAACGGGGTGGGTTTTTAGTCAGTAAGAGTTTGACACTATCTCCCGCTCCACCCAAGAGCGGGTTTTGTCATAAGATGATTTACCCCATCGAAAAAAAAGCCACTATGCGGAGATATCTAATATAAGACGTGTTTGACGCTAGATGACAAAATGTTGTGAACGAGAGTGAAGCTAGAACTACTCTGCGCACACGTGTGCCACACATCCCGATCTAGGCGCTTTGGTTTCCATACATGTTATGGAAACTAGACTTGTAGAACTACACTAGAACCACTACACGCGACGGCACACGACGTTGTTCTACTTACAAATCAGGCGTGTTGAACATGTTGGTTGGTCTAATGTAGTGACATTCCTGTTGAGTTTCAGACACTAGTATCATGTCATTTGTACTTTGTGCCCGACACATTATAATTCTTACGACTGAATTTTGATCACGGTGGTCAATCTCAACAGAGATTCGGCAAATACGCAGAGGATACTATAGTGCACAAGTGTGTGCGCAAACACAGGTGCACTCTCTGTTCCTTTACGCTTATAGTCCGATGGGACGGATGTCTGACACAACTATAAAAATCCAGTGGCACTTTCGCCCGACACGGGAATCCAACTCAGTAACCAACAAAGTAGTTGAATGTCTGACACATTACTAATAACATGACATCTCCTTGAGGCGCGCGTGGAATACTATGAGCCGGTACGGTTGCCAGACGGCGAGCTACCCGTTGTTCACCATCCGCAAGTCCACGCCTACGGTGGCTGGAAATCGTGGTTGGGATCCTGGCGGCTGGGGCGTTAGAAAGGACGTTTCTCACGCGTGCATCCGCCGCCTTCTCTAGCATTACTGCTTCACAGATGGAGGCGACTGCCTACCTTTCCTCTTCGCTCCGTACCATGGCCTGCACCAGGACCCAGCATGAAATTTTGTTGTCGGCTGGGTGATAATAAATTATGAAGAACTGATCTGAAAATCTTTTTTGGGTAGGGTCAACGAAGACCCTCTGTGGGGCCCTACTATTTCCAGTTGGGTAACATGAGGGATAACGGTAGCTTCATTCCCTTGCTTTGCTCGCTCACTCTAGCCACCGTAATAACCTTTTAACCTTACTTGTGTATTTATATAAGTACTAAAGAACGCTATTCTTAGTTTAAACAAAACCCTATAAAAATAAGTTAGATTTAAATTACGTATTAGTCTGTTAGGCTAGGATTGTAATCAACTATTAAGAAATTTATTCATAATAACAAGGAAAAAAAAAAACTTCTGTACTGTTTGCAGCACTCCATCACAGGTTAGCTCCAATTATTATACTTACTAATGTATAATAATAATATTCCACAACTATCACACAACGCCGTCTAGTCCCAAGCTAAGCAGAGCTTGTGTTATGGGTACTAAACAACTGATACTTATATATTTCTAAATACATACATAATATAGATAAATTACACCCAGACACAGAACAAATGATCATGATCATCACATAAACATTTATCCTGGGTGGGAATCGAACCCACGACCTCCGGTATAGCAGTCAGGACCATTAACCACTAGACCAACAGGCCAGTCATAATCAGTTATCAGATCAGTATAATATCTGACTGCTTTAGTATAAGTTACTTAAACACCGTTTACACACAGTTTGGGTGGTCATGATTGATTTTAACTCATTCAGCCTAATATTTCACATCAATAGCACCTTCAGTATTATACGGTTACGGTTCTAAGAAGTAACTTGAAACACAACATGACAAGCACTTTTCATTTCGTTCGGTCATTATTTAACATAACATAATTTGTCACATGAATTAATTAATTTTACTGCAAATAATTGTTTGAACAAATGTTCTTTTCAATTATTAAATTGTTGGAAACTAATTTATTCATCGCCTTTTGTGTGACGACGAAACGGCGAGTAATAGGCAGCTGCCGTTCGGTTTTTCGATAATCGTCTGGACTGAGCCCAAATCGTCGACAGCGCGTAGTGTTCCACACGTTCCTTATAGACATGTCAGCAAACCGTAGAGGCTCAAGCAGGGCGATGCCTGCTAGGGCCGCAGGGATTTTTTAAATAAACTAGTGCGCCTCACCATCAGAGATTGCATCACTGCTTACCATCAGGTGGGATCGCAGTCAAGCACTACTTTATACGAATTAAAAAAAATATATATATAAACCAGTGCTTGACTATGATACCATGTGATTGAAAGTAGCGATGCAATTTTAGAGGTCGCTGGTAGAAGTTTCTTAGAAATGAAAGTCGAGTGGTATATGATCAAAATGGCGGGTAGACTATAAGTAGTCTCGTCCTCTCGAGAGGAGATATGTGGCTAAGTTTGCGCGTCTTCATTTATGTTTTGTAAAGCATAAGGCCGTTTGTCCAGATGACGGTGTCCGAGATGACGGCGCCGATTTAGCGATACATACATTTTATGGCCATGTGTCCACCGCACGCCCGTCACCCGAGCGAAACTTAAACTCAGCCTGAAATAATCTCGTTCTCGGTGACGTCCCGGTGACGGCGGCGGTGGACAGACGGCCTAAGTTTGCCAGAAAACTGTTAAGACTAAAGTCTGCGCTCAGCCTTAGACTCTATTGTACGATGGAACTTGTCTTGCAAAAACTTAAAATTTTGCCACGGTAGGTATTTATGTAGAAATATTGGTGCAGCTGATGTTAAGGTACTACAAAAAAGAGCGTACATGAAAATAACACTTGAACAAACAATCCATGAGGCTGTCTCAAGCGGTTTTCAAACGTGGCAATTTAGTTTTCGAAGATTTTTTTTTATTTTTATCTCTCTTTTAATTGTTTCCAGTAACTCTATGAAAAGGACAAGGAGTCAATAAAAAAAAAGTTTGACTGTCAGTTTTTCTGGTAATGATGATGTTACTAAACTTTTAACTATATTTATTCTAATTTATATAATTATTGAGTTCCAGGAGTGTATCCAATAGATGATTACCCTGATGCATTGATAGACGTTCACCATCTCCAAGAGCTGAAAGATTACTAACTGGATTTAAACCTCATAGTTGGAGCTGTATATATGTATATTGCAGGGAAATGAGGAAATCAGGGATTTCGCAAAATCCCTAGGGATATCACGAAATCCCGGTAGATGTCGAATATTCTTGTTTTTTACGTCTTCTAACTAAAAGTATCTAGTGATATGACAAAACACCAAATTATCACCAGTGATATGTCGTTTTACTAAACTAAATCTAGTAAAATGTCAGAAAAGCGGATATTGCCGAATAAAAATCACGCCATGCATTTCTCTCGCTCGCTCTAGTACTCACACGTGCACTGGTGGGAGCGAAACTAATTTAATTTCGCTAAGCCCTTTCCATCATCAGATCACTAGACGTACCAGCGTACCACATTGCATTACTAACAAAACATTTTATTGTATGTACAGCTAAGGAATCGATTTTCTTGTCGGAATCTGTGTTTCCTGACTATCTCCTGCTATAACCTAAAAAAATTGCAATAAAATTACTCGTATGTACAATTTAAAACAGATCTCATTATTATGCATTAAATTCAGTGACAAACTGACGAATGATGGTTTAACATAACTAAACTTTAAGTTAACAACAACTGCGTGCACAGGTGCTGTATTCATAAGATCAATGACGTCAGAAACAGCTAGGGGCTGCGCTTTGATACAGGAGTAATAACAAATGAATAAAATAATAAAAATAAAATAATAAAAATAAAATAAACATCATTTATTATCAGACAAGAGTCTATAACCAGTAAGTAAATAGTCTCATAAAACAGTGAAATCATAAAATAAATCAATTGAAATCATAAATTAAAACCAAAATAAATAAATCAAACCATAAATTAAAATCACAATAAAATAAATCAATTAAAATTAAAATGAATAAAACAATAAATTAAAATCATAATAAAAAATCAAATATAAACAAAACAACACAGCCTGATTATAAGATGATAAGAGGTAGCTATGTTACCATAATTTAAATAAATTCATAATTGAAAAACTACTGCCAACAACTTTGCCCGGTTACAACAGCTAATCGACTGTTTTTACGTAAACTCTTGAATCTGTGCGTTATTTTTTTTTTGGTTTGAAGCTTAATAAAAACTAGCTAGCAAAGGTATTTACAGATATATTCATTAATGACAAACTCATATCCATAAAATAAACTTTAAATAGCTCTCCTGCAAAGTAAGCTTTGTCTTAGTCAAAATATTCCCAAGAAAAAAAATATTTCATGTTCTATTCAAGGATATGGTCTCCCCGTGTATCAAGTTTCATATAAATCCGTTCAATCGAAACTCGAGCGTGAAAAAGTTAACAAACCTACAATTACACACTTATATATTATATAAGTGTGATGTAATCAAGCATATCAATATTTGAATTGATCGAAATGGCAAGATATTTACAAAACTATATCTTAACAGATGCGGTAACAGTGAAGGAAAATTCCAAAAAAAAATTTGATGAAGAGGTACAAAAATTTTTCGAACATAAACGCTCTACACTAGGAACGTATTTTAAAAACCTGAACAGATCTTTATAAATTTTATATCATCCCGATGACGTCAACTTTCAATTAAAAATACCGCATCAAAATCGGTCCATTCGGTGTTGAGTTACGATGCCACAGACAGACACACAGCCACCTCAAACTTATAACAACCGTCTTTTCCATCGGGGGTTCAAAAAGTTTCGGTCAAAATATGCTCCAATTACCATAATTATGTAACGTTGTATATTAACTAACTCGTTTTCCGTGTGGCGGTAGTCGAACATAAAAAAAAAAAATAAGATCCAGACGTTTCTGTAGAACGCGGATCATTCACAATCGGACGTCTCAGCTGCAATACACGTTTCCACGCTTCTTACATACTCAGCTTATAAATTAGAATCATTTAATTAGCGTGTATCAGTTTCCGTGGTTTTGAATATTTAAATATCTCAGATCGTTACATTTTACTGTTACGACTTGCGCGTGTAAAATACTATTTTTAGTGTTAACTCCGTATTGGGGCCCAAGGTTGCGGTTCAAGCGCTTGTCCTGAGCTCCAACCACCATCATCCACCTGCGGGACGTCTTCCTGCTGGCGCCTAGTCCTCGGCCTCCAGCGTCTTCGTGACCTCACCAGGCCAGGATAGTACCTCGCGCCTACCTCCATAGTCGTCATTAACTTCTATCCCTATAGTCTAGTCAAATTAGCAAAAAGATTGGACTTAATTCGTGTAGTTGTAATTTTTTGTGGAATCATTAGAAGACATGAATATAAGTCATCTCTAAGTTTGCACCATTCCTGTGGTGTACGGAACATCGTTTAATATTAGGTATTAACATTAAAGTCCCAAAATTTTGAAATTTCATTAGTAACTAGTTGTGGTAAGTTTAGATATCTGTAGATACACCTTTGGTGTATAATTACTTTTCGCGAAAAAAGTGTGAGGTGTATAAAACACTAATAAATCATTATTTTTAATTTGCGGCTCAAGGGAAATTTTGCCTGTTGGTGCAAACTCATAATAAGCTTTTTAAAGCATCATAAACACCCAGTTATAATTGCACCCTTTTGCACCCCAGGGAAACCAGTATTTTAAAATATTTGTAAATTGTACTTCGGGGCAAATTAGTGTAGTCGTGGATTTTTTTATATATAATGTATTCTAAATATTCTACATTTGCACTTAATAAAAATAAGAAATATATAACTGGAAGTTTATATAGATTTAACGTGGATACAATACTGCGCCACGTGACGTTCGCAGGGTGAACGCGGGGTCGAAGCAGCGGCGCGGGCGGCGGCGGGGCTCAGCAAGTTAGCGTGCAAATTGTAGCGTGCAATAGTATGCGCTTAGATTCGGACTGTTGATATTTTTTAAATTAACGGACTGTCGATATATCGATATTTTTAAATATATCAATATAATCTATATTCTTTTTCAGTGATAAATAATTTATTTCTTTGTGTCCAAAAAATACACAATAGGTACTTGACGATTATTACAGAAAATGAAACAAAATTTGCCAGGATATTCTTAATTATCTAACAAACTAAGCGACTATTTTCTACGTTATACTTTTTTTTTACGGTGGGCTAAAATCATCTTATGACAGCCTCCGCTCTTGGGTGGAGCGGGAGATAGTGTCAGACTCTTACTGACTAAAAACGGGTTGGCCGTTCCTTCTAGCCTCTTCATACCGGGGCTCGAGTTTCCTTTCGGATAACCCTGGCTCCAGTAGGCTTCGACCCAGCTGGGCCCCTCCTGTTGCTGACAACTCCTTGAGGCGCGTGGGAACAGTGCGAGCCGTCGACGTCTTGGGCTCGAACCAGACAGTTGCCGGACGGTCGGACAGCGAGTATGTTCTACTTCAGCGTCCATCATGTCGATGTGGGCTAAGTCTACTAGTTGAGAGCTGGGCGAGCATTGGGATTCAAGGCTGTCGGCTACTCATTCCGCTTTTTCAGAGTCGTTGAAAGTGTTATTGGACACATTCTTAGTAAAGACAATTTATTAGTTTAGGATATTATTAAATTACTTACTAATTCTTTTCTTTTATTATGGATAGGCTAGCGTTTGACCACTACCTCACCTGATGGAAAGCGAAGATGTGGCCGACAATGGAGCACGCTTGCCTAGAAGCAACCATTCACTCTTGGCTTAAAGACCCCTAATTTGTAGGTATAAGGGAACACAGACTCCGGCAGAGAATTCCAATCCTTAGATGTACGCATGTGTTCCTAAAACGCTTTGTACGTATGGGTGGGATGGCCACCATGCACCAGTAGCGCAACGCCTGCGCCGACTTGGCGGATTTAAGTAAATTGTGCAATTGCAATACACAATACAATCTCCAAAATGTAAACGATAGAAAACCGACAGGCTAGCAACTCGACATCGATGCTCTTGATGACGATGATGCCTTTGGAATTTTGACTTGACAAGTGTATCATTGCCTTGTGTGTGTTCTTGGATTGCTTCTCAATCGACTCTAGTGCATCAAGCTGGTGTTTGGGAGACCCATTCCAAAGATGAGAGCAGTATTCCATAAACTATCGAACTTGCGCTTGATAGAGATTGAGCAGCTGTTCCAGCGTAAAATACTGTCTCACCTTTGCTAAGATCCCCAATTTTTTGGCTGCCATTTGAGCTTTTGCCTCGATGTAGGAGCCGAAATTGAGAGTAGATGACAGCGTTACCCCAAGAAGATCAAAGTGTTCGGTAATTGACACGGTCACACCCCGGATAGATGGAGCCGGGTAGAATTGGCTCTGAACTGAATTGGCCGGAACTTATTAGTCTAAAGACGAGTATAAGGCTAAATTGTAATAAAAACTAGGGTTCATCCTTTGGATGTACTCGAGGACTAGGGTAAAAAAAGAGGCTTTGAAAGCGACACTCTTATCGGGGCGGGGAGGTAAGTACAGAGGACTTTTCAATAGAACGTAACCTTATAGTTATGAAGTTGCCAGAAAGTGATATGGGTATGTATGACTGAGCTTCTTGTCCCAGCGAGCGGAACGCAGCACAGTCAAGCTTTATTCCTTCCTCTAGGGTTGGTCGTCTTGCTGTTAGCCCGCTAATATAACGGAGTCACTCAAGCCAATGAGGGCAGTGAGTCCGCTGGTGAGAGCGAATTGTCTGGCATACGAGGCAAGAAAGAGGATGGCGGGTAGTAGGCGGAGATGACAGTGATCGACTGAAGACCAGTCATGCCTACTCGACAAGTCAAGTATTCATGGAGAGATAGTGGTGCGGGTGGAGCTAGAATAATACAGTACAGTTCCTTTCTGTAGTAAAGGAGGATGCCACCACCGTGACAGTGAGTCCTATCATTGTGAGTTACGCGATAGTTGGCAATTTTAAGATCTTTGCGGTGGCATTTGAGGAATGTTTCCTGGATGATGTCTTGTTTTGTTGTTGTTGTAATTGTCTCCAGGAGGATATCTTGCTGATGGTCGAAGAAAGTGACGATCTCATCACGGTGGTTGGTGATGCCATTAGCATTAAAATAGTTTTAGAAGGATCGGGATTTGATACAACAAATTCTCTGTTGTTTGTTCCATGAAGTGTAGCTCGTAGACCAAGTTTCTGGCATTCTGCGTGATGAACATGACGTAGTTATCCAGGATGACCTGCCGCTAGCTGTTTCTGGATCTGTGGTATAGTCGTTACGTGCGAATGCGTAACTACAAATGGTGCGTGGGGTTGTAACGTCGGGACAAATCGTGCACTGTGGACAGAGCTCCTGAAGAATCTCATGTCAATATAGGGACAGCGACTGTCGCAACCTAGCCCTGAGTACGCTGGGTACCACAATCTCGGCAGAATGCACTTACTGTCACGGTTTTGTGAGGAGTCTGAAACCTGGCTACAGAGGCGTCGGGCGTTCACGTTTTCCACTTGACACAGTTCCTCGACGGTCATAGGTGTTTCGGGAGGTAACTGTTTCTAATTTGGCAAGAAGAAACGCCCAGGTAACCATGCAGCCATGAACCATTAATGTAACCATTGTGCGGACTGTGTGCCGCGCTTGGGTGGAACACCGTCGTGTCCTTGTGGAAGCATTCGGCGGCGGCGATCTCGCACGCCGAGCCCTGGTTCAGGCCATGGTCCGGGGCCAGAGAAAATGGGATGCGGTCACCTCAGCCTGGAAGCAGTAATACTGGCGTAGAAGATGGCCGCAACCGGACATTACACTTTAGCAGCTGCCAGGAGACGCCCCGGAATTTAAGAGTCGCTGGACAATTTCTGGCCACAGTATCACAGTGTCGCGGACAACGAACTATGGGTATCACACCGTCCGCTAGTCACTTAAGGACCAAGCCAGAGTCATCAAATGCGCGTGAAGATTTCGGACGCATGCCTCAAAGGGATGTCTGCAAAACAGTAGGGGCCTAGCAAGGCCGATGCCCGTTAGGGCCGCGGGGTATTCCTGAAAAGGAAACCCTTGGTCCTGGTCCACACTAGTCTGACACACCTTCTTGCTTCACCCTAGAGTGGTAAAAGTCATTAGGTGTTCTTTCATAAAAAAAACACATACTTTTTCGTAAATACATGGATTGCTTCGATAATAGCATTATAAATCCCAATAAACAGACATCGACTTTCTGAGCGGCAGTAATTAAAAACGCGGGTGAAACCTCGGGTTTACCTAGTAGTTAATAAACCCTAGAGTTATTTTGTGTATTTTCGTACGAACATGAAATGCACGCGCGCAGTTCGCAGTGCGCCGCTTGCGAATGGCTTGCGAGCGGCGCATTCGCCAGATCTTCTGACGCACCGTTACAATGCCCCCTTCTTCCCATCCTGTCCATGTATTGCGTATCTTATCTTCTCTGTCGATCTGACTCTTGAAGCAGTGGAGATGGAGCCGATAGAATTTTCATATATTTTATTGAGATTTTACTCCACATTTTTTTCTATTAAGTAAAATGTTTTATTTCTACCTTACTTGATGCTATATATAGCTCCAAAGACAATCGAAATATAATTAATTTAAGTATTTGAAATAAATAAAGGACATGCTTGGAAGACACTGACACCTTTTTTTTCTTTTTTTGTATTATAAAAAAATAACTTTAGGTTTCTTTACTAAAACTTACTAACAGAGCATTCACAATCAGTGAGTACTCGTCAACACAACCCACAACGCGCATACGTGATGACGACGCTTATCTCTTCTTGTCAGTTTATTATTCCGTGTCGCGCGCTTGTCACTTCCATGGCGTAGTAGCTCTTTGACAATTACTACAATACTAGAAAAATGAATGTTCCCTATAAAAATTCTAATTTTTTATAGGGTGCAAATATAAAGGAAACCAAATGAATATGATTGTGATGATTTTTAAAACTACACTAATTTCCCCCGAAGTACAACAGCCAAAAATCGTGAAAAACTAATTTCCGTACGTCGCACTAGGGTGCAAAATCAATCATGTATTAGGTCAAAATGTATAAATACTTTTCTCAGTTTGCAAAACTACACTATTTTCCCTAAAGCCGCAATGACCAAAAATAACATTTTTATTTATTTTATTTTTTATCTAACGCTGCTTTGGTCCGATTAAAATAAATAAAATGTAATAATGTAGATTGAGGTGTAATATACCATATAAAAAATTACGCTGAGCACACCTGTATTCTCTGGTTAATTATAACCAATTAACAGTTTTCACCCCCTTCCGTAGGGGTGCAAAATGATTTTTATTTTTTATACACCATTTTTCATTCCTACAAAACCATCAGAAACGTTTTTGCCTCTCCAGAGAATTTAATCCAATCTTTATTTAAAAATGACCTAATTTGACTATACTACTACTAATCCCTACTAATATTATAAATGCGAAAGTAACTCTGTCTGTCTGTTACGCTTTCACGCAAAAACTACTGAACGGATTTAGATCAAATTTGGTAGGTAGGTAGAAGAGACACTGGAATAACACATAGGCTACCTATAATTCCACTGCTGAGCACGGGTCTCTGCCCGCGCGATATAAACTGTAGTCCACGCGGGCGAAGCCGCGGGCGGAAAGCTAGTTTAAAATAAAAACGGCTTTTATACCCTCGACCTTGAAAATAAATATTAATTAAGTAGAAAGTGCTGCGTCTTATTTCTCTAGAAAATAGATAAATAACCGCAAACGCTGCACATAAATACTTAAGATTTCAATTAATAAGTTATTTTTGACAACCTTAAAGAGAAAAGAAGCAGTGAATTACCATGGCATTCAGCCACACGTATACAAAATTACTTATTTCTGCGTTAGTTTAAATACGGTGGACTTACTTTTGAGTGAAATTTCTTCTTAACCAGACACTTCGCAACAAGGAGCCGCAGTATACTGTCATGGAACTCTTGTTTACAGTAAATGGGGAGCAGCACACAGGTCAGAGAAAATTACTTTTATTATATTACAAGCTTTAAAGTGTACCAAGGGTTTGGGCCTTGTGCATCACGGGCATTATTGTCTATAATATAAAAATGTATCGTAAAATGTGTTGGTCAGCGCATAACTCAACAACGCCTGGACCAATTTGGCCAATTCGTGTGAAGTGTTTCGTTAAGTACAAAAAAGATACAGATAACTAAAACATTAAGTCACCTGGGTGTAAAAACACCGTTGTAGCTTTTAAGGGTTAAGAAAACTAATCGGTACATTCCCCAGTGGGTAGCAATGTGTGCTCAGACACCATGTTGCTGGACTACCTCCGCAACTACCTCCAGCTGCGTGGTACCAAGTACATGTGTCGGGCTGCGGAGCCTGCATGGTCACTGTCGCCAAAACTCCTGGAGCTCCGCACGTTGCCATTAACTCAGTAAGTATCGTATTAGCACCTACAAAAAGAGTATTTGTATTGACATTTATTTCATTAAAAATCAAGCGAATGCCGGTTCGCTCTCTCATTGTCTTTCTATTGTCTCTCGTATTCGAACGGTTACAATACTATACAAAGTGTAAGGGACAGCCGTCCGCAAATTTTAAAACTTTGCTCAGTAGATGAAACTGAACAACATTCCACAATATGTTTATTCAGGAAACGAAAAAAGAAATTAGGCTCACCATAAAAACTGTCCAATCAAGCTTATAATTTTGAATGGTGAGGCTTTGGACCCCGAAATATTCCCAATTGCTAAAAAGAATCTAATACATCTGCTATAAGACAAAAACCAGGCAAATGAGACTCGTGCACTGAGGGTTCTACACAAACTAAATTATTAAAGTAGTTCAATTCCTGAATTAGTTACGAAGATTTTGCTGAATTGCAAAAGTAGCTTTTTTTGAGACGTAACTATACTGTTTTCAGGTTTTTTCCTATACTTGTGCTATAAAACTTTGCTTCATACCAAATTTCAAAATTCTAGGTCAATGGGAAGTATCGAATTTTGATTGCCTTGGTCGAATCACACGTTTTATTGCGATATAAACGGCCGTATCTTTTTTTTTTTCCTTAACTCAGTACGTGTGATTTTTTCACAGCTTCAAGGGACCGCAGACTTGAGTATATTGTTTTAATTTCAACTCGACACCTTTACACGTGCGCGAGAAAAAGGGTCTTCACAGACTGACGGACAGACAGGCAACAAAGTGATCCTATGAGGGTTCTTTTTTTTTCTTTTGAGATACGGTAGCATAACTAGTACAAATACAATAAAGTAAAATTATTACAAATAAAATAAAAAATTAACACTTGATTAAACATACTTTCTGAAAAGGTTTTCATACGTGGCCTTTTATTTTTCTTTTAATTTAAGCTTGAAATAATCGGAAATTCAAATAAGTGGCTCTAATTTGTATATTCTAGAGCCACTTATTTGAATTTTCGATTATTTCAATCAAGACTTTGCCGTATTATGTTTAACAGTGTCTCACGTCCATTGCCTCTTGTCACGGGTGGGACATCAGGACCATCGAAGGTTTGGGCAACCAAAAGGATGGCTACCACACGCTGCAGACGACGATGGCTGAGAATAATGCAACCCAGTGCGGTTACTGCACCCCTGGCTGGGTGATGAGCATGCATGGGTACGGTAATCATTTATTTACAAGGAAACGTCATTTGCTCAACCAGTATATCTCAAAATGTTGTCCTTTAATTTGATTTATAATAATATACGTTTATGACAGTTTATCATATTTTACAGACTCATGGAAAGTCATCCAAATCAGCTGACTATGTTGGAAATAGAAAAATCGGTCTCTAGCAATCTTTGTCGTTGCACTGGGTACAGACCTATCTTGACTGCTTTCAAAAAGTTCGCAATAGACGCTCCCAAGGAAGACAGGATCATGAATGTTACGGATGTAAAATGCAAATCTTCAAGGGATTGTTGTCAGAGCTCTAAGAATGCCAAGGAAGATGATTGGTGTATAGTGTACCAAGATGACTTTAATGAAGATAAAACTATGAAAATAAAATTAAAAGATGGTAAAACTTGGTACAGACCTACAAACCTTGCCGAAGTTCGAAAATTACTAAAGAAAAGTTCCAAGTCTTGTATGCTGGTAGCTGGGAATACTGCTAAAGGTAAATCTTAACAGTTATTAAAAGTACTAAATTAGTATTTATCCTATGTTTCAGAATACTAATTAATGTGGTTGCTTGGTTGTTTATACATTTATTATTCTTACAGATTTTTATATTTTTTGGATAACTGACATCACAGCTCACTCATAATATTGTTCTCTTGCAAACCTTTACCAAGCAAAGGAGCAATTATAGCTTTACTTATATATTTGGTTCGAAATAGTGTATTCTCAGGTCGTAAAGAAAAATCTTTGACAAAATGAAATAGACAAGTCAAAGATTCATTTATTGCAATTGCAAAATTTTACGTAGATTATTTCATCTTGAACCTTACTCTCAACTATAATTTATTTCTTTATTTAATATTCCAGGAGTGTATCCAATAGATGAATACCCCAATGCACTGATAGATGTTCACTATCTTAAAGAATTGAAAGGTCATCAATTGGATCAAAATCTCATAGTTGGTGCTGGTTGTACATTGACAGAGTTCATGGGAATCCTGAAGGAGGTTTCGTCACAGGAATGTTTTGAATATTTGACGAAATTGTTTGAACATGTGGATTTAGTAGCCCATATACCTGTCAGAAATGCAAGTATTTGTGTCTTTACTTCTCTAAAGGTTTGATGAATTAAGTGAGACAGCCGTTGTTTGTCAATAAAGTGACTTTTTATTTACGAATTGTTGTTGATTGTAGTGGCGCCATATTTTTTTTATGGTAAAATATTGAGCAAAGTATTTTTGTCTAGTCAATTTCCCACTCATAGCCAAGCTCTTTTACTGTGTTTTGAATGTATAGTATATATATATTTAAAATTCTTGGCCTAATATCAAAAGACATGAAATAACAAGTATTTGAGCTATGCTCAATGTTGTCGATAGGCGAGTGGAACAGCGGCCTCTTAAGATGTGATTTTATTTTTCTAAAGAATTTACCTTAACTTCAATCATACACTTAGACCAAAGTTTCTCTAACGTCGCTATTCCTTTCTGGAAGTGTGAATCTGGAAGGTTATGAAAATAGTCATCTACGGCCCTCTCATCTTTTTCTACAGAATTTACCTTAACTTCAATCATACACTTAGACCAAAGTTTCTCTAACATCGCTAGTCCTTTCTGGAAGTGTGAATCTGGAAGGTTATGAAAATAGTCATCTACGGCCCTCTCATCTTTTTCATTCGATATGAAGCGCTTCCCGGAAAGAAATTTTATTATGTTGGTAACAGATATGAGTCAGATGATGCCCAACCAAGAGAATATGGGGGATAGCCAAGCAAATCGAACCCCAAATTCCGAAGTTTTCCCATACATACATAGTCCTGATGAAAGATAATTTCCTTCTTCTTCAAGCCAGGTCCTACCTTGCAATTTTTTTGCATCCAGATAGTCAAGAAAGTTTAAATAATATTTATCTGTAATCTGTTTTTTCTTTTACAAGAAAATCAATTAACCTGATGCAATTAACAGGAAAGCATCCCTTTCGAATCCCACAATACAATGACAATGAGCTATCAAGTGAGTGCAATTGTCTTCGCTTTCTTTGGCGCTGCACCACCGGCTTCCACCCAGTGTTTGCAACTGGTTTTTCAATTTGGGCGTATAGTGGTGATCCCATGTCTCATCCATTAATACAAATCGCTGCACAAATTCAGTCAAATCCCTTTTGAAACAGTCAAAAGATTGTCTCGAAAATGTTTTCGCATTTGTTTTTGGTTGGCATTCAGCAAATGCGACTTTGTACAAAACTGTAATATTATTTTTCATTACTCATACTCTGAAAGTAGGTCTGAAGTTGCCTGAGAAGCGGGCTGAAAAGTATCACACTTTTTATCCCTAGGGAGTTTTACTTCCAACTAACAGCTGTCAAATTATTTAAAAAAAAAGACTAGGTCTATCTTCTTGTATTCGTAATGAAAAGCACAGTGCTTACCTCGGGGTTAAAGTTACTTATTTAGTCCCTCAAATTAGCCAACTCCTTCTCGTGACGAAATAAGTAACTTTCACTCCTAGTGTAACAATGTACTATTAATTCAAGTTTTGTGTTCAGGTAGGTACTATCGCCGGTAACCTGATGATCAAGCACACACATAACGTGTTCCAGTCAGACATATATCTGATCCTCGATACTGTTGGAGCTCAACTAACCATAAGTATGCAACATTATATAAAATCATTGCCTCTCTTTAACAAAATAGATTTATGAATTGGTTTTACTTAAATTTTAGTGGATCACAACGGAGTCGAAGAAACAGTTACAATGCCAGAGTTCTTAAAACTGAAAATGAAAGCAAAAATTATTGTAAAAGTATTATTTCCACCATTGACTGCTGCATACAAAGTTTTTACCTACAAGGTAAGAAAAAAAAAACACAGTACGAAAGTATTTAGTAAAAACCTTAAAATGAAGAATATAATAAACTTAATTGTACACAAAATATACGTATGACGTATTACGATAACTTACTTATAAAGTGTGGATTAAAACCTAGCCAGACAGGAAAACATCATGAGGAAACAAGAAGCAAAAATTCAGAAACATGTGACATCAACCAATCCGCACTGAACTCGCGTAGTGGATAGCGGCCCATTCCCTCACCTAGAGAATAGGCCCGAGCCCCAGCAGTGGAAGAATTATAAGGCCGATTATGTTATTTTACGTACTCCAAATAAAACGAAAACCGAATATTAATATATAGTTTAGCTAATTTATAGTTTTAAGTACCTACGATATTGTTACTTGTTACATTTATTTAGTTTTAGGATGTAACGCGAATAAACTCTTTTTCTTTTTTTCTTTCTTTCTAATATAAATCTTTTCTTTTTTAGCTCATGCCAAGAGCCCAAAGTACCCATGCCATAGTCAATTTCGGTTTCCTTTGCAAACTGGATGATGGTAACGTAGTTGAAGAGTGCAGAATTATTTACGGTGGTCTCTCAGAGAAATTTGACCGGGCCCTTGCAACTGAGAGATATCTGCAAGGAAAAGACTTGTTCGATAACAAAACTCTGCAAGGTGCTTTGAGGGTGTTAGAAGGCGAGATGATTGTGGAAGATCACCCACCTGAACCAAGTATTGAGTATAGGCAGAATGTTGCAAGGGCGCTGTTCTATAAGGTGAGTCTATTAGCAGCATTATGCATATTACACAAGTGTTTGCAGTTAAGAAAAAAAGTTGTATTTTTTTTTAATTGAATTCAAAATAATAATACTGTCGTAAGCTATTATAATGCTCGTAAATATTCCATTTTTTTGTACGTTATCACAAATGATAATTTAACTACGTAGAACATCCCTGTTCCTAACACGGTCGGACCATTTGATGTTCAAAATGTCGTGGAGGCAGTTAAGGTGGAAATAGTCCAATGCACGTTTGTGTCTTCTGTACACTTATCACGTCTCAGCAGGCATGTTCGGTATCATAAGAGCCATATATACGTTAACCTGTAACGTAAAGTACCTAACCTAAAAGTAGTATATGATATACACGTACGTAAATAATAAATAAATAATATTCCATAATTATCACACAACGCCGTCTAGTCCCAAGCTAAGCAGAGCTTGTGTTATGAGTACTAGACAACTGATAAACATACTTATATATTTCTAAGTACATACATAATATAGATCAATTACACCCAGACACAGAATAAATGATTATGCTCAACACATAAACATTTGTCCTGGGTGGGAATCGAACCCACGACCTCCGGCATAACAGTCAGGGCCAGTAACCACTAGACCAACAGGCCAGTCTAAATAAAATGTACAGTTACAGTTAATTGTTATTTTCAGTGATAAGAATCTCCTTTCGAGCACGCGTCTTCTCCAGCTTCAATAGAGTTATTTATTTATACTATTACTCATCCAGTCATTGTTTAAAATTTTTATTACGTCATCATACATCATTAGATTTTTTCAGGCTCTTCTTACTCTCTGCCCTGAACGATCACCTCGATATGAATCCGCCATCGTTAATTTACACCAGACGAGACCTGAATCATGTGGATCACAAACGTTCCCTACTGATACTTCACTTTGGCCTTTCAACCAACCCATACCCAAGTTAGAAGCAAAAGTAAGTAATTTATTTAACGCAGCTATCGCTGTTAATAAATTGGTGAATCAGGTTTTAAAGAGGTAAAAAGCATCTGAAGGATTTAGTGCGGGAAAAATCATTAGATAATTTCCCTTGTTAAAAAAAGCGTAGTAATCAAACGATGATTATGACATTCTTTCTCTTTCAGATTCAATGTTCTGGAGAGGCTAAGTACACCGATGATATCCCCTCGTTCCATAACGAGGTGTTTGCAGCTTTTGTACTCAGCACTGTAGGTAAAGGAACTATTACCAAGATAGATCCTAGTGAAGCATTGGTAATTTTTTTTATATAAGTATAAACATATCTTAAGGTGGTGCATCATGACTCACATTTTCACTATTTTTCATACAACCGCTCATAACTGATTATGACGTTATTACACATTTTTCATTATATATTTTGGAAACACAGTATCGTGTAGATATTGTCCAGGTTTCTATAGAAACCAATTTCTAAATTTGTGTAAAACTAATCCAGTAAAAACCTCTGAAAATCTCCTATTTTATATGAAGTTTGACACTTCATAATTTGCCTAAAAATTAAAAAAGTCAAAAAAGTAAAACTATAGAAGAGAGAAGAACAAGCAGAACTAAGATTCTAAATGACGACAACTTTTTTCAAAAACTTTTAAGGGTTTAAAAAAACAGCTATTTCCTGGAGCAAGTTTTGTGAAATTTTCGAGTAAATCTCAGAATTACCGAATACTTACAGAGTTTTCAGGTTTTATCTCTCTTTTTTTGCGTTGCCTTTTCGTCAAACATCGCGTTGGATTGCATTCAATGAAGTAACAAGCTTTTAAACCATTTTCGAAGTTTACTGAAAAGGACCCTCTTAATTAATCTACATGCTCTTCCCTATAGCGTAAGAAACGGATGCTTAATAGAAATCTTCTTGCAAGCCTAGAAGTTAACGTTGTCTTTAGTGACCAGCAATATGGCTTTTATTGTTAAGCAAAAATGAATGCCGGGCCTTCGGGGATCGGTACTCCCAGAAACATTGTTGCAAATACACTGCAACGGCAGCACTGTTACTATTATAAGCAACGTGTCCGACACGCAAGCTAGGCCACAGATCCAGTCTCTTAGAAAGGCAATTTTGAGCGCTTGAACTTGTCCTGAAATGTAGTTTCAATGTTCAAGGCAGCTCAAACCCAGGCGTGTTCTTTTTTTCTGCTAAATGTGTCACAGTGCTCTATCTTTCCAAAATATAGCCGTGCTGATAACTTAAGCTTATTGAGGCAACATTGGCTACTACTCTCAATTTTAACTCATACATCCAGGCAAAAATTCAAATGGCTGCCGAAGAATTGGAGATCTTTGCATAGGTGCAACAGTGCTTTACGCCGGAATAATTACTCAACTTTTACCAAGAACAAGGTCGATAGCATATGAAGTAGTGCTCTTATTTCAGGCAATGTTTCATTTTAGATAGGAGTTGATTGAAAAAAGAGTCTTAAAAAATTATCGGCAATAATGCATTCCTCGAGTCAATACTCCAGTCTTGAGCATTTGTCTGGTGTTGTTAGTCAGTTTTCTAACGTTTAAATTTCAGGGAGAGTGTTTTGGGAACACATACTAATAACTACAAATTAGGGGTCTTGTAAGTCTGATTTCAACTATAGTTTAAACGTGTCAAATAATCAAATGATACTTTTTATTACATAAATTATTTATTAATTCATCATCATCATCATCATATCAGATGAAAGACGTCCACTGCTGGACATAGGCCTCCCCCAAGCGTCGCCACAACGTCCGGTCCTGTGCGTCACGCATCCATCGGATTCCCACGACCCTGACTAGGTCGTCGGTCCACTTTGTTGGAGGTCTTCTAACGCTGCGTCTTCCGTATTTAATTAATTAATTATTTATTATTTTATATAGTTATTTTTTAATTTTTATTAAAAAAGTTTTTTTTTTTTAATAAATATAATATAAATATAGCATTTGTTTTTACTACTTTTTTTTCTGTTTCAGGCAATGAAAGGCGTACTAGCTTTCTACACTCATGAAGACATTCCTGGTCTGAATTCATTCACGCCTGTAGATAGTCCAATCACATCAGTCAATGAAGAAGTCCTTTGTGAAGGCACAGTCCAATATTACAGTCAACCTATTGCTATTATCGTAGCTGAGACTCAGAACTTAGCAGACAGAGCCGCTACACGTGTAAAAGTAAAATATAGCAATGTATCTACTCCTGTGATTGATATAAATAAAGCTAAAGACGATAGTACGAGGAACGCCTTATTTATGTCAATAGATGCAACAAACCCTGGCACAGATACTGTCTACAAGAATATGAGTGGAAGTAATATTTTACAAGGGCAGTATCATTTCTCAATGGAGACCATGGTTTGTGTAGCCAATCCTACGGAAGATAGGTTAGAAGTACATTTGGCTTCGCATTGGCTTGACGGACCACAAACTATGATATCAAGAGCGTTGAATATAGACCAAAACAAGTAAGCAACGTTTTATTGAATACATTTTTGCGTTGTATGATTTATCAATATACCTATATAGGTATCTCATAATAAAGAAAGTTTAACTTACAATATAGTAATGATAAATATAATTTTAAAAAATCTTTGCAAGGTACAGTTTTTCATGGATATATACGATAATTTCACAGATATTTAGATGACTATTCTTGTATTTGACAACCTACCTTTATTATAAAACATTCACTTCAGGATTATTGTGCATATTCGTCGTGTTGGCGGCTCGTATGGTCTGAAAATAACCCGCAGTATACAGGGTACTGTCGCATGCAGTATCGTCGCTCATAAGATGAAACGTCCGTGCAGATTCATCCAGCCATTAACTACCAACATGAAAGCTTTCGGCAAAAGGATGCCGAACGTTAATGTGTATGAGGTAAGTCAATGATGAAGGGAGCGAAGGGGTTCTATCTGCGCGTGCAAATATGATAGCCTGTTGGTTTACACGTTGTACTGTCGGCATTAAGATGACGTTCTTTAGAGCATTTTGCATCACCTTCTACACGTGTAGCTCGTGGAAGAATTTGCAAGCATCGTATGGAGCCCTTTGTATTCAGTTTAATAACGCGTTTAGAAAACTGATAAAACTGAAGTATCAGTACATGGTTCACTGCTATAATAACGTGTGTCATACCAAAATATTATTTACTAACTCTTTGGTTAAGATTTTCATTTTTCATTCATTTATTTATTCATAGAACAATTTGCATTGTGTTTGAATTTTGTTTTACATTAATTAATTTACATTAGTTACATTACATTACATTGTTATACATTAGTTAATTTTAAATAAACACCAAGTAAATCCAGAGCAGTACACTAATTAATAATATAAAAATCAATAAATAATAGTCAATAATCAATAACATAATCAATATTCAATAAATAAAAATTAATAATCAATAATAAAAAAAAAAATAAGAAAAAGATTAATAATACGATGTCAAAATATTGTAAATAGTCATTATAAATAGTCAGTATAATTTGTAAAATATTATTAAGTCAAATGGTTATAAATCTCAAGAATTAAAATAATGCGGTACGAGGATGTCATAATTAAATGACGAAGAAGCAAAACACTAGAATGCAAAAACTATTTACCATCATTCTTCTCTAATTCAGACAAGGAATATAAACACTTCTTCAACAGGAATTCTTTCAGTTTGGCTTTGAATAGAGTACCTTTGTAAATCAAAGACCTCAAGTCGGTAGGCAACCTATTAAATAATTCTACAGCTTGGTATTTAGAGCAATGTTTGGCAATATTGAATTTGGGTGCAATTTTGTTTTTTATAATATTTCTTCTAGTCTTCTCTCTAAGTTCACGTTCTTCTTGTGATTCATATTCGTGTATATATTTTGCAAAGTGACTGAGTAGCACTAAAACATATAAACTTGGTACCGTCAATATACCCAACTGTTTAAAATAATCTTTACAAGACTCTTGTTGCGGGATTCTAACAATCGTTCTTAATGTACGTTTCTGGAGTATGAATGCTCTTTGGCAATTATACCCGTAACTGCTCCCCCAAAACATAATGCTGTATCGTAACCTGGATTCTACCAATGCATAATATACTGATTTTAACTGTTCTAAATTAATATCGTCCCTGAGGTTTCTTAGCGCATAGCAAGCCGAAGATATTGAGGAATCAATGGCGGTGAGCTCTTTTTTCCAATTTAATAAGGAATCTATGTAAACTCCTAAAAATTTTACTTCGTTTACTAGACCAATATTATCCCCTTCGAGCGTAACATTTATGTTATCTTTGTTACGTGACGTTGTTTTAAACAACATTACTTGGGTTTTATTTGGGTTTATTATTAAATTATTTGCTGCAAACCAGTCAGAAAGATTTTTTAAACACATATTAACATTTTCTGCCAACTCATTTAAATTTGGCGACCCGATTATGGCGTTTGTATCATCCGCAAACATTACAAGTCTTGCGTCGGGTTGGATACTATTAATAAAATTAAGTAAATCATTTGTAAAAATTACATATAATATTGGTCCTAAGATTGAGCCTTGAGGTACACCGCGGCTTATTTTGGTAATTTTTGACTTGTATATTACTTCCCTCATACATTTTACGTCACTTTTTGCATTAATGTCTTTTACTTCTACATACATTCTACGGTTTTTCAAATAAGATGTCAAAAGTTTTAAAGCTTTACCTCTAATGCCATAATGCTCTAGTTTAGCCAGAAGTAGCTCGTGATCTACTGTGTCAAACGCAGAACTTAAGTCAATAAATAAACCAGCTACTTTCATTTTGTCATTAAATTTACTAATAATGTCATTAACAAGATTATTTATTGCATCTAAAGTACCTATCCCTTTTTGGTATCCAAATTGTCTAAAATTAATTATTCTATTTAAACTTAAGTGTGTCATTAGCCTAGTTTTCATTATTTTCTCAAAAATTTTTGATAAAATTGGTAATAAGGATATTGGCCGATAGTTTTTGGGGTCCGTTCTTGTACCCTTTTTGTGTAACGGAACCACCTTTGCCAATTTAAGTTGCTCAGGAAAAACAGACTCTTCAATACATTTATTAATAAATTCAGATAGAGGATACGCTAATATTTCTATGTTATTTTTAATCACCGATATCGGCACGTCATCGTGGCCACAAGACTTTTTGTTTGCCATCTTACGTACAATTTTTGTTATTTCCTGTGGCGTTGTCATGTCAAATGTCATCTCACTTTCTTCTCTCGGTGTCGAGTTTCTTAGGAAAGACATTGCTCTTTCTTCTTTGGTTTTTAAAAGTGATGACTTGTACACAAACATATCAACAAAAGTATCTGCTATTTCTTGTGGATCTGTAACCACCCTGTTGTCAATATTTAGAACAAGTTTTCTTCTAACTTTATTTTGCTTTCTTTTTGTCTGCTCATTTATAATTTTCCATATCTCTTTTGATACGTTTTTCGCTTTTTTGAGATGATATGATATGGCTAACCTTCGTGCATGCTTTAAAACTCTTCTATAGATTCTTATGTAATTCATTTTGTAGTTACAAAAACCAATATTATTAGTGGTACCGGTACACAAAACCCTTTTCATTTTGCTTGACACCTTAATTCCGTTAGTAATCCACTTTATCCGATTATTGTTCTTTAGTTTAACTTTCCTAGTTTTCTTTGGGTAACACTCACGAAAGATTTCATTAAAACAGTTGAGAAACGTATTGATACCTACAAGATTATTATAAGATTGATACCTATAAGATTGATACCTATAAGATTATTGTTACTAACGCTATACAAGTTAAGATTTATTATTATTAATAAATCATTGATGGTAATAAAATCATAATGATGGTCAGCATCATCATCATCATCATCAGCCTTTTTAATGTTGCCACTTCTGGGACTCAGGCTTTCTCTTTAGGAAAGGAAATGGGCCGTAATCCACCACACGGGCCTAATGTGGGTCGGTGAATGTCACATGTTTTTGAATTTTTGGTTCTAGGACATGCCGGTTTCCTCACGATTTTTTCTGTCCCCGTTTTGAGAGCAGTGATGTTTAAATAAATTACACAAAGTAGTGCGCCTGGCTGGGTAAGTCGGGGCCATTACTACTCGGCCACCACTGCTCTCTGTGATGATTAGCGCCCTGTTTTTATTGCAGCTTTTAGCTGGTAGCAATTATCTATACATTCAATGTATATAGCGCCAAATGTCAAGCTGTTCACGAATACCACAACTAATTTAGTCTATTAAAAATCATTATTATTAACAGGTCGCAGTTAATAAATCAGGAGTCATTCAATACTTAAACACTACTAATTACACAGACAACGGAATCAAAATTAATGAGCCAATAATTGGCTACAATCTTGGTGTGTACCATAACGTCTACGATATCACTAAAATTAATTTCAAAGCTTATAATTCTTGGACTGATACACCTTCAAACACCTTTTGCAGATCACCAGGTAATTATTAAATATTATTTATTACTATTAGAATGAAAAAAAGCTTATTTATTTTATAAAACATAGATATTTTTTGTTAGATTTTTAATGTGCTTTATTTTATTTTTTAAAACAGGTACTTTAGAAAGTGTTGCTAACATTGAAAACATAATGGAAAGAATTTCCTACGAATTATCTATAGACCCAATGACTGTCCGCCTCAATAATCTTAACAAAACTTATTATGGAACGATAGTTGAA
This sequence comes from Mythimna lalbum, assembly GCA_949319445.1. Taxonomy (NCBI): domain Eukaryota; kingdom Metazoa; phylum Arthropoda; class Insecta; order Lepidoptera; family Noctuidae; genus Mythimna; species Mythimna lalbum. The sequence goes on from OX439355.1 coordinate 21,736,912, forward strand.
CTTATAGAAGCTATAAAGACCAATTCTGAATATATCAGCCGCAGAGCCGCAGTAGATTGCTTCAATACACAAAATAGATGGAAGAAACGAGGATTACGCTACTCTCTGTGCAGATGGCCTCCTACAGGTGGCTTATACATTGTTGTAAACTTAGCAGTCTACCATTCAGATGGCTCCGTGATCATCAGCCATGGTGGTATTGAAATGGGGCAAGGCATTAATACAAAAGTTGCTCAAGTTGCAGCCTATCTTTTAAATATTCCCTTGGAGAAAATTGAGATAGTAGGAAACGATACTATTAATTCACCGAATGCTTTGTTATCTGGAGGAAGTATTACGACGGATGCGGTTTTAATCGGGCTAAGAAGATGTATAGAGCAGTTGCAGGCGAGATTAGAACCAATCAAGGCCTCTTTAAATGACCCAACATGGTCTCAGCTGATATCTGCTGCCTATGCTGCTAATGTAGATCTTCAGGCTCACGGCTTTGTCAAACCGACTGATGCGCAGTCCTACGAAATCTTTGGTGTAGCTTGTGGTGAAGTCGAAGTTGACGTCCTCACAGGAGAGTATGAAATTTTGAGAGTAGACATACTTCAAGATGTTGGCATTAGTATCAGTCCTGAAATTGATATTGGACAAGTGAGTTGAAATTAAAATACTTTATCTTTTTTCGACAGATTGTTGATTGCTGGTGAACTATTTTTGTGTCCAAGTCCTAATGGCAGTAGACAGTGCAGGGGCCAAATATAAATTGTATTATAACTAGCATTAAGAAACCTTATAAGCATAAAGAAAATCATTATTTTAATGTTCCCACTGTTGAGACTCAGGCCTCATCTCTAGGAAAGGGAATGGGTTGTAATCCTGTGCGGGTTGGTAAATGACATATGTCTTCGAATTTTTGATTATAGGACATGCTGGTTTTCTCACGATGTTTTCATTCACCGTTTTGAGAGCAGTAGTAATAAAATAAATTACACATAGTAATGCTGGATTCATACCCGCGACTCACAACTCTTAAGTCAGGGCCGTTAGCACTCGGCCACTACTGCTTAAGAAGTCTCATATTTTATTCAAACTCTGCATTACTTACTACTCAATTGGCATAATTTAAAAGTACAGTATTTCTGGAATATGGGACCACGTCCCGTTATAAATTGTAATTTAGCTTTTTTTGTTTTTTTTTTAATTAGATTGAAGGAGCTTTCGTGATGGGTCTTGGATACTGGACCTGTGAGAAGCTGGTTTATGATACTAAGACCGGAGCAATACTAACAGACAGGTCTTGGGATTACCATTTACCTGGGGCAAGGGATATCCCTCAGAAATTTAATGTTACCTGCAGAAACGTCTTCAGCAATGAGCTATTAATGGGATCTAAGGGTAAGCTGAAAAACGATTGAAGAATTGTGACTTTACAGTAAAGTAAAACATATTTTTAAGAATAGAAGCCACAGTATTCAATTAATGTGAAAAATGTAAATTACAGCCCGTTGCGAAATTCGTGGACAAGCTGCTGATCTTCTTTTTACTATTTTTTTAATATAAATTATAAAATTGTTGTTAATGGCGTGACATTCTCAGGACCTTAGTAAAAATCAGCGTGCCACAGGGTTCAATTGTCAGTCATAACCTTTTTAGGGTTCCGTAGTCAACTAGGAATCCTTATAGTTTCGCCATATCTATCTGTTTGTCCGTCCATCCGCGGACAATCTCAGTGACCGTTAGAACTAAAGAGCTGAAATTTGGTACTAATGTGTACCAGTACGGCTGATAAGTTCGCGGCCTAAGGTAGTTACCGATAACTCAGTGTCTCACTACTAATACCACTAATTGCGGGACTCATTGTTGTTATAAATTGCAGATATTTTTATAATTAAGTACATAAACAAATTACTTTTGAAACAAGTAACAACACCATGTCAACGGAAACTGGAAATTCTTGCAATTTGTAACTTCATGCTGTGATTAAATTCCTTGTGAAAAAAATAAAATACGCCCAAAGAAATTTTCAAAGCAGTGTCATCAGTTTTTCAAAATTCTGCATCTTTCTATACGATGTTTAAAAAATGGGCTGGGCTATTTCAAAAAGGCAGCCATATAGCTGATAAGCTATAAAATATTTTGAATCAAGTTAAATGTGGTATACCCATTAAAATGAAATTGTTAATTGTGTTACTTAATTTATTTCTAGATCAACAGCCGTTGGAGAGCCAGCTACTTGTTTATCGGTGGTCATACCGTTTGCACTAAGAGAAGCCATTGCTCATGCTCGTCAAGAAAGTGGAATACCTACCACAGAATGGTTTGACATTGGTAGGTTCAGATGAAAGTTCTATCACCATTTTTGGAACCTTATAATTAAAATTTGCACTTTCTCTTGCTCTTATTTGTAATTTTATTTGAATGAACTATGGATCACCCTACTACCTACACACGATGTTATACCCTAAGGATTTCTAGTAAAATCTGTCTTAGATGCTACTACAAGAGCTTGCAGAAACATATTAATCTGTAAAATTAAAACAGACACCGAACCCAAAAATGTGATTAATTTTTTTTTTGTCTATATGTCTGTTTGTTCAGGCATCATGCAAAAACTACTGGTCCGATTACGATGAAACTTGGTATAATTATTTTTTAATATCTTGGGCACCACACTGGGTACTTTTTATCTAATTGATTAGTATACAAAGAAATTAAATCAATATTTATAAAAAATTGAAAATTATAGTAATTGATTTTCTTGACCGCACCTATGTTTCAAGCTGTTAAAACTGTCAAATGGTTCTTCCAAGATTTAATAGGTTTTATCATGGTTTTATGGGTAGTTAATGTTGCGTGTACTGTTTTTTATACCCTATAGATTATTATTGAGTTAAACATTATTGGTCATAACATTGAAGGCTTCTTAATTTTAAGGAAAAATATTAACATATTTGTATTTTTCAGCTGGACCATTCTCCACCGAAAAAGTCTGCATGGCGATGAAAACAAACATAGAGGACTTTAAGTTTTAGTTTAGTTTTAAGGTTCTTCTTACAATCTTCATCAGGAAATCGTGCTGTCTCTGTCATTGTCACTGACAATGTGACGAGACGAGACGTTTGATATACAAACGATATGTAGCTTTTGGCATATTTTTAATGTCTTTGAGCTTTGTAAATCACTTTATATTTTTTATGTTTTCTATATATTTTACCTTTCATATTCAATTTGGGTGATAAGTTTATGGTATTTAGCGTTTTTTCACATCGATATTTTTCTGCTCTAATAGTGTTGTTTTCCTTGGAGTGTATTTTTTTATGGTTTCGGATAATTTTGTTTTTTTACATTTACTTCGATCAGCTCATCACATACCTATCTATTATTATATAATCTAAAACTGTTATTTTTATTTTTAAAACCTCCATTTGTCATAGTATTTAATGTTATTATTAAAGATTTTTGGCATCTTATATGTTTTTCGTCTTATTTTCTTCATTTTTTAAAGACTTTTAAAAAAAAATCAAAATCGGTCCACAATTGACCGAAATATCGGTGAACATACATACAAAAAAAAAAAAAAACATTCATTCAGCCGAACATAGAACCTCCTCCTTTTCGAAGTCGGTTAAAAACAAGCCTTTAAAGATAAAGATAAAGATAAAGATAATTTTATTTGTTAAAACATGGGTATGCATGCAGTCATCACCCAAGTATAAAATTTAATATAGAGAGACAGTCAGGATATTATTTCGTTTATTTATTTTTTTATGAACTGTGTATCACACACAATTATGTTTTTGTGTACGGTAAAGGATTAAGAATTTTATACAAATATAAATTATATCATTAAAAATATATTTTTTAAATAGTCCACGTTGGAAGCATGGTATTTTGCTAACGTTAATTAGGACTTCAGAGACCGAAATTTCTTCACTACACGAATCGTATCGAATAGTACTGCTTTTTATATTAGGCCCTTGATCCAACCGCGCAATGGATATTTCGATAGGGGATTGTCGAGGCTTTTGGCTATTAGTTCGTTGGCGATAACAACAATTGACATAATGACAGAATCGAGTCTTGGGGTATAATAATAATAACATTGATCATTGTAATTATCAAAGTGCAACACGCTAATCGATAAATCACCACTATATCTGGCTTATTGAAAACAGTAGTCTAGTCCGTGCTAATAGATTGCTCCTAGTTTAAAGTATGGTTATTTTAGACAACTGGATTGATGCGTGATGATGATAGAAAAAGTAGGTGAAATCCAACTCGCGCAAACTCACGCTAGGCTAGCTGCCGTAAAAAATGTAATTAGTTCATCTTTTAGATTATTCAGAAAATACACGTATTTTTTTATTTGTAAATTAAACCAAAAATTATAAAGTTATAGCCCATTAAAGTCACGTGTAACGTCACACCGTGCTGCATTCTTTCGCATGGGTGACGTCACACGTAACTTTAATGGGTTATATCTTTATTATTTTTTGTTTAATCGAAAAAAGAAAAAATACGTGTCTAATATTTTTTTATAATCTAAAATACGGACTAATTAAAATGTAGTTATTTTGAGCCTGGAAACTACCCTATTGTGTAAGCGAGTTGACGAACAAGTCAAAATAATAGACAAAAATGACATTGCCTACGTTGCAGTAGAAAAGTATCCCACGGTAGATAACATTTATTCCCAGGACCAAATTTCCTTAAAAATAAGCAGGTCCTTTTTAATCTTTAATCCTTGTTTCTTCTATTCCATTTTAAGTGTTTGTGTGTACATCATCATCTTCCTGCCCTTATCCCGTTTTATTTGGTGTCGGCGCAACACGTTTTTTTCTTCCATTCTGTCCTGTCGCTCGTCACCCTTAATTCCCTTTTGTGTCTTCTTCTTCTTCTTCCTGTCCTTATCCCATATTACTTAGGGTCAGCGCAACACGTTTTTTTCTTCCATTCTGTCCTGTCACCCGTCAAACTATCGCTAACTCCCTTTTCTTTCATATCAATCCTCACACAATCTATCCATCTTTTCTTCGGCCTTCCTCTCCCTCTCCATCCCTCTACATGTATACTCAGAACTCTTTTAGTAATATGCGCTTCATCCCTCCTCTTTACATGACCATACCAAGACAACCGATTACCTTTCAACTTTTCTGTCACTGGCGCTACTTTCAAACTTCCTCTAATATACTCATTTCTCACTTTATCCATTATCGTCACACCACACATCCATCTCAACATTCTCATCTCCACTACATACAATCTTTTGTCATCCGTCTTTTTACAGCCCAACATTCTAATCCATATAGACAAGCCTTATCACGGATTTGTAGATTTTACCCTTCAACTTGAGGGGCATCCGTGGGTCACAAGTTGTTCCTGTGAACTCTCGCCATTTCATCCATTTCGCCATTTCATCCCTTTTGTGTGTACATAAATAAATAATTATCTATTGTGGTATTCCAGGACATGATTATAGCCATGTACCAAGTTTGATCGAAATTCATATGAGCTGAGTACAGTCTAACCTAAATAAATGTACCCCAATGTATCAGCTCTAAATAGTAACTTGAAACACAGCATGACATGCACTTTTCATTTCGTTCAGTCAATATTTGAAATATTATTCGCAATATTAATTAATTTTACTAAAAATAATGTAAAATGTTAATGGTTTGCACAAGTTTTTTTTTTAAGTTTAAAATTTATGTATGCAAAATATTTATCGGTCTTTTTGGTTTTTTTCCAACGCTGTTTTCGACTATTTTGTCGTAGACCAAGATATTCCACGTCATTGCTGTTGTCGCTTGGCGCTGGTATCCCGCAGAAACTGATACTTTTTTAAAGTAGATATACCCACGGAAGTAACACAGCCGTCTAAATTAATAGTCTGTTGTTCTTTTTATCTGTGAAACGCAACGTATCAATAATAATTTATATATATATATATATATATATTCATATATGTATGTATATACGAGTATATATATATATATATATATTCATATATATACTATATATTTTTCAAAGTATTATTGATATGTTGCGTTTGCGCGCTAACTTCTAACAAAGGTGCAAATCAAAGTGTTCAGTGTTTTAGCATCAATAAAGCACTCAAACTTCTTGACAATTGCAATCAAAAACAAACTGAGATATCTTGATAATACGATTACCATTTATGATCACTTACCTTATGTGCCTGGCTAACTTGCAGCCAGTACTTGCATTCGGTATTTGCTTTTCATCCTCCTTGAATTGGAGTGATCGTCCTTATTTGTTAGCATGGCAAACTTATTATGACCTGCATTTAAGAAAAAAAAAATGAAATATATATATATTTATATATATTTTTTTATTTGGGAAAACAAACGGTTATACATTACAATTTTATAATAAATAATATAATTCTATAAATGAGATAAATGCACAACCAACAACATTTTCCACATAATATAAAGAATAAGTATTTACAATTAAAATTCTGTACATGCGACACAAAACTGGACATTAAAGTATATTAAAATGAAATCAAATTAAATTCATGACAAATTTTAAAATGATCCAACAAGCTACTGTGAGACGCATAGGTACGAAAGCAACGGAAATGCATGGCTCTCAAAAAAAAAAAAAATTTTTATTTTTGGTGTACAATAAAGAATTTATCTATCTATCTATCTATCTCTGAATCATGTCTGAATACTTGTTATAAAAGGGGTTCCATACAAGGACCGCATGTTCTAGTTGCGATCGAATTAACGTCTTGTAGAGATATAAGTAGGTTTCCGGGCGTGTAAAACCAGTGGCAGACCTCATCACAAAACCATACATTCGGAAAGCATTGTTTATAATTCCATTAATATGATCCTCAAAGTGTAGTTTTTCATCCAACCAAACTCCTAAATCACGCACTAATATTTCTCTTTTGAGGAATGCATCACCTAAAGAATATCGGTAATTAGTAACGTTTCTGTTTTTAGTAAAGCTTATACAGCAACATTTAGATAGGCTAAGTTGGAGTTAGTTAGATGAACAATAAGCATCGAACCTATTTAATTCATGAATCCCCAAGCGACACCCGGTGGCCGCGCATCTATTGTCTTACTATTGTGTCTATAATTGACGGTATCTGAAGGGTTAAGTCTTCTTGTAAGAGGTGACAGTCAGTTAAATTACGAATAGGTCTGAATATCTTAAGATCATCTGCATATAAAAGTATTTTTGAGTCGATATATTATGAACATACATTACTCACTGATCATTTAAATGGTCTCTACTTCTGTCAATACACATAATTACACTCACTTGGCTTTACTGATACACATTACATTATTTTTTGAAACCTTTTTTTTTCTAGTACCCGAAGTGTAAAAAAAGAATGCGCGCGGCTTGTTGCTGGAACTTTGCCTGCGCACTATCATGCGCTTAGATCAGATTCATCAATCCCCGCTCTTGGGCGGAGCGAGAGATAGTGTCAGACTCTTACTGACTAAAAACCTCTCTGTTCCTTCAACCCTTCATAAAGTCTGCATCTATTGATGTAGAAATAATAAAAATAATAAAAATAAAAGTAATTTTTGATAACCCTAAAGAAATAAGACACATCATGCACACTATTTACCTGAACGCCACATTAAATAAACAAAAAAAAAAGAAGCCGCTTATTTTATATAAGTTTAAACACGGTGGACTTACTTCCAAGTGAACCTTCCACATTGCCAGTCAGTTTGCGGCACGGGACCGCAATATACAGCCATGGACAGCGTGAAGTTTACGGTAAATGGGAAGAAGTGCACAGGTTAGAGAAAATATTTTAATTTAAATACACATTTAAGCTTTAAAAATGACTTTCCTGCCAAGCTACAATACGATGGTCTTGTATATTATACTAAAGATCATCATCTTCCTGCCCTTATCCCGTTTTATTTGGGGTCGGCGCAACACGTTTTTTTCTTCCATTCTGTCCTGTCGCTCGTCACGCTATCACTAACTCCCTTTTCATTCATATCACTACTCTATATATACTAAAGATATACTAAAGATATTTATGATAAAAAAAAGTCTTTTACAATGAAGATCTCTACTAACCGATCTTCAAATGCGTCCGTTATGAATATTGGAGATTTTGTCTGTCTAGCCTATTTTGTTGTAGTATATCTTTGCAAAGTTCTATCTCTCTTGAATCCATACAATCCTCTCCTTCCTCAGTGCGGCCCAGTCTTTTGTAATCAAGATTTAGAGGAACAAACTTAATAATAGTTAGTAAAGTCCTGACCCTCCTGAGAGTGGTAGAGATTACTATTGGTTTTCAAACAAAAAAAAAAAAAATATTCGAGCTCGGAGCTCATAAATGCGCAATTTGAACCGTTTTTTTTTCTAAAATCGCGTTACTGCTTTAAAGAAGAAGGTGACCTTAGTTTTCAATTCTGCCTTTATTGCTATTATATCTAGTTTCCATAAGAATATCGGGTTGCCGTTCCGTCGGACTATGAGACTATGGGTTACCGTGATCGAAATTTGTTTGGTTGGATTCTATTTAAAAAATTCAAATTCAAAACAATTTATTTCAAATAGACCAAATGCAGGCACTTTTGAATAGTCAAATGTCAGTCAGGCCAAGAAAAGTGAAGCTGAATTGCACGTTCCAAGATTACTATCTAGTTCCCATACTTTAAAAGAATTGATACAGCATTTTATATTGTCATAAAACATACATTCAGCCAAACATAGAACCTCCTCCTTTTCGAAGTCGGTTAATAAACTTGACCCATATCATTAGCCTGTCATTAAATAACAGACTAATGATGTTCAGTCATCAATATTTGCTAACCCAAAGAGTTTACTGGCTTTCTGCTAAAACGGAAAAGTTAGATTTTTACTTACCCATTGATGCTAAGAAGGTAATACGATTAAAAAGACATGGTGGCTAATGGAATAAATAGATCGAAGGTTTGCGCTGTGAAGAGACAGATACAAATACAGGATAATGACAACAAAAAATGTTGAATGTTGTGCATGCCTATAATTGATTTGTTTACACGGAACCATAATTTAAATACTCATTCTGAAATTTTATTTTGTGAACAAATTGTTGGTGTGCCTTATTAATAAAATAAAAATAAAAAATAAAATAAAATAAAAAAAAAACAAATCAAATTAACAAAATTTAATTTTAACTGTAAAGCCACAAACAAGGCTGTTTTCTGAACCCTGTGATGTGCATAAGTATTTATAGTTTTTTTTCTCTGTAACATTTTTGATTTTGATTAGTACGAGATCCGTAGAAGAAATTTCTTCCCTTATTTGTTATTTGATTGTGATAAATAGTATATATATACTAGACTAGCTTCTGCCAGCGACTTCGTACGCGGATCCTGTTGCTTATGCCAGCGACAACGGAGTCGTCAAAATCAAAGATCTGAAACGTCTGGTGTCGAATTCTAAGAGCCTGGAAAACAACGTGATGCGCGAGACGATTCGAGACGTTCCAGATCTCTCCCTTCCACTTACGCGCGTGACAGTGTGCACACACCTTGGTGCCATAGACAAAAATAAACAGAAAGCTCCGAACTGCTAAGCTATCGGGAGTTACATGTGTTATTGTGAGTCAACCATAAAAGATTGACATATGATGTTTTGGGATATTTTTTATATAATTTTAAGGAGAACATTTCCGTTGTATATAATTTCTGTGTAGCTTTAACCATTAAGGCTGCAAACGCGACGGAAGCTTAAAAAATGGAGTAATTTTTCTCGTTTCCCCAACATTTCCCTTCACTGCTCTGCTCCCATTGACCGTAGCGTGATGAAAAGTATACTATAACCTGCCCAGGAGTATGAAGAATGATTGTACCAAGTTTCGTTAAAATCCATCGCGTAGTTTTTGTTTCTATAAAGAACATACAGACAGACAGACAGACAGACAGACAGACAGACAGACAAAAATTTTACTGTTTGCATTTTTGGCATCAGTATCGATCTCTAATCACCCCCTGATAGTTATTTTGGTAATATATTTCATGTACAGAATTGACCTCTCTACAGATTTATTATAAGTATAGATATAGAAGATAGAAGATAATGCGTTTATGCAACGTTTGTTATGTTTAGGCCACGTATGCGACATTTCGAATACGTTGCCTAGCTAAATCTGGTGCAAATGACGTTTAACAATAAAATTCTATCGGCTCTTAGACCATTTCCTATTACGTATTTAACAGTCACCCATCTTGGTACATTGAGATGTATTTATCTCGCAAACGGATAACCTACTTTATAGTAATGCAATTACGTGTATCGTTAGAAAAGTAATCTTTATATTCCCCAGTTGGAAGCGATGTGTGCTCAGACACCATGTTGCTGGACTACCTCCGCAACTACCTCCAGCTGCGTGGTACCAAGTACATGTGCCGTGAGGGGGGCTGCGGAGCTTGTACGGTCACAGCCGCTAAGACCCCTGGGTCAAAGCACGTCGCTATTAACTCTGTAAGTATCCGATTATTAGGGCAAATTCACACCAAAATGGTAGCGGCCGACTGCGACGAGACGAGGCTGACAGAGCGGGCGCGGTAGGCTCGCGTCAATGCCCACGGCTGCGGGCAGTCAATCATGATCTCCCAACAATTAATGCGCACCTAGCCTTCTTTTAACTCTTTAGATGCCGCCAATTAGAGACACAATAGTAAGACAATGACAGCGCGAACGCCGGCTTCGCTTGGAGTTTAATGAACTAACCACTTTACTTTCTGTGCTTGGTAAAGAAACTCGTGTATTTCTGTGGCCCTTAGTGAAAAAGGATCTAAGTCCAAAAATGCAACTTTACAGAAGACGCAAAAAACACTCCGCGCGCTTCAAATTCGTATTTGTCCTTGTGTGATATTTAAACCGCTCCCTAATGAAGTACATGTGATATTTTTTTTTAGGTAAACGATTTATGCTCTTTATTATTTTTGGGTTATTTTTTATGTAAAGTTAAGAGTATTTAAGATAATGACTTATACCAACCACAAAATAAATTTTTTGAGGATATAAAATAAGTTAGACCCCTTTTCCCATAACTAAAATATTAATTCCTACAAGTGAAAAGGGATACATATTTGGAATTATTATAATAAATATTATTACCAATTACATAGTGCAAAGAAATATTTTCCCATTGTTTTGGTGAAAACGAATATAAGTCTAGTAATATCTATCTACTAACTTAATCATTTTTAAGGACTAAGTGTTGCAGTATCGATAAACACCAACCATGATTTATGTTAATTTAGATTAAAAAACAAAATGGTTTATCGTTTAAAAGGATATAAATAGACTTGAAATAAACTGGTATAGTTTTCTTGGTGTCAGTTGATCCCTTTTACACAAAGTGACTTCCTTATTTTTAGAGATAGCTTAGATCGGTTTTGGGCTAGTCCCTTTTTGAATGAAAAGTTACCGATACTGGTCTGGTTTTAAATATCTCTATGGATAAAATTTTATATTATTTCACACTGAAAGTGCTCGCCACGTCGCGGTTACCATTTGAATATATGCATCGACCAATAATACCAAAAATGCATTTGCTTTGCCACTAAGCTAGGAACATACCTTCAAAGACTTAAAATTTTCGACAAAATGAATTACTTAGCACCCTTTCCACGCATGCAAATTAACAAATTAATAATGCAGTTATAAATTATATTGATACCGCTGCTAATTTATAAAAAAAAATGATGTATTTGAAAACAGCACTTGATCAAATATAAATTAAATTGTCTGAAAAAAAAGACTATTTATTTATTAAATTTATTTTTGTACACCTTAGCACATTAAAGGACAAACATTTTCAAAAAGAATGAGTGTACAATAGGCGGTCTTATTGCACACGGCAATTTCTACCAGACAACCTTTTGATGGACTGAACGAAAAGAAAAGATTTGGGGTTGTCAGTGTACAACACCATAAAATTAAATAGTGTACATATTTATACAACGTGTAACAAAAAGGGGGTATACATACCAAGTGCAAGGCCTCTTGATAAGATAACAAACGATACGGAAAGGGTTTTCTAACCTTATGTTTACATGGTAGGAAGTTGTGATTTATTCCATACATATGATACCAGAAACCGAACATTTCAAACTGAAACCAATACATCACTAGCAAAAAGTCAGCTGATCGGTGTCATTGAACTGTTTATGTCTAAAAACAAACCTCTTACTCCTGGTATTTCTTCAAACAGTGGATAAAGGGTTCCGCATGTTTATTTTTTCTAACATTTTTTTTTAAGAAAAATAGTTTTAAGAAGAAATAAGTTTTTCCTACAAAGACTAAGATTATGTTTGTGTACAACAAACCAAGCCAAAAACTAGAGCGAGTGCGTGCGTTGGCCATCGAAAAACCTGCGCGCCGCGTAGGCCCGTGTTCGTTAGCGCGCGGCGCATATTATTTTTCGTGCGACTCACGCCGCTTTTAGAGGAGACTAATTAGATAAGGGTATTCGTAAGGATATGGAATAATTAGGGACCTATCTGGTATTTACGTGAAACAATAAGAAATATCTACATACTTTTTTATTGTTTTCGTAGATAGGATAGTAACAAATATTTAATTTACGAAAAAATTAAACGAAGTACCTACCTACGTAAAATCTAAACGAACGTTGTACTCGGCGTTAGACGCTGCGAAAAAGGATTTCATATCTGTTAAAATGAACCCAAATATCATCTCTAAGCAACTTATGTGCCTCCTGGTACAAATAAACTCCCAGTGGGTTCCGTTCTTGAATTTAATTTAATTAGAGGACTTCAATAAGTTGTCACTTTTTGCAGGGTCGAGATGAATTTTCTTACGTACCTAATTCTTTTTATGTCGGTTGCTATACATAGGATATGTACTTAGTTAACAAGAAATTAATTATTTAGATGTAGTGTGCGCATTCACGACGCCGCGTGAATGCGTGTGAGTTTAATTTTACCCCGAGATTATAATCAAATCAACAAATCTTTCGCGTTTATTTCTAAAAAAACTATACGTTTGCGCACAATTAGGTGTTTGCGTAACTTTTTGCCTTTTCTACAAAAACATTACCAGTAGTAGCACAGTTTAGTCTTAATTTATCATTTTAAAATAAATGAAAAACATGCAAAAGTACTAGGAGTCCATAAGAAACGAGAATTGTTATTGATAATTTTAAAAAACGGTTCACAGATCCCTAAAAAAATTCCTTTGAGAAGCTCAAATGTTATTGAACACGATAAAATAGTTTTGTCCCAGTCGCACGCGCCGCCTGCGTGTTTAATGTGAGAGAGATGGCAATGTTGTCGTCGTCCGTTCGGCTACTCTCTTTGGCGGTACTGGCGGCGTCTTTGTACGCGCCGAAAGTCAAATTTAGGTAAATAAATAAATATAATTTTGCATTAGTGGATGACCAATAATCTTACGATGCAGTCGCATAGCATAATTATCCGTTCCGGTGTTTGTGATTTGGATTTTAAACATTATTTTATTGCAGTTGTGATAATCGTGTGTGATGGCATTTCTATGGTGATGGTGTTAAGTAATAGTAAATATTATGAGATGATGTTGTGTGTTGGAAGAGAGGACGGCCGGTAATGTGCGAGCTGCTCGCGAACTTTATCGTCCTCGATTTATCGCGGGTACCTAGAAGGAGCTGAGCGCCGACAGTTTCTTCGGTGGCGGGCTTCCATCGGATAGTAGGTAGGTACATTCACAGAGTACTTTGTAACATAGGTACTGAAAGGTACATCGTCTGCAACAAACTGGTTCCACGCTTCTGGTTTAGGGGGTCGCCCAAACACTATCGATCCAGAATTTGAGGAGGCCGTACTCGAGCATTTTGAAAATAACCCACGTAGGTACTAGCGCTCTCGGCGAGCTGCATTAGCGCTGTATACCTCTAACCATATGCAAGTAGGTATGGCGAGTGTTGCAGAATGAAGGTCAGCACCTCTTCCGTCGCATCCAGGAACTGACACCTGCAGATATTTTGCCTCGCGTGACCTTCTGCTTTTTTGAGGCAAAATTTTAAGTAGGCAGGTACTAGGCAAACAGCGTTTCATTCACACACGCGCCGCGCGTATCGAAATTAGGTAGAATTAGGAAGAGAGGTACTAGGCGATCAGATTTACAGAAGAAGTCTTTATTAGTATTAGCAAGTGACGTGGAATGTTATTGACCCTCGTAGTGTCGTGACACGTTTGTTATGATTTGAATTCGAGAATCATACGATACCAAGGATACCAAGAATTTGGTATCAATTCTTTGAGTAATTTATTTTGAGCTGAAACTTTGTGTAGAGATTCTATACCACCAGTAAACTTCAGGGCTTTTTGATGTATATACCCTTTTTGTTACACGTTGTATATAAGATACAATAGAAAACTTCTCAGACATGGCGTTTACTTTCAATTTTTTTTTTTTATAATTTGTCTGAAGCCGTTTAAATGATTTCTCGATTATTATCAGGTTTTAACCACACTTTTTTTATCAGTGTCTCACGTCGGTTGCCTCTTGTCACGGTTGGGACATCAGGACTATCGAAGGTTTGGGCAACAAGAAGGATGGCTACCATACGCTGCAGACGACGATGGCTGAGAATAATGCAACCCAGTGCGGTTACTGCACCCCTGGGTGGGTGATGATGATGCACGGGTACGGTTTTTATTATATTGATTTATTTATTATTAAAACAAAGAGACGTCAGTTTTTTTTTTTTTTTTTTGTCGACGGGGAAAATCATCTTTGACAAAACCCGCTCTTGGGTGGAGCGGGAGATAGTGTCAGACTCTTACTGACTAAAAACCCCGCGCCGTTCCTTCTAGCCTTCATACCGGGGCACGAGCTCCCTTTCGGACAACCCTGTCCCCAGTAGGCTTCGACCCAGCTGGGCCCCTCCTGCTGCTGACAACTCCTTGAGGCGCGCGGGAACAGTGCGCGCCGTCGACGTCTTGGACTCGGTCCATTACCGGACGATCGGACAGCGAGCTACCCATGGCTCGCCGTCCGCGAGCCCGCGTCTACGGTGGCCGGAAATCGGGATCGGAATCCCGGCGATGGCGGCGAGGGCGCCGTTGCCTGATGCGGTCAGCCTCCTCCTTTGCAAGCATTACTGCTTCGCAGAAAGAGGCGACCGCCTGCCATTCCTCCTCGCTCCGGACCATGGCCTCGACCAGGGCCCGGCGCGAGAGGTCTCCGCCGCCGATCGCCCCCACGAGGGCACGGCGATGCTCCGCCCAGGCAGGGCACACCTCGACGGTGTGCTCCACCGTGTTCTCCGGGCGTTGCGCACAGTGGCGACACCCGGGCGTCTCTTCCGCTTTAATCCGATGCAGGAACCTCCCGAACTTGCCATGTCCGGTGAGGACCTGCGTCATGCGGAAGGTAAGGACGCCGTGAGGTCTTTCCAGCCACGCCTCAAAGAGGGGACTTACCGCCATAATCGTGGCGTGCCCAAAGAGACGTCAGTTAACATCAGACTACAATTCCTGGAACACAAGCAAAGGGTAGCCCCCTTTTTGAGCCGTGGCTGGAAAGACCTCACGGTGTCCTTACCTTCCGCATGACGCAGGTCCTCATCGGACATGGCACGTTCGGGAGGATCCTGTACCGGATTCATGCGGAAAAGACGCCCGGGTACTGCGCGGAACGCTCGGAGGACACGGTGGAGCGCACAGTCGATCCCCGCTTGGGCAGGGCATCGTCGTGCACGCGTGAGGGCGATCTCTAGCGTCGGGCCTTGGTACAGGCCATGGTCCGTAGCGAGGAGGAGTGGCAGGCGGTCGCCTCCTTCTGCGAAACAGTAATGCTGGCAAAAGAGGAGGCCGACCGAATCAGGCAACGGCGGCGCTCACAGCTATTCCAATCCCGATTTACGGCCACCGTAGGCGCTGGCTTGGGGACGGCGAGCATTGGGTGGCTTGCTCCCCGACCGTCCGGTAACTGTCCGGACCGAGCCCAAGACGTCGAAGGCGCGCACTGTTCCCGCGCGCCCCGGTATGAAGAGGCCAGAAGGAACGTGGTGGGTTTTTAGTCAGTAACAGTCTGACACTGCCGCCGCTCCACCCAAGAGCGGGGGTTGTCATAAGATGATTTTTGCCCACCGTAAAAAAAAGCATAGGGTAGCCACTAAGCATTTCGCATCGTCGTTTATACCGCGTACATCAAAGGATTATAATCATTAGCCAGCTGCGGTCCTCTCATCCCATTACAATTTAATTATCTTCAAAGCTAGAGTAACATATAGACTCTTAACAAACTAGTGCGATTTATTATTAACGATTGCATCACTGCTTACTATCAGTTGGACTGCTTACCATAAAGTAGAGCTTGAATGCTCAAGCAATAGTTTATATTATCATTTAATTTAAAAAAAACCGAGTGTGCTGTCAACATAACAAAAAGCTTTGATCCTTCAAATATTTAATTTAATATGGGCTTACAATGGTTTTTTGCATTTTCTAGACTAATGGAAAGTCATTCAAAGCCACTGACTATGTTGGAAATAGAGAAATCAGTTTCCAGCAATATGTGCCGCTGCACTGGGTACAGACCTATCTTGAGTGCTTTCAAAAAGTTCGCGGCTGATGCTCCCAAAGAAGATAGAATTACGAAAGTTACGGATGTGAAATGTAAGCCTTCAGGGAATTGTTGCCAGAGCTTAAATAATACTAAGGAAGATGATTGGTGCATAGTGCGCCAAGATGACTATCACGAAGATAAGATGTTAAAAGTTACATTAAAAGACGGTAAAATATGGTACAGACCTACTTCTCTTAAAGAAGCTCGAAGCCTACTGGAGGAACATTGTGAGTCTTATATGCTGGTTGCTGGAAATACTTCTAAAGGTAAAATCTTCACAGTGATTAAAAATAAAATTAGTATTATTGGCATGCTTCAGAATAATGATTATATATATACAGTCATACACTGATTAAATGTTAATAAGTACATCTTATTGTGTTAGGCATTCGATACTGTATGTTAGGCAAGTGTCGTAATAAAGGATACAGATGTGAGCCATGCTTACGTGGGACCCATGTACAAACATAATCCCTCGTTATCAGTCCGTCCGTTTGTTGAGAACTGTATCTTATAATCCGTAAGAGGTATGAAAAAACAAAAAACACATAAACACAAACAAAAAACAAAGGACAAATTATAATGATAAGTTTATTTCAGTTGGCATAAATCCATAGCTATCTTAACCTAGTACAAAAACTACACAAGACATGACTTCTAAAGGGACAGTCAAACGTACAGCTTTTGCATTCAGAATGCTGTTTTTGCTACTATGTATACGGGCAAGCAGGGAAGCGGTATTTTAACTCATGATGGCTTGGAAATCATCAAGGTGTGCTTCAGCAAACATCCCAAAGACGCTGCACCAATGGTGGTGCAGCGCCTCATGTGCCCCATGCAGACCTTACAGTATCCTGAACGCATTATTATACTGAGTATGCTCTGTAGGGTCGCTGAGTATATCTCACCCACAAGCAGACTGAAAAAAAAAGGAATACAAGAAACTTTATTTGATTGTTGTTTGTTAGCTTGATTTAAATATTGTAGTACGCAACCCTTTGTGTGCGAATTCGATTCCTTGGCTAGTTTTTATTTTAAGATAGTGATATTGTAGTCTTCTTGTGATTTTGGTCACGTAATCTTTTACTAGCCCTAGGATACTATTATTGTTTTTGAATTACATTAATTTATTTTACAATAATTTTAAGTCTTATTTGTAAAACATTAACAACCTTGTAGGACTGTATTACTACTATCATAATCAACAACTTTTCTTTTATGACTTTTATAAAATATGATTAATTTACCAAAATCAAACCTCCAAGATTTCGTAGTTCTATCTAACACATTTCAACTCTGTATTTTGCTATACATACCTACGTCTATATGACGCGACGCAAACGCATCAAACACCCTCGCCACCCTATTCCCATTCCATTCCCTTCCACTATTGTATTATCGCTTGGTTCACATAAACTTCGTAATATTTAGAACTTTAAAGTTCAATATTTTTATTTGGTGTGTCAAGACGAAAGTCTATGACCAGTGCGTGTTGCCAGTGATGACATATGGTGCCGAAACGTGGTCGCTCACAATGGGCCTCATCAGAAGGCTCAAAGTCACCCAGAGGGCAATGGAAAGGGCTATGCTCGGAGTTTCCTTGCGGGATCGAATCAGAAATGAAGATATCCGCAGGACAACCAAGGTTGCCGACATAGCCCGAAGAATCGCCAAACTTAAGTGGCAATGGGCAGGGCACATTGCTCGCAGAACAGATGGCCGTTGGGGCCGAAAGGTTCTGGAGTGGCGACCTCGTACTGGAAGACGCAGCGTCGGAAGGCCTCCTGCAAGGTGGACCGATGACCTGGTGAAGGTTGCGGGAAACCGATGGATGCGAGACGCGCAGGATTGATCATTGTGGCGACACTTAGGGGAGGCCTATGTACAACAGTGGACGTCTGTCGGCTGAAATGATGATTTTTATTTACTAAAATAATGCAAATTTTTTAAGTCAGAGAGCAAAAATTGTTGTTTATGATGTTAGTAACATAGTCCTGAAAGGTTGTTAGTATTTTGCAATTAACCCTGTTTATTTATTTAGCTTCTAGGGCAAGGAACGTGTTAAATGTATTTCATCATCATCAACATTTTCAGCCCTTTTAATGTTCCCACTGCTGAGACTCATGCCTCCTCTCTAGGAGAGAGAATGGGCCGCAATCCACTACGTGAGATCTGGCCGGGTCGGTTAATGTCACATGTTTTCGAATTTTTCATTCTAGGACGTGCCGGTTTCCTCACGATGTTTTCCTTCACCGTTTTGAAACGTTTTTATTTGATTATTATTAATTCCAGGAGCATATCCAATAAGTGAATATCCTCGTGCATTGATAGACGTTCACCATCTCGAAGAGTTGAGAGTTATCGAACTTGATCAAAACCTTATAATTGGAGCTGGATTTTCAATGAC
This sequence comes from Mythimna lalbum, assembly GCA_949319445.1. Lineage (NCBI taxonomy): Eukaryota > Metazoa > Arthropoda > Insecta > Lepidoptera > Noctuidae > Mythimna > Mythimna lalbum. Next base: position 21,755,888 of record OX439355.1, read on the forward strand.
CGAGTTTTCGGATTGCCTAAGGACTTATATATCAACGCCAGGCTTTGGCTATTTAAAACCTTTTTGTGAACACTGGGACGCAGTAGGCCATATTACTCTTAAAAATGCAAGTATTTGTGTTTTTTCTTCTCTTCATCTGTAAAGAATCGACTGAGTCATTTTTTTTTATTTACAAAAAAAATGGTTCAAACGGGACGGTTAAAGTTCTTTCTTTTCTATAGAGGATGAGGAACATTTCACATATAAGAACACCTGGCGATGCCAACATCACCAGGTGTTATGTTGGGAATAGTCCAGAACGTGTTCTGTACTGGTATGAAACAGTTTGATACATTTATCTCCACATAGAAATAAAGGATAACCCAACCAGATAAAATACCTAGTCAGTAGTACCTCACATTTTAAAAATAAATTCTACAAAATCTCAGCTCATTTTTTTAATCTTCATTTTAGGTGGCTTCAGTGGCTGGTAACTTGATGATCAAGCACACAAACAATGGGTTTCAATCAGATGTATATCTAACTTTGTGCACTGTTGGAGCTCAGATTACTATCGGTATGTATTTCATGAAATCACTATCTCTACTCTCTTGAACGAGTCTTGAACAACTTTAATGTTTTTACTAAAATTTTAGTGGATTACCACGGAGTTGAAGTAACAGTAACAGTGGAAGAATTCCTAAAAATAAACATGAAAGGGAAAATTATTGTGAAAATAATGCTTCCACCATTGAGTGATGCATACAAACTTTTTACCTATAAGGTAAGACAATAAAAAATACATTACAAAACTATTTAGTATACATCGAAAATTGAAGTTCGAGTATGAAAATTTTTTTTTTTTTAAGCTCATGCCAAGAGCCCAAAGTGCCCATGCCATAGTCAATCTTGGTTTCTTGTGTAAACTGGATGATTCTAATAAAGTTGAAGAGAGCAGAATTATATACGGTGCTCTCTCAGAGAGTTTTGAAAGGGCAGTGTCAACCGAGACATATCTGCAAGGAAGGGAATTGTTCAACAACGAGACTCTTCAAGGTGCTTTGAGGGTATTGGACGGCGAGATGATCGTGGAAGATCACCCACCTGAACCAAGTGTTGAATATAGACGGTTTCTTGCAAAGGCGCTGTTGTATAAGGTGAGTTTCTACAATTACTTGACCTAGGTATTTCCCCTCGCTCCGAACCCTAGTACGGGCCCGTACTAGGGTTCGACACGAGATGTCGCCGCCGCCAATTGCTCCCACGAGGACACGGTGGTGCGCTATTCCACAAAATGCTCTACTATGGCCTCCGGGCGGTTCACACAATGATAACACCCGGGAGTTTCTTCCCCACGTGCAGAAACCTTTCGAATTCTCAATTCACCATGTTCAGTGAAGACTTGCATCATACGAAAAGTGAGGACGGCTAGACGCCTCTTCAGCCACTCCTCAATAAGTGGACTTACCTTCATGAATAAAGTGTACCCACTTTTAATTACTGTACTATTTACAAATGACGCGGATGCAAGGCGGTGTTGCACGTCACACCTTTATCCAAAATATCATTTAATTTCTATTTCAGGCTATTCTAACTCTCAGCCCTACACGGACAGCACGGTGTGAAACTGCCATCAACGACTTACATCTTACGAGACCTGTATCAAACGGGACACAAACTTGCAATACCGACTCGTCACTTTGGCCTTTCAACAAGCCCATACCTAAGTTAGAAGCAAAAGTAAGTAATTTATTAGATTTTAAGACAAACTAATAATAGCCACCGAAAATTTAAATCTTTCCGCCAATCCAAACAAAAAAAAAATTCTACAAAGGATCGTGGCGAATCTCGAAAATCCCGACCTAAATTTGACTGGCATATTTTTTTTAGCGTCAACTGATGAAAAATATATATGATGGTTTCAAATTCTTTGATGGATATAGGTAAAAATATTTTTCATTATTCATACTCTGAAAGTAGGTCTGAAGTTGCCTGAGGAGCGGGCTGAAAAGTATCACACTTTTCATCCCTAGGGAGTTTTACTTTGAACTAACAGCTGTCAAATTATTAAAAAAAAAACTAGGTCTATCTTCTTGTATTCGTAATGAAAAGCACAGTGCTTATCTCGGAGTTGGCGGCCGAGCGTAGCGAGGTCGCTAATTCGAGGGACTAAATAAATAACTTTCACCCCTAGTGTAACAATGTACTATTTTTGACTTTATTATGGCTATATATGGATAAAAATTTTAATTACATCATTGTATGTATTTTCAAAATTAAAACTTGTCTTGTAGATTTGGGTACCAAATGCCGATTCTGAAATCATTTTTCTTTCACCTCTTTCAGGTCCAATGTTCTGGAGAGGCTGTATACACTGAAGATATCCCCTCATACCCCGACGAGGTGTTCGCAGCTTTTGTACTCAGCACTGTGGGTAAAGGAACAATTACAAAGATAGATGCCAGTGAAGCACTGGTGAGTTAAAAAATCCTTTTTTAATTCATGAATCCCCAAGCGACACCCGGTGGCCGCGCATCTATTGTCTTACTATTGTGTTTCTAATTGACGGTATCTGAAGGGTTTATCGAGTTAATAAAAGCGAGCTTTGATAAGTTTAAATTATTTTTCTTTATCGTAAATTGAAACAAATCGGCGAAATATAGAAAAATGTTAAATACAGTAAATTGTAAACGCGATCTTTAAAATTGTAAAAGTTTTAAGCCTGGAGAAATTGAGTTTAGTGTAATATTAGGAACAGCTTGATGAAGTAATGTATTAGTAATCAATATTTTGGATGAACTTTTCGATTTTATAAGGATATAGGCTTGGCAAGAGCTACTCTGGTAGGTTGGGTGATAATGAACTGGTCAATGAAATGATTTTGAGTTAATGAGTGAATGAGTGCCGACATTTATGTAGATATCACCTGCCAGTACGATATTTTTAAACAAAGATAATTTTTGAAAGTAATTGAAACAATGTTTTAAAACAATTTGGAAGTGTTAGATAACCAAATTAATTATATACTTTACTTAAACTGTTTTAATGTTCAGCTCAAAGTTGTGATGAATTTTCATTGCGATTTTTTATTTTTCAGGCATTGGATGGTGTACTAGCTTTTTTGACATCCAAAGACTTTCCTGGTCAGAATTGTTTTACACCTACAGACAGTTGGGTCACCCCAGTCACTGAAACAGTCCTTTGTGAAGGCACCATCAAATATTGCCATGAACCTATAGGTATTATCGTAGCCACGACTCAGAATACAGCAGATCGAGCAACAAAACTTGTAAAAGTGACTTATAGTAACGTAACTACGCCTGTGACTGATATAAAAGTAGCTAAAGACGATAGCACAAGAAACACCCTATATGTGTCAGTAGATGCTACCAATCCTGGCACGGATGTTCACAAGATCATAACTGGAGAAAATATTTTACGCGGCCAATCCCATTGCCCAATGGAGACCATGGTCTGTTTAACCAAACCTACGGAAGATGGGTTAGAAGTACATTTGCCAACGCAGTGGCCTGATGGAACACATACTATGATATCGAGAGCCTTGAATATAGATCAAAACAAGTAAGTGACATATTAAGTTGAACATATTTTGCGTTATATCTTTTATCACGCTAAATTAATATCTATGTTATACAAGGTGTAACGTTAAATGCGCAAAACCTGAAATTAGTTTGATCAGAATAACGAGCAGTATTAATTAAACCACTTTTAAATATAGGTTACATTTTTAAAGAAATCTTCATTAAAAACTTCGAACTGTCTATTTTTGAATAGGTCAAGCCATTACGTGCGCAAACCCGCTGAAATAAGTAAACAAACGCAAATAGTTGTAATCCAATAAAATTTTCTCATACACGGGATAATAAAAGGTTTTATTTCAATGCAGATATGAATTTTAAACAAACTAAAACTGCTTATAAAACCTTTTTTTATGTTTTTTTTTTCTCACATAATTAGGTCAATCGAATTAAAAATCATTTGGGGTGTCTGAGGTTTTGCGCATTTAACGTTACACGTTGTATATATATTTATATAAAAGGAATAACTGATTGAGTAGTGATCCCCACGAGCATAAAACTCGCCACCCGCAAGCCCATAGTAAGATAGCCACCTCACAGGAGACTGTGTGATGTCTTCGTACCATCCGGATTTTGCGCCCCTACCTGCAATTAATATATTACTCTCTTTAGGATTGATGTGTATGTTCGCCGTATTGGCGGCTCGTATGGTCTGAAGATAACCCGCTGTATACAAGTTGCTGTGGCATGCAGTCTTGTCACTTATAAGATGAACCGTCCATGCAGATTCATTGTGCCATTAGTAACCGTCATGAAAGCTTTTGGCAAAAGGATGCCGAGTGCTAATGTTTATGAGGTCAGTCTACATCTATTGCTGTCAATAGAATCATGATGCTTTAATTCATTAGAAGTATCCTATTTTTATTTTATTTTTTCATCTAGTACACATTAATCTAGTTCGTTTAACAAAATTCATGATAATTAACAGGTTGCAGTTGACAAGTCAGGAGTCATACAATACTTAAATAATGCCAGTTATACTGACAATGGATGTCAAGTTAATGAGCCAGTAATTGTTTACGGCACTGATGTGTACCATAACGTCTATGATGTCACCAAAATTAACTACACAGCTTATAATTCTTGTACTGATACACCTTCAAACACCTTCTGCAGATCACCAGGTAAATATTAAACAATACTTATCGCAATTCCAAAAATGCAGGCATTTTTCTTAAATATAAGCATTAACTAAGATTTTTTTTTTTATCTTGTTCAATGTTAATCTTTGTCAAATCTTTTGCTGATCGATGTCGATAATTCTGTTTTTTTTTTTAAGTATTTTTCATTTATCTTTACGGATTGTTTGTTTGAAGATATTACAGAATATTTGAATCAAATCAAATCATCGTAAACGAACCGATAGTTTTTGCGTGATGCCTGAACAAACAGAAAGACAAACAAAAATGGTTTTTAATCACCTTTTTGGGTTCAGTGTCGGTCTTGTAACAACCCCTGCTATATATTTTTTTGATATTTTCAATATACAGAATTTTCACTTCTACAGATTTAATATAAGTATATAGATGACCTTAAGAATTTTTTTAACCACAAACTTAAAAATATTGGACTTTTGCGATTACGGATAGGGCTAAGATAAAACTATTATATTATTGTATTGCCTTTATATTGCGCCATTGAATACTCATTAGCTAATAATTATAATTTTGCATGCAATTGATACAAATAGCTAAATATGTGGACTGTTATTAGATACCTGACAGTAACAACTAAAGTCTTATCTTGTCTTATTGGTAGCTCACCAGAGAACTTGCTCACTATTAAGTTTCTTCATAAATTATTATATTTAGTTTACACTGAGAAGTAATTTTGTTGTGTTTTTTTATAAGATTACCTTATTAACAAGTTGTTTTTTATTTTAAAACAGGTACTTTAGAAGCTATCGCTAACTGTGAAAACATAATGGAAAGAATTTCCTACGAATTATCTATTGACCCATTGACTGTCCGGCTCAATAATATTAACAAGACCAAATACCCAACAATAATTGAACTTATAGAAACTTTAAAAACAAAAGCTGAATATGTCAGCCGTCAAGCTGCAGTAGCATCCTACAACACCAAAAATAGGTGGAAGAAACGAGGATTGCGGTGGGCTCTGTGCAGATGGCCTCCTGTAGGTGGCTTATACATTGTTGTTAACTTAGCAGTCTTCCATTCAGATGGCACTGTGGTGATCACCCATGGTGGTACTGAAATGGGGCAAGGCATCAACACAAAAGTTGCTCAAATTGCAGCCTATTTACTGAAAATCCCCGTGGAGAATATTGTAATCAAAGGAAACTGCACTACTACTACACCTAATTCTTTCATAACTGGTGGAAGTGTTTCAACAGATGCTGTTCTTATTGGATTAAGAAGATGTGTTGAAGAATTACTGGCAAGATTAGAGCCCATCAAAGCTACCTTAACTGACCCGAACTGGTTACAGCTGATAACTGCTGCCTATAATGCTAATGTAGATCTGCAGGTTCACGGTTTTGCCTGTCCTACTGATGCACAGTCCTATGAAGTCTTTGGTGGGGCTATGTGTGAAGTAGAAGTTGACGTCCTTACAGGAGAATATGAAATTTTGAGAGTAGACATACTTCAAGATGTTGGTATTAGTATCAGTCCTGAAATTGATATTGGACAAGTAAGTTATAATAATTATAATAACTTTACTCTTCTTTTTTCGACTGATCGTAATGTTGATGTCGAGTTATTTTTAGTGTCTAATTCCTATTAGCAGTAATCCTAGTTCAGTAGGCCACTAGCCAGTGGTATCGTAATAACCGGCATAAGCTAGGCCTTTATTATATATATATTCTGTACTATGCTAGGCCAATATTTAAGGTGTTTGTATTAGGTGGCATCAATTCAGTTATTTTCATTTTTTACTCAGATTGAAGGAGCTTTTATGATGGGTGTGGGATATTGGACGTGTGAAAAGTTGATTTATGACACTAAAACCGGTGGACTACTCACAGACAGGACTTGGGACTACCATCTAGCTGAAGCCAGGGATATCCCTCAAGTATTTAATATAAACTGCAGAAACGATTACAGCAATGCGCTTTTGATGGGATCTAAAGGTAAGTTGGGAAACAATAATTTTGCCCTACAGTAAATTAGATATTTAGAAATAGAAGTTACAGTATCAAATAAAATATTTTAATCGTAAATCATGATAACTGGCAATCAGCGGCTGTGATCTCTCGAATCAGGCTTAATTCAGGCCTTGAAGAAAAAGAAAGGCCAGAGAAGGAATGGAATAAGGTAGCTTTCTCGGTTAAAGCAGTAATGCTAGAAAAAAAGACTGTCACAAGAGTGAGAGAATGAACATCCTCACGCCCCAGCCGCTGCAACAGAAGACGCAGTGTTCCACGCGCGCTTCAAAGAGATCTTAGCAAAACGTACGTAGAGGGCCAGCAGGGCCGATACCCACTCGGGTCATGGGATTTTTCTTATAAGAAAACCCGTGATCTTGGAACGCAAAAGGCAACTAAAGGAACATAGGCGGGTTTAGTCCATAAAAGTCTAAAATTTCATGCCCCTCCACGCTAGAGACTAAAAAACTGTCTTATATAATTGCTAAATTAAGAGAATGCTATCTATAGCACTGAGTTGAGGTAAATTTTATATGGTGGAGCATGACACTAAAATTAAATTATTCAATTCTATTAATATAATTTTAATGTTTGCTCAACAGCTGTTGGAGAGCCACCAATTTGTTTGTCAGTGGTCGTACCGCTTGCACTGAGAGCAGCCATTAGCCATGCTCGTCAAGAAAGTGGGATACCTACCACTGAATGGTTTGAAGTTGGTAAGTCCAGATGAGAGTCCTGCCATCATTTCGGAACTTTACAATCTTAAAACTTTACTCGTATTTCTCGCTCATATATTTTGCTATTTTATTTTGTAAAACGATAGAGTTCCATTTCACTTACTGTGTCATCATCCCTTCCTCACAAATAAGTAACAGTGATAAATTTGGCATCATTGTTTCGCCGAAGTTTTGAGTTTGATAACTATAATATCAAACTTATGTTTAAACTATAAATTTGTAGGTAATGTTTATTATTGGGTGACTTAAATATACACACATTAATTCATGAATCCCCAAGCGACCACCGGTGGCCGCGCATCTATTGTCTTACTATTGTGTCTCTAATTGACGGTATCTGAAGGGTTAATAACGTCAAAGCATTTTAAAGGTTGTTAGTTTTACCAATTAAAAGGGTCCATAGTTAGTACGAAGAAATTTTATTTTTAATAGGTGAGAAATGCGGAGAAATCCCCATATGATATTTTGACGTGTTCGAGTATCGCGCAAAATCTCCATCTGGCCGTCCCTACCAGTATATTTGAAATTGTGTAATGTAACTTTAAAAACTACGGAAAACAAAAATAGTTTAAACTATTTTCCAAAACATTTGTTTTCTTCTTTTTTGTCTTATTCATTTATTTAACAATTTATGTACACACATGAAAATAAAAGAAAAGAAGAAGGAAACAAAAAAAAAATACAAATGTGATGCTTATTTCTAATGAAATCTCTTACTAGGTTTTAAAAAATATGTTTTAAATTATATTTCGTTTTTACAAGTTTGAAAATTTAATAAGTAGTGTTGATTTTTTTCTTTACCATGCAACAAAATATGGCTTGTCATTTTTAGGAGGAAAAATCAAAAATGACATCCGAGGTGTTTTCCGGATATTAATGTTTATTGTGTTATCAATTTAATACATCATTATTTTTAATTATTTTATTTATTTATCAAAAAGAGAAGAACCTTGTTTAAACATAGTGTAAACATATAATATTATAATATAAACCATCTAAGTTAAGGTATATATTTTTTACCTAAGAAATATTTCACTTTTTGATAAATACGACTACTTGTCTATTATAAGATTATCCAAGTATTTCTAAACGGATTTCATGAATTTGTTTTTTTTTCAGATGGACCATTCTCAACCGAAAAAATCTGCATGGCGATGAAAACAAAAACAGAGGACTTTAAGTTGTAGTTTTGTTTAAAGTCATAAGCCATAATACTATAAAGATCCAATGAATTCTTAATCTAGAAATCGTTCCATTTCTATCAATATTACGATTCAGCCATTTTTGATGCAAGAACGTTTTGAATTTTTACTTTACAATGTTTTGTAAGCTCATAGGAGCTTCAAGACTTCATATTTTGATTTTTTTATTCTGTTTTTAACAATTCGTTTTTATTTTTTATGTAAACCGTTTTTTTTGCTCTTCGGGTTGGCTTTTTTTGGTGTTTAATTTGTTTTTCAATGTGTTTTTATTTTCAGTCATTATATATTTTATCATTTACTTTTGTACCGGTTAATGTATTCATCTTTAATTAATCTTTATAACTGTATTATTTTCGAAACCCCAAATTTTTGTGTTTTGTAATCAATGACTTTATTAAAATCTTTGTTATCTCATGTTTTTTTTTCTTTTATTTAAACATCCTTTTTTTCTTTTAGGTATTATTCTTAACTCTATTTTTAAGATAACTTTTACAATGGTTTCTAATTATAGGAGGTGTAGTGTCCAGGTTGCTGCTAGGTTGATAAATAAGTGACTCACAATGGGTTCACCAAGCTGCCATAGACACGTGCGCACCCGCTGACGGTTGAGCAAGTAATGCCTCTTCTGTACCGTCTACGTGTATACGTCACTTGCCTTTTATTAGTACGTTACAGGAGGACATATCCTATAACTGGATATCATTGTAAAAACTGTATGACAAATATCTGGCAAAACAGAGTGATCACTGCTACTTTGACAAAATTGATAAATAGGAGTGTAAACTTAAACAAAGTAAAGTTAATACCGTGAGAATTACACCGTATTTTAACAAATACAATTCATTTTTGCGAGTAACTCAATGCTACTTAGGATAAAGATCCACTTTGACGATTTAAACAATTAGAACACCTATAAAACAAAAATTTACCATAGAGCACGAAAGAACGTTATCATTATTTAAACAAAAAACAGATCAGACAGAGCGTTGTCTAGTTGCAAATTCCCAAGGTGTGCGCCGCACAATTTCTGGTTTATAAAAGTCACACACTTAGCATCTCAGTTCCAGAACGTCTCAGAGTCAGATTCGTTGCTCTAGTTTCTAACTTTCGGAAGTACCCACCGCTTCATAAAAATATAGACCAATCACATTCCTACCGATGGTTTATAGTAATTATACATGTTTTGCGGGCTAACATTAACATTAGATCAATAACTCAATTGTTAACGTTAACGGTAACAGATCAATATTTATTTTAAATTATAGGAGGGTCTATTTAAATAAATAAAGTAAACTAAGAATTATGTAAAGTATTTATTTGGCACGGACATAACACAACAACAACAATTACAAATAACAGAAAAGAAAAGAAACCAATACCAAAAAAGACAAAACGAAAGAACGAAAAGGAAAATGAAACCATATCATCTAAGAAATATGACAATGGACCTATAATGCATGTTTAAGAATTTTTTGTACTAAATTAAAAATTCTGGCACAAAATCTTAACCTAGCTTAAAATAGTTTAAAGTCTTTTGTGTCGGTTTTCATCGCCATACATACTTTTTCGGTGGAAAATGGTCCATCTGAAAATAAATGATAAAATATCATCATCATCATCATTTCAGCCGACAGACGTCCACTGTTGGACATAGGCCTCCCCTAAGTGTCGCCACAATGATCGATCCTGTGCGTCTCGCATCCATCGGTTTCCCGCAATCTTCACCAGGTCATCGGTCCACCTTGTAGGAGGCCTTCCGACGCTGCGTCTTCCAGTACGTGGTCGCCACTCCAGAACCTTCCGGCCTCAACGGTCATCTGTTCTGCGAGCAGTGTGCCCTGCCCATTGCCACTTAAGTTTGGCGATTCTTCGGGCTATGTCGGCAACCTTGGTTCTCCTGCGGATATCTTCATTCCTGATGAATGATAAAATATAGACACACTTAATAAACAAAATACAAAAATCTAATTAAATGGAAGTTTTCATAATTTTGCATCAATCCATTGGAAGAACGATCAAAACGATATTTGTCAATACTACGAGCCAAAACATTGCAGTAGTGTGGTAATGCTTAAGGGAAGCATTTGTCCAGCAGTAGACATAATTTTGCCATGACAGTGATGAGTTGATGAACTTACTCACCAATATCAAACTATCCAGTAGAAGGTATTCCACACTCTGTTCTTGCTGCAACAATTGCTTCTCTGATTGCAAGCGATACGACTACTGCCAGGCAACATGGTGGTTCTCCAAGACCTGTTGAATTAAAATTATTTTGGTATTTAAATAGACCTGCTGCTTCGAAATCGATTATTCAACAATTCCTATGTATTCGCTACACACAGGGTTATTTGTAAACTATTGGTAACCTCTCAGGACTAGGTTATCATCATAGAACAACGAAATCTTAATGGTTTGTTTTTGGTAAATGAATTCTGTTTTGTAAAAAGACATAAACAAAAATTGTTGTTTATGAAGTTAGTAATACAGTCCTGCATTGTTGTTAGTTTTACAAATATCCCTGTAGAAAGCTTCTTACATTATAACTCAATGAAAGGATTCAGAGACTTGACGTAAACGGAAAAAGATCTCTCGGATCTATTGTAAAAATGGGTGTCCTCCAGGGCTAAATTTTGCGCCCATTTTTGTTTCTAATTTACATCAACGACTTACCTTACCTCATAGAGGATATTAGGTAACAAATCAAATAACTTCTACAACTCTAAATAGAGCGACATAATATCAGATTTTTACTGATTTTAACCTAGCTGTGTTCCTTCAGTTGAACTTTGTTTTCCAGAGTTATGGTAACTTTTTTGACCAATATCTACCGCAGCCTTAGCAGGCATCGGCCCTAGTGAGCCCCATCCATTTTACTAACTTTTCTTGAAGGTGTCTGTGCGCAGCCAATTCAGGCACGAATCGAATCGTCCACGTCCGTTGAGGATCAGTGTCTGACCGAAAATTAAGATGCCATAGCACCTCTGTAACCACTTTTCTAAAAGGGGACTTACCACCGCGTTTCTGGCATGCTCAGGTTACACAAATCCTAATATATAAATAATAGTAGATGACTGAAAACATTGATTTACCTTTGGAAGTATTTCCAGCCACCAGCATACACTGCTCAGAATTATCCTTTAGTATTGAAAAAACATCTGTGAGTGTTTTAGGCCTGTACCACGTTTTACCATCTTTCAGATCAATTTTCATCATTTTCTCTATACGCCAGTCGTCATCACGCACCATACACCAATCATTTTGTTTTGCATTTATAGAACTTTGGCAGCAGTTTTCTGAACTCTTACAGATTCTCATATTCTTTATGTCCATGATCCTGTCTTCCTTGGGAGCGTCTATTGCAAACTTTTTGAAAGAATCCAATATAGGCCTATAGCCGGTACAGCGGCAGAGATTGCTAGAAACTGATTTTTCTATTTCTAGCATTGTCAACTTGTTTGGATGGCTTTCCATGAGTCTATAAAAAAATGCGTTAACTTGAAACAATCTTAAAGTATTCGTCATCCAACGACATCCCCCACTTTTGAGCGCGGCGGGAGATAGTGTCAGACTTTTACTGACTAAAAACCCACTCCTATTCCATCTTTGGCATTGGTCCAGGGCCCTTGGGATCTTTTTTGCATCACCCATGGCCGAAGTAGGCTACGACCCCACGCGCTGCCAACGACTTGGGCTCGGTCCAGACGATTATCGGACGGTTAGACGGCGGGCTACGAATTGCTCACCATCCGCAAGCCCGCGCCTACGGTGGCCAGAAATCGGGATTGGAATCTCGGTGCTAGGGCGCGAGGGCCATTGCCTCACGCGTGCGGTCGCCTTCTTTGCTAGCATTACTGTTTCGCAGAAGGAGGCACCAGCGATCTCCAGCCGCTTCTCCTCGCTCCGAACCATAGCATGTACCAAGGCTCGGCGCGAGAGACCACTGCTGCCGAGCGTCCCCATAAGGACACTGCGGTGGTCAGGCGAGGCACTTAAATTACGTCTGCTTAAATTCACAACTATGAAAAGCTGTCAACGAAGCGACAACGCATCGTGCTATCGTATTGTTATCATCCGTGGACAGGCTAAGGCTTAGACCTAAGAGTTATTTTGATAACGTAGAAGATTTGCATTGAGAATGAGCTACTATGGTGAAAAACCATACCCGTGCATCATCATCACCCACCCGTACAGTACCCACACTGGGTTGCATTATTCTCAGCCAGGGTCGTCTGCAACTTGTGGTAGCCATCCTTCCTGTTGCCCAATCCTTCGATAGTTTTGATGTCCCAGCCATGACATGATGCGATGGAAGTCAAGCACTGGTGGAAGCAAAATACTTTTAATATAAACAAGAGAAAAAAAAATCTCTTATAAAATTATCAATCTAACGTTTTGTAATTGTGTGATTTTTATAATAATATTTTTTAGTGTTTTCTTAACGCCATTAAAGTTAGGTACTTATCATGTTAATTATTAAAGTTTCATTCAATTGGTTTATCATGAACCCACAAATTTTAGCAAAATTTCACGCTGAAAATATGTATGCGTTATTTCAAATTGCTTTCTTTAAAATATTCTATATGGGAAAACATTTTTGCTAGCCTTTGTTATTCTTGTCTTAGTTATAAAGTTTCCTACGCTACTTTTAATTTTTTCAATGCTGTGTATCAATAATTAATTTGACGAATCTGTGATGCTTACAGAATTAATAGCTTGGTGTGGTCCTCCGGGGTTCTTGGTAGCTGTGACGATGCAGGCTCCGCAGCCCTCCTCACGGCACATGTACTTGGTACCACGCAGCTGGAGGTAGTTGCGAAGGTAGTCCAGCAGCATGGTGTCTGAGCACACATCTTTGCTTACTAGAAAGAAGCATTAAAAACCATCAAAAACTGGATTTTAACAGAATAAAAGATATTACATATCGCAATTTAATTCTATGCTGATTATATGCTGTAACATAAATTACGAGATAGTTAAGATAGTGTTGATTTAAATAGAGAGAGGGAGAGGCAAGAAAATGTTAAATGATCCTTTTGAGAAATAAAAAATAAATAAAAGAAATAAATAGAATACTTTTTCTACTCCTTCCTGCATCACACCATTTATATCCAAATGCATAAGTATTTTAGTGGCAATGCAAGTTGCCTTTTCTTTACAATTGTAAGGTTTTCCGATGGCAAACATTTGCATAACATCTATGATGAACTTATTTAATTCTACATAATTATTATTATTTTTCATACCTGTATGTTCAACACTATTAATGGTAAATTTGATCTCGTCTTTTGCTGTGTATTGCAACGCCATGTTGAAGCCGTGTACTACTTACAAATGAAATGTTGGTCCTATTTAAGCTTTCACTATAAAACCGCCATCTTTATTAAAAAAAAAAAAAACATTATTCTTTAGTCTTGTCTTACTTTCGTAAATGTTAACCGTGATACATTCTGGTAAACAGTGTCCATGAGTATTCATTTTTGTTAGGGCTGTCTGTATGACTGTCTATATGTCTGGTTTATTTTATTTTATTACCTACCTATATATTAGTCTATGCTCCGTCAATGTGTCCGTGGCATCGCGAAGATGCTGCAGTGTTCTTGGGTATAAATCTAGACGCTAAGCTTGAGTGGGGCCCACATATAGACAAATTGTCGAAAAAACTTAGCTCAGCAGCATATAATATGCTGTAAGACAAATTTGAAAGTAAATTAATTTAGAGACAGCCAGTATTTTAGCTATTTTCACAGTGTCACGTCGTACGGTATTCTACTATGGGAAAATGCCGCCGATATTTAGACAATTTTTGTTTTGCAGAAAAAGGCTGTTCGTTCTATTTATACATAAACCCTCAGAGATAAATTTGAAGAAATTAATGTAATAACTGTACTTTCACAGTATATTTACGAGAATATTTTGTATGCCCATAAAAATATAGACAGGTTTAAAAAATACAGTGATATTCATAATTTTAAAACTAGGAACAAACACAAATTTGTAGTTCCTGCAACCAGACTCGAAAAAATAGAGGGCTCATTTTAATGCCAATATATACACTTCTATAATAAACTTTCTAGTCATAGTCAACCACTAAGCCTTAATAAATTCAAATCCACCATTAACCATTGTGTTTTGTTATATTTTACACCCCTCTGTCCTCAGCAATTTCAGATAAATCTGCATGGCCCTCATGTGATTTTTACCAATACATATTTACTGCATGATGGGCTTTAAAAGAGACTTTGACCCCTGAGTTTGTTTCGGTGTTTCTTTTCAGGGTAGTCTGCTAGGCAACACCGGCCTCATCTAGTTTAAGCTCATGTAAAAAAAAAAATACGTGTAAAAGTGTTTTATAAAACCTATTTACAAAATAAATATCATTTTTTATTTACTAAGTTAGAATATTAGCACTGCGCTGTTTACTTTTGGTTTTAAATATCGTTACATAATGCAAGGAGTAATTTTGACCTCGCACAGGTCACAACAACAAACAACACCAACGCCAAAGACAACACCAAAAACAAACAACGCCAAAGAGAATCCCGGGTGCCGTCACTGTGCGGAACGCCCGGAGGACACGGTGGAGCACACAGTTGAGGTGTGCCCTGCTTGGGCGGAGCAACGCCGTGCCCTCGTGGGGGCGATCGGCGGCGGAGACCTCTCGCGCCGGGCCTTGGTTCAGGCCATGGTCCGGAGCGAGGAGGAGTGGCAGGCGGTCGCCTCCTTCTGCGAAGCAGTAATGCTAGCAAAGGAGGAGGCAGACCGCATCAGGCAACGGCGCCCCCGCCGCCGCCGCCGGGATTCTGATCCCGATTTCCGGCCACCGTAGACGCGGGCTCGCGGACGGCGAGCCATGGGTAGCTCGCTGTCCGATCGTCCGGTAACTGTCCGGACCGAGCCAAGGCGTCGACGGCGCGCACTGTTCCCGCGCGCCTCAAGGAGTTGTTCTCTTTGGCGTTGTATTTTTAATATAGGTAAGTTACTTTTTATTTTATTATTGTTTGTCATGTATGAGTCACATAGTTGACCGTTATCATTATAATTACTTTAATTCAGTGTTGGTTGTTTCAAAAGACGTACCTATTCATTTATATCTTTTGCAATGATCAACCATTATATATTTTAGTTGGTTTTTAGCAGTAAGCTCCCAGAAACATAGAGAAAAAAAAAAAATTACTAACTTTTAGTTTACTTGTAAACAATCTAAAAAATTTAAGCAATTAAAATAATAATTTTGATCTGTACCACGACTAACCCTAGCCTATTTCGTGAGTTATTCACATCTGTATACACATAGTCGTCAAATATTCGAGTCAAATAAAAAGTATGTAATGTAATTAAAATAATATGCACATGCAGAATTTTAATTGTTGTAAATTATGTGATCTGCGTCATCATCGTCATCACATTGAATAGTAAATGCTCATTTGTTTGCTGATATCTTGACAAACGTAACGAGCACTCACTTGCGAGACCTTCATATTTTAACCCCAAAAAGATCAAAGAAGTGACTCACTTTCGGAACAATTAGGTTATATATTTACAAGAGTTTATAAATATTATTATTTTCAATTAGTTTAAATACTTATATGTTATCTTACAATAAATCTGTAGAAGTGAAACAGAATTTTCATCGAAAATATCAAAAAAATAATTGACAGGGGGTGTTACTAGACCGACACCGAACCCAAAAATGTGATTAAAAAATTTTTTGTCTGTCTGTCTGTTTGTTCAGGCATCACGCAAAAACGACCAGTTCGATTACGATGAAACTTGGTATAATTATTCTTTATTATGCACCACACTGGGTACTTTTTATCCCGGAAAAGTATATACAATAAATAACAAACCTAATTTTTCGATTCGATCCCTAGACCGGATAACTGTACCAACCGCAAATAATAAGTTTGTCGTAGGTTACGTCACCCGCAGTGGAGTTCACTAAGGGGCGCTGCACATGGCTAAGATACTATAATATTTTATTAAGATACAATATCGCTTCGCCATACAATTCAATGGACTATCACACACGACGAAAAAATTAAATAATTTTCGTATCTTAAGATGAATTTGTATGGCGAGCGATATTGTATCAATACACATTACACAACAAAGTCTCCCACCGCGTCTGTCGGTCTGTCTGTTCGCGATAAACTCAAAAATTACTGCATCGATTTTCAAGCGGTTTTCATCACTAGAAGGTCTTAGTATATAATATGTTTTTTTCTTTATTTCTGTGTACATTAGACGATATTTGTTTAAGATGTAGGGAAAAAATAAGCCGAAAGGGGAACCGTGTTACCCCGAATTTAACGCGAGTGAAGCCGCGGGCAAAAGCTAGTTTATCAATACAATAATTTCTTAGTATATTTTAGTTTAAATCTGATGTAAATAAGTAAAAAAAAATCACTTGTGGCATTTGGTTAATGACAAATAACTGTGCGCACTGTTCCCGCGCGCCTCAAGGAGTTGTCACAGCAGGAGGTGCCCAGCTGGGTCGAAGCCTACTGAGGACAGGGTTGTCCGAAAGAGAGCCCGTGCCCCAGTAAGAATGCTAGAAGGAACGGCGCGGGGTTTTTAGTCAGTAAGAGTCTGACACTATCTCCCGCTCCACTCAAGAGCGGGTTTTGTCAAAGATGTTTTTCCCCGTCGACAAAAAAAAAGGCCTTGCACGATTGTCACCACTAGACCAACGTGAACAAGTAACTCAATACATTACTTAATGCCCGTCGATCTCCTACAGTGGTCACGCAGCGTCAACATCTCTGTTGATTTAGGCCACTTTCTAACTAGCGCACTATAGTGGTTATCGGGTTGGAGTACATGTAGTGGATCTAATTGTTGGGATTATTGGCCCAAAGTGTCTTGTTATTTAAGTTAGTAGTGACTAGACTTTGGCAACGAGTTTGCTAGATGAAATGTTTGGAACTGTTCAAAATTTTCCAGATTAAGAAGGATACCAATATACAGGGTTATTTGTCAAACACTAACAACCGTGCAAGATTGTATTACTAACGTCATAAACAACGACTTATGTGCTATGGCTTTTTACAAAACATGACAATACAATAGGTTTGTTTTTGGTAAATGAGTTCATTTACCAAAAACAAACCTTCAAGATTTCTTTGTTCTATTAAACACATTTCAACTCTGTATTTCATTCTATCTACCTACATCTGTGTGACGCAACGCAAACGCATCAAGAACTCCTGCTGCCTGATCCCGATCGAATGTTCAATTTAAAATATTATTATTTTTGTATGAAATCTGATGAACATTTTTAAAAGTCATAGAATAAAAGTTGTTATGTAATAGTTGTATAAAACATAGTTGTGAGAGGTTCTCTTTCTATGTATCGTTTATTTTCTATGTATGAACATTTTTGTTTGATTACTACTTGCTAACTTACAGTAGACCGTAGAAGAGTAGTCTACGGTATACCGTACCTTTTTAATTTAAGTTCTTAAAGACCATCCTAATCTTGTTTTATAAGCAATAAGCCCGCCATTGTATAATATGATACAATATGATAACCACATATAGACATAGGTTTCAGTAAAGTTCTGTTCTGTGTTTCCTGATAGCTACAACCCGGGAATCTTTTAGCCAAGAGTGAATAGGTTTCTTCTAGATAAGAGGACCGCATCGTCGCTTTCCATCAGGTGAGATAGCGGTAAAGCGTGAACCTATCAACAATAAAATAAAAAATGTTGTTACTATTTTGGTATTCAATAAAATTAATTATTACAAAACTTTTTCATACAAGGGTTGTCAAAATCGAAGGGCATTCTGTGAAAGCAATCAATTTTATAGTTAATTTACAAATTCTTGCTGCAATTGACTTCTGTTTTACTAACAAAGTTGAAATTTGAATCCTACTTGAAAAAAATAATAAGCAGACTTACAAAGTAA
Organism: Mythimna lalbum; assembly: GCA_949319445.1. Lineage (NCBI taxonomy): Eukaryota > Metazoa > Arthropoda > Insecta > Lepidoptera > Noctuidae > Mythimna > Mythimna lalbum. The sequence goes on from OX439355.1 coordinate 21,774,426, forward strand.
GTTAAGAATAGGCTTCCACAACAAAAATCTCCAACATACAGACGGAATTTTAACAAAACTGCTTCAATTATTAGTCCATTATCATCTAATCTTACACTGCTAATATCTTTGAAAGTCAGGATATTGCGTACTACACGCAAGTAAGAGGGCTCACTCGACTTGTGTTCCTAATCTGACGTGTGGACACAAGTTCTTGAAGTAGAAACAATCACTCTTCACACACCACACCCAGCCATCTTTTCTTTGGCCTCCCTCTCCCTCTCCACCATTATTGCTATGACATTTAAAAAAGGAAAACTAAAAATTTCTCTATACTTCAAATATAAATTAACCATATCATATAGGAAATTCCGTCAATAGAATAAGACCTAAGTCCTCTTCAAGGTATTACTCGCAGCTTACGGAATCCTCTTCAGTGAAGTTCGACCTCCGACCTCCTTGCTCATCTGTCGTTGCATTCTTGAGGCCTCCCGAGCGCTCCCAACTAATACCAGAGATATTTAGAGCAAGAGACTTATCTAATGAATGCTGTGGCATGGTATGTCATAAGTTGCATTTAAAATTGATAAGTGTGTAAATGTTGTTTTACTTTTATATAGTCTTATACATAGAAATATTATAGCATTCCTCGAAGAATGGGCTGAATGAGGATAAATCTAATCCTAAAAAAAAATTACTAACCAGTAGTTTTTATATTAGTGCGTTTCTCTTCAGTTTTATAATAGAAGTACGTCTATACAATCTTATTTTTAGTGTATGCAAAACCTGAAAAAGCTGTTAAGTATTTTTATGTAAAGAATCTTTGTATAAAACTTCAAAACTGTATCATGAAAAATCACAAAGTTATAAGTTTGTTATGTCAGCAAAAATACAAGGTTACCGGGCCATCCAGGCGTCTGAAGGGTAGTCTTGCACTTGCGCCCAGCTGTTTGATGGCGCCTAACACCCGTTATGACCTGCCGTAACCTATGTTGTGACTGTTGTCGGTTGTATCCAACTGGTGGCCTTTTAAAATATTTTTGGGAAAAATATAACATGGTGTAAAAATTATTGGAATCCATTCAGTTACTGATTTCGAACAAACTATACAACGTGTAACGTTAAATGCGCAAAACCTCAGATACCCCAAATTATTTTTAATTTAGAAGACCAAATTCTGGGAAAAAAAACGTATTTAAAAAAAAATTAAGGTTTTATGTGCAGTTTTAGTTTGTTTAAAATTCGTATCTGCATTGAAATAAAAACTTGTATTATCCCATGTATGAGAAAATTTGATTGGACTGCAACCATTTGTGTTTGATTACCTATTTCGGCGGGTTTGCGCACGTGATGGCTTGATCTATTCATAAATAGACAGGGTGACGTTTTTAATGAAGATTTTTTTGAAAAATATAACCTATATTGAAAAATGGTTTGATTGATTCTGCTCCTTATTCTGATCAAACTATTGTTAGCGATTCTTATGATAATGTTACATACACTGATTATTTTCTGTATTAGCAACATTAAATGTACTTTTGCACTGACAACTGGACCGAACTGTGACTTGACAGCGCGGCACTTTTTGACAGTTTGAGACATTATAAAAAGGCACGCCGCGCTGCCTCGAGTCTCTTCTCTTTCAAGTCCAGTTTTCGGAGTAAGCAACATCTTACAGTAAGTGCTAGTATATAAGTTATTGATTCCAACTGTTGTTGATTGATGTTATCTGTGATATTTGTGTTATTTGTGTGTGTGTGTTACAAAGGGTATGTTACCCGTTTTGGTCGTCTTATTTAAATAACCTGATAACAATCCCCGTAGGTACACTAAATAACTTTCTTAGTCAACCTTTTCTCTAAAGGTAACACATAAATTACACTATTTTCAGGTTTTTCTCATTTAACTTTACACGTTGTATAGGTATTTAGGTTTCACATAAACTAAAAATAATCATCATCATCATCATCTTCCTGCCCTTATCCCGTTTTATTTGGGGTCGGCGCAACATGTTTTTTTCTTCCATTCTGTCCTGTCACTCGTCACGCTATCACTAACTCCTTTTTCATTCATATCACTTCTCACACAATCCATCCATCTTTTCTTTGGCCTCCCTCTCCCTCTCCATCCATCCACATGTAAATTCATAACTCTTTTAACAACATGTGTTTCATCTCTCCTCTTTACATGACCATACCAAGACAAACGATTTCCTTTCAACTTTTCAGTCACTGGCGCCACTTTCAAACTTCCCCTAATATACTCATTTCTCACTTTATCCATTCTCGTCACACCACACATCCATCTCAACATTCTCATCTCCGCAACATGCAATCTTTCAATCTTTTTTCTTTAATAAACTAAAAATAATGTTGTATGGAAAAACCCAAACACACGATACGACGTGACTTCTGACTCGCGTCGTGATGTTGTGTCTTACGCGAGTTTATTAGAAATTACACTAAAACCAGAAACAATTTTTTTATATATATCTAGCATTTACATTCGAAACTAGTTCCTATTACTATCTCAAATTTTACTTGCCACCTAGATATATTTCCATCACATTACCGTTGGACCATGCAATTCGCGAAACCTCTGGGACTTGGCAGGCTTCGGCTTTGAGCACCGGATCCAAAGAGATATAGGATCATTTTCTCTTCATATTCACTGCTACGTACTTTAGTTACGACTGGAGTACTATAAGATGATGTTTGTATCGAAGAGATAGATGTTAGTATATTTTTTAAAACTAGTTACTATTCTTATCGGGATTAAGGCAAAGAGTGTATTATTTTTTCTTCGGAGTAATGTTTGGGTTTTAACATTTCATTAAGGTGGTGCATCACGACTCACATTTTCACTGTTTTTCATACAACCGCTCATAACTGATAATGACGTTATTACACACTTTTTATTAGATATTTTGGAAACACAGTATCTTGTGGATATTATCTAGGTTTCTTAAGAAACCAATTTCTAAATTTGTGTAAAACTAATCCAGTAAAAACCTGTGAAAAGTCCTATTTTGTATGAACTTTGACACTTCATAATTTGTCTAAAAATTAAAAAGTCAAAAAAGTAATCCTCTAGAGATCTTACAAATTTTATTAAGATTCTAAATGACGACAACTTTTTCCAAAAACTTTTAAGGGTTTAAAAAAAACAGCTATTTCCTGGAGCAAGTTTTGTGAAATTTTTGAGTAAATCTCGGAATTACCGAATACTAACAGAGTTTCCAGGCGTTATCTCTCTTTTTTTGCGTTGCCTTTTCGTCAAACATCGCATTAGATTGCATTAAATGAAGTAACAAGCTTTTAAACCATTTTCGATGTTTACGATAAGCGAGTGGAGAAGGACCCTCTTAAAGCTCGGTTTAGGAATAATGCCTGCGTATTAAGATAGTGGCTAAATAAGTCGTTGACATTGTTGCGTCAAAACTTATAAATTAGTAGGTACTGATTAAATTCGTTAATTTGAAATAAAGTGTAGCTTTGTCACAAACAATAGGGTATGTTAATACGTACGAGAAAAAACCTAAATGTATACAATCGAGGTAGCTTAGACTTATTCCCTATGCTATTTCTTAGTTGGTAAATGTTGATTTTAGTACATAAATTAATAATAAAATTTATAAATGTTGGCATATTGAGGAATTTAACTGAATTTATTAAAACAATAAAATAATTATTTCTAGATAAAAACTTAAATTAATTAAAACTAACTTAAAAAATAAAAAGCCATTACTTTAAATTGCCATTTTTATTTTTATTTTTTTATTTTAGTTCTCTAGGGTTTTATTTTTATTTTTTAAGTTAGTTTTAATTAATTGGCATATTTGTTTACATGACCAACGTTGGGTCCAATGTTCTCGTCAAATTACGAGTGAAATTAAAAATGTAATATTTAAATGCATTTTTATGATACTTATTGATTGATTAAACATATAGAGTATTTTTTGTAGTTTACGAACCCTTTTTATATCGAATTGAGACACTATTCAGGAACAGTTATTTAAACCTCACTGTTGCAACCCAGAATCAGGCTGCATTTCAAATACCGGTAACTTTATAAACAGAAGTAGTTTACAAAGAATGCCGAATACCCACCTCTTTGCAGTTTTGTCATACAACATCAGAAAAATGAAGAGAGGAGTGAGTTGGTGAGTAATGCCCAAGAGGCAGTAGCTGGTCGAATGGCACTCGTTAGACTGACTCGAGTGGCTCGTTAGCTCGTGTTAGAACATTTGCATTTGGCTGTTGAGGCTAGCAGGTCAGCGGTGTGGTGGAGGTTTTTTTTTACGGAGGGCAAAAATCATCCAATGACAAACCCCGTTATTGGGTGGAGCGGGAAATAGTGTCAGACTCTTACTGACTAAAAACCCACCCCGTTCCTTCTAGACTCTTAATACCAAGGCTCGAGCGTCCTTTCGGATAACCCTTGCCCCAGTAGACTTCGACCCAGCTGGGCCTCTCCTGTTGCTGACAACTCCTTGAGGCGTGCGGGAACAGTACGAAAACGGAGAAGGAGGCGCGGGGAGGTTTCGAGATCATTGTTGACTTGGGAAAATAAATATTAGTAAGGATATTTCAAAAGTTATACATAATTAGTTCCATGAGTTACATAAAAAGGTACGAGTACTTAAAATATCATCAGCAATGAGGATTCAGAAGTCCAAAATGCTTGAGTTTGGTTAGCATGCGTAATTTGACATGTTATGCACTTTTCAGCATCTAGTTTTTAATTCAAAATTTTTAGATATCTCTCATTAAACAAAATAAATAACTTAACGGAATGGGAATGTTTTGAGTCATGATTAAATGTTTGATCAGAAAATCGATGACGATGGCTTTGGATTTTGTAAAATGTTGATGTTATTATCTCATTTATAAACGTATTAATTACATTTTTAAATATTTCAAAACTAAAATAAAACATTTAAAAATATATAAAAAAACAGTACCAATATCGAGAACAGGGTCTAAACGATCGGCGGTCAGTGCTCCAGAAAAAGGAGCCACCTAACTATACGAGCCGTGTCCAGGAGTACTATTTTCTGAATCAAGCCCTTGATCCAGTCGCCTAACGCGAGCCTCCTAAGGTGTTGGTCGAGGCTCTTGGCTATTAAACCATGGGTTGATACGACTGTCGGTACAATGATCGCTGAGTCCCCACATGTCGACAACCCTGCGAGCCAAGTCAATCTTGATTAGTTTCCCTTTCTCGGCTTTCACGGGGTTTTCTTATTATATTTAATATTTAAATTCTGTAAGTGCTGTGCATACCTTTAAGCGAAGAATTCGTTGTGATATTGGTTTATTAATAAGACTATTTTTATGTAAATGTTTCTGCGAACTATTCGTTGGAGTGCCATAGTAAATATATAAATATTATTATCTGAGAAGACCTCAGAAAAATTATATGACCAACTTTAAATATGACCAGCACTAGCTATTTTTATATTATAAAAACTGTTCCAATCGCCAATCTAATGGCCTTTCACTGTGATGGGTCGCACGTGCTCTGAAAGCCAGCCTCAATGAAAAGGGGACGATGATTCAAGAAAACTGCACTCGGCGAGACGGAGCGATCCATTTAGTTTTTAATTTTAATGATGTATGTTCATATATCAGACTAGCTTCTGCCAGCAACTTACCCGCTTGAAAGTAGGTTTCCACATTATAACTTTGGACTCCCGTTTTATCGCTTCAGAGTGTGAATTTCAAAAAACCTCTTTTAGTGCTCACCTACGTCATGAAAGAAACCTTACGCAAAATTTCACGTTCCTAGTCCCAGTAGTTTCGACTGTTCGCTGATATGTCAGTCAGTCAGTTTCTCGTACGTAGACGTAAGTACATCGTATTTTCTATAAATCTAATACTACAGTAATTTTTTTTTCAGTAGCCTTTACTGTCCCACTGCTGGTCAAAGGCTGCCCAACTTCTTCTAGGTATTCTTTTCTTGAGCTACTTCAAACCAGTCCCCGTGATAGGCATCCAGGTCGTCTCGCCACCTCTTGCTAGGTCGACCTTGGCGACACACACACAGTAATAATTTACACTACATTAATAAATTTATAAAATATTAAATGGTTGGTTTATTCGTAATTCTTGGTTAGGGAGCATTTGGTAGCCCAGTGTTGGTAAAGACCCCGTTTTTTGAAATCGTAGGTTGAGGGTGCAAACTCACTCAGGCTCTTTACTTTCTGTAAATTATTTCACTACCACTGTACCAAAAATGGCGAATAAAAACATCGTGAGGAAAATGGCGTATCCTGGAACCAACACTCTGAAGACATGTGACATCTACTAACTCACACTAAGCTTTTATGGTATATTACGACCCATTTTCTCCCCAAAAAAGACATAAAGCCGATTATGCTATTATGTTGGTTATTATTACATATTTTGTAAATATTTGTCGAAGATTATATCTAGAAATACGTACTGATGTGATTGAGGGACTTATTTTTCTAATAGCCCCAAATTTTAACCCAAAGCCTTAGGAAGCTCTCGTTAGGCGACTGGATCAAGGACTAGGTTCAAAAAGCGCTACTTCTGGACATGATTCGTATATAATTGTTAGGTTAAGTTAGGTCCTTTTGTCTGGAACTCTGACTGCAGGTAGCTTGAATACTGTTCCTGATACCAGCAGGCTATTTAGATCAGAACTGTAAAGACAATTGTGTTTAGAATTCAAAATATTACAAGCTACTAATCCGATCGTCAAGATCATTTTATACTTTAGAACAGCTGACGTAACTTTACTTTGCATCAGTAAAACATTATTATGGTAAAAAAAAAATATCCTCGAACTAAGAATGTGACCCAATGTGATCATTAACCCTTCAGATACCGTCAATTAGAGACACAATAGTAAGACAATAGATGCGCGGCCACCGGTGGTCGCTTGGGGATTCATGAATTAAAACGTTGATTTTTTCTGACGTTAGCACGTCATAGACAGTTTCAATAATAGTTCATTATAAAAGACTTGTTATTGTGTTAAATTAGGAATAGATATTTAGGTTGTAGCGTTAAATTGTTTGAAATTTCCTTCGCAATGCAGTCAATTTGTTAATTTTTTAACATTCTCAGGCAGTGGATGTAGGATTGTTCAAGCTGTGAGATCATTTGAAAGAAGTACCGTGACCGTAGTGAAGGGCAATTGAAGGAACACTGTTAGAAAAACCAATTATTTGTGACAACCCGAAATATACACGAAAGCACAGTTAAATTATAAAAAAACACTTTTCACCCTATATAAAAACGAACATCAACAAAAAAAATGAACTACACATGAAGCGGAAAAAGTTATTCAGAGAAAAAATGAATTAAAAAAAATGTGTTTCCATATTTAACTCTTAAATTTTCATGGACGACAAAATATTACTTTGTATAAGCTCTCTTGATAGTAACGAAGATGAAAACTTAAACTATTTCCATCTCACCACTAACCATAAAAATTTAAAGTAATCTCTGCATTTTCAGAGCGCACTGCATCCCAAGTACCATCCGGCTACAGTCCGTTTATGTTACCAACTACGGAACGTTAGTGACTGCTTCCAACCGTTACATACGACACATACTCACGACTCGTATGTTTGCTGTAAACTTTACAGTTTGCTAGAAAAGTTAGTGGATTTTTGGTAAAGGGAAAATTTGGTCTTAGTTGCTGGGATGTTGTTTTAAAAAGATAGAGTATACTTGCTACGTGATAGAGATGGCTAGGATCTTTGAGAGCTCGTGGTAGGTTACGTTTTTCCATGTATATTGAAGCCGACTTCAATTTACATGGCAAAAAATTACGCAGATAGATTTCCGCTTACTGCAATAGTTTTTTGTCAAATATAAAAGGTGATATATTTTCAGGACCTTACATAAAGAAAGAATGAAAAACATTTTATTTGCCGAAATGGCCAAAAAGTATTTACAAATTAGTAGTATTAGTAGTAGTGTTGTTAGCAGTCTTATTCGTTTTTACATGTTAAATAAAAAGTTCTGGTTATCCAAAGAGCAATATAAAGGGCCATTAACGCATCAGAAATTAAGATAGTGGCAGGAGAACCAAGGTTACCGACAAAACCTGAAGAATTGCCATACTTAATTGGCAGTGGGCAGGCACAGAACCCACGCAGATGCGGCTTTGGAAGGTTTTCTAAAAGGTGAACCGATGACTTGGTGAGGATCACGGAAATTCTATGGATGTGAGATATGCAAAGGACCGTTTGTTATTGTGACACTTGAGGGAAGCCACCAAAGTGGACGTGTTTCACCTGAAATGATGAGAATGATGATGATCACCGGTGGTAAAGGCATGAACTTATAAGTTTGTAGCGGCTCAGTAGCTACGCCACACCATCGCCACGCCACATCAACGCCACGCCACATCAACACCACGCCACACCATCGCCACACGTCAATGACGTAACCAGCGAGCTCGCGCATCTTCGGATAGCTTCGCCGCGGCCGGGAGCCGATCGGTTTCGCAGCGCGCACGCACGCCAGTCCTTTGTCCGCCGCTGCGCAAGGCACTCCCGCGCTCGCTTGCTTGCCCGCTTTCCTTAATTTGCTCCGCCGCGATCTTCGTAATTTCATTTTCATTTTCGTACGCTAAAATTCTGCTACTTTATTCTATTCAGTGTTCTATACATTTCTTCTATCTTCCTAACTTGCCTTTTGTGTGTTTCCGTGTCTTCTACCCTTCTGTGACTTTTGTGAACTCATTATTTTAAATATAACCGCTTCAGAGAACTTTTCGATTTTTATTTGTGGACGATACCTACATAATTGGTGACCCCGACTATGGAATCGCGTAAAGGAGACAACTACAGTGCTGAAACTTCGCGTGTAGGCGTTCGTCCACCTCCGTTTTGGCCAGACGACCCGGAAATGTGGTTTGCTCAGATGGAGTGCCAGTTTGCTTTAGCAAACGTTACCGTGGACCTAACCAAGTACTACCAAGTAGTGGCCGCGCTGGAACATCGCTATGCCACTGAAGTAAAGGACATTATCACGAACCCACCTGCAACGAATAAGTACGAAAAACTAAAAAGTGAGCTGATTAAACGCTTGACCGCGTCACGGGAACGAAAAATCAAGCAATTGCTAATGCACGAAGAGTTAGGTGACCGTAAACCATCACAGTTTCTACGGCATTTACGGCACCTGGCGGGACCAGCAGTGCCAGAAGATTTCTTGAAAAGTTTGTGGTCAGGCCGGCTACCAACAAACCTGCAAACAGTGTTGGCGTCGCAACCAGACCTTTCGTTGGACAAGTTAGCGGACTTGGCAGACACGGTGAACGAGATCGCGCCAGTTGGACCCCTGCAAGTAGCAAGCGTTGCAGACCCTAGTACGTCTACCCTCGTGATGCAAATGGCAAGCCAAATATCAGAGCTCACAAAGCAGGTAACCTCATTATCTACAAGGGTGGACAAGCAAAGGCAGGTACGTGGCCGATCACATTCTCGATCAAGTAGCCGTAATTGGCGGGGCCGGTCTAAATCTAGGCCGCGTCAGCCACCAGAAAATCACCCGCATTGTTGGTACCACTTCAGCTTTGGTACACGTGCAAGAAAATGTACGCAACCATGCACGTGGCAGTCGGAAAACTCAAGAGGCAGCCGGAATTAGCGGCCTACGACTGCCCATCAAAATCAGGCCGTCTTTTTATTACTGACCGTTATTCAAAAATGTTACTTCTAGTCGATACAGGCTCAGATTTATATGTGTACCCTCGGTCAGCTATCAAGACGCCCTGCGCTAAATCGAAGTACTGTCTAACAGCTGCCAATGGGAGTGTCATAAATACTTACGGTCCAGTGCAACTCAACCTCAACTTAGGACTCCGGCGTTCATTCACTTGGAAGTTCACTATCGCCGACGTGTCAAAGCCAATAATAGGCATAGATTTTCTAAGCTTTTACAATCTGCTTATAGATTGCCGCAACCACAGGCTCATAGATGGCACCACTTCACTCTTCGTAGCGGCGTCCGCGCAGCAGATTCCTGACGACGTGGCTTCTGTGAAAACAGTCCTCGGGGACACAGAGTTTCACCAGCTGCTTCGTGAGTTTCCAGAGGTTACGCGTCCCGCAGGTACTGTAAATCAATGCAAACCAAAGCACAATACAGTGCATTTTATCAAAACTACTTCTGGACCACCCGTTGCTAGCAGGCCCAGGCGTTTAGATCCAGAAAGGCTAAAAATTGCAAAAAAAGAGTTTGACGAGATGCTGGTCAATGGAACTGCGAGACGCTCCGAAAGCCCATGGTCTTCAGCCCTACACCTGGTGAAGAAAAAAGATGACGGATGGCGGCCGTGTGGGGACTATCGCGCCCTGAATTCACGTACAGTACCTGACCGCTACCCCATACCTCACATTCAGGACTTCTCACATCGACTTTCGGGATGCACAACGTTCAGTAAAATCGATTTAATAAAAGCCTACAATCAAATTCGAGTAAACGAAGCTGACATACCAAAAACGGCCATAACTACACCATTCGGTTTATTCGAATTCCCTTTTATGACATTTGGACTTAGAAACGCAGCGCAAACCTTTCAGCGGTTCATAGATGAGGTACTCACTGGTTTAGATGACTTCTGCTACGGTTACGTCGATGACATTCTGGTGTATTCTCCTTCTCCAGACCTGCACAGAACTCACCTGCACCAGCTCCTGTCCCGGCTGAAAGAATATGGCGTCCTCATAAATCCTGCAAAATGTGTCTGGGGGCAGCCTGAGGTGACCTTTCTAGGGTATCAAGTATCAGCTGTTGGTACCCAACCACTCCACGCGAAGGTACGAGCTATTCAGGAATTTCCAGTACCAAGAACAGTGAAGGAGTTACGGAGGTTCCTGGGCATGCTAAACTTTTACAGAAGGTTCGTACCCAACGCTGCAAAAAGTCACGCCCCACTTAACTCGATGTTGGCTGGAGCCAAGGTCAAGGGCTCACAACCTATACAGATGACGCAGCTGCAGCTGGAGGCATTTGAAGAATGTAAAAGGACACTATCAAACGCCACGCTTCTTGCACACCCAAGCTCAAAGGCAGAACTCTCTATACTTACAGATGCATCTGACGTGTCCATAGGAGCAGTGTTGCAACAACGTGTTGGAACACAATGGGAACCGCTAGCCTTCTTCTCGAAGAAATTGAACGAAGCTCAACGCAAATACAGCCCCTACGATCGCGAGCTTCTGGCTGTCTACGAGGCAATAAAATACTTCCGACACATGGTGGAAGCTCGAGAGTTTGTTGTCTTCACTGATCACCGCCCACTCACCTATGCGTTCAGGAACCCCAGAGAGAATTGCTCACCTCGTCAGTACAGGTACTTTGATTATATATCACAATTTACTACTGATATACGGTACATACCTGGAGCAGAAAATGTCGTTGCCGACACCTTGTCGCGCATTGAAGAGGTAACAACGACATTTGATTATAAAGCTTTGGCCCGTTCTCAAGAGTCAGATCCTGAACTTCAGTCGCTTATTGAGAAAGGATCGTCACTGAAACTGCAAATGATTACTCAGGTAGGCTCAGACACCAAACTTTACTGTGACGTATCCACTCAACCACCAAGACCCTATGTTACGCCTGAACTCCGGAAGCAAGTTTTTGATTCTCTTCATTGTCTGAGTCACCCTGGGCGTACAGCTACCGTGCGACTGATCACGCAGCGATTTGTGTGGCCGGGGATTCGCAAAGACTGTAGAGAGTGGTGCCGATGCTGTCTTCATTGCCAGCGCTGTAAAATTACCCGTCACACATCTACTCCTCTTTCCCAATTTCCCTCAACTTCGTCGAGATTTTCCCACATCCATCTCGACATAGTAGGGCCTCTAATACCATCTTCAGATTACAGATATTGTCTCACCATCGTTGACCGGTTCACACGATGGCCTGAGGCTATACCGCTCAAGAACATCACTGCCGATACCTGCGCGGCCGCCTTGGTATCCGGGTGGATATCGAGGTTCGGTTGCCCATCGCAGATCACCACAGATCAAGGTCGGCAGTTCGAGTCCGGCCTGTTCAAGGCCCTAGCATCCCTGCTCGGCGCACGCCACTTCCGCACCACAGCGTACCATCCTGCATCGAACGGCTTGGTGGAGAGGTTTCATCGACAGCTCAAAGCAGGTATCATGTGTCACAACAACACACAATGGACGGAGATCTTGCCTATCGTTCTCTCTCATACGAAGCTCCCTGGTTGATCCTGCCAGTAGTTATATGCTTGTCTCAAAGATTAAGCCATGCATGTCTCAGTGCAAGCCGTATTAAGGCGATACCGCGAATGGCTCAATATATCAGTTTTGGTTCCTTAGATCTTACTCAGTTACTTGGATAACTGTGGTAATTCTAGAGCTAATACATGCAATCAGAACTCTGACCAGTGATGGGATGAGTGCTTTTATTAGATCAAAACCAATCGACGGAGGGCCTCGCGTCCGAAGTCGTTAATTTTGATGAATCTGGATAACTTTTGCCGATCGCATGGTCCAGTACCGGCGACGCATCTTTCAAATGTCTGCCTTATCAACTTTCGATGGTAGTTTCTGCGACTACCATGGTTGTCACGGGTAACGGGGAATCAGGGTTCGATTCCGGAGAGGGAGCCTGAGAAACGGCTACCACTGGAGTATCTCATTCACCATAAAGAGTCCATTGATCTAAAAACTTTTAGTAGTAAACAACATAACGAGATATGTTTAAGACAATATCAAAATACGGTTCAGTAAACCCGATTATAGACGAGTATTTTGCTGATCATAGAAATATGAACGTAGTGTGTTGAGGATATGGTTTTGAGGCATTTTTGTTTGACGGTACAATATATGAAACAAACCGTGGTCCTCGTGACCTATTGGCAAAAAACTTTTCTATACAAGTGTAACGTTAAATGCGCAAAACCTGAAATTAGTTTGGTCAGAATAACGAGCAAAATCATTTAAACCACTTTTTAATATAGGATACATTTTTCAAAAAAAAATTCAATAAAAACTTTGACCCATTTATGAATAGGTCAAGCCATCACGTGCGCAAACCCGCTGAAATAGGTAAACAAACACAAATAGTTGTAATCCAATCAAATTTTCTCATACACGGGATAATAAAAGTTCTTATTTCAATGCAGATATGAATTTAAACAAACTAAAACTGAACATAAAACCTTTAATATTTTTTAAATGATTTTTTTTCTCACATAATTAGGTCAATCGAATTAAAAATCATTTGGGGTGTCTGAGGTTTTGCGCATTTAACGTTACACGTTGTAGGTATATCTCACGTTATCTGGATCCCCTTGTTTTTTTCTTTGGTTTTTTAGCCAAACTAAGATACGCATCTTACAAAGTTATCGTTCCTTGTTACTATGTCTGTCACAAAATTATTGGAGACATAGTTAACAAAATAGAATTATGTGAGGCAGTTGTTCGTCGGCAGGAAATTGAATGCTGACCTTCGACATACTTCTGCTGAATCGAGAGGACCCGGGTGATTTACTATGGATTTATGTTCACGCTTGTTTTGTTTATATTGACTCCTAATGTTCAATGAAATTGTAAAGTATCTGCGTAGGTGCAATATTAATCAAACAACTGCGGGTATATCAACGAAAAAAAAGCAATTTTAATTTTAGGATAGACATACGGACCACAAAGCAGAAAACACAGACACTGAGACTATGAGGCTTGTGTTAGTGACCTGCGTAAAGTAAAATGGGAGGATTATTGTCATTTACGTTGTGATGATTATGTTTCGACATTTTATAACATACTAGCTTTTGCCCGCGCGGCTTCGCTCCCGCTCTTCCCTACTCCACTCTACTCTACCCTACTCTACCCTACTCTACCCTACCCTACCCTACTCTACCCTACTCTACCCTACTCTACCCTACTCTACCCTACTCTACCCTAATCTACCCTAATCTACCCTACTCTACCCTACTCTACGCTACTCTACCCTACTCTACCCTACTCTACTCTACCCTAATTTTATTTTGTTTTCCATAAGAACCTTATCCTCACAATAACAATCACAACAAAAAAAACAAACAGCCAAATCGGTCAAGCCGTTTTCATGCCTAGTCGTGACAACGGAAAACGGGTTTCATTTTTATATATATAGATTATGGAAGAGTATAGATAGATACACTCCAAAAGGTAAACCTAAAAATAATTGCTATCCAGTTTGGTTCTCGGCTTCTTTGATTAAACGTCTTAAAGAAAAGCACAAATATAGGACTCGTTTCAGACGGTATAAAAACCCTCGGGACTATGATACTTTTGTTTCTCTACGGACGCGAGCTGTTAGAGCTATGGCTGACTGTTTTAATGATTACATAGAAAGAATTGAGAGTGAATTAAAAACAAATGTCAAAGCTTTTTGGCGTTATACTTAGTAAAAAAAAACTTTCAGAGGTATTCCTGACCAGGTCTTGTGGGATGATCGTGTTGCTGAGGGTGATAGTGGTGTGGCTGATCTATTTGCAGACTACTTTGCGTCTGTGTATAGTGTTAGCTAGCAGCCTAGTAACTTGTCTCTGGGTTCCTCTTCATCTAATTACAGTATGTATTCCATTGGTATTACTAAAAGTGATGTTACAGATAATATCAAAAAGTTAGATCTTCATAAGGGAGCCGGTCCAGATGGACTTCCCCCTATTTTCATTCGTCTCTGCATGGATGCTCTTGTTATGCCACTTCAGAGGGAAAATTTCCAGATCTATGGAAAATTTCACATGTTATCCCAGTACATAAATCTGGTAGTATGAATGACGTAAGTAATTATAGACCAATATCTATTATATCCCAATTCGCAAAGATATTTGAGGGTCTTATATATAATGTGGTTTATTCTCACCTCCGTCATATAATTAGTTCGAAGCAACATGGTTTTGTGTCTTACCGTTCTACTATGTCTAATTTACTGATTTATACTGCTTTCATTGGTAACACTTTTGAAACTAGGGGTCAGGTTGATGCTGTGTATACAGATTTTGCAAAAGCCTTTGATCGTGTTGATCACTCGGTTCTTTCTATGAAATTGAATAGCGCCGGTATTCATGGCTCTTTGTTACGATGGTTTGAGAGTTACCTAATTAATCGTTTTCAAATAGTTGCGCTGGCGGGTTATGAATCTGCGCCTTTTTCTCCTGGTTCTGGTGTTCCACAAGGCTCCAAGTTGGGTCCATTGCTCTTTTTAGTATTTTTAAATGATCTTTTGGATTTAATAGATTGCAATTGTTTAGCCTATGCTGATGATTTAAAAATTTACTGCAGGATATCTGATCTGAGTGATTGCATAAAGCTTCAAAAAGATCTTGACGTTCTTCAACAATGGTGTTTCAACAACAAAATGACACTAAATGTTAAGAAATGCCAAACTATAACATTCACGAACAAAGTGAATTTCATTAAGTTTGATTATCACATAGATGGATCTGTTCTGTGCAGAGTATCGGTCGTCCGTGATCTGGGTGTACTCTTTGATGCTACCTTATCCTTTCGTGATCATGTGGATGCTATAGTTGCTAAAGCTAAGAGAATGCTTGGCTTTATAATTCGCATGTCAAAGCCTTTCCGTAATCATAGCAGCATCATTCTTCTCTATAACGCCCTGGTAAGAAGTTCCTTGAAGTATTGTTCCTCTATTTGGTCTCCCTATTACTCTACCTATACTAATAACGTGGAATCTGTTCAGGCCCGTTTCGTTAGGTACTTATGTATGAAGAAGGGGATCCGAAAAGCTATACCCGATTACTATGATAGGTTAAGGCACTACAAGATGGTTAGCTTAAGGGAAAGGCGAAACCATTCTGACTTACTTCTTCTACATAAAATTATAAATGGTTCCATTGATGCGGAGTTGATTCACTTTTTTAACTTTAGGGCTAGCCAACGCAGCAAGCGACATCATCGCATTTTTCAATTGCCTACATCTACGTTAAATATCACTTCTAATAGTCCTTTTACACGTATGGCAAGGCTTTATAATGAAAGGTCCAACTTGGTGGATCACCCTATCGATGTCTTCTCGATGAGTTTTGCTTCATACAGACGCCGCCTATGTAAAGTGTGAATAGTGTACGTTTTTATGTATTTTTTTGTCTTTGTAGTGTTCTGTATCTAGCTGTACTGGACAATCTTTTTTAATTTTCTATGTCTCTTATTTTTCATTTTGTTAAATGCCGTGCATACCTGTTATTTGCATGGTTACTGAAATGTAATATTTGGATGTAAGTTTTATTTATATTGTAAGTGATTGTGCTGTTGGTATGCTTATTATAAATAAATAAATAAATAAATAAATAAATAGATAGATAAATAAATAAGTAAATAAATAAATAAATAAATAAATAAATAAATAAATAAATAAATAAATAAATATATAAATAAATAAATAAATAAATAAATAAATAAATAAATAAATAAATAAATAAAGTAATCTTTATAGGATCACTTTGTTGTCAACTAAAGGAATAGGTAGGTTTAAGTCAGTAAAAATGACACGCTCAATCATTTTCCACCTCACAAAAAAAACCCCAGTAATAACTTGATATTACTTTATGGATCATAACTAAAGTCGGAGCTATTTTCTCGTTTTCGCTAAAATAAAATTAACGCGGGGAAAAGTTGAAATGATGATTCATCTACTCCACTCACCGTGTGAGACCGATTGTCACCAGATAAAGGTTAATAGGCCACCAAAAATGTTGATGCATTCATTCTTGCATTGTGACAACAACAAATTCACGTTATCTTTACGTTAGATCTTATTGCAAAATCTATTTGAAGTTCGCGCTTGTCACCAAATCAGTCCCAGCAACATCCAATGTTAAGCCTATTAAAATCCTTTACTGAGCATCGACCTTCCATACAACTCAACGGTTAGAACATCACATGAATATTAATTACATAAAATCAATTGGAACAATGCCCACAGATTTTATTGCAGGCATTCAATAAACTTACAATAAATCATTAATTTAACATAGATAAAGAATTTGCAGTAGCTATATTTATTGTAAGCATTAAATATTTTTATTGTAAAATAAATAACATGAAGTATTGACAATCTTTTGTGTTAAATTATTATTATATTGTGTTTATATTTATTGGAACATTATTGTTACACAGGTATATTTAAAGGGCTAAAATAAAATACAATATTTATTTCTCATACTAGCTTCTGCCAGCGACTTCGTACGCGGATCCTGTTGCTTATGCCAGCGACATTCAGTGTTATAAACGTAAGAGTAGACAAAAATAAACAGAAAGCTCCGAACTGCTAAGCTATCGGGAGTTACACGTGTCATTGTGAGTCAACCATAAAAGATAGACATATACTGTCGTAGGATATTTTTTAAATAATTTTAAGGAGAACATTTCCGTCATACATGATTTCTGTGTAGCTTTAACCATTAAGGCTGCAAATGCCACGGAAGCTTAAAAATTGAGTAATTTCTCCCGTTTCCCTAACATTTCCCTTTACTGCTCTGCTCCTCTTGATCGTAGCGTGATGAAAAGTATATTATAACCTGCCCAGGAGTATGAAGAATGATTGTACCAAGTTTCGTTAAAATCCATCGAGTAGTTTTTGTTTCTATAAAGAACATACAGACAGACAGACAGACAGACAGACAGACAGACAGAAAGACAGACAAAAATTTTACTGTTTGCATTTTTGGCATCAGTATCGATCACTAATCACCCCCTGATACTTATTTTGGAAATATATTTCATGTACAGAACTGACCTCTCTACAGATTTATTATAAGTATAGATTATAGCTTTAATACTATTAAATAACTATGAAAGTTTATAAACTAACTACCGTAGGTATATATGCCAAAACAAATATATGCTAACGTCGAAGTATTCCTTCATACTGCTCTCATATTATTATGGACATAATAGAAACATATTCAGAAGACGGGTTGTATTAGCAAGTGCGAATCTGCATTGCCTAAATGGCCTAATTTCGAGCTTATATCCCTCAACCGGACAAATACAGTCCAAAATAAAAAGAAGCTGAGCTACTACTGACAATTTCCAGGTATATGAATCCGGGTGTAAAAAGCCCGACTCTGATATCCTTGACCTGACTCTAAGCGACTTCTTGTCAATTCTTTAAGTCAAGTCGTTCTGCCATCTTCTTCGTATTCTATTGCGACCTTGCCTCGCGTTTTCAGAGCACCAATTTTATCGAAAACACTTCTTCATCGGTACACGGCAATCATGTTAGTCAAATGTAAAAAAAAAAAAATTAACTACATAAAATTTCCGACACCAAGAGCCGACCTCGACATAATTTGCAAAATATTAAGCACATAAGAGCTACAGTAGACATTTTTCATGTCCCACCTCAGCCTTACAATATTATCCTTCAAAAAACTTCATGTTCGAAGGAAAATTTTCACAATAACTTTGTAAAATAACATTCTTTGGACATAAAAGGCACATTCTAGGGGCACAAAAGAAACTAATATAGAATGCCATCAAAATTATGAACGCGGCAGGGTTTATGTGCCTCAATTGTAAACTTTTTGTAATAAAATGTGGTGTGTTTTTGTACCTGGACTAACAAATAAAGGGGAAATTCTATTGCTGAATTTACTACTTCGTGTACTGAAATAATAGATCGTTTTGGGACGTGATAATGTAAAAACCATTATTTATTGAACGATCAGTAATAAAATTGAAACCTTATATCAATACACAATATAGAACACCTTTACACTATCAGAAATAACAAACTCATACCTATTTTCATTTTTTGTCAATCACGTGATTGCTATAGGAATGAAGATACCCGAGGAGAACTATTATTGCTGACATAGGCCAAAGAATCGCCAAGCTTAAGTGGCAGTGAAAAGGGCAAATTGATCGCAGAACAGACGGTCGGTGGGGCTGGAAGGTTCTAGAGTGGTGACCCTACACCGGAAGACGTAGCATTGGAACACCTCCTACAAGGTGGACCGTTATTTGTCAACCTTTTTTTTTTTTTTTCTTTTTTTTTGTCGACGGGGAAAATCATCTTTGACGAAACCCGCTCTTGGGTGGAGCGGGAGACAGTGTCAGACTCTTACTGACTAAAAACCCCGCGCCGTTCCTTCCAGCCTTCATACCGGGGCACGAGCTCCCTTTCGGACAACCCTGTCCCCAGTAGGCTTCGACCCAGCTGGGCCCCTCCTGCTGCTGACAACTCCTTGAGGCGCGCGGGAACAGTGCGCGCCGTCGACGTCTTGGACTCGGTCCATTACCGGACGATCGGACAGCGAGCTACCCATGGCTCGCCGTCCGCGAGCCCGCGTCTACGGTGGCCGGAAATCGGGATCGGAATCCCGGCGACGGCGGCGAGGGCGCCGTAACGCGTAGTTGTAACCGATGGTGCAAAAGTGCGGCCATAGTACCGGACCCTCGAATTGTGCAGCTATTCAGGCAGAATAAAAATGTTTTCTTTCTTCTTCACTTTTTTTTTGTTTAGGATTATCTTACTTTTATCCCAATAGGTAGATAGCTACAGGCATTTGATTTGTATAACTAATTTCAAATATCTCGTAATAAGTATTAAAGTTTAATTAATGTCTTGGATAAAATGTAAATTAACGGAAGTCCGGACTCCAAGATACAGGGGCTGCATAGTTTAGGGACAAATTCAAATTAAAGTTTATCAAACCAGTTACTGTTAGAATATAAATAAGTTTTGATAGATAAATACATTGTGTAACAATGGATCAATATAGTATATTTTGATACAAATGGAGAATGTTTGTTACCGAGGCCAAGGTGGAATTGCCCCGAACCGTAGGTGAGGGCATTATAGAGCCGAGTTAGTGACTTTCCACGTGTATCAAACAATTTTTTTCAATACACTTACAAAGATATAAATAAATAGGTGTTGACTAGCGATTTAGGGACGCTTAGTGTCCAGCTTGATAAATACAATAAATCGTGGCGGGGGCGAACACGCGCTTTTTTCCGCACTAGTGTGAAAAACAGTCAATTATATGCTTAAAAGTGGTAGGGATAAGAGCGGATTTTCAAGTGTGAAAAAACATTAAAATTACCTCTCGCTCCACGGGTGGAGCAGGAGAAACTACTTCATAATTTCCAATCTAAAAAAAAATAGTATTACATTGTCTAAAACTCCACGTTAAGCAATTTACAGAAGAAAAAGTTTGGACCATAAAATAACCCGTAATTGCTACTGCAACATTATAGCACCAATGTTCACTTTATTGCAGCAAAACACACAGAAACAAACTGCGCTAACAATTAGTGTTTCTCTCCCAAACGGCTCATAAGCGCTTAACGTTAACACTGGACATTACGGTCTAGTCCAGAACAATTATAGTCTTAAAACATTAATAGTTATGCTAACAAGATTGTTCTAACTTTAAACTGTTTCATTCAATGTCTTTGTAGAAACTTATAGTTAATGTTGAGATAATTTATTGTCAATTTAACCCTTCAGATACCGTCAATTAGAGACACAATAGTAAGACAATAGATGCGCGGCCACCGGTGGTCGCTTGGGGATTCATGAATTAAGGTTATATTTGTTGCTAGGGTTGCGCGATTGATCTAAAGTGTTATCGTTGCTATATTAATAATATTTATTCAAAATTCTTTACAGGATAAATTTATGCAGTCTGAAATACAAATCTTAATTCTGAGTCTTACGTGCCTGAACTAGGAAAACCTGTTCAGGCGAGAAGAGCTAAAATAATTTCAAATTAAAAAATCTGTAATGTAGACAAATTATCTTATACTGTTTTAAATATCCAAATCTTAACCTCTAGTTTCTTAATTAACAAGGTACTTAAATTAGGTAAAAAAAATTTACGAAAAAAATAGGGCGCTTGACTTCTTTTTTGTATATCTCACTATAACAACTCATGTAGCATATTTATAGCAAATAAATGTTTGATTGATAGTGTTGGTGTCGCTGTCAGTTAATACCTTATGACATTAAGTCCTGTATGGGAAGGACTAAAAGAGACTTAGATAACTCTTACAAAAAAGTTTCTAGGTATTACGAAGAGAGACACGAAAAGTTCTTAACAACTTTAAACTAAATCCAAGCACTATTCAAAAATAATCTACAGTAAAAAATACCTATACTATCTAACAAAAATTGGCTTCAAACATCCTTTGCACAGAAAGGACTTTCGAAGGACCCAAAATAGTTGGGCCACCTGACGTATCCGTCAGTACGCAGGCGTCGAAACTTCGTCCGCCTTGTTTCGTACTTGAGAGTCAGTATTGTATGCCACGCCGCGTATCACCCGCGTGTCGGACCAATCTCGGGTTGACCGCGTATCATCACGCGTACGTAGTGTTGTGACTTGAATGATAGTGCTGTTTGATTGATTGAGTGATGTGTTATGAGTGAAAAAGGTGAGTTTTTTTGCTTTTAATTTTTAAATTATATTTTTTTTAAGTTTTTGAATTAAGGATCTGTTGATAAAATTATTGGCTTAATTTAATTTGGAGCCGGCCTTTAATTTGTTTAGAGTATCATGAGCGTCCCATATTTTATTGATGCTCAAACATTATGAAATCTGAAGTATGTTGTAATTAATTTAAGAAGAAAATAAGATATTTTTTATAAGATTATCATAATCTCATAATTTATATTTATGCTGAGATTATTTTTTGTCGGAAGAAGGTTTGAGGGTGTTTAATTTTTTCAGGTGATGGTAGAGTTTTTTATATTATTTCAGTTATTACAGCTGCAGCATTCTTAGTTAACGTAGACAGATACAAAATAACTTTTATGTTGATTTCAGTTGTTGTAAGTCATAATATACATCACTCAGATATACTTTCACATATGTATATGTATTTTATTATTATTATTGTTTTATTTATAATTAATAAATCGAATTAAATTCATGGTTATTACTTAACGAAAATATAAAATTATTTCAAATAACAGAAAATTAAAGTTGCTTCTATATTTTAGTTAACATTTTGTACTCACTAAATATTTATTTTCATCGCTATCATAATACATCATTGTTCAACTTTGTAAAACAAAATAATGTCTGAATTTTAAACGAAAATATAATTTAATAAAATATTAATATTCAGTTTATAAACGGTTGACATGGGCATTGTGTGGTTAGCCCAACGCTTTGACGCGGGACGCGTTCATTTATATTTTAATAATTTAATTTTAGGAGTCCTGCTAAAATATAAATTTATTACTAGTCTGTAACTTTCGTCATTATAGTCTGTAGAGTTAATATCTAAGATACTAATTACATTAATATTAAAAGAGTGTCCATGGAGTTTCTTGTACGTTCTTCTTCATGGAGATCTACGCTTTGAAACGTGCATTAAGCTTCATTTTTTTGACTGACCGACATTTTGACAATTCAAAAGTGCCTGTAAATAGTTTATTTGTAGTAAAAAATTTGGATTGACATTGTTATTTATTGATGGATTGATATTCAATAAATTGAAAAAACCTTTTCTTAATAATTCAACGTCGTTTTTCAATCAAACTTTGTGTACTAAAAAAAATTTGTTTTTTTATTGATTGATTAATAAAGAAGATTTTTCTCTTGAGCATTAACGATAATGAATTAAGAAAAAAGTGCTGACTAAAAATACCAAATACATTTAAGGAAATAAAACTTGGTGCTCGTAATTGCTATCTACTGTCTAAAATAAGAAGGAAATGAAATGCAAGTAAAAATAAATTGCATATAAGTTTTTTTTTTAATAATTGTCATCATCATAATTTCAGCCGAAAGACGTCTACTGTTAATCATTGGCCTCCCCCAAGTATCGCCAACACGAACGGTCTTGTGCGACTAGCATCCATTACATTCCCGCTTCTCTCACCAAGTAGAATCCCAAATAAAATTTCTACTTAAAATATAGCCTATATCACTCAGGAATAAAGCAACTTACTATCAGTGAAAAAATTTTAGCAATCGGACCAAACAGTACTTTTAGAGATCCTAAAAAAAAAAAAACGAAAAAAGCAAACTTCGTTTCTTTATTATATTGGTGTAGATGTCTTAGGTGTCTTATGGACAGTTAAAATACCTGTACAACTATTTTTCACCACTGTTTCCACTGTACTCTGCGTGGGAATTGAACTCGAACTCTCAAATCTCCAGGCTCTCTTCAATGCCACTAGGTCAAACAAACATAAATGATTACAGAACCACGAAGATGGGGTCTGGTTATAGAAACCGATTGTGATAATTACTAAACATATTGGAATAAGTAACCTATTTTATTGAGTCAATATATTTTTGGTAATTTTGAGAATTATGTGTAGCGGTAATATACGTACATCATACGTACGTAATACAGCTGAAACGTAATTGAGGCTTTCTGTTTAACCTATCACAGGACCATTTTAGTATGTACCTACCTAACTATCTATCTATATATTAGAGTCTGTCTGTTAATAAATAGAAGGTCTAGGGGTCTTTAAGTGTAGAGTGAATAGGTTACTTCTAGGCAAGTGTGTTCCATTGTCGACCACATCATAGTAGAGGGGAGGCACGGATGCTAATTTTGCAATTATGAAAGCGTTATGAAGATCTATTGGATTGTGAAGATTAAGTTCTAAAACGATAAAATGTCTATGACCGGTTTCTTTGTTAGAGAGGAGAGAGCGTGTAAGTATTTTCAAAAATGTAAGAAAAGCATCATCTCAAAATACTCAGGCGCGGCTGATTTTTTTTTATGTTGATGATAATTCTATCAGGATTACGAAAAGCGTATAATCTCCTAGAGAGAGAAGGCCTGAGTTCCAGCAGTGGGAACATTACAAAAGCCTGATGATGATAATGATGTATAGCCTGAGGGTTTTCGTAGGGTAATGTAGTTTTTTTTTAAAGTAAGATTAGAAGAATACGTTTGAAATAATACGAAAAAAACTAAATCAATCATAATCCAAGATAATAATCATGATAAGACTTTGGGTTTTTGCCAAAAACCTTTGATAAGTGTAACAATTTCGACGTTCCTAACAAAATTATCTTAGCAAACTGTGGTAAAAAAATTGCAAGTCTCAACAAAATATTAACAGTACTTTATGACCCGACCATTTGCTTATGCCACGCTCAAATTGTCAGACTATTGAAATATACACTTTTCTGCATATACCTACTTAATTTACCTTGTCTTAAATCTGACGCGCTCGAGTTTTTCTTAAGATCGATTTTTTTACTACTCTGTCGGACTGCCCTCAATAAACCCCACGATAGGGTTCATATATGTGGTTGGGGTACATTCAGGGTGCAACGTTTTTCCCCATAATTTGTTTTTCTGAAGCGCTCCAGTACCGCGCAAAATCTCCGTCTCGCCGCCCCCCACCATCATCGCTTACCATGAGATGAGAAAATGATCAAACGTGAACCTAATTTCTATAACAAAAGAAAAAAAGGAGAAGGTTGTAATTCATGTGACCTTTTGAACAATTTAACAAAATATCATGAAAATGTTGAAACATTCACCAAGAAAAAAATTTGTCATCGAACCAGTACTTCCTACAAACAAAAAAAAAACAAACTTTACTTCTTAATAATATTATATTATATATATTATATAAGTATAGATAATACTATCCAAATAAAATTATAAAAAAAATGCCAGGATCTAAAATTAAAAATTATACGTTGTTCTGTGGTAAAGAGAATACCTATCAGAATTTTCAATTAAATTTTTCGAATACCCACATATTTCCCTAACAATTCCAATACACTATTGCAAAGCTTAGCCCATAATAATTAAGCGGTTAGTTAATCGCTCTGGAACCGATACATCGTTGTCAAGCGACTATATAATCGGTTACATTCGGTCGTACTATTCAAGTGAACCCGATAGACATCGAGTATATTATTGAAACAAATGAATGGTTTGCAGTTCATGTGTCATCATTTTTATTTAAGGGTTGTATTTCTAGAATAGACTAAAAAGTCAACCGAAACTAGCCAAGTGCTAGTTTCATCATCATCATCATCATTTCAGCCGACAGACGTCCGTTGTTGGACATAGCCCTCCCCCAAGAGTCTCGCATCCATCGGATTCCCGCAACCTTCACCAGGTCATCAGTCCACCTTGTAGGAGGTCTTCCGACGCTGCGTCTTCCAGTACGAGGTCGCTACTCCAGAACCTTTCGGCCCCAACGGCCATCTGTTCTGCGAGCAATGTGCCCTGCCCATTGCCATTTAAGTTTGGCGATTCTTCGTGCTACTTGCTACTTGCGACTTGGCTAGTTTGAACAAAGTTAATAGTTATAATCTTTCGCTTCATCAGATTTGTTTACCATAAACGGAATACGCTAGACAACTTGACGTTATTTATTATCCCTCAGAAATGTTAATAAAAATAAAGTTCCTCTACTAAAATTATACAAACTATTAAAATTCCAAAGTCGTTTGACTTTTTAGACAGGCTCTGATATTGTCAAATATTATGGTTTCGAGTAGTGTTATTTTTATATTATTTTTTTGTTTTCTTATTCAGAATTTTTCAGTGCAGACTCAAAGCCTGTGGTTGATTTTATGTAAGATTTTATGTAAATTGCAATACCATTGCATATACAATCATGCGTAATCTTTTGGAAATAATCTAGCATTAAATTGTGTTTTAATATATTATAACTAAGAGCAGTAGTGGTCAAGTGGTAGTGGCCTTGACTTACGATTTGCAGATCGCAGGTCCAAACCCAGCTTGGCGCATCACTTTGTGTAATTTATTTCATCACTACTGCTCACAAAACGGTGAAGGAAAACATCGTGAAAAAACTGGCATGTCCTATAACCTAAAATTTGAAGACATATGACATCCACCACCCCGCACTGGGCCCGCGTGGCAGATTACGGCATTCCCTCTTCTAGAGAGAAGGTCAGATTCCCAGCAGTGGCGTTTTTAGAAGGCTGAATATACTATGGCTATTCTAATATGCTATTATAACTAAGTGGCAGCACTTAGTTATAATATACTAGCGACCCGCCCCGGCTTCGCTCGGATGCAATATTATACATATAAACCTTCCTCTTGAATCACTCTATCCACTAAAAAAACCGCTTGAAAATCCGTTGCGCAGTTTTAAAGATTTAAGCGTACAAAGGAATATAGGGACAGAAAATGCGATTTTGTTTTATACTATGTAGTGATCATTTGATTGGTTAGTTCGCTCTGCAACCGATACATTTGTGTCAAGCAACTACCGGTCTCATTCAATCCGGCTCGGTACAAGGTCGAACATATTCAAGTGAAATTAGTCGTTATTGCATATTTTATT
Source organism: Mythimna lalbum (assembly GCA_949319445.1). NCBI lineage: Eukaryota > Metazoa > Arthropoda > Insecta > Lepidoptera > Noctuidae > Mythimna > Mythimna lalbum. The sequence goes on from OX439355.1 coordinate 21,800,705, forward strand.
GAATAAAATGAAAAAGTTTGTAGTCCATGTGTCATTAATATTGTACAGGTTTAATTATTTTTATAGGTATGTATATATAGGTTTAATTGTTGTTACAGACTTTGAATGTATATGCATGTATAGCTCTGGCAGTTGCAGTCTAATTAGTATAGATTTGTATGTGTTCTACAATCGGAAAATTTCCATATAAACAAGCAGATATTTGAATTGATAAATGGAAATATATAAAAAAAAAATTTGATGGCTCACAAAGTTGGCTCGCGGACGGCGAGCCATGGGTAGCTCGCTGTCCGATCGTCCGGTAACTGTCCGGACCGAGCCAAGGCGTCGACGGCGCGCACTGTTCCCGCGCGCCTCAAGGAGTTGTCAGCAACAGGAGGGGCCCATCTGGGTCGAAGCCTACCGGGGTCGGGGTTATTCGAAAGGAAACTAGAGCCCCGGTATGAAGGCTAGAAGGAACGGCGCGGGGTTTTTAGTCAGTAAGACTCTGACACTGTCTCCCGCTCCACCCAAGAGCGGGTGTCGTCAATGATGATATTCCCCGTCGACAGAAAAAAAAAAAAAAAATGGCTCACAAAGTTTCCTACGTGTTATTCTTCCATAAGATATGTTTTTAAACTATAAAGGTTTTTAAATTTAATTTTAAAGGAACCTAGCCTTATCATTGTTACTGGCTTTACTTTAATTAATTGGACAGTTAGTTTACTTAGGCAGCATAATGAAAACGGTGATATTACCTACGAGTACCTAAGCACCCAATTAGGCATCTACATGATACCTAAAGTATGCCATAGACAAAGCTTTTACGTTATATGGAAAAATAATAGTAAAGTTTATTTTTTCGACTGGCCTGTTGATCTAGTGGTTAGTGACCCTGACTGCTATGCCGGAGGTCGTGGGTTCGATTCCCACCCAGGACAAATGTTTATGTGATGAGCATGATCATTTGTGCTATGTCTGGGTGTAATTTATCTATATTAGGTATGTATTTAGAAATATATAGGTATGTTTCTAGGCCCAAACTAAGCAGAGCCTGTGCTACGAGTATGAGTGCTAGACAACTCATAAAATTTATGAGTTGTCTAGCACTCATACTCATGATATCCTTACTAATATTATAAAAGCGAAAGTGAGTTGGTTTGTTACGTCTTCACGCCTAAATGGCGGAACCGATTTTGATAAAAGTTGGTACACGGATAGACCATGTCCTGGCATAGGACATAGGGTACTTTTTATCCCGGAAGTATGTTCCCTTGGGATAATTTTCTACAAACATGCGAGTGAAGCCGCTGGGAGCAGCTAGTTTTAAATAAATTCAAATTTCACAGTTAAAGATTTTTCCTAGGTAAGAATCGACCTACGACCTCCAGATAGCAGTCAGGGTCAATAACCACTAGACCAACAGCCCAGAAACATGGGTTTTTGTCGGTAAATGTCTGATATTCTCTCGCTCCACCCTAAACAGAAAAAGTTATTTCATGATCCACCACCAAAAAGCAATGGAAAGGAAAACTCGGGGCGAACGGTGTGAAAAGAAGGAACTTAGAAGTGGGTATTAGTCACTAAAAGACCTTCCGCTCCGCTCTAGAGCGAGCGAAGTCATTAGATGAATTTCCAGATAAAAAAACGATTCTTTGATAATTTTAACGTTGTCAATAATCATCATCATCAGCCTTTTTTTTTAATCTTTCCACTGCTGAGGCTCAGGCCTCCTCTATAGTAGAGGGAATGGGCCGTAATCCACCACGCGGGCCCAGTTGGTGAATGTCACATGCCTTCAAAGTTTTTGGTTCTAGGACAAGCCGGTTGCCTCATGATAGTTTTCTTCACCGTGTTGTCTATAATCGACTTACAATTTTCCTCGAAGACAAAACTGTACCATTTCAAAGCCGGGAATGTATAAAGTAATTATCTTATTATATTCATCATCATCATCATTTCAGCCGATACACGTCCACTGCTAGACATAGGCCTCCCCCAAGCGTCGCCACAACGAACGCTCCTGCGCGTCTCGCATCCATCGGCTTCCCGCAACCTTCACCAGGTCGTCAGACCACCTTGTTGGAGGCCTTCCAACGTTGCGTCTTCCGGTACGCGGTCGCCACTCCAGAACCTTTCGGCCCCAACGGCAATCTGTTCTGCGAGCAATGTGCCCTGCCCATTGCCACTTAAGTTTGGCAATTCTTTGCGCTATGTCGGCAACCTTACTGTTCTCCTGCGGATGTCTTCATTTTTGATTCGATCACGCAAGGTAACCCCGAGCATAGCCCTTTCCATTGCCCTTTGGGTGACTTTAAGCCTTCTGATGAGGCTCATTGTGAGCGACCACGTTTCGGAGCCATATAATTATATTACCAACATTCAAACCGCTACTAATTACATCGATGGTAATTAATCTAGTATCTTTTCTGTTATGTTCGTCAAAAGACATTTAATTACTAAATCGTCTTTCGAGATTATCCACTCAGAGAACAAGTCTACATTTACACGTTCATTAAATTTTTCAAACAAAGTAATTAATTTGTTAATTAAAATTTAATATCATATTAATATAATATGAATCTATGTACTGAGACATTTAATCTAGTTAAATGTTTGAGTAAATATAGAATGGTTATGGTTCCTAATTAAGTTTCAAAATGACTAAGCAATTTTATTGTGCGTGGTTTTCAAAATGATCTTATTTTTTAGGGTTCTATACCCAAAGAGTATAAACAGCTGGCCAAGTTACAATCGTTTCGCTTGCGTCGAACGCTTCGAGTTGACCTTGCCGCCAATTCTTTTGTTCCGACCACGTGACTGAGCGTTGTGACGACGTCGTTCACGTACATTTGACGCTTTCTACAAGCGTTAACTATTGCAGAATAGCAATTTGGCTAGGGGTACAGGACCTTATTGCTATCACTGCGCTGTCTGTCTGTCTGTCACCAGGCTTTATCTCGTGAACCGTTATAACTAAAAAAAAAAAAAAATTCACAGATAATGTATTTCAGTTGCTGTTGCTTGTTGTTGTTTCTGTTGCTGTACGGGATTTCCATACAATAAATTTTAGCCCAATATAATGTTTTAGTATGACAGTATAATTGTAAATTTTAATCATTTTTATAGAGCAAAACGTGGAGTTTTTTCATGGGGTTCCTCTGTAAGAAATAGCAAATTGGCATTAAATTCTAATTTTTTATATAGACTTATGTGAAGTAAAATATTTAAAATCTTAATTTGTCAAGACTTACGAGTTGTAGGTCACGGGTTCAAACCCAGCCAGGCGCATTACTTTGTGTATTTATTTCATCCCCACTGCTCTCAAACGGTGAAGGAAAACATCGTGAGGAAACCAGCATGTCCTAGAACCAAAAATTTGAAGACGTGTGACATTCACCAAACCGCACTGGGCTCGCGTGGTAGATTACAGCCCATTCCCTGTCCTAGAAAGGAGGCCTGAGTCTTAACAGAGGGAACATTATAAGGCCGACCATACTATGCTTAATTTGTATATAATAATATAGGCCTAGCGACCAAAGTGATGTGAGATCATTCGTTGTACAAATGATGCTATTTTCAATAAGTGATAGACATTGTAATAAATAAATTGCCAACACAATCACAATGGAAATCCAACAAACGAGTGTCTCGTTAAAAACAATACTAATTAAAATAAATGAAACGCAGTCGGACACCCCTAGAGGGTATTACAAAGGGTTTTTAATCATGCCACCCTGATAATCTGGGTGTGACCCGGGTAATGACAATTAAAATGCCCGCTTCCGGGTATTATTGGACGGTCATCGCGGATAAACTTCGGTCATTTTGACCTGGTGTTTTGAGAACGAAGTTTTTACGAAAAGAAAAACTACTTGCTTTGTTAAATGGTTTGTCATTGTTACTCATCTACTTTCTCGGCTGGTGGACAGCGAGCAATAGGTAGCTCTCCGTTCGATTATTTCGTAAGGTCTAAGCTTGAATCGTCAATGGCGAATAGTGTTCAGACGCGTGTCTCAAACAAATGCTAGCAAAACCGTTGGGGCCCAGCATGGCCGGTGCCTGCTAGAGCCAAGGGAAAACTTCTGAAAAAGAAGCTCAGTCTAGAAAGCAAAGACAAATGAAAGAAAATAGGTATAGTTTTAGACAATAAAAGTCTGACACGCCTCCCGGTCCACCCTTGAGCAGAAGAAGTCATTAGACAATTTCTTACTTAAAAAAAAAGAGTACACTATCCCTACTGACACTAATATTATAAATGCGAAAGTAACTCTGTATGTCTGTCTGTCTGTCTGTCACACCACCTGCTCAAAAATGTCAAATTATATGTCAAGCAACCTTAACCTAAAGTGAGTCATTAGTGGCCGGAGGCACAGCCGGTCAATAATGTTGTACTGGATTTTATTATGTGCTGGTCAATAATGTGACTATTATTTTCTCACAGTAGGTGTAAAAAGTAGACTATCCTCCTCTGGGCTAAAGGTGTCTTTGCCTTGGGCTAGCTTAAATCCCTCGCTGCATTCAGGATTCTTGTATTAACTCCCTCGTTTTGCTCGTGAGTTAAATCCCGAATCCTTAATTGCACTCGAGATTGAATATGACGCCCGTGACATAAGACACAACTTTAGCCCCTCGGTGCATAATCTACTATTTAATTATTCCATCGCAAGTACCTACAACTCCATAATTCAAATAGCAGATATCGAGGAAAAAACCGCCAGGCTGTAGCACTCTCAGCAGGCTACCCGCCCTAACCGCACGATAGTACTCAAACAGATGGACGAAGATCGTCACACACTGGACACCTGAGGGAGAAAGACGTCAAGATCGACTGCAGCCTGCTAAGATGATCAGATCACGTGATCTGAACAAACTAATAGAAAATTCGTAGCCAAGTTCTCAGCGCCCAAAATGATAGAATAAATTGTTATCGTTTCTACAATGTTCAACGTTACATTCTTTGTTATACGCTACATTACATGCGGCCGACCCAAGCGCTTCAACATGGCTACCGACTTGTCGTTTTCTACAATTGCTGACACCAAGACGACAAGGGGGAGGCCATTGCCAAGATGTGGGACACCTATGGCTTAAAAAAAACTTAAAGTCTCATTGTTCTCACTTTTCACTCTGTAGTCTGTGTCTGTAGTGTGTGTATAAGTTGTGTTACTTTTTGGTGTACAATAAAGTTTATTCTATTCTATTCTATTCTGACTGTAGACAAAAATACTGTTATTTAAACTAGAGTTGACAGAACTACTAATGTTCAATTTAAAGCAAGTATTATGTGGCCAGTGCTTGTGTTGGTCTACGCTTGAAAATTTTATTTCACTGAATAGTTTTATTTACAGTAATATAGTAGATAAATCCTGTGTCTCTACTCCAGTATCCCATTTACAAAATCTCCAAAACCCGTCATAAATTTTAACTTCTCACCAATCCTTTTAAAAACAACATCAAATAAACAGCAATATCTTTTAAAACATGGGACAAATGTTAGCAGTGTATCACATAGGACTCATTAAGAGGAGTGCGTCCTTACAACCAACAAGCTTTACAATTTGTCGTATAGGTACGAGTCCTGATAATCACTTGACACAGTTGTTGCGTAAATACAGATGGCGCTGGCATCACTGACTATTTATAATCGTGTACTTAATTTTGATGGAACTATTTTTTGTATTTTTGTTACTGACGTCAAAGAATTGCCAAACTTAAGTGACAGTGGACAAGGCACATTATTCGCAGAACAGATGGTCAATAATAGAGCCGGAGTTGTGGCCGCATACTAGAAGATACAGCATAGGTAGGCCTTTCACAATGTGGACCAATAAACTGGTGAGGGTTTTTTTTTCGAAAAAAAAATCATCTTATGACAAAATCCGCTCTTGGGCGGAGCGGGAGTTAGTGTCAGACTCTTACTGACTAAAAACTCCATCCCGTTCCTTCTAGCCTTAATACCGGGGTACGAGCTCCCTTTCGGACAACCCTGTCCCCAGTAGGCTTCGACCCAGCTAGGCCCCTCCTACTGCTGACAACTCCTTGAGGCGCGCGGGAACAGTGCGCGCCGTCGACGTCTTGGACTCAGCCCCCGTCTACGGTGGCCGAAAATCGGCATCAGAAACCCGACGGCGGCGGCGAGGGCACCTTTTTCTGATGCGGTCGGCCTTCTCCTTTGCTAGTATCACTGCTTCGCAGAAGGAGGCGACCGCCTGCCACTCCTCCTCGCTCCGGATCATGATCTCAACCAAGGCCCGGCGCGAGAGATCTTCGCCGCCGATCGCCCCCATGAGGGCACGGCGATGCTCCGCCCAAGCAGGGCACATCTCGACTGTGTGCTCCATCGTGTCCTCCGGGCGTTCCGCACAGTGGCGACACCCGGGCGCCTCTTCCGCTTGAATCCGGTGCAGGAATCCGGTGCAACATGTCCGGTGAGGACCTGCGTCATGCGGAAGGTAAGAACGCCGTGAGGTCTTTCCGGCCACGCCTCAAAGAGGGGACTTACCGCCATAATCGTGACGTGCCCAGCACTGGGTTGCGATAGTCGCTGACGCCATTTCACCATGAGATCCCGCCGGAGCTCTGTCCGCCATGCCTTGACATGTTGCGGCAGTAGTCTTTCACCCGGGCGTTGCATCTCTACGCGCATATCGTGCATGTGTGCAAGGACTGTTGCCTCCAGATCCCACGGTGGTAGGACAGCCAGAAGGCTCGCCGCTTCGCGGGAGATCGGTGAGGGTTGAGGGAATCTGATGAATACGAGACACACAAGACCGATCGTTATCATGACAATTAAGGAGGCCTAGGTCCAACAGTGCAAGTCTTTGGACTGAAACGATAATCTCATCGTCATCAATATTTCTAGTCATAATTAAGTGCTGGCCAAACTTAATAGAATATATGTATAAGATAGATGAACAACGTGGTCTCCTTGATTCTTGAAAAAATAAAATACGTTATAGGAAGGTACCTTAGTTCCCGTAAAAGATATGTCATAGTGTGTAGCGTTTAAGGACATAGAAAGAGCTAGGCTTGCTTTGTCTAGGTGGCATGATTGGCGCAGTGACTGAGCAATAGGCTGCTACACTGTGTTTTTCAGGTTCGATTCTCACATGGAACAAATATTTGTATGCCTATATTATATAACTGTTCAAAATCAGGGTGTCTTGGCTATAGGTTTACATGTTTGTGAATACACCAGCTGTAGAGGAATAATATCTAGTAATTTGATTTTAGGCCTTTTTGCGCTTGTTAAAAGAGCAACTAAAACAGCTGATGAATCCGGTCATAAATTACATAGTGCATTTAATAATACTAAATATTTTTCTTTTTTTTATAATATAAACTAGTGCCTGACTGTGATCCCACCTGATGACCTGATAGTAAGAAATTATGCAATCGTTGATGGTGAGGCGCACTCATTTTTTAAGAGCCTATTCACTCCTTGAATACACCTAAATTATAATCGAACGGGAAGACTGCAGCAGGCAAATTGTTACAGTCCTTCGATATACGCGGTTTAAACGACAAGGCGAATCGCTGACACGGTACGCTTAGCAAATTGGACTACAAACACAAAAAGTACCTTGAAAATATGCAGAAAGAAATCACCATGGGCTCTTTCATGTTAATACCGGTTATCACAGATGAAACAAATGTTTATACCTAACCCTTTGTTCTTGCTTATCTCCCACTTAAGATCACAATCATAATTTTATGTATGTGAAAATCCCCCATGAGACCAAAATCAGCAAAAAGTCCCCAAAAACGAGACCTAGCTATTTTTTTATTACTTTTACATGTAAAGCTACATAATACAATTTCCTGTGTATGCAAATATGAGACAATAATACGGTCAGACCCTGGATCGGAGCTCTTTGACTCTTGGGCCCAGGAGAACCCAAAATCGCTTTATATTTTTATGGTAATGATCTCAACGGACCTTTAGATAAAGGGTGAGGTCCGTTTTGACATCGTCTATGAGGAAATTCCTTTTTCCTCGTATCGCTTAATTTTTCATATTTCGTGAAAATTGTTTTTTTTCTTGTTCACAGTTTTGGTACTTATCGTTTTTTTTTTCGTTTTGTTTTAAGGATTATGTAGACAGACGCAATGTGATTACAGGGCTTATATATCTTATGTTCTATATGTCGGAGAAATCAATAGTACGGAAGCTTGAGAATGAATGAACGAGCTAAGTGACAAGTGACACATGTCACTTGACAGAATCTGGTCTGACGTTTGCACGAACCGAGCAGATAAAATTGCCGAGCGAGGCTCGGGGCTCATTTCTCTGTCAGCAGTCGTGTGATGTACAACGTCCTATTCTCGGGTACTGTCTCACGGCTCGTTATGTGAAGTGAAAACCTAAAGCTTGCATTATAATAAATCAGTTGTGTGATCTGAAAAAGTCTGTTTATTGCTCGATACCCAGCCATCGCCCACAAAACAGAGTCTTTGGAAAGAGCTTCAATGATAATCCTCCGCCGACATATATATAGAACCATTTCTTTGATAATGCTTTGTCACATAGTCACGTCGTGCCTATCTGTAGACGCCTTGTGTTGCGTCTAGATCTGGCGAATATGCCGCTGGCGAGCCGTTCGCGAGCCACCTGCAAACTGCGCGCGTTTATTTTATGTTCGTAAGAAGCGCGTGCGGTGCACTAGTTCTTTCGTCAAAACACTACCTCAGACATTAACTTACATATTATGGTTACCATATGATTTGAAAATTACATGTTTACTCTATATACACCATTTTTGGTGGGAACTTCTCTAGCTCTGGATAGATCGAGAGATTGATATGTGCGAAGGTGACGCCCGTGTGTCGCAACTGTGTGAACTGCCCGGAGGACACGGTGGAGCACATGGTTGAGGTGTGCCCTGCTTGGGCAGAGCATCGCCGTGTCCTTACGGAGGCAATCGGCAGCGGCGATATCTCCCGCCGTGTTTTAGTACAGGCCATGGTTCGGAGCGAGGAGGAGTAGCAGGCGGTCGCCTCCTTCTGCGAAGCAAAGGAGGAGGCCGACCGCATCAGGCAACGGAGCTCACGCCCCGGTATGAAAGGCAACGCAGGAACGGGGCGCGTTTTTTGGTCAGTAAGAGTCTGACACTATCTCCTGTTCCGCCCAATGGCGGAGTATGTCATCTGGATGATTTTTACTCACCGAAAAAAAAACCTATGTTTCTTCAGTGGCTCTCTCTTAACTATTTTGACCATTTTCACAGCGAATACTCTCAGGGTACCTAGTCAACACAAGTACAAGCCTCATCTGTCATGTAAAAGTGTTATTTACGATTAATTTTGCAAAAATAAATATCATAAATCGTGTATGAACACAAAAATAAGATACGTTGAAATTTTGCTACAAAATTCTGCGAAAAATATAAGAAGTGTGTGTTTTACCTGTTAATTTAGAAAAGGCAATATCTGCGTGAGTTTATTTAGGCCTGAAGCCTTTTGCTGAAAATTGTTTGAGTGACTGCAAAGTGCCGAAGCTATTCCTATAATGGTACTGGGCAAATATCATTACTAGTAATAAGGGTGTAGTTAATATTAACGATGAATTAGTTTCTGTCGAGGTCGGTTAGTTTTTAGTTTTATTTATAGGGGTAAGAGGATCACTAAAATTTTAGCATATAAAAATAACATTAATAATAATAATCACGTTGGTTGGTATCACGTTCCATTATAGTAACCAAAAGGGCCTCTGCGAGTTGGCTTCGGCCCCTTGTACGCGTCTCAAAGGCCCAGGACCTCAGGGTCCTGAGATTAATAAAAAGATAATAATAATAATAATATTCCACAACTATCACACAACGTCGTCTAGTCCCAAGCTAAGCAGAGCTTGTGTTACGGGTACTAGACAACTGATAAACATACTTATATATTTCTAAATACATACATTTTATACATAGATAAATTACACCCAGACACAGAACAAATGATCATGCTCATCACATAAACATTTGTCCTGGGTGGGAATCGAACCCACGACCTCCGGCATAGCAGTCAGGGCCACTAACCACTAGACCGACAGGCCAGTCATTAAGAGGGTCCTTCTCCACTCGCTTATCGTAAATATCGAAAATGGATATCAACATCCATTTTTTGTCCTCATCCATTGTTTTCATTGTCAACGCGATGTTTGACGAAAAGGCAACGCAAAAAAAGAGAGATAACGCCTGGAAACTCTGTTAGTATTCGGTAATTCCGAGATTTACTTGAAAATTTCACAAAACTTGCTCCAGGAAATAGCTGTTTTTTTTAAACCCTTAAAAGTTTTTGGAAAAAGTTGTTATCATTTAGAATCTTAATAAAATTTGCAAGGCCTCTAGAGGATTACTTTTTTGAATTTTTTAAATTTTTAGGCAAATTATGAAGTGTCAAAGTTCATACAAAATAGGACGTTTTCAGAGGTTTTTACTGGATTAGTTTTACACAAATTTAGAATTTGGTTTCTTTAGAAACCTAGATAATATCCACAAGATACTGTGTTTCCAAAATATCTAATGAAAAGTGTGTAATAACGTCATAATCAGTTATGAGCGGTTGTATGAAAAACAGTGAAAATGTTGTTTTTAACGACGACATGTCATCGATTAAATATTTATCAGCAAATTTTGCTGATAAATATTTATTCGGGGACATTTCGTTGAAATTTTCTGTATATAACATGTTTTTCTTTTTTGTATTTCGGACCAACCCAATTGTCTTTCGTAGATTTTTGACAGTTGTTATTGGTAGACAGATGCCAAAAAGTCTGACCGTCAGTCTATCCAAGAAGTGTCAAAAATCAGCAGCACCTTTGTACTCTTCTGTTGTGGGAATTTGTTTTTCTCATTTTAAAGTGTACTTATATAATGTACAAAAAATTTCCCACTGCTAGGACTAAGGCCTTTTCTTTAAGAATTTCCAAGCGACCCTAGTGTAGGTTGGTGGATGTCGCGATGTTGGTGTTTTTCTTCGTCGTTTTGAGAGTAATGATATGAAGAAAAAGAAAAGAACGAAAAACATTTTATTTTCCTGAAAAGGCGCAAACTTAAGACTAACATAAAACATTTTTATATTTTTAAGGACTATTTACGTTTTTTAAATGCGCCATTGACGCGCGTTTTAAAAACGTGCGACATCGTGGTTTTATCATATTCAAGATTTACAGGCTGCGTCTGTATCGTTACAAAAGCGTGTTCAAAAAACGTGTTGTGTACGGGCCCTTTATTACACAAAGTAAAGCACCTGGTTCGGTTTAAACCCACGACCTACAACTCGTAAGTCGAGGTCATTACCATTAAGCCACCGCTCCTCATTACGAGTAGTTGAAAATAAAACCAAATGAATATGAAACGTTTGTATCGAGTAACAATTTTTTTTTGAAAATATATTACCATCATTTAAAATGATACGCAAAGTGCAATTACTGTTGAAAACCATTTTGCCAATGGTTTGTTAAAATTGAGTAAATTTTATTTTAGTAGGTGTTGTAAATGCTAAATAAACATAATACATACACGAATAAAATATAATTGATCGAGTATTTCGTGAAAATATGTTCATTGGTGCGCCAATTTACAAATCATCACTTTTTCTTTCGTAATTCTGGCAGGAAAATCTATAAAGTTTTTTTCTAGTACGGAGCAAAATTATTTAAAACAAAAAAAACTGACAACTGCAAGGCGGACTCATACCATTCTTAGATATTATATTTTAATTTTTGAAGAAAATGTTAAAAACAATTTTAATTTTGATGATAAAATTGTCTACCATAATGGAATTCGGTTAATTCTCTTGAAAAGAAAATCCGTGACCCACGAACGCAAAGGGCAGTCTATACGGTTTTCGCCCTTCAGATACCGTCAATTAGAGACACAATAGTAAGACAATAGATGCGCGGCCACCGGTGGTCGCTTGGGGATTCATGAATTAGTCATTAAAATTTGGTACATTCTACCATTCCACCCAAGAGCGGGTAAAGTTATTGAATGATTTTGTTTCCACCTCAATTAAAAAATCTCGAAATGTAAGGTTGAAAAACTTGATCATGGCCTGTTTATAATCACTTTATTGCTGAGACAACCTGCCCTTATCCCGTTTTATTTGCGGCCGGCACAGCACGTTTCTTTCTTCCATTCTGTCCTGTCACTCGTCACGCTATCATCAACTCCCTTTTTTTTTCATATCACCTCTCACACAATCCACCCATCTTTACTTTGGCGTCCCTCTCCCCCTCCATCTATCCACATTTAAACTCATAACTTTTTTAGCAATATGCGTTTCATCCCTCCTTTTCACATGTCCATACCAAGACAAACGATTCGCTTTCATTGCTGAGACAACTAATGTATAATATTCCACAACTATCATACAAACTAAAGGAAAGGAACATAGGTGTGATTTTATTTAGTAAAAGTCACTCTTTCGCTCCACTCTAGAGTTACAGAAGTCATTAAATGATATTCCATCTTAAAAAAAAAAGGTCGCATAACAAAAAAAAGGAACAGCTAAAAAAAATTGTAAATTAAGTTATCTGCTGCAAGTCTTCATCAATCCACTATAATAAATACAATCAGTTCTCTGAATAATAGGTATTACGGTCCTAAACTCCAATGAATAACCATTTAGTTTCCAAGGAATGGCCTGAAATCCAAAGGATCTTCGGATACTTACAAGCTATTGTATACCTACGGGTCTGAAGCGCTGGGCTAACCAACTATTACTATTTATGAGACCTCTTCATCTATCCAACCTTTCTGTACTTTGATACCGATTTAATCTCTATTTAATACGTAATGGCTTGAAAGGTATTTAGAGGTATTTTAGTGTAGTGCGTAAACACTAAAATACTATGAGTTTTAGCCTAAATACTTCGTATAAATAGTACAAATCTATTCATTTCTTGATTTTGTCATGCCTACAACTATTAGTTCATTGAAAACCCAAAATTTTACTGTTCTAGTATATTCTTTACATACTAGCTGGTGCCCGCGACTTCGTGTTACCTCGACTACAATAAGATCTAGCTTTAAGGCCCACTCAAAAAGCGTTTTACTCGATTGAAGAGATGATACATACAAATACAACATAATTTATTACATAGTGACAATGACTAATCAATTAATTTCAATGATAATAAATTTGTTTTAAAGATCAATTTATTTTAATTTTAAGTTTCAATTAATTACAATACACGACGAATTTTCAAAGATCAAGATAATGTCTATCATAGATATACTTCAAAGATAGTGATACTGTATTTTATTAACTACTATCTTTCAAATTCAAATTCATTTATTCGTTTTGTAAACATATCTTAGTCATTAATATTTATAACCAACCTCTTACCTACATCATAAATAATATTGACTCTCCTTTCAAGAAACTTATTAACATTGAAAATAAAATATATAAGAAGCCACCGAATGGCCTACTCTGAAACAACACATACCTAAATAAAAATGTTTCTAGAACCCAGTCTCTTGTAATCCTCCGGCCGTCCGGTAACCGTCCAGACCGAGGACAAAGACCATGCCTTAGAAAGATGTCAGCAAAACCGTATAAGCCCAGCAGGGTCGAAGCCTACTGGGGCCACGGATTGACTTCTGAAAGGGAAACTCGTGCTCTTGGAACACAAAGAGCAAAGAAGGAATATAGGTGAGGTTTTAATTTTTAAAAGTCTGACACGCCCTCTCGCTCCGCTCTGGAGTGGATGGATAGGCTCACTATTGTCCACTATCACCTGATGTTAAGCGATGAAGCGGCCGGCGATGACGCACCCTTGCCTAGAAGTAACCTATTCACTCTAGACTTAAAAACCTCTAGTTTGTAGCTATCAGGAAACACAGACTCTGGCAGGGAATTCCACTCCTTAACTGGACGCACAATAAATGTATTCAGGTGGGATGTCCGTCATGTATCGGTGGCGCAATACCGTTCGTCTAGTGGTCTCATGATGGAACGGACTTAACTGAATTATTTTGTGTAATTCCAATGCACACTCCCCGAATTTGAAGGATAGAAAATCGACAGGCATATTGGTGTCGATGATTAAGACTTTATAGTTTTACAACAAGTGCATCATCGCCGAAGATCTTGTTGGTTCGGTTCTTAATCGACACTGGGCTATCAAAAAAAAAAAACAAGTGTAAAATAAAAAACTTTTTCCAAAAAGATATAGCTGAAACAGTGCAAAATAACTTTAATTTCGGAAATCAGAAATTTCTGTAACAGTTTGTTCTCTTCCTTAGTTGAAAACTACAACTGATTTTGAAAATTATTATTTTATTGTTTGAAATAAAAAAACTGGCCTACAATTGACCGAGGGATCGGTGAACATACATATTATTTTATTGTTTGAAATAAAAAAAAAATACAAAAACTAGCCCATACTTGACCGAGAAATCGGTGAATATACATAAAACACAGTCAAACATATAACCTCTTTGTTTCAGAAGTCGGTTAAAAGTCCCGATAGATACTCTACGCGGCTGTAAGTTAAATGTGCGAGACATATATATATATAACATAGTACGTTCGTGACGGAGGGAAGACTCATCATCTGTCAATAAATTACATATTGTAACTAAGTTGGGGCCTGCGCAAACGAGCGGCTAAATTGTTTGGCGTGTCATTGGGAAGGGTGAGATTATTTTGATCGCTACAGGGATATTCATTAGATTTGCGATAGATTTACTAAATTTACATAACATTTTGCCTAGTATATTCCTTGAGAGGATAGACAGAGATTATGTATACCTACATCTAGATACTAATATTATAAAGAGGTAAATTTGTTTTTTTTTTTTGTGGTAATCTCTAAAAGTACTGGTCCGATTGCTAAAATTTTTTCACCGATAAATTGCTGATTTATTCCTGTGTGACATAGGCTATGTTTTATGTATGCAGGCGAAACTGCGGGCAAAAGTTAGTATGTATATATTTTTATCTTTATGAAACTTTTTTATAAATATATGTCGAAGCGTTGGCGCATATCAGTCGGTCTGCATCAGCGCCACCTATCTTTCACTGGAGGAACTATGTAGTTAGATTGAACAGCTTACGTTTGGGAACGTCAAGTATTAACTTGGGGATGGTTAGCGTGGAGTAATAGCAACACTGAGCGAATAGTCGAGTCAAATGTCGATCCGGAGGTATAATCGATTATTCGACATTGACAGGTACTGACGTTGACAGGTAAATTGGCTAACCGGAATGGGGGTAGGTCCACGTGTCGGGTGACGGTTGATTTGGAGGGCACTTTGAATCGTTCCGTCGGTCCGAGCAGACGTTGGTTACTCCACGCTAAACTTCCCGCGTTCCTGAATTCTTAATCAAGCCATAATTATCTCAGGCATCCTTGATTATTTTGTACTGAGTGTGTGTTACGAGTAATTAAAGGTGTTATCAAAGGTTTTTGTGAGTGTTATTTCCGATGTCGCGACCCACTGATATCGATCCTCCGTTATATAGATAATTTTATAAGTATTGATCATCATTCATAGATTATCGTGTTGCCCAGTTGCTGAGCTGTGGAGTTCTGATAAGCTGTCGCTCCATGTAAAACAGACGGAGGGTTTGGGAGGAGATTTTTACTGACTAAAACCCGGGGGTTGTAAATGAACCCCGGGGGTTCATTTACATTTTACATACTAGTCCAAAGAGCCCCACGAGTCTAGAACATTGAAGAGTGGGTTATAGTCAGTAAAAGTCTGACTACTATATTTATATAGTAGTCAGACGCAAACATTTATATCTTTTATATCGCGGGTGCAACAAAGCTAATACCGACCTGTACCGGCCATAATACTTAAAAAATAACAACAAGTACTTACATCTTTGGGTGCATAAGAATAAATTAATATCTTCACTACACGTTTAGGCGGTACAACATAACGTCAAACTATCAGTAACAACTGTTTCGGCCCCATGTTGTGTCACAGTGATTTTGCAGATTAAGTTTCGATTTCAATTGATAAAGTTTCGAAATACGCCAAAAATTCAAATAACGAGTAAGACAAAAATTAAAATAAGTTTTAATAAATTTGTACCTTTTTCTTTGTATCGATTGAAAAAAAAGTAACAAATAGCGTGATTTTAAAATTCATGTCAAAAATCGTCTACAGCGGAATCGCCCATAACCCACTCCATTAATGACCAGAAGAACTCATTGGATAATTTTTGTTTGAATAATTTTCCACCAAAAAAAAAAAAAACTGTTCTTAGTTGTTTTATTTGGATATTTAGGTTCTCAGTGACTCTTTCAATCCCGCAATCCAAACAAAATGCCTGGTGCAAATTTTGCTTACATTAACGCGATTGACACGTTTATGACATTCAATGCTCCGATTGGCCCGCTCCAAGCTCGTAACCAATCAGAGACTAAGGCGATACACGTTTCCATCGTGTTAACGTAAAAACAAAGCGTACTCCGTCACAAAGCGCTCTTTGGCTACGTTCAGAACAATTTAAACATAAGTCCAATAGACGAAGGTTAGATGCTCAAACAAAGCCTTTCAATCGAGTAATATAACGCCCAATCACGACGTATTTATTAACGCATGACATGGAAAGGGTACATTTATTATGTATGTATAAATATACGCTTTTGTCTAAGCCGGCACTCGAACCTGACACCTCATTACTAATGCAAAGACTTTTGAATGTTAAGCAATATTCTCGGAGATAAAAAGATTTTGTAATGTATTGATCGTGGAGTGAATGATTTATAACAACGCCTATATTTCTGGTGTGCTAAATTATGGTACAGATATTGTGGTAGGTCATCATGATTTTAGCCTAATGTTTTGAATTTTCAGGAGAAGAAATCAAAAATGACATCCGAGGTGTTTTCCACATAATGTTTATTGTGTAATCAATTTAAAATTTCATTATTTTTAATTGTTTTCTTTCTTTGTCAAAAGAGAAGTACGTTTTTTATACATAGTGTAAACATATAATATAAACCATCTATACCACCATCAAAGTCAAGGTATATATTTTTTTTCCTATGAAATATTTCACTTTTGATAAATACGACAACTTGTCTTATCATCATCATTTCAGCCGATAGACGTCCACTGTTGAACATGGGCCTCCCCCAAGTGTCGCCACAATGAACGGTCCTGTGTATCACGCATTCATCGGATTCTCACAACCCTTACCAGGTCATCCACCTTGTAGGAGGCCTTCTGTCTTCTACGTTTTCTTTGTCTGTAATCGAATCTTACAAACTAAAGATTCACTTCCCGGTTACCGTTCGAGCTGAAATTTGACATGCAGTGTAAATAAAATGAAAAAAAAAAAAAATAAAATAAATAAAAAAAAATAAATGTGAGAATACAAAATTGTTATGATATAGTGCTGATTTGATGATGGATCCGGAAACTCTGTGGTTAAACGACACAACCCCATCGAGTTTTGGGCTCGTATGATTTGTGTTGATGAGAACTTTGGAGTTAGATGGTAATCTAGTTACCACCCTAGTCTACCCTACTCTACCCTACTCTACCCTACTCTACCCTACTCTACCCTACTCTACCCTACTCTACCCTACTCTACCCTACTCTACCCTACTCTACCCTACTCTACCCTACTCTACCCTACTCTACCCTACTCTACCCTACTCTACCCTACTCTACCCTACTCTACCCTACTCTACCCTACTCTACCCTACTCTACCCTACTCTACCCTACTCTACCCTACTCTACCCTACTCTACCCTACTCTACCCTACTCTACCCTACTCTACCCTATTCTACCCTGTTTTACCCTACTCTACCCTACTCATCGTAGGCGAATACGCCTACGATGGTTGCATAATTATTTTAGTAACATAGTGTGTTTCATCCCTTCTCTTCACCTGGCCATATCAAGAAAAACGGAATCGTTTCGAAAGTCACTGGAGCCATTTTCAAACTTTCTCTAATATACTTTAATAAACTAATCGTTTAGTTTGATATCGAAGAAAATAAAAAAAAAACAATCTTCATAATTATTAACCAGAATCAACTCTCAGCCAGCCCACGATTACCATGCTTTTTTTAAACAATACAGTGATACTTCTTTCACTGAAGTGACCGAACCAATTTGAAAACACACCTCTTGATAAATAAAGTTATTTACAATGCAGAATCACTTATCGAAATCGATATATAATGTACTACGCACTCCTCACTTCAGTCGAGTACACCTTAAACATAACACTATGTTGAACAAATTTGTTTTTTATTATAAATAGAATTTTCTCGAAAAAGTATCCTCTAAAAGCTATCTTAGCTCTGCATGTTTTAATAGTTCCGTAAAAAATTATGTCTGTTTAAATAGTTTCTAAGAAAGGAAATATCTATCACTAGAATATAAGTCAATGCTTATCGATATCATTCGAATATCCAGGAGATATTTCGAGCATTATACCGCTACGAATACGGAAACGACAATCACAAAAGGCCATTACAATAATGATTAATGTGAGGCATGAATCAATTCCAATCAGTGTGTGTGGGTGTGTGTGAATCAAGGGGAAATAAGTTAAGCACTCGTAGTTCGTAGTAGTTACAGTTGGTAGTTTGTTACGTGTGTGTGTGGCGTCTCCAGACGTTCAGCTAACGTAACTGTATTAATGTGTTTGTTTGTTGTTCGTGTGGGGTTACTTGCAGCGACATACTGATAAAGTGTAGCATCCTTAGTATGCTACACTAATCACATGACACGAAAATTAGAAATTCTAAAGTTTGTATGTGTGTGTGTGTATGTTTGACAGTAGACCATGTTTTGAAATACTACATATTATATAATACTTTTAATCCCGGGAGTATCTTAGCTGGCATAACCTTATATCTGCTGGCATAAATACAGGTACATAACTAATCGACAGTTTTTTTTCATGATCGAATAAGTAATGATGAAAATTGCAAGATTATTGACATGGCACGACGAATAGCTAAGATAAGTAAGTGGTGAGTGTCGCGTAAAGTAACCCACACCCCAGGGAATAAGAAGGTAAAATTTTGCACCTTGCACTTTTTTTATAATGTAGGTGAGTGGGATTTTTGGAAATTCGACTTTTGAGAGGGTGAAAGCGGGGCTTCAGATTGTATGCAAAATATTATTTACAGAGCCAAAATCTTCAAAACTTACCACGAGTGATACCTTTGGTAATTAGTAACGGTTGCTATCATTATTTTATCAAAATTACCCTTATAAGAAGATTTTGTAGAAGTTCAAGATTGTACGGGCCTTTTATTCTTAGGCTTAAGAAACTTGCTCAAATACTTACTTAAATGAGCATCATCTTCCTGCCCTTATCCCGTTTTATTTGGGGTCGGCGCAACACGTTTTTTTCTTCCATTCTGTCCTGTCGCTCGTCACGCTATTACTAACTCCCTTTTCATTCATATCACTTCTCACACAATCCATCCATCTTTTCTTTGGCCTCCCTCTCCCTCTCCATCCATCCACATGTAAATTCATAACTCTTTTAGCAACATGCGTTTCATCTCTCCTTTTTACATGACTTACTTAAATGAGCAATAAATTTAACTATAAGGTTTTCAAAAAGTACCTTTTAACAACGTTTTAGTAGATACGATAGTACGGTTACACATAAATAAAGTACCTAATAACACAAAAACAAACTAGATACTAGATCTCTATCAAAGCGCCCGCACCCTCTTATTATTACCACGTCGCGGTCTGAATAATATCACTATGTAGCGGAAAAGGGATGTTCACTGTTCAGACACTTCCAGCTAAATTACTTGACAAATACTCCACTAACTTGCTTACAACGTTGGCGTCAGTTCTTGTCACGGATTGCCGGAGTAATGAGACGCTCGGCGTTTAATAACGGTATTAACAATTGAACAGTACTATTGTTATTTGGAACATATGTTTTGTTGAGAATGGGATTATAGACTCTGTCATAAATTCATGGATAGTTCATCTTGTTCTTTCTTAATGATAATCTTGTCTTGACATCTTGAAATAGTTTAATTTCTTAATTCGTCAGCGAAACAGTAATGCTAGAGAAAGAAGGCGGCCGCAAACTAGGAATTCTTAAGCCCCAGCCACCGTGACAAACGGCGCCTCTCGAGACGGGAATCACAGAGCAATCTCTGGTCGCTCTAGGCCCAGGCTTGCGGACGACGAGTAATAAGTAACTCGTCGTCTGCTCGTCCTATAAGTATCGAGCTGAAGTCATCAATGGCGCGTAGTGTTCCACATGCGCCTCTTAGAGATGTCAACCAACCTTAAGGGCCCAGAAGGGCCGAAGCTTGCTAGAACCATGGAGAAAAGGATACTAGTGATCCTATAACGTAAAAGGCAAATGAAGGAACACAGGTGTGGTTTTAGACTACAAAGTCTAACACCTCTTCTCCACCTGAGTGAGAGAAGTCATTAGATGATTTCCCACATTGATAAAAGTTTTGTTGTTATATTTTATTTTAAGATTATTATTAAAATACATACTGTAATGAAATTGAAAGGGTGGGTTTTAGTTAATAAAAATCTGATACCGAATCTCACTCCACCCAGAGCAGGAAGAAATATTTCATGATTTCCTATATCAAATAAACTTTAAATTGTTTTTTTTTTTTTTTAATAATGTGAACAAAATACACCTCTGTCACATTTCTACTAAACCGTTGTCGTTAGAAAATATGAACGTTCAATATTCAAATGTAAAAAGTAAAATGATCTGGTACAGTTAGCGCAGTGATACTAGCAATTGGCTGCTGTGCTGCGTTTCGTAGGTTTGATTCCGACATGGAGCAAGTATTTGTCTACAGAAAGATGTTCTGGGCCCGAGTTTCATTGGTTTGAGTTTACTTGATTGTACTCATGATACTGGAACAATTTCTAGAATGGGGTTGTTTTTTTTTTTTTAAATAATATTAAAAAATACCTATAGATATGATAAATTGATGAATACTTTATCATCTAAAAGCTTGTATTTATTATGGAAAGCAAGTCTTTTACACAAGGTGTCCTTTAAAATTAAGTTACATTGTGTGAAAAATGATATGGCTTCTTGCCATAAAATTTTTCACGGCATGCAAATCAATATTGATATCATCGGCATCGGTCCAGGACTTTACATTTCCATTTTTATCAAAAATAAAAATACAGTAGTTCTGTTTACTGTGTTTTTTATTTTATTAATTTATACTAGTGCTTGACTTTTTTTGTGGGAAAATCATCTAATGACATCCCCCGCGCTATTGAGCGGAGCGAAACGGCATGTCCGACTTTTACTGACTAAAAACCCATTCCTGTTCTTTCTTTGCCTTCGTCCCAGGGCCAGGGGTTTGACTGCAATCCCACCTGATAGTAAGCAATGATGCAATCGTCGATAGCGAACCACATTAGTTTATTAAGAGCCTTTATTCTAGCTCACACCTAAATTATAATTGGACGGAACGACCGCAGCAGGAAAGTAGAACAACTTTCCAGTGTTACTTCGAAAAAATATTTTTATGTTCTATATAAAAGTGTTTGTACAAACCAAAGTTCGCCGGGATTCCAATCCCGATTTCCAGCTACCGTAGGCGTGAGCTTGCGGATGGCGAGCAATGGATAACTGTCCGGACCGAGCCCAAGTCATCGACGGCGCGCACTGTTCCCGCGCGCTTCAAAAAGTTGTCAGCAATTACAGTAGGGACGCACCTAGGTCGAAGTCTATTGGGGCCAGGGTTAGCTCCGAAAAACATTCCAGCCCCGGTATGATGGCACGAGGGAACGGGGTGGGTTTTTAGTCAGTAAAAGTCTGCAACTACCTCCCGCTCCGCCCAAGAGCGGGGGATGTCATTGGAGAATTTTCCTAACGAAAAAAAAAACCCACACATTGTTTTTCGTCCGCCAGCCCACACCATATAGTTCATTTGGATCATAAATTTAATATTTGATGATTTTCCACGGAAAAAAACGTCATTAACAGTAAAAGCGATCAAAGGAATGATTTTATTTTGTAAACATTTACCCTAAAAGTTATAAACACCTAACTACTAATTAATGTTTGATCTACTTCAGCCAGGAGTAGATTTCAACTTTAGTTAGCTTCAAAATCAATGTAATTAAACGTTAAATAATTACGTTTGGATCAAAGAACGTGAACATTATGTAAATTAAACTTTATGTAATTATATTAATTTTGTATTTATGAAGCTAAAATTGGTGTATGATTACCTACATATTAGTGATTATGTGACGATTTTACGTTAACTCTTGTTAGTTTGATATTTTCG
Source organism: Mythimna lalbum (assembly GCA_949319445.1). Lineage (NCBI taxonomy): Eukaryota > Metazoa > Arthropoda > Insecta > Lepidoptera > Noctuidae > Mythimna > Mythimna lalbum. The sequence continues at coordinate 21,822,925 of OX439355.1, forward strand.
ACAAGACTGTTGTTCTTTAAACATAAAATGTCTAGATTAGAAAATATTTTTCGTATTAGTATTGTTTGTTTATTTATATGAATTACCATTTTAAAATAACATTATTACTCGTAAAATAAAAGGTTTGAGTTTTGGGTGGTTTAAATTAGTTTTTGACTGCTGTTGTCGAATTTAAATTGGTATTGAAGTAATTGTTATTGTTCTCAAATAAGTGAAATATTTTTTAATTGGGAATTATAAATTAAAACTAAATATTTCAATATTAAATTAAAAAAAAAACGGTATCGGAAACAGGGCTCAAGATACCAGCGGTAGAGCTCTAGAAAAAGGAACCTCTTAACAATGCGAGCCAAAGGAAAAAGGAGCAGAAGTACCGCTTTCTGAATCAAGCTCTTGATCCAGCCGCCTAACGAAAGCCTCCTAAGATACTGGTCGTATCTCAACTAATATCTCGTTATCAGGCCATTGGTTAACACGACTACTGGTACAACAGTGATGGCTGAGTCTACATCCACATCCCTTAATATGTCGTTCTCAAACTCTCGAGTCTAAGCTTGATTTGTAAAATTTGGGTTGTTGGATTGTCCGATGTTAGAAAGGGATACAAGAGGATCAAGTCATGCAATTCCCGCGCATACTCTCCAAAACGCATCCTGTGAAACTCCGAAAGGCTGGCTACCCTACGCCTGTGCTCAAGGCTTTCTAGATTACCTCTTTATAATATTAGTTTTGTTTTATTCATCACCATCATCATCATTTCAGCCGATAGACGTCCACTGTTGGACATAAGCCTTCCCCAAGTTAGCCTTTTTATTTCTTACTTTTGTTTAACCCCTCGCGCGACGGGTGGTATTATTATTACGTAATAGCGCGTTTTTACGTAAATCACCAAAAAAATCTTTTCTGGATTTTTCTAGGAAAAGCAAAGACACCAAAATTTTCGGCCAAAAAAAATTCGAACAAACGTGTGTACAAAACGTCAATTAAGGGCTTGGATCTTTAGAAATATTTTTACAAATTAAAATTGGTGGTTAAATATTCTTCAAAGTGAACATAGCATATGAAAATCAATCAATATTTCGCAAAGAAAATGGTTTTTAAAGTCAGCGAGGCTCTGTCCGGGCGCAGCTAAGTGCAAATAAATGCATGGCGGGTACGAGATTTGAGACCATTTAATTTTGGTCTTATGTTCAAGGAGCTATAAGCCTTAAGCGTTTTTCAAGGTCATTCAAGTTGGACAGACGTATGTACAATCGGTGCTCGAGGGAATAATATTAGAGTAGATAGATAGATTCTTTATTGTAGGTAGTAGAGATCGGTTTGTTGTTAGTGATTATTTTCGAAACCGAAATAAGGTCGTTTATAATAGGCCTGACTACGTGATCTTAAAGAAAATTGGAAATACAACGATAAAGTCCTAAAGTAAGATATCTAGGTTAAACGTTCTATGGTCGTTTTAATTTTAATGACGTTATCTTATTACAAAATCTACACGTTAATGATTATAGTTTGATAAACGAAACAAAATTACATTTCGTGTTTAGGAACCATTAATTTATTTAGTCTCAAGCTGAGTTTTTCGTTTAGTTAAATAAATAATATACCTATAATAATGTATATTTTTATTTATTTTAAATAAATTCAAATAGAGTTAAAAAAGTGAAGATATCCGCAGGAGAACCAAGATTGCCGACATAATACGAAGAATCGCCAAACTTAAGTGGCAATGGGCAGGGCATATTGCTCACAGAACAGATAGCCATTGGGACAGAAAGGTTTTGGAGTGGCGACCGCGTACTGGAAGTCGCAGCGTCGGAAGGCCTCCTACAAGGTGGACCGATGACCTGGTGAAGGTTGCAGGAATCCGATGAATGCGGAACGCACAGGATCGATCAATGTAGCGACACTTGGGGGAGGCCTATGTCCAACAGTGGACATCTGTTGGCTGAAATGTTGATGATGAAAAATATTCTTTTTCATACATATCTAGAACAGTTCGTGCGTGAAGAACTAACAAAAACATACACTCACTCTTTTTTCAACTTTATTTCTGTCAAAGTTGAACTATTATGGTTTTGATCAGAATACGATACACTGGTTCCATAGTTGTCTTACTAACCAATGGCCTTGCCATGTAGCACGGCCGCCAATCGCTAAACCATCGTATTGTCAAGACTATGAATACTTCACCCAGACACTAACCTTCAGACCTTCAAAAAACATGATCTCCTATTTTTTAGGTGGGAAATCATCTTAATTACATCTCCCGTCCTTGGGATGGAGCGAGAGGGCGTGTCAGACTTTTACTGACTATAAATCCTCACCTGTTTCTATTTTGTCGTTGTTTTAGGGCTCCGGGGTCTTTTTCCCATCACCAATGGCCTCAATACGTATAATCTTTTATTGTAATTGTATTTATAATGTACCTTAACCCTTCAGATACCGTCAATTAATATAGAGTATAGTATATCTATCTATCTATTAAATTTATTTACACAAATAACTAACCTTTAAAAAATACTTAACTACGATTACACTAATTATATAACTATACACAGTAGATTAAAAAATAAAAGAGAAAATAATAAAACTCTACGCTAATTAAAACTACCTAAAATATGGCGTCAAAAAATTCTTTCACATTGCTGTCGACTGGTAATGTGCCCAATTTTTAATATAACTATAAAAAAGTAGATACTTCTATCTATTTATAATCTAATAAACAATTTACCCACCAAATTACAAACACTGAAACAATAACAGCAACACGGTTTAATTGCTGAAAAACCAATCAGCAACTTGGCAGATTAAATTTCCCCAATATGTCTTTTTCTAGCAAACATTTAATTTGATTAAACACCGCAGTCGGCAACTTAACGACCCCGATTGGGTCTAAAGTCTAACTAATTTCATTAATTGCTTAAATTTCGCTTGAGCAAGCATTCATATTTAAAACTTATCCTACTTTGGGGTCGGTCAGCATAAAATGCGATGTTGGGTTAAGTAATTTTTGTTTTGATTTGTTTTGTTAATAGAAAACTTAGTTTATTGTTGTGGTTTTTGCTTTCCAATTAACATAAAGCAGATTTTATTTCGCGGCTTCGCCCGCTTTTTTTATATACTTTACTCGTTCTTCAACTATTCTCACTTAAAAAAAAAATAGCCTATGTCCATCTCCAGAGTCCCAACTATCTCTGTACCAAAATACATCAAAATCGGTTTTGCCATTTAGGCGTGAAGACCTAACCAATAAACAAACAAACTCACTTTCGCTTTTATAATATTAGTTTGTAGAGCTAAACTATTTAAAAAAAGGTTCTTTACATAAAAAGTGCTGTGAATGAAATATTAGAAACTCAATATCTTCATATCACACAGCTGAACATAAATCTGAGCATAAAATTAAGCAAAAACGTAACGTAAAAGTAATAAAACATCGACGAAAATCAGCATTTCCAACCATTTTATATTTAAGACCCCTAACGGATCCTAAAAAGGGATTTGACCTCACACCCGAATGAATCACATCAAAAACGTGAAGAACTCTCATTTACAACATATAATTTGAATGTAAGCTCAAATAAATCGATTACAGATGAAAAAACCGTATTTACCCGATTTTCATAAATCGGCTTTTGGCGCAATTCAACATTGCTGAGAAACGTTTGAAATTAAATTTTCGAGAAACAATTTGTTCTAAAATTTAGAAAATTTAATGATTTATTAACAAACTTTTGGTCTTGTGGTCGGGTAACAGTGTCGGGTTTCCGGGTTTATTCGATTTCCGGGTTAGAAATTATCGGGTTTACGATAATATTTTTTTTTAAACTTAGAATTGAGGTTGAATTTTGCCTGAGAATTCTAAACCTGCAGAGAGGAATATAATGTCCAATTATTTTTCAAAGAAAAATTATTGCATCAATATCTATACTTATAAAGAATCTGTAGAGAGGTCAATTCTGTACATGAAATATATTTCCAAAATAACTATCAGGGGGTGATTAGTGATCGATACTGATGCCAAAAATGCAAACAGTAAAATTTTTGTCTGTCTGTCTGTCTGTCTGTATGTTCTTTATAGAAACAAAAACTACTCGATGGATTTTAACGAAACTTGGTACAATCATTCTTCATACTCCTGGGCAGGTTATAGTATACTTTTCATTACGCTACAATCAATAGGAGCAAAGCAGTGAAGGGAAATGTTGGGGAAACGGGAGAAATTACTCCATTTTTTAAGCTTCCGTCGCTTTTGCAGCCTTTATGGTTAAAGCTACACAGAAATCATGTATAACGGAAATGTTCTCCGATTACTGTACCAACCGCAAATAATAAGTTGGTCGTAGGTTACATCACCCGCTGTGGAGTTCTCTAAGGGGCGCTGCACATGGCTAAGATACTATAATATTTGGGTAAATAATATGTAGTTTCCGTTTTCTAAACATTTCGTAAATGGCGTTGGTGTCGAGTTATATCACGCTATGGGAACAATTTTAGGGAATAAAGAAAGGAGCGCGTTTTCCTATAGCCCATTTATTAATTACATCGAACAAGGAGACATTGGCACCATGTCTAAGGTGTTTGCACACTGTCACGCGCGTAAGTGGAAGGGAGAGATCTGGAACGTCTCGAATCGTCTCGCGCATCACGTTGTTTTCCAGTCCCCGGGCTCTTAGAGTTCGACATCAGACGTTTCAGATCTTTGATTTTGACGACCCCGTTGTCGCTGGCATAAGCAACAGGATCCGCGTACGAAGTCGCTGGCAGAAGCTAGTTTAAATTAAAAGAAAAAGCTTGCAGTTTTGTTACCTACTATATTTGTCGATAAACAGCCAATACTTAATCATCGTCATCATCATCATCAAATCAGCCTAAAGACGTCCACTGTTGGACATACTCGTAGGATTCCCGTGACTCTGACCAGGTCATCGGTCCACTTTGTTGGAGGGCCTTTCACCGCTGCGTGCAATACTTAATCTTTACGTAAAAATATTTTAAGACTAGATGAAATTGAATACACATCTATGAAAAGAAATAGTGAGTCGGTAAGTCAGACCACGTAATGTTGCCAAATATTGTAGACTAAAATTTCTTTAATATGTATTTCGGAAATATAAGAAATTATATTAGTACTACTTCATCATTTTCACTGTACCTATGTATTTTACACGTTCGCACTTTTAATACTTCGTCGTTGACCTCATCAATCACAGCTTTATTGATCCCGAGAAAAGCCTATTACCTACCTACCCACTTTTCTTCATCCGAGCGCTTTCCTGTTTTATTAACTGCTGGAGTATGTGTACCAACATTTTCCTTAAATGAAGATAATAATAACACTGTCGGATATTTCAAGAGCCTCACTGACTGATCACTTAAGCGTGCTCAACTAAATAATTTTAAATGTCAATCATTTGAAAAGGAAAAATCAAAACGACGATTTAAATATGTTTAGCGTTAAATGGATTAATTTATTTATTGTGAAAGTGGACCTACATCAAAGATGGGCTCTTATTATATTTTCCATGCCAGATTTTCAAATATTTAACCGCCATAATTTTAGATTCAGATTTATGAATTATTTCAATGGATAAAGCAATTTTCCCCCCATCCCACCCTTACATTGTTGACACCTCTACAGTCTGGACTAAGCATTTCGCCTCGTCGTTTAGACCGCGTACATTGAAGGGCTGAAACAATTTTCCTGTTGCGGTCTTCCTTTGCGATTATAATTTAGGTGTCTTCAAGGCTAGAGTGAACAAGCTCTTAACCCTTCAGATACCGTCAATTAGAGACACAATAGTAAGACAATAGATGCGCGGCCACCGGTGGTCGCTTTGGGATTCATGAATTAATAAACTAGTGCGCTTCACCATCAATTATTTCATCACTGCAATCAAGCACTAGTTTATATCAATAAAAAAAACAAATTGAGAAACCAAGTTTACAAAAAAGCAATGATACTTTCTCGATCTATTGGAGGACATTCATTCAAGAAAACAACTTGAATAATCAGACAAGAACCACTATTAACCTTAAACAGCTACCCATTTTTTTTCTATCCCCCAAATGAAACACATCAGAAGTACGCAAAAAATTAATTTAGACCGCGTCCCACCATCAGACGACCCCAATAATTACTAGCACACCGTCCAAAACACACTTTTTGCGTCGAAAAAAAAATTTAAATGACAGGTTTTAATTACTCTTTATAGATATCAATTAATTTGTTTACACGGAGGTTAATTTAAAAATGCTGAGTTCACTTTGTGGTGGGTGTTAGACTAAATTGGATTATTTGAATGTCGGTCCATACCTACACAATACGGTTTATTTATTAATCAATTTGTTATTTTTATCGTTTTTGTTTTTCAAATTAAATTAAAAAAGTTTTCATTACGCGATACTTTTCACACATTTGAAATACTCGTAGGTCGTAGTGTTATTTATTATTGTTGACTTTTTCAGTGAGCTTAATTAAAACAAAATAGAGTTTTCAAAAATGTTTAATATGTGACAGATCAATAAAACAACAGAATTTGTTTTGTTCAATGAGAATACCTACATAATATCTTGTTTATTAAAAACATGGCATGTTCATTTTTAAATTGTGTTTTCAAAATTACCTGATTATCTTTAATCCATGCCGTAGCATACTCCATTACTATTTCGACCGATAGACATCCAATATCGCCACAACAACCTGTTCTATGCGTTTCGCATCCATCAGAATGCCATGACCTACAAGATGTCCTCGGTCAAACTTGTGGGAGGCCTTTTCACGCTGCGTCTGCAATAACCACTTCAGAATCTTTCAGCTCAGTCGAAGTTATGTGAGCTATGAGCCCTGCCAGCTGTCACTTATATCAATTTGGCAACTTTCACTTATTTTTGATACTCATGCGGATATCTTCATTTCGAATTCAATCACGCAAGATTGTCCATGATCTGATCAACTTCATTTTATTACCATATATCATCACTGGCAATATCATGACATACCTCTTCCAGAACAAAATATATAAATAAGCAGTATACAACCTCTTATCACTAGTCATATACCCTTGAAGTCCATTGTTTCAGCAGAATAAGCAACACTGAGCTCGATTCAGCTCCAAACTCCTTAAAGTTATCACGGTGTTGTAGTGAAGTTCACGCTTACGCTCTTATATTGTTGGACGGATTATCTTGATACTCTGTGTTGCCTTATGTTTGTTTTGCTTTGTAATTTATAGCACTCCAGTTTTATAAGATTTCCGGTTGTTACTGATAAAAATTGTAATCCTATTTTCCAGACCTATGAGCTGGATTTAAACAGTTGCGTTATTTTCAGAATATTACTTGTGGCTTCAAATAAAGGCAAAATATTTTATATATAATGGTAACACTAAGATATTAAAAAGATAAAATTAAAGCTGATAAATTCCTTATATAATCTGAAAATATTATAAAATTGTACACAGTAATACCTCAAATAATTGCATCACAAAAAAAAAACTTGTCGAGAAATTCACCCAAATTCTAGTCCAGAATTTCTCAAGAACCTTAGAGGAATGTTAGCCAGCTTTACTAACACACTCACAGCACGCCTTTGTTGAAATTTCGAGGCCAAGCGACTGCATTCGGACCTCTGAGCTCCTCGGGGAAATTACATTTTCATAGTAAGATAGTATCAGCTCAGGTGGTTAGTGCCGTCAGTCCGACTGATTTATTTTCTTACATCTTATTCTTGGAGGCTAGTCGCAAGATTGATTCAAGCAGTAGTTTTAAAAGATTTGAGAAATCAATTTCCTAAGCATGGGTTGTGAATAGCACTTCCTCCACCTCCGCTGCTGGACATAGGCCTCCACCAAGTGTAGATACAATAAACCACTTCAGTGCTTCTCTCCACCAGTAAAATTCTGTGCTTTTTTACTAATATTTTGCTTCAGTAGACTGATATTTTGCTTTAGTAAACAAGTCTTTTGCTTCGGTAGATTAGTATTTTAGTTTAAAAGACTGGTCTTTAGTTTTAGTAAACAGGTATTTTGCTTGAGTGGACAAATCTCCAATAGACAGGCGCGCGACGTAAGCATTTAAAAGATAAAGTATTGGTAAGATTACTGTAGTTTCTTTTAATTTCAATTTATTTTCTTGAAATGTATTCAAAATTATCCATGAATTACACAAAACATTTTCACAACTATTTCAAATCATGTTATTCGTCGGCCTGTTTTCCGACCGATAACATAAAAAACGATTTACGAAGAAGTGCCTATAGACGGTATAAACTTAAATGGAGAGGAGGACGCCATGTATTACTTGAAACTGAGAGGAATTTTTCTTGGAGACATTCACATTACATTGCCTGTTTTGAACAGATTCGATCTTTACATCTGGTGGAGATGAAACAATGTACGTCGATGGATTCGAAATTTTGTCTTTCGTTTTGTTTTCGTAGTACTGTCTATATGCTAAATAAGTGAGGCGTTACATTGGGTATCCATTTTAGTAGTTCAATCATTCTGAAATAAACTTTCCTCGCGTTTGAAACAAGGCCATACTGTTAGGCGTTCCTTTAAATATTTTTCGTGAGAATTTTCTTTGAACTTCGAAGAAATTTTCTTTTTTCTTTGTGTGAAAATAGGAAAATGTCTGGTTCCCGTTTTTTGGGGGAGAGAAAATTAGTTTTATAAAACGTTTCGTACTTGGTCCCCATCAATAATTTACAAACTAACGCTGTTAACCACAGAACGTATTAATATACACACTGTAAGAGAAGAATATTTATAAAGCTTCAGAATAAACGCTAAAGTAACTAATTCCGACATCACAATGGAAAATCTCTGCACATACTTTACAGAATAAACCGATTAATTTAAGCTAACGTTAACTGTAAAACTCCTAAATAACTTTCTTGATCCGTTTAACGACTACATTAATTATATCTCTCGTACCCAGTTAAACTCCTGACTAAGCCAAGGCTAAATATTTTTAGAACGTTAAAACTTGACTATCAATTAAAATATCGTACACAAAATTAATAACCATAATTTAGAACTAGACCTTACCATGACCAAGTGAGAAAGAAGGATGGAGCTATACACACTATATAGCTCCATCCTTTTAATAGTTTCGTTAAGGTCGTGAAATGGATCGTATTATGAGTTCGTAGTAGGGCCTCAGTGCACTTACCAAGAGAAAAGCGAGCAATATATTTAACGAACGTTTTAGGGTGTCAACACCAATTAGCCAGCTCTAGGGGATATTAATATCTCATTATTATGAACATTAGTTAGATTATTTACTTATTTTAGGGACTTATTCGGTTACAGAGAAAATTGAGCTGTAAGTGGAAGATAAGGTTATCTTTATCGGAGAATTAGGGAAAAAATATACAGTACAGGGAGCAGCTTAATGTGTATTTTTTTCTGTAACATTAATAAAAGTCTTTCTTGGCTTGTAAGTAAACTAATCATAATAACCTATATTTAGGTTATTTTTAGACCTACACATTTATAAAAAAAATGGATAACTATAAAATGGATATCCCTGATTTTGTGCAGTTGGAAAATCATAGAAAACATCTCTTTTCCTTCTACTCTGGGTAGAGCGAGAGAAAGTGGCAAGGTTTCGATTAGTTGGCCTTTAAATAGTCACTTTAGTCATTAATAGACCACGACACAACTGGTTTGTCATAATTATCTCTCTCTTTACCATTTTCGTCTTCAATGATTAGCGTAGCGGTGGCAACTTCTCGTGCTGGGCCGAAGTCTAGGCTATGGCCTTGAGCTAGATAGAATGGGATGCGGTTGCCTCCTTCTGCGAATCAGTAAGAAGGTCGCAAAAGAGAAAGATCGTACATCCTCACGCCCCAGCCGCTAGTTATATCTTAACTTAGGATGGCGAGCAATAGGTAGCTTACCGTCCACTCGTCCGGAAACATCTGGGCTCAAGTCGCCGATGACGCGTACTGTTCCCCGTGCGCCTCATAGATTATTTAGCATAACAAAGTGATCTAAAACCGTACATAAACGCAAAAGTATAATACTGAAACTAAAACCAATTTCCCTAGGTCGAGAAAACAGTTACACAAGCCAGACGTGAATTCTTTATCACGTTCAGTGTCGCTGCTCGATAATAGATCTGTCTGTTCGCGACGTGGTGACAGTTCAGAAACGACTGTGTCGAACACACGTGTTCCTCCTATTATATAGTCACGTATTTACAAAGATTCGTTTTATCTACACTGTTTAGATTTATCTGTTGGATGGTTGGTAACTTCAATGGAAAGTCTTCCACTGTTGGATATAAGTCTCCTTTTAAGATCGCTATAACGACCGGTCTTACGTGTCTCGCATCCATCAGTTTCCTAGGACCCTCACTAGTTCATCTGTCCACCTTGTGGGGGGCCTTCTTGCTACGCTGTGATCGCATCAAAATTGAAGAGGTCCGCAGGAGGACCATAGTTACCGACATAACTCGATGCATCGCCAAACTTAAGTGGTGGTGGGCAGGGCACATTGCTCGCAGAACTAAGAAATGCAAAACAGTTGAAGCTAAAATCAGTCAATTTACAATATTTATCGCATGTTTACGTTAGTTTTGATGTTTAGGTATTTTTTACTAGACTTTCAAGCACCGTACCTGAACAAACGGATTCGATGTAATTGCAGAACACTGACTCCTAAGCCACAGGTCTCATCTAGTTTAGGAGACAGGGTCCTAATATTAGAAGATACCTTCCTTTAATGTACTTATATTTGTAAGTCTTCAATTTTTTTATAAGGTTTAATTGATTCAATAAAGTTATTGCACAAAAAAGCTATAGCTCGCGGTTGTCTTCTATCTCACCTGATAGAAAGCGACCATGTGTTCGACGATGAAGTAGACTTGCCTTAAAGTAACCTATTCAATAAAATTTTGCCTTGAAAGATCTTCAGATTTTAGCCAGAATAAAAGACCTCGGCAGGGAATTCCACTCCTAAGATCCACGCACAATGAATGTATTCAAAAAGTTATAGGTACGTTATATGTGTACCATAAATCTAATTGATATTTAATTTTCATATGTATGACTTCCAATTTTAAATATTCTATTTACAATTAAATGTAAATACAATTTACTCTTATCAACTAAACTATATAATTCAATAGCGCATCGGGTGTCAACAAATTGATCCACATTGTTTTCAATGGGAAAATTATGTTGAGCGCTGGCATGATTGCCACGTTGAATAGCATTGTTGATTAATTGGCCAAAATTAAGTTCTGGTCACTTGTAGAGTCGACTGGCTGTTCATTGTTGATTGGTTTCGTGTTTCCTTCTATCTCCGCCTCGACTTAAGAGTAATAAGTCACAGGTTGAAACCCAGGCACATTACTTTGTGTAATTTATTTCATCACCACTGCTCTGAAAACGGTGAAAAAAATCATCAAGAGGAAACTGGCATGGCCTAGTATAAAAAAATCGAAGACATGACATCTTCCATGCCGCACTGAGCCCGCGTGGTGGATTGCGGGCCATTCCCTCTCCTAGCGAGAAAGCCTGAGTTCCAGCAGTGGAAACAATATAAGGCTCATTCGTCCGTTTGTCAGTCAGTGGGTTGTATCTCATAAGCCGCAGGCAATATAAGGCAGGGTTGAAATTTTCACAAAATGTGTATTTCTATTGCCGCAGAAGATAAAATTAAAAAATAGTTAAAAATAACAAAGGATTACATTTGAAGCTTTATTTTGTATATACAAGAAACTATATTTTGTCTGTTTTTTGGCCAGTTTTTCTTCAATACCTACCTGTCTATTCTCACACTATGGTCTAGTTAAGAAGCTTTTATCTTACCGGGTGTTAAATTTTTGTTCTGGACTTGGCTGAACTTAAAAGGAAAATCAGATTTTTAGCACCCACTTCTCATAATGTTTCCAGTTTACTACTTTATGAATTCCGAGAGATTTTTATGAGTTTTTCGGGGCATTTAAAAACAGTATTTCTTAATAAGTGATAAAAGAACTTATTACTAAAGAACTGGTCATCGAGGAAGTACTCTCATTAATCTGTAGATGACTTTTCGGATTACCAAAGTGTTGCTATAGAGATGTGTAAACTGTAGAAATAAATATCCCAGCACTCAGTAGCCATTATTATATTATATAAAATGCAAAGTCCTGACTTATTGACTCATCAACATCCGACGCAATCCCTTGGACGCGGTCTGCGTAGTCCTGGCACAAGGAGAGTCGTATCAGGCGGCGATCAAACTAGTGTCATGCAGGGTTGCGACAGTCATGGAGAGGATCCAGGAATTGGGACTTGAGATGGGGCATTGCACAAGTCTGAGGCCATGTGCTGCCACGGCGGCGCTCAGAATGCGCCACCACCCGGTTCCCAACTAACAGTAGGTCGAGTTCACATCAGCGTTGGTTTGACGATGAAGTACATGGGACTCGTTTTCGACGACCTTTTATGATGTAAAAGAGTTAGAAAGGATTTTCCAAAATCATCCCCTAAGGAGATGAAACTCGTCACATCTGCAAAACCTAGTTACAGGCAACGCGGCAAAGACAAGCAGGAAATTTTTTAGTTACTCTTTAAAAATATGATTTTTCTACAATATTTTCTTCAAATTGCATTTAATTGGACAATTCAATCCCGCCAAGTCCGTTTTATCATCGCACCACTAAACGTACGGCGTTGCACCACCGGTACATGGTGGATATCCTACTCATACGTACAATTAATACATTAATTCTGCATACAGTTGATGAGTGGAATTCCCTGCCGGAGTCTGTGTTTCCTGATAGTTACGACCTAAGGATGGGGATGAAGAGTAAATGGGTTATTTGGAAGCAAACGTGCTCCATTGCCGGCCACATTATCGCTTAACATCAGGTGAGATATTGGTCAAACGTGAGCCTATATACATATAATAAAAAAACCTACAAGTTGCTGTGTACCGCTTTCTACTTTACCCACGTGTAATACCGGTAAACCACTTAATTAAGTTGATACTGATCCGGTATCGCAATAATCAGCCATTAATGAGGTTTATGAGATAGCCAAAGAGGATTACCTGCTTTTCATAATAAGCTTTCGTAAAAATATTGTAAGCGCTGGGATAGTAAAGGTTTCCGTTATTACCGGTAAGCGTTTAATTCTTAATACCAGGCTGAGAGCCACTTAATCACGGTGAAAATTTCTCGCATCCGGCTTGTCCAGGTTATGATCCGGAGTGTGAGGAAATGGGAGGTGGTCACCTTTTTTTGTGAAGCAGTAATGCGAGCGAAGGAAATGGCTGCAACCGTGAGAGAGGAGACATTCTCATGACATAGCCACCGCCACAGAAGACGGCTTAGACGACGAGCAATAGCTCGCCGTCCGGCCGTCCGGTAAGGACAAAGTTTGAGTAGACAGCGTGTAGCGTTCAATGTTGGCCTCAAAGAGATGCCAGCAAAACTGAAACGGTCCAGCCCCCCTAGTCAAATCACAACCATTTCGCTTGAGCCAAACGCTTATCAACAAAACGCCCCAATTCTTTTATTCTGACCACGTGACTGAGCGTTGATATGAAGTTATTTTCGAACATTTGAAGCTTTCTACTAGCGTTTAAAAGCAAAGACAATCTCCACACGTTGGGGGTTCTCGGATGTTTTGGATCTTCAGTGTTTGTGCGGCGTCTCTTCGCAGACCATGTCCTACCTTCCGTCCTGCATCATGCGCCCTATAACCACGTAGGGAACTAATGATAGCATCAGCTGACGGCATTGCCGTTTCCCAGCACAGAACAAATGATCGTGCTCATCACACAAACATTTGACTTAGGTGGAAATTGAACTCACGACCTCCAGCATAGCAGTCAGGGCCTGTCACTACTAGAGCAACAGGCCAGTCTACTTTTATACAATATACATACTTACCCAATTCGTATCATCACTCAGAAGTAAATAATTAAGATATATTGTATTTGTCCCTAACAAGTTATATTTGTACAATAACGTAATAATTATTTTCGTGTAATAAGGAGGTTCACGTAAGTCTGTTTGGGGTCTCGATAAATCTTTGATGAAATAGTAATTAGTAAATTACAGACGTTTCTATCTTAATTAATTTGTCCTTAGTTACTTATGAGCATTTGAAAATAGTATTTACCTGATATACTCGTATAGGCTCAAGCTCAAATCATACTAATTAATACAGAAACATCGCAGATATTTTCGGCATCAAATAAATCACAATAATTCAATTTAATTCGTAATAGGTACTTTGTTTAACTCAGGCATAAATGGGAACTTATAAAATGTTAAAAGGTTTTTTCATGTTTTACTGGAATCATTTTCTAATATCACGCGAGGGAAGCCAGTAGCAGCAACTAGTATTATGTATTGTATTGTATGGTTTTGTAATTTGTGTATCCTTCGCCTTTTTTTTTCTTATTTATTGTATCTGTCTCTATTTTTCTCACCCAAACGTTTACTGTTAGAAAATGTCTAAAATATAAATATCTTAAGCATTTTTAGTAGTCAACCTTAATTCCACCCCACAAATTAATGATTACATTTATATGCATAAAGTAATTTATAAATGACTAAACCTTTCAGCCAGATATACAATAGTGTCTCAACAACCAGCACAGTCAAGCCACAAAATAGTTAGGTACAGAAGTCAATTTACATACAAAACGCGTTCAAGCAACGCACACACAGACATCGCTCACGGACACGATATCTCGTAGCGCCTCAACCCGCTCGTTGAACAGTTCCGGCTCCAACGCTCATTAGTGTGCGTCCACCGAGCGTAGGTATAAAAAATGAAGTCCATAAATGAGATTGACTTCTGTACCTATCTATTTTGTGGTAAAGCTATCTAATTGCCTATTCTATAACAACTAAACCATTTCATCTTATCAACGCTACAGTAATTAATTATCAATAACAATTGAATCTAAATGAATCACCTGTTACCCTCCTAACAAAGATCTCATCCAGTCCAGTTCTCAGCCCGTTCTATCTAACGCTCCAGATCATTCCAGACTGAGTCCAAAGAACATTGTAGTGTTTTGTTTGTATCCATTGTGTCTGAAGTATTTAGCTTTCTTTGAGTGTTCCTTTGTCCAATTTAGAGAGCTTTTTATACGCTTAACATTGTTTTTTCTATCTTTTTTTGGCAAATAAATTGGACTGGGTTGTTTGTTTTGAAGATTTTTGACGGTATTGTGATGACACTGATGTTTTTTTTTAGGTTGTGTTTTTGATTATTTCCTCACCCGATGCGATGAACTGGTAGATGATGGAGCACGCTTATATATTTCTATTTTTTGTTGCAGGTAAACATGGATTACTTATTAAATAATCATTAAGGTTTGATGGGTGGTACTTGACTAAGTCCCCTAGCTGCGACAGAGGGCATCGACAGTAGTCACCTATCGCGATTGGTCTTGAGCTTTATACGCTTCACCTCGCTCCATGTCAATCCGATGGCCGTCACTTCTGCCAACACGGTATGTCGCCAGGTTTGCCGAGGACGGCTATGCTTTCTTTTCTTGGGGATTCCAGTCTAACGCCTGTTTAGGTATTTGAACGGAATCCCTCCTAAGCGTGTGACCAATCCATCTCCACTTACAACGCTTGATCCGGAGGTCTATCGGACTTTCGTGGCATTTCTTGAACAGCTCTACGTTTGAGATGGTCTCGGGCCAGCAAATTCCGAAGATGCGACGAAGACAACGGTTTACGAAAACCTGCTCAGTGGTAAGTAGTTGTTATTTCCATATTATGTTGTTTTTAAAAAAGTAATCGTTATATTAAAACTATTCTTTGAATAATATGACTAAGCTCTCGAATTAAAGTTAATATTATTAAGCTCTCAAATCAAACTAGGAAAATATAGATAAAATATTTTTGTTATTAGTTTTATTAAAAAACTTTTCCCAGGACTAGGACTTTTATATCGTGGGTATATTTACAAAGTTGTACCTAAACTCACAACACCTAAAACAACTATCTGTAGGCTATACGAATATTTGTTTTTGCGAGAATCTAACCTGCGATACACAGTGGAGCAGACAATCACTCAACCACTGGTCCAAGTCTCTACCGTGTTAATATCGCTGTTTATAAATAATTACGGGTGGATTTTGGTTCGGTTTAAATGATATGAGTTTAGTTTGGTTATGGTTTAGAAAACTATATATATTTATAAGTAAGAAAATTAAGCTGATTTAAGCTGAACGATGCCTTGAATGGTTTTGGTATGATTTGAGTTACGCGATTGACGACCGAAACGTACTGACTTTAATAATTACGTTTGTTAGTTTTTTTTAAATGCACGAAAGCAAAATAGCTTAGCTGTTCGGTTAAATATAATATTGCTCCGAACAAGGAGTTTAGCTTTACTTGTATTAGGTCACGATGGGGCTAACTTGGTCTTACTGTGACCAAAAATCCATAAATTTATAAAAAAGATATTTTTTTTAAAGTCTCTACCGTGCCATTAAATACAGTAGAATACAGACTCTTAGTATTAAATATAAAAAAAACCCCTCATTCAAGATAATTCTAACACAAATTGTAAGCAAAAAATGCACGAAGAGAATGTTAAAACAATGTTTAGTACTTACGAAGTGACAACAGAATGGAAGAAAAATACATGTTTGACCCCCTGCATATAACACGGGACAAGGCCAGGAAGATGTAGTGACATCTATAATTCCACATAAGAACTAAAATACATAATCCTGCATCGTGGTATTAGAGTTGTCCGCATGATTAGAACGAATACAACAGTTCGTAATTAACTGTTTAACAGTTGCCCGGACATGCCAGCCGTTTGGTTGAAAGATCAGAAACATCAACGGAAGTTTGTAAGTTTTTTTTTTTTGGAAGATGGTAAGCAAAGGGTAACTGACAGAACATAGGAGGTTTTAGTCTGTAAAAGGCGGCCTCCCATCCGCTCTACAGCGGGAGAAGTCATTAGATCAATTCCCACCTTAATAAAAAAAAAACTTATAAACTTATATAGGCTTTTAACTCTTTAACCACCCCATCATCATCATCATCATCATTTCAGCCGAAAGACGTCCACTGCTGGACATAGGCCTCCTACAAGTGTCGCTACAATTAACGTTCCTGTGCGTCTCGCATTCATCGGATTCCCGCAACATGTACCAGTCATCGGTCCACCTTGTAGGAGGCCTTCCAACGCTACGTCTTCCGGTACGTGGTCGCCATTCCAGAACCTTTCGGCCCCAACGGCCATCTGTTCTGCGAGCAATGTGACCTGACATTGCCACTTAAGTTTAGCGATTCTTCGTGCTAAGTCGGTAACCTTGGTTCTCCTGCGGATATCTTTATTCCTGATTCGATCACGCAAAGAAACCCGAGCATAGCCCTTTCCCTGAGCCCTCTTTGATATATCCGCAAATATTCTCAAGTTTTCTCAACATCACCGAAGAGGACAGAAGAATTAAACGAGATAGAGTACCCAGTCGCAAACACACGACCTTGACGAATAGGACCCGTAAACACTCATCGGACCAATCCAACACGGGTGATTAAAAGTTTCCTTTTCATAGTTCTTTTTCCAAAAATACCCAGCACCTCGAAAACAAGGACAAAACTGTCCAAAAACGCATAACCAGCTAAGTCCATAAGTTCGGCGCGGATGCATGCGGCGGCACACCGCCCGCGCGGCCCGCTAAGCTTCACAGCCCACTAGGCGACGCTTTGATTTTCCGCATGACGGCTGCCGCTTCAAATAAACCACACTAGACAGAGACGGCTATATACCCTGTTTTATTAGGCCGATACTTTATGATTGGAATATGTGAGGTAGGCCAAATTTTATGATAGTAGATGAAGGTATTTGTGGAACCAAATTGGCTGTTAGTGGATTCTGGTAATGGTTGGGGTGTGAATGTTGGGCCAAGGTATGTAGAAATGTTTGGTATGTGCCAAATATTTGATGTTGGTGATCCAATTTAGTTTTGTACGGGTGCAAATTACATTTTATATCACACTAATGTTATAAAGGCAAAAGTTGAACGGGTTACAATAAAATTTGATACATGGATAGACCAGAGAACAGTGGTGACCGAATAGTAATGGCCCCGACTTACAAGTTGTAGGTCACGGGCTCAAACCCAGCCATACGCATTATTTTGTGTAATTTATTTCACCACCACTAATCTCAAAGCGGTGAAAGAAAACATTGTGAGGAAACCGGCATGACCTAGAACCAAAAATTCGAAGACATGTGACATCCACCAACCTAGAAAGGAGGCCTGAGCTTCAGCAGTGGGAACATATAAAAGGCTGATGGTGATAATGATGATACTTCATGTCCTGCAATCGCATGTAGAATACTTTCTATTCCGAGAGTATGTTTTTTACATCACCGTAGGGCCCCAGCAGAAATTTCTTAAAAAGAAATATGTGGTCCTAGAACGTAAAAGGCAACTCAATGACTCAGGTCAACTTCTCTCACTCCACCCCAGAGCAAGAGAAAGAAGTATTGGACGATTTCCCAATGCAAAAAAATGTCGCCTATGCTATGGTGCGGAAAAAGAAGAAAGATACTAAAAAGTATTTTAAGGAAACAGAAGTCAAAACGTGTCTACTAGAGGTACCTTTGTACGAATGAGGTAGGAACATGAAAACTTGTTGTGTAGTCTAAAACACTGGGTGTGAAGTTTTGAGCAAGTACCTACTGGCAAGCAGCCAAAACATAATCAGACAGCCGAAAACATTAGCGTGAGTTAAAGTCTTGATTCCATCTTACTTAAAAAGTAAATCTAGGTTAATTTTGTTAGGCTTAAAAGTTACTTTGGAGTTGTATTTTGTTAGAATTAAGAGGACCTATGAAACCATTGCATTATAATATTTAAACTATGAAATTTTCAATAAGAATTTCCGTAGATTACAGAAGTTGCTAGCGAATACTTGCTCTGACTTGACTTGGTCCAATAAAATCAATGTGATTCTTGCCTCATAAAACTATGTCAAACAGTATCATTAGACGTACCTTCTAATAAAATTGCAGTGGGATTGATATGGTTGGCTGAAAGGTAGCTATGTAGTAACGGTCCCGACTGTGGGTTGAAACCCAGGCATTTGACTTTGAGAAATTGATTTAAGACGAAACCATCATGTTGTAAAAAAACCTAAGGTATTTGTGACATCCACCAATCCGCACTGGGCCATCATGCGCGTGCGAGCCCTCACTATGGGGGATTCGGTGTCCTTGGACATTGCCAACGCTTTCGATTCCATGTCCTGGACTACCATTGTGAGGGCGCTCCGGTAACACCGGGTGCCCGACTACCTCTGTCAAGTGGTCGAGGTCTACCTGTCGGACAGGTATATTCCCTACCTCGGTCACCAGGGAGACTGGAAATGGTGAAAGATGTCGTGCGGTGTTCCTCAGGGATCGGTATTAGGACCGCTCTTGTGGATCATCGAATACTACTACGTCTGCTACGCAGAATACACGCTAGTTCTAGCGCAGGGACAGTCGTACCAGGTGGCGGTCGATCTAGCGACACGCGGGGTTGCGATAGTCATTAACAAGATTCAGCAGTTGAGACTGGAGGTGCTACTGTACAAGTCCGAGGGCCATAGGTGGTAAATGTCACATGTCTTTGATTTATTTGGTTCTAGGACATGCTGGTTTCCTCACGATGTTTTTTTTTACCGTTTTGAGAGCAGTGGTGTTGAAATAAATTCCACAAAGTAATGCAGCTGGCTGGGTTTGAACCCGCGACCTACAAGTCGAATGTCGGGGTTGTTACTACTCGTTCACCACTGCTCTTGTAACTCTCGCTCTCGGGTTGTCAAATGTAACATGTTAAAGGCTCATGGTAGGGCCACTAACAAGTTAAGGTCGGAAGGCGGTGAGCGGCAGCACCCGAAGATTACCGAAGGCGCCCGAACAGTATCTATAAAGTGTAGATGAAATGGTTAAATAAATACTCGTATCCAGACTTCTAGTACTAGGCACTATAAGATTTAATGTCAGCACTTACTTGCCACCCACATTCCTACTGAATATGTTCTGTACGTAGGAAGACAAGTATTGCTTCATCGTAAAATTTACTATGTACCGAAAGAGGATAAGTACATCTTCACGATTGGTTTAAGATGGAATCCTTTTTTATGCAGCTGAAAACAGAAATGGTTTTTTTTTTTTTATAAAAATAGAGACTGCCGATCAGGGTAAAATCTCTTTTAGAGAACAAACATATTAGTGTGGATGATGATGTGATCATTCCTGTAAAATTATTAGTATTTATTAAGCTGTCCTGTACCCACAACATACCCAACAACCCACAACTAACAACAACCCACAACTTGATAATCTGCAATCTTTAGCTAGTAGAAAACTTCAAATGTATGGGAATAACATCATCATAAAGCACTGTCACGTGGTCAGAACAAAAGAATTGGGAGCGTAGTCAAATCGAGACGTTCGACGCAAGAGAAACGATTGTAACTTGGCTAGGGAGGCTAATCAACATCATTAGTATAATTATATTCACCTCACTATTACGTATACCAAATAGGTCCAATAATTAAAAAAAACACAGTAGGAGGTATTTTCAAATTTCTCTTGCAGGTTTGTTTTTACTGGCACTTGAAAATTTTTTCATCAAGGCAATGTTTTTCTTTTTGTTTTTACCGGCTTCTTATATTTATTTATTTATTATACACCAGTCGTATTATGTTATACAAGTATTGTAATATGTTTATTTGTTTACCCTGGTCCGTTCGTCGCTGCGGGGTGCCAACGGAAAATCAGCGCTGGGTGTCTAACGTCCAGCAAATGCTGATGTGGTCACCCTTTCGGTGCGGGCACGCTCGGCGCACTTTGTAGTTTTGTTACTTTTTAAATTAACTTTTATGCTTACAACTGTCGTGCTGTGTCTGTTCTGAATAAAAGTATTTCTATTCTATTCTATTCTTAATTCTGTTCCAATACTGATATTGACTTCATCATCGCACGTCACTCGCCATTCATGTCGATCGTCGATAACTCTCATTCGGCTACTTTTATATTATCTACCTTGTTAATATGGCCACTCTACCTAGTTTGAGAGCCGGTGACGACGACACGTCTCGCTCCGGGCCCTAGTTCAAGGTCCAGAGTGAGGGTTAATGGCAGGTGAACACCTTCTTCTGCGAAGCAGTGATGCTGCAAAGGAGGGTGCGCACATGAGGGAATAGACTGCCTCACGACCCAGCCACCATGACCCCGACCCCAACTACTAGCCACGGCGGTCGTGGGCTTGTGGATTACGAGCTATGTTTAGGTCGCAGTCCTGCCGTCCGGAAACAAAATCGTAAACAGCAAGTAGTGTTTTACGCGCTCCTCAAGAAATGTGAGCCAGCAAGGCAGATACCCAATAAGGCCACGGAGATTCTTTTAAAAGGAAATCCATGGTCCTTGAGCGCAAAGAGCAATTGAAGGACACAGGTGTAATTTTAATCAATAAAAGTCTGATACGCTCAGGAGAAAATTTCCTTAGAAAATTGGAGGGTTTGTTGTTTTTTATTATTGATCCGCTCGCGTTTGACCACCATCTCACCGGATGTTAAGCGATGATATGATCGACGATGGAGCACGCTTGCCTAGAAGTAACCTATTTACTCTAGACTTAAAGACCCCTAAGTTGTAGCTATAACATTTTCATTTACATCTATTTTGAGTTCCTAATAATACTAAGAAAACTGTGTTTCCCAAGCAAAAGACGATCTCTTCAAATGATGATACTCGTCACATTAATGTACATAATAAAATCAAGATCATTAAAAGCGAGTGAGCAGAATTGACATTTTAAGCTAATTAAGCGCTGGAAGCAGTGTAATCTCTCTTAATTGCTGGTAATAAACATGTTACAGTGTTGTATTTAGCGCTTTATTGATGTGCTTAATTTACAAACGACTGGCCATGGTAAGGGCTGAGCTGAGTATGTTAGGTTTAGACCCTTTTTAGAAGTTTGAGTTGATTAGTATTTGTGAAGGTCCCTTGAAGGACCTTCTAAAGTTCCTTTTTCTAGCCTTTCTGTAGTAGATCTACACTGGTCTGGATTTTATTTGAATTACATTTTTTATTTTTTGCTTTTGTGTACAGTATTGATCTACACTGTTCTCACATACTATCATATTGTAACACCTACCACTTATTTTTAAAATGAGTAACCATGAAGTTTTTTGCCGGTTCTTGTTCATAGGAAACGACCAATTTGGAACCGTGCACTAGCTTCTGACGTTTTATAAGTGCCCATGTAGGCCTATGTGAAATAAAATATTTTGACTTGACTTTGACTTTGGATACATTTACAGAACAGTATAATAAAAAAATCCTTAAAAAAATAACCCTACACTAAGAATTACTTCTGTACTGTGGGTGCGTTCACAAACATGTAAACTCACGTACACAAAACAGACCCAAATTCATCAGTATATAATACAAATAATTTTGCTCCTTCCAGGAATCGAACCCGCGATTCGCAGCGCAGTAGCCGATTAGCCATTACACCAACCATGCTAACCAAGTATACCGTTTGTTCCATCACTTTAGATTTTTTTAAAGATATGTTAACAAAATCCGTTTTAGCGCAGCCATAAAGCACACACAAAGTTTTTTTTAAATGATTGTTAGATTATATTTTACTAGCTTTTTCCCGCCGCTTTGCCCACATACATAAAATCCTATGTCACTCAGGACAAGAATAAAGCAGCTTTCTTACGGTGAAAAAATTATCGCAATCGGACCAGTACTTTCAGAGATTACCTCCTACTAAAAAAACCTCTTTATAATATTAGTATAGATTTCTATTTTTGTGTGCATATGTCGCAGGGAAATGAAGATATCAGGGATTTCACGAAATCCCTAGGGATATCACGAAATCTCGGTAGATGTCGATTATTCCTGTTCGTTACGTCTTTTTAATAAAAGTGTCTAGTGATATGACAAAATACTAATATCAAATCAGAGAGATGTCATTTCACTTTTTAGTAAGAAGACTAAAAAGTGAAAAAATAATCAAGAATATTCGACATCTACTAGGATTTCATGAAATCCATGATATCCTCATTTCCCTGCGATATATACATGGTGACTGTCATCAAATAAATAAATACTTTTTGTCTCTTTCTTTCTTGTTCCAACAGAATGTGATGATTGCCTTCTGACACGAACTTTCCTTTTTAATTGCCCATTTTCATCACAAAGTCGTTTTTCCTCTCCAATTCGTCTATCTTTTGTCTTTTCATTCCTAAAATTGCCTTTTCAATCAAGTCCTACAGCAATTAGATAAATCAGCTCGTACAATGACCTCTCCCCAGTTCAAAGTTCAGATTTATCTTTTAAAGACAAAGATGGATAAAACCAGCTTTCATCACTTTCAAGTAATTCCAAAATAATCTCACTTATTCGGTGACAAACACTTTAAACTTCCACAATACCTGCTAAAATGATTACACAATAAGAAATCTCGAACCTAGCTCGAACTCAGGACCTAACTTTGCGCGCCATTTTTTAGCAAACTTTGGCAGTTGAAACGCTTCTAATAAATGGGTTTTTGTTTGAAACCTAGTTTTTGTTTTTGACGGGCCGTTTACATAAGTTGTAATGTAATTTACGTGATTGACAAGTTTTGTTTTATTCTTTTATCTTTAATTTTTGACATCACAGTTTTGATTGATTTTTTTTTCGACCGCATCGTCGCTTTTCATCAGGTGAGATAGCGGTCAAGCGCAATCCTATCAACAATAACAAAAAAAAACTAGGTATATAAATAAAAATCATGATGATAGCTCACGTTACAAGGAGTTCAACAAATGAACTCTTTGCGAAATTAATTGCAAGCAAAAATTCGTTAGATATCTACATGTGTGAAATTTTACGAACTTGATTTGATCGCAGGTAATAGCTTATTTATTATAAAAAAAAAACCAAACAAAGTTTAAAACAATCTTTACGCAAAAGAATATGTCCTACAAAATCGTTTCAATGATTGTTCGGTGGGAATGGAATGATAAAAACTAAAAGGAATCTTTTAAAAATCACACGTGTTGATTTAAAAAAAAAACACGCTGTATGTTACACTACGACGATGAAGTGACAAGAACTACTAAGTGACATTTTTGGGATTTTATTTTTTTTACGTAAATAGACTTTAAATAATCGTTTGCGTGAGCTGGCAAAAGCAGCTAATTTTATATCTTATTTTTTAACGAGTTGACTATAACTGACAATAACTATTAAGCAAGTATGCATCCAATTTGCTGACGAGATCACCTAATGAACTAACACAATAACAAAATTATGTTCTGGTAGATAAAGGTTCTTGTCACTTCATCGTCGACTAGCTTTTGCCTGTGGCCTCGCCCATGTACATAAAATTAAGCCTATACCACTCAGAAATAAAGGAGACTTCTATCAGTGAAACATTTTTAGCAATCGGACCAGTACTTTCAGAGATCACCTCCAAACAAAAATATATAGAAACAAACTTTACCTCTCTGTAATATTAGTGTAGAAGAGTAGTACTATAGGAGACCACGTCTCCTAGAGAGGAGGCCTGAGTCTCAGCAGAGGGAACATTAAAAAGGCTGATGATGATGATGATGATCACTGGGAAGTAATGTCATTCGGAAAATGTGTGGAAATTGTTGAACTTTAATAAAATTACTAATGAAATTGAAATCAATCGTATGTTTTAGAAAAAAGCATTTCCACATCTACACAACATTATTATTTTATCTTAGTTCAAAATAATAAAGCTTTACAAAAAATCGTTCATTTTAATCGAGATGTCTGTCGAATCGTTTAAACTTTTTTGAATAGACGGTCCCATACGTGTGATCAAAGTCAAATACACTCGACTTTGACTCAACGAATTGAAATGAAACAAAGTGCACCGTACCACACGGCAGGGAATTGAAGAAAAATATCGAGTGTATGAGCTCCTTTCGATAGGGGAAAAGAAAATAGTATTGGAACCATACTCGATGAGACTTTCGAGTATAGCTCAGTAGCTTGACTCAAGTATCAGCTTTGTACTCTTGAGCTTCAATTTCAAAATCCTTGTACTTACCTTATTTCATACAGACTCTGTTTAAGCTATTTACTTGAAGCGGTTATCTGGTAATCCTGCCTTTGTCTAGGGATTTTTAACTCAAGGGTGAACTGGTTTCTTTTGGGCAAACGTGCTCCATCGTTACTATCAGGTGAGACAGTGGTTTTTTTTTTGGTTGTTAAAATCATTCAAATGACATCCCCCGCCCTTGGGCGAAGCGGGAGTCCTGTCCATAATAAAAAAAATAAACCTGAGAAACAAAACTTTTGTAAATTATAAATAAAAACTGCTCCATCCCAAGAAAGAAGTCATTTTATAATTTCCCATTTTAAAAACAAGATAGAACGTAACCTGAAATAATACATACGATGCTTTTTATCTTGAGAATATGTTCTCTTCGGAAAATTTTCTTTATCCACACGAGCAAAACCACTGTTTGAAGTGAGTTAGAAATTAAAAAAAAAACAATGATTACTACTAATAATATTAAAACCTTGTTAGTAGTACTAATCAAAGTACCTACTAGCTTTTTATAAGTTATGTTATTTTTAAATATTTTTATAAATCGCAGTCACAACTTTTTTCTTTGATAAATTAATTTATTAACGCTGGTTTTTCTTCCAAACACAATTATTTATATTTTAACTATAGATTTTTTTTGCCTGGTTCATCTGCTTACTTCTCCTGATGATAAAGTATTCTAATTCTATCCAGAGTTCTTTTCTTATAAGTGAATTATGTAACCGCATGAGTTACACATACAGACGTATGACTGTGTGTACGTAAAAACACCTCGGGGATGAAATCCTAAAACCCCATAAATTACAATCCCTCTTCAGTCAGCTACTCCACTTAGCCCAAAATAATCTTCCCCTCATATCCTGAGCTTACCAAAATATTCTGCTAACTCGTAAACATCGTACCAGGGTCCCATATTTCCCCAGAGGTTGGTTGCGGGTATATTTTTTCACCGATTTACACTGGATGGTTATGGCCCACAAATTCGCTGGGGTCTGTCTGGGCGTGCAAATCTTCGGACCCCTTACATTTTGCATGAGTTGCTTCTGATCGGCTAATGGGACGGCTTCGGGCTGTTTTGATGTTTTTAGATTTTTGCCCAATTCGATAAGTGGCTTGGCTTTGGCGAGGGTAAGGTTGTTTGAGATGGTTTATCTGTGTAGATTCAACTGTTTGATGTTTCAGATACGGGAGATTGACCCTAAACTTGATGATATCGTGTAAAAATACAATGGGATAGGTACTAAAAATGTGGTGTACTTCGAGGAAAGTGTTCATATTGACATGGCTAGAGTAGATGTATGTGGATATTAATGTGTGAAAGTAGTATAACTATATGATTATTAGGGTGTTTTTAATATCTTGCGGATTCCATCACGCATGCGGGATTGCCCCGCCCCGCAGGCAACCCGCGTACGCGTGTATTACAATAAATACTAGTATGAAAATGACATTTGCGAGGTTTATGCATACGGATCAAATCCGCATGAGTGAAGAAATCTACACGATATTAAAAACACTAAGAGTGTTTTTCTTCTTCATACTGAAACGACTAAATGGGTTATAAGTCCTGGCAGATAGATTGGCCTTTTTGTCTTACGTCATGTTTTTTTTAAAGTTGTCAAGAAATAAACGCCCGGTTTTGACATTTGATGTTTTTATTATTTACGTTATTGTATACTACATTATGCATTATGTAATTAAAATAACATTTTGTGTAAATAATTTTTTATTTTATTGTTTCTTTCAGTTTCGTTCCGAGTCACATTCTGGGGTCTTTCTCAAATGTCAAAATTGGCCTTTTATTTTTGGACGAGGATAATTTTTTATTTTTACGGGCAAAACGTTATGCAAAAGCTAGTTGTCCATTAAGATTAGCTCCAGACAATTCAGCAGATAGTACTCAAAAGAAAATAGACCACCTGTAGGTAAGCTCTAAAAAGTTTTCTAACAGCTAAGTCGAAGCCTATTTTTAAATAGAAAGCAAAATTATGTTATCCAAAGGATGCCTTAAAACAATCTGGATTCGGGTGTAAATGAGCTTAGAGAGAGGGGCGCAAAAGAAACGCCTACACAGAGGTCGGTTTTATATTATGCAAATAATATATTATGTCGGGTTAATCCATTTAAATCAGTGAGACTCGACAAATGCTGGCCTCGGAGCCAAATATGTTTTATCTTGTTTATTCAGCGGCTAATAACACGAGACATTGTACCTTTATTTTGTTTTCAGTAAGTATTATATTTTTTGCAAAGCTTGGATTATGTTAGCTTGACTCTTACTAGTATATTTTAATTTTATAATTTCTCTGCGATGTTTAGTGTGCAGGTCGCCTTATCTTGTATTTGTAACTGCACACACCAATTTATGACATTATGCCATGAATCGGTGAATTTAACAGAGGCCTTACCAAAAGCTCTGAAAGCAATCCATTTTACGACCTAAACTGAATGGTTAAAAGAATGGGTGTATAGCTCCATTCTTCTGTATTGTGCACCTTGTGGGTACGTTGCAGCAACGCTTATGCTATTGTAAGAACTTAACCAATAAATAATTTTGATTGATTGATTCTTTCTCACTCGCACGACTGACATTTTAACACGTCATCGTCATGATTAGGCCCCAGTTATGTTTTATTTTGCTTGCATCATGTGAATACATGGCAATCCTTAACTAGCAGTTTAAATTTTGCAACGTGCTTAAAAAACGATAGTAGTTGAGGATGTTAGTCTAGTGATCAGAGATCCTGACTGACAGCAGTCAGGATCAGTCAGGTCTAGCATAGGCTAGGACAAATTTTTGTGTGATGAGCACGATAATTTTATCTGTCTGAGTAGAATTTATCTATAATATTAAAAATAATAATATAATATGTATAAAAGAAAAATAAAACAAATATAAAATTATATTCATCAGTACTCATACAGCAGTACTCATACCTCAAGCTCTGCTTAGTTTGGGACTGTGAAAAAGTTGTGGAATATTACTAGTTAAAATTTTGCAACACGCATAGAAAAGCAAAAGTAACTGAGGATATTGAGAAGTTATACAACGTGGCTATTTAGAAGACGAACAATAACAAGGAAGAAAGTGAAGAAGATTTTCAAATTAGAGAAGTAAAAAAAAACTCACAGAAGATTGATTGGATTGAAACGGTGAAAACAATATAAGAAGACAGAAAAGAGCGTTGTTGTGGTGGTGCCGGGAGGACACTCAAAACTTATGATCAGAGAATACTATATAGGAGCACTTGGAGATAAATTGTACGATTCCGATGTGGAACAGTTGGGAGTCAGTTTCAGTTCATTCTGAGGATTCCATTCGCCCACGTTCCATGAGACGTCATGGCCTACGTATACGTTGTTGGTAAATAAATACCTACGGCAAAATAATGTTTTTTCCACATAGGTCATCATCATCATCAGCCTTTTTAATGTTCCCACTACTGGGACTTAGGCCTCCTCTCTAGGAGAGGGAATCGGCCACAATCCACCACGCGGGCCCAGTGCGAGTTGGTGGAGGTCACATGTCTTCGAATTTTTGGTTCTAGGACATGCCGGTTTCCTCACGATGTTTTTCTTCACCGTTTTGAGAGCAGTAGTGTTTCTACATAGATATAAAGCTAAAAGAAGAAACTGATTGACTAACATATCAATTCTCAACCGGAACTACTGGGATAAGAAGCGTGAAATTTCGTACAAGTTTTCTTTTTATGACGTAAGCGAGCATTAAGAGAGGATTTCCTAAAATTCATTCCCTAAGGGGATGAAATGGAGGTCCAAAGTTCATGTGGAGAAGCCAGTTTTCACGTGATCAAAGCCGCTGGTGAAGTAAGTATTCTATATGTTATTATAATAAGGTCATGCGATATTATTTTATATTCTGTTTAAGGAATCAATGTTTGGCTCTCGTGGACCATAAATAGCCCACCTTATGATAAAGGCTTGTTATCCGGCAGTAGGAATATTATAAGCTGTATTTTACTGTACTACGGTTATGAAACTTAACCTAAATAAACTTTGGTAGTCTATGCTAATGTAAAGGTCCTCGGAAAGTGTAGCTGTCTTTTCTACGAAGTGCTGATTGGTATTCGTAAATTCTCGTGATTCTCTGTGGTTATCTTAAAAAAAAGTAATGTATGAATAATTTTAGTTGGACATGTTTAACATACCATTCATAGCAAACTGATAAAGTTTATCCAGAACTTGGTTAATAACATTTTAGGAGTTTTTCTTTCTATCAACTAAAAGTTTTTTATTATAAAATTAAATCGTTGGGATTGCTCAGTTTGCGCATAACTGATATGTCTTAGTTGGGGTACCTGGCGTTGGCGATTTTATACTTTTGTTCATAGTTAAGCCTATGGTCAGAAGCAAGAGAACGTTCCTAGATCGGCTTTTCCTAGATTGGATTTCAGTAGCAATAGTATCAGTTCTAGCCAAAATATTTTCACTAATATTAGGGGTGTCCTAATCTATTTTTAACGTTGTTTTAATTTTATTACTTGTTATCGTAGCGGCTATAATAGAAATACGCAATATCTACACAAAAAATAAAACAGAAAATGTCAACCCTCTATCTCTTACGCTTTACGTACAGCTCGCTGACTGTGGGACTGACAGATAGAACAACGGACGGACTGATGGACTTAGGTTCGTAATAGGGTCCTAAATTCTAAAAAGGCACTTAAAATGTGTAGGACACCACATTTCTCTACAAAACTAGGTATTATTTGGGACATCAACAAGAGCGGCAAAGATGAAGTTTCCAATCCAAATTTGCACTAAAATAGCAAACTTCCTCCAATCATGACAGATATACACGCATACCTTACATAATACACAAACTTCGGAGTTAACCTTGGCTGAATTAGTGATTCCAATTAGAGCGAAACTTGGGGGTCTCTGTATCAAGTCCCAATCAGTTGGCGATATCTATCAAGTTGGGGCAGCCACAATGGCAGCAGTAATTAGTTGATTCATATTGTTATCAATTTGTGAAGCCGTCAATCTTGTCTTAAAGTTAATGGGTCAGGGATTTTTGAATATTGGTTAAACTGTTAAGGTGCAAGGGGAAATTTCTATGAGATTTGGTAACTGGATAAGCAGTAGTGTCTTGAATGTATTCTGCTGACAAAATACTATATTATTATTCCCTTTATTCATTTTTTGCTCATATTGTGTTACATTTTTAAATATTCTTTAACAAAATTATATTAATATATGGTTGGGTAAATTATTATTATTATTATCATTTTAGAGAGTGTCATCACATGAATTTTGGACACTGTGCACGGGAATGACATTACTTGATTCCGCCATTTTCTTTTTTCCATAGGACAACGCGACATACGGTGATTACATCAATTAAAAAAAAACATCATTATTTCAGCCCGAAGACGTTTAATTTTTCTATCACTGAGCTGATAAAATAAATGAGCTATTTTTCATATTTTTTTATGCAGCCTAGCCTTTTAAATGCTTATTATAATGAAAGTATATTTCGATTAATATTTCAAAAATGCAATTTTAAACTTTTTGATTGTTTTTAATTTACAAGTATGGCGTACACAAAATCGCGGACATCGGTTAGTAAATACACACCGAAAAGTTTCACTTCTTTTTTGCATTTTATATCATGAATTTAAATTATAAAAGCCAAATTCAAATTTTCACACTCACGCATTTTAGTTGAAAGCTTTAAATTGTATCACTCCGAAACTTGGTAACTGGACAAAGATTGAAATTTCCGGGTCAGGGCGTTTGCGCGGTTAACGCTTACAGCTCGCTGAGCCGGCTAAGTTCTGAACTGTTGATATCATACGCTGGGGGTAAGCAGAACTCGTAGTACATACGTGTTGGGTAAACTGCGGAATAATTTTGTGTTGTTTGGGTGGAGAGCGGAGGGGTTTATTCGGGTATGTGTCTGATGTTGTAGGATTCAGTTATAATAATATGGTAGAAAATGCCTTGTTGTATTATGTCCGTCTTTGAGTACTACAATACATGTAATTTCAGTCAAGAAATAGTCTTTTCAATATTCTATTATTTTTAATTGTTTGGTACTTTTTCACGCTCGAAGGACTGAAAGGATTTTTATAAATGTTAGAACATTCTGGAATACTTTTTATCCCAGGAGTTTGTTCCTTTACAAACAAATTATTTGTAAAGTAATATAAAACATATTAGAATAGAAATAAATTAGAATACAGTATAAATTCTATCTTCCTGGATGAGAAGGACGAGAATGTGGAAGATCCAACACCATATCTCATCAACTTAACCCGTCTCCAGCTATAGAAAACATTATCCCTCCTTCCTCACTCCCCCCACTAATCTAGACTGGATGAGACAGAGAAACTTTGCTTAACCGTGTACTCTCAAAGGACATACCAAAATAAAAAAATCGTAATTACATTCGCGTTTGCGATGTTTGTGCTTTTTTGTGTTGATACTGACTGGCCTATGGTGTAACCAAAAAAAACTTAAAAATTAAATTATCTTTAACTTCGGAAGCCGTTGTTAAATGATAAATGATCTTTATTTTGTAAATAGGTTTTCAAAAAACACTTTTACACGTCAATTTTGTTTTCAGTCAGTTTTAACGAGATGAGGCCGGTGTTTCCTAGCTGACTACCCTGAGAAGAAACACCGAAACAAACTCAGGGGTCAAAGTCTCTTTTAAAGTCCATACAGTAAAGAACATGTAAGAATGGTCAAATCATATGAGAACCATGCAGACCAGTGTCTCAGATGGTCTAAAAAAAGTAAATAACAAATAACTCACAAAACTTCTTCCTGTCTTAGTATTTTTTCTTATTCATAATAAAATAAAGAAAATATCAGCAGGAATTTACAAATATTCCACTGTATCGTGGGAAATGGTCCAGAAAGATGATAAGTACGATGCCTAAAATAATTCGCACACCAGAATTCTTTTTGGCTGAAAATTAAATTGATAAAATTTTTATTATCTTCCACACGATATCGCAATAAAGACTATTTATAAAAAAGGGATTTTGTTATTACGAAGTCACGTACAAGTGCCAATAAAAAAGTTTCTTGGCCTAAATTAATTCCTCTTCAAAGTCAAGTTCTAAGGGGCAAACGAAACTCATAGGCTTAGCGAACAACACGGTATATTGAAAGTTACTGATCAAAATACTTCAACTATTTACGAAAGTTATAAATCGATAGGCACTTCCAAGTTTGATTCGTGAAAAAGTAATAGTTAAAACAGTAAAAAATTTTGTATTTTTTCTTCATTATAATTTAGCATCAAGATAATATTATTTTTTGTAGGTACCATAGACTTTTCGTCACTAATTACAATTATCTATAGTCATCATTTCAGCCGACAGACGTTCACTGTTGGACATAGGCCTCCCCTAAGTGTCGCCACAATGATCGATCCTGCGCGTCTCGCATCCATCGGTTTCCCGCAACCTTCACCAGGTCATCGGTCCACCTTGCAGGAGGCCTTCCGACGCTGCGTCTTCCAGTACGAGGTCGCCACTCCAGAACCTTTCGGCCCCAACGGCCATCTGTTCTGCGAGCAATGTGCCCTGCCCATTGCCACTTAAGTTTGGCGATTCTTCGGGCTATGTCGGCAACCTTGGTTCTCCTGCGGATATCTTCATTTCTGATTCGATCCCGCAAGGAAACTCCGAGCATAGCCCTTTCCATTGCCCTCTGAGTGACTTTGAGCCTTCTGATGAGGCCCATTGTGAGCGACCACGTTTCGGCACCATATGTTATCACTGGCAACACGCACTGGTCATAGACTTTCGTCTTGAGACCCTGTGGTATATTGGACGAGAATATACCGCGCAGTCTCCCGAACGCCGCCCAGCCGAGTCGGATTCGACGGTTGACCTCTTTCTCGAAATTAGCTCTACCCAGTTGACACACAACCACACACTCCAATCAACAAAATCCAGTTGGATTGTCTGTCCGAGGTAGACGTAATCGTCCACTACTTCGAGTATAGAGTCTCCGATCTTGATAGGAGTGGGTGCTACATGGTTGTTTATCATTTTCTATAGTAGAGCTGGACTATATACTAGGCCAGTTCAAACTGTTATCTCTAATGACAATTTTAGATAGAAAATCATCAAGTGACTTCTACTGACTAAAACCACACCTATGTTACTTCTTTGCCTAGCGACTCAAGACCTTGGGGTTCACTTTTTGATGTCCAACGAGCAGGTCTAGTAGGCTTTGGCCTTGTTTAACCTCTACAGTTTTGCAGGCAACTCTTTGAAGCTCGCGCAGAAAAACGTGCGTTATCAATACTTCATACAATTCTAGACCAGCTCAAGTTCAAACAAAGAATTGCAGCCGATGCCTGACTGTGGAAGAGACAGACACAAGAGACAAGCAATGAACTAAATTCAATAAGATTTCATCTCTTAGTTTACCCACCTCCAACCCAAAAGAGTTTTTGTCATGTGTAAATAGATATAAACGATAAAACACTATACTCAATCGACGATTCCCAAAAATTTATGCTTGACAGGACAAAGCCACGTAGTGAGCTCGTTTCAAACGAATAGGTTATCATAGCTATAGCAGATATGTTGCCAAAATTTGGTAGTTCTATCTAGGTAACTACTCTGGCTCTAGATTTCTGATAAGACCTATTTGGTTTCACACAACCTAACCTACTTTATTTAGCGTGTAACACCAGTGATATTTTATAAATTTGCTGTTAGGTTTTCTACTAGAATTTGGACAGTTCATATTTTTTGCTACTGAACGTCGTAAAACGCGACCCAAATGTTATATCAGACCACAACACTCCCGGATAGGTAAGTTATTCCACAAAGCTGGTTGTTTCAGATGTACAGCAATTTTTTGAAGAAGAAGGTCAACCTAAAAATGGTCTATCCAATATTCTGGTATCTATGTCATGCATATAAACTAGTTTTAAGAAACCCAGTCTGTATGTGATGGTCAGTTTTATTGTGATCATTGGCATGACCGACACGTTTGATAAGATTAGAATATTTATGAAATCTTCCGACTTCTAAGGTTATCAATAATAATGAGAAGCAGCGAAGGGCAAAATCATACATTTTCCTTTGGCAAAAAGAAATAGTGTTCTCGAATTGGAAAGATCACAATTATAACTCAACAGTACTATATGTTACACTTATAACACACACACATAGACCAAGTCGTTTTAGTTGTTAAATCCCAATCACGCTTATTTAATTAAAAAATGCAATAAATAAAATAAATAAGACTGGAAAGAGCTATTTGCTCAGTTTTGTTCAGATGCTCGAGTGAAGGAAGCGTATTAATTACTTTTTAATTAAAAATGTCTTTGGGGTTATTAAGAATAATGATTTTGTACACTTTTACATTAAAACTAAGGATTTTCTTTTAACGTTTTGTAACAATTCCCTACCAGAACAAGTAAATTGATAGCCCGAGGCAATATATCTTCTAAGGTTGACTGGTAGAAAATGCCTATGGCATTAAATCTACCTTTGTACTATGTTCTAGTGCATTAAGTTTGATAAATAAATAAATATATTCTGACCCCGTTCTTCACTCAAGTCAGCTCGCGCCATCGAGCCTACAGTCTAAATTTCACCCCAAAATGTTCCCTGACTGTCCTCCCTAGCGACAACCTAAGCGGAAGTCCGTACCCACAACTGATTTCCCTTAGCGACTTAGTTTTAGTTTCTTTAGAAGTCCTAGCTGGAGGCTTTAATTTTAAGAAAGTTGCAACTGTAACAGGCAAGTCCGGTCAAATAGACGACAACCTTACAGGTTGACCTGCGGGAAGTTACTTAAGATTAAGACTGACAATAGTTATAGCAACCAAAACTTATGCTCGTTGCAACGCAATTTTGTACCCTTAGCCCTCTTCTTTTAGACCTCTAATTTAAGCCCTTATTGTAGAAATAATTATGTGAATGAAACGATTCAATAAACATTATTATTTTTAATTTCGCAGCCACAAATATAATTAGTAATGGAATATCGAATCATTACAGTGTTGACGCAGGATTCTGTGCTCTCAGATTCTATCAAAAAAGTAATAAAAACATCAGCCTTTGTATAACCGTTTCTCTCGTAACTGTTTTAGTTATAAATACAGCCAGTGCAGTAAAGTCTTCATCATTACCTCCGTGTAGTCTTAAAGAGACAGTAGTAAATGTTTATTATAAATACGGAACCGTAAAACAAGGCACGTGATGACATCTTAAAACATAGCGTTAACTTTAATTACTATAGAATATACTGTCCACGATATAAGGTCAGAGTTCAAACGAGAAGCGTATTTCGATCTTGTAAAAAATGAGTTTTCTTAATTTAATTCTTCTAAATCTGATAAGGATTGATGAAACCCATCAAACATCCACTTATTAAAACCCATTTGTTTACCGAAATTGTTTGAACCACTGTTTAGGAAACATGATATATCTCGAAATAGGATTGATAAGTTAATGAGATTGAAAATCTCGTCATTCATTCATTTCGAAAAAAATAATACAAGTATTGATTTAAAAGATGAACTTGAACGAATTAACCTGATAGCCTAACGTCGAGAAAGACTTCAAGAAAGCCCAATTGATAAAATCGACCACTCAAACTGTCTTAGCGCAGAATTCTGAGGAGATCCAACTTCTGATAATAGGAACAGGGACGGACAAAGAAGAAGCAGATGCTAAACTCAAATGTTAAGTAACCAACATAAATCTCGACGTCTCAGTAAGATGTAGAAAGAGCATGGGGATAATAAAAATATAAAGCATAACCAAGATTATAATGCTGCCGCTGTAGCGGTCGAAAACCGTTAGAAGTCAAGCATCTTCTTTAGAATAGGGAATTTGCCATTATACATCGCTGACGCAGTACAAGTTGGCGGATGTCACATGTTTTAAAATTTGTTGGTATTAGGACATGCCAGTTTTCATTTCTACGATTTGGACTATTTCAAACAAAATTTAAGAATCTTCTTTCAGAAGAGTAAGTAATGTCATTATGGTACCTTGGTGTGGTAGATTGATATCTAATCTATGCCATAATCTACGTTTTCCGCTGCCAGTTGCACAGCAACCATAATAAAACGTGAAAATATTTGGATACGCATCTCAACGCAAGCGTAATCCTCTCTATGTAATTTACTCTTATTTTTAAACCCACTCCATTGCAACCCTTAAAATTCTAATAAACTTGTTACCTACATGGGTAATATATTACAATTTGCGAGTTTGCGACTGTTGTTCAAATATGTGATTAAGACCGTAAATACAGTGACATGGTTTTGTAAAGGAAGAATCTAATTAATCTTTTCACTCCGAGATTGACTCAAGTTGATTGTTACAGCAGCCAATGCTCGTATTGTTGCAAATAAGATGCTGATAATATAAAGAGTCATTTTGAACTAAATAAAACCAAAAATAAAAGTTTTTGAAGCTAACCAAAACAATTTTTTTCTTGATCAATACTTCAAAAGCGTCTCTTTTTCAACAATAGGGTACACAGGAATTTTCAGTTAGGTCTTTTAATTGTACAGATGCGAATTAAAGTGGCAAGCACACTTTTGTTACTTTAGCTAACCTCGTGTAACCCAGACATAATTCCTACAATAATACGTAACGTTATCTAAATCTTAACTTCAGAGTAATATCCTTGTTACGTAAACCGTTTTATTTCGGGAAAACACGGGTACAATATTATCAGATAACATCTAGTCAATTCTAACTTAATCCAAGTCAAAAAGAAACTTGATCGGCAATAATAGGAAAAATTGATACGAAATCAAACTTCAACAGCTCAACCAACTTAATTGGAACTCGATACACGCTAACTTTCCTTCTCTCCTTCCTCAAAACGAGCCTGATCCCTCAGGAGTAGCATCAAAGACTACTGGCTACAGAAGGTACTGTTGTGAACTACTTAAAACATTTTCAGCTGAGCAGTTAGTTTGTATGAGATTATTAAGGTACCTTTGATATGGGCTCAAAAGTTTTCGAGAGCGCTAAACATTGAACGTGCTGTGTTTACCCGAATGGTTGTGGCTGTTATAGGAGCGGGATTGGTTTTGAGTACTGGCCTTAAATAGTTTGGGTGTGAAGAGGAAATGCAGTGGTTTCAGGTTGGTCAAAAGTTGATCGAGCCTTGTCATGCGTTTATTACGTCATGTATTATTTTGATGGCCAAATGTTAAAAATTTCGACTTACAAGTAGTATGTCTTGAATCAAAATCCAGCCAGGCACTACACTTTTTGTAATTTATTTCATCGCCATTGATCTCAAAATGGTGAAGGAAACTATCAGAGAAAACCAGCATGTCTTAGAATCAAAAATTCGAAAATATGTGATGTCTACCAACCCGCAATGCACTCGCGTGGTAGATTACAACTCATTTCTTCTCCAAGAGAGGAGGTCTGAGTCTCAGCCTGCAGTGCAGCCGCCGGGATTCCGATCCCGATTTCCGACCACCGTAGACGCGGGCTCGCGGACGGCGAGCCATGGGTAGCTCGCTGTCCGATCGTCTGGTAACTGTCCGGACCGAGCCAAGGCGTCGACGGCGCGCACTGTTCCCGCGCGCCTCAAGGAGTTGTCAGCAACAGGAGGGGCCCATCTGGGTCGAAGCCTGCCGGGGTCGGGGTTATCCGAAAGGAAACTAGAGCCCCGGTATGAAGGCTAGAAGGAACGGCGCGGGGTTTTTAGCCAGTAAGACTCTGACACTGTCTCCCGCTCCACCCAAGAGCGGGTTTCGTCAATGATGATTTTCCCCGTCGACAGAAAAAAAAAGGCACTAAACTTTTTGTAATTTATTTCATCACCATTGATCTCAAAACGGTGAAGAAAACCATCAGAGAAAACCAGCATGTCTTAGAATCAAAAATTCGAAAATACGTGATGTCTACCAACCCGCAATGCACTCGCGTGGTATTTTTATTACAACTCATTTCTTCTCCAAGAGAGGAGGTCTGAGTCTCAGCCTGCAGTGCAAGTGGGGACATCATAAGGCTGATTATGCTATATGCTTATGTGTCATTTTAGAACTAATCCACTTTATTGCTCAGCAAACGTAACTTGTTTCAACTTTGTGCAAGTAATGGTTAACTTTAAATGAATGCTTTCAAAGAAGCAGAAATTAACTAACTGATAAAGCGTAGTAGTAATAAGATAAGCTTTCGCTAGCAAATTATTATTAAGCAAAAATGGCAGCCCAAGAATCTTGCCGAATATAAAGTGGAAGAAGACGATGGAAGGGAAATGAAAATTCGTGGTATTTGCTGTTCTAATTAATGTTTCCATGTGATTTTTCGGTTCCTTTGCTATGTGGGTCTCTGTGAATTAGGAAAATTGTCGTTTGCTCATTAACAAATGTGGCCATGTTTCTTTTGTCAATTGACTTGAATTATTTCTCTTGTATATATTTATTGGAAACATTATTTTGCTGATGAAATTGATCTGTGATGTGTACTTCATTTTGAACCTGTTTTTTGGATAGAAATTCAAACTAAGAGAAAGTAAAAATTTTGTTAAAAATTTAAGATTTTAAAATTCAAACAATCAGCAAAGTTTGTGTGAGGCTGACTTTTTTGTAAAAAAAACTTACATAGTTACATGCCGAGATGGTGATGTATGCGTTTAATAAAATTTATAGTATCATATTTAATTACCGTTAATCTAAAACTTAAAAACTTAACCAACTAACTTGGGGTTGGTAAAACGGTGATATCAATTCAAGGCCACAAGTGTGAAAAGCACGTGCCAAATAAATATTACGTCAGCAAAATGGTTTAGATTAGGATAATCATGTAGCTTAAAAAGAACCCTAGAGCAAGTGAGTACTAACAACTACACCTATCTGTATATAGGTATATAACGCAAAGTCCTGACTCCCTTACTGATTCTTTAACTCTGCAACGCCCCAGCCCAAACTTTTGAATTTAGAACTCTGTAGAATTATTTTTAATGTAAACAAAGACTGAGAAAGTATTTTCTAAAATTCACTACGTAAGAAGATGAAACGGGTATCCAAATTTTGTATGGAGAAACCTACTTACACACGGGTAAAGCCTCAAACATAAGCTAGTAATAATATATATAAAAGCTAAATGTTAATACTAGAACCCCAAATTCACACCTATATCTCCGACCCGTAACTATAAACCTTCAAAGAAAGCCAACAAATCAGATTAAAATCCACAGACCGAAACTTTCTTCATACACAACCCTACCCGTGAACTTCGGGATCCACGTATTGGGATTTAGAAGGTAAACCAAGGTAATAAGTAGATTTAGATACACGAGGAGGGAAGGTTTAGGATCCAATAACTTGGAAAGTAGATTAGAAGATATCCTATTTGATCTGGTATTCTAGACGGCGTGATCTATGCGTAATGGCGGTCATTGGATAGAATGTAAGATGAAATAGTTTTACTTATGTAAGATCTAGTTACACAGCCTAAACGTGTGAAACATTTAAATCAAGACTTGTGAAGATATAAAGAGTTAAAAGGTGTCTTTTTTTGTAGGACGTAATCTCTGAAAGTATTGGCCCGATGGCGAACATTTTTTCACCAATAGAAAGCTGCTTTATTTTTGAGTGACATAGACAAAACTTTATGTATGCAGGCGAAGCAAACAGGCAAAATCTGGTAATTGATATTTAATTCATGAATACTTGAATTCGGTAATAGTTTTTGAAAATAGTTTTATTTTAGTGCCGTTATTTATTGATTTTGCGTGTACCATTAGTGGACTAGTGGTAATTGCCCCGAATTATTGGTCATGTATTTAGCCCAGCTAGGTGCATAATTAGCTAGGCGTGTAATTTATTTCATCACCATTGATCTCCAAAAGGTGAAAGTACATCTTGAGAAAACGGCATGTCCTAGAACTAAAACGAAGATATGTGACAACCACTCATCTGCACTGGGCCTACGTGGTGGACTACGGCTCATTTCCTAAAGAAAAAGTCCGAGGCCCAGCAGTGGAAACATGATAAGACATGGGAACATTATATGCAATTATACCTACTATTGATTGACATTGTACGCCTTTTTACTTAAGACCAATTACGTGGTGAGAGGTGCTGACGATCGGGGATCATCAATTATTGAGGATCCCCGGCCACCTTTAAGTATAGGCTTGCGGACAAAAACTCATGGGTAGCTAGCCCTCCAGCCATTCGATAAAGAAAAAGTCCCAGTCGTCGATGGCGTGTACCTTTCCACGCAAAGAGATGTCAGAAAATCGTTGATAGCATGGCTGAAACCTGGGCCACGGGGAATTTCAAGAGAGGAAGGAAAAGAGAAACTGTAGTCCTAGAACGCAAAAGGCAATAATTGTAACAGTCGAAATGTAGAGTGTAATTTCTGTCACACGCTGCAGTATAAATAACAGTTTTTTCTAAAACTCTTCTACCATATTAACGAACGCGCACTGCACGTTAAT
Source organism: Mythimna lalbum (assembly GCA_949319445.1). Classification (NCBI taxonomy): domain Eukaryota; kingdom Metazoa; phylum Arthropoda; class Insecta; order Lepidoptera; family Noctuidae; genus Mythimna; species Mythimna lalbum. Next base: position 21,863,430 of record OX439355.1, read on the forward strand.
GATAGTGACTTTTACCGAAATTGATATATGCAAAGCCACTAAACAGTGAAAACTGCTACAGCCACGCAATACCAATATGAAATTTTATCACTCCGACCTCCCGCATTTCCATAAAATTTTATCTTTTCACAAACATTTTGCTCACAAACGAATCCTATATTCTATGAGTATGAAGTTCTTGCAACAGACAGTTCTGATACTGGTCAGAAACGTGAGGTCTAGAACTAGCTCGTTGTTCTAATAGAAAAAAGTGGCCCAAAGCAGGTACTATGCAGCAAATATCATTACATTTCCGAATTTTTCGATTCTGTAACATGCCAATTTTTTCACTTTTTTGTTCCACAAGGGCGGTCCTAGTATCGATCCTTGCGAAACAACGCACGACATCTCTCGTCATTTCCACTCTCTGGTGACCAGGGTAGATGATGTACCTGTCCAACAGGTAGGCCTCAATCACAGACATGACAGAGGTAGTCGGGATGAAATCGGATTGCCCTCCTAATGCAACTCCAGGGCAGGGAATTAAAGGTATTGGCAATGTTCAAACCCATCAGAGGGATGAAACGAGGATCCAAAGTTTTATATCGAAACCTATTTTCATGCTGAAAAATCAGCTGGCAGAACCTAGTATTACATAAATAGATACAATATTATGTATGTAAATACGTACAGCTTTATTCAATGACTGCATTTTTATGATTTACCCTATATAATGATGCCATGTATATTTTTCTGGATCAATATAGACACTCAATTATACAATTACTGTATGGTTTCTATCAAATCTCATTTAAGGGTTATATATCGATATATTTATAACTAGCTGTACCTGTCGTTTCATCAGAGCCTTTGGTTACCTATTGCTTCGTTTCGATCGGTCGTAACGTGATGTTAATAGCCTATAAGCCTTCCTCGTTTTATGCGCTTTTGTTGGATGACCCATTTAGTTTAATAAATAATTTATTATAAACTAAATTATTTTTTCAATTCGAAAGTAGTTCCTGAGATTAGCGCGTTCAAATAAGAACGCTATTTAGCTTTATCTAATCTACATTAATATTCTAAAGAGGTTAAGTTTGTTTTTTTTTGTTTGTTGGAGGTAATCGTTGAAAGTACTGATCCGATTGCCAAATTTTTTTCACTGATGGAAAGGCGCTTTATTCCTGAGTGACATAAACTATATTTTATGTATGCATGTGAAGCCACGGGCAATGTGTCTGTATCACCATATTTTAAGAACTACGAGTGTAAACGGTTATGATTATAAAATAAAGTGAAAACCTGGATTCGATCTCACGACCTACGATACGTAACTCGTCGGCAATAGCACTGTTCTACTATGCCACCCAGACACCTGGTCCCCGTCGACCCTCGTCATGTGCGATATCAAACGAAGCGCATTGTTGGGCCCGCTGCGCTGGAAAATGCTGACACAAACTGAAACTACCAACTTTAGAGTTCATACACATTAGAATCGAGTTGTTAACCTAGCGTACGTTTGTGATTACTTTGTGAAGTTAAGTTGAATTATTGCGGCTCGTGTAGGTTGTCTTTTGGAGAGGAAAATATTAAATGTTTTATTCAAAGCCTCTCATAATATATTGAGGAGTTTATATTTTGTATTTATTTTTGTGTGTAATCTATACTTATAATAAATCTGTAGAGAGGTCAATTCTGTACATGAAATATATTTCCAAAATAACTATCAGGGGGTGATTAGTGATCGATACTGATGCCAAAAATGCAAACAGTAAAATTTTTGTCTGTCTGTCTGTCTGTCTGTCTGTCTGTCTGTCTGTCTGTCTGTCTGTCTGTCTGTATGTTCTTTATAGAAACAAAAACTACACGATGGATTTTAACGAAACTTGGTACAATCATTCTTCATACTCCTGGGCAGGTTATAGTATACTTTTCATCACGCTACGATCAATGGGAGCAGAGCAGTGAAGGGAAATGTTGGGGAAACGAGAAAAATTACTCCATTTTATAAGCTTCCGTCGCGTTTGCAGCCTTGATGGTTCAAGCTACACAGAAATCATGTACAACGGAAATGTTCTCCATAAAATTATATAAAAAATATCCCAAGACATCATATGTCTATCTTTTATGGTTGACTCACAATAACACATGTAACTCCCGATAGCTTAGCAGTTCGGAGCTTTCTGTTTATTTTTGTTTATGGCACCAAGGTGTGTGCACACTGTCACGCGCGTAAGTGGAAGGGAGAGATCTGGAACGTCTCGAATCGTCTCGCGCATCACGTTGTTTTCCAGGCTCTTAGAATTCGACACAAGACGTTTCAGATCTTTGATTTTGACGACTCCGATGTCGCTGGCATAAGCAACAGGATCCGCGTACGAAGTCGCTGGCAGAAGCTAGTTAATAATATTATCTATGAATAAAAACACCCAAACTACCTACCACCTTACATTCAATGAATATAGTAGATATTTTGATAATGTCTACCAATTGCGATGAAACAAAGCCTTAGTAATATATTAAGTTACACACAATTTGAATTATTAAAAGTTTTATTTATTATATATATGTATAGATTATTTTAATTATGATGCTATCTATGTTAACTTAGTTTTGTTGTGCTTTTAGTTCAGTTATTCTCATAATATAAAATTTCTTGTAAAGATATTTAGGTTTGCTGTAAAAAAATCCATTTTTGGGTTAAGCTCGCTTGTGTATATCGGCTGTCTTACTGTGTTTATTTTGTAAAAAAAAATATGTACAATAAAGAATATAAGTTACCTACTTCCATTTCTTACATATAAATTCTACAGATTTATTGTCTACACTAATATTATAAAGAGGTAGTCTGTTTTTTTTTTGTATGTAGGAGATAATCTCTGAAAGTACTAGTCCGATTGCTAAACTTTGTCATCGATAGAAAAGTGCTTTATTTCTAAGTGACACCAGCTACATTTTATCTACGCGGGCGAAGCCGTGGGTAAAAGGTAGTATAAGATATTTGTACACTGACTGCTCCAAACCTATCTCCTTTCATTCAGTCTATTCTAAAGTGGTATATAAGAGATTGTCCCGTGCGATAAGATCGCCCATTGTACTTAGTTCTTCCAAATGTTTAACCTGTCCACATTATGGAGTACGTTTTATTGTACACAATAAAGGTATATCACAAATATGTAAACATATTAGAGGATATAATGTCCCAAAACATGACACGCAACGCTCAATCAACGTGACGCTGCAACCATGTCCAGTATTCCGCAACTTGCCTCGCAATATTTTGAGACGCATTCATGTCACGCTGGACATCTGGGGCCAGGGTTATCATACACAGAATATTTATTAAACGACTAAAAAAACTATTAGTTGACAAATGCTATTATTCTGTACACGAATTCCTCAATGATGACTTAAAGTAAATTAAATACCTATGTAATATATATGATGACCTTTAAATAATTTCATCTTATTTTATTGACATTTTTAATGATTTTTTTTTCTATTTTGTGACTCTTCATGACATTTGTTATTAAATTTTTGACATTGTAATTTTGTACTTTTTGACATTTGTATTATTATTTGCTATCTGTAATGAGTTTTTTTACATTTATCATGAATTTATTTTGCCAATGTAATAACTTACTTGTTGACAATTGTAATAATTTTTTGTTTTGCTATTTGTAATAAGTTTATTAAGTTTATTTTTGACATATAATATGAATTTATTTAGACATTTATAATGAATTTATTTTAATATTGATGCAGTCTACTTTGACATTTATGATATTTTTTTATTTTTTTTTGACATTTGTTATTTATTGACTTTTTGCATACATTGACTGTGTTATTGACTTTTTATTTGATTTGATTTGTATATCCGTTGTTTGTTTTCAATTAATTTTTCTCTAAGTTTTAATTTCAAAAAAAAAAAACTAACTACCTACTTATGTCTATATAATTGCTGTGCCCGACAGGGTCCATGTGCACTTGTTTGAATTTTTAAGATCTTGTAACACATGTGATATAGCAATAAAGAATTGAATTGAATTGAATTGAATTGAATTATCCGACCTGGGGCCAGGGTTATCCGAAAGGGAGCTCGAGCCCTGGTATGAAGGCATGAAGGAACGGGGTGAGTTTTTTTAGTCAGTAAGAGTCTGACACTATCTCCCGCTCCGCTTAACCTCTCCGCTCTGGTCGTTGTCACTGGATGATTTTCCCCACCATAAAAAAAATGTCTCGCAGGACATGTTAGTGGACAATAACAGCGTTTTGCGTCATGTTGAGGGGCATTCTGTCCTCTAATGTATCGAAGAAAGAAAAAAAAAAACACGTAGATTTGGCACACAGGTAATCTAGTCTAATGAGATAATAATTATAGTACAGAAATTTAAACTTTAAATACATCAACGTTGTGTGTCTCACAGCTGCGCCAAATAGGACGAAAGTTTTAATCTTACGCTGGTTTCTAAGAAATTTACCTAAATGATGGATCTGTTTTTCATTTCAAATTTAATTTAGGCTTAGTAAAGGTAACAAAACATCGATCTATACTTAACAAGTTATCTATTAGCCCATGGGAATGCCCTTTTCTTCCCATGATAATAATTTTCCATTACGCAAAGAGCTGCATGAGTAATGTTCTGGTCATGAAACGCTTTTTTCGTTTACTTTGTAAGTTTATAACCATCTTCTTTTTATAAAAAAATATGCTTCTCTCGAAGAAACCATTCCTGTATTGTGGATAAATCACAATATCCTTACTATACTAGTCACCGTAGCCAAAATTGGCAAGAATATGTGTATAATTATATGTATATCACAAACATCTAAACTTACATACACAAGAAACCTAGACTCACAACAACTGAACATCATATAAATATTTGTCATTTGGTATATCAAACCTGCAAAACGCTGCCAATCGCTAAACCACTTCTCAAACTCTCTCTCTCTTACAAAGAGGGTGGGTAACATTATAATCGTAATCTAAGTAAAATCCTTGTAAATATAACGTAAATAAATTGAGGGTTATAGAAGTTTTCAAAAAAATTTGCACTGCACTGAAAAAAAAAACAATTGGCGGAACAAGGTTGGATTTTAATCAGTAAAAATCTGACACTCTTTCTGTCCCCACCCATAGTGAAAAAAGTTACTTGTAAATCTCCCCACCCAAATGAAAAGCCTAGACGAATTCAAGCAGTCATCATCATCATCATTTCAGCCAATATATATTATGTCCAGTGGACATGCCACTGTTGGACATAGGCCTGCCCGAAGTGTCGCCACAATGAACCATTTTGTGTGTCTCGCATCCATCGGTATCCCGCAACCTACACCGGGTCATCGGTCCACCTTGTAGGAGGCCTCCCAACGCTGCGTCTTCTTAGGGCACATTGCCACTTAAGTTTGGCAATTCCAGTAAGCAGCATTATTCAAGCAGTAGTTTCCCTAAGCTGCATAAATATCATTTCCCACTAAAATAACTTGTAGCCTGTGCACCCAACCATCACAGTCTAGTTTAATTTTAATAACCAGAGGCAAGATATTCCCGGCACACGTTAATTTATTGCTAACCCGCGACTTCGTTCGCGCTCAATTTACTTTGATTTTCATGAATTTATTCAACAGTTTGCGGTCTTAAATTATGAATATTATGTAACCTAAGGAGGCGAGACGCGATCTTACACGTTACACAACAGTTTCATTATGATCTGGCTTTGAGTAGAGAGTACCTACTTAAGTAGTAAGACTAGGGGATTATGAGATTATTTGGAAGAGTTAACGTGGCCCTGGAATGCTAGGTAAATGAAGAAACCGGTCAAGTGTGAGTCGGATTTGCACACTATGGGTTTTGTACCACGGCAACAATCTCTCGCACCGGGCCTTGGTATACATTATTATTATTATTATATTAGTAGGTTGCTTATTTTGGCTTACGTTGACTATTCTTGCAGTATTGGACCACTACACACTAAACTTTATTAAAATTTTAAGATGATCCGGGATAGTGGAAAGCAAGCCCAAGGAAGCACACTCCTGGTACAAAAAGTATCCTATGTGCTACAGAAGTTTAAGTCTTGTGCCAAATTTCATTCATATTTTACACACATACATACAAATTGATGAAATTATAATCAGTGTGAAGTATGATACAAAAAAAAAACTAAAACTAACTAAATCATCTCTAACGCCAATTAAATAAATTTACTAGTCAATCTGCTACCAAAAATAAGTCTTATTTACTTTATTCAACAAATAAACTATCTATCAATTAAACGTAGGAAACCACTAACTGATATCGTCACAGAGAATAACAAAATAAACAACTGACACCACACAACAAAAACCAACCACGCCGTATCATTTAACGCACACAATTAGTAGCAGTAGCCACAGCGTGTACCAGTAGCCATTTTTTTTACTTTTTGAGCCCGCGGGCACAAAATATATAGATACAGAAGTCAATCTACATACAAAACGCGCTCGAGCAACGTACACATAGACACCGCTCACAGACACGATATCTTGGAGCGCCTCGGCCTACTCACCGATCAGTTTCGGCTCAAACGCTTATTAGTGTGCGTCCACCGAGTGTAGGTATAAAAATTGAAGTACATACATGAGGTTGTCTTCTGTACCTATCTGTTTTGTGCCGTTGAGCAGTCGGCAGTCATTCGACGTGAAACCTCCCTTCGAATGCCGGTCTCGTCACGTTCGTAAAAGCCGCAATTAGTGCCCGAACTAACCGTTATGGTCTATTTGTGAAATTTTATCGACAGTTTTACAATACAATTTTTAAGCTGTTGCAATGAGTTTTTTTCGGCAGAAGTTTGGAGTACTTCAGGGGGACAAGAAGTTTTTGATTTTCAAATGTGTAATGGTTAGCTAGCCAAAACGTACGAATTAAGTCTGGTGTTAAATTAAATTTTGTCGTGTTTTAAAGCGATACCTGTAAGAAACTCATGACTCATACTGTATGGAACAGAATGTTGGGCTGTGAAAAAGACGGATGAAAAAAGATTACATGTAGCGGAGATGAGAATGTTAAGATGCATGTGTGGTGTGACGAGAATGGACAAAGTGAGAAATGAGTATATTAGGGTAAGTTTGAAAGTGGTGCCAGTGACTGAAAAGTTGAAAGAGAATCGTTTGTTTGTATGGCCATGTAAAGAGGAGAGATGAAACGGATGTTGCTAAAAGAGTTATGAATTAACAAGTGGATGGATGGAGAGGGAGAGGGAGGCCAAAGAAAAGATGGGTGGATTGGGTGAGAAGTGATATGAATAAGGAGGGAGTTAGTGATAGCGTGACGAGCGACAGGACCAAATGGAAGAAGAAACCGTGTTGCGCCGACCCCAAATAAAACGGGATAAGGGCAGGAAGATGATGATCTGTAAGAAACTCATAACAATAATCATCAGAAAATTGAGTAAAATGTAGTATGGATTTTATTTTTCGGATTACATACCTGCAGGAAAACCAACGGAATCCTAGGATTTAGAATTTTAGGAGGTTTAGTAATATCTAGATAATTATTACTAATCCTCCACAGTTCTTCCAATTATCAGCGCGATATTATCCATAAGCTTTAATAGGCAGACAGTTAAAATTTTGACTATGTAGTGGTAATGTTGACTTATATTTCGATGTATCAAATGACTAAGCGTGGCCATAGTTCCAGCTACATTAGCCTTTGTTAGATCTCTAAGCTATTGGCATATACGTACTCCATAACTCCTCGGAAATATTATAAACCTTATTAAGTGATCTTCCAGAATATTATTTATCTTCTGCACACATTACCCCAAACACACACAGAAGTGGTGAACCCGACGTGACTTTTCAAGTGTATGTTTGGGTTTATGTGTGCACTTCTGTTGCTGGCATTTTCAATATTTAGCCAAGTAAAAAAGCCTTCAGTGTCTTTTTTTCAGTTAGGTTGAAAAGGATACCAAATACTCGTACCTATCATCATCATATCAGCCGAAAGGCGTCCACTGCTGGATATAGGCCTCCCCAAACATACCCTATATATATCTTGAATATATCCTTCCTGCGTACATTAATCACAAAAGAATTTTTAAAATAAGGGAATATATTTTCAAAGAATGCCTCTTTTAAAACTCTAACTACATGTTCAAGATACTAAGTGGAACATGATACTATAACGCGGTTGCTGTAACGCACGTACAATTGTTACTGTCTGGCGTTCTGCCCATCCGAGACATATTACATCTTTAGATACTGGGGCAGGATATTATAGGAAGAACGTGTCTGCTAAATTTTGCGATTTTTTTTTTCCTTGAAGCCATGAAAATGGGCACCAGTATGACCTCTTTTTCTTAAACATTATTTTATTTAAAAAAAATAACGAAAACATTATTGTTACTTACAATAATATAATATATCATTTGCGTCTGTCATATTGATACTAAATTGTAAGATAGTAATGGTAAAATTACATTAAACCAGAATCTTTGTAAGAGCTGGAGTCTGAAGTAGGTTCTGAATCTATATGGTAGATCTTCAGCTAATTTAAGGGCAAAATCACACTAATATTAAAACTGCAACACGTGTCTTAATGTTAGATTTCTACATACTCAAACAGCTGAAAGGATAGCCAAAGCATAAAATTAGCACACGGGTGAACCATTTCCAGTATCGTAGGATAGTTTTATCCCAGGAGTATGCTCCTTTGGAACAATTTCGTCTATCACGTGGACAAAACCACTGGCAGCAACTAGTTTATTATCGCTATGTGATATAACTTGTTTTAGTGTACAATAAAGAATTCAAAAACCGACCAAGCAGCTTTATTTAATTCCTAGATCAGTAAAGTAGAAGAGTCTGCAAATCTGTTTATTCTGCGTTTTACAAATCGTATTTACATCAGAAGCTTACTCAAGCAAATTACAATAAAAAAACCTGTCAGCGTCTTACACAACAAACCGCTATCTACATCTAAGTCTTAAAACCCAAGTTAGAAGATGGATCACCTAAATGTATCTTACGCATTTATTATTGTAATAAAATAAAAATCTAACCAACATGTAAAGGACTTACTGACTAATGGGAAATATCCTTATTTATGTAGTGCTTTAGGAAATGTTAATGATCTAGAAAGTATTATGGCAATTGTATTGATTTATTAATGTTACTAGTGATTTGATTTTTCGTCTTATCTTATTTTTACTATTTGATTTCTACATTTCATCCATGTTGGACTATTGTACGTGACCCGTTCTTCAGAGTTCTGTCTTCGGATGTTGGAGTACTGACGTCCATTGCAATCCATTACATTGCAATTTTTTGTTGCCTTTAAATTCCAAAATTGAAAGAAAGAAAGAAAGAAAAACGTTTATTTGAACCTCACACATATTAATTCATGAATCCCCAAGCGACCACCGGTGGCCGCGCATCTATTGTCTTACTATTGTGTTTCTAATTGACGGTATCTGAAGGGTTAAAAAACAGTAGAAATACGATAAATACAGAAGAATTTGTGCAAGGTCAAAAAGACACCACATGCTGAGTTAGGTTGCGTATGGAGTATGCTGCGATATCTATAAAGATAAATAACGCAGCGCTGGTATTCTGTTGGGGCCCGCGGTGATGCCACGGTCACACTAACAGAGACTAAATAAACTATATAGGTAGGTATCGGAACAAAATAATAAAATACGAATAAACATTGGAAAAAAATATATTAACACATAATATTGGTAAAAAGCGTGAATTTATGTTAATAAGTGTCATGTGTTATTGAAATAGAGAGAATGTAATAAATAATGAACCATAGACTGACGCCTGACGACGCGCTCCAAAAGCATTTGTCAAATTCATAGACAAACAGATGAACGCGAGTGTACGGCGACGGCGGCAACGGTTCACGAATATTCGAGTGTTTAGTATCTAAAACTAATCTGTGGAGTGTATAATCTATAGATATTAGTGTTCTGTGGCACAATCTATCGACTTGCAAAGTTGCAATTGACTGACAAAAAAGTGGGTGGATTGGTTATTATACAAATAAACAAAGGTTGAGTAATAATACATACATTATAATACATTAATACGTCTAAAACAAAAGTAATTCAGGTGCATCTGAAATATTATTGTGTAAGACTGTGAAGTGTAATGTTGTGTTATATTGGACGCAAGAGAGAGATGTCAAACTAAGCGACAAAGTCACCATCGCAAACCGTGCAGAATTCCGGTTGAATCATGTGGCCACAGTGGTAAATTCGAAGAAAGTATTATTTTTTGTCTAGTTCCATAGGCGTAGGGTTACAGATGACGAGCAATGGTTAGCACGCCGTCTGTTGTCACGTCCGGTAACCGCCTGAGTCCAAGACCTTGACAGCGCGTAGTGCTCCACGCGCGCAAGAAAGAGACTTCAGCAAAATCGTAAAAACCCGGCAGAGCCGAATCCAACTGGGACTATAGGATTGCTTTCAAATGGGGTCAGCCGGGGTCCTAGCGCATATTACTATATAGATGGATAGAGATGGGAAAAAAAGATGGATAGATTGTGTGAGGAGTGATATGAAAGAAAGTCAGTGATTGTATGACGGGTGATAGGACAGAATCCCAAATAATATGGGATAAGGGCAGGAAGAAGAAGAAGAAGCCGGAGTCCTGGACGCAAGGCTAAGAAGGACCATAGGAGTGGTTTAAGTCAGTAAAAGTATGACACTGCTCCACCTTAAAACGGAAACACTCGTTGATGATTTCCTACCTGACAAAACAATCCTTTTACATCAGTAAAAGGATTGTATTTAACACGGAACGCATTGGAAAGATCCAGTAAACGTTGATGCATAACTCCAAATAAATATCCCTATATCTGCAAATAAACAAGCTATACTTTATAAAACCGAATCGAATCGTTCAGAAGTCTAGTTAAAGAGTCGTTTCTCAAAAAGCGTCGCTGTTTATCTTCTCAGACAGATCTTTGCCTCGTCTCTAAATAAACTAGAAATACTCGTAACTTCTCGTTTTTCGTGTATCGATAAGGAAGCAAATCGATTTTGCATTTAGAATAATCGCTGTTTGATACGACTATTTTATTTTTATTCGCATGCTTTTCTTTTGCGTCTTTATCTTACTGGAGACAGGATCATAGATTTTGTTGTTTAAGAGGGATTTCATTATGGCTAGCTTTTCTTTTTTTTTTTAGATTTGCAAATCCACAACGTAATTTTCGAAAATCAAAATTAACAATGATGACCAACACGAGTTACAGCACCCGATGCAATGAGGTTGAAAAGGCCGAGCTGAATAGAACTGTCCCAGAGAAAGTAGAAAGTACTGTACCGGACGGCCGAATAGCAAACTACCGGTTTATCCGCGCCTACAGTGGCCAAGGCGTCTCATGTCGCAGTTAGGTTGAATGGCTGCTGAAAAGTGAGGATGTCTGTTTCCTCGCGGTTTTGGCCATGTCCTTCGTCAGCATTACTGCTGCGCTGAAGGAGGCGACCGCATCCTGATCCTTCCCTTTCAAGATTATGGTTTAAACCAGGGCCCGCAAAAAATCACTGCCACGAATCGTCTCCATGAAGGAGGATCATGATGAGCCTACATTTACTTTTGTACCAACAAAAACGTTTATACAACCTTGTCTTATAATCCGACGCTCAAAAGCAACGCCGAACACCATTGGCTAATTACAGCAATATTCCTTTACGATGGTTATTACAATAACTTTCTATCAGCAGGGGATCCATTCGATGTACAGAAAGGACTTCCTAAAATTAACAGAACGTCCGGGATGAAAATGAGAGCAATTAATAGAGACAGCCTCTCGTGATAAGCTTAATTATTTGCTTTAATTGGGTTACTGACGAATTTTCATCTAATCAGCTTGGAAGTGTCGTCTGCTGAATATAGACCTCTTTCATACGCCGTTTAATAGAATGGTCGCCAGGGAGTTTTGTCATTTTTAGTACGCTTGGGAAATTGGTAATGGTATCTTCATGTCATGACTACAAGATAAAATGTTAATAGAAACACCGGTCGTTGAGTTTTAGTTTTTATTGTGTTTTTGAGTTTTTTTATCATGCAAAGTGGTATTCTTGTAAGTGAAGTAATAATTTAATCTGTGTTATTCCTAGATGGCATAATTAGCCTTATAATCTTTTCACTACTAAGTCTCAGGCCTCCTTTCTGGTCGAAGGAATGAGCCGAAGTCCACCACATGAGCAGTGCGGATTGTTGAATGTATTAAAATTTTTGGTTCTAAAACTTACCGGTTTTTTCAGGATTTTTCGTACACTGTTTTGAGAGCAGTGGTGAAATAAATTGCACATATTAATACGCCTTGGCTGGGTTTAACCTTACAACTCTTAAGTCAGAGAGCTGATAAAAATTAGGCCACCACTGACTGTTCTCATTTGTTACATTTTTACTGACAATTCAAAAGTGCCTGTAATTGGTCTATTTGAAATAAACGTTTTTGACTTTGACTTTTGACTTTGACTCTGTATGTAGTCGAAATAGTTCGCTAATACTCACTTAAATCCTGATTCTGGATTGAGAAGTCAATGAACAAGAAGGGTTTGTTGAGATCTATTTTTTTAATTTTTAATGGTAAATCTAACCACTAGGTTAAACTTACCTTACTAGTAATTAAGGTTGAGGTTTTGAATTATTGCCGTTACCTAGAAGCTCATGTTTTGACATTGATTCATTACTAATTTCAATCTATTACAATATACTCCACGCACTAATTACTAAATGGTACTACTAAATAGTTAATTAAACGTGATTTAGTCACTAAATACTAAATTATTTACTCAAAACGTTATGGATGTCAGGACTGACAATAAAGATTTATTTACAGCTTCATCAATGCCGTGAAATCCTGTCATTTATCATCATCATTATCATTTCAGTCTAAAGACGTCTATTGTTGGACAGGCCTACGTTCAACAATGGACCCCCACTCGTCGCCATAACGACCGGTCCTATGCGTCTCGCATCCACCGGGTTCCCGCTACCCTAACCAGACCATCAGTCCACCTTATGGGAGGCTTTCTAACGCTGCGCCTTCAGAACCTTTCATCCCCATCGACCATCTGTTCTGCGAGCAATGTGCCCTGCCAACTGCCACTTATGTTTAGTGATTTTTCGTGCTATGTCGGTAACTTTGATTCTCCTGCAGATATCTTCATTTCTGAGGTGATATCTTCATTCCCATCCTCCTCCTTTTCCATTGCCCTTTGCGTGAGTTTATGTCTTCTGATGAGACTTTTTACTAAAGCTTATTTACATTAACAAAATAAGCTAGGTTACCTGCCCACCAAACCGGGAAGAAGGTGAGAATGCCATTAACCCTTCAGATACCGTCAATTAGAGACACAATAGTAAGACAATAGATGCGCGGCCACCGGTGGTCGCTTGGGGATTCATGAATTAAAGAAAGTAACTCAAGTATATGCTGACGTCACCCAAAACTTGCCGAGCCGCCATATTTTGCTTTACTGTACCAAAGTTGTAACCGTTACTTGTAAATTAGAACTTGGAAAGCTATCAACCCTTACCATTGGAGTGACATGATGCCAACGCTACAGAATAATTCAAAAGGGTTACCATGGCCCTGGAATTTTTAAGGCAACTGGAATTTTGAAGTAACACGTTTTAGACATTAAAAGTCTATCAATCCCTGTTGCCCCACCTAGAGTGGGAGAATCATTTAATAATTTCTCAACAAAAACGACCTTTGATTTTTTCTCAAAACAATACCAAAATTGTTAAATACCGGCTTTTTAAAAAAAAATATTTTCCAGCAACCAATGATTGGTTGCTGGAAAATCATTTTTTAGAGTTTGAAGCAGTGACGACAGTTGAGTGCGGAAACGGACATCTTCACGCTCCAGCCTCCACCACAGGAGATGCCAAGGGTGTCGGGAGTTGCATAGCAATCCAAGGCCAGCGTAAACGCGGGTTTGCTGACGACAAGCAATGGTCTGCTTAATTAAAACCTAATCCGAATCGTCGAAGGTACGCAGTGTTCCACGCGCGCCTCAAAGAGATATCAGCAAAATTGTGGGGTTGGCCCCCACAATTTTGCAAGGGCAAGGGTATCAAGCCTTGAGGAAATTGTCCCGCACAATCTAGTTTATTTAGAGTATTCTGGTTGTTATTGAACAATTCTTATCATACAAAATCTACAACGACACTTTAGAAGTTATATAAACCTAGTTGTTGGAGCGTCAATATCATCATCACCATCAGCCTGCGTCAATTTCCTGTAGCTAGACAGGCACTTCTCATCTTTGGAACGCTTGACAAATATCGTATAGAAGCAAGGCGTATAATCTACATCTACACTAATATAATAAAGAGGTTAAGTTTGTTTTTTTGTTTGTAGGCGGTAATCTCTGGAAGTACTGGTCGGATTGCTAAAATTTATTCACCTAGAGAAAGCTGCTTTATTCCTGAGCGACATAAGCTATATTTTATGTGCGTGGGCGAACCCGCTGGCAGAAGCTTGTTAGCTATAATTAGTTCGTAATGAGTCCGGCCTTGATTACATTTCACTTGTTCTAAAATCCTCATACCGTGAACACCGAATTAATCAGCATCAGAATCCAGAGTTTAATTTCTTCCGGAGTATCCTTTTATTCTCGCACACCTATCATGGTATATTTATCAGAATATAAATATAAGGGGGATCTGCTTACCCTAACATTATATCACCTTACGGTACACCTCACAAGTACTTACCTATAGGGGGGCGCGCGTATGACAACGTAGGGGAAGTTGCCTACAATCCCCAGTCACGAAGATCAAATAAATATCAGCGCGGTATGAATATATTTGGTTCATTGCCTTTTTTCCACCTAAGAAGTGTTTTTCCAGAAGTTTGAGATATGGATGCTTGATTATGGGTGTAAAGTGTGTGAAATATGGAGAAAAACATCTATTCCTTGTGTCGCAGGCGTCATTTTGTGCAAAAATCTCATTCGGTGACATATTGGGGTCGGAATAAAATGCCTAGCAATACATAACTTGTCCCGAAAATTGAATTTGTGAACGGAGCGCTGGCCTCTTCTGGATACTTTTGCATAAGTAAAATTTATTAAACGTCTTTGCTAATATTATATCTTTCGAGGTGCGAAAATTCTCAAATGTAGCTATTGAACTTAATATAATTATAATTTACTTACTGTTGGTTTGTTGAAAGGCATCCCACAAGGTGGACCGATGACCTGGTAAGGATCACTGGACTCCGATTGATGTGACTCGCACAGGACCGGTCAATGTCGTGACACTTGAGGGAGGCTTATGTCCCACGTTGGATGTGTTGTGGCTGAAATGATGATGATGATTACTATAACCAGATAGACAATAAACTATATAATAAATAGTTTTGATTGTCTATCTATATTAAGTCTGCTGGAAGATTTATAGATTCTATTTTTTTTGGTTATAAGCAGTACATTTGTACCAACGTCTCTTATGTATGCATCTTTTTGTGTTATTTTTGTGTGTAAATAAATAAATATTTTATCATGATCTCAAAAATGACGATAAAACTCGTTGAAAATAATAAATTAAATAATAAAAGCCAATCATAGGCTTGGCATGAAGTTTGATCACATAGTAAATTGAATATTATCCTATATTGGCTTGCGGAAACCGTGCAATATTTCGAAGCGGTGTGACGCAAAAAAATATAGTAATCATACGACACTAATATTATAAAACTGAAAGTTAGTATAATATTTGTATGTTTGTATAGTGTGGATGAATATTTTAATGATAATTTTGTCTTTTATAATAACTATTCTGATCTTTCTTTTTTTTTGTTATTATTTTAAAGGATTTATTTATGTTTAACATTTTATTATGTCAACCAGTAATTTAATTGATAATTTACATTTACAATTACATTTATGTTTTGTTTTAATGGCTTTTCTTATTTTATTACCATTTTACATTTGCAATTTTTAATTTTAATTGGGATTTTTATTTCTGATACATTAATTTGCTTTTTAAAAGTGTTTTAATTTGTATGTCAGTAAGACAAAACATAGCAATAATTTAATTACTTGTAAGATATATAAGGTAACATCTTATATGTAATGTTTAACAAATAATTCTAAGTTAGTTACAATATTGTAACTAATTTGTCGAATTACGTCAAAACAATAGTAAGGGCTCGTCTCAAACTCATCCCACCATAATGTTACAGATAATAGCTTATACAAGTTGAGCATAACTTCTAAATACGTTTACAGCAAGGCCGGTGCCAGTGTGGGGGCGGAGAAAGCCCGTATACAAATAAACTGTATTCATAAGTCGTTGGCGCTCTGTTAAAGTGTTCAAAGTAATACATT
The DNA here is from genome assembly GCA_949319445.1 of Mythimna lalbum. Classification (NCBI taxonomy): domain Eukaryota; kingdom Metazoa; phylum Arthropoda; class Insecta; order Lepidoptera; family Noctuidae; genus Mythimna; species Mythimna lalbum. Next base: position 21,879,755 of record OX439355.1, read on the forward strand.
TACATTTTCTACTCTGTGGTCTATTCTCGATGTGCATTTTTAATTTCCGTTGCTATCGTGTTGAGAGAATGCTGTTCGTAAAACTTTATTTTCCTGTATACACCTAAAGTTTGTGGGTGAAGAAAATGGGCGTAAATTATTCTTGTAGTTGGCGTTTTTCCGGTTTATTTTATCAAGACCTACTTTTCTCACAAGTGCCGAGAAACTTTTGACATAATAATAAGTTGAACATTTGTTACATATCGACGACGAAAATTTCTGTTAAGTCATAAAAGAGACCAATACAGAAGTCAATTTGCATACAAAGCGCGCTCGAACAACGCACACATAGACACCGCTCACGGACACCATATCTCAAATCGGTTGAAACCAATGCGAACGCGAGTGCCATCTGCTTGAGACACGCGTTTGTGAACTTTTTTGTACAATAACCGAGGAACAAAAAAGCTATTATAATTGTGCAGTGGATGGTTGTTTAAATTCAACTTTATATGGGGAATTATCGTTATTAAAGCTACCAGCAGGCCTAAACAAATTACGACTGTCTCGTGTCGAATTTCTTTCTACAATGGGTAATGCCGCGTGTAAGCGAATTTTAAACCAATAGGCGAATTTAAGTAAGCATGCTGACACGCCTGATTCTATCGCTCGTTCTACAATAATTTTTTACTTGGCTACCATTTGTACCATAAAACTATAGGATGTAGCGATTACATTTCATTCTATCATTTTCAATGATGTGAACTTGGCTACGAATTTTCTATTCGTTTGTTCTTACCGTTTGTAACGTTGAGATGACGTCATTTCTATCAATTTGATTAGTTTTCTATCAGCGTTAACAATAATTGTAGATTATCAACTTGGCTAAGCCTGTTGTTTCAAACTAGTAAGTAGAAGCTCAAACCGTGCGGCGCTGACCCTAGTGAGACCGTCGAACGTAGGTATGAAAAATGAAATACATAATATGAGATTGACTTCTGTACCTATATTTTTTAAGGTTAAGTTTTTGGAAATATTCTTTCCCAAGAAAATTTGCGAGACTCTTTAAACTTAAGCTATATATCTTTATTGTATCGACCTAATTTACAAGTAAAAGTTTTTACTTTATCTAAACGCTTTATAGAGGTCACGCCCAAATAACCTACTTCTCAATTTTGATACTCAAATTCCCTTGAACAAAAATATTCACAAGAATATTGGCAAAAAAACCTGTCCTAAATATTTGTAGACGAAAAAAGCGGCAGACTTGTTAAATAAATGGATTATTAATTTATAAACACAAACTAAACTAAACTAGGTTAAGATTAAGATGGCGAGCTGCACATTGCTCGCAGTCTATAAGTCTACGCTACGGTAGTCTGACACTCGGGGTGTCTTGTCTTGTTCTTATATCGCAAAAAATAACAAGATTTTATAGTTTGGTATATCTATATAATTAATACTCGTCAAGACGAATCATACGAGCCCAAACTCGATGCGGTTGTGTCGTTTAATTACCAAATTCCTATAGCCACCTTTCGGTTCCATCATCAGTTCAGCTCTTTGTAATAATAATTTTGCATTGTCATCTGATTTAGGTACACATTCAGCTCAATTGGTAAACGGGATTTGATTACAGACAAACATCGGGACAGGTATAAACTAAATAAAAGCTTATAAAATTGCGAAATCGCTAACAAATAATGATCTTTCATACATGTGGCAATTGTTTTTTTTTCTATAAGTATATATTAAAAGATACGCTCGCTAGCATAGTTATGCAAATATCTTCCGTCAGTATTTACGCACATAACTGCAGCTATAAGCAGAAATATGGCCAGAGTAATGGCGTTAGCAAAGGGAAAGAGGAAAATATCTCTAAACGCAGGGCTGGGCTTTATTGAATGATATTATATTATAAATCCCGATGGACCAGATCTCTCCCGATTTCCGAACGATATTGATTTGAGGACTCAGGAATGGATACTCGTAGGGAAATGTTGGAATCTGCGGTTATAATGAAATATGTTCGAGTTGCTTATCTGTCAGGCAGGGGCGGCGAAGATTTGGGTGGATTCGTACATATATGGGTACACAATAGCCCCAAAGGTTTATTGTCGGGTATCCATATACTACTGATATTATGTGAGAAGAGGTCTTTAAGCCACAAGGCTGTCCTTGACTGAGGAAGTATTTGTTGAATCTTTTGGTTGGTTCTTAGATCACAATTTGTTGTGTAAATATTTTTTTATGGATTAGAATAGATTAACAATACGGGTATATAGATAGTTCACTAAGTAGACTGAGATCTTAGAGTTGGTTTCTATATAATTTCCTTTTTTATTTAAATTGAGCTATCATCATCATTTTAGCGGAAAGACCTCCAGTGCTGAACATAGGCTTTCCTCAAGTGCCGCCTCAATGACTGGTCTTGTACGTTTCGCATCCACCGTACTCTCCGGACCCGCACAAAGTTGCTGGTCCACCTTTTGGTAGGCTTTCTAACGCTGCATCTGGCGGTACGTGGTCTCTATCTATTCTGCAAGCAGTGTACCCTGCTTACTAGCACTCAAGCGTAGAGATTCATCGGGTTGTGTCTGTAACCTATTGTTTAATTTAGCATCACTTTTTTTGGTTGACGGACATTTTGACAATTCAAAAGTGCCTGTAATAGGGAAGTTTCCAGGTTCAAAATAACTATATTTCATTCAGCCCGTATTTTAGATCATACAAAAATATTGGTCACGTATTTTTTCTTTTTGCGATTAAACAAAATTTAACAAAGATATAGCCCATTAAAGTTACGTGTGACTTCACCCCGTGCGAAAAAATGCAGCACATCTTTGTCATTTTTGGGTTAATTTACTATTTAAAAAACCGTTTCCCTTACTTTTGAATAATCTAAAAGACGGACTGATTCCATTTTTTACGGCCACTAGCCTATTGGTCTATTTGAAATAAACGTTTTTTGATTTTCTTAAATTATGTTCCACGCTAGAAATTACTCCGTAGGAGCTTTCCCCAACATATAACACACATACACAAGACACTCGAACACGAAACAACTTCTGTAGGCTGGTGGTCCGGTTGCTAAAATGTTTACACCGATAGAAAGCTGCTTTATTCTCGAGTGACATAGGCTCTATGTTGTGTACGCGGGCAAAACTGCGGGCAAAAGCTAGTCGGGAAATCATCATCTTCTTGCCCTTATTCCGTTTTATTTGGGGTCGGCGCAACACATTGTTTTCTTCCATTCTGTCCTGTCGCTCGTCACACTATCACTAACTCCTTTTTCATTCATATCACTTCTCACACAATCCATCCATCTTTTCATTGGCCTCCCTCTCTCTCTCCATCCATCCACATGTAAATTCATAACTCTTTTAGCAACATGCGTTTCATCTCTCCTTTTTACATGACCATACCAAGACAAACGATTCCCTTTCAACTTTTCAGTCACCGGCGCCACTTTCAAACTTCCCCTAATATACTCATTTCTCACTTTATCCATTCTCGTCACACCACACATCCATCTTAACATCTAGTCATCAAAAGCTGGTCGGGAAATATTCCCGTAAAACACATCGCTTTGAGTATTTGAAGTTAAAAGTATCTAAAGTATAATAATATATATATATAGAAAGTCATTCTTTTACGTTAAAGCCTTGAAGGTAATTATTAAAAAATATTACCGCCACGCCGTTCCGGTAATAGAAAATAATTTACGATTGAGTAAAGTATTTTGAATACAGTTGTAAATCCAATTATTTTCACTTCAGCGGTAATATTTCAATTGAGGAAAAACAACATAAAACTTTATTAAGGTTCGCACCATGTTTGTATTTTGTTATGTGTTATGTAGAGAACAGTTTTTTTTTTATATACATATATAACGATGGCCTATTTTTGTATAGTGAGCGCATTCAAAATATGCAAGGGTTGTTCGCTACGAAATAGTATTTTTGATAAGTGACGAGATGACTGAAGAGCAGTAGTGGCCGAGTGGTAACGACACTGACTTACAAGTTATAGGTCACGGGTTCAAACCCAGCCAGGCACATTACTTTGTGTCATTTATTTCATTACCACTGCTCTCAAAACGGTAAGGTTCACACTGATGACTGGTGACAGAGTACAAGGTGTTTCAGCATTAAAGCATACAACCTCTAAACCAACAAGGCAACTGTTGCAATAAACTAGAACGCTAAAACCAGTCCAATAAATGTTTTTATTTATACTAAAACACCTTCACACTATGTGAAATAGAAGTGTAAAAACACAATACCAACTTCCCACGTCCAATTCACCACAAATTCAATTCCAATATAACAGAAGACAAGACAACTTCATAAAGACGTAAGACATCCATCACATAACACAAAAAGTATGCTCATTCCTAGATGTCGTACATTTCAACGGGGAGCGTCTCCTCGGATGCTGGCTGAACTTCATCAAACGACGCTCCAACTTTATAGTTGACCTTTATTGTCGGGGAATAGGGTTCAAGATTGAGTGGCGTGCGAGAAATGGGACAGATGTTGTGGAGTTAGAAATACTGGAATAGAATTTTATATTAAAAAAAAAAACGATACTTTGTAAATTCTTTTACAAGTTACTCTCAAGTCAACTTTCCAATGGCTTTCAAACCTTTTTAAATGTATTGATTTTTCCCACATCTATCTATACTTATAATAAATCTGTAGAGAGGTCAATTCTGTACATGAAATATATTTCCAAAATAACTATCAGGGGGTGATTAGTGATCGATACTGATGCTAAAAATGCAAACAGTAAAATTTTTGTCTGTCTGTCTGTCTGTCTGTCTGTCTGTCTGTCTGTCTGTATGTTCTTTATAGAAACAAAAACTACGCGATGGATTTTAACGAAACTTGGTACAATCATTCTTCATACTCTTGGGCAGGTTATAGTATACTTTTCATCACGCTACGATCAATAGGAGCAGAGCAGTAAAGGGAAATGTTGGGGAAACGGGAGAAATTACTCCATTTTGTAAGTTTCCGTCGCGTTTGCAGCCTTAATGGTTAAAGCTACACAGAAATCATGTATAACGGAAATGTTCTCCTTAAAATTATATAAAAAAATCCCACGACAGCATGTTTATCTTTTATGGTTGACTCACAATAACACGTGTAACTCCCGATAGCTTAGCAGTTTGGAGCTTTCTGTTTATTTTTGTCTACTCTTACGTTTATAACACTCTCACTCATCCCTAATTTAAAAAAGTTAACATTATTATCTATTATCATATGCTGTCGTGGGATATTTTTTATATAATTTTAAGGAGAACATTTCCGTTATACATGATTTCTGTGTAGCTTTAACCATTAAAGCTGCAAACGCGACGGAAGCTTAAAAAATGGAGTAATTTCTCCCGTTTCCCCAACATTTCCCTTCACTGCTCGGCTCCTATTGATCGTAGCGTGATGAAAAGTATACTATAACCTGCCCAGGAGTATAAAGAATGATTATACCAAGTTTCGTTAAAATCCATCGAGTAGTTTTTGTTTCTATAAAGAACATACAGACAGACAGACAGACAGACAGACAAAAATTTTACTGTTTGCATTTTTGGCATCAGTATCGATCACTAATCACCCCCTGATAGTTATTTTGGAAATATATTTCATGTACAGAATTGACCTCTCTACAGATTTATTATAAGTATAGATTAGAGAAATAAATAAAATGTCGAACGTTAATAAATAACTCGCTTATGATCGTTCCCGGGGAAAGATGCATATAATACTCGCCTCATTGCTACGCTGAATAGCGTTTTACAAATAGGTACTAAAAACCACTTCTACACTTCCATTTGTTGCGTCAGTTAAAGCTTGATGAGGCCGGTGTTTCCTAGCTACCCTGAGAAGAAACACCGAGACAAACTCACGGTCAAAGCCTCTTTTTACCGACTTCCCAAAAAGGAGGAGGTACTACGTTCGGCTGTTTGTATGTTTTTTTTTTTTTTTTTTTTTTGTATGTTTGTTCGTCGAATACTCCCCCAAATGTGGACGGATTTTCAAAATTCTTTTTTTGTTCGAAAGTAGATAGTTCTGAGGTGGTCCCATTATCACCAAATTAGGATCTGATGATGGGATCTTGGAGAAATCGAGGGCAACCTTCAAATTTTATAGGCTCACTTATTGATTTTCGCATATTTTATGAAGTATCTTGTGTATTTGCGTATGGTCGTCACCATCTCAGGTAGCTGGGCTGATGATGGAAGGTACAACTCCTTAACAGTAAGAAGTTACTCGAACAGGCAAGGACTGTTTTAGTAAATTGTTTTGATGTTTGATAGGGCATTTGCCACATTTGGTCTCATGATCATCAAGTCATGACCTGATGCTGCAGTCAGGATAGTCTGCAGAGTACCTAAGTCCTCGACAACAAACAGCAGATATATCGAGTTTAGGCTCATTGAAAACGGCTCGATGTGTGGATAAACGTACTGCTAATAAAGAACACCGAAGTACATAGAGACCTGATGCTGAAGCCAGGAGCATCAGGAAAAGTACAAACCTTGAAATTACAGCACCGTAGTCGTGTTTGGGCTCATTTTAAACAGGACTAAATTTTAAGTTCATTGCAATGTTGACATAAATCTGGCCTGATGCTACAGCCGGGATTATCAGCATCTAGTCTAATGACTGATTGAAAGATTTACCTCTCGGCTTCATCATCAGATCAGTTCGATATATCCTTTCCCTCCCCAACATCTAGTCTAATGACTGTTTAAAAGAAGAGGGGGAGAGAATATATCGAACTGATCTGATGATGAAGCCGAAAGGTAAATTAATGTAATCTAACCGTGTTTGGGATTATTAGAACCGTTATGAGATGCGCTCTGACTATAAGGTATTTAAGTTTGACTGAGGGGTACTTTTTAGTGGTGGTACCATAACTAAAAAGTGTAAAATAAAAATCTTTTTACAAAAAAAAATATAACCGACTTCAATGATAAAAAACACTGAAAAGTATCAAATAACTTTAATTTTGGAAGTCGGTGTTAAATAACGAAGAGACTAAACTATTATAGAAACACCGACTTACAAAATTAAAGTTATTTGATACTTTTCAGTGTTTTTTATCATTGAAGTCGGTTATATTTTTTTTGTAAAAAGTTTTTTTAAGTCCATACAGCAAACATGTCATGGTCAAATACAGAGAATTATTACTATCAACATTACAATATTCAGTAAAAGTATCAAAATCGTTGCCCTATACTGTACCTACCATCAGAAATCGCATTACCGATTTAAAAGAAAAAAAAATAGGGCTACAAAACACATTGAAAATGGTATCAATGCTTTGCATCGCTACACAGTTAAGCATGGAATATTTCTAACGCATTGCGCACTTCCATTTATCTCTTCAAAGCTCACAAAAAAGATAAAACGTAACTTTTTCACTTACATTCACAATTCACTGAATATTGAAGAGATTTCACATTAAATTCGCGCTTTAGTATTGAAACTATTTTTTGTGATAGGTTTTGTAGATTTCTTAGAATTACGAAAAATAGAGAAAATATACTTTTAAGAGGGTCCTTTTCCACTTGTCTATCGTAAACATCGAAAATGGTTTAAAAGCTTGTTACTTCATTTAATGCAATCCAACGCGATGTTTGACGAAAAGGAAACGCAAAAAAAGAGAGATAACGCCTGAAAACTCTGTTAGTATTCGGTAATTCCGAGATTTACTCGAAAATTTCACAAAACTGGCTCCAGGAAATAGCTGTTTTTTTAAACCCTTAAAAGTTTTTGGAAAAAGTTGTCGTCAATTAGAATCTTAATAAAATTTGCAAGGCCTCTAGAGGATTACTTTTTGACTTTTTTAATTTTTTTGCAAATTATGAAGTGTCAAACTTCATACCAAATAGGACATTTTCAGAGGTTTTTACTGTTTTGATTAGTTTGCCACAAATTTAGAAATTGGTTTCTTTAGAAACCTAGCTAATATCCACAAGATACTGTGTTTCCAAAATATCTAATGAAAAATGTGTAATAACGTCATAATCAGTTATGAGCGGTTGTATGAAAAACAGTGAAAATGTGAGTCATGATGCACCACCTTAAGTTTATTTATCGCAATTTAAAGTTACTCAAAGCATAAAAAGCTTATTTAAACATTATTAGACCTTAAAGCTAACAATACGTCCTAAAATTAATTACTGTCATTAACTTCGGGTTAAATAGAACCTCTTTTATATTTTCACTTACTTTATTTTATAGTATTTTAGCATTATAGCCTTTTTAATTATAGTAATCGTTAACGTTGAGTGAAGTTCATTGGGTTATGATGAGTAAAAACACTGTAAATTTGTAAGTGCACTTTTACGGATTCAAGTTTTTATGGATAAAACCTACTTATCATTTATCATTTTTAATACACATTGAAAGTAATCTTGTGATGCTTATCATTTATAACTAGCTTTTGCCCACGGCTTCGCTTACACACACGGTTCCCCTGGAAAGTGGGGGTTAGAAAGAGACAAAAAGTAGCCTATGTCACTCTCCATCTCTTCAGCTATCTCCAATTCAAAAATCACGTCAATCCGTCACTCCGTTTTGCCGTGAAAGACGAACAAACAAAACACACTCTCCCATTTATAATATTAGTATGGATTTTTAAAATACGTTAACCTATACTAGAAATTACTTCTGTATCTTTGGTGTGTTCACAAACCTAGACCTGAAACAACTATCTGTATGTCATGCAAATCTTGCGTATGGGAATAAAATCTTCGATACGTAGTGCGGCAGTCAATCGCTCAACCACTGTGCCTAACGTGCTATCAACTTCATAAACAGGATTGGAATCAAAGTTAATGATGAATATAATGGTATTTCGATTTAGGCCTAAAAAAGGCACGAACTCTATTTTAATGTCATGTCGCTTCCAGTGAACATAAGCCGGTGTGAAATAAAGTGTATTAGAGCTGGGTTGAAGGCGCTCTTACAGCAGGAAATGTGTCTCATCGATTAGCACGTTAGTGCGGGTTCGGTGCTTGCGCGAGTACCTCCCTTTGAACCTGTCGTAACAGCCTGGTGTTTTAAGCTAAGCGCACATTACAGCATTTTAGTACAAAAATGTGCGATCCACTTGTTACGTAGGATAGTTTAGCGTTATCAACCTAGAATAAGCATTGGTTTTCTCCGGTATACCTATTGTCTTATTTTGATCTGTGACTGGTTTTTGCTGTCCTCTTCCCTTACCTATTATAATATAAATATAAACGTGGCGATTCTTTCCGTTTCTTTTCTTATCAATGTTTTTTTTTCATAATCTCGACCAATTTAAACCGTGTGTCTGATTTTTCACAAGTCCTCATGTAGGCCTGTGCAAAATAAAATATTTCGATCTGAAAGTATTACATCTATTGTGTGTTGTATTTTTTTTTTAAGTTTGGAAATCATCGGTGCGATGGAGCTTGTCAAACTTTAACTGACTAGAAACTTGTGTCTTTCAATTACCCTTAGCCAAGGTAACGGTAATTTTTTCAAACATTCCCGCAGCAAAAGACATGAGTGTGGATCAAAAATATTCGTAGCGAAAGGTTATAGCAGTAATATAATTTACTAAGCTCTAATAGAATAGTTACTAAGGTGTCATACATCAGACACATAATAAAAGAAACCACTGTTTGGACATTGGGCTTTTTCTCTATGATGAGGGTGCGGTTTGGACTCAATCGCGTGGGCATAGTGTGGATGCCACATGCCTTCTTAGGCAAGCCAAATAAGAAAAGAAAGATGTAATGCAAAATCGTGACCGAAAAAAGAAGTGAAGGAAATCCTTTACCCAATACAGCACTTGTCTGAATTCAAACCCTCGGTCAACCACTTATATGGTTTAGTAGTCTGGTCACTACCGTAGGCATAGGTTCACGGACAGCGAGCAATGTATAGAGTCCTCGTCGGTTAGGACCAGCCCCAGCGCGCAAGATTGACGGGACTCAATAGGGTCTCGATACTCGCTAAAATTGCAAGATTCTTCAAAAGAGTTACTGTAAAAAAAAAGACAGGAAAAAAGTTTTTATAAGTGTGATACCTTCTTCCTCTTGCTCCACCCAGAGCTCCGGAATTATTTGATGATTTACCTCGAGAAAAGGCTCTCACAAGTGGGTGACTTTTCATACCTATAAATATGACTGCATGACTATAAGTTTGCTATGAGTATGAATGCATACAAACTGTACGAGGCTGAAATGAAATATAATACCGTTGAAGGCTCTAAAGTCCATCGCCCACGACGACTTTTGGTAGCTGTCGCGCGTTTTTCAAGCACGCGACAGCATCGTTACTAACGCGCGTTAGTCGCATTTGCAAGCGCTATAGAAAAAACACTTACGCGCTACTAACGCATTATAGCACCGCGACTGTATCGATGCGAACGCGCTATTTCATCGCTACAAAAAGTCGCCGTAGGCAAGGGTTTTAATATACGCCAGCCTTTACCAAACACTTTTTTGGAAAGATAATTTTAGACATATTTGGGTAAAGAGTATTTTCTGTTGAACAATTTATGTGCGATAAAATTCGTGCTATTTTCAGCGCTTTTATTAGGTTTAACACCCGACTGTGCAACTAACCGTTCAATTTATAGTTCGATTTTTCAACGAGTTTCAGTGATTCAATTAAATTTTAGTTCTGTGCACTCGTGTCGGTAGGTTTTTAGTTTGGCATCATCGATGCAATTTTATAATTTAACAGTTAATCCTTTTCCTATAGTGTTAGTTGAATCACAAACTCGTTTTTTATTATATCTTTGCGTACTAAACATTACATTGGAAGGATTCCTACAATATGGAACAATGACCTGGTGAGGGTCGCAGGAATCCAACGGATGCGAGACGCACAGGATCGTTTCTTGTAGCGACACTTGAGGAGGCCTATGTCCAGCAATGGATGTGTTTTGGCTAAAATAAAGAATATGCTGATCTTCTTATGACAACTTCCAAATAAAATTTTCTAACAGATGTAATTCACGTTGAGATTTTGTCTCAGAAAGGACACTTCATTTTATGATGTCGCGAATAAATGGTCAAACATTACCTGCTAATATCAATATACCAACACAACTGCCTATTTTTTTCTGAATCATGAAAGGCATTTTACAAACATTTGGTCACTTATGCGTAATGATACCCTAATATTGTATTCTGATTTTTACCTTGTTCTTTAAGTTGTTGTAGACTGTCAGCCAAAAATCTTTTTGTTACGTTTAAGTCCATCCAAAGGTTGTCTGGTAGAAATTGCCCTGTGCAATAAGACCGCCTATTGTACACTTATATTTGTAAATGTTTGTCCTTTATTAAGTTAAGGTGTGCGATAAAGTAATAATAATAATAAGTTATTAATAATAAGGCATCTAAGTTTACAACCTACCATTCTCAATGCCTTCTATTCCAGAATCCAAGCTATGCGAGTATATTAAACGCCCGTTTTGCATATTAACGAGACGTATGTCGCCTAGTAGGTAATGCCTGTACCTGGATGTCGATCTAAGTAGAACGCCTCGTATGGACATGCTTTTAGCTTACCTATTCATCTTATGCTAATACTCTGGAGCATTATTGTTCTCGAGTAAAAGTGCTGTTTTATTTTCTGTTTTGATGTTGTCTACCGTATTCATCTAATAACATGGTTTTAGAGTCCCTTTGATATTAGTCAAAACATTCACCAAAAGGACCCACTACTGGACAAATGGTCATATCTGTGTAGAACCTCTTTTCACGTAGATATAGTTTAGATCTATCCTTTGCAGTGTGGGTTCAGCAAGTCATTTTGTTGAGGTATTCTTTGTCAGTTTTGCACATAATTATCATAATCATTATCATTTCAGTCAATAGACATTCACCGCTGGACATAGGCGAAAGTCGCCACAAAGACAGGTCCTGTGTGTCTGATTGGCGGAATCTTCACCAGATCATCGGTTCACCTAGTGTGAGACGTTCCAACTATTCGTCTTCTGATACGCGATTGCTTCTACAGAATCTTCTGCAACGAGCACTTCTTTTGTGAGCAATGTGTATCGCAACTTAAAAAAAAAAATTGTTTAGCTCTGTGAAATCCTTAATACAAACATTATACATTCTGGTCATTAACTCTTTCATCATTAACTCAATTTCCAACAACTTAATTCATGCTGTAAGCGTCTTTAAAACTAGGCCTATTGGCACTCTCGTGTAAATTAAAAATAATAACACAAAACTAACATTTGGCAAGCTGCCATTACTGATGCACTATCTCGTGAAACTGAGTTTATATACTCAACACGTTTTGGTTTAAAATGAGCTCTGATACTTTGGTCCTCAGAGACATGGCCAGCAGAATTACCTACATTATTACAGTAGTATGGTTATTTTATGTGTTTAAAGCTTTTACTGCTGTTCTAACTTGAAGTTAGATAATTTTGTAACTCATAATCATAACTTATTCAGACGTGATTTTGGTTAGATTTTACAGGATTTTGATAAAATTATATTTAACTGCCTATGAATGTATATTAAGTTATATAGTGAGCTAGTTTCTGACGTTTTATGTGCTCATAAAGGTCTATGTGAAATGAATAATTTTGAGTTTGAAATAGATATTGTTTGCTAGTATTGTAGAAGTGTCCAAGAAGTTTTTTGCACGTTCATATCCATAGAGATCTAGGCTATGAAATATGTTTTTAATTTCATCTTTCTGACTTATTGACTATTCAAAAGTGTTAATGGTTATTTAAAACACTTGTTATGATTTTGGAGTTTAAAGAAAATAAGAATAAAAATAAATATAATTTCAAATATAATTGTACATATAATAATCAGTATTATAAACAAGCTAAAATTAAATTTAATATAGTTTCAAATTGTATTGATAGCTATACTAATATCATAAAGCTGAATTTGATTGGTTTGATCGCGGCAATTTTAGTAACTACTAGTTCGAATTGCAAAATTATATTCACGTTGTATAACCCATTTATCGAGGAAGACTATATGCTATATAAAATTACACTATAATCTACGAGTGCGGAACAGTAATCAAAAATGCAGGTGCAACTTCAGGGTACAGCTAGCCAAATACAAAACCAAATATTGACACCACAATCGAGAAAATTATCCGATACTTATTTATATACCACGAAACGTGACATGTAACGAAAGAGCCCCTGAATATATAAAAACCACATCTACTTAATGTTCGTATATTAAATGCTTCATTTAATGATTATTAATTAATTCTTGTGTTACCAAGACATTTTCCTTTTACGGCTCTCCCTTTTACTCCCCTCCCTCATTCTTTGTTTCTTTCTTACCTTCCTTTGAGCAATTTCTGTCACAAACCGCTTATAAGCCTTCTTTAATTTATAAATGAAACGTTAAATACTTAATTTCTCTCTTATTGATTGGTTTCAGTCTCTATTTATCTTTTGATGTAAATGTACTTAACGAAGATTGATAATAATTTTAGACAAAATTTATAAATTAGATTTATTTTCTTTTATGTTTTGATTTTTATTTTAAAATTTTGGAGCTACTGCTGCTAAAGGTTTGAATAAATAATGCGAAGTAGTAGTAGCCCAGTGTTAACGGCCTCGATTTACGAATAGTAAGGTCATGGATTTAAATCCAGGAAAGCGCATTACTTTGTGTAATTTATTTCAACACTACTGCTCACAAATCAGTGATGGAAAAAGTTGACATGATGTCTTAAAAATAGCATATAGGATAGAGATTTTTAAACCCGGGAGTATTTTCCCTTGAGATAATTTTTAAATTCTTAGCAAACAAAGCTGCTGGCAGTATCTAGTTATACTGTAAAAAATACAGAAGTATCCCTAATGTAGAGATTATTGTCATTCCAAGGGAGTAAGCAAGGTAAGGTAAGGGAGCAAGGGAGTATCTTCATTCAGTTTGAGAACACGAGGCAAATTCACGATGATGCACGATAAGTCCCGAAGATACACGAACTGGAATTAGCGTGTGACGAAATATTGTCAGAAGTGAGAGACGAGTCGAGAAAGTTTTAGTACTTAATGCAGTTCTGTCAAGGATTTTAGCACCCGGTTTTCAGAGAGCTTGATGAAATGACGAAGTCTGTTTAAGTGAAGATGTCTCGTGTCAGCTTATATGAGGTGAAGAATCTAGGTTATGAGGCTAAGCATAAACGTGTGGCATGGCTCGTAATGCAGCCGATTTATAGACTGTTTTAAATTCGATCTGCATATTATGATGTGTTGGGTATTGTTAAAAACTTTTCTCTAAATCTTAATGTATCTGTAGCCTAGCTTTTTGTAATGTTTTTTTTTTTTTATAGTGTATCTCACCTGATGGAAAACGACGATATAGTCGACGATCTAGTGCTTGCCTAGAAGCAACTTATTTACTCTTGACTTAAAGATTCCCGGGTTGTAGCCAACAGGAAACACAGACTCCGGCAAGGAATTCCACTCCTTAGCTGTACGCACAATGAATGTGTTTGGAATTATGTTGGTATCAGCTACCTGTATAGCTGGATGTGGCTAAATTTTAGTATTTTAGATGAAGGAACTGCCATCAGTCTTCCACAAGTCAGTAACTGGGTAGCACGATACACTTTGGTTAGACTTTCAAACTTTTCTGACTTCTAATTAGCTATAACGAAGGTCAAAGATCTACGAAATATACCTAGGAATTACGGCTTTACGTGTTTTCTGAGGCACGGGGTGTAGGTGATGTCCCAGATAAACTTGTAAATACACATATGAATTGAAAAAGTCACATTGGTACCCGGTGTTAAGCCCGCAACTTTATGCAGGAGAGGCGAGAGGTATTCATCACTAGACTATCACATCACATCACAACCAGCATGAAAACATACATTCAAGTTACAGATAAATTCTAGGAAGTTGGAGAAATTCTAAGGATACTAAGTATCCAAATTCACCTTAAAATAACTCTCCTCTCTTCCACATAAATTGCCCTTTGCTTCCCATAATAAGTAAATACAATATCATTTCCCGTATGATCTGATTACCACATACAAATACAATACAATCTCGTTCCCTTACCTTCCCGTATTAACATACCAAATAACCCAAAACACAATACAAACAAATAAACATCTATTGAACTGTTTCCCATAAATGGAATCACGTATCTAAATAGTACACTCTGTTTCTGTGGGTATATGGACATACCTACTAGCTTCTGTTAGCGGCTTTATCTGCTTGAAAGTATGTTTCTCTATACAAAATTTGGACCCCAGTTTCATCAGTTTAGAAGATGAATTTGGGCTGCTGAGGTTTGGTACTGAGACGGGATATCACAAAGTTCAAAAAATATTTTTTAGAACAAAAATGAAAAAGAAAATCATTGTGTGCAATGTTGCATCGTGTTTTGATAAATATATCGCTGTCGGAGGAACGATCGTTGGGTTGAACCTCATTAAAAGTTCTTGATTTTTAAATATCACTGCTTACACATTTTTTATAACTTCTGGTGCTGCTAAAATGAATATTTTTGGGACAGCCATGAGGCATACACCTAAATTTTTTTTTATGTATCGTGTCTCAACCGTGACATTTAAATTACTTTTTTTCTTTTATTACAAGGTTTCATTTAACTTGCATTTTTTTAAAGACATAAACCAGTCATCATCATCATCATCATCAGCCTTTTCAATGTTCCCACTGCTGGGACACAAACCAGTACTTCACTGCAATCCTATCTGATGGTAAGCAGCAAAGCAATCGTTAATGGTGAATGGCACTAGTTTATTAATAGCCTATTCACTCTAGCCTTGATGACACCTAAATTATAATCGGACTGGAAGACCGATGATGCAGACAAATTGCAATATTTGTACATGTATTTTGTTTGTTTAGGATAAATCTCGTAAATGAATTATTAAACTGATACCCGTACTAACCAAACTGATATTTTACGGATAAGTTTGGATTTATAGCCCACGATTATTTAGTTTGGATTATAGCTAAGACCAGCAAGTCATTCCTAGTAAACAGCATACGCTTTTTACCGACTTCCCAAAAAGGAGGAGGTACTACGTTCGGCTGTTTGTATGTTTTTTTTTTTTTTTTTTTGTATGTTTGTTCGTCGAATACTCCCCCAAATGTGGACGGATTTTCAAAATTATTTTTTTGTTCGAAAGTAGATAGCTCTGAGGTGGTCCCATTATCACCAAATTAGGATCTGATGATGGGATCTTGGAGAAATCGAGGGCAACCTTCAAATTTTATAGGCTCACTTATTGATTTTCGCATATTTTATGAAGTATCTTGTGTATTTGCGTATGGTCGTCACCATCTCAGGTAGCTGGGCTGATGATGGAAGGTACAACTCCTTAACAGTAAGAAGTTACTCGAACAGGCAAGGACTGTTTTAGTAAATTGTTTTGATGTTTGATAGGGCATTTGCCACATTTGGTCTCATGATCATCAAGTCATGACCTGATGCTGCAGTCAGGATAGTCTGCAGAGTACCTAAGTCCTCGAAAACAAACAGCAGATATATCGAGTTTAGGCTCATTGAAAACGGCTCGATGTGTGGATAAACGTACTGCTAATAAAGAACACCGAAGTACATAGAGACCTGATGCTGAAGCCAGGAGCATCAGGAAAAGTACAAACCTTGAAATTACAGCACCGTAGTCGTGTTTGGGCTCATTTTAAACAGGACTAAATTTTAAGTTCATTGCAATGTTGACATAAATCTGGCCTGATGCTACAGCCGGGATTATCAGCATCTAGTTTAATGACTGTTTGAAAGAAGAGGGGGAGAGGATATATCGAACTGATCTGATGATGAAAGCCGAAAGGTAAATTAATGTAATCTAACCGTGTTTGGGATTATTAGAACCGTTATGAGATGCGCTCTGACTATAAGGTATTTAAGTTTGACTGAGGGGTACTTTTTAGTGGTGGTACCGTAACTAAAAAGTGTAAAATAAAAAAAACTTTTTACAAAAAAAATATAACCGACTTCAATGATAAAAAACACTGAAAAGTATCAAATAACTTTAATTTTGGAAGTCGGTGTTAAATAACGAAGAGACTAAACTATTAAAGAAACACCGACTTCCAAAATTAAAGTTATTTGATACTTTTCAGTGTTTTTTATCATTGAAGTCGGTTATATTTTTTTTGTAAAAAGTTTTTTTTACAACAAGCTCCCAAAGGCGGTAACTGAACTTAGTGAGGGAAAATTCAAAACTCATATTAAGCGTGTCCTAACCAAAAAAGCATTTTACAAGGTTAAAGACTATGTCGAAGACACGCTTGTTTGGCAATGACTACTCTGCACATGTGGCCCCCTGGTAAATTATCAATATTGTGTCTTTTAACTGCTCCACCTTTGTTTTAATATACCTATATATATTTATTTTTCCTTTAACGCTTTGCTTTTGCAAAATTTTTTATTTTTATTATTTAGACTTCAACTGCATTTAATTTGTTAGTAACTTATTTTGTTAACAGTTGTAATTATTTAATTTTTTTCTGATTTTTTATACAACCTCTTTTTGTAATGTGAATGTAAAAACACTGTATAATCCACAAACACTTAGATAACTTTCTATTACGGCTTACTTTTATGGCGGCTTGCTTTTTATTTTATTTTTTATTTATTATGATTAATTTTGTGCTTTTGTGTACAGTGTTGACTGGTCTACACTGTTCTTACACAAATAAATCAATATTGTAATAAACACATTTTTTAAAAGAGGAACCATTGAGTTTCTTGCCGGTTCTTCTCTATAGGAAACGACCAATTTGGAACCGTGCACTAGCTTCTGACGTTTTATAAGTGCCCATGTAGGCCTATGTGAAATAAAATATTTTGACTTTGATTAGCTGATGCTGGTCATTCATTATCATGCCGCTTGATGCGGTGGCTTAATCAAGTCAAACTAAACTTGTGTGGAGAGTTTTGGAACGACATGCCAATGTAGGCCACCACTAGGTCAATAATAAATTCCTTAGATAAAGCATCTAAGACTCATAACTCAAGAAAAAAGTGCACAAATAATAATCATACAAAATAATATACTAATACATACTAAAAAACGTAAAAAAAATAATGATAATGTTATTCTAAACCAAATATGTTTGACTAGTTACAAGAAAATAATAACTACCAAAATATGTATATCAATTGATTGGATTAAATATATGCAACAATATTTAAAAAATAAATAAGGAATAAAAACCCATTTAAAACTTAAAACACTTTTTTTTTAATCTATAAATGCTCTCAAAAGAACTTGAACTTTAAATTTAAAAAAAAATCATCAATTTATATTACATTACATTTGAATGATAAAATGGCTTGTCGTGAGAATTTCATATGTAAATGAACAAACAATGTCGCGATGGATGAGTTTGATTTCATTTAAAATTTCAAAGCATGTTTTTTTTAAGTTTTTTTTTTAGTAGTACTTTTATCTGTCTTTTAACTTTATAGTTTTAATTGAGTGCTGTATCCTCACATGATCAAGTCGACGTCTATCGCCATCCACCTTTCCCCTATAAATCCAACACATAAAATACAAGCAGGTAATACCAAGTTATGACTGTATCCTACTATATCCGTATATTGAACGCGTCATACGTGGACGCAATACTTGTTATTGTCAGTCATAACACAAGTCGTATTGACTTTATTGAGACGGTACGAGATACTGGTATAAGGAAATTTGAAGGTGTTCGATTTTGTGGACTGTTATTGGTATTATCGATTGTGGTGTATTGGTTTTCTTGATGATCTTGACAAATACTTTCAGGTGCTGAAAGATAACTTTTATTTTTTATAACTTGAACATTATAATTCACACCGCGTTCGTCATCGAAGGACTGGAACAATTTGTCTGCTGTGTTCTTCTCGTGCGATTATAGAAATAAACGACTGCTGATTTGAAAATCAAAATTAAAGTGTTTTCAATTTGATATCCTCATTGATATTCTTGGTCAAGTGAAGAGTTGCCCTCTATAAATTGATACATTAACATAATTAATCAGTCTTATAGTTTTGCATCTACTAAAACTCGGGCCACCTACCTGTCTAGGAGAGGAAGTTTGTCCCGATGTTTGTCTGCATCGTTTTCAGAAACAATTTGTAATTTTGTAAGATTAGAATAAATTAATATTCCCACTGCTGGGACCCGTACCTCTTTTCTAGGCTGGAATCATAGGCCTAGTGCAGGTTGATTGATGTTACATGTTTTAGAAATTTTGATTTCAGAACGTGCTGGTTTCCTCACGAGATTTTCCTTCACTGTTTTCAGAGCAGTGGTAATGATAATATAAATTACACAAAGTAAAGTGCCTGGCTGGGTTTGTACCCACGATGTAATATGAAAAACTCGTGATTCAAGTTACCATATTGAAACAATATCAAATAGTAATCCTATATCTCACTCGATTTAACATCTATCTTCCGAACAGTCATAAATAAACATTAAAACAGTCATAAAAAAACGTTGAATTTATAGTTTTAAATCAGAAGTCTAGCTGGAATGTCTTACAACACAACTCCAAGACGTAATATTGAGCAACAATGTATGTTTAAGATAACTGTTGTTTATGTTCTTTCAGGTAAGGAAGATTGAGTTGTTAAACTGAGCCAGATACTGAGGTTATTTTACGGTCAAAGTTTACAATATTACTTGAATAAGTTCAATATATTGTAACTTTGAGTTAGTTTATACACAAACTGTTTACATATGACATAAATAGAGACGAAACTTTTACAAAATGCCGTTGTCTGGAGCGAGAAGGAATAGCAGGCGGTCCCCTTCTGTGATGTAGTAATGCTAGCAAAGGAGACGGCCGCATACGTAAGGGAACGGCCATGCTCAGTAAGCGCGGGTATGCAGGGATGAGAAATGGGTAGCTCGCGGTCTGGTAGTCCAGTGACCGTTTGGATCGTGACTAAATCGTCGACAGCACGTAGTATTTCAAGTGCTTCTCGAAGAAGAAGTGACCGTCTGCCATTTCCCTTCGCTAAGGACCATAGCCTGAACAAGGGCGCGGCGTGAAAGGTCGTTGCCAAGAAAACGGCGGTGCTTCACTTGAATACACCTCTGCCGTATGCTCTATGCACTACGGGTGGTTTACAAAGTGGTGACGTGCGTTTCTTCCGCACGAATCCGGGCAAGAACATCCCAAACTTACCCTGTCTGGTGAAAACCTACGTCACGCGGAAGGAGAAGACGCTCGCGTGACGCCTCTCTACCCACTCCTCAAAGAAAACTTACTACCATAATTTTGGGAGGTTTGGTATGTGTATCTTTTAAAAGCATCTAACTTATGATTAAACACCACCATATTGCTATATTTTCAGCAATCTTAACTATAAATCTATGAGCTACCATTAAAAATTCACGATGGGTAAAGCCTCGTGCATCGCTAGGCATCAAGTTAACTTTACTTCCTTTATTAACCCGTCCGTCTCGTACGGAAGTTACCGACATATTTTAATCTATATAGGACCTATCAAAACATAGTATGTAACAGCAAAAAATGCATACTATATTTCTTTAAGCGAGGATCACGGAGTTAGTATAGAAGAGGAGGCGGCCTAAACAACTGTGCACTGTGACTCTCAACTGAGTCCTGACGTCATCACGGTGGGCGTGGCCTAAATCAGTGTATTGTTGGCGTTCGTCCTGAGCACAACTTCGTAAACCCACTTATTTGGCATCATATTCGCGATAGAAAACCAAAAAAATCAAGTGTTGTATTTTATCTTGTAAAAATTACTCGGATAGACGTTCTGATGCTATGGATGCCATCACATTTCATTTGTAAGTTATTTTATATGCATAATTTATTAAAATACTTCTAGAAAAATCTTAACGTCAGCATTTCCAAATATAATTCTACTCGACATTAGATGGCGACACTTTATGTCATGGGAACTAAATATATTTAGGTACGTAGAGCTCAGTATTAATATATTTTAATAATCATACGTACTGAAATTTGATCAACATTCATTCCTAAAGGTCCTTTAATCGCCATAATATTATTTTTGTAGTATTTATATAATTTTGCAAACAAGTCGCCATCTATCGTCAAATAGCAAAAATACAGGGCAGTAATTAGAAGCCAATTATTTTACCGAATATCCCCAGGCTACAGAACTTGTAAATATAATACTTATATTTCTCTAATATATGATTTGGTCGATCAAATTGTTTTTAATTACCTCACATTTGGTGTACCTAAAAAGTAGAGTATGCATCACAGGGATAAAGCTGTCTTTGTCTTGGGCGGCTTGAATTCCTCACTTCACTCTGGTTTCTTTATAATCTCCCACTCAATGCTCGGGAGCTAATTATATAAAACCTTCACTGACGTTCGGGATTAAAATAGCAACCTTCGTTTCGTTCGGAATTCAACATGCCGCCCGCGACTTAAAGACACTGCTTTACCCCTAGTCACATAATCTACTATTATTGAATGGTATCGGACGTAAACACATGTTTTTTTTTAAAAAAAAAGAATAGCTTTGTAATGACTCTTGATAATTCTTTCTATCAAAATAAGCCTTTAAAAAAGTAAACCCTAATAAAAATGGAATTAAAATATTTTACAATAAAAAGGATTTTGATGATTTTCGAATGATCTTCATTCGTCATTCATATAATAATAGTATCACTATTTCAATGAAAAATATACGTATCGCATGGTTTGCACAATTAATTTAAAAAACAGAAATCCCTTGTAATTCTGAGTTCGACCCTGTTGCATCCTGCACTTAATGACATCTAGTGTGAGATAGTTACGTAACCACAAAATAAAATCAACAGAACGACCAAGTAGTTTGGCTATTGACCGGCAGATGGCAAATAAAAAAATGGGCGGAGTCTAACACCCCCTCACCCCGCAAAATGTCACGCTTTTTTTCTTAGGGAAATCTTATTACAACATCTCCTCTTCTATACTAACTCCGTGGCGAGGATAGTTTGAAAATTAAATATTATAGGCCTTTTTTTACGTTGTTGTACTATTGGTATTGACTAGTGGTACTGGAAATGACTATCTGTAACCTAAATAATCCTATGTATATATACTAGAAAGTGAACCCTTAGTCATAACCAATTTTGTGGTAACAATGGTTTTAAATGAAAGAAAAGAAAAGGAAATGAAAAATTGTCAGGAAAGATAATGAAGACGTATTTCAAGCCATCAACTCAAACAGTACAAAACGTTATATAAACATACAAGTACGCTGAATATTACTCAATCTTGATCACTTGAATAAAACATAATATAGGAAACTACCAAAGGCTCCAGAAAATTATACAATGTCTTTCTTACAAGACACTCCGATACCAATCAGCTGTTGCACTTACAAAACTTTAGCTTCTAGATCAGTATAAAAAGCGAACACAAGCCAGCATATTGTGTTAAGTATAAAAAGAACGTAAATTATAGAGTACTGTAATAAAATAGAGACTTAAACGGTTCTTCTCTCCCCGCTTTTATCGTGGAGAGGCGCTTAGGGATGCCACAGATTTCTTTTTTCCAAGAATATTTTTCTTATAAATTGAAAATCTCGTACGTTCGTTTACAGGTACTTTCACGGCGTGGATTTCTCGATCTTCGTGTTAGATTTTTGTGATAAAGAATAACACTGATACACTTTCGATACTAACATTCTACCAAAAATATTTGATCATCAAGTTTAAATATTTTTTGGTAGCATGTTAATATTTATATGAATAAGTTTCTGGTCAACTTGAAATAACTGAAAGTTAGAATCGGTTAACGCACAATCTTTTCCAGTCATCTAATCTTCTTCCTACCCTGGTCCCATGTTATATGGCGCTTGTGTTCTTTTTTTCCATTTCGTCCCATCATCCGCCATGCCCTCACTCTCTTTTTTTCATACCACTCCTCGCACAATCCATCCATCTTTTTTTTGCATCCATCTACCTCTCCAATCCTAACTATTCCAGTCAAAATATATTAATTTAATAACAAGCTTATATTTATAAAAATGATTAACACACTTCTATGCATAATAAATATTATATTTATAAACCCAATCACTAATAGTCATTAAACATTAAACATTGGCTCATGTATTATTTACCGCCACCCCTATCGGCGACACACTCCTGTTTTATTTATGTAACATGTGCTGTTGTCCCTATGTGCACAATATATGTAGTATGTGCACATACTACAATATTGCCCTACTCGCATGCCATACTCACATTTCACTTTTTTCTTACCTTCTTCACTCGCATTTGCTGATGTTGCGTTTCTATATACCTAAAATTATGAATTTTGATTTCTCATTACTGAATTGCCTCTGATGATATTTTATTCTAGTTTAGAAATCATGCCGAATCTAGCATTCATCATCATCATTCTATCCGTCATAATCCGACCCTTGCCAGTTCTTCGATCTACGTATTCGCTGCTTCGAACTTTTCGGCCCTATTGATCAAATTTTCTGCAAGCAAGCAATGTCTCAATTTATTTCAAAACCCACTGCTGGTTAGGTTTTGCGGTTCTTCGAGATGTGTCGATAACTTTAGTTCTTCTGCGGATATATTATCTCTCATTACTTTTATATCACATGTCAGGGAATGCGATGGATGCGAAACGTAGAAGACCATTCGTTGTGGCGATATTTGGGTTCCCCCAATTGTCGCCACAATGAAGGCTCTTCTACGTTCAACTATGTCTATGTCCAACTAAATTTTTTAATATAAAAAAATTACTAAATATTGTTTTAAACCCGTATTTTTGCCATGATCAGGTAAAAATATAAAACCACCCCTACCAAGAAGTTATTTTTATGAACGCGGGTCGATGACATTATAAAGAGCCATGATATGCGATGCCTAAGGAGGCAATGTAGGCAATATTTTACAGTATTAAGTCCTCCTTGAGGGTCCAGAGTGCATTATATGAAAAATTATAATTAATGTTACAGAGGGCGAAGACGTGATTATTTGCCGTTTTAAAGTCAAGAACATATATTTTTTACGAAAAAAAAAAAACAAATTATGCGAAATTCAAAATTTCATTTCATTGATTAATTTCAATCAGTATTCATCGTGAAGACGATACGGATAGACAGAATCTTCATTCATAATATTTATTCCGCACTCGCCTACGAGGGAGGATGCCATAAATTTTCCGATTACCTTCCAAGAAATACGACTTCCAATATAATACAGGCTCAAGAGAACCTCTCTGAATTTCAGGCAAGTCTTAACAGTTACACAAAATATGATTTTCACAGTCCGATGGATACAAATTTGAAAGGAGGTCTCGAAAATGCTAGCGACCTATTTATCATTGTTGGCTTATTAAATAAAGTTATTGATAACACTTCTAAGACAGTGCTTTTGGAGAAAAAGCTCTGTTTTCTATTTCATTTTGAAGGATTGTTGTGATTTCTTGAGTTTTGATGGTTTGAACTCAGTTTTGATAGGTTTTTGGGAATTGTAGGTCCTAAATTTACGAGTGTTGGAGAGAAATGTCAAATAATGAAGGTTTCTAGCTGTGTTTATTTTGTATTTAATTATGCTTTCTCTGACGTCGATTTTGCCTAATGCCAATTGATAGATGTGGTCTACCTTTTTTATTAATTATTTCTACAAATTATTGAAGTAACTAAAAATAACTGATTAATAGATCACTCTTAAGTAATTTTCGGACGATTGACAATATATAACGGGATGGTGAGTGATTGGAGATATTATTTTATCGACCGGAGAGCACTTCCGTTAATATAACCTTTTAGTAATTATTGTTTTCGATCTCCGCAGATATTTTGATTGGTTTATATTGCGTTGAGACATATTCACTACACAATCGTTTTCCAATAAAAAAATAAAAATATGAAAAACACACAAAGATAAAAATATATCAAGCCAAGAAGTTAACGAAATAAAAATCAAGGACCAATTTCTGTGACATTAAAAGGTAATTACAGGAACATTAGAAAGTAATACATCCAGAATAAATACTGACATTTGAGATGATATTAAAACCCAAACACGTAATTTATGAGGAGTACCAATATTAAATAGAAAATATTGGTAACTTGTTTTTTACGCGAATCACTTACATAAATATTATAATGGCAGACAATAACTCATCGGTGTATTTCTAGAGTAACATTTGAAGTGAAATAATAATAGTCTTGAAGATCTTTAGTATTTACTTGAAAATGACGGAAATTTGAAATTAGAGATGAATTTTAGTGTAATTTTAGCTCAGTGTCAACGAACAAAACAAATATTGTAAGTGACTCATCATCATCATTTCAACCGAAAGACGTCCATTGTTGGACCTTCGCTAAGTGTCGCTATAACGAATGGTTCTGTGCGTCTTGCATCCATTGCATTCCCGTAATCCTCACTAGGTCACTTTGGTTCACCTCGTGGCAGGCCTTCCAACACTGCGTCTTCCGGTACGTGATCACTACTCTGGAACCTTTCTTCCCCATCGGCCATCTATTCTGCAAGCAATGTACCTTGCCCACAGTCGCTTAAGTTTGGGTTTTTTCAATCTGTGACGGTAACCTTGATTCTGCTGCAGATATCTTTATTTCTGATGTGATCACGCAAGGAAATTCTTTTCCATTGTCCTTTAGGTAACTTTTAGTCTTCTCATGAGGCCCAAGTGAGTAGCTACTGATTACATATTACACAACACATTATATCTTTGAATAGAAAAGTTTGATAATCTCTCCCTCGCTTTGAGTTTCTTTCCGGTGATAGAAAATTACCGTGTGGAGTGAATGTATATACAACGTGTAACGTTAAATGCGCAAAACCTGAAATTAGTTTGATCAGAATGACGAGCAGAATCAATGAAAAAGTTAATATAGGTTACATTTAAAAAAAAAACTTCATTAAAAACGTTGACTTGTCTATTTATGAATAGGTAAAGCCATCACGTGCGCAAACCCACCCAAATAGGTAAACAAACACAAATAGTTGTAGTCCAATCAAATTTTCTCATACACGGGATAATAAAAGTTGTTATTTCAATGCAGTTATGAATTTTAACCCTTCAGATACCGTCAATTAGAGACACAATAGTAAGACAATAGATGCGCGGCCACCGGTGGTCGCTTGGGGATTCATGAATTAAACAAACTAAAAATACACATAAAACCTTTAACTATTTTTTTTCTCACATAATTAGGTCAATTGAATTCAAAATCATTTGGGGTGTCTGCGGTTTTGCGCGTTTAACGTTACACGTTGTACCTATGTATATATTTTTAATAATAAAGCGTACATTTTGATTTCATTGACAGATTTATTACTCCTTAATGTTATAATCCACTGACCAATCATACTATTCTCAATGAATTAATTATGAACCACGGAGTTCATCTCCTCAATTTTCTTCTACAGCACCTTTAAAATATCTGACGGTTTCTAAAAGCTTTATTTTTTCATCAGTACATTCATTAGCATAACTTGGTTCTGGTTAATCTTGAGCCTCTTGCTCTGTGTCGGCAAAATGAAAATTTTATAGTCCATTGCTAATCTTCAGTCATTATGTTAAAAACCTACCTATCTGTACAACTGGGGTTCCAACCTGACTTTTAAAGGTTCCGTACCCAAAAGGTTAAACAGGACCCTATCACTAACACTTTGTTGTCCGTCCGTCTGTCTGTCTGTCTTTTCATCTGTCACCAGGCTATATCTAATGATCCGTGATAGCTAGACAGTTGGAATTTACACAAATGATATATTTCTGTTGCCGCTGTAACAACAAATACCTACTAAAAACAGATTAAAAACCCGTTTTTAAAACACATTCATTGTGCGTGCAGCTAAGGAGTGGAATTCCTTGCTGGAGTCTGTTTCCTGATAGCTACAACCCGAGAATCTTTAAGTCGAGAGTGAATAAGTTTCTTCTAGGTAAGCGCGTTCCATCGTCAACCGCCGCATCGTCGCTTTCCATCAGGTGAGATAGCGGTCAAGCGCAAACCTATCAACAATAAAAATAATTAAATATAACATAAGTCGAGCTCCCATATAACAGACTTTTTTGCTGCGGAGTCCTTCATGCGACTGTCAGATTCGCACTTAGCCGGTTTTTTTAAACTGCATAACGTTTATGTTGACTATAAAATATTTAATTATGAGTCTCGTTAGCTGACTCGGATGTTTTATGAGCTTTTCTTGCTTTATGTTAGTCGTTCAGTTGTCTGTAAGGATTTGTTTCGTTCGGTTAGACTAGTTTTTCAACCTAATCTAAAGTTTTGAGACTGATTGCCTTTTGACTTTCAGAACTATTCGATAGTTTTTACACTTAGATATTTACAAGTCCTGAGTGAACTAATTGCTTATTTCTAAGATAACTTGCTCCATCGCTGACACATTATCTGCTCATCTCACCTTTGTCAAACAAAAACTAAGCCTCTGTCATGTCATATTAATCTCCCTCTCTTATTGAAATTTCTTCATCCAACATTTTCATACAACCACTTTTACTTGATTATAATGTTATAAAATATCTTTCTTTAGATATTATAATAACACAAATATCTTGTGGATATTATCTAGGTTTTTATTAAAGTCAAATCAAAATAATTTTGTGGAAATAATCCAGTAAAGTCATCTGAAAATCTACTTTTTTGTGTGAACTTTGGCCCTTCATGATTTACTTGTAAATTAAATACATATATACGTATGTCTTTACTACCCATGTATTTTATTTAGTCGAGATTCTGACTTTTTTCCAAAAACTTTGTATTCTTGAAAAAACATTTAGAAATTACTAAAGACGAAAATTACAGAATTACCAAACACCAACAATACAGAGCGTTTAGCCATTATCTCTCCTATTTTCAATTATCTTTATCAAACATTACATTGGATAAAACAACATGCTTTAAATTTTATATTTAAACTATACTCAGGGTATACGGGTCAAGAAGGGCTCTCTTAAAAAAGACAGGCATTTCCTATGAAAAAATAAAACCGCTAAATTAAATCTAAAAACAGAACCCAACTAAAACAAAACTACAAAACAAACTACTACTAAGATATTCTTGCGCAGCCTTTAAACTATTCTAAGGTCAAGGCAAGGAAAGTTTTTCGAAACACTCTTTACTATTTAAAATATTAATCAAACATTTGTAAGTCGTATTGTCTGAATATCAAAGAGCTATCGGAAGGCATGACAGTGCAGCTTTATGAATTATTTAACAATAGACGGACGACTTTTGTTATTAATGGCTCAAGACGGTGTGTTTAATTTTATAAATTAACTTCGAATTGAATTTTGCTTTATAAGGTTATATTGTTAAGATTTTGGAACCTTCCGCAGAAAGATGTTATATAAATGTATAAGTAGGGTTCTCAGTAAAGTCATCCATCAGCAAATGAAAGGGGCAGCTTCTGCTTCTTAATTTATCATTCCCTCCTCACATTGTGCGTCGCATAGAGGAACCTCCCCTCTGTGCATCGGAATTCTTTTAATCAAACGAAATTAAAAAAGGAGGTGTGGCTTTAACAATGTATACAGAAAATGTGTAACCAACCTGATTAATCCCACTACTCAGATCTAAGGTTATCGACGGATGACAGCAAGACGAAAATATGCACCTGGAAGATGAGAGGAAAGGATAAGCAGGTATAATGTATAAACTCGTACCATCCTGTAGCAATTGTAGTTTTATGTCTAGGCCTAGCCCTAGTATTAGCTGTCATTTGCATATAAAATTAACTACAATATGCAGTAAAACTATAATTTTAACAAACCAGCTTTTTGCCTACAACTTCGTTTGCGTGAATGTCGGTAACAGCAGACACAAAGTCGAAGTCAAAGCCAGATGAAAAATGACTTTTTTTTTTCAATTATGTGGGAATATCATCTAATGACATCCACCGCTCTTGGGCGGAGCGGGAGATAGTGAACAGACTAGAGAGTCGGTAGATAGACTTACGTCGGTAGAAAAACCCACTCCTGTTCCTTCGTTGCCTTTCGTACCAGGGTCAAATTTTCCTTTCAGAAACGTTTCCTTGGCCCCAGTAGGCTTCGTGGTGGATGTCACATGTCTTCGAATTTGCAGGAATTACTAACCCGAACTCGGCCCTTGTAGTGGTTTTCAGCCCATTCCCTCTCCTAAAGGGAGATCTGAGTCCCAGCAGTGGGGACATTATAAGGGTATTAAAGTGTAAATAAATGCTTACAGCTCAATCGACAAAACACATATTTGGGCAACTACCTCACAATTAATATTATTTGTACATATTTTTTAGCATAGCAAAACCATCAATGTCTTTAAACACTTCAGCAGTATATTTATACCTCACTTTTCATATCCAGCCCTTTGTATCCGCTGTTGTACGCCAGGTGGCGCCACGTATCACAGTTCTCAGCACATTACCCACACCTTACAATTTATTATTTAGCGCTTGGTTTTCTAACGGAGTTTCCTTTCGCAGTTTAAAAGCGATACAAATGTTAAAACGAGTATGTTTATGAAACATTGTTGTTACGGTATATGGCGTGTATTGATAAGTTTTTGATTAATTACGAATACGAGAGGGGAATTATTGGAAATTGGCTTTTGGCCACGACTTTACTTGCGTATATAAAATATATCTTATGCCACTCAGGAATAAAATAGCTGTCGATTGATAAAAAAATTTAAACAATCGGACCAGTGGATACTTTCAAAGCTTAACTTCTACGAACAAAAAGAAAATAGACTACGTCTTTATAACATAGGATTAGAAACTTTGTAGTATTTACATACCAATCATGAACAGGTAGATAGAATAATTATGACACATATCTCTTATATTATAAAAGCGAATGTTCGAAAATGTATTAAATATGTGTATGTTTGTTATTTCTTCTGGCTCGAACGACTGAACAGGGTTCAAAAAAACTTAGTGTAGATGATATTCTGAAATAGCACATAGAATATATTTTTGTATGTCCCCTTGAGATAATTTCACAGCTTGTAAGAGGCTTTAATTTTACGGATATAATGGGGGTGTAATCATCGACAGTGATCTTTACCAGACCACTTTTGAATAGAAAAAAAGTTACAAACCTATTTTATAAATTTCTTACACATAAAACGATGTCTCCTAGGCTGGAACTATATCAAAAAGTGGATGATATGCCACTGATATCCAGACAATTTTCGTTTTGCAGAAAAGGGCTGTTCGTTCAATTTATAAACTAAGTCCCAGGTACTCCCTTAGAGATAAATTTAAGGATATCAATATAATGACTGTACCTTCTCAGTATATTTACGAGAACATTTTGTATGCTCATAAAAATAAAAACATGTTTAAAAAATACAGTGATATTCATAATTTTAATACTAGAAACAAACATAAATTTGTAGTTCCAGCAACCAGGCTCAAAAAAATAGGGGGCTCATTTAGAT
Source organism: Mythimna lalbum (assembly GCA_949319445.1). Lineage (NCBI taxonomy): Eukaryota > Metazoa > Arthropoda > Insecta > Lepidoptera > Noctuidae > Mythimna > Mythimna lalbum. The sequence goes on from OX439355.1 coordinate 21,910,143, forward strand.
GTCAATGTATACGCTTCTATAATAAACTGCCTAGTCATATTCAACAACTCAGCCTTAATAAATTCAAATCATTTGTAAAGCGAAAACTTTTCCAAAAAGCTTTTTACACTGTAAAGGACTATGTTGATGACGAAAAGGCTTGGGACTGACCTGCTCCAGTACCCTCTAATTCTTATAACATAACTGTTTTTGTTTTAAATTGTGTTTATTATTCATTCATTTTTTTATTCATTTTGACATTAATGTTTAGTTTTTACAATTTGACATTGTAATATTATTTTATTTTACAATTTGACATTGTAAATTATTTTATTTTACAATTTGACATGTTACATTAAATAATGTTTATTATTATTAATTTTTGACATAAATATTTACTTTGTAAGTATTTTTACATTGTAAAAATTAACTTTCTTTTTATTATTGTGAATGTGAGGACTATGTTGGTTACTTTTTTATTTCTCGTTATCGTTTGTCTGGCAATTTGAGTATTTTCTGCGGCCTACCCAAATGTCCTTTCATTGGTATTGTTCGTCAAGTCGTTGAGCTCCTTAGTAGTCCTGAGTTGAGCTTTGCGAGTACTGACAAATGCTTACACTGATTGGACGGGTCCACTCAAATCTGTATGGTTCTTTCTTCAAAAGACCATCTCAGATTAATCGGCATGGTTCTCATGTGATTTGACCATTACATATTTATTGTATGGACTTTAAAAGAGACTTTGACCCCTGAGTTTGTTTCGGTGTTTCTTCTCAGGGTAGTCAGCTAGGAAACACCGGCCTCATCTAGCTTAAACAGACAAAAAAAAAAAAAAAATTGACGTGTAAAAGTGTTTTTTTAAACCTATTTGCAAAAATAAATATCATTTATCATTTATCATCATTTATCATTTATCATTTATCACTGATCCAGACCAAATTCTAGGTATCTTACGATTATACTCTATTCATTGGTTAGACAGATTTTTTTAAGCTTAGATTGATTTATGATCTGTCTATCATTGACAAAGTCACCTTGCTTCACACCAGCTTTAAATTTAAGACACGGCTGAATGAAATTACCCGAAAGTTATAAATGGCCGCAGCAATAAATCCAATCAAAACTTTTGAAAACCGAAGCAGTCAATCACTGTTCACAAAAGAAAAGATGGCCATTTGTGCATCAAATGTAAAGAGATGTACACCAACAGGTGCAAACAAAGTTGTGGTATAAATCTTGTACCTCGTGATTTACTGTACAACTTCGAGGCAACGGGTCCACCGTTCAATGCTTCCCTTGAATGTATGGCAGTTCCGACTTCTGTCTTTTTTATCGTTTCGTGGGTAATTGGAAAGAGAATCGCTAAAGAAGAGTTGTAGGGGATTATCTTTATTTATGTGGATTTAGAAAGTTCTGGTGGTATTGATTGGAGAGAAGAGGGCGTTGGGACAATGACTTGGGGTGAATGTTCTCTGCCTATAGAGTATAGAAGGCGGTGACGGTTCACTGGTTCAGTGAGCACATTACTTCCCCCAATAAATTAATGTCGTAAGTACTGATAGATGTTATACAAACACAATGTGACACTCTTTGCGGTAAGACATAGATGCATACTTGTATTGTTAGACAGAGCAGTTTGCAGAAATAATGAAAATTACAATGTAATTATAGGTAACAAAAAGTAATGTTAGTTTTCCCAAACCCAAAACTGAACTCTCATGCTCTAGAGTATCACTTACAACCACTTGACGGACGAAACAGTCCGTATAAGAAGACACAATTTTAAACTATCAAGAAATGGAAACATTATTCACACCACATTTCATTTGATTTTTTTAATCAATGAAATAAAGAAAAAACCGGCCAAGAGCGTGTCGGGTTAAGCTCAGTGTAGTGTTCCGTAGTTTTCCGTCAGTCACAATAAGTGTCCCAACTTAAGAGTTAAACAAAATAAAAAATTTAACCCACAATATAATTTACTTAAACTTAATTACAATTTCTCACTACACCAAATATTTTTATTGATAACAATGAATGACAGATAACGAGCAAAAACAGATACCACCGATGCCAACGAGAGACCAACCGAACAATTCGACAATATCAGCTCATACCCGTCCCGACCCCATCAACTGAGGAGAAATCTTAACAGCGCAAATTAGCGTAAAGTAAAGCGCCATCTCTCGGGGAATTGAGTTACTAATTTATACAAACTAACCGGGTTATGTATATATAAGTATAATAATATGTAATTTTGGATTGCGTGAACCGATTTTAATAATTATTTTTTTATTTGAAAAGATACGTTCAAGATAATAAAATCCTACTAATAATATAAATGCGAAAGTTTGTATGTATGGATGTTTGTTACTCTTTCACGCAAAAACTATTGAACGGATCTCGATGAAACTTAGTACACGAGTAGACCATATCCCAGAACAACACATATGATACTTTTTATCCTGGGATTATGTACGCGGGTGAAGCCGCGGACTAAAGCTAGTATGTAAATGAAGTTAAAAAATGATTGTATAAACGGTTAAATTACAAACTTAGTTCAGAAATTATTTTGTACAATTTTTCAAAAACTGTTCAACCCGTCAACTTCAAAATAATTTTCTTAGAAAGTCTTTATAAAGTCCTACTTTTGAGATTTTTTTCATATTATTTTCTAAACTTATGACTCAAAAGTTAGAGGGGGGAGAGAAAAAAGTAGGAGTGATTATTTCCGAAAATATTAACATTATCAAAAAATGATTTCAGTAAACCCCTATTCATCTCAACAATACGAGTATATCACACGTTAGGGTTGAAATGAAAAAAAAAACACTCCCACTTTATGTGTACCTTAATAATAAATTTGTTTCGATTTTTTATTTTATCATTTTATCGGCGTGATTGATATACATATTGGTACCAAATTTCAGCTATCTAGTACTAACGGTCACTGTGATTATCCGCGGACGGATGGACCGACAGACAGACTTGGAAAACTATTAGGTTAGTTGACTACGAAACCCTAAAAATAGCGGTTCTAAACAAAGTTTGAATCGGTAACTTTTAATAAAGAATCAATACAGCCAACAGTCATGGCGATGGTCAGAAGCTAATTCTATTTTTGGTTAGGTATTAATTTTAAACAAGGATGAAATAATTCCTTTATACTTGTAATCAGAATGGTTTATTAGAAATCGAGTTTTATAATTTCACAGAATTTTAGCCTGTCAAGTATATCGTCGCAAAGAGGGATATCAAAACTGTATCAATCCGAGTATTACTCTTCGGCGGTAGGACATGGCTTCAGCAGCAGTCATTTGTAGGCATGGCAGCTACTTTGGCTCCCGATTATCGTAAGATGGCTTTGATTTGGCGTGCCTTGGCATTGGCTTCTCTTGGCGTGGACTAGACCATGATGACCCATGTCATTTCATGGGCCATATTCTTTGTTTGGTTAATTTGATGTTTCATTTCGGAAAGCAACATTATATCAATACATTTAGAAAATGAAATTCAAATACCTCTAAAAATTTTAGCAGTAAATTTGAATGTCTAAATCGTGTAGCGTTCGAAAAGAAAAATTCTAAATTGTCACCAATAAATCTTTTCCAAAGTCCAAAAATAATTTTAAAATCGCTACCTGCTACAACGCTGATAAATAATTGATCAAATCAACTCGAGGCACGCCACCTCGTCTCAAATGGCGGTCATTAACTAAACCTCATCTAATGATTTTAGAGAACTATTAAATTTTCACTGATTGAAGATTACAGCTGAAATGATTTACGTAATTTTTTTCAGGCAACGTGAAAAGTTGGATTATTTGATCGCTGAGGTTTAATTGCGCTAGGAGTGTCGGAGGGAAAAAACTTTGATGTTTGTAGATGATTACTTAGTTTCTTGTAGACATCTAGAATTTTAACAAATACGTGAACAAAAGTTAAATTAACTTCAGATAGCACGACATGCCAGTATTAATGACATCATCCGTCGAGCTCTTTTCGCCGCCGGGGTGCCAGCTGTTTTAGAACCCAATGGCTTGGCACGCGACGATGGGAAGAGGCCAGACGGGATGACCATAATGCCTTGGAAGTTGGGTAGGCCTTTGGTGTGGGATGCAACATGTGTCGACACCCTTGCGCCATCCCATCTTCTTAGTACGGCGGGCTGTGCTGGTGCGGCTGCTGCAGGTGCAGAAAACCTCAAACGGCGTAAATATAATAACCTCATCGGAAGTTATATGTTTGAGCCGTTTGGGGTTGAAACACTAGGGCCATGGGGTCCGAGCGCTCATCGAGTTGTTCGAGATATTAGCAAACAGTTGGTCGACTCTTCGCGTGACCAGAGGGCTGGGCTTTTCTTCGGTCAACGAATCAGCATTGCCATCCAGCGTGGCAATGCTGCCAGCGTTCTGGGCACATTTCCCATTGACATCGATGTGGACGAATTTTTTGATGCCCTATAAGTTCCTTTTGTTTTTTACTCGTTTGTATATATTTTTTCTTTAAGTTTGTATATATACCTATTAGTTTATAATATTTAATAATTAAGATGTATATATGTATGTTAATAAAAAACTTCAGATTAAATATGCTGGAATTTAAAGAAATTTGTAAATCGTGATGATCACCTATTTGTTAAAACTTAAAAAGTTTTCTGCATGATGCACATATAAAAAACCATTTTAAATGGAAACAAAGCTGTTAATTTTCTGTTATGGCAATTATCAAAATTTTATATTTTAAGATTAACAAATTCATGACATTTCAATTGGACAAACACTCATCGATATTCTTTATCGCTAACAGAAAAGATCACGTTGTGTGTGTCTTCATGTGGCTTCAGATGAAAAGGTCTAACTCTTAGGCATTACATGTATTTTTATTTATTTACTTATTAAAACTTTATGCAATATTAAATAAAACTACACAAAAGTAGGCTTATCCCTTGGGCTTTTTTTGCTAGTCGACCTTAGAATAGTGCAAAAACATAACATGGTGGGTGCAACTTAACAAATAGACAAACTGAAAAGAAATAAGAACCATAATAAATACAAACATAGATACATACATAAAAATAAGTACATAAAGTTATTATATAAAAACAAATCCAGCCAATCAACGCTGTTATTATTCTACCAACTTGTGCGTGTTTTGTAACTAAACTAAACTCTTGAGATGAAGCCTACCCACAAAAAGAAACATAACTCCGACACTTTACAAAGCAACGCCACAGGAAACACATAAGTGGCACTTCTAACGTTGCGTTCACACAAAAAGTACATTAAAACTAAGAAAGTGGCACACAAAGAGCTTTAAAACAAAAAGATCGCGGACAAACACTAAATCTCGCGGTAAGTAGAGCGGTACCTGGCGAAGTTTCTCTGTAATGGCAGTTGGCGATGTGGGTGACAAATGTTTGGATCCGTATTGGTTTTGAATGTTTTTGGGGATTAGGATTTTTCCGTCGCTACATTTACCTGCCCGGCTGAATCGACGAGCTATTTCACCTTTCAGTCGCTGATAAGAGTTATTGAAATCGGGGAACATGATTGTTTTGCCATGAAGCAGGCTTTAAAAGAGCTAACTGAAATTCTCGAGAAATAACATTCTACCCTCAATAGGCATTTCGGTTGTTCATTCCGTGATTATTGTTCTCTACAATTTGACTGTTGGACTGTACTAATCGCTGATAAAATGAGGTAGCCCGATTGAAGAGTACGTTTCTTTCTCATTCTTTATGCACACAAAAGTACAGAGGTGTAATTTATGCCTTAAAACATTTTCTACCAGTCAACCTTTGGGTGATACAGAAACAAATTAAGGCAGGTACAATATTAAACATTAAAAATTATAAGAGTACCTGGAAGTACTTAGAGGAGGCCCTTGCTCAAGATTGAGACAAGAAGAGCTAAGAACAAAATATGAAGAATTTAAAAAAAGTTTATCTAATAGATTAATTATAAAGATAAATATGATGATAAAAATGACCAAACAAATCTTTTTAGCTTACGACTATTTTTATTGCTATTAAGTAAAAATTTCATCAAAATCCGTTGTGTGGTTTAGTGGTTAGAGGATATACAAATAGACACGAAAAGCGATTTTGTTTTACACTTTGTAGAGATTACAAGCCACAACACCTGTATGCTCCCATGTGCCATTACTACAGTGCTCAAAACGAAATAAGGTAATAACAGAAACATAAACGCTCTCAGTTCAACTGAACCAATTAGAGGTCTTAATACTACGACCTCAAGCCAACTACAGGTCAAACGTAGTTGAGGAGAGGTAACTTTGTTTAAATAATTTGGTTTTGTTACTTAGATAGAGGGTTATCATGTTAAAGTAACTTTGGCGATATAGGTACTAATGGTCTAGTTCACAAAGCATGACTTATGGCTAAGTACTAAGATTAAAAAAAAAAAAAGACGTGTGGCACTCGGAGACTGCCGCGGTAAAGCTATTGCATAGCATTTTTTATCAACATATGCAATTAAATTGTGATTGAAGTTGACAAGTTGCCATGACAACCATTTAGTGGGGGGTGTTAGGTTTTTTTCGTTACGGAATTTCTGGATTCGGTCTCCACGCTCAGGGCCCGCGATAGAAGCTATGCAATAGCTTAAAAACACGTCACCTATCTCTGCTGTCTGAGATCAGTCTCAGATAGAAGAAGAAATGAAAAGAATTAGTCTAAAGCTGCCAGATAAGCTAACTGGAACTAACCCAGAAACCAGTTTTTTTTTTCAGGATATAAAAGAAAAACGATGAGGCACCAATAACAAGGCAACGTTTGCCATATAATATCTAGTAGAAAAGGAATTTCCGTGGAAAAACGGTCCAAAAATAATCGGTGCAAAATTTATGGTGACAGGTCGAATTTAGATCGGATATAGGTACTGCAGATACGTCCATACAAGTAAGTGTCTCCTTTGCTAGGTCAGACCGTATATTTTCTAAATTCAGTTTCAGAGCAAATCCCAAGCGCTTACACAAATAACATTGTTCGGTGAAGTCTGGTGTTGATAAGTCTTGCATATAATGGTCTCTCCACCTGAATAAAATCCTTTAGAACGCAACATTCAAGTTTAAGCCTATAAATATTCATCAAAACCCAACGTACGGTCAACAGCTTGCAAAATTTCAGCATCCAAAACGTAAAAACTTCAATACACTTCGGCTATAAATCCAGTTTTAAACCATTTTCGGTTAGTGTCAATACCCAGTTATCGTATATTGAGCATTTTATAGGTGTTATAGTATCTGACGACAGCTTTACAACGGGCGTGGATTTTATTTAGTGGCGATTTTGAGTGGCGTTTCAAGTTTATGGATAGCCGTGATAAAATGAAGTTTTAAAGTCGTTCGATGGATATTTTATCGTCGTTTGGTTCTGTGATGATATTATAATGTTGGTTTATATCTCCGATTATTAGTGGATCGGGGATTTCTTATGAGTTATTAATATCGAGAGTTGATTTTATGATTCCATCTTTGTAGTTACTGTTTTGTACTTTAAATTTACCATTGCCTGACGATATGTTAAAAAAATCCGTTGATAATTTCAAATACGCGATACATTTAAGCAGTGGATGATTTAAACATTCTGTATTCATGACTCCACACTGAATATTTTATTAACAATCGTCCCCATTGAAACAAAAAGAACTAATTGCGCATTGGTGACAGCTGGCGTCATAGTAAACATCCATCACAGCGGGCAGACGGCAAGTTATTAAATGAAAGTGCAAAAAAAACAGTGATGGATTGCAAATTGTACTCCTGTGAATATTAATCTGTATTGTTTGGTAGGTTCGTAATCGTTTTATTTGCATAATTTTTAATATTATTAATATTCATATCTGATAATATCATCTGCTTGTCAATCTTGTTTGATTTGGTTTCAGTGTTCATAATAATCATTAGGAGTACCATTTCCTGCTGAAGTCTGAATTTCCTGAAAACTACAATCTAAGAGTTATTAAGTCAAGACCGAATAAGTTAGTTTTAGGTCAACGTGCTTCATTGTCGACCATATCATCGCTTACCATCAGGTGATATAGTGGTCAAACGCGAACCTATTAATAATAATAATATAAATATATGTATTGTTGTTACATTTTTATATTACAAAACTCTACTATGTTTATGTATTAAGAAAATCTTTCTTTGATCATTCAAGATGTTATAAGAAAAAAAACTGGATTCAAAACATTCTAAAAACAGTAATGGATACAAAATGTTTTTATATTCAGTTTACACACATAATTGTTTTCAGAATGTATCTGTCTTCTGTAATCACCTTTTTCAAAAAAAAATCCTAATAATCAATTTAAAATTAAAAGTACAAAGATGAATTCCAACAACGCCGAAAGCCGATAAGTCAAAAAATGTCTGAATAATAAAGCGTGATCATGTGGAAGGAACAAGTGGGTGGCGACTACTTAAGATCAATTAACAACTCACAGCTGAAATGTAAGTGATGGCTCTCGGCTCTTGGGAACACTCCAATAATACGATATTTCCACATTGATATTGGTGCTGCCCTTTTCAAAAGGTCGGTGGGTACTTATAATTTGACAAGCTATTAAGGTATCTGATTGTGAATGAATTATATTTCATTTAATCTACTTCTTTCATAATCATGATTCCTTTTTTCTTTAAAAGAAAATACTTTCACAATAAGGTCATAATAACCTGATTTATTTGCTTACAGTCTAAGTGTATATTTTGGTATAATCCACCAAGAAATATCTCTACACTAGTAAAACCATACAACAAGAAAACCACAAAATCACTAACTATTCAATTTACTACAACAATTATTAATGGATTCAACAACAATGCCAACATAAATTTGCAACAAACTATAAACCAAAGACATTGAAAACTTGGTTAATCAGTGTTGGACACTACGCAGACCGCGGACACAAAGTTTTAGACACAAAAACACACTCAACACTCAAGTTGTCGCGACTTCGGTTCAGTAGCAGCACTGGACAGGCAGGTTTGTAAAGGAGTGTAAGCTTTGGTATGAACTTCTCTTCATTGATTTGGTGTGGTAGAAATTGATTTATGGCTTTAACTTTTTGTTGGTCAATCTGATCTTTACATTTCACGTACTGAGATTTGAGCTGTTCTTTAACTGACTCTGTGAATCATTCGCAAGTTAACTTTGGGTCAAAGCATTCGCTATATACCCAAAAACCCACTGTTGTCATATCTGTCCCAAGTATGACTACATCGACCGCTTCTCGACATCCAGTAGATTTCTTCAAACTTCATCAAGCTATCAATATTTTTTTAGTCACTGTTTATTAAAATATTAGATGTCGATAATTAGACTTCCAGCCATTTCCTTCATATCCTTAACGGCTGTACTTATTCCATTCATCTCAACGCCTTCATCGTTTACCAAAGTGATATAACATTCTGTAACAACAGCATCTGCTCCAAACAAGTCAGGAACAGCTACAAACCGCGGCATGTTCGAATTACTACCTGCCATTGAGTTACGTGACATGAATATGTTAACACACTTACCAACGCATTTCGATTTAAATTTTGGCTGTTTGGAAACGTGACGTACGTTGGTTAATCTTTTCTTTCTTTGTTTAATTTTTTGTCTAAGTTTTATTTATACACCGGTACCATGAAGTTTATTGGAATAAAAAGATGCTTAGCATATCAGCGATCTTCCCATAATTTTTTTTAATTTGTATTTGATTTTTTTTTCTCATTGTGTCATTTATAAAAACAAATTGTGCAACAATTGGAGCAAAGAATCTGACCGATACAATTAGGGAAATTTTAACTGTTAATTTTAGATGTTGTCTGCACAGAACAGTTAAAGCTTTTATTAAGAAGTCTATAGAAAACAGAAAATATACATTAGTTTAATTTCTGTTTTCATACAAATGGCACTCATGGGCTGCCTTGAGACCATTTGGCATTTTGCTGAGCTGAGACACTTTTGACATTAATCAGTAGGTACACTAAATAATGCCAAAACTGCCTAACACACACAAAGGGAAATATTTAAAAATTAAACAAAAAGTGCAAGAAAGAAGAAAGTAGTAGATAAAACTGTTTTTGTAATGAAAATAAACGCAATTTTCTTTCTTTATTATAATTTAACTGTGCTGTTTTCAAACTAATTTACCACTGCTTACAACATTGTGTTCTTTTACTTTTAGCTCACACCCACCACACACACACAAATTACCGTACTTTTTAATTAAGAACTTCATGTGCCAAATAAGTCTGCAACTGTTGTGAGAAACTCCGCTGTTCGTGAAAATACTTGCATCGACGGTGACAATCCGAACGAGTCCCAGGGATACTGATATTTTCAGAGTAGACAATTTGTGTTTAAGTTATAGTGTGAATGTACTAAATGATCTGTAAAACAGATTTTCGTTTTCATTTTTATTTATTACTAGCTTCGCACGGGTTCTTTTCTAGAAATAAATACAAAAGCTTAACAAATCATATACTTAAACCTGTTTCGAGAATCACGCTATCGGGTGCTGAAAACCGCTTGAATATCGGTGCAGTAGATTTTGAGTTTATCGCGAACAGCTTTTTATACCGCGAACATCGAAGGACTGAAACGATGCGGTCTTTCCGTCCGAATATAATGAAGGTGTCTTTAAGGCTAGAGTGAATAGGCTCTTAATAAACTATTAAGCTTCACTGTCCACGATTGCATCAAACTGCTTACCATAAGGTAGCATTGCAGTCAAGCACTAGTTTATATCATTTAAAAAAAATATCAGAAGTAAAACCCCAAAGAGTTGGAATTAAACTAGATGCTCTTTAATTACTGAGACAAAACTTGGAGGTGCTCGTATTTAAGTAATAAAAGCTGCACGAGCTCCATAGTTTAGCAATGCTTTTTGAAGTTAATCTGTGGATGGATTACAATCAAAACCTACTAATGCTCTAGAAATAAATTCAAACTGTTGTTTTTGGGTGATATTTGTAGATCGCTAACATCCGTTGCGGCTTAGTCTTGGCCATGCGTAACTCATAATATCCAGTTACAGGATTCTGGAGGACAGCTAAGCAGTTACTATATATAAAATACTAATATCCAGCTGTATCCAGTTTTATTGGAAGCCAACCACAATTTAGTGAGCAATCTGGTTTTGTCTAGTCAAGCAGAGTTGCGTAAAAAAGCAACACAAAGAAAACTTATTTAATTATTAAGTTCTGTTTTCAAATACTCTGTGTCGAGTATAATCAAATAAACTACTAATAATTTCTTCATCAGGCCTTAATTTTCCTTACACAATAATCTTCTCACCCCCCGTGAAATAGTCGACTCATCTGAAACACAATTTATTTCATTCAAAGGAAATTAATTTAGCCGATGTTTGTAAAGTCTTCACGTTCGTCAACTGCCCTTTTGAATAAACAATCGACATAGGCTATGAGACGGAGTGCTCTGAATTTATTCCATCTTTTAATATTAGATCTATAGAAAAATGGAAAAAAATAAACAAAGATATTTATTTCAGATTATACGTTCACTTAGTTGGAAGCGGAAAGGAAAGGTATCGCAAATATTGCTAAATTTCATCATGTTGATTTGCTTAAAAGAAAAAAAGACAAAATTTGCATCAAAAATCAGCATCATCTTCTGAAGTAGGAAATTACACGTTAGGATTTCTGAAAGGTGTGTCAGATGTTTACTGACTAAAATCAGAACTATGTTCCTTCGGTTGCTCTCTGCATTCTAGGACCACGAGTCAGGAAAAGAAGACTGAGTCGAGTTATCAGAAGTCCACGCCATAAGTAGGTATTGGCCTTACTGGGCCCCTACGGATTTGCTGAGATCTCTTTGAGGCACACGTGAAACACTACGCACTGTTGGCGACTTGATCTCGGTCCAGACGGTTACCCGAAGCCGAGCTACCTATTGCTCTTTGTCGGGGTCTCGGTGGTTAGAGCATGAGGATGTCCATTCGCTCACGCATGCGGCCGACTCCTTCACGAGCATTACTGCTTTGCAGAAGGAGGCAACTCTCGTACATTCCCCCTCGATCTTTCAACTCTAGTGTCACAGTATTTGAAGTCGGCGAAACTTGTTTTTCTTCGTCTATATTGACTGTCTTTTCTTTCGTATCATCTCTCACATTATCTAACTAATTTGAATTATCTAATCTAACAGCCTTTGTGACTAATTCTTCTTTCAAATGCTGGATAAGTTTTCATCCAATGTAACGTCTCGTGCATTATGTATGAATATTTTGATGTTGTAGCAAAACCTGCACTCTAGCTGCTGGACTAAAATCATTTTATTGATCGCGCACAATTGTCGTTCTGAGGTTAATAATTTATTAATGACTAGCTTCTGCCAGCGACTTCGTACGCGGATCCTGTTGGTTATGCCAGCGACAACGGGGTCGTCAAAATCGAAGATCTGAAACGTCTGATGTCGAATTCTAAGAGCCCGCGGACTGGAAAACAACGTGATGCTCGAGACGATTCGAGACGTTCCAGATCTCTCCCTTCCACTTACACGCGTGACAGTGTGTACACACCTTAGACATGGTGCCAATGTCTCCGTGTTCGATGTAATTAATAAATGGGTTATAGGAAAACGCGCTCCTTTCTTTATTCCCAAAAAGTGTTCCCATAGCTTGATCTAACTCGACGCCAACGCCATTTACGAAACGTTTAGAAATCGGAAACTACATATTATTTACCCAAATTATTATTATTTGCGGTTGGTTCAGTAATCGGGTCTAGGGATCGAACCGCAAAATTAAGTTTGTTTTTATTGTATATACTTTTCCGGGATAAAAAGTACCCAGTGTGGTGCCCAGGATATTAAAAAATAATTAAACCAAGTTTCATCGTAATCGGACCAGTAGTTTTTGCGTGATGCCTGAACAAACAGACCGACAAAAAAAATTTTAGGTAAACCTAAAATTAAACCTAGTTACTTACCTATTTAAAACTACAGCTAAATAAACAAAAAAAAATGTTTAATTTATAATTAAGCTAATACTAAGAAATATTTAAACACTATCAAAATAACTAATACCTATTTTATAAAATAACAACCAAAGAAATCTAAAATAAATTATTAAACGTAAGAGTAGACTAAAAGTCGCGCTGATGAGCACGGTTTGTTATAATCAATTATTGTCTGTCAATAAGGTCGAACACTCTGAACGTCTATTCGCTTCAACAGCCAAATATTGCCGCCGCGAGCCGCGTCGCGCTCGGCGACCGTTACACAAAAATAACCCTTATAGCATGATTCAGTATTCACGCGCGATGGCTTATTAGCGTATTTCATATATAACTTTGGTGTATCCAAACCAATTTCAATGATTTTTTTTTATTGAATAGATAATAATGTTAACTTTTTTTAATTAGGGATGAGTGAGTGTTATAAACGTAAGAGTAGACAAAAATAAACAGAAAGCTCCGAACTGCTAAGCTATTGGGAGTTACACGTGTTATTGTGAGTCAACCATAAAAGATAGACATATGCTGTTGTGGGATATTTTTTATATAATTTTAAGGAGAACATTTCCGTCATACATGATTTCTGTGTAGCTTTAACCATTAAGGCTGCAAAAGCGACGGAAGCTTTAAAAATGGAGTAATTTCTCCTGTTTCCCCAACATTTCCCTTCACTGCTCTGCTCCTATTGATCCTAGCGCGATGAAACGTATACTATAACCTGCCCAGGAGTATGAAGAATGATTGTACCAAGTTTCGTTAAAATCCATCAAGTAGTTTTTGTTTCTATAAAGAACATACAGACAGACAGACAGACAGACAGACAAAAATTTTACTGTTTGCATTTTTGGCATCAGTATCGATCACTAATCACCCCCTGATAGTTATTTTGGAAATATATTTCATGTACAGAATTGACCTCTCTACAGATTTATTATAAGTATAGAAATTTATTGAGTTAAACTGTTAGAACACAACAAGCTCTAGAGCTCAAGGATATTGAAGTAAACATAATATTATTAATTTCAAGGATATTCCTAAGTGTTAGATTTCAGAAATATTTATTATCTTCTACTAGCGTCTTCCTTGGTAAAAGTAAAAAATAAAATTTGTAAACACCACATACTTCTGGAATAGAGTATTCTCTGGTGCTATTTTAGGATATGGTCTATACTTTTGTCAAATTTCATACAAATCCTATATACACAGTTTGAGCATAAAGGAGTACCATCACAAACACATACATACAAATTTTATCTTTTTTTAATTTAATGTGATGATATATTTTTTTACATGCAAAGTAAAGGCGAGCTATTAACGATTTATGCAATCTATAACGCAATTATGGGTTAAATTTGAACAAACCATCTTATAAATAAATAGCTTGCAAAAATGACGATCGAAATAATAAAGTGATATTTTAGTTGACATTAATATTTTTACGTTTATTCTAAGAGCTCAATTTACTTCTGGAACGATTCAGGCAATCCCGCCGGTAATAATCGTAATATATTTATATCCATTTCATTGGATCATAAAAGGCAACATACCAATATCGTTCCTAGAACCAGGTTTAACTAAATGTATACAAACTAAATTCATTGCTTCATATATTTGAAAAACTTGGTTTGAAAAATTTGGTTGGATTGACAACATTGATAAGTAATCCTCCTCCTGGTCAGGGTCCCTGGAACCCGATGGATGTGGGACCGGTCGTTGGCCTATGTCCAGAGCAGTGGACATCTTTCAGCTGCTATGATGATGATAAGTAATCTTAGTTAGCAACAACCTTATTAGGCCATTCCATTTTGACGGGGACTGCTAAGGGTGAAACGTGCAAGGGTAGCTGGAATTTTTAAAACAGTTACCACGGTCTCGGAATGCAAACAGCAAATGTTTTAAAAGCTCAGGTAGATTTTAGTCAGTAAAAGTCTAATACTTCTCATTCCATACAAAGTAGAAGAAGAGCACAGAATGAATAAAATAGAATTTATTCGGCGCAAACAATACAATACAGCAGCAACAACAAAAAGAAAGTACGGAAATACAAACAATTGTGCTGAGCGTGCCCAAACCGAAAGTGTTGCCAACTCAACAATTGCTGGGCGATTGACACCTTGCGTTGATTTTCAGCTGGCACCCCGCGGTGATGCACAGATGATGGTAAAATAAAACAAATATACCTATACTTAAACTAAAAGGAGTTTAAATAATATCTTATCAAAAAATTCAATTAAATGTATAATATTTTATTTCACACAGCTAGTACATGGTTTCCACGGATCGAGTACTATGGAGAAGAACTGACTAAAACTCTATGATGAAAAAAAATAATGATTCTACAATATTTTCATGTTTTAATATAAATAAATATACCAATATGAGAGGACAATATAAACCTGTGAACATTATACCCAATAGCATAACAAAATACAAAAAAAAAAACCATTCCAAATACCTTGCAGAATTTTTTCAATAGAAAACAGAAAGAAACCGAATAATTATAACCTTCTTTTCGTTTTAAGATACAGATAATGAGGCAGTTCTCAGCGATAAGCTGACAATTCAGTAGCACATAACACTAATGCTTAACACTTAAGAATTTTGGTCACCTTAAAAGATAAAAGTCTCCGATTAGCAGCTATCTTTCTTTATCTTTTTCACAATTAGAAAAGCAGTTCTGTTAATGAGGGCTTATCTAACCATTTTCTATACAATTTGTATAATATGCTATTTAATATCATGAAACTGTAATTTTACTAGAGAAGTAGGATTTTTGGCTTTGTTTGTATGAAGGTGACTTCCTAAAATTCGATTTCACATTTTTTTCCTCTGCATAATTAGCTTTGTGCTTTCTGCAATTTCTTTTACTTTATCAAGTCCGTTCAAAAAATAGGACAGATAGGTAAATGATCGCTTTTGAGCGATTAAACTGTCCGTTATTTCACCTTATTTTGTAGTTTTAAGAGTTATTAATTTTTAGTTTTATAGTGCACAATTATTATGAATACCAATTTTAACTGTCTATGTCGATGTCATTTAGGTTTACTGTAAAAATTTTAATTGTAGTACGAGTATTAAGTAATTATGTTTCAGTGTTTCGTTCGAAGAGATTAAATACACTTGTAGTAACACTCACAATGTCGCCATAATGCACTCAGTTTAAAAAAAAAAGAAAAAGTTAAACTGTCACTGTCACTGCGTTCAAAACTTCATTCACATTCCAGTGCTCCGCCATTTTGCAATAATAATTTGCGTTCTAGGTTTTTTCCAGCAATTTACTGTTTTTTAAAGTTCCTAAATCAAAATGCCAAAGAGGAAACGTGAAGAAAAAGATTCTTACAGTTATATTAAGAAAAAAATTAAGAAGTTGGAAAGAAAATTGCTGAAAGGACGCCGTAGATCTTCGTCATTCTCTGATTCTGAGCCGAGGTTGTCATCTCCTCAAGGTACTTAGTGTTTACTTATGTACTACCGATTTTTTGTGGATTAACGTTACAACGTACGAGTTGCAACTTATCCTTTTTAAACTCGGGTTCACGATGCAACGCCTTGAGTTCATCTTACCCGCTGTTACCTGTAGGAACCTACATACCTACCTATACGTGATCACGTATTTTATTACCTGTTTAGGTAATGACAACAATGTGTGCATTCATTGGTTTCACGATGTAACGCACCCGAGTTCATCTTCCCCTTTGTTTTGATATGTCATGACAAAAGCAAAAAAAGTACAAGTTTTTACGATTTCCTATTGCAGATTTAAATATGGAATCCGAAAATACTGAAGGGATATCAGTTAATATTGATGAGCCTGTACCCTCTACTAGCGATTCACACTGTGAGTTACTGGCGGTGCCCAATGTACTAGAGGCAACACAGGAATCTCCTCCTCAGTCAACGGCTATAGCTGCTACACTTGAGAAGGAGAATCAAAACCCAGAGTTAGATGACACTATTATGGAAATATTGGGATCTGATCCATCAAACCCTACATCATTTGGTAAAGATATCCAAAAGGACTTAGCCATACGCTATGAATACATAGCCACTTCTGGCCTCTCAAAAGAACTCCGTAAAGAGCTTTTAAGTTCTCATTTACCCCCTGCCAATTGTAAGAGGATTGACGCACCGTCCCTTAATTGTGAGATTAAAGCGGCTGTCGGTGATGCTATAGTGAAGCGTGACAGCGCTATACAGGCTAAACAAAGACAGATTGCTAGTGCTATTTCATGCCTTAGTGAGGCAATTACGATAATGATGTCTCAAGAGACAAAGGATACTAACATTCTAAAATTACTTGTCGATACCGGGCGTATCTTATGTGACTCTCAACACAATGATTCAGTTACCAGACGCAACTTCATCCTTAGTGTACTAAAGAAAGAGTTAAAGGACCAGGTACAGCTAACCAAGATTGATAATTTACTCTTCGGACAAGATCTCGCTGACACACTGAGAACAGCTAAGGCTATCCATAAGTCAGGAGCTGAGTTGAAGGCTGCTCAGTCACTTAAAACCATAACAAATACTACAAAGCCTCCGCGACCCCATAGAAATTTAAACTGGAAGTCAGCCCCGTACCGCAGACCAACGGGGCCTCGGAAAACGAAGGAGTCTGCACCCTCGATGAGGCAGCAGCACGAGCGGTCATCCAGAGCGTCACGTCCAAACAATGGCCGCAACCGTCAGTAGACACAATGGTAAATTCTGCCGGCAGGCTTTGTAATTTTTATAATCAATGGTCTCAAATAACATCAGATCAGACTGTATTGTCATGGATAAAGGGATATAAGATCCCTTTTACACAAACTCCATCTCAGATCAATATACCATCATCTAAAAAATACTCTCATTCTGAAGAATATGAAATTGAACAAGCTATAGATAGTTTACTTTCTATAGGCGCCATTTCAAAATGCCAGCATTGTGATGGTCAATTTATATCCAATATATTTTTGGTTCCAAAACCGAATGGTAAAACCCGGCTTATTCTAAATTTAAAAAACTTGAATGTTTTTATTAATACTGAGCATTTTAAATTAGAAGACATTCGAACTACTATTAAACTTATTTCTAAAGGCTGTTTTATGTCCACAATAGATCTTAAAGATGCATATTTTTTAATCAAAATTCACAATGATTTTAAAAAGTATTTGCGGTTTAAATGGAAAGGTAACTTATTCGAATTTAATGTTCTACCATTTGGTTTAAATACTGCGCCTTATGTTTTTACAAAAATCATGAAACCGGTTGTCAAATTATTGAGATGTGCTGGTAATCTGTCAACAATCTATCTTGATGACTTGTGTCTTGTATCACATTCCTATAGTGATTGTGTCAATAATGTTGAAATAACAAGGAAACTTCTTTGTGCCTTAGGGTTCATTATAAATGAACCTAAAAGTTGTATGATCCCTAGTAATAGTTGTAGATATTTAGGATTTGTCATTGATTCCAAAACAATGACAATTAGCTTGCCTGTTGAAAAACGTATCAAAATCAAGGAAGAGTTAATCAAATTTAAGAATCTCAATAGGTGTAAAATTAGGGATTTTGCTCGACTAGTAGGGTTGTTAACATCTGCTTGCCCTGCTATTGAATATGGTTGGCTTTATACTAAAGAATTTGAACGATCTAAATTTTTAAATCTAAAAGGCCATGATAATTATGAAAATTTTATGACTATACCGTCTACCTTACAACCAGATTTTGATTGGTGGATAAATTCTATCGATAAATCTGTTTGTAAAATAAAATTCGACGAATACAGTTTGGAGATTCAATCTGACGCCTCAACTACGGGATGGGGAGTAGCTTGTGAGGGAAAAACGGCTAGTGGTAGTTGGAGTCAAGAGGAAAGAAAACAACACATTAATTATTTGGAGTTGATGGCTGCTTTCATTGGTCTTAAAATTTTTTCCAAAACTTTATTCAATTGTCAAATTATTTTACGAATAGACAATACAACTGCGATTTCCTATATAAACCGCATGGGAGGTGTACAGTTTCCCCATTTAACAAAACTTACAAAAGATATATGGCAATGGTGCGAGGCTCGCAACCTTTTCGTTTCTGCTCTGTATATTCCATCAATCGAGAACAGTATCGCCGATGCTGAATCGAGACGAGTTCACCCTGACATTGAATGGGAATTATCAGAAATTGCCTTCCAAAAAATAGTTAAATCGTTCGGCCAGCCAGACATAGATATGTTCGCTAGCCGCATAAATAAAAAATGTGCTAGATACGTTTCATGGCACAAAGATCCTGACGCTTATAGTATAAATGCTTTTTCAATATGTTGGTCCAAATGGTATTTTTATGGTTTTCCTCCATTCGCAATCATTCTCAAAGTACTGAGAAAGATTATTAGAGATAAAGCTAGAGGAATACTTGTCGTCCCGGCATGGCCATCACAGCCATGGTATCCAATATTTATTAAACTTTTGGAAAATAAACCTATAATATTTCATCCTGCTAAGGAGTTAATTATTACTCATTCCAGCAACCGTCAAATACACAAGAGGATTACCCTGGTTGCCGGAGTATTGTGCGGGAATCTCTACTGAGAAGAAGCATTCCTCCGGCATCGGTTCACATCATGTTGGCGTCTCTATCAGACAACTCAGTAAAACAGTATGATACTTGTTTAAAAAAATGGTACATTTTTTGTAAGAGAAATAATATTTCTATTTTTGAGGCTTCTATTCCAAAAATCATCTATTTTTTTACTGAACTATTTAAAGCTGGTGCTCAATATGGTACATTGAATAGCTGTAGATCAGCACTGTCCTTAATTTTAGGAAACCAAATCAGTAAAGATGATAGGGTACAAAGATTATTTAAAGGATTTTTTAGGCTACGCCCACTTTTACCCAAATATGACATTACTTGGGATACCTCGTTAGTCACAGAAACTCTGGCTAGCTGGGTACCTCATGATCATCTACAGTTAGACAAAATCACACGAAAGTTGGTTACTTTACTTGCACTTGTTACAGCCCACAGGGTTCAAACCCTATCCAAAATTAAAATTGAGAATATTAGTATTTCATCAAATAGTATATCTATTAAGATCCCAGATTTACTAAAAACATCTAGTATAAAATCAAAACAGCCTGTACTTGTACTACCATACTTTCAGGAAAAACCAGAAATATGTCCAGCTAAATTATTAGAAGATTACTTACGGCTAACCGAATCGTTACGAATTAATCACACGTTTCTTTTCATTAGTACCAAAAAGCCACATAATAAAGTTTGTGCTCAAACGCTAAGTAGGTGGATAAAGAGTACCTTACAAGTCAGTGGAATCGATGTTTCTCAATTTTCTGCTCACAGTACGAGACACGCCAGTACTTCTCGAGCTCATAAAATGGGTGTCAATTTAGATCTAATTCGAAAAACTGCCGGTTGGTCCGGCACATCTACTACTTTTGCCAAATTTTATAATAGAACGATATCAACCGAATCTAGAGACTTATTTGCTAGAAGTATTTTAATGAAAGATAATTGAAAAATTGCTGATTGTAACAACCTTTTCTAGGTTGAATGATTAAAAATGTGATTGTATATCATTTAATGTTTGTCAAGTAAACTCGACTACAAATAATAATTGTTTTGTAGTTTAAGATATATTATATGTGATTATATATATATTTTTTTTGTCAGTAAATATGTCATTCTTTCAATGTTTTCTTGCCTTATCTAATACCTATATGTGCATACATTTCACAAATAACTCTCAATATCTACAAGTGTATTTAATCTCTTCGAACGAAACACTGAAACATAATTAATGATTAAACGAACTTACCTGTAAGTGAAGTTCGATCATGATTATGTGAGGTGTTTCGTTCGAAGAGATTAGAGTCCCACCCTCCCTTAAAACCCCTAAATTTGTGAAATGATTATGGTATTTTTTATCTCTGAACTAAATGAAGTTTTGAACGCAGTGACAGTGACAGTTTAACTTTTTCTTTTTTTTTTAAACTGAGTGCATTATGGCGACATTGTGAGTGTTACTACAAGTGTATTTAATCTCTTCGAACGAAACACCTCACATAATCATGATCGAACTTCACTTACAGGTAAGTTCGTTTAATCATTAATAATTGGACATTCTTACTACTAAGACAAATGTTGTGGCAGGGATGTTTCCACATGTTTAGTTATGTTCAGTAGTATCACATTTCTTGTATGTGTGAGTAGATAGTTAAATGAGGAAAATGTTGATAGATTTGTTACGTAGGTATAATTTTCTTTATTAGCTACTTGAAATTTTATTACTTACATGTTTGTCGACATTTTCCGACTAATACCACAAAAAGAAGATTTATACATGGATAAGGGATACTACTCCAATATATTTACAATACAGTACAGTTTGTCTGAGTTTCGACTTCTAACAAAGATCTGAAATCTCGACTCCGTTTATCAAGAGGCAAAGTCTCGAGTCGAACAGAATTGCTTACTCGTTTTATTTTTGAGATAAGCACGGAGTAAGTACTTTTGAAAAATCTGAGGAAAAGATAGTCACGTAAAAGTAGCTAAAACTAGAACTCAGTATAGAAAATCGACAAATGCTGCATCGACAAAAGCATAGGTGTTCTTAAATTGAACAAGAATAAAATTGGTATTGAAACGTATCGTACCAACTCGGCAAAAAAAAAAATAAGAATTTGATACAACAAAAATTCTTTTTTCACCTCATCCCAAACAAAATGCCACCCAAAGTCACGCATAAATTGTGTCTACCCAACCAACAAGACGTAAATAAAAATTAATATTTTCAGGTCGTAAACATAAGAGATTCTTCTACATACGAGTATAATGGATGTGGCATAATATTCAGACGGGACTTATTTTTGGGTCTTCACCTTCAAACAGAGGTTGACCTTGGAGACGATCTTTGATTGATTTAGGTCTGTTACGCGGCAGACAGATACAGATTTATATTTGCCTCCATGCTGAAGTAAGAGGAATCGGAATTTTGCGGCGAATCTTTTAAGTGATGGCAGATATTCGTGTTTTCTTTTTGTGATAAACTATGTTCGTTTCAATTAGCGGAAGTGGTTAGTAAATCAATCCATTAATCATTTGCTATCGTAGTACACTATTGAAAAAACTCATCGTTTTCCACATTTTGTCTACCTCAGACAATTTTGTCTTTAAAGAGTGGCTTGATAGACGTCGCGGCATTTTCACCTTCCGCATGATGCAGGTCTTCACCGTACATGATAAGTTCGTGACGTTCCTGCACTGAGATCTTGCGGAAGAAACGCTTGGGTTTCGACATTGTGTAGAGTGTCCGGTGAACGCGATGGAGCATATGGTGGAGGATTCACCACCGTGTATTTGTGGGGGTGATCAGCAGGGTTAAAGCCTACTGGGGCCATGGGTTGCGTGAAAGGGATTACTTTACAGGGCTCTGAAACGAAGTCAAAAATGGAACAGATGTGGTATTTAGACAGTAACCGCTCCGCTCTAGATCGGGAAAAGTCATTGGATGATTTCCCACCTATGTGCCTTTTCAGATATTCTCCGTGGCCCTAACGGGCACCAGCCCTGCAACTACGGTTTTACTGACCTCTATTTGAGGCACGCGTGGATATCTGCACGCCGTTGACTACTCGGGCTTGGTCCTTACTGGATGTGTGAATGGCGAGCTGCCCATTGCTTGTTGCCTGAAAGTCCTTGTCTACGGTGGCCGGTGATCACCCTACAACTCCTGACATCTGGAGCGTTACCTGTTTCGTTGGCTGATGCATGAGGATGTCAGTTCCCTCATTGCTTTGCAGAAGAAGACACCCGCATCGCATCGCTCAGGATCACGGCCTGAACCAGGGCCCCCGATCGCCTCCACGAGTCCACGGCACTACTGCGAGGTTCACTGTGTCTTTCATCTATAAAAGTACGTAAGTCTTTTTGGTGAGCATAGATGTTAACCAAAGCGCGGTTATGGCTCTTAGGCTCGTCAGCTCCACTGACTATCAGTCATCAACAAATGCATATGGCTGGCCCACTGCCACTGTAGCTTGCGTAAAACCCGCAAGTATATCAGTGCCTCGGGTTCTTTTACAAATAAATGATCATCTTATTTGGATCTTATTCTTTGAAGGAAAACCTTTATTTTCTGAAGCATCTTGGTTCGAAAGTGTATCGAATAAATTGGAAAACTTATAAGTGACTCAGTTTTTCTTTTCGCTTTCTATCCCACCAATTTTGTTGGCCCAATGTTCTAGTGCCTCACCTTACCCAAGCCATCTCAAATAGGATTTGAAAGTGCTAAAACCAATTGACAGTAAGATTATGGCTTGCATTTTTTCTTCGGAATTTTTTCGTCTTCCATACATCCCGTGTATCAAAAATAAACAAGAGATCGGGATCGCCTGAAGATTTTTGCTTGATATTTCAATAGCTACATAGCTGCAAGATATTTTTATACATTTTGCACTGACTAATAATAGCATTACTTGAAGACTAAAGATAACTTCAACTCTGCAACTCATAAATACTTTCAACTTTTTCATTAAGTTATCTATACTAATATTATAAAGAGGTAAAATTTGTAAGTTTGTAAGTTTGTAAGTTTGTAAGTTTGTAAGTTTGTAAGTTTGTAAGTTTGTAAGTTTGTAAGTTTGTAAGTTTGTATGTAGGGGGTAATCTCTGGAACTAATAATCCAATTCTAAAATTTTTTTTACTGGCAGAAAGCTACATTATTCCTGAGTGCTATAGGCTATAAATTGTTTCTATAGCATGTATATTAACCGAGCTATCACAACTTTTGTCTAGCAAGTCGGAAAAAAATACCTCATAAAATAGAATTATTTGCGTGCGCTGCCTAAACAGTTGCTTAAAATTAAAAACAATGTATGGCTACCTGGTTCGTCTTAATTATTTCTACAAAAAAGTCCGCGGTACCATATCTCTATCTTTTATATTTCATCTTTTATACTTCTTTTATTGCATTAAAAATATTTTTTTTTCGGCATACTTACGTTTGGTTGATTATTTGAGCAACAAAATATTAATTCTTATGACAATAAATTATTTCAGTATCACAAGAACATTATACAGATAAGATTTGCCATTTACAGCATAGCAATTGGTCATACAGTTTCGAAGATAATATAAAATTACTAAAACGCAAAATGCCCCTAGCGTAACTTTCATTGTGCAGACGTTTTACCTATTTTTTTTTTATGGTGGGCAAAAATCATCTTATGACAACCCACCCCGTTCCTTCTAGCCTTCAAACCAGGGCACGAGTTCCCTATCGGATAACCCTGGACCCGGTAGGCTTCGACCCAGCTGGGCCTCTGCTGTTGCTGACAACTTCTTGAGGCGCGCGGGAACAGTGCGCGCCGTCGACGTCTTGGGCTCGGTCTATTACCGGACGATCGGACAGCAAGCTACCCATGGCTCGCCGTCCGCGAGCCCGCGTCTACGGTGGCCGGAAATCGGGATCGGAATCCCGGCGGCGGCGGCGGGGGCGCCGTTGCCTGATGCGGTCTGCCTCCGCCTTTGCTAGCATTACTACTTCGCAGAAGGAGGCGACCGCCTGCCATTCCTCCTCGCTAAGGACCATGGCCTCAACCAGAGCCCGCCTCGAGAGGTGTCCGCCGCCGATCGCCCCCACGAGGGCACGGCGATGCTCTGCCCAGGCAGGGCACACCTCGACTGTGTGCTCCACCGTGTCCTCCGGGCGTTCCGCACAGTGGCGACACTCGGGCGTCTCTTCCGCTTTAATTCGGTGCAGGAACCTCCCGAACTTGCCATGTTCGGTGAGGACCTTTGTCATGCGGAAGGTAAGGACGCCGTGAAGCCTTTCCAGCCACGCCTCAAAGAGGGGACTTACCGCCATAATTGTGGCGTGCCCAACGTTTCACCTATTTGCCCATAGATGGCGTCTGCAATTACGTCATTTTTCTGAATCGCGGTGTTAAAACTTTCTGTGGATTGATGATCCTCTCGAATTATTATGCCCACGTTGTCGTTAGTTGGAGTTCTTCTGTCAGTCGCTTATTGATTTCGGTTGTTTCGTTCGTATGGTTGTTGTTGTTGATAGATACCTCATAATTGAAAATATCGTAATTTCGTTGTACGTTTTTGTATGTTCGTAGTTTCGTACTTCGTTCTATCGTAATAATCGATACGAGTTATTCGATATTACGATTGTTTTGTTTTGTAAAGGCGGACGGTGTTCGAGTCGCTCTCCTTTTGTTCATAATTGTTTTCAAGTCTGTGCGTAGTTTGTTGAGAGCATGTCTAAAAGGAAATCTCAACTGTCCCGGCAGACATCACAGAACAGAGCCGGTCGAGTACGCCGTACGGAAGAATCTGCCCCTGAAAATGAGCAGCGCCTCTCGAGAAATAGAGAATATATTTCGCAAGCACGCGCTAGAGAATCTAGCTCCGAGCGCTCACAGCGCCTCGCTAGCCAAAATGTGAGGACATCGCGGGCCCGTGCTCGAGGAACTAGCGCTGAACGTGCGCACCGTCTATCTGAGTTAAGGCAGCATGTCTCTGAGACAAGGGATAGGGAGACTAGCGCTGAGCGCTCGCAGCGGCTCGCTAGGCAAAATGCCATAACATCACAGGCCCGTGCTCAGGAATCTAGCGCTGAACGTGCGCATCGTCTAATCGAGTGTAATCTTATTTTAAAACAAGAAATTTTCCGCGGACGAAGTCGCGGGCAGAAGCTAGTCATTAATAATCCCACTGCTTCTTCCATCTGTCCTTTATCCGTCTCCTTCAACTCTCGAAATAGTTATTTCTCTCAGAAACAATAAAACAAACAAAGCTAGAAAAACACAATATCCTTCCTAATCCTGTCCACTCCACACGGTATGAGAAAGAAATCCCACTCAAACAAAAAAATATCTGTAACGCAATAACGAACAATCTCTCACAAACGAAGCACGTAGTTGACAGACAGACATAATTATTATAATATTATTAATGGCGACCGTACGTGACGTCACACGGCAGTCAGTTAGTTAGCGGCAGGTTGGGACTAGTTGGAGGGTTTTTGTGCTGAAAATAAATAGTCACTGGAACTAGGTGATGTGGCGGCGCTTGGGAGGCTGAAACTAAGTGTGACCGATGGTAATGAAATTAGGTGTGATTTTCGGCATTGTTTTTATATCTTCATGATCTATTTTATCTCTAGGGTTACTTACATCTTCTTGTTTTTGTCCATTGTTACTTGGGGTCAGTGCAACGCGCTCTTTTTTGCCATTCGGTTTTGTTTTTATTCTATATCACTGCTTACGTTATTTCATATCACTGCGCTTTGGAACGTGCAATTTAGCTTCACCTTTTTTGGGCTGACCAACATTTGACTATTCAAAAGTGCCTACATTTGGTCTATTTGAAATAAATGATTATGATTTGATTTACTCCAAAGGTTGTCTGTACAAAATCACTTTAGTGATAAGACCGCCCATTGTGACACCTTAGTAATTTTAAGTTCCTCATGTAATTTTTATTTTCAGTTAAAGAATATATCTATCTCTCTATCTACTCAATACATATATTTTATTTCACCAAATATTTTAATAACATGCGTTTAATCCCTCTTTTTTAGAAGACCGTATCAGAACAAATGATTTTATTTCAATTGTACAGTCATTGAAGCTACATTTAAACTTTCTGAAGAATTTCAAAGAATTAATTTATCGTAAAAACTAAAATCTCATTTTTTTTTTTTAATTTTTTACCTAGAAAGCATACTAGACTAATAAAATTTTATCAAAAAATCATCAAAAATAAAAGAGTTTATACGTAAACGCTAAAGCACCTCTCAAGAATGTCACAGATTTCGTTTAAGCAAGTCAAGTTCTAAAATATTTCCACTATATAGTCATATCTAATATTCACATACTTGCTTTGAGTGTTCTAAATATAGATACAGCTTGAAAATATATTTACAATGGATACCTAACATAGATGTCCCGGCATCAAATAAAAGGCTGCCTTTTCAAAGTATATGACAAATTGTGACAAGAGTTGGGACTAGCTGTTTCATTACCGACGTTTCTCGACGAATAAAGAATGAGTTATGTGACATATCTCTGAGGAGGGCTTGTGAAATATTTAGGTTTTCATGATATACTGCTTCAGTAGTAGCATGAATATTTGTGAGGTGTTTAAGATATATTTGTGGAGTAGTAATAGCAAATTTAGTGCGCCGAGATTTGAAGCCATTTACGTTCAGATTTTAACTTAATATTTTAGTTCCAGTTTCAGTTATACGGTCCACCATGTGGGAGGCCTACCAACTCACTCCAGAACTTTTAGAATATAGATAATCAGATATTCCCTGGAACAAAAGTTGTGAGATATTCGAGTAAATGGCAGAATTACATTCGCTAATAGAGTTTTTAAGCGTAAAGACTCTTTTTCACGGTGTCAAACATTGCGTTGAATTGCGTTGAATGAAACAACGAGCGTTAAACCATGCTCGCGTTAAAGATAAGGGTTGCAATGGGCCCTTTAAACAAGGGTTTTAACACCAAAATAATATTCATAGTTGATGAAAATATTGTATCATCAACATATCCGTAAAATGACGATAAACACCGGTGAAGCCCTTTTATTAACGCGCTAATGTTAATATAATATGTTTACGGTATTTATAACAACGTTGGGTGCTTGGCGATAAGTAGGGTGCAGCCTTTGTTTTGGCACGTGTACTTAATTTGATATTTCACAGGGATTTCAAGGGTTTTTGGGTAAAAGTGAAGACTATTTTGGATTATTTATCACCTATTAGAGATTCCATTGATATACTTAGTGATATTTATTTAAAAGGCATCGTTATGTTCAAGCGAAATTAAGAATTCTGATGATCAAAGTTAAAAAAAAAAACACGGAATATAAGAATTTTTCATGTTTTATTTAATTAAAAATGGCTAACAAATCTAAATGAACTAAAACAGTAACTTAGTCGAATTGGTTTAAAATAAGAAATGGTAAGAGATTAAATGAAAGTCTAATTCCAGATTCAATTCTGTTGGCTGGATTGGCATAGGGGTTAATTTAATTGTTATTATCTCAATCAGCTCAAATTGGTGGTTTTCAAAAATTACATTTCGAAAGTCATGATGTGATTTTAAAAGGCATTTTTTTAAATGTGTCTCACTGTTGGGCAAAAGCCTCCCCTTTCTTCTTCCAAACTTCTCTGTCTAGGGCGATGTCTGGCCAAGTTTGTCCCGTGAACATGATCAAATCGTCACACCACCTTCACCGCGGTCGACCTCGATAGCGTCGATGCCAGAAGAAAGTCAGATACAATAAATGTTTATGCTTATTATTATTCAGTTTTTGATCAATTTCAGTAGTTCTTACAATACTGCCGCGTTTTGAACATCTAAATTACAATCGGACGGGAAGACCATAGTGGACAAATTTTTCCAGTATTGTGATGTACGTGGTGTAAATGATGAGGCGAAACGCTTAATCCAGGCCAAAGAGGTTTCAACAACAAGGGTGGATATTCGCCATGCATCCTGCGCACGGTAGTAAAAGCTATATTGCTCCATAAATCGACATCTATAGCATCATTAACTTTAGAACAAAAGTACAAAGTTACCTCCAAACACACACTTGTTTCTACTTCTCAAACAACTCCAAACTTTAAAGCCTAATTTTCAACTTTTAAGCCTCCTTTTAAAGCCATTTATAACGTCGAAACTAATTACCTAACTAGCAGTACGCCTCCGTGTGTCAGTGTATAAATTGGCTAAGATAAATGAGTTCTGCCGAGCTCCCCTGGCTTAATGGCATGATCTATCATCTATCACGAGTGTCGGGAAACCGGTGCTGCTGTCCACTTAACGATCGTAAGTTTTTGAGAGGTTCTTCGGGGAAGGAAAGCGGTGCATCTGCATTGTCGAACAACTCAAAGAAGTCGAGAAAAAGTAATATTCCATTTTGGTGACTGCCAGTGTTATTGGATATAAAAAAAGCTGAGAAATAACTTAAGTCATAATAATCAGGAAGTCAAGTAGACATTTATTTCAAACAATAAAATAATTATTTCTAGATATAAACTTAAATTAATTAAAACTAACTTAAAAATTAAAACCCCAGAGAACTAAAATAAAAATAAATAAAAAATGGCAATTTAAAGTAAGGCGTCGAAAAATTCCTCCGCATCGCTGTCGACTGGTAATGTACCCAAAAGGCTGGCAGCATTGCCACGCTGAATGGCAATGCTTATCCTTTGACCGAAGTAAAAGCCAGCCTTTGGGTCACGCGAAGTGTCCACGAGGCGTTTCGAAAGTTCTTCAAATAATTTGTGAGCACTCGGACCCCACGATCCAAGAGTTTCAACCCCAAACAAGTAGATAAGTGATAGTGAAGAACAGTCAATATCGTACCTAATAATAATAAGTTGGTAAAAATAAAAAGTAATCTACGAGTATAAATCCGTTTGGTCTAGAGTTCTCTTACGCTATAAAAAGGAGGTGATTTAAAAATGAAATAAAAATAAACCTATCACTAATTTAGTTAGGGTGATTGAATCAGCCTTCCTCCTCCTTGCGTCGTACTTTTCAATGGTGAGGGTTACCTTCGTACGATATTTTTCCATTTATTTCTGTCTCTAACAATACGAAGGGCACTATACACCGTAGAGTCAAGAGCAGTGCGGATCTGGTCAGAACGTCGTAATCGGCTGCGCCTGCGAGGCCTTTTCCCATCCATTTTACCGGTGACCGCATCAAGCAACAACGCTCACGCCCCAGCCGCCACCAGGATTCCGATCCCGATTTCCGGCCACTGTAAGAGCGTGCTTGCGCGCGGCGAGCAATGGATAGCTCGCTGTCCGATCGTCCGGTAACCGTCCGGACCGAGCTCAAGACATCGACGGCGCACATTGTTCCCGCGCGCCTCAAGGAATTGTCAACAACCGCAGGGGCTCAGCAGGGTCGAAGCCTACTGAGGCCAAGGTTCTATTTCCGAAAGGAAGTCTCGGCCCCAGTATGAAAGACAACGAAGGAACGAGGTGGGTTTTTTAGTCAGTAAAAGTCTGACACTATCTCCTGCACTTTACCGTTCACGATGAGCCTTTCGAGGTTGCCACTGCCTTTCCTTGCAATGAGACCGAAGTAATGTAGAATCTTGCGTAGACAGTCTGACGATAACCACAAGCAGATTTTGAGTTCTCGTAAAAATTATGGAAAAAGGAAGTGAATTAAAGTTTAAATAATATAAAAAAAGATAACAAACGTAATGCTGTTCTATTTTATGCTATTGAGAACGTATATCACCATCTTTATCAACTATCTTTTATAAGACGGAAGCTTTTTAAAGGAAGGACCATGATTCAGTATAGTTCCCTTTAGTTCGAAGCCTTACTCTCTGACAATTGATTGACGCTTATGTGTCATTAATTTCTATTTCCACCAAAATGACCACGGGAAAATCGATAGTGCTGAAAATTGAGTTCCCCAGTTTCATGATGAAGAGTATTATGGTAATGTTCCGTCCCGGGATTTGACGGATCCCAGCCTCTCCCGGACAATTTATTGCTTATTGTTGTGCACACACAAAGCACCGGGAATTTCTGGCGGATCAGCGTGTATAATTGATGAGGTAATGTTTTAGGGAATCACCGAAAAACAGGTGATAAAAAAATGCGGAGAGTGCTATTGTTAGGAAAAAAAGGTTCACAGGTGTGTAGATAAACCAGTTAAAACTTTAAGCAGTTGCTCGTTTCCGCTTTTCATTCTCACTTTCCAAAAACATCACATAATACTAAAACAATATTTAAAACTCTTTAAATTTTATAAGGTCTTTTTAGGGTTGCCAACTGTTTTTGAAAGAATTAAAGTTATTTGTATCTTCTTATTTAAAGACAATTTTTTATGTGTTTCTACAGTTTTTCGTTAGGTATCCTTACATTTTTGGAGCGTATTTGTGTTCCAATGTAGACAAATCGATAAATAGTTCAGTAATTATTCATATTAGTATTTATTTTACGCATTTTAGTAAAATATTAAAAATGCAGTTTTTAATGAACTTCCATAAACTTTGTTTTTATGCAAAAGTACAAAGTATATTTACTCAAAGTAAAGTAACGTACGTTAAAATACGATATGGTCTGCAACCCTAGGTGTTTTGCCAAAATTCAAAGCTAAAATAAGATAAAAACTAAACTGAGCTAAAACAAATACAGCCAGCAAATAGAAACGCAGAACAACAAACAAACTGCCAAAAACAAGACGTGCTCCTTCTAAGTCCATTAAAACACGAACGCAGATAACAAACACATTTTTCTGCTGACGACACAACAATTTAGATTTTCATCACAGGAACATTCTAGGAACGCGTTATCACATGAAATGCTAATAAGAAAGCTGTCATTGTGTCAGTCATACCGTTCTCATGCGAGTGAACTTAATTAGAGCTTAATGGTGTCTAAAATGGGTGAGCAGTATTGGTAGTGTCAGTCATTACGGTGAGAACCAGGCATATGATGCCGTTTCACAGTTCATTTTCACGATGATTGGAAACATTGTCGGTAAACCTTGAAAACGTGCTATTTTAAACTTCTTAATTAAACTTAAACTTTATATCCAAATGATAGACATTAAGATTAGGCATAATAACAATTTAAGCTCATCGACTTTTGTTTGGAACTGGTAATCAGGAGCACAAGGCTATGAATATTAATCCGAAGCCATTTGGTAATCGTTGCGAATTGAGTCGTTAAACTAGAGAGATATTTAAGGTACATAATAATCAGCATTATAATGTTCCCACTGCTGGGGCTCAAGTCTCTCTTGGAGAGGGAATGGGCCGTAATCCATCACGCGGCATAGTGCAGGTTGATAGATGTCACATGTCTCCGAATTTTTGTTTCATTATGATAACACACATACATTCCGGTTTCCTTATGATATTTTTTTTCATCGTTTTGAGAACTATGGCGATAAAATACTCGTAAATAAAAGAAAATTAAGCACCTAGTCAAGGTATTATGCTAAGAAATAAAATCGTTGCTTGTCAATATAATTACTTTTCCATCTAATTCCTCCAATCACAAATTACTTAAGGGACCAGCAATTAAAGCAGCGCTTTGGAAACTTAAGGATAATCTATCATCCCGCTAACCACTCCTGATTTTTCTCGAATCAATCATTTTAAATTGACTTAGAGAATTATAAAAAAGATTGCGGATGAGTGCCTCAATTGATGTCCTTGAGCATTGATTGATGAGTTCAATCCTGTGATCTGTGGCTCTGAATGAGATTTGTTCATTTAGATTACTGTTACTGCCATACATGCGTTTTTCCAGAAAAATTAAAAGAACTTTTTGTGTTTCATTCTTTCATCTCTTGTTCAATTTGCTCATGAACACTTTTATTTCATCTTGTTTCATAAAAGCACAAAATTAATCTATAACCGACAATATTGCCATTTTTATATCGCGAAAAAACTACCGTTTGATCAACATGCAATATCCTTTCCAAGCGAAACTCTCGGAGCTGTTTATTTTCGATTATTACGTTGATCTACAAAACAATAATATTTTACAAGTAAAAATAGTTAAATGCAAGCTGGCTCAGAGATAATAAATCGTTTCACTCATTAGAGGATAAAAATCTGAAGTCTTTGCAGCTTTGAATAATAACTCTATTTAGTAAAGCATTAATCAAGTTTTTTTTCTTTATTGCAGATGCGACGCGTCAACTAGCACAAATGGCCGCGTCGGAGATGCGGGAGAATGACGCTGCCGGCTCATCGCTCCACCCCGAGCACTGAAGTGACGATGAGCACTACTCTGGTGCCATACCACAACAACTCACATTACACAACGTACCTTTACCCCTCGAAAAGGCCGCCCGACGTTAGGAATGCTACCGTCAAGGTTGAAGTTAGAGACACAAACACTAGCGGTGACTTTATGAGGCTAGTCGAAGACTTTAGTGATTATTTCTATGGTAACACGTCCCATGACTTCAGTACCAACTCAAGTCTGGACTTGGCAGACGTGTACGGTTATACAAACTGTAGTTTTAACGGTACGTTTAATATATCATGTTTTAACAGACAAGTGGACGATGCGGATCAGAACCTGTGGGCACTGCTTCTGCTGATCTTTCCTTTCTTCACGCTATTCGGCAATGTGTTAGTGATAATGAGTGTAGTGCGGGAAAGGACGCTGCAGACAGTGACAAATTATTTTATAGTGAGTTTGGCTGTGGCTGATCTACTTGTGGCAGTCGTCGTGATGCCGTTTGGAGTTTATTATTTGGTGAGTTTTAGATTATTGTGTAGTTTTCAGCTGTTCATGAATATCTTTATTATTATTCTCTTCATTTTACCTAACATTTGTATTTATAGGAATGATTTCTTCAATTGCGTCAGACCATTATTGCCTTACGTAGAATTATGTATTTTCTTGGTCAACCATAAATTCTATTTGTTCTCTGTTTAGGAACCTTTTACGAATAAGCACGAATGTTTTCCTTCTTGGAGTATATTTTAACAGCCTTCGATTGCCGAGTGTCGCTTTTATACACGTGTGGCACGTGAGAGTGACAGGGTGCTCTTTTGTTTTTAAGAGTGCTAATAACTTGTTATGTTACTAGTTTGAATGGAGGCTATAGTAAGAAAATAGGATTCTGAGATTTTATTGATTAGTAACTTGTTGTTATTATTATCATAATAAAACTGCAATATTACAATTAAAAAGTAACATTATTGTGTCGCATTCCAATCAAGCGGTAGACCTTTAAAGCACGAAATCGTACGACGGGGTCGCGGCAGACCAAGAAGTACAAAGTGGGATGACTTAGATGTCTAGGAATTGGCAAGAAGTGGCTGAGAGCCGAGAACAACGGAAGGAATGAAGAGAGGCCTTTTTCCAGCAGCGGGACAGTATAGGCTAGATATAACAACAATAATATTACTATAACTATTGGACTTTACTACTAAGCCATAATACAACAAAACAAAATCGGGCCTAATGTAGTTCCTTGTGGCAGTCCTTAATTTTGAATCTAAATAAAGAATTAAAATAGAGAAAGAGAAGAATGAGCGAGATGATAATACTAATATTTTCTTAGTTATTAAGTAGTTTTAATAACAAGAGACCACTATAATAAAAACTTCAACGAATTTCGTTGCTAACAACATTTTATACGAAGCATACACTGTACCTGTGCAACATTCGCAGGAGCAAGTAATGTAACATATGCAACTGTCTTGCATAAAACGTAAACCGTTTTCAACACAAAGTAGCAAGTTGGAATCCACTGGAATTCAACGTGGAGGCAGTTGCTAGTTTCCAGACAGTTGCAGCTAACTACTAAACAAAAGGATTAAATGAAATTGCGACTGGTTGTACGTTGCGCTAACATTTGTCGTAGTCGAGTTTAAGTCTATGGAATTAAAGAAGTGTGTTCACGAAATACGTGAGATAACTCTCTTGTTTCGTTGTAGGTATTGTTTAGCAGAAGTTGTGTTTTATTTAACTTTGCTTCATTGTTTTTTTTTAATACTAACCGCAGAGTTGTGACTGAAATAACAATACAAATTCTAAAATATGTAGATTAGGTAGCTTGTATAATAAAATGTTTTATATAATAAAATATACTATTTTACAAAAAAAAAAAAACATACATTCTACCTCTTAAATAATTCGTAAAAATAAGTATCTACACAATACACCAATCCTTACCGGATTACAAAGCATCAACGAATATCTATTTATTTAAAACCGTCGATAAAAAAATACCTGTACATCACATTTCAACGCACCCCAAATCGCAACTAGAGCGTGAAGATAAACTAAATAACAGCTGAAAACATCCTAAATTCCACACTAAACCTCTTACTATAACTCTATCTAAGTCACATTGTCGATCCGAAATAAGACGTATACAATAAAAAGATAGTCCACGATTTTACAGCTACCCTCTCGCATGATCCGGTTTATGTGATACACCCCCGATACAGACGTAAGACGTAAAAATTTTAGGGTGCCACCGTGAATTTCACTTCGCTATAAAATATATAATAAAATTATATTTCTTGATACACACGATTGAGTTTTTTTGGATTGCGATGTTCTTTGAGCTGGGTTGTTTTATTGACGCTTAAGTAATAGATATTTGAAGAATTCATTAGATGAACATCATTGAATACAAAAGTAGTCTAGTTGGAAACCAAATTTATTTGAATCATATTGTACGATCGTTCTCTTTCTTCTTCTTTTATCATGTTAATACGAACTATAACGAAGAATACTTATCTCTCATGACGTATTGTATTACTTCTTACTCAAGATAGCAATGGCTAGCTCTGCAATAACTGCCCACACCTAGTGAATCATTCCCAATGATGTACTCGTCGAGTCAAAGCTCCAGAGTCTTTAACATTTACTGAAATTTGCTAGCCTGTTGGTCCTCTATCGGTAGCATTTTGTTGGAGTTGCATAGTTTAATTCCGCTATGCCCGTTCCATCGTTGGATCATCAGACATACGACGATATAACACTGGTACATAGTGAACATTCCAACCGCACGCATAAAAAGTTTTGGGAACATATATAG
This sequence comes from Mythimna lalbum, assembly GCA_949319445.1. Taxonomy (NCBI): domain Eukaryota; kingdom Metazoa; phylum Arthropoda; class Insecta; order Lepidoptera; family Noctuidae; genus Mythimna; species Mythimna lalbum. Next base: position 21,945,677 of record OX439355.1, read on the forward strand.
GTACATTGTGTGTACACAGCTAATTCTTTAAGGAGTCTGTGTTTTTTAATAGCTATAATTTGGAGGTCTATAAACAAGAGGTAGGTTATGTCGTCGACCAGTTCATAATCATTACGGTCAAGCGTGAGCTAAATTAAATTAAAAATAACTAACAAATATATTCAGCTGTTATAGCAGAAATGCTTCTGATTGCATATACTCAGTACAAAAGAATACAGTTTAAGTGGACACAAATACAAACTTAGAAACAAACTTTACTCACAATCAGTGCTAAATGACAAGTCTGTCGACAGCTTTCAGTCCAGGATCGAAATCGTCGAAGTCGTCGACTTCGTCAGATCTCGATTGGATTTTACTTCCCGTCAGTTCGTTTGCTGCGGTGTCGAACGTCGATCGATGTCATTCGATTGCACTTGTTATGTCTTTTGTCACATGTCGATTGCAGTGTCCTAACGAGTATTATCTCACCTGCTTTTATTGGACTTTCTTGATGGTGCAATCAGTAGGGGTTTAAATTCTACTTTATTGTATGTTTACGTTTTGGTTCATGTTTTACTATTAATTCATGAATCCCCAAGCGACCACCGGTGGCCGCGCATCTATTGTCTTACTATTGTGTCTCTAATTGACGGTATCTGAAGGGTTAATATGACATTATCGTGTCCAAATAAAAAAAACCTTTTTATTCCTTTTTAAAATTTTAACTTTTATCGGTTACTCAAATTACCTAATACATAATTTGAAGTAAGTAGCTCGAAAATTAGCTATCTGTGTGATTACTGCTGATAGAACACCTCCCTTTTCGACACACTTCCTGTCATTGAAGATATACATAAGTAGTGGTTTTGTCTTGTCAGTAGGAGTTAATATCATCTCTCAATTTTCGATATCTATGGTAGCTGATTTTGAAAAGTTCAGATAAGTACTTGCCGTTATGTACTATTATAATTGATGAACAGATATAGTTGATATTAATTCATGAATCCCCAAGCGACCACCGGTGGCCGCGCATCTATTGTCTTACTATTGTGTCTCTAATTGACGGTATCTGAAGGGTTAAAATATTTTGCTTACATACTTTTTATACCACGCTATCTAGTCCCAAATTAAGCAGAGCTTATAGTATGATCGAGAAATACATACATATTATAATATATTAATGGCACCCATATACATATAGTGATAGTAATTAATGTAAGCTAAGAAATATTGCGTCATTTCACGTAAATAAATTGCTTTTGGGTGTATAGTGGAGTATATTTGTGTTTGTAAGCTTACCTGAGTGTCATACCAAAAAAAATTTGGCTGCATATACTGTACATAATTTTTTAGGATATTATAGATATAGTGTCTTTATCATGTGTGACGGGCATTGATGTCATAATGTTTTAAATGTTCGTTAGTAAATAAAGAAAACAACAGAATATTTTGTATGACAAAGTAAGAAATTACACATATGTATGAGTTCTCTATGGGCAGTATGAAAACGAAACCCAAGGCCCTGAGACGAAAGCAAAGAAGGAACAAGAGCGGGTTTTAGTCACTAAAAATCTGACACATCACCAAAGACCGGGAGATGTCACTGGATGATTTTCCATCAAAAAAAAAAAAAATATAGTTCTCAAACAACGATAAAACCCCAACCACTTTACATCAGAAATCGTATTCATAGTGCAATATCTTGTAAGTTCCCCTTTTCTGAATCTTTGGATCAAGTGTATTTACTCTTTGCTCAGTAGAATCTCTTGCGACACATTATTATTATTCGTTCGACTCCTGTGTTCAATATATTTTATTTATACTCCGTTTGCTTGAGATAAGGGGTGTTTTTGGATCAATCAGTATAAATCTGTTGCTTATGTTCTTAAGGGATCAATTTTGTCACGTGTGACCTATTTTGTGTGATTGTTTTTAGGGTACCGTTCCTCAGTCGGCAAAAACAAAGCCTTTATACGATCACTTTGTTGATCATCTGTCAAGACCCTTTTAATTAGAAACGCGTATGAAGCTGAAATGAATACTAAGTACTTACATCTATTGGAGCAGTCTGTGTTTCCTGATAGCTACAACTTAGGGGTCTTTAAGTCAAGAGTGATTTAGGTTACTTCTAGGCAAGCGTGTTCCATCGTCGGCCACATCGTCACTTACCATCAAGTGAGATGGTGGTCAAACGCAAACGCAAGCCTATCAATAATAATAAAAAAAAAAAAATTGAAAATATGAAACTTCCAAGTCAACGCAATCAAAATATAACACCGTTTATGTTCCGTTTATGGCAAATTTACACTGTCAAGGAAATCTAAATCTTCTACTTACTGACTACTACTTTCTCCCTAACATTGGGCAAGAAACAAGGTTTCATAACACAAACGAACGGAAAATTTTGAAAACCGGAAAATGACAGCACACTGTTACTTCTAATCTAGTAACCCATCGTCCGCTACGTTATTTACTACAGGTGGTTTGAACACTAAAAATATCAGTCGGAAAAATTGGAACAAAATGCTTACATACAATATTTTTGTTTACCAATTAGTTACCGTTGCTTAGCCTTTTTCAAACAATGTTCGGGCTTCCATTCTTACCGAATGATACTAAATACTAGTATTTCATACAAAAAGAAAGAAAAGAAGAAGATAGAAAGAAAAACATTTTACTTGTCGGAAAGGCCGAAAAAGGATGCCTTTATTTATTTTTTACCACGTTGATAGCGACACATTTTTTTTTACTACTTGCATTCCTACAATACGGGGCGTTTATAAACTTTTTTGAAAACTATCATGGCGGTAAGGGGCTTATTAGACCCCGTAATGTTTCAGAAACTTAAGAGGTTTTCGGCATGAAAAAAATAAATCATATTTTTTTTCACTTTCCGCACCGAAGTCGAGGTCAATGTGACCCTATATTAAAGTAGCATCTTAGATATTTATGTATTTATCTCTTTTCTAAACTAAACCAAAAAAAATTGAAGGTACAGACAGTAGAGAACCCTTTATTTTAGTCCCACCGCAAGGAAGACACGTACGAGGCTTTTTAGTCCTTGTCCTGCACTGAACGTGTTAATTAAGTTGTTGCCTCACAATCAATGATATTATAAACAGATTTGCTATGAGTGCGCACTCGTTAAGACTCAAAAGGATCCTAATTGGGATCCTTGCTTTTAGGCATCACGCATCGGATCTAGTCATACGCTGCGCGCTGCTACGAAATTATTTAAAAAAATGCCTTCATGTATGTTTAGAAAGTGTACCAATTATGATACCAAAGTAAATAAAACACAGGGGATCTCATACCACAAGTGCTGCCGCTGCTGCGCGGAACACATTTTTGGTTGATTTGTGAGTGTATAATATGTCCGTTTATTAAAATGTCATTGTTCACAATAGGAATAGCTCCTGTATCGTGTGTTGGCAAACATGTAAACTCAACAACGATTTCCGGCCACCGTAGACGCGGGCTCGCGGACAGCGAGTCATGGGTAGCTCGCTGTCCAACCGTCGGGTAACTGTCCGGACCGAGCCCAAGACGTCGACGGCACGCTCTGTTCCCGCGCGCCTCAAGGAGTTGTCAGCAACAGAAGAGGCCCAGCTGGGTCGATGCCTACAGGGGCCAGGGTTATCCGAAAGGAAGCTCGAGCCTTGGTTTGAAGGCGAGAAGGAACAGGGTGGGTTTTTAGTCAGTAAGAGTTTGACACTATTTCCCGCTCCACCCAAGAGCGGGGGTTGTCATAAGATGATTTTTGCCCACCGTAAAAAAAAAAACATGTAAACTCACTTACTACTGACTATACATATATTTTTTCCGTGCTGAAATCCAAAGAAAGCAGCACAACCAATTCAAGCAGTACCGTCATGGCCAGACAACAGAACAAGCAAAAAAATCCCGAACACTTTTCTGCCCCTCATGTTGAAGGAAGACTTTTGGCCGCAGGGCGTGGTGTTCCGTCGCTTTCGCGGACAGGTGCTACAGAACAGCACGAACGAAGTTTAGTGCAATGTGAAGTGTTATTAACATAGATTTAAGTCTTATTTACTAACGACAAGTTGTATTTACTCTATATATATCGCTCATTTGGTGCAACAATGGCGTAATTACACTTTTAGAAATTTTACAGGAGATGCAGTCAAAGATTAATATTAATGGTTATGGCATTTTAGCGAAACTTATTACGATTCTAATCGTTGGTCAGTGGGTCGCCTTATTGAATAAAATCAACGTAAATGATGTTTCTCCCGATGTAAATAGTCTTTCCGCACATTTTAACATTATAAAACTTGTTTTGAAAAAAGTGTAATTACGCCGTTGTTGCACCAAATAAGCGATATGTTAGTCTGTAAGGTATACATATAGTATACATAAGGTATAGGTATCTATGGGCCAAGATGTCTGATAATAAATGATTTATTTTTATTATTACAAAAAACAAAAATGATTACGGAAGAACATTTTCGTCGTTAACGAGAAGAAACTGATAATCATTACAATCTTTGATTGCGTAATATTCGAAGCAACATAATTTCATTTTGATGAGGCTTATTTTTGGCCAAGGCTGACCTTCAACAAAAACTTTTACTTTCGCTACCGTTTCCCCAAAAGTATTTAAAATTATGTTTAAATCGAAACTTTTAAGATCCAAATGGTTTTTGGAATATTAAAAGATAATTTGTAGATTTTGTAGCGAAAGATCGCCTCGTGACCCTAAATACTTTGATGTTCGTTAAAATTTTCTGTAAAATTATGAAAATCATGAGCGGTAATTATAAACCAATATATTATTTAGGAAATAATTAGTTTCGTTCGTTGATTTGAAATCCAAAAATTTTGACCTCTTGAAGGTTCAATCTCTTTTTTTTTTATTGATAGTGCTTGACTGCGATCCTACATAATGGTAAGCGGTGATACAATCTCTGATGGTTAGGCGCACTAGTTTATTAAGGGCCTATTCACTATAGCTTTGAAAACATCCTCATTAAAAAATAATTAAAAAACAAAACAAAACCCAAATTACCCAAATTAATTTGGTTTTTATTTTCAAATTTTTTAGGCAACTTTTGTAAAAGTAATGTCTATACATCATTTAAACAATAGCCTTCCTTACTGGAGTCTGTTTTCCCTAATAGTTACAACCTAGGAGTCTTTAACCCTTAAACCTCTTGTATCAGATTAGTCTCATGAGTGTTTGTGTCTAGGTATTCCATCGCGTTTCGCTCTTCAAACCCCAGGCTCTTCGGTCAAGAACTGATGTGATTGAGTAGGTATTTGGTCATACATGTGCGACCCTAGCGGAATACATGCGAGAGTATTTTTCGGATATATCCAACATAGCCCGGTTGCTCTTCAAGATCATAAACCTTAGACTCAGTATCAGATGAGGATGAAATGTGAAGATTGCGACGTATACGCTCTAGATCAATTTGAGCCACACGCTGTTGGACTGACTGACTTGCCCAAATTTCCTGAAAGAGTGAATATAGAGAGAAGTAACTTCTAGGCAAGCAGGCTCCACTGTCAACCATACCATCACTTACCAAAAGCTAAGATAGTGGTCAAACGCGAGCATATAAAAAAAAAAAAAAAATGATATTCTATGATGTTTAAGTAATATTATATGGCTGTCAACTTAATATTTAAACACTTAATTTTGGACAAGAAGCTAAAAAACCCACTCGTACAAAAGTAGGTACTTACTTAACAGCTTCGAACATTTGTGGACCAAAATATCCAAAATCGGTACTTATTGAGCACTTTTCCGTGTAGGGGTTCCTAATGGCACTTTATTGGGGGACCGATTTGCTGTTGTTACAACCCAACGGGTTTCAAATGATTTAAACTTTGTCGCAGCTGATTTAAATGGCGAGCGTGGGTTGTCGATTTTGTTGTATGTTTAAAAAAAAAAAATATGAACTTACAATTATCAATAACTACTGAATTCAAATAACCTGATTACAAGCTGCAATAACTTCACCGTAGGCATGGGCTTGCGGACAGCGAGTAATGGGAAGTAATGGGTTCAAGGAGATGTCAGCAAACAGCACGGGTCCAGTATGGGCCGTGGAGAAAAGTATAAAAAGGACAATGTAGGTGGACCTAGAATGCAAAGATGTGGTTTTAGTCAGTAAAAGTTTATCAATCTACCCAAGAGCGAGAGAAGTCAGCCTTAAAAAAAGCTGCTCAAAAGCTGGAACTTACCATAACATGTAGGGCCATACCTCAATAAAACAAAAAGATTAATTCAATATTTAAGTATCTTCTTTTCAATTAATCTCAAACAAAAGTGAAATATGGAAAAGAATGAAAAAACGGTATTAGGCGCAGCGCAAACGTAGACACTGTTTTTACTGACGGCGCTAGCACAAGAAATTTTACTTGCTATGTTAGCGGTAGCGGTAAACGATCGCTGGTTATCTGTTTACTATTCCAGCACACAACAGAAAACCATAGGTTTGTTAACCAATTGTTTAGCAATATGTTAATTTTGCTTGTATCTTGAATATTTCGACTGGTTATCTGTACGTTACAAGTGGATAAAAATTCACAGAAATAGGATCTATCAGAAAGTGATTTATTTATATTGATGATATGTTAATAATCAACATAAAACGATAAAGGAAAAGATTGTGAGGAAACTGGTATTTCCCAGAAAAAAAAATCAAAGCTGTGTAACTTCTACCAATCCGCACTGGGGCCGCGTTGTGGGAAGTATGGGAACGATATGAAGCTGATTTTGCCTATGCTTATAAGATAGTAAATACAACGTGTTACATTAAATGTGCAAAACCTTAGACACCCCAAAATGTAACCTGTATTAAAAAGTGGTTTAATTGATTCTGCTCGTTATTCTGATCAAACTATATAAAGGTTTTGCGCCTTTAACGTTACACGTTGTATTTACTAGTTCCTTGTAAGCAACACAAGACACAAAAGTGTCTACGTTTGCGCAGAGCCTTCGGCCTTAAACTTGGTTGGCCACCAGCCCACCATCCCATCCCATCAACAACATATTTTTCTTCCCGGATCAACGCAGTAAATTCCGGCCATACAAAGAAAGTATTCAAATAAGAAAGAATAAAGCACCATCTGTGAAATTCCCTTTGTATATTCATAATAGGATGAAGATCGTACGTAAACTTTTCCTTTACGAGTGAATACGTAATGTGCGTTAACATTTTTTAATTCATAATAAATATATTTAGTTTGCCGCTTGTTCGGGCTAGCTTTGTATCTTCTGAAAGGAAGGGATCTCCGTACGTTGTGTATGTTTATGCCTTTTCGGATTCTTTTGTCTTGATTTTAGCATCTGTGTTATCTTTTGCTACAATCTTTTTGTTTTAGATTATTCGTTTATCTTGTGTTCCTTTTTTAATCACCTTGATGTTTCTTTTATTACTATCTTGTGCTTTGAGTAACTTGACTTTTATATAGATCATACCATTTTTAGGGTTATGTAATATATATAGGTATTTGGAGGTATGCAGAACAGAGAGTAAAGTCCCGCAAACCATGCAAAATTCTGTCACAGCTTGTATACGTCACATGACGCTTCCTTTCTTTGTTAAAATATTTTTCAATTATTCACTTCATCAACACAAATATTATTCAAATTCAACAAGAATATTTTCAATGCACGCAATTTAAATTACAATCTAGTGGTACTCGAGGCAAACCTTTACCGATCTTTTGACGGACAACTTCACTCTGAATTATGAGTCAAAGTTCTTAGCGCCACTTAAAGTGCTTCACGGACTACGCTAGGAAAATCTACCGGATTTACACCTCATTTTCCGGCAAGCGAAACTTTAAAGATACTTCGTGTTATTGAATATTATTTTAACCTTAAATGAGATGAGGAAATATAATGCAAAAGTTATTTGTTTATTACAGTTACGTGTTTTATGATTATGATTTATCCAATAGCTAAGTAATATTGCATAAATATATAATATATAAATATTAATACTTTTTATATGACCTCTATTTAATTATACTATAGGTCTGCATTATAAAATTTCCCGAAATCTATCCATATTTATGCATTATTTAGTGATATTTTAAATTTGCAAGCAATTCTTTCTATCTGTTTGTCTGTAACGTCTTAACGGCTATCAGCCTGACTGACCTGGCTTGTTGGTTTAGTGGTTAATAGCCCTGACTGCTATGCCGGAGATCGTGAGTTCGATTTGCACCCAGGACAAATGTTTGTGTGATGAGCACAATCATTTCTTCTGTGTCTGGGTGTAATTTATCTATCGTATGTATGTATTTAGAAATCTACACTAATATTATAAAGAGGTAAAATTTGTAAGTTTGTAAGTTTGTAAGTTTGTAAGTTTGTAAGTTTGTAAGTTTGTATGTAGGGGGTAATCTCTGGAACTAATAATCCAATTCTAAAATTTTTTTTACTGGCAGAAAGCTACATTATTCCTGAGTGCTATAGGCTATAAATTGTTTCTATAGCATGTATATTAACCGAGCTATCACAACTTTTGTCTAGCAAGTCGGAAAAAAATATCTCATAAAATAGAATTATTTGCGTGCGCTGCCTAAACAGTTGCTTAAAATTAAAAACAATGTATGGCTACCTGGTTCGTCTTAATTATTTCTACAAAAAAGTCCGCGGTACCATATCTCTATCTTTTATATTTCATCTTTTATACTTCTTTTATTGCATTAAAAATATTTTTTTTCGGCATACTTACGTTTGGTTGATTATTTGAGCAACAAAATATTAATTCTTATGACAATAAATTATTTCAGTATCACAAGAACATTATACAGATAAGATTTGCCATTTACAGCATAGCAATTGGTCATACAGTTTCGAAGATAATATAAAATTACTAAAATGCAAAATGCCCCTAGCGTAACTTTCATTGTGCAGACGTTTTACCTATTTTTTTTTTATGGTGGGCAAAAATCATCTTATGACAACCCTTGGGTGGAGCGAGAGATAGTGTCAGACTCTTACTGACTAAAAACCCACCCCGTTCCTTCTAGCCTTCAAACCAGGGCACGAGTTCCCTTTCGGATAACCCTGGACCCGGTAGGCTTCGACCCAGCTGGGCCTCTGCTGTTGCTGACAACTTCTTGAGGCGCGCGGGAACAGTGCGCGCCGTCGACGTCTTGGGCTCGGTCCATTACCGGACGATCGGACAGCAAGCTACCCATGGCTCGCCGTCCGCGAGCCCGCGTCTACGGTGGCCGGAAATCGGGATCGGAATCCCGGCGGCGGCGGCGGGGGCGCCGTTGCCTGATGCGGTCTGCCTCCGCCTTTGCTAGCATTACTGCTTCGCAGAAGGAGGCGACCGCCTGCCATTCCTCCTCGCTAAGGACCATGGCCTCAACCAGAGCCCGCCGCGAGAGGTGTCCGCCGCCGATCGCCCCCACGAGGGCACGGCGATGCTCTGCCCAGGCAGGGCACACCTCGACTGTGTGCTCCACCGTGTCCTCCGGGCGTTCCGCACAGTGGCGACACTCGGGCGTCTCTTCCGCTTTAATTCGGTGCAGGAACCTCCCGAACTTGCCATGTTCGGTGAGGACCTGTGTCATGCGGAAGGTAAGGACGCCGTGAGGCCTTTCCAGCCACGCCTCAAAGAGGGGACTTACCGCCATAATTGTGGCGTGCCCAACGTTTTACCTATTTGCCCATAGATGGCGTTCTGCAATTACGTAATTTTTCTGAATCGCGGTGTTAAGACTTTCTGTGGATTGATGACCCTCTCGAATTATTATGCCCACGTTGTCGTTAGTTGGAGTTCTTCTGTCAGTTGCTTATTGGTTTCGGTTGTTTCGTTCGTATGGTTGTTGTTGTTGATAGATACCTCATAATCGAAAATATCGTAATTTCGTTGTACGTTTTTGTATGTTCGTAGTTTCGTACTTCGTTCTATTGTAATAATCGATACGAGTTATTCGATATTACGATTGTTTTGTTTTGTAAAGGCGGACGGTGTTCGAGTCGCTCTCCTTTTGTTCATAATTGTTTTCAAGTCTGTGCGTAGTTTGTTGAGAGCATGTCTAAAAGGAAATCTCAACTGTCCCGGCAGACATCACAGACAAGAGCCGCTCGAGTACGCCGTACGGAAGAATCTGCCCCTGAAAATGAGCAGCGCCTCTCGAGAAATAGAGAATATATTTCGCAAGCACGCGCTAGAGAATCTAGCTCCGAGCGCTCACAGCGCCTCGCTAGCCAAAATGTGAGGACATCGCGGGCCCGTGCTCGAGGAACTAGCGCTGAACATGCGCACCGTCTATCTGAGTTAAGGCAGCGTGTCTCTGAGACAAGGGATAGGGAGACTAGCGCTAAACGCTCGCAGCGGCTTGGTAGGCAAAATGTCATAACATCGCAGGCCCGTGCTCGGGAATCTAGCGCTGAACGTGCGCAGCGTCTATCTCATTTAAGGCAGCATGTCTCTGAGACAAGGGATAGGGAGACTAGCGCTGAGCGCTCGCAGCGGCTCGCTAGGCAAAATGCCATAACATCACAGGCCCGTGCTCAGGAATCTAGCGCTGAACGTGCGCATCGTCTAATCGAGTGTAATCTTATTTTAAAACAAGAAATTTTCCGCGGACGAAGTCGCGGGCAGAAGCTAGTATGTAAATATTTTTATCAGTTGTCTAGTACTCATAGCACAAGTCCTGCTTAGCTTGGGACTACATGGCTTTGTATGATAGTTGTGGAATATTATTCTTAAAGCTAAATTGTTTTTGATAAAAAAAAAAATATAAAAATAGAAATCTAACCTACTTGACGAAAAAAAAATGTATAATATTTTTGTCCCGGTAGTTAGTTTCCCCAGGATCATTTCCAACTTTAGTGCGAATAAAACCGATGACAGCAACTAATTTGATATAAAAATAACAATTCAATATGTGTTCCAAGACACTGATTGATAGAGCATTCTTAGTCATCACCGATCAATGTAGCATCAAACAAATAATCTATCCACAAAATCCCATGAAAACAAATCGAGGGCTACAAGCCATGACCCGTGTCCATGGCAAATAAACGACGTCGCATTATCAAAGTCTGATGGATTACATCTGCTTAGCCAACGGTCCATTTAACATCAGGTGAGCAAAAAGTGATGCCATTAATCATTGATGCAAACGATGCGTGGAAATAAAGGGTACAGAGTATGAATCGAATTTATTTTAAGGTAAAAAAGCTAAGGTCCAAAAATTCTAAATCGTTTGGCTGAAAGTAATCGTTTATTTAGATATTTTTAGTATCAGAAGTGTTTTTACAATTACAAAAATGTGAGTCTAAGTAGCTGGAAAGGTACCTACAACAAACAGACGGTGTGTTCTAAATACAAGAGTAATAGTAAAATCATACCTAAACAATCATTTTAAAGAAGGCGACCGCCCGCTTGATCCCACGTACCAGCCGCTGGGATTCCGACCCCGATTTTCAACCACCGTAGGTAAATACTGCCTGCGCACGACGAGTAATGGATGCTCGCCGTCTGGAGGTCTGAGATCAGTTCACGCATGCCACAAAAAGACGTCAGTAAAACCGTTGGGAAAAGCAGGACCGAAGTTTATTCGGATCAAGGGTTCGTCATTGGATGAGTTCACACCTGATAAGAAAAATCAAAAACCCTTCACAATTACGCAGTCACTTAAAGCAGTATTGGCATTTTAAAATGGCTTAATAAAAACGAAGAAAACCTTGCATAATTTATAATTGATGGACATTGATAAAGCATAGATAAACAATGTAACCGCAAAGCTGACCATTACACAGGATACTAAATTGTGTGCTCACGGCCTTTGCGGTGACGTCACACGGGGATGACAGCGACGCGACCGCGGAATGCGCTTTGTTGCCGTGCAGCTACGTCAAATGGATGCAGGGAATGTGGGAGAACGATAATTGGTAACGTGACCAAATTATTGTCATGCTTGTTGTTAAATATTGCCGACTTACTTCTGTCAGCGGCTTCACTCATATGCCTTAGGGGGTGAATTTTTTGAAAATCCTCTCTTGGTACTTAACTGCGTTATAAAAAGGAAGCCTTGTGCAAAATTGTAAATTGCCTCGATATGTCAGTAAGTTTCTCCTTTTATATCATCATCATTATTTCAGACAAAAGACGTCCACTGTTGGACATAGGCCTACCCCAAGCGTCGCGACAACGCCCAATCCTGTACGTCCTTCATCCACCGCATTACCGCGACTCTCACCAGGTTGTCGGGCCACCTTGTGGGAGGCCTTCTAAAGCTGCATTTTCTGGTACGTGGACGCAACTCTAGTACCTTTCGGCCCCTTCGACCATCTGTTCTACGAGCAATAGGCCCTAATTCTCCTGCGGGATATCTGCTAACTTCATTTTGTATATAATATTATGACTATGTTTGTATAAAGCCTGGTACAAAGTACAGCTATAAATTGTATTTTCACACATCAAAACTTTATAATGGTAACTTCAAGAGTAAACATATGTCATAACTTGTAGCAACCATTTCACTAAGTATCTCTCGTTTGTTTCACAACAGTAATTACAATTGCCAAATACTACAAAACAAAAATTAAAATTAAATTTCAAATTATATACTGATTCAGAGTTAACCAACACACAAACAGACATATCATGTTTTATGACAGTGAAAATTCAAAGTTATCTTAGGAAGCTTACCACTTCAATTTATATCCTATCACCAAAATTCTAAAGTCTAATTTTAATTGGAAATTGTAGAAATATCTTCAAACTTGCCACTTAAATACCAACCTTATTACAATGACGGGAAAGTCAAAATTTCAGTGGCACGGATATGTCATTCCATAAATTGGGATCTGATTAGGAGAGACCGGATTTTCGGACGTGTGGTTTTCATGGTACAGTCCAATCTGAAATTGTTTATTGTTATGGTTAGCTGGTGGTCGATATTAGGCGATCTGCTAGCGTTGGGTATTGGGAAGCCTGACTTTATCACTCTGGCTTTTGGTATAGCAATCAAAGGAGAATATGTAATCCTTATCCTTACTAATATTATAAAAGCGAAAATGAGTTTGTTTGTTTGTTACATCTTCAGGCCTAAATGGTAAAACCGATTTTGATGAATTTTGGTACAGGTATAGTTGGGATCTTAGAGACGTACATGGGCTAATTTAAAAAAAAGTGAGAAAAGGGGGAGAAAGTGTAAAGTATATTAATAAACGCGGGCGAAGCCGCGGATAAAAGCTAGTAACAAGTATAAACGTAACAATTTCTAAAAAGTTAGGAATTGGTTTGCCCACACAAATATTGAGTGGCAGTGGTGGCCGTGTGGTAATGGCCCGCGACTTACGAGTTGTAGGTCGCGGGTTCGAACCCAGCCAGGCGCATTACTTTATGTAATTTATTTCAATACCACTGCTCTCAAAACGGTGAAAGAAAACATCGTGAGGAAACCGGCATGTCCTAGAACCAAAAATTCGAAGACATGTGACATCCACCAACACGCACTGGGCCCGCGTGGTGGATTACGGCCCATTCCCTCTCCTAGAGAGGAGGCCTGCATCCCAACAGTGGGAACATTAAAAAGGCTGATGATGATGATGACACAAATATTTGTTGTAGACGCTATTACAAATGCAATCATAAACTAAGATTTTGCAGTACAGAAATCACATCAGAATCAAACGACATCAGAATATTTGAAAATACTCACAATGATATTCCAACAATACCGATTTTCGTAACTTCAGGTTCGCCGTTCAGTAGACTTATCTAGCTAAATCCTATTGCCAACTCAAACTTCAAGGAAATTGTATTGAACAATCAGTAAAGGATTCGGTCGACAAAGTTTCTCGAATGCTCACAGTTCTCTTTTAAGAAGACAAACTATTTTTTCAATACCTATTGATGTGAATCAAATATGTTGCGACTTTTCGCTTTCTAAATCGGCTCTAGGAAAGGAATCAGTATCAAAATGATAAGCTATAACAATATGAAAACTAATACCTTACAGATTATTATTACTAACTAATCTTTTCCCGTGACTTCGTCCGCGTACATAAATCATAGCCTCAAGATTAAAGCAGCTTTCTGTCGGTGAAAAAATTTTAGCGATTGGGCCAGTGCTTTCAGAGATTAGCTCAAAAATATAAAAAAATAAACATTACCAAAATATATTAGTGTAGATAACATACCAAATATGTTGCATGCTGTTTTCAAAAAGCTTGTCCAGAATATTTCCACTTTACTATTTCGTACTTACGTCATATAGATAAAATGTATTATTATTATTTAATTTGTGTGTAAATTTATTTACAGTTACTAACAAATGTGTGTGTATAATATGATTTAATTTAGATTATACAATACATTATTTTTTAACTTTTCTAACTTATTTATACACACTGTGTCTATCATCCAACGCTCCTGTCAGAGGTCTGCTGGAAGAAATTCTATTTGAAATTAGTAGCACTTTCATGTTCTTCTCTCTGTATTTGTTCTCATAGCTTTGAAGTGTTTATGTATACAATAAAAAAAAAGACGTGTGGCACTCGGAGACTGCCGCGGTAAAGCTATTGCATAGAATTTTTTATATATTATATATTTATATTATTTATGCATTTTTTTTCTTTTTTTTTCTTTGTTATTAATTCAAGTTACCGACCGATAAAAAAAAGATTCACATCAGAATCACAAATAATGATTGAAGTTGATAAGTTGCCATGACAACCATTTAGTGGGGGGTGTTAGGTTTTTTTTCGTTACGGAATTTCTGGATTCGGTCTCCACGCTCAAGGCCCGCGATAGAAGCTATGCAATAGCTTAAAAAAACTCCATTGATCGAGACATCAACAGCAAACTAAGCAATATAACCAAAAGCAGCAATTAAAGTCCATTACATACAACCTTGGAAGCTCACGAGGCTGCTCGGAAGCATGTAAGTACCAAGAGGCGATGGAACACTTTATCATTTGCTCGCTAGCTTTAATTTCATTACGATGTTAATGGAGCCCATTCGACCCGATCCAATACCAATGAGCAATTCAAATAGTTGGTTTATGAATTGCACAAGTTTTCATAATAATGATTGGAGTTTTTGAATATGTAAGTAATATGAAAAGTATTATTGAAAAACCGGAAAAGTGCGAATCGCACTTGCTCACGATGGGTTGTGCACCATTTATTTATACAATATTAGAGACTATATTATATTAAGAGACTATACAGGGTTATTTGTAAAACACTAGCAGCCTCTTAGGTGCTAGTTAAGAACATCATAAACAACAATTTTTGTTCTATGACTTTTTACAAAATATAATACTTTTATCAAAAACAAACCTTTAAGATTTCCTTGTTCTATCTAACAAATTTCAACTCTGTATTTTGCTGTAGCTACCTACGTCTCCTGCACACTGTTTTTGTAGTAATAGTAAGCAGGCTTCCGAAACATTGTCATCACATCTACCTAGCAAGCTTTCGCACCATTTTCGCGTACTCATCATACTAGAAAATTTATACGCCAGCATAGACTTCGTAACATTTAGAAAGTTCAATTTAAATATTTTGATTTTTGTATGAAAATCTAATGAACTAAATTATGATATTTGTTTAAAAGTCATAGAACAAAAGTTGTTGTTTATGATGTTCTTACCATAGTCCTAAGTGGTAAAAATCAGCCTCACCATAAACAATTATAAACTTGATTGGACAATTTGTATAGTAAGGCCTAATTTTTTTTCGTTTCCTGAAAAAAAAAATTGCGGAAGGTTGTTCGGTTTCGTCTACTGAGCAAGCCCTTAAAGTTTGCGGCGGGCTGTCCCTTACACTTTGTATATTTATTTTATTCAGTTGTTAGTATTTGTTATTATAGTGGCAATAGAAATAAAAATCATCTGTGAAAATTCCAACTGTCTAGCTATCATTTTTCATGACAGACAGACGGACAGTGAAGTCTTAGTAACATTCCCGTTTTTACAAAAATATTGTTTGTTTTTCTATTTTCTTTATCATTTCAATACTAATACGAAATTAATTAAGACTTTTTAGCTTTTCAATGCTTTTATTTATAAGTATATTTTCTAAAACCAAAATCAATTTAAAACAATTTAAAGTTTAGCATCATTTACATACACCAAGCGATCTTCCAAAAAATCTTCTCTATATTTAAATTGGTTAACAAAATTCATTGAACAAGAAATTGGGGTGCAATCCAAGCGTCGTGTCAAGGAGCACAGCCTTCTGCATAAGTGCCGAAGCCACCCTTCTCCTGGCTCATAGGGAGGAATTATCGCAAATAATTATATTACAAGAGAATCAAAGTGCTCTTACATGTTCTGTATCTTGAGAGATTTCTTCGTTGTGTAAATATAACAGCTTTGAAATATAATATTTTTACTAAACGATGCTTGTAGACAAATCAGAAAGTACAGTTATACTCCTGTGCTGGAAGATATTTCTTTAGAAATAAGTATCACCTTTGTATTCATTTTGTTTCTTTCTTCTTTACTTTTGTTTATGTGTGTTGATAATAGGAACACCGTTTTGTGTTTTGAATTAAATAAACTTGTGCCTAACTGAGATCCCACTTTATGGTAAATAGTGATGCAATCTCAGATGGTGAGGCGTAATAGTTTATGAGCATATTCACTCTAGCCTTGACGACACTCAAATTATAATCGGACGTGAAGATCGCAGCAAGCAAATTGTTACAATCCACTGATGTACACGGTATAAAAGACGAGCCAAAACACTTGGTCGCTTGACTTTATTAGCGATCAGCAAAATTACGAAATCACTTTGTGAGTCTGTTGAGTTTTAAGTGGGAATAGGAAATCATTGAGTTTGCAAATAGGTATATGAAAAATGGTATGTCGCATAAATGAAGTGTTTAATTTAGTATTCAGATTTTTAGCTCCGATACCAAACTAAATATACATCGTCATCAAGTGGCTTTATTTTCCCGTGGCTTTTTTTGTTGTTCAAAAAGGGATGAAGACTACAAAAATAATAGATGGATGGTGTGAAAGATGATATAAATGGATAAGGGATTCACCCTTTTCCAGCCATATCATATCATACCATGATGACAGCTGATAAAATGTATGGAATATGAAGATATATTACAATAATAATGGAGCCGATCCCAAGTAAATTGGGATAAAGGCTATGATAACATTAGCGGCCGTTTCAGTATTCATATCTTTTTTTTATGGTGGAAAATCATCTAACAACTTCTCCCTTTAAAAGGCGGAGTGGGATGGTGTTTCAGACTTTTACTGACTAAAACGGCACTTATGTTCCTTCAGTTACCTCTTACGTGCCAAGACGATGGATTATCCTTTTAAAAGTCAACCTATGGCCCTGGTAAGTTTTACTGACATTTCCTTTAAGCGCGCGTGGTACATTACACGTTGTCAACAACTTGGGCTTGGTCCAGACGGTTACCGGACTAATGGACGGTGAGCTACCCATTGTTTGTCGTCCGAAGTCCCACGCGTAAGTTGAGTTACAGCTTTTTATCATAACATATCTTTAACATATGCCATAGATTGTTTCTTTTGTTTTTATTGTTATTATTTCCTCAGAATGACACATAGAATAAAAAAAATCTATCACCCCAAAGAGCATAATGTTTTGGATTTATTAATTAGCATACTTCAGGTTATCTTCCGCATCGTAAGTTTATTAAAACGAATTGTTTCATCATTATTTTTTGGTCGTTCAATCCTTATAATTCAATTATGCGTCAAGCTACCAGTTTTTTTAGCTTGTCTAGGATAAGCGTTCTGCCATTACTTTAAAAATTAAATTCGATGGTAAAACTCTTAATTTTTCAAGATTGATTAAGCATTTTAGTATAAAATGTTGTACCAAATAAAAAAATACTGTAGTTGGTCGCAGCTCATCGGAGGATTGGAACATTTTGCCTACTGCGATCTTCCCATCCTCTTATAATTTAGGTGTCTTCAAGGCTCTTCATAAACTAGTGCCATCTACCACCAACGATTGCATCACTGCTTATTGTCAGATAGGATCACAATCAAAGACTTGTTTATATCTTAAAACAAAAAAGTTTTTTTTTCTGTACCTTAATCTGTACAGAACATAATCGTAATTTTTCAAATAGCTCCCCCTAATTGGCTAACACACTTCCGTCACAATCCAAATGGAGGAAAAATAAAAAAGGAAACGTCAATCATCGATTGACAAATCATTCAATTCAAAAGTATTAAACAATATTGCATTTCCAAAATGAATGGTCTTCAAGTATCTTTCTTGAGCTGAACAATCCACCGTTTCAATTTATTTTAAAACTCTCAGCTCGAGTGAAGATTTTGGCACTATTTAATTAATATTTATCTTCAAACTCTTTGCGAGAGTAAGACAGAACTATCGCAGTTTAAGTTAGTTCGTAAACAAGAAGTTGATACTTTATTAATTAGGACTTTGAGTTGCAGTCAGTGACTGAATACATAATGTTAGTTGAAGTTTTATCTTTTTATGCAACAGCTGTGGAATTCCAACATTAATTTCATGCTTTTTGTAGACAGCACTTAAGCTGATGTGTTATTTTTTATAGTCATTAACATTGTACCAAATGGCTTTTTATAGTAACGATATTTTTCTTTCATCAATCTAAATTAAAGTATACGAAAACATATGAAGGCTGAAACTATTGTACGATCCTAAAATAACTTTGTGGTAGATACAAAAACAGAGAGTAAAGAACGTGAAAGCATTTTTGATATATCTAAGGGACAATGTAATATGTTCTTGAAAATATCTTTGATCTTGGTCTATCGATCATTGAAAATTTTGTTATAAATAATAAATATGTAGGGGCTCTTTGATTGAATATATATGAACATAACAAAGTAGTACTATATAGAAAACTATTACAGTATAGATATTTTATCTTTATTGTAGTCTTTTATCTCTTGCAATAATTTTACTTAGCTATATTTCAAAGTTTTATAATATCTAATTTGGTAACTAGGTTAAATATTCTGTAGAGTCTTTATAACGATGGACTAACATACAATTTATTTTGCTTAACTATTTTATTCATATAAGAGGATATAATTATGATAATTTTATGGTTTCAATCAATATTTACGATACAAATTATAAATTACTAAAAACAAGTTTTTTTTTTTGGGAATTTGAAATGTATGTCTTCTCTATCTCTAAACCAACCCATATTCCTTCAGTTGTTTTTTACATTCTAGAACTACAGGTTTCCTTTTCAGAAATTCTCAACGGCCCCTACAGTTTTATAGACATCTCTTTGAAGTGCGCGTAGAACATTACACGCTAGCAACGACTTGGGCTCAGTCCTTACCGGATAGCATAGCCGCACGGCGGCATCTCATTGTCCAAAAACCCGCGCATACGGGCATTTGATTGCTCTGCGACACCCTATACCCGAGGCAAGTCGCAAATAATATTAGATTGACTAAGACATCAACCATATTTTTCTATCTAGTACTGTAAAACCTTTTCCTTTATGACGATTATCATGTAAAACTAGCATAGTTGGTAGTTCCATGTAAAACTGAAATAAAATATAACTTTCCGGTTCGTTATAATGTAACTGGATGTCCCTGAGCGGTCCCTTTGCAACTCGAGGCTTGAAGTTACATATCGAACCAGTTTATTCACAGATGTCTGTCTATATAGGAATCTATATAGACTGATATCTGTGTCTCTATTCTAAAGGACCCTAATTTCGATCCACTTTTTTCTTATTTATTTTTATTGTGCACACAGTATTGATTGGACTGATCTACACTCTCTTCTCATACCTATATATACATATGTCATACAATCTATAATATAAAAATTAATTGCAAAATGTGTTGGTAAGCGCATAACTCCGCCTGGACCGATTTCGCTAATTCTTTTTTTATTGTGATTGTTATTGTGAGGAAAAGGTTCTTATGGAAAAAAAAATGGTTAGTGTTGGGTAGAGTAGAGTAGGGTAAAGTAGTGTAGAGTAGGGTAGAGTAGGGTAGAGTAGGGTAGAGTAGGGTAGAGTAGGGTAGAGTAGGGTAGAGTAGGGTAGAGTAGGGTAGAGTAGGGTAGAGTAGGGTAGAGTAGGGTAGAGTAGGGTAGAGTAGGGTAGAGTAGGGTAGAGTAGGGTAGAGTAGGGTAGAGTAGGGTAGAGTAGGGTAGAGTAGGGTAGAGTAGGGTAGAGTAGGGTAGAGTAGGGTAGAGTAGGGTAGAGTAGGGTAGAGTAGGGTAGAGTAGGGTAGAGTAGGGTAGAGTAGGGTAGAGTAGGGTGGAGTAGGGTAGGGTAGAGTAGGGTAGGGTAGAGTAGGGTAGAGTAGGGTTAAGTAGGGTAGAGAAAGGTAGAGTAGAGTACGGTAGAGTAGGGTAGAGTAGGGTAGAGTAGTGTAGAGTAGTGTAGTGTAGAGTAGGGTAGAATAGGGTAGGGTAGAGTTGGGTATAGTAGGGTGGAGAAGGGAAGAGCGGGAGCGAACCCGGGGGGCAAAAGCTAGTGTTTTCATAATATTGTTAAAACACTGTAAAATATTTAAGTTTCTTGCCGGTTCTCCACCCTATTAACATCATGACGGTGCCTTGTCAATATATCTATGAAAACATCATGTACGTTAGAAAAAATCTTCATCTCTTTAGCAAAAGAGGCGATAGACATAACTATGTTACAAGACATAGGGACCAGTTAGTTCAACCAGGCTTCAGATTGGCAAAAGTGGCCTCTTCTTTCATGGGGTACTGGGTGGCGCGTGTATTGGGTCATTCGGTTCCCTTGAAAATGGTTGAGCTGAGTGGGGCTGGTGCACGCGTCATGCTCGTGAACGGGTGCCGTCAGTTGAGACTGGTCATCTCTTAACTGCCAGTAGCTTAATTCAGTTTTTATCTTTTAATATATTTTTAATTTTAATTTTATTATCTACATTGTGCTCACATAATAGAAGCAACATGAAATAATGTAAACAAACATTATATGTAACACATAATATGATTTAAAAGAGTGTCCATGGAGTTTCTTGCACGTTCTTCCCCATAGAGATCTACGCTTTGGAACGTGCAATTTAGCTTCACTTTTCTTGGACTGACTGACATTTGACTATTCAAAAGTGCCTACATTTGGTCTATTTGAAATAAATGATTTTGAATTTGAATTTGATTTTGAAATTGAAACCGTGAACTAGCTTCTTCTAATACCTATAGGTAGCCTATTTTGTGAAATAAAAACATTTAGATTTTTTTAAATAACAATTTTGTTATTTAATACATGTTAATTTATTACAATTAATGAGGCAAACATTTTCTTTGATAAACATGTTTTTATCCAAAAATATATCACTTCAAAGTTCAGGGGGCCAATTCTCGATATTCGCCATTTATCTCGAGTTCGAGATTACAAGTCTATCTCTATGTCTATCAAAAATATCTCTATCTCTACCAAAAAATGTCGAATTGAGCAGAATTCCGTATTCTCAGTCAAAATAGAAATAAATTTCACGAAAATGTCGAGTCGAGTGAAGATAATGTTACCATTAGGAAGAACCATAGACTAAGTTCGTGTAATCGGACGTTCCGTTTTATGTAGTTATGAATGAATGAATGATTTGGTTTTAAAACGCTGACTAGATCTAATTCTTTATGTATAAAACGGAACGTTTCGTGCAAAAATAATTAGTTTGACAGTTGATTGTCGTAAGAATAAGTACTGTGTTTTATACTTTAAAAAACATGGAGGGGAAAAAATACTTGACTTCTGTTTCGCTCAAGTCGTAAACATCGACGGCGTGATAAGTGGACTGTTGTCGCCGTGTATGTGCCAGTTGCTCACTACTTTCCAACAACACCGAGATAAATATGTTAATAAACTCGTCTATTTTTAGTGGTTTCGAGTCCAATCGTGGATATACAAATTAAAAGTCCGTTATTGTACGCGAAAGTCGTTGTTCCAAGAAAATACACGATCCACAAATCACAAAGCAAATCGAAATTCCAATATGAGGACCCAAACCGTATTTTAAAACAAAGAAAACATAGTGTAACGCACTACAAATCTAACAAAACTCAACGAATTCACTCAGAAATGACATATCTCTACAATCGACATGACATCTCTACTGCTCAGAAGCACTCGACATGAACTCTAACGTTATCCTTCGACAAATGTCGAATTCGACATCCCCAGAATAGCGACTTTTAAAATTTGTCGAAAAAATTACGTCATTAGAAATTTTTGTCGAGTTCGACACCATCTCTAAAATCGAGAATCGGCCCCCTGGTCTTATAAACGAAACATGTGTTGCCTTCAATATTATGAGAAAAATGTTGTTAAAAGCCATAAAATTGTTAGTAATCCAGATTCTTTCACGCTTCATTTGCGCCTATGTGCAGGTCTTTAGGCTGAAATGTGGATAACTTTTGCTGAGTTGCGCATATTGATGTATGTCAGCATAAATCGTTGGGGGTTTTTGTAAAGTGACAGCTGTCTCTACGGCCATTACAAAGGCAGAAAATCTTTTTAAATTGAAATTTATTGCTTGAAGTATCATAATGTGAAGCATTTTAAATATAGAAATTAGTATTTTATTTCTTTTGCTTAGTAAATTGCTATAATTTTGATGCACATATATAGACTCAGAGTTTAAGAGTAAGTGTAGAGGCTGTGGTGGCTGAGTGGTAATGGCCCGTCTTACGAGTTATAGGTCGCGAGCTCAAACCCAGCTAGGCACATTAGGTACTTTGTGTAATTTATTTCATCACCGCTGCTCTCAAAACGGTGAAGGAAAACATCGTGTGGAAACCGGCATGTCCTAGAAAGAAAAAATTGAAGACATTTTGACATTTACCAACCCGCACTAGGCCCACGTAGTGGATTATGGTCCATTCCCTTTCTTAGATAGGAGGCCTGAGTCTCAGCAGTGGGATCATTAAAAAGCCTGATGATGATGATGATAGACTCAGATCCAACTCTATAAAAATAAAACTATTAATTACTTTACTTTATTAAAATCTGATCGATATATAACAATAGTTAATTACATTTAAATTAACTTTAGCACTAAGTTTTAACTTAAAATTATTTAGAAGGATCTTCCGTAAATCTTTCGGAAAACACTCCCCTCCTTGTCGAAATTGGGTGTGTCTATATTAAAGACATAAATTAAATCAGCTGTACTACTTTATACACGAGAAGCTTACGCTGAAACTAATGGGTTACTACTCGTACTTTAAAATAATTTTGTAGTAATTGGTTAATATATACTAAAATATTACAATACAATACACCACACTAAGTATAGTGTAGTTTACTGTATTTTGCTGTATTGTATTATAATAACACTAAGTGCAATGACACTACACTAAACGACACTACATTACAATTCAATACAATACTGGCCTGTTGGTCTAGTGGTTAGTGGCCCTGATTGCTAAGCCGTAGGTTGTCAGCGTGATTCCCACATTTCCCACCCAGGACAAATGTTCGTGTGAAGAGCACCATCATTTGCTATCTGTCTGGGTGTAATTTATAATGTGTATGTATTTTTTTAAATATTTAAGTATGTTTATCAACGCTGCGTCTTCCGGTACGTGGTCGCCACTCCAGAACCTTCCGTCCCCATCGACCATCTGTTCTGCGTGCAATGTGCCCTGCCCATTGCCACTTAAGTTTGGCGACTCTTCGAGCTATGTCGGCAACCTCCAACAAGGTGGACCGACGACCTGATCAGGGTCGCGGGAATCCGATGGATGCGTGACGCACAGGACCGGTCGTTGTGGCGACGCTTGGGGGAGGCCTATGTCCAGCAGTGGACGTCTTTCGGCTGATATGATGATGATGATGATGATGATGATGTTTATCAGTTGTCTAGTACTCATAACACAAGCTCTACTTATCTTAAGACTAGATGGCGTTGTTTGATAGTTGTGGAATACTATTATTATTTTAAAATACAATGCAATGTAATATATTTTACTTGATATAAATGGTTATTACAATTTATGAAGCCGCTTCCTTCTAAAGTAAATAGGCCTGTATTATTTTATTTTGGCTTAATATTTATTTATAATGGATTTTATAAATACAACTAATTAAATTATGATCGTGTATAGTGTGAGTGTTTATATATAAGTCAGTATTATGTCTACGATACTATCCGGATTTGCATTTGTAATAAAATTATAAAAAAAAAAACAGTTTTAACTTAATTTGATAATATCCAAGAGACTCAATAACACAACTGCAATTCAATTATAAACTTTAAACTAGTTACAAAAAGGGTCATGCGAGATTTCGGACTGCGACAATTAAATCTAGTAATTACTATAGAGTGAAAACAAATGGCCTTTATATAATTTATGAAAGAACCTTTCTATGAAATGAATTTGTTTCTAAAACACAATAATTATACATCAACTTAATGTTACCTTCGATACAAATAATGTATACAATTATTTTGTAACAAAAGTCTGATGTATAATAAAAGCAACGAAAAAAATTTAAAGATAACTGATTACCCACATTAGCGTGACGGAGTGTTTGTAATTAGGACTAGAATTTCAGTACAATGTGTAGTTAAAAATATTTCAGGATTAAAGTAGATTTGTCTGCTAGTTTGAAGAACAAAAGAAACACTCAAAACCCTTTATACTCTAGAACTCGTAACAAATAGATTTTTAAATTCATCACTAATAGTTTTGGTGGTGAAACTAAATTAATTTTTTCATTAATCTTTTGCAGAAAAATAAAAATCATCAAAATGGGGTAAATAAAGCTGCAATTAGAATTTTCAAATAATGGTATGAGAAAGCCTCGAGGCGGTAGTGGGAACATCTGGTTATGTCTATGGCTGTGACGTCACATTTCAGTTCATGTCTTTTTTCTATAACTAGACGGTTTCTCTTTTCAGATTAAAAGACTTTATTTAAAACGGATTTTTCGAAAAAGTTGCCACGGCTCTGAAATGCAAAGGGTAACAAGAGAGGTGGATTTGAGTCAGTACAAACCTAACAGGGAGTATTCTCACTCTGACCAGAAAGGGAGAAGTTGTTTGATAATTTTCCACCCAAAATAAAAAAATAAAACAAATAATGGGCCATAGCCGTTAGAGAAAAAGCCCGAGCCGACTGTGAGAATATTAGGTATAAGAATGAATAATATGCTATTTTTATGCTTAATGCTATGAAAATAAAGAATGATTCTCTAATCAAAAAATAATAATCCACAAAGCCCAGTTTGGCTTGACACTACTAGACGAAACTTCAAGAGACACTGGTTTCCGATCACCTCGCCACAAAAATAGGCATAGATATTTTTACTTTTCTATTTTACTGTCCAGCGGAGTAAAAAATTCGCCAGCCACATCCATTATGATGTCTGACAACAATAATAATTTTTGTGACGCCGTAAAAACTCCATTTGGCCACAATGTTAGGTGGAGCATTCAGGCGGAAAATGTTGTGGGACACGGTGCGGGGGTGATGTGTAGCGTGTAACGTGTTGCAAGCTAGCTAGCTATAGGCGACACAATTTTGAAAATAATTATCAGGGAGAATTGATGTCCAGAACAGATTTTTAACATTTAGGTGCACGTTATATTATTATCAATGCATTTATTTACTGTTTTCTCATAGAAATTACTGTTTTTTGATGCATCTGGCATACACGCACATCATCATCATCATCATCATATCAGCAGAAAGACGTCCATTGCTGGACATAGGCCTCCCCCAAGCGTCGCCACAACGACCGGTCCTATGCGTCACGCACCCATCGGATTCTCGTGACCCTGACCAGGTCGTTGGTCCACCTTGTTGGAGGGCTTCCAACGCGTTGCCACTTAAGTTTGGCGACCCTTCGAGCTGCGCACACTTCTACGATGTGCTCCACCGTGTCCTCCGGGCGGCTCACTCAATGATGACACCCTGGCGTTTCTTCCGCATGATTCAGGTGCAGGAACATTCCTAACTTACCTTGTCCAGTAAGGACCAGCGTCATTTGTTTGTTTATATGCGCCATGTATGTAAATGAACTCTTTTTCTTTCTTTCTTCTTTTCTTTTTATTTGGAAGGTGAGAATGCCGTCATATCTTTTCAGCCACTCCTCGAAGAGGGGACTTACTGCCATAATTATGGCGTGTCCAGCACTGGGTTGAGACAGTTGCTGTGATCATTCCACAATGAGCAAACTGGGGCCTGGGATTAAGATGGTTTATTGCCATGCTGATGGATTTAAAAAACAAACTCTCAAAATGTAGGTGTAGGTAGTCGGCATACTTCTTTGGTGATAACAAGATTACGTATAGGTGAGTATAGACTACAACATTTTCTGGAGCATTTCTGTGTAATGTAACGTTCTTACGAATGGTATAATCCACGCAAAAGCTCAGTTTCCAAAGCATTCCCATGTAATGTAACGTTCCTGCGAATGCTCGGTGTTATGTCAGGGGTAAATGCTCACAGCGAGTGTGCATTTACCAACATTTCGTTATACCTTGCGTTCATTTTTTTTTTTAAATGCCACCCCGCAAGTGCGCATCGCCCGCACTCGTGGCTTGACGAAATGTTACCCCAATACGCTCGACAAAATGTAACACCAATATGCTCGTTGGTTTGTAACGAAGAAGCGAGCGTGCTCGACGTTTAGTTCGTAAAAGGATGATATACTAGAACATATCATAGAGCGGCTCGTTGTTCTGTTACAAGTAAATGTTGTAGTCTGTACTCACCTCAAAGTTTCTACAAAATCTTTGTTACAATTTTGGTCATCTTCATTTCAATTAGCGTTTGTACTTTACCTAAATTACAATGTGACAGTTTGAAGTCGAGACAGCCATAGACGTCGAGAATTCAGGGGCTTACAATAAAGATTAGATCTAAAAATAAAATTAGAACAGATTTAGATCTCCTCAAGGTAAGAAGGTATCAGGATTAAATTACTTTTTAGTTAATTCAAAATAGACCTTGATTTTTGGGAGAGCAGTTGTAAAATTAGTGTTCTCGTGTCTTTTTTTAGATGAAAAATCATCTAATGATATCTCCCGCCCTCAGGCGGAACGGGAGGGTGTGTCAGACTTTTGTAGCGACATCTATGACACCACATAAGAACTACGAAGAAAATACGAAATCCTGCATCGCGCAATCAAAGTTCTCCGCGCGATTTGAACATATACGACAGCCCGACATCAACTATCGGGCAGTCTGGTGGGCACCAGACTATAACATCCTGTCTGGTTGGAGGATCCTCCCTTTTCAACGGAGGTTTGTGGGACTTTACTCTCTGTTCCGCTTACCTCCAAACTGGTGATCCTCGACAAAGAACGTAAGCGCAGCCTTCGTGCAGCTATTACTTCGTGACGTCATCATCACTTCCTCAAGCTTTCGAGCAACGAGCCATACAGCCAGCACCCACGGCTATGAAGGGTATCCTGACCACCAGCATGACTACCTGGTTATACCTGGTCATCCCCCTCAGCCTCATCAGCGACCTTGGCTTGGCACACCGCACCTTCGGCCAGTCACATGAAGAGCTATGAAGAACCTCTCCTGGTCGACGCCAGCAATCAAGCCCTACTTCGCACAAGCACCGCTCCGACTCACTGGAGCCAACAGCACTACTCCGACTCACTGGAGCCTGCTGCATCGTCCCGACTCACTGGGACAGCACCACCCCGGCTCACTGGGGCATCATCCCGACTCACTGGGACATCATCACCCCGACTCACTGGGGCATTATCCCGACTCACTGGGATAGCAACACCCCGACTTACTGGGGCATCACCGCAGACAGTTCCGACTAACCGAGAACTATGCGGCATCGGTTCCGAATCACTGGAACCAACCTACCGCTGGCCTGGCACACATCAAGAAGCATCAAGAACCATCGATCTCCCATCTCCGGAGGGGAGTGATGTAGCGACATCTATGACACCACATAAGAACTACGAAGAAAATACGAAATCCTGCATCGCGCAATCAAAGTTCTCCGCGCGATTTGAACATATATGATAGCCCGACATCAACTATCGGGCAGTCGCCCACCAGACTATAACTATAACACCCTGTCCGGTTGGAGGATTCTCCCTTTACAAAGGAGGTTTGTGGGACTTTACTCTCTGTTCCGCCCACCTCCAAAAATGACTACAACCCACCCTGTTTCTTCTGTACCATCGTCCCAAAGCCCCGGGTTCTCTTTCGCACAACCCAGATGTTTTATTAGATACCTTGATTTTTGGGAGAGCAATTGTAAAATTGTTGTTTTTGTGTCTTTGCGTCTGAATTTTGAAAAATCTTCTCTTAATGCTCATCTACATTATAAAAGGAAATCTAGTATTCAATTTCATGATCCTAGTCTCAGCAGTTTCGGCTATTCTTTGATATGTCAATCAGTTACGTTCTTCCTATAGATAAAGAATAAAGATTTTTGGAGTAAGGTAATACGAAAAAATACGACAATACCTACAATATCTTCTGAGTAGGTATGTAGTCCTATTTTTTCTCTCACGTTAAGTACGTCGTTTGACATTTCAATAGCTAAACCCGTATATTATCGTCAACAATTTAGCCCCAAAACATTAAACAGAGTTAACATAAAACATTTTTATCAACCGTTGAAATTTCCGGACGCACTGGCTTTCAATAAAAAATTGATTTATATGTATGCTTTGTTGCTTTATCTACTGGCCGATTCGGTTGGTGACGGAAGCAAACGTGGCGATTAATTCAACTGTTGTTTTATTATAGATATTCGGATATTATGAGGGTTTAAAACCACCGAGCTCTCGGTAAAAAATGGCGATATTTATAACGGGTATTATAGGCTCAACAATTGTTTTATTTGGTTAAAATTGAGTGGAGTTGTGAGAGCCATCAACTGCGGTACTCGCACTAAATTACCGGAAGCTGTATATTAATTACTAGTCTTAACACTGAGGTGGTTATTTAATGATGTTGCTCTTATAATTATTGTTCCGGTGTTTCCTTACTTTGGCGCTTCTTTACTTATTAATTTTGCTGCGAGGTCCAAGACAGTGGAATGTTTTTCCGTAATGTTGAGCGTCATTGTCTTGTATCATTTCTGGTGGTGACCACTGTAAATTTTTGTTTTAAAGAGTAGCAGTGAATGGGGATAGAATGATATCGTAATATCAAAGAAGATCGCATAAGAAACATGACCAACAAATATGATAATATTAAAATTTTGAATTAGATCAAGTTTCACAGTTTTTATAGACTTTTTATTCCAACTTTAGGAGTGGTACAGCAATTGCCAGTCACTGTAGGCGCGATTTTGCAGACGGCGAGTAATGGGTGACGTTCGGTGTCGTGGTGTGATCCACGCCCTTCAAAGATTTGTCAGCGAAATTTACAGAGTGCTGTAAGACTCTTGCCTGCTAAGACTGCGGGATTGTTCAAAAGAGTTATCATGACTTGGAACGCAAAGGACTTAAGTCGATTTTAGAAGCTTAAAGAAGATACAGACTATTTCACTCCATCCAGAAAGGCAGAAGTCATTAGATGATTTCCTACGTAAAAAAAAGAATTTGTAAATTTCACAGAACAAAGTATCCAAACATATTTTCGTCATACGCTTAACGTCAAAGAGCTGTTTACACTCCTTTACTAGATAATATATATTCGTAGTTGTAGCTAAAACTTAGTGACACTTGCGAGCTAGCCCGGCCGCCAGCTAACGTCGGACGATTTGCAATGCAAAACTGTTTGAGTCTTGTCTAGCGATGCAGTTTACGTAAACCCTTCTTGTCTCGTTGCCTGGTTTGGGCACTATTTCTTATTATATGACTTATTGCTATCCAAGAAATTTGTAACGCGTCAAGATATTTTGTTTCTGCTGTGGTTTTGTCCTTATAACTTCCGCCGAGATAATTATGTTCAGCACTCCAAAACCCATCCTTCAAGCATCTCCACAAAGACCAGTTTTATGTTTCTCGCGTCCAAACCGTTACCATGGATTGGTATTAAACTCTAACGTCAAAAAGAGTACCTATTTGAAAAGTTGTTCAAAGATAAAATGTAATGAATTATTAGTTATAGGTACTAAGATGATTCTTATGAAATAAATGTAATTAAAATCCTTATAAATAGACACTTAACTAATTGTAAGTTGTAAGGAAGTATAGATAAACAAAAAAAAAAGTATAGATAAACTAAACGAATAAACAACTTAATGGATAGGTATGTATAGAAACTGAAAATAAAAGTACAAACACGTACAAAAAGAATTCACTTTGAGTAAAAAAAAAAATTCAACAGGATTCTTATTAGATTTCATCTTAAATTATTTCCACTAATTGTGGAATGTTCTAAAAATTGGGCTCGTCCGGGATTTGAACCCGGGACCTCTCGCACCCTAAGCGAAAATCATACCCCTAGACCAACGAGCCAGCTGTCTGTCACACCGAAATATACGTTCA
Source organism: Mythimna lalbum (assembly GCA_949319445.1). Taxonomy (NCBI): domain Eukaryota; kingdom Metazoa; phylum Arthropoda; class Insecta; order Lepidoptera; family Noctuidae; genus Mythimna; species Mythimna lalbum. The sequence goes on from OX439355.1 coordinate 21,976,038, forward strand.
CAAAAAAGATTGCGGCGCCTTTCACTATGTTATAAATATTACGAAACAATAAAGATATATGCATTACTTTATCACTAGTAGAGTCTAGATCTTGTATTATTAGGTACATTAGTGTGACGGTAACTGAACGTATTCTTGTTCAAAATGTGGCATTTTTTATCATACACGTATGATAAAAAATGCCTAAATTGCCCAAAATCATCACGATTTTTCCACGGGAATCCGATGGATGTGAGACTGACAGGTCCGGTCGTTATTGTGACTCTTGAGGAGGCCTGTGTCCAACAACGGACATCTTTCAGCTGATATGATGATGATGGAAATATTGCAAAAATTAAAAACCAACTCTTTAGAGAATAATACTTTTTGTCCCGTTACTAGGTACGTTTGAGATGTTTTTTTGATTTTCACAGGGTCTTTTTTTTATTCCAACCAGGGGCCCGATTCTGCTATTTTTATAAATTCGACATTCCAACACGATCCTATTGTAATTTTGCTAAAAGTTCGTAATCTGCTAAATCATAATGATCGATCATTGATCCATCAATGGTTTCGTAATAGAGTGGTGGTAGAATGACAATAGCGAGCGTATTAAAACTAATAACTGCACAATAACGTTCTAATGGTATGTCACTAATCAAAACAACTGTCAAAAGTTTTGCAAATTACCGCATACGACAGATATTCATTTGTCATTATGTACGAGATGACCATTTTAAGCCACTTCTTTCAATGAAGTGTCAGTGGTTGACCATTGGAAAGTCATTATGACGTCATTATATTAGTAGATTACCAAAACTTGTCAAAATCATAGACCATTATGAAGTCATTGTCCATGTGTCCATTCTGACACTATTGTAATAGCAGACTTGAGGCCCAGATACTTTACCAATCCTCTCGACTTATTTACTCAAAGCTTTGTGAACTAAGCCAGATTTTACATGGCATATTATGTCCACCTCTGGTGTATTCACAGGTATAGTAGGGGCATCGCATCGCGCAATACACGATATTGCTTGTTGAGTACTACGTTTGTTTTAGGCGGATTACACTGTGGTTTTATCATGACGAGTGACGTGATCAAATGTCAGTCGTGCAAGCGTGAAAGAAGTATACAGAATAGAATAAAAAAGAAATACTTTTATTTGGGACAGAAACAGCATAATGTTTGTAAACGCAAAGTAAAAAAGAACAAAAGTAAAAAGTGCGCTAAGTGTGCTCGCACCAAAAGGGTGACCACCCCAGCTATACACCCTCCTTCCCTTTAACAGTTCATTTTAGGTCGTAAAATGGATCGCGTTAAGACCTCGTGGTAGGGCTTTTTGATGCGATATTTATAACGCTACTGACCCGGGTAGCGCAGATGGTACATTTAAGTTAATTGACAATTCCAAATTTTTGCCAAAAATGTACATTCAACTTGCCAGAATCATTTTATCTATTGTCATCATCATTTAACAAACCTTGTGTCAATTAGCTTACGGTCAGCTTCCAGTCTAACCGAATGCGGCTGAATACCTGTGTTTTACATGGAGCGACTACCAGTCAGACCGCCCACAATTTCACCTGATTGTAAGCGACGGTGTGGTCGAACACTGGGTTGCGGCAGTCGCTGTCTTGCTTTCAAATTTATGAAAGAAAGGCCCTGCGTGATGTGCCCTCCCCCACGTCCAAATCAGTCCACGCTACGCCCAGGCCGAAACTGATACGGTGCGCACTGTTCCCCCGCGCCTCAAGCAACAGGAGGGGCCCAGCTGAGTCGAAGCCTACTGGGGCCAGGGTTATCCGAAAGGAAACTCGAGTCCCGGTATGAGGAGGCTAGAAGGAACGGGGTGGGTTTTTAGTCAGTAAGAGTCTGACACTATCTTCCGCTCCACCCAAGAACGGGGGTTGTCATGAGATGATTTTTGCCCACCGTAAAAAAGGCCAAAGCTGATGAAAATAATGAAAGGGTAATGAAAAATCGGGATGATATAGGCATTCTATATCATACATAAACGACCATATTTTGAACAAGAATACGTTCAGTTGTTACACTGATGTAGTAATACAAATCGAAGACTCTACTAGTGATAAAGTAATGCGTATATCTTTATTGTTTCATAATATAACATAGTGAAAGGCGCCGCAATCTTTGATGTGAACGTATATTTCGGTTTAACAGTACGCTGGCTCGTTGGTCTAGGGGTATGATTTTCGCTTAGGGTGCGAGAGGTCCCGGGTTCAAATCCCGGACGAGCCCAATTTTTTTTTTTTAATATATGTTTTAAGGAAATATTAAGCTAATTCTAGCGAAATCGAACAAGAATCCACTTGGTTCTCATTTTTACGTTCTAAGTTAACAGTTTCCCAGTTTACAGAGAGCAGTGCTGGCCGAGTGGTTATGGCTCTGACTTACGAGTTTGTAAGTCGCGGGTTCAAACCCGGTCAGGCGCAGTTCTTTCAATATTCTTCAAACATTCGAAACGTGTGACATTCACCAACCCGTACTAGGCCCACGTGGAGAATTACGGCCCATTCCCTCTCCACGCCTGCGTCCCAGCAGTGGGAACATTAAAAGGCTGATTATTTATGTTATGTACTTATGTAAGTTTTCTTTCAATATGATAAAAAATTGTGGTAGTAAACGAGATGGTAATCCCTTGCCGACGTTTTAAAATATAATTCCCTATCCATGTTCAAAAACTTATCGCAAAATAAGCTTTTCACTTTAATCCCTATCGCGCGCTCGGATCCAATCTCGTGTGCAAACCGCCTTATCCGCCATATTTACTTTCCAAAGATACAGGGATCGTACATCGTTTCTAAATATTAGTTTATTTGAGCTCCACTATTGAATATTATTTGCAGTTATTACTCGAATCTGTTTCAAATTGTATTTGTATCAATAAATTGTGTGTTTAGTTGTGATATTATGAAGCTATTGTATTTCTAGCCGTTATGGACCAGATAAGTTTACTATCTTCTGTTAAGAACTTTCATTGGTTAGGAGATTTTGTTTTTTTTGGATAGGCTTGCATTTGACCACCATCTCACCTGATATTAAGCGACGATGTGGTCGACCAATGGCCGACGTTAGAGTACACTTGTCTATTCACTCTTCACTCATTCTTTTCATTCACAAGAGTGAATAGGTCACTTCATTTGAAGTAACCTATTCACTCGTGACTTAAAAACCTCTAAGTTGTACCTATCAGGAAAAACAGACTCCAGCTGATCCACTCTTTAGCTGTACGCACAATAAATATATTCAAAAACGCTTTGTGCGTATGGGTGGGATGTCATGTGCGTATAGTTTAATGAATAAATTTTTAACAATCAATATTAGTTACCTACGTTTCTGCCTATCTATGTGTGTTTCTATGTGTGTTTCTGTGTGTCTGTTTCTGATATCTATCCTGCGACTATCCTGTCAAAATCATCGATAAAATAAAGTTTATTTTTTAATAGATTCGACAAACCGACGTGTGCAAAGTAAAAAAAGTTATCTGCAACTTTGCGATTTTCTGATAATTGCAGTAACTTAACAAATATTTAATATTCTAAGACATGAGAAACCTTTCAAGAGTCAAAAACGAAAAAATTATAGTTTTTTTTTAATAATATTTTTGAAAAAAAAAAATTACCTACTAAATAACTGCTTATTGTTACTAATTCAATAAAGGTGACAGAAAATCACAAAATTGCAGTTAACTTTTTTTACTTTGCACCCGTCGAAACAAAAAGCTAAAAAAGACTAGAATAAAACAAATTCGTACCTTACCATCGGTATTGAATCTCCTAACAACGGCTAAGCCTCAGAAAATCCAAAATTACGACTAGCATCCTAAGGGATGTTTGTCGTAATTTCGGATTTCCTGAGATTTTCCGGGTTCCAGAATTTCCTGTACACACAATACAGGGCAATCTGAAACTGTAATAGTGAATCAGTTTTTTGCTTAAGGTAGATTGTTCCATATTGTAATGGTAAACCAATTAACTCATATCATACCAAGACATGACAAAAGGCAGATAACCGTGGAACAATATACATTGACTTTTTACTAATATCTTTGCGAAGGTACTCGAAAAACAAACAATGAATTGCTTTCCATTACTATTTATTTATTTGCACACATGTTGTGAATAGTTGTTACATAATTATATTCTCTCAAACATGGACACCGGAAGGGCACAGCAACATTTACTAGATCATGTACATATAGGATCACGATACATGCCGATTCATGACTGCTTTCATGTCCTTATTTAAATTAAGAATGTCAACAAATGCAGGAAGGTCAATGACCATTATTCCACGTTTATCTGGCGCCTAGTCAAGAGTAAGTATATTCAATTTTAACCCTTCAGATACCGTCAATTAGAGACACAATAGTAAGACAATAGATGCGCGGCCACCGGTGGTCGCTTGGGGATTCATGAATTAAAGAGCAAAACATAAAACTGTTGGATTTTCATGTAAACTGCCTCTAACAGATATTCAAAGGCAGCAGTACATACACAAATATTAGCGTCTGTATGTAAACATGCTAAGAATACATATCTAAACATATCTAAGATACAGCACACCGAGAGTATTCCAAGTTGTGTTGTGTACTCTGCAGCAGTGTTTCGTGTTTGTCGAATATTGCACCCGCTACGAAAGATGTTTGGAGTTCATGTCTTGTTATTTTAGGAATATTTTACGTATCGTGTACCTAGAATCTAGATGAACTAAAGAATGGCATTTTCTACTAAGCTTCAGGTATAATTTTATTGAAAACCATTTAAAAGTTAAACGCCAAACTTAAGGGACAGTGGGCAAGGCACATTCTCGCAGAACAGATGTCTTTGGTGACGAAAGGTTTTAGAGTGGCGACCTAGCACCGGAAAACTCACCGTACCAACGCTCCCCACAAGATGGACGGATGGCCTGGTGAGGGTCGTCGGGAATCCGATGGAAGCGAGACGCACAGGGCCGTTAATTTTGGCGACCCTTGGGGAAAGCTTATGTCGAACGGTGGATGTCTTTTGGCTGAAATAATGATGATGACGAAGAATGGTCAGTAAGAAAAAATATGCTGAAAAGAGAAACTTTGTCTGGTCTACATTATTATTTTTAAAAAGCCCTTGTGTAAATATATCAAACAAGGCCTTGAAATGGCCATTAACTACATTGATTAAAAATATAAGTAATATAAAACGCATATAAACGCCATCCAACGTGGTAAAGCTGCCAGTCTTCTGGGCACATTCCCGGATGACAGCGATGTGGAGGAGTACTTCGACGCCTGAGTGTACTTTGTGTTTTTGTATTTTATTTATGTACGTTATGTATTTATTTAGGTTTTAGTATAAGTAAGTAAGTAGTTTAAGTTTTTTTGTTAGTAATAATGTAAATTTTTTTTTTAGTAATATAAAACACTGTAGTTGCAAAAAAATTGGGCTCGTCCGGGATTTGAACCCGGGACCTCTCGCACCCTAAGCGAAAATCATACCCCTAGACCAACGAGCCAGCTGTATAACGAGTTGAATTTAAATACCACAAGACCATTCACTAATAAGATTGCTGTAATTTATGCCCATTGTGACGTAATTATCTTGTTGAAAGTCACGTACATTATTTGTACGCGAACGTTTTTTCAAGGTATTATTTATCTTTCTGGCAGAATAATCCGAATTTTATATTCTAATTTTGACAAAAAAGTAACCAAATAAATAAGGATTGAACTTCTTCTTCCTGCCCCTATCCCATATTACTTGGGGTCGGCGCAACACGTTTTTTTTTCATCCATTCTGTCCTGTCACCCGTCATGCTATCACTAAGTTCCTTTTCTTTCATATCACTTCTCACACAATCCATCCATCTTTGACCTCCCTCTCCCTCTCTTTTCATCTACATGGACTTATCCTTAAGAAAAGGTTTACTTCATCAAATGACTTCACAAAAAAAATTATTGGTAAATTTTACATTTGGAACTAATTAAATTATAAAATAAACTTAAATAATTAAAAATAATATATACACTAAAGGCCTAACTAAATATGACGTCAAAAAACTCCTCCGCATCGCTGTCGACTGGAAGTGTGCCCAAAAGGCTGGCGGCATTGCCACGTTGTATGGCAATGCTTAATCTCTGACCGAGGCAGAAGCATCAAATTATTTTCCTTATCTGTATTAATTATTGTTAAATAAAAATATAGAAGAGTTCTGAAACATTTTCATTAATAATATTGTTTCATCTGCTATCTTCTTACAATAAGAAAAATTTACAGCAAGCAGTTAGCAAACATAAGTTTTGTGCGAAAAACACTAATGCCATCAAAAAAATAACTAGTAAAAAAAATCAAGACTTTTTACTCAGTTCTTCTACCGTAAAAAGTTGTGAGATCTATGTAAAACTATGTCGGTTAATTTATTCAAGTACGATAATAATGGGCATTACCCTAGCCTGTAGTATGTACTACAGTAAAAGAACTTTGAGATTCGATTTGGCAGCGCTACCCTAGATCTCTATCAAATACTCTAGATGCGACATTACCAGAGAGTTATAATAATAATAATATAATAATATATTCCACAACTGTCACACAACGTCGTCTAGTCCCAAGCTAAGCAGAGCTTGTGTTATGGGTACTAGACAACTGATAAACATACTTATATATTTCTAAATACATACATATTATAGATAAATTACACCCAGACACAGAACAAATGATTATGCTCATCATACAAACATTTGTCCTGGGTGGGAATCGAACCCACGACCTCCGGCATAGCAGTCAGGGTCACTAACCACTAGACCAACAGGTCAGTCAAATAGTATAGATAGATTTACGCACTTTGCGAGTTATACAGGTTATTGTCTTATGTGAGATGACGTTAAGAAATGTATCCAGATTGTATTAGCTCAGTAAACTTGTGCAAAAGTTTGGGCTCGTCCGGGATTTGAACCCGGGACCTCTCGCACCCTAAGCGAAAATCATACCCCTAGACCAACGAGCCAGCTAGCTTACAAGCCGAAATTCAAGACTAAGACCAACGCTAGTCGAACTCCTTTCACTTGAAGAATTATATAATTGATGATATAATGTAGATCATAAAGATAGTATGTATATACATAACATCACATACTTCACGATGTATGGTGGGGAGCAGACAGTAACGCCTTAAAAAGCCAACTACTGAAGGGTACCCAGTGGAATATAAAAAAACCGGTGAAGTATGAGTCGGAATCGTATACCGATGGTTCCGTTAAAACTTGACTATAATAATTCAATTACCGAATCGAATTATGTCGCTAGCAGCAGAGTTGGTTTATAAATGCGAAAGAAATTCTGTCTGTCTTTTACGTTTTCATGCTTAAACCGCTTAATCACTTATGATAAACATTAGGACGGAAATAGTTAGAATTCAAAGAAATACAAATATTTTTTATTGACTTGGCAATATTCGACTATCATGCAAGAAAAACTACTGGCAGAAACTAGTATTAAAATGGTTTTGATTTGCTCATCATCATCATTTTAGCCGATAGATGTCCACTGTTGACATAGGCCTCTCCTAGTGTCGCCACAATTTACGGTCCTGTGCGTTTCGTATCCAGCGGATTCCCTGAACCTTTACCAGGTGATCGGTCCACCTTATAGGTCTTCCAACGCTACGTGTTCCGGTACGCAGTCGCCACTCCAGAACCAATAAATAGGAAACAGATTCGCAACACAATAATCAAGAATTTCGTTCTACATCATGTAAAATTCCTATCTTCCAATAATCCTATCGTTGATTTTGTAATGGATACAGGATATGAACGACAAATGTGATTTATAAAGGTTTACCGGAAGGGCACAGGAAAAAGGACCTGACCCTACAGGATGCCCTATGAAAAGGTCACACAGGTGCGTCTCCAACAGTACTCGAAACGAAAGGGCCTTCATGACCCAACCCAAGAATTATTTATTATCTTATACATTGTCATTTTCATATGGTGTTGTAGTTACCAGACATCTAAAGTAATTTATGTCATTTGAGATAATAATAATAATATTTATTTTATTTAAATAGGGTTTGATTCAGAAAGTGGTGCTGTTGGTTCCTTTTACTGGAACCCTGACCGTCGGTCACTTAGACACAGTTCCCAATACCGGTGGGATCCTGTCTTTTTCTATTATTAAATGTTTTTTTTAATTTATTTTTTTAATATATAACTTTGTGTTTATTTTTAGTAGAAAATTATCCGAAAAGAACATAATCCCAGGATAAAAAGTTATATATGCGCTATGTTAATACATTATCTGCCAGTGTACTAAGTTTCATCGAAATATGTGTAGTAATTTTTGTGTGAAAGAGTAACATACAGCCATATCCATACATACAGAATTTTTCGTTTATAATATTATTATTATTATTAAAACCGTACATGTCCAATTACATTAATTAACGTAGAAATATGATAATTTAAACATTTCAATAAAATAATTCTTTTATACATTTAGATTGAATATATATACCAAGAATTTGTTTACAGATTTTTATGAATAAAATGCAGAAAATGATCCAGTGCGAACAAACTAATTACAGGCATGCATATCATTCATAGGAGATATTCATAGTTAGTCTATAATTATACTCGTGATACAATTTAAAGTGCAGAACAGTGTAATGAAGTAGAACATTGAAATAATAAAATCCTTACTTTTCCCCACTAATATTATAAATGCGAAAGTAGCTCTGTCTGTCTGTTCCGCTTTCACGCAAAAACTACTGAACGGATTTAGATCAAATTTGGTAGGTAGGTAGAAGAGACACTGGAATATCACATAGGCTACCTATAAATCCACTGCTGAGCTCGGGTCTCTGCCTACGCGATATAAACTGTAGTCCACGCGGGCGAAGCCGCGGGTGGAAAGCTAGTATTATTATAACTTTAAAATCTTACCTGAAATTTTATTCATTGATTACTTACATAGCATCAGCGATAGTGAGGGTATGTAGTATTCAGCCTTCATAGAGGATCAAGGAAGCTCTGTGTATTGTTTATGTAAAATTGAGTCCCACAAAAAGATTTGGGCTCGTCCGGGATTTGAACCCGGGACCTCTCGCACCCTAAGCGAAAATCATACCCCTAGACCAACGAGCCACCTACCATTGCGTTTCAAATTGTCGATCAGACTGTATTTCTTCACAGACGAAAGATAATAGTATACATAACATTTTAACATGTCGGATTGTTGATACTTTCTATATTAAAACACGTTTTGTTACGTCATCACGAATGCGGAATGCGTAGACGCATAATGTAGGTCACCTTTCACTGCGCGAGTTCGATAGACATAACCAATTTGAACTGATTCGACAGCTGGCTCGTTGGTCTAGGGGTATGATTTTCGCTTAGGGTGCGAGAGGTCCCGGGTTCAAATCCCGGACGAGCCCAATGTTTTATTTTTTTAAGATATAATGTGAATTCAGGCAAAATCTAACAAGAATCCACTTGTCTCTCACTTTTAGTTTTTACTAAACAGTTTTTTAATTGCTATTGTAAAAAAGACGTGTTTATTTTTCTGCAATTATAAAAAAATAGCCGGTCAAATGCGAATCGGACTTGCGCACGACGGGTTCCGTAACAATAGTTTTTAGTATTTGTTGTTATAGCCGCAACAGAAATACATCATTTGTGAAAATTACAACAGTCTAACTATCATGGTTCATGAGATACAGCATGGTGACAGACAGACACACCATGGAAACTTAGTAATAGGGGTCAGTCTTTGCCCTTCAGTTCATAGAGAACGACTTAAAATATTTTTATTATATTTTTACATCAGTAGTTTTTTATTTCAAATACTTATTATCAAAAGACAATAAAGTTCAAAAGATAAACCATTAGATAATAGATACATCATAAATCATTCCTTCTGTAGTACTCTCAATAAAGATTATTAGTATTGATAAAAGATGCAATAAATTACAACTGATAATATCTCCGATAAGCAGGAATTTATTGCTTGCTAATTTATTTACAACGAACAACTGTATTCCAAATTTAGAGTTTATTAAATTTTTTTAGGTAGGCCAATCTAATGTCTTCTCCTGCTCTTGGGTGGAGCAAGAGGACCTTTCAGACATTTACTGACAAACCCTCTTATATGTGCCTTCTTTGCCTTCGTTCTCTTTCGCCTGACCCATGGCCTCAATAGTCTTCGACCCTGCTGGGCTACAGTTTGCTACAAAATAGATAGGTATACAAGTCAGTCTACATACAAAGCGCGCTCTTACAGCACACACATAGACACTACTCACGGACACGATATATCAGAGCGTCTCGGCCCGCTCGTCGAACAGTTCCGGCTCAAACGCTTATTAGTATGCGTCCACCGAGCGTAGGTATAAATAGTGAAGTACATACATGAGGTGGTCTTCTGTACCTATCTATTTTGTGAGTTTGCTGACATCTTGAGATGTGCATTAATACTGTGCGCTAAAACTAATTTAAAAAATGTATTGTAAAAGTTTTCTAAAGTTTTATAAATAATATTTTGTAAACGATTATACTTTATAAACTCTTCTATGTTGAGAGGTTCTTTGGGTTACTTTAACTTTAAATTTGTTTGATATTGCTAGACAGACAAAGGTTTTAGATCCCAATATTATCTAAATTAGTCATTAAATAAAACAGAAATGTAATAAGCACTAAAAGAAAAAAATTCAAGTCACCAGTCTTCTGTCAAATCAGTGAATGTGGGTTACTTTTTCCTTTTCTGTATTTTAGCATGATGTCTGACAGTTTTGAGTATTTGATGCGGCCTACCCAAATGTCCTGGCTTTGGTATTGTTTGTCAAGTTGTTGAGCTCCTTAGTAAGTCCTAAGTTTGAGCTACACGAATACTGACAAATGCTTGCACTGACTGGACAGGTCCACTCAAATCTGTGTGGTTCTTTCCTTAAAAGGTCCATCTAAAACACTAATCTGCATGAATGGACTTTAAAAGAGACTTTGACCCCTGAGTTTGTTTCAGTGTTTCTTCTCAGGGTAGTCAGCTAGGAAACACCGGCCTCATCTAGTTAAAACTGACTGAAAACAAACTTGACGTATGAAAGTGTTC